>JBBDGP010000853.1:1259166-2518333 GCA_037952835.1 Lithobates septentrionalis
TAAAGAATACCGATATATATGATACACAGGTAGTTTTAAAAAAGAGGGGGAGTACTAATGTGCAAACCAACAGGGTAACCCCGGGGAGTTAAGAGTTAGAGGTCCCTCTTTTTTGCAGGCATGAAAATTTCTCCACCATCTATGTATTTATTTGTGTGCTTTTGTTCACAGGAAAGCAGAGCTCTGTAAAAAAAAAAAAAAAACATATACAGGATCTCCTTCCACTAACTCCTCCTCCACAGAATTATGTATGCAGGATTTCCTTCCACTACCTCCTCCTCCACAGAATTATGTATGCAGGATCTCCTTCCACTACCTCCTCCTTCACAGAATTATGCATGCATGGTCTCCTTCCACTACCTCCTCTTTCACAGAATTATGTATGCAGGGTCTCCTTCCACTACCTCCTCTTTCACAGAATTATGTATGCAGGATCTCCTTCCACTACCTCCTCCTCCACAGAATTATGTATACAGGATCTCCTTCTACTCCCCTCCTTCACAGAATTATGTATGCAGGATCTCCTTCCACTACCTCCTCCTCCACAGAACTATGTATGCAGGATCTCCTTCCACTACCCTCCTCCTCCACAGAATTATGTATGCATAGATGGACCCATAAATAAAGGTCCATTGGGGGACCCTTGCTACCTGATTTTAGAGCACACATAGCATTATCTCTGCATTAGGCCAGGGAGTGAGAAGGAGGGTGGAGCTAGCTACTTACGCATACTAGGGCCAATTTAGACAAAAGCCTATTAAGCTACCAGCATTCTTTTGGAATGTGTGAGGAAAACTGAGTACCCAGAGGAAACCCAGTGCCGTTGTTGGGATTCAAACCGATGACCCTAGTTCTGTTAGGTGGAGCTGCCAAGCACTTAGCTGCCCAATAAGGAATGCCAAATGTTTACCTTTATTTATAATCAATTTTATCTTGTTCAGATCATCCGTTATGTTGGCAACTGGAAAAAGAAAACACAAAGCTGAAGAGACTGAACATTGTAACAACATTTCTCATCACTTCCTGTCTAAGTGACAATGGTCATCAGGACAGATATACAGGGTGGAACTCCTCAAGTGGGGACACAGACCGCAAATAAATAAACTCACAGAGATTCTAATCCTTCTGCTCTCTATCCCAAAAAAAAATGCTTTTAGCTTTTTATACACTTTAATAGATTTCCTATAATTACCTGATTTCTGCAGATCAGATACATCCTTTGTCAGTCCAGAATCTAAAAAAAAATATATAATAAAACAATAGTAAATATAAATCAGAAACATTGGACAACAAGACAAGAAGGGTGATCAGACTACGCAGAAAACATGTGACTGCTCAGAACGACAGTCGTTCAGAACACGACCCACTTTAAAGCTTTAAAATTGATTCAGAAAGTGACATTAGAAGGGTGAGTCACTTCCCTAACGATTTCAGTTGGGTATGTACAGTATATAAAAGCTTGAGGTATTGAGCTTTGTACAGAATACATTTTGTTTCCAAGAAAATAGATAAAGAGAGCTTAGAAAAACATGAAAAAGGAGCAGAGAGAGAGATAATCGTAATACTGGCTACAAGGCCTGCCTGTTTATATACACTTGGCACTAATTTATCAAGGGTATTAGCACTGCATGTGTAGTTTTTTTTTGTTTGTTTGTTTTTTATGCATAGAGATGGAGGGTGCAGGGTATTGGGACCTGCATTGATGGTGGGGGAGGTTCTCTGGCCTTTAACCACTTCCCAACAGTAAGGGGCTTCTCTACAGGAGAGCCCCTCACCAAGTACCTGGTTGTCTGGCTTTGGCCTAGGTAGACTTTTGTGTGCCTTGCACCCCGGGGAGTTAAGAGTTAGAGGTCCCTCTTTTTTGCAGACTTGGACATTTCTCCATCATCTATGTATTTATTTGTGTGCTGCAAGTTCACAGGAAAATCGCAGAGCTCTGCTATGCACAGTATAGCAGAGCTTTGTAAAGCTCTACAGAATTATGAGTTATGTTTGCAGGATCTCCTTCCACTACCCCCTACTTACTATTAACCTTCAATTGTGTAATTTCTTCTTCAATAATTTTATCTAATTTTAAGTGTTATCTTACAGTGTGATGATGTGCAATCATGAGTTATTGTCTACTACATCGATTGAGACTTGATGGAACTTTGAATGGGCATAGTCAATGTATAAGGTGGCCGCCTCTATCAATGATGCCAAGGAATAAAAGGTCCAAGATGGACATTAGGAGAGGGAGGAAATTTACAGTTTAATAATATCTTTGGATTCCAGTGACAGAACTACTGGGGTCGAAAGGTCCATTTGTGACCAGGCTTTGGCATTCCACCACCATGGAGGGCCACAGGACCAAATAGTGTTCGGGGGCCAAGACGGGCATGCAGTGACATCTGTAGAAAGGAGGATGGTAGGCCAGCACACAGCCATTCTCTGCACACAACAGCTGATGTGATGAAAATCTTCTAAAATGTCCACAGAGCCACACTCCAGACACCAGGCTGAAAAGGACATCTCCCCTTCAGATCTCTGTCACCAGCAGCTCAACCCCCCACCAAGCCAATTTCTCTATTACTGGCGCCATTTTGTTGAAGTCTGCCCATATACACAGATCTGAGTTGGTCTTAAACAATAGAGCGCCCAAAGCCGCAAATATGGGATAAATGTTACTTGTTTTTCAGCATCTCACCAAACAGGGCGCTAGGGGTGATAAACTACACTGAATGGGCGGGTGATATAAAGAGGGGGAGTGGGAGCGCCAAGAGGAGAAGAGAAGAGGTTATGGATCAAAGCCAAGGTCCGTCTGACTGAGCCTGCCCTGCATCTGAGCAATGGAAGAGGTGAGGTCAGTGTGACAGCTCCATCCAGGCCACACAGAGTTTATGGGGGATTACTATGGTCACCAGCGTCCCACCTTCACATCATCCCCTTTACATCAAACTCTATGGGCATCCCCTCTACAGTGCAAGGGGGAACTTTGCGGATCCTGATGTAAAGGGGAAGTATGTAAAAAGGAATGTTACAGACATAAGGGGAAACTCTTATGTGTTTGATATAACTGTGAACAGTTAAGGGGAAACTCAGTTAAGTAACTTGATGTTCTCAGTCTGAGGACCTCCCTTCCCTTAGAGCCGTGAAGTCATTAAATGTTTCTGTTAAATTTAACATTGAATAACAGGTAGGGATGAGCTTCATGTTCAAGTCGAACTCATGTTCGACTCGAACATCGTCTGTTCGCCCGCTCGCCGAATTGCGGCCATTCGCGCCAAATTCGTATGGTGCGTCATGGCCCATAATTCACTGCGGCATCCCAGTGCATTGCTGGCTGATGATTGGCCAAGCATGCACTATGACCCGCATGCTTAACCAATCACAGCGCCGTCTGTAGAGAGAGCTGTAATTGGCCAAAGCCAGGGTGGCTTTGGCCAATTATGGCTCAGGGGGTTTAGTACACACCCCACACTATATAAGGCCGCCTGCACAGTGGCCCTGTGTAGTGTGTGTTCCGGCGTTGAGAGACAGAGAGACAGTGTCATTTGATTTAAGTTAGATTAGGCAGGACAGTCAGTGAGTTAGCTGCACTTACAGTGTATTGTGTATATATATATATGCATCCCAGGTGTTGTGTATATATATATATATATTTTTTTATATATATATATATATATATATATATATATATATATATATACACTGTATTCAGTTTAGCTAGATCCGTTCCTGTTATTATCTTCCTACTGACAGGCAGGCTTGTGTTGTTACAGTATTTACAGATACCTGAAGACAATTGCTGGTGTTCTTCTGATCCTATTAGTACCACAGTCAGGCAGCTAGACTATTTACAGTTAGTGTAGTGCATCCTCCTCACAGTGTTTAGCTAAAACTACAAATTAGTGTAGTGCGTCCTCCTCACAGTGTTCAGCTAAAGCTACAAGTTAGTGTAGTGCATCCTCTGAACAGTGTTCATCTAAAGCTACAAGTTAGTGTAGTGCACAGTGTTCAGCTAAAGCTAAAAGTTAGTGTAGTGCGTCCTCCTCACAGTGTTCAGCTAAAGCTACAAGTTAGTTTAGTGTGACCTCTGCACAGTGTTCAGCTAAAGCTACAAGTTAGTGTACTGCATCCTCCTCACAGTGTTCAGCTAAAGCTACAAGTTAGTGTAGTGCATCCTCCTCACAGTGTTCAGCTAAAGCTACAAGTTAGTGTAGTGTGACCTCAGCACAGTGTTTAGCTAAAGCTACAAGTTAGTGTAGTGCATCTTCCTCAGTGTTCAGCTAAAGCTACAAGTTAGTGTAGTGTGTCCTCCTCAAAGTGTTCAGCTAAAGCTACAAGTTAGTGTAGTGCGACCTCTGCACAGTGTTCAGCTAAAGCTACAAATTAGTGTAGTGCGTCCTCTGAACAGTGTTCATCTAAAGCTACAAGTTAGTGTAGTGCACAGTGTTCAGCTAAAGCTACAAGTTAGTGTAGTGCGTCCTCCTCACAGTGTTCAGCTAAAGCTACAAGTTAGTGTAGTGAGTCCTCCTCACAGTGTTCAGCTAAAGCTACAAATTAGTGTAGTGCGTCCTCCTCACAGTGTTCAGCTAAAGCTACAAGTTAGTGTAGTGCGACCTCTGCACAGTGTTCAGCTAAAGATACCTGTAGAAGGTTGGCGGTGTTTTCCTGATCCTATCACTACCACAGGCAGCTACATTATTTAAACATTAGTCTAGTGCGACCTCTGCCCAGTGTTCAGCTAAAGCTACCTGTAGAAGGTTGGTGGTGTTTTCCTGATCCTGTCACTACCGCAGGCAGCTACATTATTTTAACGTTGTGTTTTTAAGTGCGTCCTCTGCACAGTGTTCAGCTAAAGCTACAAGTTAGTGTAGTGCGACCTCTGCACAGTGTTCATCTAAAGCTACCTGTAGAAAATTGGTGGTGTTCCCATACTACAGGCAGGCAGTTGATTTTGATAGCTGCAGTATCAGTATAAATATATATATCCCAGCTTAGTGCAGCTACATCTCACTGCAGGCCATTAGTATGTCTAGAAGGCCAACAAGGAGAGGCAGACAGTCACAAGCTAATAAAAGAGGACAAGCAGGCTCTGTGTCTAGAGGCAACAGTGCTGGTCATGGAGACGGTGCATCCTCATCAGCACATGGCCGTGGGACACGCTTGGCCTTTTTTTCGGCAGCTGGCCATGTTGAGCCGCAATATGCGGAAGGCTTGGTCGAGTGGATGACGTCCTAATCCTCCTCATCCTCTCTCACCCATGCTCAGGGTACTTTGTCTGGCAAAGCAGCTGCCAACGCGGCCTCTTCCCTCGGCTCAATGGCATCAGTGACTCCTTCCCTAGCCCCACCATGTCCTACTGAGGAGTCCCTCGAACTGTTTGACCACAGTGTTGAGTACATGCTCCCGGAGAATGCCCAGCGTTTAGAAGGCTGTGATGATGATACTGAGCTAGATGAAGGCAGTAACATGAGCACGGACAGAGGGGATGCCCAAGAAGGACAGCAATCTGGCAGTCATGCTCCCCCTGCTGCAGCATACTGCCAGGTTTGCTCCAGTGATGAGGAGGGAGGGGATGATAAGGTCACTGACTCAATGTGGGTGCCTGATAGGAGAGAGGAGGAGGAGGAGCAGGAGGAACATCACCAACAAGGCAGGATGCCCTCCAGGGGCCAGCCTAAGGGCAGCACACTGAGTGCATCACACCGCAAAGCTCCGCATGTGCAGGGCGCTGCTGTCTCTGCACGTTATTCCAAAAGTTCATAGGTGTGGGCCTTTTTTGAGACAAGTGCATCAGATCGCACCGCTGCTATTTGCAACATATATCTCAAACGTATCTCGCGTGGCCAAAACATCTCCCGCTTGGGAACCACATGCTTGACCAGACATATGTTGACCTGCCATGCAGTTCGTTGGCAAGCATATCTAAAAGACCCACACCAAAGAACAAAGAGGACCTCTTCTTGCTCCTCATCAGCTAAGATCTCCAACCCCACCATACCTTCAGTCCTCTCTGAGACCTGCACTGAGAGGAATGAAGGTGCAGAATTAGGTGTGTCACAGCCAAGCACTTGTGGGCAATGTGCTTTCGGTACACCAATGTCAGATTGTACCAGGCAAATTTCCCTGCCCCAGCTGCTGCACCGCCGAAAGAAGTTCGCTCCCAGCCATCCACATGCCCAGCGGTTGGATGCTAGCTTGGCAAAATTTGCAAGCACTTCAACTGCTACCTTTTCAGTTGGTAAACTCTGCCCCTTTCTGTGAGTTTGTGGAATGTGCGGTTCCTCAGTGGCAGGTACCCAAACGCCACTTTTTCTCATGGAAGGCGTTTCCGGCTCTCTACTGGCATGTGGAAGGCAATGTCCATGCCTTATTGGACAGGGCGGTCAGCGGTAAGGTGCATATTATCCCTGACTCATGGTCCAGCAGGCATAGACAGGGACTTTACCTAAGTTTCACTGCACATTGGGTGACTCTGCTGGCTGCTGGGAAGGATGCAGGACAAGGTGCAGTAGTGTTGGAGGTTGTTACGCCACCACGCCTCCAAAATGCCACTACTATTGACTCTGACACACCTCTCTCCTCCACCCCATCCTCTTCTTCTTCCTCCATGGCCTCTTCCTGTGCTTTGTCCTCGGAACCAGCGGTGCTCCGTAGGCATTCCAGGGGCTACGTAAGTATGCAGGCCAAAAGATGCCATGTGGTGCTTGAGCTGGTGTGCTTGAGGGATAGGAGCCACACTGGGGCAGAGGTTCTGTCAGCTCTGCAGAGGCAGATTCAGAGGTGGTTGACGCCCCGCCAACTTATGGCAGGAATGGTGGTTTGCGACAATGGCACCAACCTCCTCTCTGCCCTCCGACAGGGACAACTGAGCCATGTGCCCTGTTTGGCTCACGTCCTTAACTTGGTGGTGCAGCGGTTCTTGGGCAGGTACCCGGGCTTCCAGGATGTCCTGAGGCAGGCCAGGAATGTCTGTGTGCATTTCCGCCATCAAATAATGCCAGTGCTCGGCTGGCAGACCTCCAAAAGGAATTTAACCTGCCCAAGAACCGCCTAATCTGTGACATGCCCACCAAGTGGAACTTAACGTTGGCCATGCTGCAGCAGCTGCACATGCAGCAGAGGGCCATCAATGAGTACCTGTGCGACTATGGCACCAGGACAGGGTCAGGGGAGCTTGTTTTTTTTTTTTTTTCCCCACGCCAGTGGGCCATGATCAGGGATACATGCACTGTCCTGTCACCATTTGAGGAGGCCATGAGGATGGTGAGCAATGACAGTGCATGCATCAGTGACACTGTCCACCTTGTCCACCTGTTGGAGCACACACTGCGTGGAATAATGGACAGGGCACTTGAGGCAGAACAGAGGCAGGAAGAGGAGGACTTCCTTAGCTCTCAAGGCCCCCTTTATCCAGACAGTGTTCCTGCGTGCCCGCCGATCACACAGGAAGAGGAGGAGGAGGAGGAGGATTGTGTCAGTATGGAGGTGGAGCCTGGCACTCAGCATCAGCAGCAGTCTTTAAGGGATCATTTACAGTCCCAAGAAACACATGGACTTGTACGTGGCTGGGAGGAGGTGGCTGCGGATCATGTCATCCTTAGTGACCCAGAGGACTGCGGACTGAATGCCTCAGCAAACCTACGCTGCATGTCCTCCCTGATCCTGCAAAGCCTGCGGAAGGATCCTCGTATTCGTGGTATCAAGGAGAAGGAACAATACTGGCTGGCAACCCTCCTTGATCCACGTTGCAAGGGTAAGGTTGCGGACCTTATCTTGCCGTCACAGAGGGAGCAGAAGATGAAAAATCTTCGGGAGGCCTTGCAGAAAGGTCTGTGCAACGCGTTCCCAGAGACTGGGAGGTTACAAACTCCTGTTTCTGGACAACGTGTTGCTGAGGCTTTGGTCAGTCAAAGAAGGAGCGGTGAAGAAGGTGGCCGTCTGACCGATGCGTTCAGACAATTTTTTGGTCCGCAGCCCCAAAGTATAATCGGTTCCAGCAACCATCACCAGCGTCTGTTTTACATGGTGCAGGAATACCTAGGGGCAAGATCTGACTTGGACACCTTTCCCCCTGAAAATCCTCTGGGTTACTGGGTCTTGAGGATGGATCACTGGCCAGAGCTTGCACAGTATGCAATTGAGCTACTAGCCTGTCCTGCATCCAGTGTTCTTTCGGAACGCACATTCAGTGCTGCTGGAGGCTTTATAACTGATCACAGGGTGCGTCTGTCCACCGACTCGGTCGATCGACTGACCTTCATAAAAATGAATCAGTCTTGAATCACCACCAGCTACCAAGCACCTGATGCTGATGTAACCGAATAAATTTTTTTGAAATGTCAGATCCCTTCAAAGACTGCCTATGCTGATGCTGAGTGACTATCCTGTTATACTGAGTAATTATCCTCTTACTCCTCAATGATCATGATGATAGCTTGTAAGAACATTTTTGGTTCTGGGTGCCGCAAGTCCCGCCACCAGTGCCTAAGGCCCAATTTTTCAGCCTCTGTTTAACAGGGGCATGTAATTACAATTTTTGATGCAATCCTTTGCAGCAGGGCTAGTTCCTGCGCTCCAACTAGAGCATCTGTGAGAGGTTCCAGTGTTGTGGTACCACCATCACCAAAGGCCCAATTTTTCTGCCCCTGTTTAACAGGGGCATGTAATTACAATTCTTGATCTAATATTTCACAGCAGGGCCCATTTCTGCGCCCACCAAGAGTATCTGTGAGGACTTACAGTGTTGTGGCACCAGCACCACCACCACCAAAGGCCCAATTTTTCTGCCCCTGTTCAACAGGGGCATGTAATTACAATTTTTGATCTAATATTTCACAGCAGGGCCCTGTGAGGGCTTACAGTGTTGTGGTCACAACAACACCTAAGTCCCAAATTTCTGCTGAGTATATAGGGCAGGCCCCTACTTTCAAACATCCAACTTACAAATGACCGTTACTTGCAAATGGAAGGAGACAACAGGAAGTGTGATGAAATCTACCCCTAGGAAGGGAAATTCTCTCCTGTAAGAGTTAATATGGGAAAAACGTTTCTCCTTTACACTGATGCTTTATCACCAATCCTTGTTTCACTAAAAACCCCACATTTTCAAAAAACATTTGTCAGTTGGACAAAAAGTGAGGTGAAATCTTCTGAAGAGGAGCACAGACAGCAAAACAAATGTCACAGGGGTGATAACCCTTCCCTAGGTTTTCCAAAAAGCTTAAAATAGATTCTTTGGCTGGAGCTAAAAATGTTAAAAATGTATCAGTTCAAAATTACAAACAGATTCTACTTAACAACAAACCTACAGTCCCTGTTTTGTTTGCACCGCCTGTATAATGCTGTTCAGAGTATATAGGGCCTGGGGGCCCCACACCTTTCCTTTTTTAATTTGGGTGCGGGGTTCCCCTTAATATCCATACAAGACCCAAAGGGCCTGGTAATGGACTGGGGGGTACCCATGCTCTTTGTCTCACTGATTTTCATCCATATTGCCAGGACCCGACATTACATTAAAGCCGCAAGCAGTTTTAAATGACTTTTTTCCCTTAAAAAATGTCATTTTGTGCAGGAACTGTTCTAAGCTTGAAAAACAGGTGCCACTTTACATGCATACTATAGACACCCCCCAGGTACGATATTTAAAGGAATATTTCACTTTTTTTTTTTTTACTTTAAGCATCATTAAAATTACTATCCCGAAAAAACGTCCGTTTTTAAAAAATTTTTTTGCATTGATACATGTCCCCTGGGGCAGGACCCGGGTCCCCAAACCGTTTTTTGGACAATACCATGCAAATTAGCCTTTAAAATGAGCACTTTTGATTTCGAACGTTCAAGTCCCATAGACGTCAATGGGGTACTAACGTTCGTGCGATTTTTCGGTCCGTTCACAGGTTCTGGTGCGAACCAAACTGGGGGGTGTTCGGCTCATCCCTAATAACAGGTAACAGTAAGCATTAGCAGGTGAATGAACCTACCTTTTCTATTGTAATGGGCACCCTGGAGCACAGTTTGGGCAACTGAGATCAGTTTTGCCATCCCTACAGCTTCATCAGTGTCACCTTAACCAACAGAGAGGAGTGCAATGCATGGAGAGGAAAAAGTACAACTCCAGTATTTGTTTTCTGAATGCTCTAGACCTTACTCACGATGAACAAATAAATAATAAAGATTCATAATGGGACCCTGTAAATAAAGGTTCATGGTTGGACCCAATAAATAAAGGTTGACAGTGAGACCGTAAATAACGATGATAATAATATAATAATAATGATGGAACCCCCATAAATAAAGGTCCATAGAGGGGTGTCTGAAATAAAGGTTGATGATGGGACCCTAAATAATGGTCCAGGTTGGAATACCATAAATAAAGGTCTATGGATGGACCCCATAAATAAAGGTTCTTGGTGGGACTCCATAAAAATGGTCCATGGCGGGACCCCATAAAAAAAGATTCATGGAGGAAGACCATAAATAGAAGTCCTTGGTTGGACCTCATAAATAAATGTTCATGGTGGGACCCCAAAAATAAAGGTCTATGGATGGACCCCATAAATAAAGATCCATTGGGGGACCCCTTGCTACCTGATTTTACAGCACATATAGCATTATCTCTGTATTAGGCCAGGGAGTGAGAAGGAGGGTGGAGCTAGCTACTTTCTGGGCTTCTGTTTCATAAGTTATTTCAGGTACTATAGAGCTTTCAATTTACGCTGTGCTTTACATTTATATATATATTATACATTCACATCAGTTCCTGCCCTGAAGGCGCTTACAATCTATGGTCCCTAACTCACATTCATACACATACTAGGGCCAATTTAGACAAAAGCCTATTAAACTACCAGCATTATTTTGGAGTGTGTGAGGAAAACGGAGTACCCAGACAGGTAGTGCCGTGGCTGGGATTCAAACCAATGATCCTAGTTCTGCTAGGTGGAAGTGCTAAGCAATTAGCCACTGTGCTGCCCAATAAGGGATGCCGGATGTTTACCTTTATTTATAATTTTTTTTTTCTTGTTCAGATAATCCGTTATATTGGCAACTGGAAAGAGAAAACACAAAGCTGAAGAGACTGAACATTGTACCAACATTTCTCAACACTTCCTGTCTAAGGCTCCATTCACACTAGCGCGTTTTTTGATGCATTTTGCATTTTGCAGAAATGCACGGGAATTTTTTAACATGGGTTCCTATGGAACATGTTCACATCAATGCCTTTTTGTTTCTCTGCATTTTTGGAAAGGGTCAGGGACTTTTTTTCATGCAAAATGCAGCGTTTTGCATGTAATAGAATTCAATGGACAAGCATCAAAAACGCAAGTGCACCGTATTTGCAGTGTTTTTGATGCATTTTTGGTGCGTTTTTGATGCGTTTTTGCCGTTTTTTTTTTTTTTTTTTAATTTTTTTAAGACTGTAAAAAAAAAACTGTAAAAAAAAAACTGTAAAAAAAAAAAAAGCAAAACGCAAATCGCGGCAAAATCGCACCAAAAACGCTGCAAAAACGCTGCTCAAAAACGTGGCAAGCATGAAAAAAAAAACTCCAAAAACGCTCAAAAGCAACATGCATAGGTGTGAATCGAGCCTAAGGCCTGATTCACACCTATGCATTTTTAGTGCTTTTTGCATTTTGCAGATTTGCACTACTCTCAATTTAACTTGGTTTCCTATGGAACACGTTCTATAGTGCAAATCTGCAAAATGCAAAAAGCTCTAAAAATGCATAGGTGTGAATCAGGCCTAAGTGACAATGGTCACCAGGACAGATATACAGGGTGGAACTCCTCAAGTGGGGACACAGACCGCAATAAATAAACTCACAGAGATTCTAATCCTTCTGCTCTCTACCAAAAAAAAAATGCTTTTAACTTTTCATACGCTTTAATAGATTTCCTATAATTACCTGATTTCTGCAGATCAGATACATCCTCTGCCAATCCAAAATCTAAAAAAAAAAATTATAAAAAAAAATAAGTAAATATAAATCAGAAACATTGGACAACAAGACTCTCCACAGACAGGAAGGGTGATCAGACTATGCAGAATACATGTGACTGCTCAGAACGACAATCGTTCAGAACACGACCCACGTTAAAGCTTTATGCCGCTTACACACGAGCGGACTTTCCGGCAGACTTGGTCCGACGTTCTTCCCGCCGGACTTTCCGGCGGACTACCGACGGACTTTCTGAACGGACGGACTTGCCTACACACGACCGGACTTTCCGACAGGCTAGGTCTGCCCGTCTTTCCGACGGACTTTCTCCGGAGTTACGGCAGACTCAGAATGAACGGACTTTCCTACACATAGACAAGTCCGTTCATTTTGAACGTGACTCGAGTACAAGGGGACTAGAAAAGGAAGTCAATCTTGCCGCTTTTATCGGCGAGATTGACACTTTGCAAGCCCCATCATGGGGCATACCAGGCCCTTAGGTCTGGTATGGATTTTAAGGGGAACCCCCTATGCCGAAAAAACAGCGTGGGGTCCCCCCAAAATCCATACCAGACCCTGATCCGAGCACACAGCCTGGCCGGTCAGGAAAGGGGGTGGGGATGAGCGAGCAAACCCCCTCCTGAACCATACCAGGCCGCATGCCCTCAACATGGTGGGGTGGGTGCTTTGGGGGAGGGGGGCGCCCTGTGGGGCCCCCCACCACAAAACACCTTGTCCCCATGTTGATGAGGACAAGGGCCTCTTCCCGACAACCCTGGCCGTTGGTTGTCGGGGTCTGCGGGCAGGGGGCTTATCGGGATCCGGGAGCCCCCTATAATAAGAGGGCCCCCAGATCCCGGCCCCCCACCCTAGGTGAATGAGTATGGGGTACATGGTTTACCTAGGGAAAAAGTGTCAATAATAAAACACACTATACAGGTTTTTGAAGTAATTTATTAGACAGCTCCGGGGGGTCTTCTTCCAGCTTCGGGGGTCTTCTTCCGACTTCGGGGGTCCCTCCGGTTCCTCTTCTCCCGGCGTCCGGTTGGTTCTTCTCCGCTCCCTCTGGCCTCTTCTCCCGGTATTCCAGTTCTTCTGCCGCCTCCTTCACTATCTTTATGCCGCTCTTTTGCCAGCGGAGGCCCGGACTTCTGGCCTCTGGCTTCTGGGCTTCTTCTCTTCTTCCCATGCGGCCTAGTATGGTTCAGGAGGGGGGCGCTCGCTCATCCCCAGCCCCTTTCCTGACCGGCCGGGCTGCATGCTCGGATCGGGGTCTGGTATGGATTAGGGGAGGACCCCATGTCGTTTTTTCGGAGTAGGGGGTTCCCCTTAAAATCCATGCCAGACCTAAGGGCCTGGTATGCCCCACGCTCGCCGCAATAGGAAAATTTGTTTTTACTATTGCAGCGAGCGCGAGATGCAGTACCCTGCCCTTGCGTCGTATCTGGTCCGTCGGACCAGCATACAGACGAACGGGCTTTCCGTCAGGATCTGAGTCCGGCGGACTTACGACGGAAAGATTTGAAACATGCTTCAAATCTAGGTCCGGCGGACTTTTGGAAAAAAAAGTCAGCGGGAGCCTACACACGATCGGAATGTGCGGCGGACTCTGGTCTGCCGGACCAAGTATGCCAGAAAGTCCGCTCGTGTGTACGCGGCATTACAATTGATTCAGAAAGTGACATTAGAAGGGTAAGTCACTTCCCTAATGATTTCAGTTGTGTATGTACAGTATATTTAGGCTTGAGCTATTGAGCTCTGTACAGAATACATTTTGTTTCCAAGAAAATTCATAAAGAGAGCTTAGAAAAATATGAAAAAGGAGAAGAAAGAGAGAGATAATAATAATAATAAAAGGAGAAGAGAGAGATCATAATACTGGCTACAAGGCCAAAAACATATGCAGGGTCTCCTTCCACTACCTTTTTCTCAACAGAATTATGTATGCAGGATCTCCTTCCACTACCCTCCTCCTCCTCCTCCACAGAATTATGTATCACTTATGTGGAACTGCTGTCCTTATCAGCATCTTATGATATCTGGTGGGAGGGAGAGCGTCTTCTGGGTGAGGGGGAGTTGCGAGCCCTAAAGCGCTGTGAGAACCATTTCTGGTATAGGGCGCTGGACATAAGGTGGTGTTCAAATTGAAGCCTTTATGTGTAGGTGGGCACCATCTTTCTGAATCTGAGATCATCTAGTCAGGGTAGCAATAATCATGGTAAGTCAGCTTGGATTTCAGCTAGTATAGGCAGCAGTTCAGTACCACCTCTCATCGACTGATACCAGTGAATGCTACCAGGCACTGTCCTTGGAGGTCCATCAGCAAGAACACAAAAGTTTACATAATTGAAAAAAGAATTGAAAGTTTTTAACTGCCAACTGTGGCAACTTCTAATGCAGTAGGCTTGAGGGGTTTTCTAACAGTTTTGCCGTGTTCTCCAATATCTGGGGGAGTCGGGAGGGCTGGATCCGCGGTTCATGCCCTGACGTTCAGCTTGATGTCTGGGGCCTGGATGGAGATCTTCTCCTGCGGTATCTGGAATCCTGAGCATCCATAGGTTCTTCCTGCAGGGCATTCCTTCTTGCAGTTGTATGTCGAAAGCCGGCGCACCATGCAGGGACCTCGACCATAGGGATCCCCAGGGTGTCACAAAATGGACGTAGATCTTCAGGTACTTTCAGTAGTGCAGTGTGGCCCTGGTGCGTGGCAGAGAGGCAGAAGGGGAATTTCCATCTATACTGGATCCCCTTAGAGCGTAAAACGTCCAGGAGAGGTTTCAGATCCCTGCGGTGCTGGAGCATGATAGCAGATAGATCCTGAAAGATCTGGTTGGTGACTCCTTCATGTATGAGTTGTTGTTTGCCCCTTCCTTGTCTCAGTATTTCCTCTTTTAATTTGTAATCCACAATGCAGCAAATGATGTGACATCCATAGGGGGTCTGTCTCCCTCCCCTTGGGCCTGAGGGCCCTGTGGATGCTTTCCATCTCGATCACAGATTGAGGCTGTCTGTTAAGCAGCCCAGTAAACAAGCTTGTGACTGAGGAGGAGAGTTGTTCCGCACCTACTGATTCAGGCAAACCCCTGATCCTGAGGTTATGGCGGCGGCCTCTGTTGTCGAGGTCCTCCATGTGCCTCTGCAGATTCCTTAGTTGTAGGGTGTGTGAGTCCATTTTCCTGGTGGTCCTGCAGAGGGCCGTGTCCTGCTGTGCTGTGACCCTTTCTACCTCATGGACCCTGTCAGCCAGCGCATGTATATCCAGCCTCAGCTCTGAGATGGCAGCTGTGGAGGGAGATTGTCACCGTTTCCCGACATAGAGGGGCCCGTAATGTGAGGTTCTGGTGGGGGTCCCAATAGTGACGGTGAGGTACTCTGAGGCAGCCTGTGGCGGGACGCCGCCATGTTTCCCTTCTGTGTCAACACACAGAGATGCTGAGGAACGTCGGGATGCCGTTCCTGTGGTTGGGCTGCAGTTTCGGGTGAAGTTACCTCTGTGCAGAGTGATTCGTGGCTGACAGCAGCGGGAGCTCCGGAATTATGCGGCCATCTTCCTGCTCAGCCAAACCACGCCCCCCTCCACCACAGAATTATGTATGCAGGATCTTTTTCCACTACCTCCTCCTCCACAGAATTATGTATGCAGGATTTCCTTCCACTACCTTCTCCTCCATAGAATTATGTATGCAGGATCTCCTTCCACTACATCCTCCTCCACAGAATTATGTATGCAGGATCTCCTTTCACTAACCTCCTCCACAGAATTATTTATGCAGGATCTCCTTCTACTACCTCCTCCTCCACAGAATTATGTATGCAGGATCTCCTCCCACTGCCTCCTCCACAAATAATGTATTTGGAGTCTCCTTCCCCTACCTCCTCATCCACAGAATTATGTATGCACTTTCCATTAGACTACTTCTGTGTATTCATGAGAACAAATTGCAAAACCAAATTAAAAACAATCAGGGAACATTAAATACTTACTATTAGCCTTCAGCTGTGTAATTTCTTCTTTAATAATTTTATCTGAGAATGTAAAAGAGTTCATATAGGTGAATGTTTCTTGATGTTTGATGACTCACAAGAGCAAATATTTCCATGATTGGGAGGCACAGCAGTGGTACGTAGAAAGTTATAGTATTGAATTTCTGTATGCTAACTGTAAATGGAAATATGACATGATTATGTCAACTCTCAAATGTTCAAGGGTGGAAATCCATGAATGTACAAAGTACAGTACCCTACTACCTATTACCCACTACTCTCTTATTCTACTTAATTATATCTGTGAGGTCTCCTCCCACTGCCTCCTCCACAAATAATGTATTTGGAGTCTCCATCCACTATTTCCTCCTCTACAGAATTATGTATGCAGGATCTCCTTCCACTACCTCCTCCTCCACAGAATTATGTATGCAGGATCTCCTTCCACTACCTCCTCCTCCACATAATTATGTATGTAGGATCTCCTTCCACTACCTCCTCCTCCACAGAATTATGTATGCAGGATCTCCTTCCACTACCTCCTCCTCCACAGAATTATGTATGCAGGATCTCCTTCCACTACCTCCTCCTCCACAGAATTATGTATGCAGGATCTCCTTCCACTACCTCCTCCTCTACAGAATTATGTATGCAGGATCTCCTTCCACTATCCTCCTCCTCCACAGAATTATGTATGCAGAATCTCCTTCCACTACCTCCTCCTCTACAGAATTATGTATGCAGGATCTCCTTCTACTACCTCCTCCTCCACAGAATTATGTATGCAGGGTCTCCTTCCACAACCCTCCTTCACAGAATTATGTATGCAGGATCTCCTTCCACTACTCCTCAGCTACAGAATTATGTATGCAGGATCTCCTTCCACTACCTCCTCCTCCACAGAATTATGTATGCAGGATCTCCTTCCACTACCTCCTCCTCTACAGAATTATGTATGCAGGATCTCCTTCCACTACCTTCTCCTCCACAGAATTATGTATGCAGGGTCTCCTTCCACTACCCTCCTTCACAGAATTATGTATGCAGGATCCCCTTCCACTAACCTCCTCCACAGAATTATGTATGCAGGATCTCCTTCCACTACCTCCTCCTCTACAGAATTATGTATGCAGGGTCTCCTTCCACTACCTCCTCCTCCACAGAATTATGCATGCAGGATCTCCTTCCACTACCTCCTCCTCTACAGAATTATGTATGCAGGGTCTCCTTCCACTACCCTCCTCCACAGAATTATGTATGCAGGATCTCCTTCCACTACCTCCTCCTCCACAGAATTATGTGTACCCTGATGTGTAGGCAGGGTGGCTATTAAATTTATCTGCCTTGGCGGATTTATAGGAGGTGAACTGATTTCACCCTAATTCTGGAATTGCTGCACTTCTCTCCTCTGTCACTAGATGGCCGGGTATCCGGTGGCATTAGATAAGACAAGGGCATTGCAAGTACAGATTAGGAATGAATAGGGTTGCCAAAAAATCACTGTGAGTGAGGGTTACTTTGATTTGAGGCACCGCGGTCACTGCACCATATGACACGCTTTTTTTTAACACCTGCCTCTTGGGCTGGGCCTTTTGGCTAGGACCAGGGGAATTTTTTATTCCTGGCCGGAGGGCCTGGTCATTGTTTTACACAATGCCCACCTTTTCACTCTCCTCTCCACTTATTCCTTCCCCACTTTATTTTATTTATTCCCTGTGTTTGTCACTGTTTTGTATTTTTGTGTTGTACATGGTTTGTTGCACTGTGTGATGAGTAGGGTTGCAGGTCCTTGGGCCTGCCCTGAAAGTCTTGGGAGGGGGTGGACATGGCCTTTTGGCTTAGTTCACCCTCTCTCATGGGGTCTCCCTTCGGGGGAGCCTCACCTAGTACTTGGGTGGGTCTGTTTCGGCAGGCCCTCCAGAGAACAGGGGGCCGTCTGGTTTCGGCCAGATGGACCAAGTATAAGTACCCTTGTCCCCGTCTGGAGCCTAACACCCCGGGGGATTCAGGGCAAGGTCCTCTGATTTTAGAGAACTTGTGTACCCGTTGCACTTTTTTGTGTTTCACTCTTTATGTGTGTGCACATTTTTTTGGCACCAGGTGAAGATTTTGGGTGTGTTTGCACGCCATGGGCTTTCAAAAAAAAAAAAAAATTAGGAATGAATAGGGTGTCTCAGCCAATGGGAAGGGGTTTTCTTGGGTCCCTTGGCCTGCTGGGAGAGCCTATTTATTTGGGTGAAGTCAGGTGATTGGGGTTCTGTGCCACCTGGACAGCTGTCTGGGTGGACGTGTGTTGTAATGCCCCGGGTTGCTAGGCCATAAGCCTTGGGCCTATCCCGGGGACATTTGGCTGCTAGGCTGTCTGAGGGCCAATCAAGAAGCAAGAGAGCAGCGTAGGATTTAGCCTGCGACTTGCAGTCCAACTAGAAGCAACAGTTCTACCGGCCTAAGAGAACCAGCTGTGGTTGGAGGTAGAGGGGGAAGCCGTTGTCATTAAGGGACCATCCACTTTGCTACTGGAGACCACTGTGAGTAGGTGAAGCAAGTACCTGAACAGTATTCTCACCAGCTGGGGACAGTGAAGAATTGGGAAAACCAGCAGTTGCCAAGCCAGGGACCCAGCCAGTGGAGGTGACACTTGCGGAGCACTACTGTGTGCCAAGCCAGTGACCAAGCAGGCCAGTGGGGTGACGCTTGAGGAGTATCTGTGAGTGCCAAGCTAGGGACCCAGCAGGGATGTGGGGGTGATGCTTGAGGAGGATACTGAGTGAGAAGATTGGAAGAGCTGAGAAGATTCAGTGGCTAGTGGATCTGTTAGTCTAGTGAAAGACTGGGAGCTCAGCTGAGTGAAGTTCTGCAATAGGAGGTTGTAGAAGAAGTGGAAGAGTTAATTGCAACCATGTTAGAAACTGTTACAAGATTGTTGCCATAGGAGACAGTGGTCCTACTCATGCAGACGTGGTGTCTAGCTGGATGCCTTTCCCTGCATGGCTGTCTGCCTATGGAAGTCTCTGAGTCTGCCAATTAAAATTGCATCTACTAAAGGGTGTCCTGGCCTTAACCCTCTCTCCCACAGTGTCTGCATTCAAGTAGTGTCTGCCACCCATCAATCTACCTTGCATTACACCCACCATGCCTTGTGACCCAATCTACACAGAAGAGTGTCAGCTTTCTTTAACCCAGGAGGTCACCATTGGGCTTCAGGGGCCCCGGGGCTTGGCTACATATGTATGCAGGGTCTATTTCCACTACCTTCCTCCACCACAGAATTATGTATGCAAGATCTCCTTCTACCTCCTCCACAGAATTATGTATGCAGGATCTCCTTCCACTACCTCTTCTATCTCTTGCATTACTGCATTTCTATGTATTCAGGAGAACTAATTACAGCACTGAATAGACAACAAATCGGGAGCATTAGGCATTTACTATTTATTACCATTCAGTTGTGAAATTTCCTCTTCAATTTTTTTATCTAATAATGAAAAAGAAAATATTTATACAGTATGTGATTTTTCCTTAAAGATTGAGGACTCACTTGAACAAACATTTACAATCCTGAAGATATCAGGAGCAGATTGGACAAAAGTGACCAAATATTGATAATCTTTACTGCAGACATTTTACCATCCTCCTTTACAGAATTATGTATGCAGGATCTCCTTCCACTACTTCCTCCTCCACAGAATTATGTATGCAAGATCTCCTTCCACTACCTCCTCCTCCACAGAATTATGGATGCAGGATCTCCTTCTACTACCCTCCTCCTCTTCCACAGAATTATGTATGCAGGATCTCCTTCCACTACCTTCTCCTCCACAGAATTATGTATGCAGGATCTCCTTCCACTACCTCCTCCTCCACAGAATTATGTATGTAGGGTTTCCTTCCACTACCCTCCTCCTCTACAGAATTATGTATGTAGGGTTTCCTTCCACTACCCTCCTCCTCCACAGAATTATGTATGTAGGATCTCCTTCCACTACCTTCTCCTCCACAGAATTATGTCTCCTGTATTTTTCACTAGACTTCACTTCTTTGTATTTAGGAAATCGAATTATACAATTTAATTAAGTTAAAGACATAGGCAATAAATACTTACTATTACTCTTCAGTTGTGAAATTGTGTCTTCAATACTTTTATCTGAGAAGAAAAAACTATTCACAACACTTGATTTTCATGATGTTTAGACACCTAAAGATATAGTCAGGCAAATGGACAAAATGTTTTGAATATTATTCATGTTTACCACAGACATTGTATGCAGGATCTCCTTCCACTACCTCCTCCTCCACAGAATTATGTATGCAGGATCTCCTTCCACTACCTCCTCCTCCACAGAATTATGTATGCAGGATCTCCTTCCACTACCTCCTCCTCCACAGAATTATGTATGCAGGGTCTCCTTTCAATACCTCCTCCTCCACAGAATTATGTATGCAGGGTCTCCTTCTACTTCCTCCACCTCCACAGAATTATGTATGCAGGATCTCCTTCCACTACCTCCTCCTCCACAGAATTATGTATGCAGGATATCCTTCCACTACCTCCTCCTCCACAGAATTATGTGTGCAGGGTCTCCTTCAAATAACTCCTCCTCCACAGAGTTATGTATGCAGGTTCTCCTTCCACTACCTCCTCCTCCACAGAATTATGTATGCAGGGTCTCCTTCCACTACCTCCTCCTCCACAGAATTATGTATGCAGGGTCTCCTTCCAATACCTCCTCCTCCACAGAATTATGTATGCAGGGTCTCCTTCTACTTCCTCCACCTCCACAGAATTATGTATGCAGGATCTCCTTCCTCTACCTCCTCCTCCACAGAATTATGTATGCAGGATCTCCTTCCTTTACCTCCTCCTCCACAGAATTATGTATGCAGGATATCCTTCCACTACCTCTTCCTCCACAGAATTATGTATGCAGGATCTCCTTCCACTACCTCCTCCTCCACAGAATTATGTATGCAGGATATCCTTCCACTACCTCCTCCTCCACAGAATTATGTATGCAGGATCTCCTTCCACTACCTTCTCCTCCACAGAATTATGTATGCAGGATATCCTTCCACTACCTTCTCCTCCACAGAATTATGTATTCAGGATCTCCTTCCACTACCTCCCCCTCCACATAATTATGTATGCAGGGTCTCCTTCCACTACCTCCTCCTCCACATAATTATGTCTCCTGTATTTTTCAAACTTCACTTTTATGTATTCAGGAAATCTACATATACAATGTAATTGAGTTAAAGACACAGGCAATAAAATAAATACTTACTATTACTCTTCAGTTGTGAAATTGTGTCTTCAATACTTTTATCTGAGAAGAAAAAACAATTCACAACACTTGATTTTCATGATGTTTAGACACCTAAAGATATAGTCAGGCAAATTGACAAAATGTTTTGAATATTATTCATGTTTACCACAGACATTGTATGCAGGATCTCCTTCCACTACCTCCTCCTCCACAGAATTATGTATGCAGGATCTCCTTCCACTACCTCCTCCTCCACAGAATTATGTATGCAGGATCTCCTTCCACTACCTCCTCCTCCACAGAATTATGTATGCAGGATCTCCTTCCACTACCTCCTCCTCCACAGAATTATGTATGCAGGATCTACTTCCACTACCTCCTCCTCCACAGAATTATGTATACAGGGTCTCCTTCCACTACCTCCTCCTCCACAGAATTATGTATGCAGGATCTCCTTCCACTACCTCCTCCTCCACAGAATTATGTATGTAGGATCCCCATCCACAGAATTATGTCTGCTGCACTTTCTACTGAAATGTAATTGCCTTTTAAATAGACCATTTTCATTGTCCAGAGGAACCAGACAGGGTTGTCCCCTGTCCCTATTGTTGTTCACCATTGCTATAGACTCTTTGACTCTTGCTATTAGACAGACATTTGGAACTATTGGGTTTCTTGTGCTGGTTAAGAGGATAAAATAGCCCTATATGCAGTTGATGCTCTAATTTTTTGGTGGGATACCTCAAATTCATTATTAGAACTTATTAATCTTATTTCTACATTTGTTTTTTTGGGGGGGGGTTTCAGATTAATTGGGAAAAATCAATATTGCTACCACTGGATGAGCTGCAAAGATCCTTACCAGATTCAGTTCCCAAATCCAAATCAAGCATACAGTTAAATGCTTGGGAGTAGAGGTATCCCGAAATGTAAATGGCTATATTAATTTGAATCTCAAGCCATTATTAGTTAAATTTACAGATACAATATCTCACAAAAGCGAGTACTCCCCCCCTTACATTTTTGTAAATATTTTATTGTATATTTTTCACAACACTAAAGAAATGCCACTTTGCTGCAATGTAAAGTAGTGAGTGTAAAGCTTGTATAACAGTGTAAATTTGATGTCCCCTCAAAAAAACTCAACACACAGCCATTAATGTATAAACCGCTGGCAACAAAACTGAGTACACCCCTAAGTGAAAATGTCCAAATTAACCATTTCCCTCCCCAGTGTCATGTGACTTGTTACTGTTACAAGGTCTCAGATGTGAATGGGGAGCAGGTGTGTTAAATTTGGTGTTATCGCTCTCACTCTCTCATACTGGTCACTGGAAGTTCAATATGGCACCTCATGGCAAAGAAGTTTCTAAGGATCTGAAAAAAAGAATTGTTGCTCTACCTAAAGATGGCCTAGGCTATAAGAAGATTGCCAAGACCCCGAAACTGAGCTGTAGCACGGTGGCCAAGACCGTACAGTGGTTTAACAGGACAGGTTCCACTCAAAACAGGCCTCGCCATGGTCAACCAAAGATGTTGAGTGCACATGCTCAGCGTCATATCCAGAGGTTGTCTTGGAAAATAGACGTATGAGTGCTGCCAGCATTGCTGCAGAGGTTGAAGGGGTGGGCGGTCAGCTTGTCAGTGCTCAGACCATACACCGCACACTGCATCAAACTGGTCTGCATGGCTGTCATCCCAGAAGGAAGCCTCTTCTAAAGATGATGCACAAGAAAGCCCACAAACAGTTTGCCGAAAACAAGCAGACTAAGGACATGGATTACTGGGACCATGTCCTGTGGTCTAATCAAAGCATGTCAAGGGTGTGTGGCGCCAACCAGGTAAGGAGTACAAAGACAAGTGTGTCTTGCCTACAGTCAAGCACGGTGGTGAGGGTATCATGGTCTTGGGCTGCATGAGTGCCGCCGGCACTGGGGAGCTACAGTTCATTGAGGGAACTATGAATGCCAATATGTACTGTGACATACTGAAGCAGAGCATGATCCCCTCTCTTCAGAGACTGGGCCGCAGAGCAGTATTTCAGCATGATAACAATCCCAAACACACCTCCAAGATGACCTCTGCTTTGCTAAAGAAGCTGAAGGTAAAGGTGATGGACTGGCCAAGCATGTCTCCAGACCTAAACCCTTTTGAGCATCTGTGGGGCATCCTCAAACAGAAGGTGGAGGAGCGAAGGTCTCTAACAACCACCAGCTCCGTGATGTCATCATGGAGGAGAGGAAGAGAACTCCAGTGGCAACCTGTGAAGCTCTGGTGAACTCCATGCCCAAGAGGGTTAAGGCAGGGCTGAAAAAAAATGGTGACCACACAAAATATTGACACTTTGGGCCCAATTTGGAAATTTTCACTTAGGGGTGTACTTACTTTTGTTGCCACTGATTTAGACATTAATGGCTGTGTGTTGAGTTATTTTGAGGGGACAGCAAATTTACACTTTTATACAAGCTGTACACTCACTACTTTACATTGTAGCAAAGTGTCATTTCTTCAGTGTTGTCACATGAAAAGATAGAAGAAAATATTTGCAAAAATGTGAGGGGTGTACTCACTTTTGTGAGATACTGTAAATGCTGTAGTTGGTGTAAAATTCCATTGACAGTGATAGGTAGAGTCAACCTTATCAAAATTATATGGACCCTGCAATTACCGGTACTTTATATACTCCATAATTTCCCCATATGTATTACATCCTGGTTAAAGAAGATAGACTCTCTTTTTCAAGAACTTATCTGGCGCAAAAAACAACTTTGTATTAAATTGACCACATTAATGCTAGCTAAAGATGCAGGGTGGCTTGCTATCCCCCATACCAAAAGTTATTTCTTAGCTTCTTAACTACAGCATTTTGTTGGATGGACGGAAATGACAGACTCTGATCCAATACAGGGTCTGTTACTATCTGTTTATGATGATTATCCATTAATATCTTTATTGGAGACTGGAAACCTGTTACGGATAAGGGTTTCTTGATTTGTACATTTAATTGGTAAATTCTTTGATAAAAGGTGGCAGGAAATTAAAAACATTACAAGGGTTAATGTTATACGTTATTTACCCCATTGTGGAAAAATTCCAGCTATGGAGAATTATGGAAATTGGAAGGGTTGGATTTATGGAAGACTAAAGGGTTGTGGTATATATTCCAACTATTTCATCATGATGTCTTAAAAACTTTTACACAATTAAGCAATGAATATGGGATCACAAAATAAAGATTTTTACAGTTTCTTCAGCTTAGGCTACAGGCACAGGCCCGTTGTCATGCAATGAATCTCAATAAATCTATAATAATCTCACTGTTGTCTAAAAGGGATTGTCATGGAAATGGCCGTGGAAGTATTGGCAATCTTGCCAATAGAAGAAATGGGCGCCATAGGCGCATCATGTGACAGAGGGATCCCCCTGCTGGCCTATAAAAGACTGCCTCAGTCTGATCCAAGTTGCTGGATTGTCGTCAGCTTCCTGTATCACTGAACCTCTGTGTTATTCCTTGGATCTCCTGTTCTTGACCCGGCCGTTCCAGACCTGTTGACCTCCTCTCCTGGCTCATCCACTGGCTTGCTCCTTGACCTTCCTTCTGCCTGATTACCCGTGCATGACCCCGGCTTGCTATATGGACTTTGCCTCTGCCTGATTATCTGTGCATGACCCCGGCTTGCTATATGGACTTTGCTTCTGCCTGATTACCCTTGCATGACCCCGGCTTGCTATAGGGACCTTGCTTCTGCTTGATTACCATTTTATGACCTTAACTCACTTCACGGATTGGTTCTTGCTTCTAGCCATCCTGTGTTTGACCCTCATCCAGGTGTTCACTGCTGTCCTCTGATGCACAGTTTATTCCAAGCACAGCAGGGAGTTCCTGGTCGCCTGTGCACCACCACGCTCTGGCAATCCTCACAAGGTGACTCTCTTCTGGACCCATCCAGATCCTGCCGGCAACCCATGCTTCTTTGGGCCTTCTTTTTTTTATTGATTCACAGTTTTTTGCACATACACTTGGTATTTTTTAACGCTTATTTTGCACATACAGTTGCAATAAAAAGTGTGTGAACCCTTTTTGAATGATATGGATTTCTGCACAAATTGGTCATAAATTGTGATCTGATCTTCATCTAAGTCACAACAATAGACAATCACAGTCTGCTTAAACTAATAACACACAAAGAATTAAATGTTACCATGTTTTTATTGAACACACCATGTAAACATTCACAGTGCAGGTGGAAAAAGTATGTGAACTCTTGGATTTAATAACTGGTTGAACCTCCTTTGGCAGCAATAACTTCAACCAAACGTTTCCTGTAGTTGCAGATCAGACGTGCACAACGGTCAGGAGTAATTCTTGACCATTCCTCTTTATAGAACTGTTTCAGTTCAGCAATACTCTTGGGATGTCTGGTGTGAATCACTTTCTTGAGGTCATGCCACAGCATCTCATTCGGGTTGAGGTCAGGACTCTGACTGGGTCACTCCAGAAGGTGTATTTTCTTCTGTTTAGGCCATTCTGTTGTTGATTTACTTCTATGCTTTGGGTCGTTGTCCTGTTGCAACACCCATCTTCTGTTGAGCTTCAGCTGGTGGACAGATGGCCTTAAGTTCTCCTGCAAAATGTCTTATAAACTTGGGAATTAATTTTTCCTTCAATGATAGCAATCCGTCCAGGCCCTAATGCAGCAAAGCAGCCCCAAATCATGATGCCCCCACCACCATACTTCACAGTTGGGATGAGGTTTTGATGTTGGTGTGCAGTGCCTCATTTTCTCCACACATAGTGTTGTGTGTTTCTTCCAAACAACTCAACTTTGGTTTCATCTGTCCACAGAATATTTTGCCAGTACTGCTGTGGAACATCCAGGTGCTCTTGTGCAAACTGTAAACGTGCAGCAATGTTTTTTTTGGACAGCCGTGGCTTCCTCTGTGGTATCCTCCCATGAAATCCATTCTTGTTTAGTGTTTTACGTATCGTAGATTCGCTAACAGGGATGTTAGCATATGCCAGAGACTTTTGTAAGTCTTTAGCTGACACTCTAGGATTCTTCTTCACCTCATTGGGCAGTCTGTGCTGTGCTCTTGCAGTCATCTTTACAGGACGCCCACTCCAAGGGAGACTAGCAGTGCTGAACTTTCTCCATTTATAAACAATTTATCTTACCGTGGACTGATGAACAGCAAGGATTTTGGAGATACTTTTATAACCCTTTCCAGCTTTATTCAAGTCAACAAATCTTAATCATAGGTCATCTGAGAGCTCTTTTGTGTGAGGAATCATTCACATCAGGCAATGCTTCTTGTGAAAAGCAAACCCAGAACTGGTGTGTGTTTTTTATAGGGCAGGGCAGCTGTAACCAACACCTCCAATCTCATCTCATTGATTGGACTCCAGTTGGCTGACACCTCACTCCAATTAGCTCTTGGAGATCTCATTAGTCTAGGGGTTCACATACTTTTTCCACCTGCACTGTGAATGTTTACATGGTGTGTTCAATAAAACCATGGTAACATTTAATTATTTGTGTGTTATTAGTTTAAGCAGACTGTGATTGTCTATTGTTGTGACTTAGATGAAGATCGGATCACATTTTATGACCTATTTGTGCAGAAATCCACAGCATTCCAAAAGGGTTCACATACTTTTTATTGCAACTGTATATATATTTGGATAAATTATCATTATTTATTGTTTTGATTTAGCGCCTGTGACAGATCCTATCCCACATTCCGCGGAGTGCTTCCATCAGTAATACTGCTTCCTCCAATCTGACCATCAGAGAGATATATTATTATAGCTGCATTGAATACAAGTCTAGCCGAAAATAGCTTGTAGAATCTTGAATCATTTATTGGACAGAATACAGCCTTTTTATACACTTTGAACACAAGGGGTTAGATAATGATGTAGGGCTGGCTCATGGATACTCCCCCCTTCCCCTCTAGCAACAACTTAAAAGACAGTTATATAATTAACATGTTAATTAACACAGCACTTCAGGCAGCCTAGGTGACCAGACAGTCCATCTCCGCAGGTCAAAGTGATCAACTCTTCCAAAGGATCATGTATTGTTCATAATTAACAACCAAGAATAGTCTTTGGGCAAGTCCAAGAAAACAGTCTCTCAAAAATGTAACAAAAAAAAGATTATAGCAATACCAAATAACAGGGTGAAATACTCTTAGAGCCCACACTAGCCTTATTTACAATAAACACATTATCATATAAAGGGTTCCCAGAGTCTGTGTGTCTTGGGGGGATATGGACCTGAATCCAAAGTAACACCACCTCAAGGGTCCCCAGGCATAAAGCTCACAAAGAGCACAGTTCCCCCAAATGCCAGGGCCCATATTTGGTAGGCAAGAGGTTGGCATTCAGTCCCCTCCAAAAGCCTCTGTCCCGGGTGAGTCTGTCACAGCGCCACATTTATTTTTCTATTTTTTTAGTTACATGCTGTTTAAAATACTCATTTTTTTCATTTTATACGTTTTTTAAAAAAAGAAGAAATCTTAAGAAGCCTTCTCTGATTGGATGAGGTGGAAAGTAAGATGTCAATACCCCATCTCTCCACCTTGTCTAGTCAGAGAACACTTTGCCATGATTGACAAAACATTCTCTGAATGACACCTGTGCTGAGTGGTCAACCTTCTGTGTTTGCAATGCTCCAGGGCAGCCAATCAGCACGGAACCGGAAAACTAGTGGAGGTTACTGGAGTAGGGATGCCTTATACAGTGATTAATGTCTTCCACAGAGATCCCACAGACATGTTATATGCATAATTTCATTTATCTAAGATTGAACAATGTAATTATGTAAAGTTTCCATACCTGGAAGGCTTTAACTAAACGTTTTACAATGGATCATATCCATGGACTGCTGTGTGTCAAGGATGTATCACTGGCTGGAGACTGCCCAATATGTGATTGAGATACCAGCCTGACCTGCTACATATTGACGGGCCAAACACCACCGGGTTCGATTCGACACCAGAACCCCCAAACGTGGAAAAATGTTGTACCTGAACCCAGAACCCTATAAAAGTTTTTGTTACCCGAACTCGAAAAATCACAAAAGTCCTGATTTTTAAGGCTTGTATGCAAGTTATTGGCCATAAAAAGATATGGGGGCCAAGGTACTTCCCTGGGGGGACATGTATCAGTGCAAAAAAGTTTTTGTATAAATATAATTTTTAACCCCTTTCCCCGTGCTATAACTGAATGACAGCTACAGCACGGCTTTGCCAGGAGCATGTCTATAGACGTCCTCCATGATCGCGCCTGTGGTGGTCAGCCTTCGTCATGGGCGGAGCTTTTTTTTTTGGGTTTGGCGGTGCGGTGGGTGTTGTGATTGACAATGGATCTACATTGGGGGACATTGTTTTTTTTATTTTTAATAACAGAATTGTCAATAACGGTGTGTGTGTTTGTTTTATTTCTTTTTGACACTTT
Organism: Lithobates septentrionalis; assembly: GCA_037952835.1. Classification (NCBI taxonomy): domain Eukaryota; kingdom Metazoa; phylum Chordata; class Amphibia; order Anura; family Ranidae; genus Lithobates; species Lithobates septentrionalis. The sequence continues at coordinate 1,287,804 of JBBDGP010000853.1, forward strand.
TGTTGGTGAATGAGTAGTAGTACAATGTACCCCATACTCATTCACATAGGGGGGGGCGGGATCTGGGGGATCATTCAGATTCTGATAAGTCCCCTGCCTGTAGACCCCCACAACTACCGCCCAGGGTTGTGGCGAAGAGGCCCTTATCCCCATCAACATGGGACAAGGTGCTTTGGGGTGTCCCAAAGCACCCCCATGTTAAGGGCACGTGGCCTGGTATGGTTCACCCCTCCCTTTCCTGGCATGCCAGGCTGCATGCTCAGAAAAGGGTCTGGTATGGATTTTGGGGGGGACCCTATGCAGTTTAAATAAAAACTATTTTGGCATGGGGGTTCCCCTTAAATCCATACCAGACCTAAATATATTTTTTTGTAATATTGACTACTAAATAAACCACTTATTTTAGAGTTATTTTAATTTATACTTTGAGGTACATATATTAAATAACCTCAATGTTGTAAATGTTAGGCATTCATATCTTTCCTAATTTTTCCATATTTTTTCATATTTTTGCCCTAAAGGATGGAGGCAATTTCCCTGAAGGGTGTTGGCTTCTCTTGATCACTTAAGAATTACTGAGCAATTCTCCTAATAAATATTCGCCCAAAAACATCACTCCAAAGATTAAACAGGTTTCACCCATCCATTGTGACTTTATTTATTATGTAGACAGTGAATCTTAACTTTTGAAAAGAAACATTGAAGTTACTTTCCCATCTCTGGTTGAATCTTGGGGTGAATGTTTGGATCCATCATCATCCACCATCCAGCACTTTCAAGATTAGCCTTCTTTTCTCTCTGCTGAAACTTCACAATTTAAAAAAAGCTGCATTGCATTGGACATAGTTTTTAACTCCTTCTTGCCCTGGTGTCCCTTTATTGGGGCCATTAAGACTGGGGTTGGGGGTGGAGGGGGGGGGGGTGATCTGTCTGATCATGTGACCACTGTGATTAGCTGCCTCTGAAGGAGAAGTTCAGGCATTTCCCCTCAGCAGATACTTTCGGGTTCTTACTGCCTAAAACAAAAGTCACGTTTTATGTGACTTCCCCATTTTTAACCCATTTACTAAGCCACCCGATCACTTCTATAAGCTGTCTAAGTGCTTGTCAGCCTCTTTGCCAAAAAATGCAGTAAAAGCACAGCAAAATCCTTATTATGTTTTTTCTTAAATTTAAATTTATTAATATTTATTTACCTGAATTGTGCCTTCGATTTTGCTAGTAAATCTGACTACTCGAGGAAGAGTCAGTTCTACACTGAAGAAATGGCTGCACTCCAAGATCCATCGAAATTCTTATTTAATGAACGAACATCCCAAATGTTACAAACAATTCAAATGGTAGACGCGTTTCACACACTAACAGGTGCGCTTATTCATTACCAAGAGTCAGTTCTCTAGCCCTGCCCTACCCTCCTTGCACCTCATAGTCCTCTCCTGTCCTGCAAGTGTCTAATTACTGTCTGTGCCGACTCAGTTCATCCATCCTTCTCCCCACATAACCTTCTTCCTGGCTCTTCTCATGTCAGTATACATGTGGGTCAACCCCACCCCCTGTCCCACTAGGACAATCACTTAGAATAGCATAAAATCCAGCCCCAACTCCCCCCAGTGTTCTTCTCACTTCCCTCACTCCAGACAGTCCCTCCTCACTAGGTTCAAACGCTCCTAGGAAGAAGATTCCATGTCGGAGGTAAATCATTCTGCTATGAATACCCGAGTGCCAAATACTTTCATTGCCTGGTGTAAAGGACATTCCAGCTTGGACCTCACATAGTGGACTGTCGACTGCAATTGGCGGAAGTGACAACTTTCTGCTTTCCTCACTGGTTGCGTTTGCCCAGTCTGGGCTTGTTTTAAAGTGGTTGTAAACCCTTATGCAGCGTACACACAAGCGTACTTTTCGACTGGACTGGTCCGACGGACAGAGTGCGGCGGATAATTGGATCGTGTGTGGGCCTCATCGGACCTTCAGCAGACTTTTCCAGTCGAAAATCCGACGGACTTTAGATTTGAAACATGCTTTAAATCTTTCCGACGGACTCGAGTCCGGTCGAAAGATCCGCTCGTCTGTATGCTAGTCTGACGGACGAAAACCTGTTTAAAATCTAAGTCCGTCCAACTTTTGAGAAAACAAAGTCTGCTGGAGCCCACACACGATCAAATTGTCTGACGAAATCCAGTCCGCCGGGCAAAGTCTGCCGTAAAGTCCGCTCGTGTGTACACGGCATTAGATTTACAAGCACTTTAATTGCACCAGGTCAGCAGTGTTTGTTTTTATGAGCTCTCTCCTTGGCTGCTCTTGCGATTGATGGGTTTTAATGCTTTAAGGTATCCTTGATGTCTCTCCCCCTCTAAGCTTGATCACTGCACTCAGGGTAGATGTTGCTCCTTCTCTTTCCGCCATTGCCTGTCTTCCACTACTGGCCCCTAGCTTCTCACTCTGTTGGCATTTGGCTTTGTCTGATTTCTTTTCTGGTAGGTGCTTCTCTTTCTTTCCCTGTTTAGGGAGGTTGTGGCTTCTTGGCATTGTGTTTCTGGTAAACTCATTAGGTTCACTATGAGTCCTTCCAGCCCTGATCACCCAGCATGAAAGTCATCTGTAAAGTAGGATGCATTTTATTGTTTCTCAGGTGCCTTTAAACAAGTAGGGCTCATTGAGATTTTCTCTCTGAATTAGAGGAATAACTCAGAGCCCAAGCCTAAGGACTTTAAGAAGACCAAGTTTTAACACTCCCAGCATTATTCTTTATCTCACTCCAGCTGTTCTTTAAGAATGTGCGAGGGATATCACTTGTATAGTGCCCATTCACTACCTACACTCAGTCTTCACCTAGGAGACCATTGGTGGGTTTGCCATCTAAAAACATTTGCCTGAGGGGGTTAACAGGAGATAAGGATGCTAAATGGCAGAAACTGAAGTTGTTCATCAGGCAAATGAGTAGAGGGTTAATTGAGACATTATCTCTGTATTAGAGTAAGAACCCAAAGCCCAAGCCTAAGGACACCTAAGGGATCCAAGAAGACCAGGTCTTAGCACTCCCAGTATTCTTCTTCCTCTCAATCTAGCTGATGCTGTTCCTCAAGAATGTGCAAGGATTATTGTTTGTGTATTCCCAATTCCCCATTCCTTACTTACACTCAAGCAGTCCTCACCCAAGAGATCATTGGTGGGTTGGCCATCTAAATGTTTGCCTGAGGGAGGTAGCAGGAGAGAAGAATGCTGAACGGCAGAGCGTGAAATCATTTGTCAGACAGTCGAGGACTTCGTTTAAAAAGAATAAATAAAAATAAATAAATAATAAAATGAAGTCATGCTGGGATTAGAAGGGTCCTTCCCTGCATCAAAATACTTTAGAAGGAGACCAGAGCCCAGAAGAAAGGGAGCTGGAACCATTTAATTTACATTTTTAGATCTTTTCTTTTGTGACAGCAATCAAAAAGCTATTGGTTGGAAAAGGGAAGTGGCAGATCCTACTTTGAAGCAGAGGAAACATTTTCCTTCCCTTATGCCCTGTACACACGATCGGAATTTTAGTTGGAAAAACCTTGGATGGTTTTTCCAACGGAATTCCACTCAAGCTTGGCTTGCATACACATGGCCACACAAAAGTTCTCTGAACTTTTGACCGTCAAGAACGAGGTGACGTACAACACGTACGACGGCACTAGAAAAGGGAAGTTCCATACGAAGCAATGATTCTGAGCATGCATGGTTTTTTGGATGTCGGAATTGCATGCAGACGAATGGAATTTCCGATAGGAACTTTTTCCAACAGTAAAATAGAGAACCTGCTCTCAATCTTTTGGTGGCGGAAATTCCGCCAGCAAAAGTCCAATGGAGCATACACACGGTCAGAATTTCAGACCAAAAGCTCACATGAGACTTTTGCTTGCGGAATTTCTGATCGTGTGTACGGGGCATTAGGAAAGAGTTACCTACCTTTCTGCTGACCTTTGAGATCAAAGGATTGTTGGAGGAATAATGGATAAAATCTGAAAGCCCAGCTGGTCCAACAGGTTCTTCAAGCCTTTCGCATTGAGGATTCAAAATGTTGCCATTCAACTCCAAAGTTGTTACAGCTTTGCAGAGGCTAGCCAGACATGTTACTGTACATAATGCAGGGTGCCGGACTCATGGATTCCAATGGGGGATTTTTATTTTTTTTTAAGCATGTGATTAGAGCCAGAGGCTCTAATTGGATTAAAAAATAGGCTGGTCTTGGGACGCATAGCATTGCGCCCTAAGCCCACCCAGTTGCGTGACAATAGCGAATAAATATTAACTTTTGTCACACTGATTCTCCTCCCAGCCAATCAGAAATCGGGTAGTGAGACCTGTTTCTCGATTGCGCAAAAGGAGAAGTGATCTTATTGGCCAAGGAGGAGGAGGGAGGAGACACACGGCCGGAGGAGAAGCAGGGGAAGCCCGACTGACCGAATCACCAGCCGCCACTGTGACTCCAGGGTTGGCTCACCCGCAGCTGTTCAGCCATCCAGCAACCAGCAATCCCCGGGCAGGGGAGAGAGAAGGAGGGGAGATCGGAGTCATCCCAGGCAGGACATCTGCCTCCTAAAGTAAGGAGGCTATTCGCCTCCCGTGGGGTCCGTGTTGCTGATGTTCTCGTGTTCCCCGCATCCATGTCTGTATGTCCATCTCCCGTCGAGGGGGGGGAGTGACGTGTTTCTCGATCCCCCCCCAAATTATTCTATTTAACAAGAATTTAAATGATAATTACAGTATAATAGAGATACTCACAGTAATGGAACAGGACACCGGTGAGAATAAACAAAATCAGGAAAGCCAATATTAGGAGGACCCCCAGGATCAGCATCACCCGGTACTTTCTACTCCTGGCAGCCGGAATCTCTACAGACAGAGAGGATAGTGAATAATCCTGCATGTATCAGCCAGTATAATGATCCTCCAGAATTCTTATCTCACATAAAGACATTTTATATTCATCCCAGATCATCTGTGTGCTCCACCTCACCATACAAATCTCTTATATTAGGTTATTCTGCTGATTGAATGTGACATTGATGTGATATTCTGCTGAGCTATGGATCTTCTTCTATAACGGTATATACAATATCTACAGTATATTACATCTTATTATATCATATAATAATCTTCTACTATAACTGTTTATATCTATATCACATTAGACATGTGCAGAATGGAAAAATGTGTTTTATTTTGGATAGATGTGTTATGTTACTAGTTTTGTTTCGTTGATCCGTTTAGTTTTGTTTAATTTTGTTATATTGATCAATTTTCTAAAGAATTCCAAATTTTTAGAAAGATTTAAATTCGGATTGGTAGAAAAATTGTCGACAGATTCAAATTTTGTGTGAACAGCTAGTTGTTAAGGAGTGGGCTGGGAAGCCGGCCATGTCATTAACAACCGATAACTCATCAGCTGTCAACGGGTTTTTTTCCCACTGACAGCTGAAATGTAAACAAAAGAATGCCGACAATCGGGATGAGCTTCCAGTTAGAGTCGAACTTATGTTCGACTCAAACATCGGCTGTTCGCAAGTTCGCCGAACAGCAAACAATTTGGAGTGTTTGCGGCAAATTCGAAAGCCGCGGAACACCCTTTAAATGTCTATGGGAGAAATCAAAAGTGCTAATTTGAAAGGCTTATATGCATGGTATTGTCAAAAAAAAATTTGGGGACCCGGGTCCTGCCCCAGGGGTAATGTATCAATGCAAAAAAGAATTTTTAAAAACGGACGTTTGTTCGGGAGCAGTGATTTTATTAATGCTTAAAGTGAAACAATAAAAGTGTAATATTCCTTTAAATTTCGTACCTGGGGGGTATCCATAGTATGCCTGTAAAGGGGCACATGTTTCCCGTGTTTAGAACAGTCTGACAGCAAAATGACATTTCAAAGGAAAAAAAAGTCATTTAAAACTACTCGCGGCTATAATGAATTGTTGGTCCGACAATACACATAAAAGTTCATTGATAAAAACGGCATGGGATTTCCCCACAGGGGAACCCCGAACCAAAATAAAAAAAAAATGGCGTGGGGGTCTCCCTAAATTCCATACCAGGCCCTTCAGGTCTGGTATGGATATTAAGGGGAACCCCGCGGCAAAAAAAAATGGCGTAGGGGGTCCCCCTCAAAATCCAGGAAGGGTCTGGTATGGATTTTAAGGGGAACCCCGCGCCGATTTTCTTTTAAAAAATGGTATGGGGTCCCCCCAAAAATCCATACCAGACCCTTATCTGAGAACGCAACCTGGTAGGCTGCAGGAAAAGATGCAGGGACAGGAGAGCGCCCCCCCTCCTGAACCGTACCAGGCCACATGCCCTCAACATTGGGAGGGTGCTTTTTGAGGTAGCCCCCCAAAGCAACTTGTCGCAATGTTGATGGGGAGAAGGGCCTCATCCCCACAACCCTTGGCCGGTGGTTGTGGGGGTCTGTGGGCGGGGGGCTTATCGGGATCTGGACGCCCCCTTTAACAAGGGGACCCCCAGGTCCCCCCTCCCGTGTAAATTGGTAATAGGGTACAAATGTACCCCCACCATTTCACAAAAAAAGTGTCAAAAAGTTTAAAAAACACAAGAGATGGTTTTTGACAACTCCTTTATTCATTTCTTCTTATTTAGGCTTCTTCTTCCATCTTCTTTCTTTTGGTTTTCTTTCAGTGTTTTTCTTCTTCCTCCATCTTCTTCTTCATCTTCTCCATCTTCTTCTTCTTCCGCTCTTCTCGTCCCGCATCTTCCTCCAGGTTTCTTCTCCAGGCTTCCACAAGATCCGCCTCAGTGGGAGTCTTCAGCCGTGTGATGCTTGGCTTCTTATATAATGGAGGGCAGGGCCACCCGGTGACTCTGCCCTCCTCTGACGCATGGGGAATTCACTGGACTTCACGGGATCTCCCTGTGGCTTTCCCCGCCCCCCTCTGACAACAGAAGGAAAGCCACAGGGAAGTCCCGTGAATTCCCTGTGCGTCAGAGGAGGGTGGGGTCACCGGGTGGCCCCGCCCTCCATTATATAAGAAATGTCAGAAGAATCCAAGCATCACACGGCTGAAGACTCCCACTGAGGCAGATCTTGCGGACGGAGCAGAGAAGAAGCCTGGAGGAAGATGCGGGACGAGAAGAGCGGAAGAAGAAGAAGAAGAAGGTGGAGAAGAAGAAGATGAAGAAGAAGATGGAGGAACATTAACTCCAAAAAGAAACCTTATTTAAAATCTGTAAAAATTATTTATCCCTTATAATGTATGTGTGAGAGAGAGGGAAAAAAAAAGAAGAGAAAGAGAGACAAAAAAAAATGATGCCTTTGTCTTACGAGTTTTTTGTTTTCAGGTTTTTTTTTCACCAGGGTTTACAACCTCTTTAAAAAAAAAAAAAAATGTCCCCCTCAGTAGATCCAACATGAAGACTCCCGCCATCTGACAGCTCCTAAATAACCAAGGGGCAGGGACCCTGATGATGTCATCGGTGACCCCGCCACCTGGTGGTGTCATCGACTCAGCATGCCCCAGGAACCACATGCCCTGGGAGCGTTCAGCGTGACTGGAGAGTTTTTTTCATTTTTTTAGGTTGGCTGCGGTGGCGGATGTCTTGATTGACTATGTATGTACACCAGGGGGACATTTATTTTTAATTTCAATTTTTGATTTTTTTAAATGAAGGACTTGTCAAAAACTTGTGTTGTGTTTTTATTTACTCTTTACACTTTTTTTGGTGAATGATTTTTTCAAATGGGGGGGGTTGGGATCTGAGGGCCCCCTTTTTAAAGGGGGCTTCCAACCGGTAAGCAAACCCCCACAACCACCAGCCAGGGTTGTGGAAAAGAGGCCCTTGTCCTCATCAATATGGGGGACAAAGTGCTTTGAGGGGCTTTTTTTCTTGCATTTTTAATTGCCGGCATTCTTTTGTTTGCATTAATCTGTCAGTGGGGTAAAGCCCGCTGACAGCTGATCAGCCATCGGGTGTTAAGGACAGCTATTCTTCACACAGAATTCGAGTTGGTTGACCATTTTAAGGCCGATCCAAATTTGAATCGTTCTGAAAATGTGGAATTTGTTAGAAAACGAATATTTAGAAATGAAATATAACAAATTTCATCGAAAATGTATTATTATTTTATTTGGAGATTCGTATACATCTGAATAACCAAAAATTCATCCGAATTTATATTCGGACCGAAACAAATTGCATGTGTCTATATCATATCTTATTATATCATATAATTATCTTCTACTATAACTCTATATATCTACAACATATATCACATCCCATTACATTATATATATTGTATTTAGAGGTGAAATTCATAGTGAAGCATGGCTACCAATGAGATTCTGGCTTTTATTACCTCTATACAGACATAGTAAGAGGTGATATCTGATTGGTTGGTCTGGTTTATAGATCCAGTATAGCAGTATTAGTATTAGTAGACATGTGTCCTATAAATGGAGACTCGGGTCCTCAGCTGTCTATAACGAATGAAGAGGATCCCCCTCATTATAATAACTTACCTTTGGCTGTTGATGTATTCCTCATCCTCCGTACATCGAGTTCACACGTGTTGGCATATATATTTTCCTCACAAAGTTGATCTATAGAGGAACAGAGACCTTCATTTGAAGACTTACAGGTTCTGGAGAGGATATTCAGAGAATGCAATTCCATACCTCCCAACTGTCCCTGAATCCGAGGGACTGTCCCTGATTTGGAGCAATGTCCCGCCGTCCCCCTTTCCCCCTCATTTGTCCCTCATTTTGGTCTGATCTGTATAGTTGTATATAAAATGCACTTTTTAACTTTCAAAAAGTGTTTCCCAGTGCTAAACCTTTCATCCAAATTCTATATTGCTGCATTTGTAAATTTAAGCCAGTATAAAGGAATAGTGGTGGTAAAAAAAGCCCTTGTGGATTTAATTAACCTTTTTTTATGGTTAATTTTCCTTTAAGAGGGTGTGGCAGAGGGTGTGTCCTATGCCTATAAGGGGGATATGATCACCATGTATAAATACACAAGAGGGATATGAACTCCATGTATAAATACATAAGGGGGGATATGATCTCCATGTATAAATATATAAGGGGGGATATGATCTCCATGTATAAATATATAAGGGGGGATATGATCTCCATGTATAAATACATAAGGGTGGTATGATCTCCATGTATAAATACATAAGAGGGATATGATCTCCATGTATAAATACATAAGGGGGGATATGATCTCCATGTATAAATACATAAGGGGGGATATGATCTCCATGTATAACTACATAAGGGGGATATGATCTCCATGTATAAATACATAAGGGGGGATATGATCACCATGTATAACTACATAAAGGGGGATATGATCTCCATGTATAAATACATAAGGGGGGGATATAATTAGGGATGGGTGAACAGTTCGGCCCGAGCATAAGTTCGGGCTGAACTTGGGTTGTTCGGATGTTCTGCGAACACCGAACAATATGCGGTGTTCGGGGCAAATTCGAAAGGCGCCGAAACACCGATAAAGTCTATAGGACACTAACATGAAAAATCAATAAAAATGTGCCGCGATGTAAATAAACGCCGCCCGACAGGCCGAAAAAAAAAAAAGCTGCAACAGTTCCGCCTCCTTGGGAGGCTCCCGCTGACTGACGCTTCTTCTCAATGACAGCTGTTGTATAGCTGAGTGCGGGGCCACCCGGTGACGTAAACCCAAAGGGCCTGGTAATGGACTGGGGGGGGACCCATGCAGTTTTTTTCAATGAGTTTTATCTATATCGCCGAGACCCGACAATTCATTACAGCCACGATCTATTTTAAATGACAATTTTTTCCTTTAGAAATGTCATTTTGCTGTGGTATTGTTCTAAACACGGGAAAAATGTGCCACTTTACATGCATACTATAGACACCCCCCAGGTACAAAATTTAAAGGAATATTTCATTTTTATTGTTTGACTTTTAAGCATTATTAAAATCACTGCTCCCGAAAAAACTGACGTTTTTAAAACTTTTTCTTGCATTGATCCATGTCCCCTGGGGCAGGACCCGGGTCCCCAAACACTTTTTAGGGCAATAAATTTTATATAAGCCTTTAAAATGAGCACTTTTGGTTTTTCATGTTAGTGTTCCATAGGCTGTAACGGTGTTTCCGTGGCTTTTCGAATTTGCCGCGAAAACACCGCATAATGTTCACTGTTCGCCGAATGGCCGAACGACAGAAGTTCGGCCCAAACTTATGCTTGGGCCGAACCATTTGCCCATCCCTACTTATCACCCCTGTCACCCAGTCAGTGTCATTAGTACAGTGTTAGTGTACAGTATTATCACTGATCACTGTATTAGTGTCTCTCCCAGACAGTCAGCACCAGATTGTCCGCCACACTATCACAATCACACTATAAGTCACTGATCACCGCCATTACTAATATATTGTCTGTATGGATCAGTATCTTGATCACAATCACGACTATTCTAGTGTCCCCAATAGTAAAGTGTCCCCAAAAACTCAGTTTTTTAGCAGGATCCTCCCCCGATCACTGCCAGCACTTGTGACATGTAGCAGAATTCATTATGGCCTACATTTATGAAGAATTTTGATTGTATATTATACAAAAATATTATAACAGAAAGTAGGAACATTTTTTTTTTCAATATTTTCATTTTTTTTCATTGATCTAGCAAAAAAAACAAAAAAACAGTGCTGGTTAACCGCCTCCCACCTGTCATATGACGTTGCGGACTGAGCGGTGATATCTGAATGATGGGTGCAGCTACAGACATGATTCAGATATCTTCTTTTAGAGCCGGCGATTCCCTTCACCATAAGAACAATCATAGCTTGATTGTTCTTACAGGCGGTGCTTGATTGTTCTTACAGGCGACGGGAGGACGCCTCTCCCTCCCACCGCCCTCCGGAGCTTCTCCCGGCTTGCCCCTGCAATCGGCAAACCGGAGAAGGAACCGACCAGCGCCGGATGCTGACCATAGTGATTTCCGGCAAGCCAGATGGTCCCCCGAAGTCTCTATGATTGTTCGGAGGCCAGGTGCGATGTTATGATGTCATGCCCAGCCTCTGCATTTGAAAAACTGTCGCCGCCTCGACTGGGAAGCCAGGATTTTTTTTTTTTTTTATTTCAGGCTTCCCAGCCGAGAGGAGAGATGTGGGGTCTTATTGAAAGGAGCTGTTTGTTTGTTTGTTTACATTGTTTATAAACATTGATCAGACGGGAGATAGAGAGATACAAAGTAACATTGTTTATAAACATTGATCAGACGGGAGATAGAGAGATACAAAGTAACATTGTTTATAAACATTGATCAGATGGGAGATAGAGAGATACAAAGTAACATTGTTTATAAACATTGATCAGACAGGAGATAGATGGATAGAAAGTAACATTGTTTATAAACATTGCTCAGATGGGAGATAGAGAGATACAAAGTAACATTGTTTATAAACATTGATCAGACAAGAGATAGAGAGATACAAAGTAACATTGTTTATAAAAATTGATCAGATAGGAGATAGAGAGATACAAAGTAACATTGTTTATAAACATTGATCAGACAAGAGATAAGAATTGTGAAGTTACAGTTACTCTTGAAACTACCCTGTTTCTTTCTTCTGCAGATGCTGTTAAAACAATGAGACACATAAAAAAGTATTTTCTTTGTAAAAAAAGCTTGTCTTTGTATTAACCCTTAGTTTACCCTAATTCCCCATCATGCACCTACTTTCCCTTCTCCCTTCAACCTATTATTTAACAATTCAGCTTTTTTTCTTCTATTTTATAAACCTTTAGAATGTAAAACAATAAACTTTTTTTTAACATCCTATTTTTAAAAAAAGTACAGCATTGAAAAAATAAAAACCCTCCATAACTGTGAATTACTTTGCCTTTCTCGGTACCAGAAACATAATTTCCTGTCATTTCAAACAGGGCAAATTGTAGAAGAACATTTTAAATGTTTTATTTAAGTAATACTTTTTTTTTTTTTTACGAAAAAAAAAGGAACACATCCCCACGCCCTGGACTAATGTAAAAAAAAAAAAAACAATACACACTCCAACTAATGGGCAATTGCTGCCACCATACAACATAAAAAAAAAATGTAATTTATATATATATATGTATATATATGTATGTATATATATATATAAATTAACATGGTCAAAAAAGAAAAAAAGAGTGTGCATTTTCTTTTCGTTTAGTTATTTTTGTTGCAAAAATATATTTATTTTTTTCTTAAGAAAATATCACACAAAGAAAGTTGTGTTTTACCCTCAAAACAATATATATATATATATATATATATATATATATATATATATATATATATATATATATATATATATATATATATATATATGTATATATATATATATATATATATGTATATATATATATATATATATGTATATATATATATATATATATATATATATATATATATATATATATATATATGACTTTGTTAATGGTAATGACGCAGTTATTGCTGAATAAACAGGTCTATAGCAGAAATGTAAATATCGCTCGGCTCCATAGGGCAGTTTTACGGGTGGGAGATGGTAAGTGGTGAAGAACACTAAATAATATTTGGTCAGGGTTCTTGTCTTCCTCAATACTCATCAATAATCATGTCCACCACCTACCTGGCTCCATCTCTAGATGTTCAGTGCAGCTCATTGCACGCTGTGAACAACCTCAATTCCGTGCTCTGTGCGATCTGCGTCTCCAACATCTGCTGTTGCTTCATTTATAGTGTTCCTATAGGAAGATGTTGCCTCATTCTGTATTCACATTTTAGGAACTTACACATGCCACAATGAAGGGGAAGTGTGTGGAGTTCTGTAGAATTCTGTATATCATTACCGCACAGAAATTTGTGCCCGCTCATGAACAGGATATTTAATCTCACCGAGTTCTGATTGGTTTATAATACATGTATAATATGTGGTGTGCATTACTTACCACCAAAAATAACATTTGAGCTGGACAAGAATTGTTTGTTCAAGTGTGGACCATCACTTGTCTTCTTGTGGGGCTTTTCAGGGTAAGTGACAGAGGAGACACTAGTCATGGTAGACAATGGAGTGGAGAGAGGAGATATCAGCCTGGAAGGATAAGAAGGGTGGGGATTGAATGTGAACTCCCTGTCAAAAGGGGGGGGGCTTCTCAGGGTAAGTGACAGAGGAGACGCCAACCATGGTAGCTGAGGGACTGGAGAGTGGAGATATCAGTCTGACTGGATATGAAGGGGGGGGGGTGTTGAATGTGAACTCCCTGTCATAACAGGCCAAATGCCCTCAACATGGGGAGGGTACATTGCCAGGGAGGAACCCCTGGGGAAGCATGCTGCTCCCATGGTGATGAGGACAAGGGCCTCTTCACCACATCTCTGACTTAGTTCTGGACTCTGATTGGTTTATAATCCATTGGTGTGCTTTATAAATAACATTAGAGCTGGACATATATTGTCCATTCAAGAGTGGTCCATCACTTACACTGGTCTTCTTGGGGGGGGGGGTTCTCAGGGTAATTGACGGAGGAGACACCCCAATCATGGTGAACAATGGAGTGGAGAGAGGAGATATTAGCCTGGCTGGATAAGAAAGGGGGTGTTGAATGTGAACTCCTTGTCATAACAGGCCAATGCCCTCAACATGGGGAGGGTACCTTGCCAGGGAGGACCCCCTGGCAAAGCATCTTGCTCCCATGTTGATGAGGACAAGGGTCTCTTCACCACATCCCTGACTTTGTTCTTGACTCTGATTGGTTTATAATACATTGGTGTGCCTCAAAAATAACATTAGAGCTGGACATGAATTGTTTGGGGGAGGCTTCTCAGGGTGAGTGACAGAGGAGACACTTATCATGGTGGACAATGGAGTGGAGAGAGGAGATATCAGCCTGGCTGTCTAGGAAAGGAGGGGGGTGGGTGTGAGTGTAAACTCCCTGTGATAACAAGCCAAATGCCTTCAACATGGCGAAGGTGCCTTTCCAGGGAAGACCTCTTCACCACTTCCCTGATAGTGGTTGTGGTAGTGGTTGTGAGGGTCTGCAGGTGGGGGCTTCCCAGAATCTTGGAAGCACACCCTATCATTCCCCCACATTTGTTAAATGATAAGGGTCCCGGTGATGTAATTTACCAAATAGGGTCATGTCCATATTTGGTCGATGAGGTCACCCAGGAGACCCCCAGGCTTTTATTTACATTTAGTGGCAGGGAATCTGAGCTGTCATTTGTGGTGAGTATATGATGAGAGGAGACATGTCAGCAGCAGTGGTGGCTGGTAACGTTTTAGGATGGGGGGCGCCAGACCTTCCTTTTTGACCCCTCCCACTTGGTGAAAATGGGCGTGGTTTCAGCAAAATAGTGGGTGTGGCTCTAAGGTGGTGTGGTTAGCATCTGAAATGAATGTGGGATGGAGGGAGAAAGAGAGAGGGATGGAGGGACAGCAGGCCCAGGTCCTATACAACAATAGAAATGTGTATTCTAGAAAGTTTAACAATCATCAGATAAAGATACTCCAAACACCTGGTGTTAGCACTTCAATCATCCTGGTACCATGGTTGTTATGGTGTCAGGATGATTGAAGCGCATTATTTCTATTATTACATTGTGATATAAAATTAAATCATTCAACTTACCATAATGCAGAAACAGTGGGAGCCCTGAGCGTGTCACTAGCCATGTCGCCTGCCACCAGATGCCATCATGTGTTCCCATCGGAGTCAGTCCTTACATCAGATGCCCCCAGCAGAGTCCCTCCTTAGATGCAGCCTGTGTCCCATCAAATGCAGCCTGTGCCACATCAAATGTAGCCTGTGTCCCACCAAATGCAGGCTGTGTCCCACCAAATGTAGTCTGTGTCCGATCAAATGCAGCCTGTGTCCCACCAAATGCATCCTGTGTCCAAATGCATCCTGTGTCCCATTAAATGCATCCTGTGTCCAAATGCATCCTGTGTCCCATTAAATGCATCCTGTGTCCAAATGCATCCTGTGTCCCATTAAATGCATCCTGTGTCCAAATGCAGCGTGTGTCCCATTAAATGCAACCTGTGTCCAAATGCAGCGTGTGTCCCATTAAATGCATCCTGTGTCCAAATGCATTGTGTGTCCAAATGCAGCCTATGACCCATTAAATGCAGCCTGTGTCCAAATGCAGCCTGTGTCCAAATGCAGTGTGTGTCCCATTAAACCCCCCTTCTCGTACTTACCTTGCTGTGTTGTCCTCTCCTGCGGTGTCTCCTTCACACGGGCACTGGCAGCGGCAATGGAGGAGTCTGCTCTCATACTTCCTGTTTCCTCTCTCCCGGGCGCAATGGGAGAGAGAAAACAGGAAGTGACATCAAACTCAGATGTCAATCAAACCGCCCAGCTGTAGTAATAGATACTATGAGCGCCGGGCGGAAGCTAATCGGCGCTTCGGAAAGCGCCGCAAGGCGGGATAAAAGCCCACAAATGAAGCGCCACGTCTGCAATCTTGTGACTGCATAGACGTGGCGCTTCCCATAGTGCACTGGTCTGGCGTCCGAACACTGTGCACTTAAGGACCTTTTTTTGTATTGGAGGGGAGGGGCGGCGCCCATGCGCCCCCTATAGATGGGCCGCCACTGGTCAGCAGGTTTTTTTTTCTTTTCGTAGGATGGCTGGTGTTGTTCATTATGATTGACATGGATCTGCATCACTGAGTGGGATGAGGGTTGTAGTTCTTCTAGATTGAGAGGATCCATACTGCAGTTTACAAGCTGAACTCCAGCCTTTCCTTCAGTCTTTCACAGCTGTTCAGATTCCTGTGATTCACCGCACGCTATGAACTTTTCACAGTATTCATTAGAAGCTGCAATAAGTCATATAGATTCTGCCTCATTTCTTGGCTGGAAAACATCCAGCATCATCTAATCTTTTTCTCCCCTTTTCCTCAACCTGTGGTGCAAGGAAAGGAAATTGCATAATGTACGCCTGCTTAAGCAAAGTCATTGATTGGAGCCCAAGAGTGGCTTCCTAACCACTTCTCTTTCAGGCTGGTTTCACATATGAGCCGCTTGCGGCTCACCGCAGGGGTCCGGTGTGCCCTGGTTCACTGTTTCAGGTCTGATTTCAGCCCAAATTTTGACCTGAAACAGACCAAAAGGTGCACAGCATTTTTGTGCAAAACGGACCCGCTGCGGAGATATGTGATCCGGTTCCATAGAGAGCTGGTCAAAATTTCCTGCTATTGCGAATGGGATGCTGCGAACCTGCATCCAATTCGCAATGGTGTGAACCCAGCCCTATGCCCCGTACACACGGTCGGACTTTGTTAGGACATTCCGACAACAAAATCCTAGGTTTTTTTCCGACGGATGTTGGCTCAAACTTGTCTTGCATGCACACGGTTACACAAAGTTGTCGGAAAATCCGATCATTCTGAACGCAGTGACGTAAAACACGTACGTCGGGACTATAAACGGGGCAGTGGCCAATAGCTTTCATCTCTTTATTTATTCTGAGCATGCGTGACACTTTGGCCATCGGATTTGTGTACACACGATCGGAATTTCCGACAACGGATTTTGTTGTCGGAAAATTTTATAGCAAGCTCTCAAACTTTGTGTGTCGGAAAATCCAATGGAAAATGTCCGATGGAGCCCACACACGGTTGGAATTTCCGACAACAAGGTCCTATCACACATTTTCCGTTGGAAAATCCGACCGTGTGTACGGGGCATTAGAGATTTGTTTTTTAACACATTAATTAAACACTTCACCTCCAGAAGATTACACCCCTCCCTGACCAGACCATTTTTTGCTATACGGCACTGCATTAGTTTAAATGACAATTGCGCGGTCTTGCGACGCTGTACACAAATAAAATTTCCTTTTATCCCCACAAATAGAGCTTTCTTTTGGTGGTATTTGATCATCTCTGCATTTTTTTTATTTTTTGTGCTATAAACAAAAAACAACCGACAATTTTGAAAAAAAAATATATATGTACAGTATCTCACAAAAGTGAGTACACCCCTCTATACTCGGAATCACTCAGAAATGCTCAGAAACACTCCCGAGTGTTTCTGAGCTTTTCCGAGGGTTTCCGTGTGCATCCGAGCGGTCTCCGAGTATTTCTGAGTCTCTCTGGAGCCCCACCTCTGGCCACATGCGGTATTGCATGCAATAGAAGTCAATGTGGAATGAATTATCTTCATTTCCATTGACTTCTAAGGGGGAAACTCGCTTTGATATGTGAGTGCTTTGGATTACAAGCATTCTCCTGAAACGGATTATGCTCGTAATCCAAGGTTCCACTGTAACTCAACACACAGCCATTAATGTCTAAACCTCTAGCAACAACAGTGAGTACACCCCTAAGTGCAAATGTCCAAGTGGGGCCCAATTATCCATTTTCCCTCCCCAGCGTCATGTGACTTGTTAGTGTTACAAGGTCTCAGGTGTGAATGGGGAGCAGGTGTATTAAATTTGGTGTTATTGCTCTCACTCTCTCATACTGGTCATTGAAAGTTCAACATGGTACCTCACGGCAAAGAACTCCCTGAGGATCTAAAACAAAGGATTGTTGCTCTAAATAAAGATGGCCTAGGCCAGTGATGGCAAACCTTGGTACCCCAGATGTTTTGATACTACACTTCCCTGCACTCTGCAGTGTAGTTGAGCATCATGGGAAATGTAGTTCCAAAACATCTGGAGGGCCAAGGTTCGCTATCACTGGCCTAGGCTATAAGAAGATTGCCAAGATCCTGAAAATGAGCTGCAGCACGGTGGCCAAGACCATACAGCAGTTTAACAGGACAGGTTCCACTCAGAACAGGCCTCACCATGGTTGACCAAAGAAGTTGAGTGCATGTTCTCAGCGTCACATCCAGAGATAGTCTTTGGGAAATAGATGTATGAGTGCTGCCAGCATTGCTGCAGAGGTTGAAGGGGTGGGGGGTCAGCCTGTCAGTGCTCAGACCATATGCCGCACACTGCATAAAATTGGTTTGCATGGCTGTTGTCCCAGAAGGAAGCCTCTTGTAAAGATGATGCGCAAAAAAGCCTGCAAACAGTTTGCTGAAGACAAGCAGACTAAGGACATGGATTACTGGAACCGTATTCTGTGGTCTGATGAGACCAAGATAAACTTATTTGGTTCAGATGGCATCAAGCATGTGTGATGTCAACCAGGTGAGGAGTACAAAGACAAGTGTGTCTTGCCTACAGTCAAGCATGGTGGTGGGAATGTCATGGTCTGGGGCTGCATGAGTTCTGCGACCCTATTGAGTATCTGTGGGGCATCCTCAAACAGAAGGTGGAGGAGCACAAGGTCTCTAACATCCACCAGCTTGTGATGTCGTCATGGAGGAGTGGAAGAGGACTCCAGTGGCAAACTGTGAAGCTCTGGTGAACTCCATGCCCAAGAGGGATAAGGCAGTGCTGGAAAATAATGGTGGCCACACAAAATATTGACATTTGGGTCCAATTTGGACATTTTCACTTAGGGGTGTACTCACTTTTGTTTCCAGCGGTTTAGACATTAATGGCTGTGTGTTGAGTTATTTTGAGGGGACAGCAAATTTACACTGTTATACAAGCTGTACACTCACTACTTTACATTGGAGCAAAGTGTCGTACAGTCCAGCATGGTGGTGGGATTGTCATGGTCTGGGGCTGCACTGGGGAGCTAAACCCTATTGAGCATCTGTGGGGCATTTAACTTCTAGAAAAACCCTATGTTAGAGCAATTGCAGGTGACAGGTTCTCTTTATGGAGGCATTAGAGATCTATTAGACTCCCCAATGTCTCTCCTGACCACCCCAGATGTTTATATACAACCTACTGATTGATAATGGCCAATGATAAAAGGTGGAACTTTAAAAAAAATGATATTGATGAAGTATATGGTAAAAGAGTCAGGAATGTATTTGTGGAGACTTGTAAAATTGCTGATGTTCCTCCTTTTTATATCACCAATCACACATCCCATGATATATGGATCCTGATAAAAACATATAATTCATTGTATTTAACAGAACTACAAAGATTATTACAATTTAATTTTATTATTACAAACCATGTGGAAACTCTGCCCAAAACTAGTGGGAAAAGTGGAGACCATCTGAAGTACTGATGCATTTCCTAAAAACCTAGAAGGAACCATAATACTCGAAGGAAGAGAGAAAATAAAAGGAAAGAAAAGAGGAACTGGGTGAAATGAAACTGAGAGAAATGAAACTGGGAGAAATGAAACTGGGTGAAATGATGTGACCATGAAATATATGATAGGATCATTGTATGAGAAAGGAAAGTACGAATGTCATCAATGGAAACAAATGAATCGATGTGACAAGTCTGGAAGGTATTCATGTTTAGTTGTAAAGTTACTCAACATTGTTGAATAACTCAACAGTTATTCAAAAATTTTAGAACATAAAGAAAATTCTTAGTAAAATGACAATAACCCCCATTGGGCAGATTGGGAGCTGGATCCAGAATGATATCAAGAATTTCTCCAACATCCCTCCACAGAATGTAATGTGAAGAGATCTGAAAGATACCATGCCCCTGAAATAGGGGGGGGGGGGGTTCTCAGGGTGGCTGAAGTCTGAAAGGGAAATCAGAGAAGAGACTTATCTAGGTTGGAGGGGGCTGGATATCCAGTGGTCCTCTTCCTTACTTTGCCATGAAAGGAAAACATTCTAGGTTTACATTGGGCTACACACATCCAAAATTGTACGCTATGTCCTTCTGTCCCACTGCTGTACCCCTAGCCCACCTTTCCCTGCATTTGCTATGGTCGCTGTGTTATTCAGGAGATATTACAGCACATGCTGTCCATATAATAAATAAATAAATAAATAGATAAATCTTTTGGACAATATATATATATATATATATATATATATATATATTGTACAGGACACCAAGGGTGGGTCCTGGACGAGTGCTATGTGGCCCCTTTAAGGGGGATAGTTTGGTATACTCAGGGTCACACCCGTACAGGGTGAGGGACTCTGGGACAGTTGTACAGAAGAGATGACTGACTCGTAGTCCTCTCGGCATTAGTAGTGGCTTATTTGGGAGCTGGAATTTTGGAGGTCCTGAGTGAAATTTGGATGGGAAAAGGACCTCCCCTCCTGATCAGTGGCTGAACTACCAGGGTCGCAGCAGTCGCACTTGCGACCAGGCCCTGCTGACACCCGCCGCCATCCGTTCCAATTGAACCTTTCATTCGTTTGCTCAGCAGAAAGCAGTGGAGAGATCCCCCCACTGAGCAAACTATCCTGCTGACAGCTCCACCCCGTGTGAAAGGGGCCTTATGCCAAGTTTGCTTGCTGCAGTTTAAAATGGTGTGCTGGAAGGATACAGAGGATGCAGGAAGGTGCAGAGATGTGTGTTTGTGTGTGTGTGTGGGGGGGTGGGGGGTGGGTAGAGAGGTGTGGGAGTGCAGATGTGTGCAGCAGAGTACATAGATGTGCTGGGGGTGTTGAGGTGTCCTGGGGAATAAAGAGGATGCTGGGAGGTGCAGAAATGTGTGTCTATGGGGGGGGGGGGTGCTTTGGAGGTGTTCTGGGTGTTACAAAGGCTTGCTGGGCATATGAAGGCATACTGGGGGATAAAGAATATTCACGGAGGTGTTCTTGGGGTGCAGAGATGTTCTGAGGGGGTACGGAGGATTCTCGGAAGTGCAGAGGTGTGTGTAGGAGTGGCAGCGATGTGCAAAGGGATACAGAAGTTTGCTGGGGGGGTAAGGAGGTGCTCTATGGGTAAACGGGGTTATTTGAGAGGTACAGAGATGTGCAGGGGGTATAGAGGCATGCTGAGGGGTATAGAGGCATTCTGGGGGTGTAGAGATGGGCAAAAGGGTATGGCCTTAGATGGTTATTGTAGAACCATGCCCACGTTAAATGCCCCACCCCTAATTAGGATATGTTCTCCCAACGGCAACCCCTTCATTAGGGGCGCCCGGGTGCCATCCCCTATCCATGCATCCGGGCCCCCATACAGGACGCTTGGATTCCAATGGGAGGAGTGGGTATTTTTTGAAGCACCTGATTAGGGCCAGAGGCTCTAATAGGCTTCAAAATAGGGTGGGCTCGGGGCGCAAAGTATTGCTCTACAAGCTCAACCAGGTGTGTTACAATAGCAAATTAATATTAGCTAGGAGAAGTGTCCCGATTGGCAGCCCGAGGAGGGGGGAAACGGAAGCCACTCTGATGCCCGTGGAGAGCAGGGGAAGACGCAGTGATGCCTGTGAAGAGCAGGGGAAGGGGAAGCCACCATGATGCCAGCGGAGAGCAGGGGAAACCGCTGGTGATGCCCGCCGCCTCTGGCCTGGGTGAAGCGTTGCCCACCCGACCGGGGGGAGGGCGGGATGGCTGTGGAATGTATGCCCCCCCAAATAAATTTACCACCAGCCGCCCCTGTGTTCTCCACCTCCAATGGCTGGCTGAACACAAAAAATTTTGGGGAAAGTTTGGCAACTATGCAGGAAGGGATCCCGCTGCAGAACACATGAAAGGGTCCTGCTGTGGGACTGCAAAAAAGGGCCCTGTGATGGGAGCAAATAGCCCTGAATCAGTGGGAATGGCCCCAGGACGGGGTCAAGTGGGCCCTTCATGGTTTCTTGCACCAGGGCCCTGAAGGTACTAGTTACGTCTCTGCTCCTGACAACACGAACCCCGGTTTCCACAGGGTTTAGCAGCCTCCAGGAAGCAGCATGTAAGGCAGGAATCCCCCAGTGTTGGTGGGTGGAGTAAGGGTTGAGAGGAGTCCTGGCTGCGTGGTGCATGTGTGCTGACAACTAACAAATATCTGAAGCTGGAGGCTGCTATCCCTGGAGTAAATCCTGTATATGAACTTTTTGTTTCTTTTATTAGAAAAAAAGAAAAATAAACACCTTTTTGTTTAAGACAAACAGCTTTGCACGTGGTCCCAAGGTGCTATACCCCCTGAACTTTACAAAATACAGTGGCAGTGGCAGTGGCAACCCACTCATACAAAGCGTGGTACATAAGTATCTAAACTCCTGTGACATCTCTATTTTCCTATGCCAAAGACACAATAGACTTGCTCCGAAATATAAATGGTAAACAGATTCCCCCCAATACCTGGTTGGTAGCTCTAGACATTCAGAGTCTTTACAATTCCATCCCACACGAAAAGGGAATAGAGGTTATTTACACTCAATTAAAAGAACGTAGACCTTTCTCCAATTTATATAGCCAGTTTGTTGTTCAGCTATTGGAGTTCATCCTAACACACAACACATTTATGTTCGGCTCCTCCCACTTCCTCCAGGTGCAAGGTTTGGCTATGAGGACCAAGTGTGCCCCCTCATATGCCAACTTGTATTGGGGGGGGTGGGAGAGGGACCTATTTGCAAATGATCCTCTATCAGATTTACTCCAGCATGTCATCGCCTGACATAGGTACATAGATGATATTCTCATTTTTTGGTCTGGCACGCGGGATGAACTCTCACGGCTGATGGACCTACTGGCTATTAACACCTACAACCTCAACTTCACAATGGAGTGTAGCCAGTCAAAGATTAATTTCCTTGACTTACAAATTCATCTTGACACAGATGGAATTCTTCATTCCTCTTTAAATCGTAAGCCTTCTGCAGGCAATACGATTTTGCATGCTAGCAGTGCACATCCACAACCATTGTTGGACAGCATTCCCTATAGTCAGTTTTTACGAAAAGTGTACTCTAGATGCAGAAATTCATCTTGCAGCTGTAGCACCCTCTACCTGAAGGTAGGTGCTAGAATAGTATTTTTTTATTGATCAAGGTCCAAGTACAGGTAAATTTAGCAAGGCCTGTGCTTTAGGCTGGGCCTGGTTGTTTTAATTTGGGACTGGGAGTGCTCAGTGCAGTGGTGGGTGTGGCCACCTGTGCTCTGACTCAGAGGTGCCTCCCCTGCTTTCAGAAGGATTGTTCTGGAAGAGGGGTTGGATCTGAGGATTGAGTGGCAGGCAGCTCATGTGAGGAGCTCTGACCAATTACCCTTTGGTATTGGCAAGGGGCAGGCCTCCCATATAAGCTGGGGTCACATGCTGCCATGGAGGAGTTCTGGAAAGTAGGAACAGATAGAATGGAGTATTGAGTTGCTGTTCCCGGCGTCTCCATGCGGGGATGCGCCGAGCGCGGAGGAGGGATGGAGGAACCGCTAGGAGGGAGATAGATAAAGATAAAGATCTTCATCCTTAAGAAGTATCAAGTAGCTGTGACCGGGGAACACAGGACTTGCATGCTGGAGAAGATCAGTACAGAGGAAGTAGCAGTCAAGCGGAGGAGAGTAGAGCGACGTTCTGTGACCGGGGACACAGAACTATTATCCTCCTAGAGAAAGGTCAGTGCAGAATGCTGTGGCCAGGGAGCGCAGCATTGATAGTCATGGACTGGCTGAGAGCAGTAGTCTGCCCATTACCATGTGTCAGGCCGTCGTGGAGAGGTACCGTGTATCTCTGGTCTGGTTAGCACAATGCTAATACCTTCCAAAAGACTGTGCAGCTGTCTGATTCTCTGGGCCATCGGGGAGAGGCTGTGTAGGATTCTGGCTCTTTGATTCGCATGGACAATAACATTATTGTTTGCAAGGAGGAATTATTCAGAGTGATTCTTTCTTGTCCCAATGGAAGTGAAGAAGTAAAATGCCATTAGTATTGCAGGGAAAGATTTGTACATGGAAAGAAGGAGCAACAGTCTGCAGAAAAGTTTTTCAAAGGAAGAAGACTGGGGTGCAAGGTGTGCATCCATTCGTGTAAGGCCAAGGCCACTGAATAACTTCAGATAATGTGCTAAATGCTATGGGCATCTCACGTCATTCTTCTCCCATCCAAGTTGTATCCAGCAATAAACGTAACAAAACTGTGGAAATGACTGTTCATTGTCTTCACTGATAGATGGGGGTCTGGCAGCAGGGTGAATGGCGGATTGCTAAGTAACCAAAGTGGCAAACATACCGCTACACAGCTAAATACTTGTACCTTAGATTACACCAAAGAAGATATAGTCGATCCCTCTTAAAAAGGGCATTTAACAGAGTAGTCAAACTGAATAGACGGGACCTTATCCACTCAAAAAAACCTCCTAAGATTAACCACTCGGTTCGTATCATCACCCAGTTTTCGAAACAACAAACCCAGATGAGAGGCATCTTCACTAAATTTTGGCCTCTATTGACCGCAAATAGTACAATCAAGAAATACATAAAATCTTACCCTGAGATTACATACCGATGGCCTCCCCCCATGAGGGACTGTTTGGTAACCAGCCACCATATGCGCAGAAATGTAGACAATCCCATATTCACAGTCACATTCCCTTGTGGGTGATGCAATATCTGCTCTTTTATTTACAACTCTAGAGATACTATTCTCCCTAATGGTCAAACTCACACAGTTTAACATAGAGCTATGTGTAAAACTGTGGGAGTGGTCTATCTGGTTACCTGCCAGTGCAGATGTTTTTACGTCGGTAAGATGAAACGCCCGTTCTTTAAGCGTATTAAGGATCACATTACGCCATTGTATAAATGGTTAACGACCACTGCCCTCAATAGGCTTATTGAATATCAACATGACTTTGATTGCAATGTTGTTTGTTTTGCCGCACTAGAGCATGTACCTGTACCCGCTCGAGGCGGTGGAATCGATGTTACTCTGCTACAATGTGTCTAAGAAGAAAGAAGAAGAAGAAGAAGAAGACAAGCAAGGACAAGGGGCGCCTCTGAATATATACCAAAATACTTTAATAGTAAAAACAGTATCCACTCACGTGTAAAACTGAGAAGTAGAGTTCTGGCACATCTCCAAGCAGAGGAGAGAGAGGAGGACTACAGGTGACAGAAAATCCTTGCACTGGCATCACATCAAGTCCATCAGGGATGAGTGGTAGCAAGGTCTGTACACACCAACAAGGATGGAGTCACACGTGGTGTCGTCAAAGAATGGTGTGGGTTCCAAGAGGAGAGTAGAGTGTGGATTCTCCTTTTGGAACCCACACCATCCTTTGACGGCACCACGTGTGACTCCATCCTTGTTGGTGTGTAATTCATCAGACTACTTACAGACCTTGCTACCACTCATCCCTGATGGACTTGATGTGATGCCAGCGCAATGATTTTCTGTCACCTGTAGTCCTCCTCTCTCTCCTCTGCTTGGAGATGTGCCAGAACTCTACTTCTCAGTTTTACATGTGAGTGGATACAGTTTTTACTATTAAAGTATTTTTTATATATATTCAGAGGCGCCCCTTCTCCTTGCTTTTTGTCATAAAAAGTGTTTGGGGACCTGGGTCCTGCCCCAGGGGACATGTATCAATGCAAAAAAACGTTTTAAAAACTGATGTTTTTTCGGGAGCAGTGATTTTAATAATGCTTAAATTTAAACAATAAAAGTGTAATATTCCTTTAAATTTCATACCTGGGGGGTGTCTATAGTATGCCTGTAAAGGGGCGCATGATTCCCGTGTTTAGAACAGTCTACCAGCAAAATGACATTTCAAAGGAAAAAAAGTCATTTTAAACTACTTGCGGCTATTAATGAATTGCTGGTCCGATAATAAACATAAAAGTTCATTGATAAAAACGGCATGGGATTTCTCTACAGGGGAGCCCCGAACCAAAATAAAAAAAAAACTGGAGTGGGGGTCCCCCTAAATTCCATACCAGGCCCTTCAGGTCTGGTATGGATATTAAGGGGAACCCTGCGCCAAAATTAAAAAATAATAGCGTGGGGTATGGATTTTAAGGGGAACCCCGCGCCATTTTTTTTTTTAAAAATGGCGTGGGGTCCCCCCAAAAATCCATACCAGACCCTTTTCCGAGCACGCAACCTGGCAGGCCGCAGGAAAAGAGGGGGGGACGAGAGAGCGCCCCCCCTCCTGAACTCTACCAGGCCACATGCCCTCAACATTGGGAGGGTGCTTTGGGGTAGCCCCCCATGTTGATGAGGACAATGGCCTCATCCCCACAACCCTTGGCCGGTGGTTGTGGGGGTCTGTGGGCGGGGGGGCTTATCAGAATCTGGAAGCCCCCTTTTACAAGGGGACCCCCGGATCCCACCCCCCCTGTGTGAAATGGTAATGGGGTACAAAAGTTCCCCTACCATTTCACAAAAAAAGTGTCAAAAATGTTAAAAATGGCAAGAGACAGTTTTTGACAATTTCTTTATTTAAATGCTTCTTCTTTCCATCTTCTTCGGGTCTTCTTCCTTCTTCCTTCGGTTTCTTCCTCCATCTTCTTCTTCCTCTGGTTCTTCCTCCGATCCTCTGCTTCTTGCTCCAGTGTTCTCGTCCAGCATCTTCCTCCGCGGCGTCTTTTTCCCTTCTTCGTTCTCGGGCCGCTCCGCATCCATGATGAGAGGCTCCCGCTGTGTGACGCTTCTCGTCTTCTGACACTTCTTAAATAATGGAGGGTGGGGCCACCCGGTGACCCCGCCCCCCTCTGACGCACAGGGACTTGACGGGGACTTTCCTGTGGCATTCCCTGTGACGTCAGAGGGGGCGGGGTCACCCGTAACAGTAATTCCCCATCAAGTCCCTGTGCGTCAAAGGAGGACTGGGTCACTGGGTGGCCCCGCCCTCCCTTATTTAAGAAGTGTCAGAAGATGAGAAGCGTCACACAGCGGGAGCCTCCCATCATGGATGTGAAGCTGCCCGAGAACGAAGAAGGG
The DNA here is from genome assembly GCA_037952835.1 of Lithobates septentrionalis. Lineage (NCBI taxonomy): Eukaryota > Metazoa > Chordata > Amphibia > Anura > Ranidae > Lithobates > Lithobates septentrionalis. The sequence goes on from JBBDGP010000853.1 coordinate 1,314,455, forward strand.
AAGAAGATGCCACGGAGGAAGATGCCGGACGAGAACACCGCAGCAAGAAGCAGAGGATCGGAGAAAGAAAGAGAGGAAAAAGAAGATGGAGGAAGAAACCGAAGGAAGATAGAAGAAAGAAGATAGAAGAAAGAAGATGGAAAGAAGAAGACATTAAGTAAAGGAATTGTCAAAAGCTGTCTCTTGTCATTTTTAACATTTCTGAAATGGTAGGGGTAATTTTGTACCCCATTACCATTTCACACAGGAGGGGCGGGATCTGGGGGTCCCCTTGTTAAAGGGGACTTCCAGATTCCGATAAGCCCTGCCGCCCGCAGACCCCCACAACCACTGGGCAAGGGTTGTGGGGATGAGGCCCTTGTCCCCATCAACATGGGGACAAGGTGTTTTGGGGGGCTACCCCAAAGCACCCTCCCAATGTTGAGGGCATGTGGCCTGGTTTGGTTCAGGAGGGGGGGGGGCGCTCTCTCGTCCCTCCTCTTTTCCTGCGGCCTGCCAGGTTGCGTGCTCGGATAAGGTATGGTATGGATTTTTGGGGGGACCCTATACCATTTTTTTTAAATTTTGGCGTGGGGTTCCCCTTAAAATCCATACCAGACCTGAAGGGTCTGGTATGAATTTTGAGGGGGACCCCATGCCATTTTTTTTTAAATTTTGGCACGGGGTTCCCCTTAATATCCATACCAGACCTGAAGGGCCTGGTATGGAATTTAGGGGGACCCCCACACCAGTTTTTTTTTTTAAACTTTGGTTCGGGGTTCCCCTGTGGGGAAATCCCATGCTGTTTTTATCAATGAACTTTTATGTGTATTGTCGAACCGGGCAATTCATAATAGCCACGAGTAGTTTTAAATTACTTTTTTTCCTTTGAAATGTCATTTTGTTGTCAGACTGTTCTAAACACGGTAAACATGCGCCCCTTTACAGGCATACTATAGACACCCCCCAGGTACGAAATTTAAAGGAATATTACACTTTTATTGTTTCACTTTAAGCATTATTAAAATCATTGCTCCCGAAAAAACGCCCCTTTTTAAAACTTTTTTTTGCATTGATACATGTCCCCTGGGGCAGGACCCGGGTCCCCAAACCCTTTTTAGGACAATACCATGCAAATTAGCCTTTAAAATCAGCACTTTTGTTTTTTAACATTCAATAGGGTACGAATGTTCGTGTGAAGTTTTGGTCCGTACGCAAGTTCTGGTGCGAACCGAACCGGGGGGTGTTCGGCTCATCCCTACTCTTGGCCAACACTATACTGTATATGCTCCTTTTAATATATATGTGAATTAGTATTTGGAATATTGTTTTAATTCAATGTATTTTAATATTTCATACTGAGTTGTGCTGGCACCGCAATAATCCACTTCCCTTTGTCCATTTTTACATATTTACGTTTTTGGTTGTAACATGACAAAATGTGGAAGATTTCAATGGGTATGAATACTTTTTCAAGGCACTGTATATGCAGTAAAGCATGCTTGTTAAATTCACTGTGGCACCTAAGGGGTTAATCCTTGCATTGTGTAAAAAGGCTGTTTGATCCTGTCTTCTGTGATCCTCCCTTTCATCCAGCATTTTTTTTTTCTTGGGAGGGTGCATGTGATCACCACAGGGCCGGTCAGCACAGTCCAGACAGAGGGTCAGGGGTCCTGCAGCCTCATAGGATAGCTCAGTGCAGTATGAAAACTCCTCCTACAAGCTTTAACCAGACACTGATAGAAGTCACAAGACTGCTATATACTGCTGAGAAAAAGTATTTAGCAGTTTATATTTACTAAAATAACTGCATTTCCATGTTCTGTGTACTGTGGGAGACCAGATATAGTGACTGCAGGCTCTTGGGTTTAGTAACACTTTAAGTTGGGAGTTCGGGATTAAACAGTATGCAATTACCACAAGTGAACTTCTCTTATTTGCCCCCTTTGGTCTTTTTAATATATAGTTGAATATACATATATATATATATAGATACAGAGGGTAAAATAAGTATTTAACATGTCACCATTTTTCAAAGGTAAATATATTGGTAAAGGTGCTATTGACATGAAATTTTCAGCACTTGTCAGTAACAACCCATGCAATCCCTACATACAAAGACACTAAAACAAATACATTTAGAAATTAAGTTATGTGTAATAAAATGGATAAAGTATTGAACACATGAAAAAAGGGAGGTGCAAAAAAGCCACCAGCTGAAATCTATCCGTAATTAGAAAGCGATCCTGCCCTTTGTCAGTGCAAATTAATATCAGGTGGTTCAGTCTCAACTGATGGCTTGTAAAAAGGTGTCTCATTACCAAAGTGTCACACAAGAAACATCTCATGATGGGTAAAAGCAAAGAGCTCTTTTAAGACCTTTGCAACCTTAATGTGTGCAAAACATACTGATGGCATTGGGTTCTAAATTTCTAAATGTTCCAGTGAGCACTGTTGGGGCCATATTTCGGAAGTGGAACATAATTTCACCATAAACCGGTCACGACCAGGTGCTCCTCGCAAGAGGAGTGAACAGGATTATCAGAAGAGTTATTATCAGAAGAGTTGCCCAAGAGCCAAGGACCACTTGTGGAGAGCTTCAGAAAGACCTGGAATTAGCAGGTACAATTGTTTCAAAGAAAACAATAAGTAATGCACTCAACCTCCATGGCCTGTATGCACGCTCACCATGCAAGACTCCATTGCTGAACCTTACCAGAACCTAACCTCCTATTACTATTATGGCAAGCTGCAGACAGGAATGGACAGACAATAAACAAGTGGGATATGTTTTTCATTGGATCATTTTCACAGGTATTGTATAGTCGGCTGTATATCTCAGCAGGTCCATGCTTTTTCACATATGTAGCCAATCTTGTGCTCACAGTCCCGGTCATTCATTGATTGTGCTCCTCCCAGGATCTCTGCACAATATTCTTGGCCTTTGTCATTATTGGGTTCTCCCGCATTCCAGGGACTGTAAAAACAAGAACAATACCCTTTAAGAATATATTTTTTAATTGCTACTAAAATTAACAAATCTGCCCCCAAACCACTCATTCACTTGATTTAAAAATGTTTTAGACTTAAGCAAGATCAACCAAAATCTCTTCAGTAGCTTTGTAATGGCCTTGTTATGGTTGTTATGTGATCTCAGGAGTCTTCTGGGATGATTCAGAACCAATGTTTATTCAAAATCGAAAAAAAGTCCTGCTAGACTTCCACTTTAACCACTTAATGCCCCGCCCGCATTGTACTGCGGACGCGGGGCCGCTGTAGGCAAAGCAACGTACTGGTACATCACTGCCTACAACCCGGGTTTAGGGAGCGCACATGCGCACCCTCCACCCGTCATCCACTGTGATTGTACACAGCAGAAGTCTGTCAGCAAGTCCCGTCCGGGACCTGCTTATCGGCTGTGTCCAATCACAGCCCAGAGCTCTGTGTTGACAATCAACACAGAGCTCTGTACAGAGGGAACAATCTCTCTGTTTCTCATCCCTGCAAAGAAAGAAGTGTGCGTAAGAAGGAGAAGCAGCATGCTGATAGAGGAAGCATTGATGGTGGCTGGTAATGGGGCCTCTGGTAGTCAGAGAACAGTTTAGTACTTCATGTTCCCCACTTAGTTGTAGGGTCTCCATGTTGGAGCCCACTGCGTTACAGAGCACCCCTAGGGATTAAGCCTGAAAGTCACAATGTGCAAGGCTTTGCAATTTAAAGTATGGTAGCTGTTATCTGTGTCTTCTGGCAGAATGCAACCTGGTTCAGTGAGTTGAGACAAGTACAAGATGGTGGGACAAGTCTGTGCGATGCGCAGCGTGATCAAAATGACTTCATAATCAAATTTTGGGGCAAGTAGGAACAAGCTGCACCACCGGCTGAGAAGGAGATGCTACTTTCTCTAAGTGTGTGGGGCCCAGGAATACAGTATGCCCTAAAGCCTGCAGGCAGCATCAGCCCCCACTGGTCATTGGTGAATGTCAGGGCTGGTGACTCTCTCGAGGTTCTCCTAGAGGGTGACTTCCCAAAATGTTTGGGGCCTAACATGTGCTTACTAATTGAGGCCTGGGGGTGGATCACAAGCTGTCCTTTCCGGAAGTAGGTGGAAGCTGCCCAGGAATGAGAGCCAGGAATGAAGACTCTGATGGAGGAAGGAGCTGGATTCCAGGAGGGGCCTGGTGACTCTCTTGGAACAAAGCATGGAGAAATCTATAATCCAGCAGAAGGTGTTATTTACGATGTTGATGGTGTCAGAGTTTAGGCTTATGTAGTGTTTCTATCACACCTGGAAGACCTCACCTGAATGAAAGACTGCTCCCATCTGCCCACAGCCAATGATTGATGTTTCCACTGTCCCTCCTCAGTCCTAACCAGTATCTCCCATTTCCTATGGTTGGCAGCAGAGAATCCTGGATCAATAAATAAAGAAACGGTCATCAGAAATATTTATTTAAATGTTTCCGTACGTAACTGTAACGACTCTTTCCATGCAAGAAGAAGAAAAAAAAAACAGACCGCTAAACTCCAATGACATCACTTAAATCCTGATTTATTGGAACTAACAACCACAAAGACAGTCTCCACCCATGGGACCTACCCATTAATGTGTGTCTCCCAACAGGGCTTACTTATAGAGCAACTCATGGTTGAGTTTCAAATCTGATCCCCTGCTTCACTGAAGAATAAAAATAATATCTAATATTCTTGTATCTCAAGGGCGTTTCTGGATGAATAGCATTGATAGTCAGACTGACTTAAAACAAAGTGTGAGTTTATTGTCATACAGTTGGCATTAGAAATACAATGTAAAAAGTATAATAGTTCAGTTCAGTGTAGGTAAAAAAAATATATAAAAACAGAATAAATAGTTGTAAAGCTGTAATAAACTTATAAAAGCATGTGTGCTTCATGGCTGCTGCCTTCTGCCTCCATGCTGTCTTGTGTAACCAATAAGAAGCAGGAAATTACGTTCTTAAGCCTCGTACACATGATTGGATTTTCCGCAGACAAAACCTCAGACTTTTGTCCAAAGGGCATTGGCCAGGAACTTGTCTTGCATACAAAACGGCAAGGAATTGTCGGCCAACAAACACGAACATAGTGACGCACTACGTGGTTTTTCAGCTCTTTAGCCCCACCCTTTGGGCTCCTTCTGCTAATTTTGTGTTAATAGAAGTTCGGTGAGTGCTGATTCGTGCTTTTCATTTCGCACTTTTCAGTTCGTCAACAAGACATGTTGCGCAATCAGAGGAGATAACATGTTATTTATTATTGGCCTTGGCGTTATTGCTTTGACCCAAATCCAGTCCAGGAACAGGAGGAGGAGGATTTCTTGGACCAAAAATTGGTTGCTTTATTAATGGTGACCAATTATGTCATATGCCTTTGCTGCGGGAGCTCCAGGAGAATAATCCGGATGATTTTCGGAATTATCTCCGGATGACGGACCCCTGCTTTCACCAACTCCTGGCATTGTTGCCCCCCTATATTAAGAAGCAGGACACATGCATGAGGCTTTTATTTTATTTTTTTGGTTGAATAATGATTTGATTTGGTATATTTTCTAGATTTTTGCATAGATTGTTATGTTCTATTGGCAGATAGTATGTTTAATTTTATTTGTTTTCTTTTTTTTATGCACAATAAAAAAAAATTGTGTAGAATAATACTTGGCTATGTGTTTTACTTCAAAGGACAGTTTGGGAGTCGGCAGTTACATTTAAAAAAATACAATGTAAAATTGACAAGGGACACCAACATAGTTGTATCTTTGATCTTAAAAACTACGAGATAATGGTGTTGTGGTAACTTGCCCAATTACTAAAAAAAAAGCATAATAATATTATTCTTGATATCACTAGAAAAAAAAAAGCCTTTGAAAATTTGTTTGCAATAACTCCATCAGTATCACCAGCAAAGCAGCTTCATTATTATCCCATTAAAGAAGAAGAGAATTGTGCGCTGCATTTCCAGATTTCATAATTTGCCGCGTCACGAATGTTAATTCTCCATTACGAACGCGAGTTTACAAGACCGGCTGCTTCTGGCGGTGTACAAACGGTCGGATTTTCCGCCAACAGCCTGTCATCACACATTTCCCGTTGGACAAAATCTGATCCAGTCAGCCAAAATCCTGGCAGACAGTTAAATATACAAAACAAAAAATACATACAGTACATGGAAGTTGTTTTACCTGCCTAAAGGATTTGTATTTCTGTCCATCCATTCCCAAATTTTCTATGTCTTTGCCACATAGCAAAGCCAACCCTGACCCGACTTTTCTCTATTGCAAAATTACAGCAATCAAACAGCTTGGTCAATGCTCTACCCCCTGCCTGTGAGTGGACCATGAAAGAGCAGCAGAAGAGTAATGAGGACTTCTTTGCTAGTAAATTTTTTGGCAGAACCTCAAATTGCAGCACACTTTACTCCAACCCCTGCAGAAGTTTAATGTACATACATACCTGCCTTTACACGCACATGAACTTTAATGGCTCACGGTCTCCTCTCTAATTCATCTCAAAGGTGTTCCATTGGGTTGAGGTCATTACTCTGTGCAGGCCAGTCAAGTTCCTCCACCCCAAACTCGCTCATCCATGGCTTTATGTCTTTATGGACCTTGCTTTGTGCACTGGTCCAAATCATTTGGTGGAGGGGGGATTATGGTTTGGGGTTGTTTTTCAGGGGTTGGGCTTGGCCCCTTAGTTCCAGTGAAGGGAAATCTTAAGATGTCAGCATACAAAGACATTTTGGACAATTTCATGCTCCCAACTTTGTGGGAACAGTTTGGGGATGGCCCCTTCCTGTTCCAACATGACTGCGCACCAGTACACAAAGTGAGGTCCATGAAGACATAGATGAACGTGTTTAGGGTGGGGGAACTTGACTGGCCTGCACAGAGTCCTGACCTCAACCCGATGGAACGCCTTTGGGATGAATTAGAAAGGAGACTTGCAAGCCAGGCCTTCTCGGCCTTGTCGGCCTTCTCGTCCAGGCCTTCTCATTGTGCCTGACCTCACAAATGCGCTTCTGGAAGGATGGTCAAACATTCCCATAGACACACTCCTAAACCTTGTGGACAGCCTTTCCAGAAGAGTTGATGGTGTTATAGCTGCAGAAAGGTGGACCAACTCAATATTGAACCCTTAGAATAAGACTGGGATGCCATTGAAGTTCATGTGTGAGTAAAGGTAGGCGTCCCAATACTTTTGACAATTTAGTGTATATGTATGTATATAAAGATATATAGATATCTCTCTCTCTCTCTATCTATATATATCTATATATATATATATATATATATATATATATAGATATATATAGATAGAGAGAGAGAGAGAGAGAGAGAGAGAGAGAGAGAGAGAGAGAGAGAGATCTATATATAGATATATAGATATATCTATATATGCAGTATATACTGTACATACAGATCTGGGCACAGGGGTTCATTCTTTGAGCATTATTTCACTAGCCTGCCTCAGAGAAATGTCGAATCTGATTGGCTTTTGGTGATGAATGGTGGACTCTCATCAGCTCTTTTCCATCCAGAGGTAGGTGTGACACTTACCAGCTCAGCTTTGTCCTTCAGGATCAGCATGACTCCTTTACGGTTACCACATTCCTCCCGACTCCTAGACCAGGTTTCTCCATTGGCCTGGAAATAGTAGCAGTTGGATTTAATTAGTTGCCATCCACTGGGGCAGCTGGTGCAGGAATCCTGGATGTTCTCTGGGAAGAGAGGAGAACACAATGAAGACAGTTCTGAGATCTCAAACCCAAAACATGCTGGGAAAAAAGTGAAGCTGAATAACGGTTATACCAAACACAATCAGTAAGTAACTTTCTAAATATCATACTTAAGACATTCTGTAGATTATTTTTCTATACATAGACCCCAAAGTGTTATCTTACAGTGTAATGATGTGCAATCATGAGTTATTGCATACTGCATTAATTGGGACTTGATGAAACTTTGAATGGGCATAGTCAATGTGTAAGGTGGTCACCTCTATCAATGACGCCATGGAATAAAAGGTCCAAGATGTACATTAGGAGAGGGAGGAAATTTACCGTTTAATAATATCTTTGGATTCCATGTGCAGAGAGAAAATTTGGTGGGATTTTGTAGGCGCCAGGTAAGTCATTTTAAAGAGACATGACAGCAGTAAAAAATATAAATGACATTTTATTGAACATAGAGGCCAGATGGATACATGGCCTCAAGGCTATGGTCTACCCTGGCCTCAATGAAACAGCCAGTTTCAAGCCTTTTCTGTAACTCTATTGTTCCCCCTTTTTTTCCTGTCCTGATCCATTCCATCTCCTCCTTTCCCAACTTGTCTGCCTCGTTCCCATTCTTTTTTCTGCCTTGTCTTCCCCCCCCCCACCTTTCCGGGTTATTTTCACCCTTTGTGTATGTATCTCTCACTGATAATCTCTCTTTGTACTGCTCAATATTTTACCAATAGTGTATTGTAAACTATTTATTCATAATATCACTAATTACTTTTTTTGCTGTAACATATTTACCCAAATGTATTATGAATTTTTGTTTGTCTACATATTTTCTGAATAATAAAATGTGTCATGTATATCTGTTGATGTTTACTGACTGTCCATCTGCCTCTTCTTGTTTTACATATATTTACTTTTTATTTTATTTATTATATATAAATTATTTATATTAATATATATTATTAATAAATAAATGTAAATATAAAAATTAAAAATAAAATAAATAAAAAATAGAATAAATAAAAATAATAAATATAATATATATATATATATATATATATATATATATATTATTTTTATTGTATATAGAATATATATATATATATATATATATATATAATAAAAATAATAATAATAAATATAATAATATATATATATTTTGATGTGTGATCGGCACTGCGCTGTACTCCCCCCCCCCCCCCCAATCTTCCACCTTATCCATTTACATATATTCATTTTGTCCATCCGACCTTTTTCTTTATTCATCAATACTTCTTCCCATTCCTCTCACTCTTATCTACACTTTCGTTCTACCTTCCTTTCTCCCCCACGAGCTTGTGAGCGGAGATAGAGGATAGAGGCGTGCCCACTAAATGGGCTATGTCAGCTGCTCACGTGCCCGCCCCCTCCTTCTCCCCACACAGCCCGTGCCGCCTTATGGGTAATGTAGTTTTCTACTCCCATTCTCATGTGTCTGTTTGCCGGGGTTCTGCCGAGAAAGTTCCCCTCGGCGGATAAGGACCCCCAAGCGCTGCGCCTGCGCAGTAGGAGCCGGCGGAAATAGCCGAAGGCGAAAAGAATAGAAATCAGCTGTACACGGCGGCTGTAAGAGGGCCGCTCGCCACCCTTCGAGCATGGCCTCGCTTCGCTCGGCACTTCTTTATTCTCCCTCTGGGTCCACTTGGATGGTGGGGCTTCAACCTGGACCCAGGACGCAGGCGCCGTGTACAGCTGATTGAAGTTTTTCAGCTTCGGCTATTTTCGGCGGCTCCTAGTCGTTCGTAGTGCACAGTACAGGGGGGTCCTTACCTGCCGGGGGAACTTTCTCGGCAGGACACCGGTCTCCCATGTCCCCCCGCTCCATTGGATGTCGGCAGACACGTGACCGGCATGTAAGTGTACTTAAACCTCTCTCACTACATCACATTTAGATGACGGACGGGCTGCCACTTTGGTGTATCCTCCTGCACAAGGTATTTCCCACAACTTTTCCTCTTTTGCCATTCCTTCCAAACTTAATCTGCTGCCTATTGTTTCTGACCTTCCCTCTGAATCCATTTGCTTTATCTGTATAACTATGCTGGTTCATGTGCACCACTCATTAAACACAAGCACTTGTTACCGTCTTTTAGAGGAACTTTTCCTCCCACCATTCGTTTGGTAGGTGATTTTAGACGATCTGTATACGGGGTTTTGGCTTTGTCCTATATGGATGACCAATATAAGTGACAGTATTTACAAACTTTCTTCCTTTCTGAATTAACCCTATTTTGATATTACCCTTCCTCCCCATACACACTTCTAATAATCAGCATTTATTAATACAGACATTGATTTTTTTGGCCCTTCTTTTGAGTCTTTAAACTCAATTGGTCCTGTGTAAGTATGTCCTTACTCTGGTTTATTTAATCCAGTTTTATCACTGCATCTTTTTTCACCACCAATATCCCTTGGCTGCACTTATTCACATTTCACCTTTTTATTTATTTTTTCACCTTCACACCCCTCCCCCCTCTCCCTGTGCCCCCTTTTTCCCTCTCCCCTCACCTCTTTTTTCTTCCCCCCCTACCTTCCCCCTCCCACACACCCCTTCCCAGTTTCTTTTATTTCCCCTTGTTTCCATCCCTCTTTACTCTCAATCCCCCCTCTTTTCTTTCCATCTTTCCCCCCCTTTTTTCTCCCCCCCTACTTTTCTGTTTTTTTCCGCTCTCCCTCCCTACTTCCCTTTCTTCATGCTTTCCCTCTCTTTTATTCTTTTCCCACCCCCCTTTTCTTCCCGTCCCCCCCCTTTTTCCTCCTTTCCCTTCCCCCCTTAACCCCCCCGCCCCTCCCTTCCTCCCTCCCCCCCCCCCGCCCATTTCTTCCATCACTTCTTCACATTCTTTTCCTTTTCACCATCCCATTCACATTATTCTTTTATATGGCATGCACGATCCTACGGCCCCCATTTGGGCCCACCCAGGCCAAACCCTTTCCTGTACAGCGCGATGTCCGTTTTCCTATTCCTGGTTGCATCCTTATAACAGATAACTATTCATCAGTTGGCAGTTACATTACCTACCTATGGGCAGTCACTAACATCTCTCTTTTTTTCCTCTTGATTATATATTTGAGTTACTATTGTTGATGGTTTCTAATTGTATGTTTATTCTACTTAGAGATATATCCAGCTTAGTCCCTCAATACATATACCCTGAGGAAGCCCCAACGGGCAAAACATGTAGGGATTATAAGTGCTGAGTGACCCCTTATTTTCTATGTTGTTATATTATGCACAGCCAGCATAATTTTTTAAACCTTGTCTATGTTCAATAAAATGTCATTTATATTTTTTATTGCTGTGATGTCTGTTTAAAATTACTTACCTGGCTCCTACAAAATCCCACCAAATTTTCTCTCTGTTTGCACATATTATTTAGGAATGGTGGCGCCCTCCTTCTGACATTGTCACCTCTCTATACCAACCAGCAATCTTTGGATTCCAGTGGCAGAACTACAGAGGTCGCAAAGGTCCACTTGTGACCAGGTCCTGGCATTCCGCCACCATGGAGGGCCGCAGGACCAAATAGTGTTCGGGGGCCAAGACGGGCATGCGGTGACATCTGTAGAAAGGAGGATGGTAGGCCAGCAAACGGCCATACTCTGCACACAACAGCTGATGAGACGAAAATTTTCCAAAATGTCCACAGAGCCACACTCCAGACACAAGCCTGGACAAGACATCTCCCCCTCAGATCTCTGTCACCAGGAGCTCGACCCCCCACCAAGCCAATTTCTCTATTACCGGCACCATTTTGTTGACATGTGCCCATATACACAGATCTGAGTTAGTCTTCAACAATATGGCGCCTAAAGCCGCAAATATGGGATAAATGTTACTTGTTTTTCAGCATCTCACCAAACAGGGCGCTAGAGATGATAAACTACACTGAATGGGCGGGTGATATAAAGAGGGGGAGTGGGAGCGCCAAGAGGAGAAGAGAAGAGGTGATGGATCAAAGCCAAGGTATGTCTGACTGAGCCTGCCCTGCATCTGAGTAATGGAAGAGGTGAGGTCAGTGTGACAGCTCCATCCAGGCCACACAGAGTCTATGGGGGGTCACTGTGGTCACCAGAGTCCCACCTTCACATCATCCCCTTTACATCGAACTCTACAGGATTCCCCTCTACAGTGCAAGGGGGAACTCTGCAGATCCTGATGTACAGTAAAGGGGAACTGTTATGTAAAAAGGAATGTTACAGACATAAGGGGAAACTGGTATGTGTTTGGTATAACTGTGAACAGTTAAGTAACTTGATGTTCTCAGTCTGAGGACCTCCCTTCTCTTAGAGCCGTGAAGACATTAAATGTTTATGTTAAGTTTAACATTGAATAACAGGTAACAGTAAGCATTAGCAGGTGAAGAAACCTACCTGTTCTATTGTAATGGGCACCCTGGAGCACAGTTTGGGCAACTGAGATCAGTTTTGCCATCCCTACAGCTTCATCAGTGCCACCTTAACCAACAAAGAGGAGTGCAATGCATGGAGAGGAAAAATACAACTCCAGTATTTGTTTACTGAATGCTTTGGACTTCACTCAGGATGAACAAAGGTCCATGGTGGGACCCCATGAATAAATATTCATAATGGGACCCTGTAGATAAAGGTCCATGGATGGACCCCATAAATAAAGGTTGATGGTGGGACCCTAAATAACGGTCAATGGTGGAACACCCATAATTAAAGGTCCATAGAGGGATGTCTGAAATAAAGGTTGATGGTGGGACCCCAAATAATGGTCCAAGTTGGGATACCATAAATAAAGGTCTATGGATAGACCCCATATATAAAGGTTCTTGGTGGGACTTCATAAAAAAGGTCCATTGGGGGACCCCTTGCTACCTGATTTTAGAGCACACATAGCATTAGCTCTTCATTAGGCCAGGGAGTAAGAATGAGGGTGGAGCTAGCTACTTTCTGGGCTTCTGTTTCATAATTCAGGTACTATAAAGCTGTCAATTTACGCTGTGCTTTACATTTATATATATAATATACATTCACATCAGTCCCTGCCCTCAAGAGGCTTACATTCTATGAACAAATGAATAATCCTGGACGGCAGCACACCGATACAACACCTTTATTTGGTTAAAATCCAGTGTACAGCAGTCAATCCATATGGTACAAAAGAGGGGGATGCAAGCAGCTTACATGTTTCACACCTAAATCTGGTGCTTAATCATAGCTTGCAATGTATGGTCCCTAACTCACATTCATACACATACTAGGGCCAATTTATACAAAAGTCTATTAGGCTTAATGTACATGGGACACTGAGGCAACCTCCTCTGAACAAGTTTTTTGACAGCTTCAAGCCGGCGTTTAAAAACGCCCGGTTTGCCGCGTTTGAATGCCGCGTTTTGCCGCGTTTATTTAACCACTTGCCGACCGCCTCACGCCTATATACGTGATCAGAGCGGCACGGGCAGGCAAAATCACGTACCTGATACGTGATGCCTTCCCGCGGGCGGGGGGTCCCCCCGGTGCCGTAGGCGGTCGGCTCTTGTTCGCGGGCGATGAGAGGTCAGGGGGAGGCCATCCATTGATGGCCACCCCCTCCCGATCGCTCCCAGCGAATCAAATGCTTCCTCTCCCTCTGTAATGTAAACAGAGGGAGAGGAAGTGATGTCATCCCTCCTGGAGCCGGTCTTTTTGATCCGGCGCCGAGGAGAGAAGACATCCAAGTAAGTGCACCAACACTACACTTCCAGTAGAACACGCAGGCACACTTTTCACCCCCCTGTCACCCCCCGATCACCCCCCGATCACCCCCCTGTACCCCCTGTCACTCTGACACCAATAGCAGTGTTTTTTTTTTTTTTGCATTGGTGTCAGTTTGTGTCAGTTACAAGTGTTAGGGCATTTAGGTTAGCCCCCTTTAGGTCTAGGGTACCCCCCTTTAGGTCCAGGGTACCCTCCTAACCCCCCCTAATAAAGGTTAACCCCGTGATCACCCCCCGTCACCAGTGTCGCTAAGCGATCGTTTTTCTGATCGCTGTATTAGTGACACAGGTGACGCTAGTTTAGGGAGGTAAGTATATAGGTTCGCTGTCAGTGTTTTATAGCGACAGGGACCCCCATATACTACCTGCTAAAGGTTTTAACCCCCTGATTGCCCCCTAGTTAACCCTTTCACCAGCGATCACCGTATAAGTGTTACGGGTGACGCTGGTTAGCTAGTTTGTTTTTTGTAGTTTATTATAGTTTATTACAGTTTATTATAGTTTATTATAGTTTTAGGGCACCCGCCGTTTATTACCTTATAAAGGTTTAACCCCCTAATTGCCTGGCGGTGATAGAAGTTAAGTTTTTAGGATCAGATAAGGTCTGCGTCACCCCAGGCAGCGTCAGGTTAGCGCCAGTACCGCTAAAACCCACGCACGCAGCATACACCTCCCTTAGTGCTATAGTATCTGAACGGATCGATATCTGATCCGATCAGATCTATACTCCCCAGCAGTTTAGGGTTCCCAAAAACGCAGTGTTAGCGGGATCAGCCCAGATACCTGCTAGCACCTGCGTTTTGCTCCTCGGCCCAGCCCAGCCCAGCCCACCCAAGTGCAGAATCGATCGATAACTGACACTTACAAAACACTAAGCACACATAACTGCAGCGTTCGCAGAGTCAGGCCTGATCCCTGCGATCGCTAACAGTTTTTTGGTAGCGTTTTGAATCAGTCGCTGACAGTCAGGAGCTTTTTTGCCTGTGAGTCTCACTAGTGTACCCCTAAATTTAGAGCCCAAAATGGCAAATCGAAGGTACACTAGTGAAGAGGCCTACAGGTTTCTGAGCATGACAGATAGTGAAGAGGAAGTCACTCATCTGTCAGATTCAGGCTCAGAATACGATCCTGTAGAGGACAGCGGCTCCATGACAGATAGCTCTGACGACGGAGTTGTGGTCCCTGCTAAGGTCAGGCGTACCAGACCCCGAACTTATTCTGTCCTTGAAGTGCAAGAACCGCAGGGCTCTCGTATGGAGCAGAGAAGTACTAGTGCCGCTATTCCTTCTGGTGAACTGGCAAGCACCAACGGCCTAGTACACCCTGGTCGTACATCCAGCACTGCAGTAACACTTGGTGACGTGGCGAGTCCCATAAGTGCAGTTCAAGCTGGTGAGGTGGCAAGCACAAGTAGTGTCCCGCTGCCACCAAGAAGACGAACACAGGCCCGTCGTGCCCATAGTGCCCTTCCTGCTGCATTCGCCAATCCGAATTGGGTACCCACCACTTCTGCAGCACCCGTACTTCCCCCTTTCACTGGCCAACCCGGAATTCAGGTGGAAACAGTTGACTTTACGCCACTGGATTTTTATTCGCTGTTTTTCACCGAAGATCTCTATAGATCTATTGTGGACCAAAGCAATTTATACACTGGTCAACACATCGCCGCTAATCCCCAGTCCTCCCTTGCCAGAGATTGGAGACCAATTACGGTCTCCGAATTTAAGATCTTTCTGGGCCTTTCCCTCCTCATGGGGTTGAATAAAAAGAGTGAGTTGCGGTCATATTGGTCCACTGACCCAATTTACCATTCACCCTTGTTCTCTGCCTCCATGGCCAGGGCACGATACGAGCAGATTTTGCGGTTCATGCACTTCAACGACAATGAACTCTGTCGTCCTCGTGGAGACCCTGCATACGATCGGCTCTACAAAATTCGGCCCCTCGTAAACCACTTCAACCAACGTTTTGCAGACTTGTTTACTCCCCATCAAGTTGTCTGTGTTGTCTGGTTAAATTTTCTGGCCGCTTGTCATTCAAACAGTACCTTCCCAGCAAGCGTGCCAGATACGGGGTCAAGATGTATAAGCTCTGTGACAGGGCCACAGGCTATACATATAGTTTTATGGTTTACGAGGGCAAAGATAGTCACGTAGAGCCGACAAACTGCCCTGACTACATAGGAAGCGCTGGCAAGATAGTGTGGGACTTGGTGTCACCATTATTCGGAAAGGGGTACCACTTGTACGTGGACAATTATTATACGAGCGTGCCACTTTTTAGCCACCTTTTTGATCATCAGATTGGAGCATGTGGCACCGTGCGACCTAATCGCCGGGGCTTTCCCCAGCGGCTTGTAGATTCCCGTCTTAGGCTGGGGGAGAGAGCCTGCTTGAAGTATAATAATTTGCTCGCTATGAAGTGGAGGGATAAGAAGAATGTTTTCGTTCTCACCTCCCTTCATGCAGACACGACGGTCCAAATTCCTACGGCGACTGGTGTTGTGGAGAAACCCCTCCGTGTCCACGAATATAACCTTAATATGGGAGGGGTGGACCTCAACGACCAGTTGTTGGCACCGTACCTAATTGCCCGTAAGGCCAGACGCTGACCCAAACCTGGTACCAGTTAAAAAAGTTAAAGTTACAAAAAAAAGTGTAAAAAAAACAAAAAAAAGTAAAAAAAAAGAAAAAAAAACAAAAAAATATATAAAATAAAAAAAACAAAATTAGTTGTTGTTTTATTGTTCTCTCTCTATTCTCTCTCTATTGTTCTGCATTCTATACTGCAATGTTTTATTGTTATGTTTTAATCATGTTTGCTTTATAGGTATGCAATTTTTTTATACTTTGTTTTTTTTATTGTTAACCACTTTTTTGTTTTCAGGTACGCCATTCAGCTGCAGAGCGGATTTATTTATCTTGACAGCAACAGCGTTTGCTCCCACGATACATAAAGCCGGGGGCAGCAGTGGGTGGAGGAGCGATTTGCTCCTGCCTTTTGCGGGAGGATGCCCCCATGCTTCGGCATATATATTTTTTAGGTAGGCACAGGTTGCGTTAAATGTTTTATTTTTTACTATGTTTTTTTTGTATTTTGCTTTGCAGGTATGGTAAGTATTACTGTTATACTGTAATGTTACTTTGTTTTTTTGTTAACCATCATTTGCTTAGCAGGTACGCCATTCAGTTGCAGCACGGATTTATTTATCTTGACAGCAACAGCGTTTGCTCCCACGATACATAAAGCCGTGACTCCAGCGCTGTCGGAGGTGATTTCACCACCACAGTTACATACTTCAGCATATATGCCGAAGCGTGGGGGCAGCAGTGGGTGGAGGAGCGATTTGCTCCTGCCTTTTGCGGGAGGATGCCCCCATGCTTCGGCATATATATACGGTGCATGTATGCCCATCATTAGAAGTGGGTGGATGAAGGGAGGTATTCTAATGGTGGGCATACCCACCGATCAATATCTTTTTTTCGTTCAGCCCACAGGCTGCATGAAAAAAAAGTTTACAATGTATGCCCAACAAGGACCAGCAACGTACTGGTATGTTGCTGGACTTTGAGTGGTTATACCAGAATGATGCCTGCAGGTTTAGGTATCATCTTGGTATCATTCTTTTCAGCCAGTGGTCGGCTTTCATGTAAAAGCAATCCTAGCGGCTAATTAGCCTCTAGACTGCTTTTACAAGCAGTGGGAGGGAATGCCCCCCCCCCCACCGTCTTCCATGTTTTTCTCTGGCTCTCCTGTCCCAACAGGGAACTTGAGAATGCAGCCGGTGATTCAGCCAGCTGACCATAAAGCTGATCAGAGACCAGAATGGCTCCAAACATCTCTATGGCCTAAGAAACCGGAAGCTACGAGCATTTTATGACTTAGATTTCGCCGGATGTAAACAGTGCCATTGGGAAATTGGGAAAGCATTTTATCACACCGATCTTGGTGTGGTCAGATGCTTTGAGGGCAGAGGAGAGATCTAGGGTCTAATAGACCCCATTTTTTTCTAAAAAGAGTACCTGTCACTACCTATTGCTATCATAGGGGATATTTACATTCCCTGAGATAACAATAAAAATGATTAAAAAAAAAAATAAAAATGAAAGGAACAGTTTAAAAATAAGATAAAAAAGCAAAAAAAATAATTAAAAAAAAAAAAATAAATAAAAAAGCACCCCTGCCCCCCCCTGCTCTCGCACAAAGGCGAACGCAAGCGTGGGTCTGGCGTCAAATGTAAACAGCAATTGCACCATGCATGTGAGGTATCACCGCGAAGGTCAGATCGAGGGCAGTAATTTTAGCAGTAGACCTCCTCTGTAAATCTAAAGTGGTAACCTGTGAAGGCTTTTAAAGGCTTTTAAAAATTTATTTAGTTTGTCGCCACTGCACGTTTGTGCGCAATTTTAAAGCATGTCATGTTTGGTATCCATGTACTCGGCCTAAGATCATCTTTTTTATTTCATCAAACATTTTGACAAAATAGTGTGTTTTAGTGTATTAAAATTAAAAAAAGTGTGTTTTTTCCCCAAAAAATGCGTTTGAAAAATCGCTGCGCAAATACTGTGTGAAAAAAAAAAATTAAACACCCACCATTTTAATCTGTAGGGCATTTGCTTTTAAAAAATATATAATGTTTGGGGGTTCAAAGTAATTTTTTTGCAAAAAAAATAATTTTTTCATGTAAACAAAAAGTGTCAGAAAGGGCTTTGTCTTCAAGTGGTTAGAAGAGTGGTCGATGTGTGACATAAGCTTCTAAATGTTGTGCATAAAATGCCAGGACAGTTCAAAACCCCCCCAAATGACCCCATTTTGGAAAGTAGACACCCCAAGCTATTTGCTGAGAGGCATGTCGAGTCCATGGAATATTTTATATTGTGACACAAGTTGCGGGAAAAAGACAAATTTTTTATTTTTATTTTTTTTTTGCACAAAGTTGTCACTAAATGATATATTGCTCAAACATGCCATGGGAATATGTGAAATTACACCCCAAAATACATTCTGTTGCTTCTCCTGAGTACGGGGATACCACATGTGTGAGACTTTTTGGGAGCCTAGCCGCGTATGGGACCCCGAAAACCAAGCCCCGCCTTCAGGCTTTCTAAGGGCGTAAATTTTTGATTTCACTCTTCACTGCCTATCACAGTTTTGGAGGCCATGGAATGCCCAGATGGCACAAACCCCCCCCCAAATGACCCCATTTTGGAAAATAGACACCCAAAGCTATTTGCTGAGAGGTATAGTGAGTATTTTGCAGACCTCACTTTTTGTCACAAACTTTTGAAAATTGAAAAAAGAAAAAAAAATACGTTTTTCTTGTCTTTCTTCATTTTCAAAAACAAATGAGAGCTGCAAAATACTCACCATGCCTCTCAGCAAATAGCTTGGGGTGTCTACTTTCCAAAATGGGGTCATTTGGGGGGGGTTTGTGCCATCTTGGCATTTTATGGCCTTCAAAACTGTGATAGGTAGTGAGGAGTGAAATCAAAAATGTATGCCCTTAGAAATCCTGAAGGCGGTGCTTGGATTTCGGGGCCCCGTACGCGGCTAGGCTCCCAAAAAGTCCCACACATGTGGTATCCCCGTACTCAGGAGAAGCAGCAGAATGTATTTTGGGGTGTAATTCCACATATGCCCATGGCCTGTGTGAGCAATATATCATTTAGTGGAAATTTTTGTAAATTTTTTTTTTTTTTTGTCATTATTCAATCACCTGGGACAAAAAAAATAAATATTCAATGGGTTCAACATGCCTCTCAGCAATTTCCTTGGGGTGTCTACTTTCGAAAATGGGGTCATTTGGGGGGGTTTTGTACTGCCCTGCCATTTTAGCACCTCAAGAAATGACATAGGCAGTCATAAACTAAAAGCTAGGCTTGGAATTTTTTCCTGGGCATTCCCCAGGCTTTGTTTATAAACTAAAAGCTGTGTAAATTCCAGAAAATGTACCCTAGTTTGTAGGCGCTATAACTTTTGCGCAAACCAATAAATATACACTTATTGACTTTTTTTTACCAAAGACATGTGGCCGAATACATTTTGGCCTAAATGTATGACTAAAATTGAGTTTATTGGATTTTTTTTATAACAAAAAGTAGAAAATATCATTTTTTTTCAAAATTTTCGGTCTTTTTCCGTTTATAGCGCAAAAAATAAAAATGGCAGAGGTGATCAAATACCATCAAAAGAAAGCTCTATTTGTGGGAAGAAAATGACGCAACTTTCGTTTGGGTACACCATTGCATGACTGCGCAATTAGCAGTTAAAGCGACGCAGTGCCAAATTGTAAAAAGTGCTCTGGTCAGGAAGGGGGTAAATCCTTCCGGGGCTGAAGTGGTTAAGATAACATCATAGGACCCTCCCGAAGCCCAAAAAACATTGTTATTTAACTATTTCAGCCATTCTGTGAGACCAGAGTTAGTAGCAGCAGCTGAGAGAGCAGCAGTGTACGTGTATCTACCTCAATTTCAGTGCTTTTACTATGGATCCCTTAATAAGCATATGTGAGGAAAAAATGCAATTGTTTTAATATATTTAATTTTTAAATTGCAATTAATTAGTATATTTTTTGTTTATTTTTTATAAGCTGTATATGTAATTAAATTTTTTAATTTTTTTTATTTTGTCTTTTTTATGCAAAATTTAATTGCAATTTTTTTTATATATTTAATTTTTAAATTGCAATTGATTATTAGAATTTTTTGTTTAATTTCTTTTAAAAGCTGTATGCGTAATTTCATTTTTTTAATTAATTTATTTTGTCTTTTTTATGCAAATTTTAATTGCAATTTTTTAAATATTTTTAATTAATCCTAACCCTAACCCTAACCCTAACCGGAAACCCTAACCCTAACCCTAACTTGTTCTTCAAGGGGAAAACCCTAACCCTAATGGGAAACCCTACCCCTAACCGGAAACACTAATCCTAACCGGAAACCCTAACTTGTTCTTCAAGGGGAAAACCCTAACCATAACCCCCTAACCCTAATGGGAAACCCTATCCCTAACCAGAAACCCTAACCCTAACCTTAACTGGAAGCCCTAACTTGTTCTTTAAAGGGAAAACCCTAACCATAACCCCTAACCCTAATGGGGAAACCTTACCGAAACCCTAACCCTACCCGGAAACCTTAACCCTAACTTGTTCTTGAAGGGGAAAACCCTAACCATAACCCCCAAACCCTAATGGGAGACCCTAACCCTAACCCTAACTGGAAACCCTAACTTGTTCTTCAAGGGGAAAACCCTAACCCTAACCATAACCCCCTGACCCTAATGGGAAACCCTAACTGGAAACCCTAACCCTAACGGGAAACCATAACACTTACCATAACCCTGAACTTGTTTTTCAGGCGAAAACACTAACCCTACCCATAACCCAATAACCCTAATGGATTGGGGTATATAAATGGTCTATGAAGCATAGCAAGCAATTACAAGTTTTTAAAATATTTTTTTAGTGTTTTTTCATCATTTACTATCATTTTTAAGTTTTGTAATGTTAAAAAATAGGCACCTGTAAAAACGCCTGTAAACGAAAATGCGGCTAAATGCCGGTACCGCGTTTAGCTGTGTTTAGCTCCGTCTTGCGTCTGAAACGTCGGGAACTTCGGCGTCTGAACTAATTTTTTTGCCTTTAAAGAAAAACCTATAAACGCAACTGCCTAAAAACAACATAATCTGTGTACATCTACACATAAGGTAATATTGGATGAGTTCAGGCGCAGCTGAAAAAAGCAGCCAACTGCCTCTGAACATCCGTTTGTCAGCAGCAGTGTACATGAGGCCTTAAGCTACCAGCATTCTTTTGGAGTGTGTGAGGAAAACTGAGTACCCAGAGAAAACCCAGGCAGGTAGTGCCATGGTTGGGATTCAAACCAATGACCCTAGTTCTACTAGGTGGATGTGCTCACCACTTGGCCACTGTGCTGCTCAATAAGGAATGCCGAATGTTTACCTTTATTTACAATCAATTTTATCTTGTTCAGATCATCCGTTATGCTGGCAACTGGAAAGAGAAAACACAAAGTTGAAGAGACTGAACATTGTAACGACATTTCTCATCACTTCCTGTCTAAGTAACAATGATCACCAAGACAGATATACAGGGTGGAACTCCTCAAGTGGGGAAACAGACCGCAAATAAATAAACTCACAAAGATTCTAATCCTTCTGATTTCTATCTAAAAAATATGCTTTTAGCTTTTCATACACTTTAATAGATTTCCTATAATTACCTGATTTCTGCAGATCAGATACATCTTTTGTCAATCCAGAATCTAAAAAAAATATATATAATAAAAAAAAAGTAAATATAAATCAGAAACATTGACAACAAGACAGGAAGGGTGATAAGACTACGCAGAAAACACGTGACTGCTCAGAACGACAGTCATTCAGAACACGACCCACGTTAAAGCTTTACAATTGATTCAGAAAGTGACATTAGAAGGGTGAGTCACTTCCCTAACGATTTCAGTTGTGTATGTACAGTATATTTAAGCTTGAGCTATTGAGCTCTGTACAGAATACATTTTGTTTCCAAGAAAATAGATAAAGAGAGCTTAGAAAAACATGAAAAAGGAGCAGAGAGAGAGAAAGAGACATAATCGTAATACTGGCTACAAGGCCTGCCTTGTGTATATGCTCTTGGCACTAATTTATCAAGGGTATTAGCACTGCATGTGTGTTTTTTTTTTGTTTGTTTTTTATGCACAGAGATGGAGGGTGCAGGGTATTGGGACCTGCATTTATGGTGGGGGAGGTTCTCTGGCTTTTACCCACTTCCCAACAATAAGGGTTTTCTCTACAGGAGAGCCCCTCACCAATTACCTGGTTGACTGGCTTTGGCCTAGGTAGATTTTTATGTGCCTTGCACCCAGGGGAGTTAAGAGTTAGAGGTCCCTCTTTTTTTGCAGGCTTGGACATTTCTCCACCATCTATGTTTTTTTTTTTTGTGTGCTGCAATTTCACGGGCCTTCCACTACCTCCTCCTCCACAGAATTATGTATGCAGGGTCTCCTTCGACTACCTCCTCCTCCACAGAATTATGTATGCAGAATCTCCTTTCACTACCTCCTCCTCCACAGAATTATGTATGCAGGATCTCCTTCCACTACCTCCTCTTCCACAGAATTATGTATGCAGGATCAGTGGCGTTGCTATGGGGGGGCGGGGGGTGTGGCCCACACCGGGTGACACCCAACAGAGGGGTGACACCGGGGTTGGTGCCGCTACACAGTGCACCATACTGCTTTCAGCTAGCAGTTCGAGCAGGGCACCCAGCCGTGCGGGGAAGGCTGCCTGTATCAATCTCCAGTCAAGCTAAGCTGTCACGCGAGAACTCCAATATCTCTCGAGGTAGCCAGAAGTGGTGGGCGGAGCTGGTGGTGTGGCTGCCTCCTCCACTCCTCCCACAGACTCCTTTACTCTGGCTGATCCCTAAGCTGAAGAAGGAGAAAGAGGCGAGGACACAGCAGCCCTGCCCGGGTGTCTGTCTTCATCTGCAGGCATGCTGTAAGTTGCTGTGTAAACTGTGAGTCCTAACCTGCCCTATAGCCCCCCAAACTGCCAATATACCACCCCCAAACTACCAATATACCACCCCAAACTGCCCTATACACCCTTGAACTGCCAATATACCACCCCAAAAAGCCCTATACCACCCCAAACTGCCAATATGCCACCCTCAAACTGCCAATATTCCACCCCAAATTGCCAATATACCACCCCAGCCTGCCCTATACCACCCCAAACTGCCAATATACCACCCAAACTGCCATATACCATCATAACCTGTCCTGCACTACCCCAACCTGCCCTATACCACCTTAACTTGCCCTATACTGCCCCAAACTGCCCTATGCCACCCTAACCTGCCACTGTACCACCCTAGCCTGCCACTATAAAACCCTATACTATCATTTACAAGGGCCGTTTTGGGGTGCACCCTGTTACCGTGCGCTGCCTGCAGGGCGCTGGGCAGCCTAGACAGGAGGGGGGTGACGCCATGTTTTACGGCACCAGGTGACACCAACCCTAGTGACGCCACTGTGCAGAATCATCTTCAACTACCTCCACCTCCACAGAATTTTGTTTGCGGGATCTCCTTCCACTACCTCCTCCTTCACAGAATTATGTATGCAGGATCTCCTTCCACTACCTCCTCCACAGAATTATGTATGGAGGATCTTCTTCCACTACCTCCTCCTCTACAGAATTATGTATGCCGGATCTCCTTCCACTACCTCCTCTTCCACAGAATTGTGAAAACACTTTCCATTAGACTACTTCTGTGTATTCATGAAAACGATTTGCAAAACCAAATTAAAAACAATCAGGGAACATTAAATACTTACTATTAGCCTTCAGTTGTGTAATTTCTTCCTCAATAATTTTATCTGAGTGTTATCTTACAGTGTGATGATGTGCAATCATGAGTTATTGCCTACTACATCGATTGAGACTTGATGAAACTTTGAATGGGCATAGTCAATGTGTAAGGTGGTCGCCCCTATCAATGATGTCATGGAATAAAAGGTCCAAGATGTACATTAGGAGAGGGAGGAAATTTACAGTTTAATAATATCTTTGGATTCCAGTGGCAGAACTACCGAGTTCACAAAGGTCCACTTGTGACCAGGCTCTGGCATTCCACCACCATAGTGTTCGGGGGTCAAGACGGGCATGCAGTGACATCTGTAGAAAGGAGGGTGGTAGGCCAGCACACAGCCATACTCTGCACACAACAGCTTATGAGACGAAAATATTCCAAAATGTCCACAGAGCCACACTCCAGACACCAGCCTGGACAGGACATCTCCCCCTCAGATCTCTGTCACCAGGAGTTCGACCCCCCTACCAAGCCAATTTCTCTATTACCTGTGCCATTTTGTTGAATTCTACCCTTCCCCTTTCTTCCCTCACTTCTTCACATTCTTTTCTTTTTCACCATCCCATTCACATTATTCCTTTATATGGCAGACACGATCCTACGGCCCCCATTTGGGCCCACCCAGGCCAAACCCTTTCCTGTACAGCGCGATGTCCTTTTTCCTATTCCTGGTTGAATCCTTATAACAGGTAACTATTCATCAGTTGGCAGTTACACTACCTAGCTATGGACAGTCACTAACATCTCTCTTTTTTTTCTTCTTGATTATATAATTCGAGTTACTATTGTTGATGGTTTCTAATTGTACGTTTATTCTACTTAGAGATATATCCAAATTGGTCCCTCAACACATATCCCCTGAGGAAGCCCCAACGGGCGAAACATGAAGGGATTATAAGTGCTGAGTGACCCCTTATTTTCTATGTTGTTATATTATGCACAGCCAGCATAATTTTTTAAACCTTGTCTATGTTCAATAAAATGTCATTTATATTTTTTATTGCTGTGATGTCTGTTTAAAATTACTTACCTGGCGCCTACAAAATCCCACCAAATTTTCTCTCTATTTGCACATGTTATTCAGGGATGGTGGTGCCCTCCTTCTGACATTGTCACCTCTCCATACCAACCAGCAATCTTTGGATTCCAGTGGCAGAACTACCGGGGTCGCAAAGGTCCACTTGTGACCAGGCCCTGGCATTCCACCACCATGGAGGGCCGCAGGACCAAATAGTGTTCGGGGGCCAAGACGGGCATGCGGTAACATCTGTAGAAAGGAGGATGGTAGGCCAGCACACGGCCATACTCTGCACACAACAGCCGATGAGATGAAAATCTTCCAAAATGTCCACAGAGCCACTCTCCAGACACCAGCCTGGACAGGACATCTCTCCCTCAGATCTTTGTCACCAGGAGCTCGACCCCCCACCAAGCCAATTTCTCTATTACCGGCACCATTTTGTTAACATCTGCCCATATACACAGATCTGAGTTAGTCTTCAACAATATGGTGCCCAAAGCCGCAAATATGGGATAAATGTTACTTGTTTTTCAACATCTCACCAAACAGGGCTCTAGAGATGATAAACTACACTGAATGGCCGGGTGATATAAAGAGGGGGAGTGGGAGCGCCAAGAGGAGAAGAGAAGAGGTGATGGATCAAAGCCAAGGCATGTCTGACTGAGCCTGCCCTGCATCTGAGCAATGGAAGAGATGAGGTCAGTGTGACTGCTCCAACCAGGCGACACAGAGTCTATGGGGGGTCACTGTGGTCACCAGAGTCCCATCGGCACACCATCCACTTTACATCGAACTCTACGGGATTCCCCTCTACAGTGCAAGGGGGAACTCTGAGGATCCTGATGTAAAGTGGAACTCTGATGTAAAAAGGAATGTTACAGACATAAGTGGAAACTCTTATGTATTTGATATAACTGTGAACAGTTAAGTAACTTGATGTTCTCAGTCTGAGGACCTCCCTTCCCTTAGAGCAGTGAAGACATTAAATGTTTCTGTTAAATTTAACATTGAATAACAAGTAACAGTAAGCATTAGCAGGTGAAGGAACCTACCTGTTCTATTGTAATGGGCACCCTGGAGCACAGTTTGGGCAACTGAGACCAATTTTGCCATCCCTACAGCTTCATCAGTGCCACCTTAACCAACAGAGAGGAGTGCAAGGCATGGAGAGGAAAAAATACAACTCCAGTATTTGTTTACTGAATGCTTTGGACTTTACTCAGGATGAACAAATGTCCATGGTGGGACCCCATGAATAAAGATTCATAATGGGACCCTTTAAATAAAGGTTCATGGTTGGACCCCATAAATAAAGGTTGATGGTGGGACCCTAACTAACGGTTATTGTTGGAACACCCATAAATAAAGGTCCATAGAGGGATGTCTGAAATAAAGTTTGATGGTGGGAACCTAAATAATGGTCTAGGTTGGAATATCATAAATAAAGGTCTATGGATGGACCCCATAAATAAAGGTTCATGGCGGGACTCCAAAAAAGAGGTCCATGGCGGGACAACATAAATAAAGATTCATGGAGGAAGACCATAAATAAAAGTCCTTGGTTGGACCTAATAAATAAAGGTTCATGGTGGGACCCAATAAATAAAGGTCCATGGATGGACCCCATAAATAAAAGTCCTTGGTTGGACCTAATAATTAAAGGTTCATGGTGGGACCCCATAAATAAAGGTCCATGGATGGACCCCATAAATAAAAATCCTTGGTTAGACCTCATAAATAAAGGTTCATGGTGGGACCCCATAAATAAAGGTCAATGGATGTAACCCATAGATAAAGGTCCATTGGGGGACCCCTTGCTACCTGATTTTAGAGCACACATAGCATTATCTCTGCATTAGGCCAGGGAGTGAGAAGGAGGGTGGAGCTAGCTACTTTCTGGGTTTCTGTTTCATAATTTATTTCAGGTACTAGAGCTGTAAATTTATGCTGTGCTTTACATTTATATAAATATTATACATTCACATCAGTCCCTGTCCTCAAGGAGTTTACAATCTATGGTCCTTAACTCACATTCATACACTTACTAGGGCTCATTTAGACAAAAGCCTAATAAGCTACCAGCATTCTTTTGGAGTGCGTGAGGAAAACGAAGTACCCAGACAGGTAGTGCCGTGGTTGGGATTCAAACCAATGACCCTAGTTTTGCTAGGTGGAAGTGCTAACCCCTTAGCCAATGTGCTGCCCAATAAGGAATGCCAAATGTTTACCTTTATTTATAATCAATTTTATCTTGTTCAGAACATCCGTTATGTTGGCAACTGGAAAGAGAAAACACAAAACTGAAGAGACTGAACATTGTAATGACATTTCTCTACGCTTCCTGTCTAAGTGACAACGGTCACCAGGACAGATATACAGGGTGGAACTCCTCAAGTGGGGACACAGACCACAAATAAATAAACTCACAGAGATTCTAATCCAAAAAATATGCTTTAAGCTTTTCATACACTTTAATAGATTTCCTATAATTACCTGATTTATGCAGATCAGATACATCCTTTGTCAATCCAGAATCTAAAAAAAAAAAAAAAAAAAAAAGTAAATATAAATCAGAAACATTGGATAACAAGACAGGAAGGGTGATCAGACTACGCAGAAAACATGTGACTGCTCAGAACGACAGTCGTTCAGAACACAACCCACATTAAAGCTTTACAATTTACTGTATTTATCGGCGTATAACACGCACTTTTTTCCCTCTTAAAATCAGGGGAAAATCGTGGGTGCGTGTTATACGCTGATCCCCGCCGATCTCCGCTGATTGTGAGGAGAGGAGCGAGCTGAGCCAACATGCACAAAGTCGAGTGTACTTCGGCTGGACTCGGCTCCTCTCGCAGTCCCGCCCCTGACTCTGAGCAGAGCTGAGTCTAGCCGAAGTACACTCGACTTTGTGCGGCGCTTGTTCCTCTCCTCCGATAGGCGACAATTTTAAAAAAAGACACAAGGCTGCAAAGGCACAGACTGCTTTGACACAGGGAAGGTTGCAAAGACAGACTGCAATGACACAGGGAAGGCTGCAATGACACAGGCTGCAAAGGCACAGACTGCTTTGACACAGGGAAGGCTGCAATGACACAGGCTGCAATGACACTGGGAAGGCTGCAATAATGACACAAGGTGCAAAGACACTGGGGAAGGCTGCAGATGGACACTGATAAGGCTGCATTGATTGGCATTTAAATGTAAATTTTTTTCCTTAAACTTCCCTCCTAAAGGTTATTTTCCTTAAAATTCCCTCCTAAACTTTGGGTGCGTGTTATATGCCGGCGCTTGTTATACGCCGATAAATACGGTATTCAGAAAGTGACATTAGAAGGGTGAGTCATTTCCCTAACGATTTCAGTTGTGTATGTACAGTATATTTAAGCTTGAGCTATTGAGCTCTGCACAGAATACATTTTGTTTCCAAGCAAATAGATAAAGATAGCTTAGAAAAACATGAAAAAGGAGCAGAGAGAGAGATAATCTTAATACTGGCTGCAAGGCCTGTCTTGTGTATCTGCACTTGGCACTAATTTATCATGGTTGCACTGCATGTGTGTTTTTTTTAACTTATGCACAGAGTTGGAGGGTGGAGGGTATTGGGACCTGCATTGATAGTGGGAGAGGTTCTCTGGCCTTTAACTACTTCAACAGTGAGGGGTCTCTCTACAGGAGAGCCCCTCACCAAGTACCTGGTTGACTGGCTTTGGCCTAGGTAGACTTTTCTGTTCCTTGCACCCCGGGGAGTTAAGAGTTAGAGGTTCCTCTTTTTTGCAGGATTGGACATTTCTCCACCATCTATGTATTTATTTGTGTGCTGCAATTTCAAGGTTCACAGGAAAATCGCAGAGCTCTGCTATGCATAGCATAGCAGGACTCTGTAAAAAAAAAAAAAAAACATATGCAAGGTCTCCTTCCACTACCTCCTCCTCCACAGAATTATGTATTTGGGGTCTCCTTCCACTACCTCCTCCTCCACAGAATTATGTATTTGGGTTCTCCTTCCACTACCTCCTCCTCCACAGAAATATGTATTTGGGGTCTCCTTCCACTACCTCCTCCTCCACAGAATTATGTATGCAGGATCTCCTTCAACTACCTCCTCCTCTACATAATTCTGTATGCAGGATCTCCTTCCACTACCTCCTCCTCCACAGAATTATGTATGCAGGATCTCCTTCCACTACCTCCTTCTCCACAGAATTATGTATGCAGGATCTCCTTCCACTACCTCCTCCTCCACAGAATTAGGTATGTAGGATCTCCTTCCACTACCTCCTCCTCCACAGAATTATGTATGCAGGATCTCCTTCCTCTACCTCCTCCTTCACAGAATGATGTATGCACTTTCCATTAGAACACTTCTGTGCAGGGCTTTTTTTCTCAAACAATAGGTGCTGGAACTCAACCATGACCCCCCCCCCCCCCCCCCAAAACCCCTCCCCCCCACACACCCTCTAAATCACATCAAATAGTGGGTGTGGTCATATTTCACAAACAGTAGAAGGGTCTTAAAGGGGCATTAAATATCAGGATTGCATTACATACAGAGTGCAGAGCTCATGGGGGGTTACACACAGAGTACAGAGCTGTCACTTGTAAACACAGAAACCAGACTAATGTGTTTACAAGTGATTGTGGTGAGCAGGCACCAAAGGGTCTGAGCCAGAGGTGGTGGAACTGAGTTCCACCAAGTTCCCCCTGAAAAAAAGCCCTGCTTCTGTGTATTCATGAGAACGAATTGCAAAACCAAATTAAAAACAATCAGGGGACATTAAATACTTACTATTAGCCTTCAGTTGTGTAATTTCTTCTTCAATAATTTTATCTGAGAATGTAAAAGAGTTCATATAGGTGAATGTTTCTTGATGTCTGATGACTAACAAGAGCAAATATTTCCATGATTGGGAGACACAGCTGTGGTATATAGAAAGTTATAGTATTGAATGTCTGTATGCTAACTGTAAATGGAAATATGACATGATTATGTCAACTCTCAAATGTTCAAGGGCGGAAATCCACAAATGCACAAAAAACAGTACCCTACTACCCATTACCCACTAATCTCTTATTCTACTTAATTATATCCTCCCACTGTCTCCTCCACAAAGAATGTATTGGAGTCTCCTTCCACTACCCTCCCCCTCCACAGAATTATGTGTAGCACCCTGATGTTTAGGCAGGGTGGCTATTAAATAGGGTTGTCCCGATACCGATACTAGTATCGGTATCGGCACCGATACCGAGCATTTGCCCAAGTACTTGTACTCGGGCAAATGCTCCCGATGCCTCCCCCGATACCTAGACTGTCAGCTGTGATCGGCGCGTGGGGGAGTTACAAGATTCTCCCCCAGCGGCTTTCACCAGCTTTAGTGACATACAGCGGTGATCGCTCACAACTGACTGTCACTGCATCCTCCTCCATGCCCCCTCCTTTCCTCTGTCCTTCTCAGCTGTCCCCTCCGTTCTGCTCTTATCTGTCCTTATCTGTCCCTCTCAGCTGTCCCCTCGTTCTGCTCTTATCTGTCCCCTCCGTTCTGCTCTTATCTGTCCCCTCCGTTCTCCCCTTCAGTTCCTCCGTCCTCCCCCTCCTTCCTTTGTGTATGGATAGAGTCAGCTGACTCTGTCCATTCACATAACTGAAACATTGTAATCTTCTGTGATTACGATGTGTCAGTTTATGAATGGAGAGAAGCTGCGGTCTTCTCTCCATTCATTGTCAGTGCAGCTGACGCTGCAGAGAAAGGGACTGGGGATTCTCTATCCTCTGTCTCTTTCTCTGTCTCAAGGGGGAGATATCAGAGGTCTGTTAAGACCCCTGATATCTCACCAAAGCCCCCCAAAAGGGCTGATTAAAAAAAAAAAAAAACAATAAAGAATAAAAGAAATATTATTGTAAAAAATAAAAATTGTAAAAAAAAAAAAATAACACACACATACAACGTTCACCCCCTCCCCCCCCCCCCCAAAAAAAAAGCAAGCACTGTTAAAAAAAAAAAAATGAAAAAAAAAACACTGTCACGTGACATTAAAAAAAAAGTATCGGTAATCGGTATCGGCGAGTACTTGAAAAAAAGTATCGGTACTTGTACTCGGTCCTAAAAAAGTGGTATCGGGACAACCCTACTATTAAATTTATCTGCCAAGTGATAGTTGCCTTGGCTGATTTATTGGAGGTGAATTGATTTCACCCTAATTCTGAAATTGCTGCACTTATCTCTTCTGTCACTAGATGGCCGGGTATCTGGTGGCATTAGATAAGACAAGGGCATTGCAAGGACAGATTAGAAATGAATGGGGTGTCTCAGCCAATGGCCAGGGATTTTCTAGGGTCCCTTGGCATGCTGGGAGAGCCTATTTATTTGGGTGAAGTCAGGTGATCGGGGTTCTGTGCCACCTGGACAGCTGTCTGGGTGGACATGTGTTGTAATGCCCCGGGTTGCAAGGCCATAAGCCTTTTGCCTATCCCGGGGACATCTGGCTGCTAGGTTGTCTGAGGGCCTATCCAGAAGCAAGAGGGTGGAGGACCCCCAAATCCCGGGCCCCCACCCTATGTGAATGAGTATGGGGTACATCATACCCCTACCAATTCACCTGGGGAAAAAAGTGTCAATAAAAAAACACACTAGACAGGTTTTTAAAGTAACTTATTAGGCAGCTCTCGGGGTCTTCTTCCGACTTTGGGGGTCTTCTTCCAACTTCTCCGCTGTCTCCGGCCTCTTCTCCCAATCTCCGGCCTCTTCTCCCGGTGTCCGGTTCTTCTCCCACTCTCCAGCCTCTTCTCCCGGTGTCTGGTTCTTCTCCCGCTCTCCGGTTCTTCTGCCGGGCTCCTCCGCTATCTTCTGCTCTTTTGCCGCTCTCTTGCTAACGTTGGCCCAGTCTTCTCCATCGTCTTGTTCCCTCTTCTTCCAATGTTGACACGAATCTCTCTCCCGCTGTAATGCCGTGTGCGAGGTGCGCACCGACATATATAGGCATGGGGTCTGGTCACCAGGGGATGTCACCCAGTGACCCCGCCCCTTATGATGACACAGTCCCAGCAATACAGTGGGAGAGAGCGTTGTGTCAACATCGGAAGAAGAGAAGAGGGAACAAGACGACAGAGAAGACCGGGCCAACACTAGCAAGAGAGCGGCAAAAGAGCAGAAGATAGCGGAGAAGCCCAGCAGAAGAACTGGAGAGCGGGAGAAGAACCGGACACCGGGAGAAGAGGCCAGAGAGTGGGAGAAGAGGCTGGAGAAGTGGGAAGAAGACCCCCGAAGTCAGAAGAAGACCCCCAGAGCTGCCTAATAAATTTCTTTAAAAACCTGTCTAGTGTGTTTTTTTATTGACACTTTTTTCCCCAGGTGAATGGGTAGGGGTACGATGTACCCCATACTCATTCACATAGGGTGGGGGGCTGGGATCTGGGGGCCCCCTTATTAAAGGGGGCTCCTGGATTTTGATAAGCCCCCCGCCCGCAGACCCCGACAACCAACGGCCAGGGTTGTCGGGAAGAGGCCCTTGTCCTCATCGACATGGGGACAAGGTGCTTTGGGGTGGGGGGCCACAGGGCACCCCTCTTCCCCAAAGCACCCACCCCCCATGTTGAAGGCATGTGGCCTGGTAGGGTTCAGGAAGGGGCGCTCGCTCGTCCCCACCCCTTTCCTGACCGGCCGCGCTGCGTGCTTAGATAAGGTTCTGGTATAGATTTTGGAGGGGGCCCCGCACGCCATTTTTTTTGGCATAGGGGGTTTTCCTTAAAATCCATACCAGACCTAAGGGACACCTCTTTCTCGCGCTCGCTGCAATAGGAAAATGTGTTTTTCCTATTGCAGCGAGCGCGAGATGTACAGTACCCTGTCGTCGAAAACCAGCACGATAGGATCGCGCTGAAAACATTCTCGCAGGCAGATGCTATAGCTGCCCTAGCGTCGTATTTGGTCCGTCGGACCAGCATACAGACAAGCGGACTTCCCTATAGGAACTGAGTCCGGCGGAGTTCCGGCGGGAAGATTTGAAACATGTTTCAGAGTCCATCAGATTTTCGGCAGAAAAAGTCCACTGAAGGTCCGATGAAGCCCACACACGGTTGGATTGTTCGCCGGATTCGGCCTGTCGGACCAGTCTGGTCGAAAAGTCTGCTCGTGTGTACACGACATAAGGGACCATTCACTTTGCTACCGGAAACCACTGTGAGTAGCTGAAGCAAGTACCTGAGCAGTATTCTCACCAGCCGTGAAGACAGTGAAGAATTGGGAAAACTTCAGCAGTTGCCAAGAAGGGATCCAGCCAGTGGAGGTGATACTTGCGGAGCAATATTGTGTGCCAAGCCAGGAACCAAGCAGGCCAGTGGGGTGATGTTTGAGGAGTATCTGTGAATGCCAAGCTAGGGACCCAGCAGGGATGCGGGGGTAATGTTTGAGGAAGATACTGAGTGAGAAGATTGGAAGAAATCAGGAGATCCCATTGGCTTCAGGGCCCCCCTGGGGCTTGGCTACAGATGTATGCAGGGTCTATTTCCACTACCCTCCTCCACCACAGAATTATGTATGCAGGGTCTCCTTCTACTACCTCCTCCTCCACAGAATTATGTATGCAGGGTCTCCTTCAAATACCTCCTCCTCCACAGAGTTATGTATGCAGGGTCTCCTTCCACTACCTCCTCCTCCACAGAATTATGTATGCAGGGTCTCCTTCCACTACCTCCTCCTCCACAGAATTATGTATGCAGGGTCTCCTTCCAATACCTCCTCCTCCACAGAATTATGTATGCAGGGTCTCCTTCTACTTCCTCCACCTCCACAGAATTATGTATGCAGGATCTCCTTCCTCTACCTCCTCCTCCACAGAATTATGTATGCAGGATCTCCTTCTACTTCCTTCTCCTCCACAGAATTATGTATGCAGGATATCCTTCCACTACCTCTTCCTCCACAGAATTATGTATGCAGGATCTCCTTCCACTACCTCTTCCTCCACAGAATTATGTATGCAGGATATCCTTCCACTACCTCCTCCTCCACAGAGTTATGTATGCAGGGTCTCCTTCCACTACCTCCTCCTCCACAGAATTATGTATGCAGGGTCTCCTTCCACTACCTCCTCCTCCACAGAATTATGTATGCAGGGTCTCCTTCCAATACCTCCTCCTCCACAGAATTATGTATGCAGGGTCTCCTTCTACTTCCTCCACCTCCACAGAATTATGTATGCAGGATCTCCTTCCACTACCTCTTCCTCCACAGAATTATGTATGCAGGATCTCCTTCCACTACCTTCTCCTCCACAGAATTATGTATGCAGGATATCCTTCCACTACCTTCTCCTCCACAGAATTATGTATTCAGGATCTCCTTCCACTACCTCCCCCTCCACATAATTATGTATGCAGGGTCTCCTGTATTTTTCAAACTTCACTTTTATGTATTCAGGAAATCTACATATACAATGTAATTGAGTTAAAGACACAGGCAATAAAATAAATACTTACTATTACTCTTCATTTGTGAAATTGTGTCTTCAATACTTTTATCTGAGAAGAAAAAACAATTCACGACAATTTATTTTCATGATGTCTGAGGACTCATACAAGCAAATGTTTAGAAACCTAAAGATATAGTCAGGCAAATGGACAAAATGTTTTGAATATTATTCATGTTTACTGCAGACATTGTATGCAGGATCTCCTTCCACTACCTCCTCCTCCACAGAATTATGTATGGAGGATCTCCTTCCACTACCTCCTCCTCCACAGAATTATGTATGCAGGGTCTCCTTCCACTACCTCCTCCTCCACAGAATTATGTATGCAGGATCTCCTTCCACTACCTCCTCCGCCACAGAATTATGTATGGAGGATCTCCTTCCACTACCTCCTCCTCCACAGAATTATGTATGCAGGATCTCCTTCCACTATCCTTCTCCACAGAATTATGTATGCAGGATCTCCTTCCACTACCTCCTCTTCCATAGAAGTATGTATGCAGGATCTCCTTCCACTACCTCCTCTTCCACAGAATTATGTATTCAGGATCAGTGGCGTTGCTATGGGGGGGCGGGGGGTCTTTGGCTCTTGCTATTAGACAAACATTTGGAACTATTGGGTTTTGGACGCTGGTCAAGAGGATAAAATAGCCCTATATGCAGTTGATGCACTAATTTTTTGGGGGGATACCTCAAATTCATTATTAGAACTTATTAATCTTATTTCTACATTTGGGTTATTTTTGGGTTTTCGGAATTAATTGGGAAAAATCAATATTGCTACCACTGGTTGAGCTGCAAAGATCCTTACCAGATTCAGCTTCCCAAATCCAAATCAAGCATACAGTTAAATGCTTGGGAGTAGAGGTATCCCAAAATGTAAATGACTATATTAATTTGAATCTCAAGCCATTATTAGTTAAATTTACAGATACAGTATCTAACAAAAGTGAGTACACCCCTCAAATTTTTGTAAATATTTTATTATATATTTTTCATGTGACAACACTAAACAAATGACTCTTTGCTACAATGTAAAGTAGTGAGTGTACAGCTTGTATATCAGTGTAAATATGATGTCCCCTCAAAAAAACTCAACACACAGCCATTAATGTCTAAACTGCTGGCAACAAAAGTGATTACACCCCTAAGTGAAAGTGTCCAAATTGAGCCCAATTAGCCATTTCCCTCCCCAGTGACTCGTTAGTGTTACAAGGTCTCAGGTGTGAATGGGGAGCAGGTGTGTTAAATTTGGTGTTATCTCTCTCACTCTCTCAAGTTCAACATGGCACCTCATGGCTATAAGAAGATTGCCAAGACAATGAAACTGAGCTGCGGCACGGTGGCCAAGACCATACAGCGGTTTAACAGGACAAGTTCCACTCAGAACAGGCATCGCCATGGTCCACCAAATAAGTTGAGTGCACATGCTCAGCGTCATATCCAGAGGTTGTCTTTGGGAAATAGACATATGAGTGCTGCCAGCATTGATGCAGAGGTTGAAGGGGTGGGGGGGTCAGCCTGTCAGTTGCTTAAGCCATACACCGCACACTGCATCAAATTGGTCTGCATGGCTGTCATCCCAGAAGGAAGCCTCTTCTAAAGATGATGCAAAAGAAAGCCCGCAAACAGTTTGCTGAAGACAAGCAGACTAAGGACATGGATTACTGGAACCATGTCCTGTGGTCTGATGAGACCAAGATAAACCAAGATATTTGGTTCAGATGATGTCAAGCGTGTGTGGTGGAAACCAGGTGAGGAGTACAAAGACAAGTGTGTCTTGCCTACAGTCAGGCTTAGTGGTGGGAGTGTCATGGTCTGGGGCTTCATGAGTGCCGCCGGCACTGGGGAGCTACAGTTCATTGAGGGAGCCATGAATTCCAACATGTACTGTGACATACTGAATCAGAGCACGATCCCCTCCCTGCAGAGACTGGGCCGCAGGGCAGTATTCCAACATGATAACGACCCCAAACACCTCCAAGATGACCACTGCCTTGCTAAAGAAGCTGAGGGTAAAAGTGATGGATTGGCCAAGCATGTCTCCAGACCTAAACCCTATTGAGCATCTGTGGGACATCCTCAAACGGAGGTGGAGGAGCGCAAGGTCTCTAACATCCACCAGCTCCGTGATGTCGTCATGGAGGAGTGGAAGAGGACTCCAGTGGTAACCTGTGAAGCTCTGGTGAACTCCATGTCCAAGAGGGTTAAGGCAGTGGTGGAAAATAATGGTGGCCACACAAAATATTGACACTTTGGGCCCAATTTGGATGTTTTCACTTAGGGGTGTACTCACTTTTGTTGACAGTGGTTTAAACATTAATGGCTGTGTGTTGAGTTATTTTGAGGGGACAGCAAATTTACACTGTTATACAAGCTGTACACTCACTACTTTACATTGTAGCAAAGTGTCATTTCTTCAGTGTTGTCACATGAAAAGATTTACAAAAATGTGAGGGGTGTACTCACTTTTGTGAGATGTAATACTTTAGTTGGTGTAAACTCCCATTGACAGTGATAGGTAGAGTCAATCTTATCAAAATCATATGGACCCCGCAATTACTTTATATACTCCATAATTACCCCATATAGATTACATCCTTCTGGTTAAAGAAGATAGACTCTTTTTCAAGAACTTATCTAGCGCAAAAAACAACTTTGTATTAAACTGACCACATTATTGCTAGCTAAAGATGCAGGGGGACTGATACCAATACAGGGTCTGTTACTATCTGTTTATGATGATTATCCATTAATATCTTTATTGGAGACGGGAAACCTGTTACGGGATAAGGGTTTCTTAATGGGTAAATTATTTGATAAAACGTGTCAGCAAATGAAAAATATTACAAGGGTTAATGGTTATACGTTATTTACCCCTTTGTGGAAAAATTCCAGCTATGGAGAATTATGGAAATTGGAAGGGTTGGATTTATGGAAGACTAAAGGGTTGCGGTATATATTCCAACTATTTCATCATGATGTCTTAAAAACTTTTACACAATTAAGTAATGAATATGGGATCCCAAAACAAAGATTTTTACACTTTCTCCAGTTTAGGCTACAGGCACAGGCCCGTTGTCATGCAATGAATCTTAATAAATCTATAATAATCTCACTGTTGTCTAAAGGGGATTGTCAGGGAAATAGCCGTGGAAGTATTGGCAATATTGCCAATAGAAAAAATGGGCACCATAGGCGCATCATGTGACAGGTGGATCTCCCTACTGGCCTATAAAAGACTGCCTCTGTCTGAGCCAAGTTGCTGGATTGTCGTCAGCTTCCTGTATCCCTGAACCTCTGTGTTATTCCTTGGATCTCCTGTTCTTGACCCGGGCCGTCAAGAAAATGCTTATTTGGAATTTTTTTACCAAAAATATGTATAAGAATACATATTGGCCTAAACTGATAAAAAAAAAAAAAATATTTTTTATTTTTTGGGGGGATATTTATTATAGCAAAAAGTAAAAAACATTGTTTTTTTTTTTTCAAAATTGTCGGTATTTTTTTGTTTATAACGCAAAAAATAAAAACTGCAGAGGTGATCAAATACCACCAAAAGAAATCTCTATTTGCGTGTAAAAAAAGGACATCAATTTTGTTTGGGGACAGCGTCACACGACCGCGCAATTGTCAGTTAAAATAATGCAGTGCTGTATAAAAATAAATGGCCTGGTCATTAAGGGGGCAAATCCTTCCAGGGCTGGAATATGTACATGGGATGTATGTGTGTTTTGTATTGATAGTTTAAAAAATGAACAAAAAAAGGATTTGATTAAAAAAAAAAAAGAGGGACCATTTGCAGACTCAATGGCAGTCCAGATTCCTCATGCACTCACCATTCATCTGAGACATTTCTTCTCTGATACTTTTGTCTGAGGAGGAAACAGAAAATTCTGTCAGATTTTGGAGAACTCTCCTGATAAAATGCATTTAAAAAAAAAATACCTAAAGAGAACTTACACAATAAAAAAAAACAAAAATCATAATAAACATAATATGTTTATTAAAAAAAATAATAAATAATAATATGTTTAATAAAAAAATACCTAAAGAGAACTTACACAATAAAAACAAAAAACAAAAAACATCATAATATTATGCTTGATATTACTAGAAAAAAAAAGCCTTTGAAAATCTGTTTGCAATAACCTCATCAGTATCACCAGCAAAGCAGCTTCATTATTATCCCATTAAAGAAGAAGAGAATTGTGCGCTGCATTTCCAGATTTCATAATTTGTCACGTCACAAATGTTAATTCTCCATTAGGAACTCTAGTTTACAAGACCGACCGCTTCTGGCTCGTCCTTGCTCCCGAGCATGCGTGTTTGTACTTTGGACTTTTTGTCCGACGGACTTGCGTACACACGCTCGGAAAATCCGACAACACACATTTGTTCACGGAAAATTTTAAAGCCTGCCATCCAACATTTGTCCGCGGAAAATCCGACAACAATTTTCCGATGGAAGCATACAAACGGTCGGATTTTCCACCAACAGCCTGTCATCACACAATTCCCCTCGGAAAATCTGATCGTGTGTATGAGGCTTAACTGTTGATGTTACAGCCTGATATGTGATGGTGAGGGGACATCCACTCGGCAGTGGAAGTGAAAGTGCAATAAGGATGAAAATAACGGGAACAAAGTCCCTGGAACAAGCTCACCCAATACCGCGCTGATGCTCCTTCCTCACGGACAGATCTGTTCATGTAGGTAGTGGGCTGCCAATGAAGTGTCTTTCAGAGTTCCACGGACCGCCGGGTCAGCGGTTCAGCATGGGGGCTGATGCGGACGTGGAGGTGTATAGGATGCTGACAGCACTTGTCCAATCTTCAAAGCTCAGACAGCTTGGTGCGCACCATGAAAACAGATGGCTGTACGTCCTGAGAGTTGATCAATTGATCAGGTGGGAGGCAGATGAAAGGAGCCATGCGGATGCAGGTGAGGCCGGGTCAGATGAC
Organism: Lithobates septentrionalis; assembly: GCA_037952835.1. Taxonomy (NCBI): domain Eukaryota; kingdom Metazoa; phylum Chordata; class Amphibia; order Anura; family Ranidae; genus Lithobates; species Lithobates septentrionalis. The sequence goes on from JBBDGP010000853.1 coordinate 1,353,782, forward strand.
GTTGAAAGACCAATGCATTTCACTCACATGATGTGAGTTTCATTAGGGCAGCCAATCAGCACAGAACCGGAGAACTAGTGGGGGTTACTGGAGTAGGGATGCCTTATAAAGTGATTTATGACTTCCATAGAGACCCCACGGACATAGTATATGCATAATTACACTTATCTAAGATTGAACAATGTAATTATGTAAAATATCCATACCTGAAAAGCTTTAACTAAACTTTTTACAAGGGATCATATCCATGGACTGTTGAGTCTCAAGGATGTATCACTGGCTGGAGAATGCCCAATATGTGATTGAGATACTAGCCTGACCTCCTGCGTAGTGATGGGCCGAAACACCCCCATGGGTTTTATTCAAGACCAGAACTCCCGAGCTTGGGAAAATTTTGTACCTGAACCCAGAACCCTATAAAAGTCTTTGGGACCTGAACTCAAAAAATAAAAGTCCCAATTTTTAAGGCTTATATGCAAGTTATTGGCCATAAAAAGGGTATGGGGGGCCAAGGTACTGCCCTGGGGGACATATGTCAATGCAAAAAAGTTTTTTGTTTAAATATCATTTTTAACCCCTTTCCCGTCCTAGCTATAGCTGAATGATGGCTACAGCGCAGGCTTACTTAACCAGGAGCATGTCTATTGATGTACTCCCATGATCACGCCTGTGGTGGTCAGCCTTCATCATGGGCGGAGCTTTTTTTTTCTTTTTTTGGGTCTGGCAGTGCGGTGGGTGTTGTGATTGACAATGGATCTACATTGGGGGACATTGTTCTTTTTATTTTTAATTAAGGAATTATCAATAATGGTGTGTGTGTTTTTTTTATTTCTTTTTGACACTTTTTTTGGTGAACGAGTAGGGGGTACTCATTCACATGGGGGGGCCGGGATTTGGGGGATTATCCAGATTCTGATAAGCCCCCGGCCCACAGACCCCCACAACCACCGCCCAGGGTTGTGGGGAAGAGGCCCTTATCCCCATCAACATGGGGACAAGGTGCTTTGGGGTGTCCCAAAGCACCCCCCATATTAAGGGCATGTGGCCTGGTATGCTTCACCCCCCCCTTTCCTGTCCTGCCAGGCTGCATGCTCAGATAAGGGTCTGGTATGGATTTTGGGGGGGACCCTATGCCATTTAAAAAAAAAACTATTTTGGCGTGGGGTTTACCTCAAAATTCATACCAGACCTATATATATATATATCTATTCTTGTAATATTGACTACTAAATACACCACTAACTTTAGCATTATTTTAATTTATACTTTGAGGTACATTCTATAAATAAACTCAATGTTATTCATGTTAGGCATTCATATCTTCTCTCGTTTTTTCATATTTTTCCCCTAAAGGATGGAGGCAATTCCGCTGAAGTGTGTTGGCTTCTCTTGATCACTTAAGAATTACTGAGCGATTCTCCTAATAAATATTCACCCAAAAATCACCCCAAAGATGTTTTCACCCATCCATTGTGAATTTATTTATGTAGACCATGAATCTTGAATTTTGAAAAAACCATAGTAGTTGCTTTCCGATCTCTGGTTGAATCTTGTGGTGAATGTTTGGATACATCATTGTAAATAAAGGAAATATTCGGTGGTGTCTGCTCCGCCACTTTCAGCATTAACCTTCTTTTCTCTCTGCTCAAACTTCACAATTTGAAAACTGCTGCATTGCATTGGACATGTTTTTTTTTTAATTCCTTCCCATCCTGCCCTGGTGTCCCTTTTATTGGGGCCATTGAAGTCATTGTAAACCCTTACAATTAACTTTTTACTACAGGTAAGCCTATAATAAGGCTTACCTGTAGCTACCCCAGATATCTCCTAAACCTGCACGGTTTAGGGGATATCCCCTGTATCAGCATGTGCCGACTTCATCAGCACATGCGCACTGAAGCAATGACACATTTGTGCCGTTGCTTCAGCTAGTATGCCGTTACCGGCGTCTCCTGCGCGCAAGCGCGGGAGTGACATCATCGCGGCTAAGTCCGATCAAAACACCGGAGCCCGCGATACCTGGAAGTAACTTCGGGATCGATGTCACCGGCCGAGGCTGTGTACTGGGACCGCTTCGATCTAAGGTGAGTATTTCATAATGAGCTAGTATGCTATGCATACTAGCTCATTATGCCTTTGTCTTGCAGTTTTTTTTGTGGGCTTACAACCACTTTAAGTCTGTGTGTGTGTGTGTGTGTGTGTGTGTGTGTGTGCGTGTGGGGGGGGTGGGTGATCTGTCTGATCATGTGACCACTGTAATTAGCTGCCTCTGAAGGAGTAGTTTAACCATTTTCCCTCAGCAGATACTTTCGGTTCTTACTGCTTAAAACAAAAGTCACGTTTTATGTGACTTCCCCATTTTTAACCTATTTACTAAGCCACCCGAACACTTCTACAATCTGTCCAAGTGCTTGTCAGCCTCTTTGTGCCAAAAATAAAGTTACCGATCCTGTCATCAACTTGAAAAAAATTGCACTTAAAGGAAAGCAAAATACTGATTTAGTTTTTTCTTAAATTTTAATATATTATTATTTACTTACCTAAAATGTGCCTTAGATTTTGCTAGTAAAGCCTCCTACACACGATCAGATTTTCGGCAGGGAATTGTGTGATAACAGACTGTTTGCCTAAAATCCGACTGTTAATACGCTCCATCAGACAATTGTTGTCCAACTTTCCGTCAACAAATGTTGGATGGCAGGCTAGTAAATTTTTTGGCGGACAACGTTCTGTTGTCAAGATTTTCCTATCGTCTGTACACAAGTCCGTCACACAAAAGTCCACAATACAAATTTGCATGCTCGGAATCAATGCCCACCAAACATGACAGTAGCAGAAGGTGCCCAAAGGGTGGCGCTCAAGAGCTGAAATTCCATGTAGTATGTCACTACGTTCATGTTTGTTTGACCGACAATTGTGTACCGTTTGTATGCAAGACAAGATCCTGGCCCTTTGGACAAAAGTCTAACACTCTGTTGGCCAACAATCCGATCATGGCTTAAATCTGACTACTCCAGGAAGAGTCAGTTCTGTAGCCCAGCCCTACTCTCCTTGCACCTCATAGTCCTCTCCTGTCCTGCAAGTGTCTAATTACTGTGTTTGCCGACTCAGTTCATCCATCCTTCTCCCCACTAGGGATAAGCCCGATGTTCGAGTCGAGCGTAAGTTCGACTCGAACATTGGATGTTCGCCCGTTTGCCGAATACCAAACATTATGGGGCGTTCACAGGAAATGTGTGTGCCCGCGGAACACCCCATATTGAACGGCGAGACCGTCAATGCACTGCGAGATTGCAGTGCATTGATGGCTGCTGATTGGCCAAAGCATGCAGCTGACCTGCATGCTTTGGCCAAACACAAGGCGCTCCGCTGTAAGAGCCATGATTAGCCAAAGGCAGGGTGCCTTTGGCCAGTCATGGCTCAAGGGGCTGAGTCCACGCCCCACACTATGTAAGGCTGCTTACACGGTGGCCGTACATAGTTTTATGAATGAGAGCAGCAAAATGACATTTGTAAAGGAAAAAATGTCATCTAAAACTGCTCTCGGTAGTAATGTAGTTCCGGATCCCGGCAATATACATAAAAATAATTGAAAAAAATGGCATGGGTCCCCCCCCCAATCCATTACCATGCCCTTTGGGTCTGGTATTGATATTAAGGGGAACCCTGTGCCAAAATGGCATGGGGTCCCCCCCAAAATCAATACCAGACCCTTATCCAAGCACGCAAACTGGCAGGCCTGCCCTTTTCCTGCGGCCTGCCAGGTTGCGTGTTTGGATAAGGGTCTGGTATGGATTTTGGGGGGACCCATGCCGCTTTTTAAAAAAAAATGTATCTATATTGTCGGGATCTGACAATAAATTACAGCCACGAGCAGTTTTAAATTACATTTCTTCCTTTAGAAATGTAATTTTGCTGGGATACTGTTCTAAACACAGCAAAGATGCGCTACTTTACATGCAGACTCCCAGACATGATATTTAAAGGAATATTTCATTTTTATTGTTTCACTTTAAGCATTATTAAAATCACTGCTCCTGAAAAAACTTCAGTTTTTAAAACTTTTTTTTTTAATTGATACATGTCCCCTGGGGCAGGACCCAGGTCCCCAAACCCTTTTTTGGCAATAACTTGCATATAAGCCTTTAAAATGAGCACTTTCAATTTTTCATGATCGTGTCCCATAGACTTTAACGGTGTTCGCACAAATTTTTTGCCTGTTCGCAAGTTCTGGTGCGAACCAAACCGGTGGGGGGGGGGGATGTTTGGCTCATCCCTACTCCCCTCCTCCTCACATAACCTTCTGCCTGGCTCTTCTCATGCCAGTATACTTGTAGGCCAACCCGGGCCAACTCAGACAGGGGAGGAAGGAGGAGAGGAGATCGAAGTCATCTCGGGCAGGATATCTGCCTCTTAAAGTAAGGAGGCCATCCGTCTCCCGTCGAGGGGGGGTGGGATGGTAGTGTGTTGGTCCCCTCCTCCCCCCAGCCACCACTGCTTTCTGCCCCAGGTGCTCACATCCCAGGTGCCATTATATAAAATACATCCCTGTATGTCTGCAAAACAATGAGTTTAAAGCAATATTCTGGTAATACATGTGTCCTTTTTTAACAAGAATTTAAATGATAATTACAGTATAATAGAGATACTCACAGTAATGGAACATGACACCGGTGAGGATGAACAAAATCAGGAAAGCCAATATTAGGAGGACCCCCAGGATCAGTATCACCCGGTACTTTCTACTCCTGGCAGCCAGAATCTCTACAGACAGAGAGGATAGTGAATAATCCTGCGTGTATCAACCCGTATAATAATCCTCCAGAATTCTTATCTCACATAAAGACATTTTGTCAGGGCTGGGCTCAGCCCCTACTTCTCTGAGCTGGCAGCTCTGCTGTCAGCTAATTGCCAGCTCCTATCTCTCCACAGTTACTCAGCTGTTGATGATATCCTGCTGGTCAGTCCTGCCTACCTAGGCCATCCAGTCCAGAAGAGCTCTGCCTTCGCCTTGGTCAACATCACAGAAACTATCTCCTGCGATCCTGTTCAAGACTTGCTTTGCTTACATCCCTTCTGGCTCCAGATCCTGCTTGCTGCTCCACTACATTGATCCCTGACTTCTGGCTTGGCTGACTATCCATTTCGGTTACTGAACTTTGGCAATGTTTTGACTACGTTTGTTCTTTTTACTTTTATTATTAAACAAGTGTGATTTAACTGTACTTCTGTCTCGGCATGATTTCATGGTTTCTGACACAATTAAATATTCATCCCGGATCATCATGATAATAATAATAAAAATAATAATAATCTTTGTGCTCCACCTCACAATACAAATCCATTATATTAGGTTATTCTGCTGATTGAATGTGACATTGATATGATATTCTGCTGATTTATGTATCTTCTTCTATAACTGTATATACAATATCTACAGTATATTACATCTTATTATATCATATAATAATCTTCTGCTATAACTGTTTATATCTATATCATATTAGACATGTGCAGAATGGAAAAATGTGTTTTATGTTGGATAGCTTTGTGATGTTACTAGTTTTGTTTCCTTTAATTAGTTTAGTTTTGTTAAATTTTTTTCCTGTCGCATCTTCATGGCAGCATACACGTTGGGTTGTGACTCCGCCCCCACAACCTGATAGGACCACATAGCTATAAATTAATGAGTAGACACCCGTCCCAGTATTCTCTTATTTTTCCTCACCATTCAGGACCGCACGGATCAGCACCCCCTAACCGCTTTGCCCCAGCCAGGTTCTAGCCTCTCCTGGGTGGAAGTCCTTCTTGTACAGCCTCTAAACGAGCTAAATGGAAGGAGCCCCACTCAGGGACACTCTCTCTTCTCACTCAGCTGTCTGACCATGATATAAGCCTTAAACAGGCTTCATGTGCAGCAGCCCACATAAAGCCTTAAACAGGCTTGCTGGTGGAATGGCCAGGGAATCTTCAGTTTGGCCTCATGAAATAAGCCCTAAACAGGCTTAGTTGTGTGCAGCGGTCTCCCCTCCCTCTCCCTCTCCTTTCCCGTCCTACCAGCGGTTTCTGCCCGTCTGCTGGGCTCTGTTGTCCTCCAGCCTGCCCTCCGTGGGTGCCGAACGTCCTTGGCATTCTCGCGCATGCGCAGTGTGTCCTTTGGGGCACTCCTATGCCTTTTCCAGCTTCCAAGATGGCGCCGAGTGTCCCGCGACGCTACTGCGCATGCGCGAGCGTCCAACGTAATGGCGGCGATTTTAAAAGCCCAGCATCAGCTGTGATTGCTGCTGCTGGATGACTGCACTGTGACAGTTCGTTTTTTCCTGCAAAAACGCTCTACAAAGGTATGTGGCTGCCCTTTATTCATCTATTAGCCTAGGAATCCTACTCCCTCTGCATAGCTCTTCTTGTTTTTACCTGCAGGTTTCCAGTCCACTCCCTCACCATGGAGACCGCTGCCCCAGTAGATCACCGCCAGCCTAATAGGTAAGGGGGGGAAGACGGAAGGGTAAGTAGTGAAGATTGAAAAAGAGAGCACTACTAATGCTGCCTAAATTGGTCAGCCCTACCAGGTCCTCAAGAACGTCTGCTTCAAGACAAAGAGAGTCCTCGCACAGGAGAAGTCGCTCCAGACACAGACGGAGCCATTCCTATCATAGAAGAAGCTGCTCGAGAGGAAGCCGCAGAAGAAGCCGCTCCAGGTCGCATTCTACACATGGTCGATCCCGCCATAGAAGGTCGTCTTCACGCAGACATCATTCCGTCCTGCCGGGAACACATGCTGGATTTGCAGCGCGACGGCTCTCCCAGATAAATTGGCCTGCCAAAAATGTCTGGAGGAGGCCACAAGAGAAAGAACCTCGGAGATCGGAGATTCCGCTGGGACCTTAGCCCCCCAGGCCTCAATACCAGACGTGGATTTCTCCACCACTACCTCTCCAGCCTGGGCCAGCACATCAAGGGAGCAAGACTCTCTGTCTGATAATGAGGGTCTGGAGGTATCGGCCGGGTTCGATTTCTGTCTGATAGAGCCGTTCGTCAAATCGGTTAAAGAGGCGATAGGATGGGATGAACCCCAGGAAGCTCAACCGAAGCAAAGGAAGTATTTTTCTTAGCTTAAAAAGGATCCAGAAGCTTTCCCGTTCATGGGCGAACTAGAGGACCTAATTAAAGAAGAATGGCAAAAGCCAGAAAAAAAGTCTAGTCTGAATAACAGACTTCTGAAACTATACCCACTCAAGGAACCTAAAGTGAACCCTCTGGTGTCCCCTCCGGTAGTAGACGCATCCTTGATGCGCCTAGCCAGGCATGTTACCCTCCCGTTAGAAGACGCGGTAACATTTAGGGATGTGCTCCACAGGAAGATCGACACGGATCTCAAGCGGGCTTACCTGTCGGCAGGGGGCGCCTGCAGGCCTGCGATAGCACTCGCAGCAGTAGGAAGAGCCATCTCGAGTTGGTCTAAAAGCACAGAGAAGCTTGTATTGGAGGGTGCAGACCAAGAAAAAATAGTGAAAGCGTTGCAAGAGCTAAGTTTGGCTGGTGACTTCGTGGCAGAGGCTTCAGTCGACACCATCAGGTCTGCGTCAAAATCTATGCTGGCCTCAGTAACAGCCAGAAGAACACTATGGCTGAAGCCCTGGACGGCGGACCCAGCCTCCAAGTCTAATTGGTGTCGTATCCCGTTCGACGGAGAACATCTCTTCGGAACAAAATTGGACACAGCCATCTCCAAGGTAACTGGTGGCAAGTCTGGGCTCATCCCCTGGGACAGGAGGCCCAAGCAGCAGAGACCTCCTCCCTTTAAGCGGAACCTCCCAGAGAGGTATAGGGACGCGAAAGCGTACAGACCGGGGAAGGAGTACCGAAGGAGCTGGAAGAACCCTCAATCCTCCTTTATGAAGTTCCAGAAGCCTAAGACTCCTGCTTCCAGTGACCAGAAGCCTTTTTGAAGGTGCGCCCATCCGGCCAGCGGTAGTGGGAGCAAGACTCTCCAGTTTCAAGCTGGTCTGGGTGGAGACCATAAGGGATACCTGGACCCTGGCCACTGTCAGTTTCAGCCACAGGTGGTCCTTCAAAAACCGACCCCCAAGGGTTCAATTCTGTCCAACCCGTATTCCTCCATCTCGGGAAAAAAGGTTGTCTCTACTGAACTACATTCAAGATCTTCTCTAAAAACGAGCAATAATAGAGGTCCCGCCAGCACAACGAGGCAGGGGATTCTATTCCTCGTCAAGAAGAAGTCATTGGACTTTTGACCGGTTCTAGACCTAAAGAACCTCAACAGGTCCATCAGTGTGGAGTCATTCAGGATGGAAAGCTTGCAGTCTATCCTCCAGGCAATAAATCTGGGAGACTGGATGCTCTCCATAGATCTCCAGGACGCCTACCTGCACATTCCAATCCACGTGGCATTCCAGAAATTCCTGCGATTCTCAGTGGGGCAGGGGCACTTCCACTTTTAAAGCCTTCCTTTCGGGATCTCAACAGCCCCCAGAACGTTCACAGAGGTTTTACTACCAGCAATAGCCTTTTTGAGGGAGAAAGGTCTAAGGGTCCACCATTACTTGGACGACATCCTCCTCCTCTCAAGCAGCCAGGAATCAATCGTGCAGCATCGCGAGATCCTAGTTTCCACCCTAATGAGTCTGGGATGGATAATCAACTGGCAAAAGAGCAACATCCAACCTACCCAAAGGATGGTCTTCCTGGTTGCCGAACTAGACACCCGAGCAAACACAGTGGAACTGCCAGGGGAGAAGTTGCCCCTCCTAGTTCAGAAGGTGAAGGATGCTATTCCGGCGCCATGCCTACCACCCAGAGCATACCTCAGCCTCCTGGGTTCCCTATCAGCAACCATTCCAATGGTCAGATGGGCGCAATGGAATACCAGACCCCTGCAAGCCTCCTTCTTGCACCAGTGGGACGGATGGTCCATGTCCCAATTGATTCGCATCTCAGAGGAAGCCAGGCTATCTCTAAGGTGGTGGACTCACCCCGACAACCTCAACAGATGCAAGCAGATAGTCATCCCCCACCAGGAGGTGGTAACCTCGGACGCCAGTCTGGAGGGATGGGGGGCACATTACCTACATTATGCAGCTCAGGGCCGCTGGCACTTCAAAACCAAGGTTGTAGTATCAAACATTCTAGAGATGAAGGCAGCCTTCCAAGCCCTCTTGACATTCAGCTCACTTCTGAGAGGGAAACAAGTTCTCATTCAAATGGACAACCGAGTGGCTGTAGCCTACATCAACAGGCAGGGGGGTACCAAAAGCATCTCTATGATGCGGGAGGTTGGTCCAGTGATGCGGTGGGCTCAACTGAACCTGCGGGATCTGGGGGCGGCCTATATTCTGGGTGTTCAGAACCTTCTGGCAGATTCTCTCAGCAGGACATTCGTTTCCAACAACGAGTGGTGTCTGAGCCCCCAAGCATTTGCCCTCATATGCCAGACATGGGGTCATCCAGACATAGACCTCGCAGCAATGCCAGAGAACAGGAAACGTCAGAGGTTTCTGTCAAGGAAGCTCTTCCCCTCAGCGGAGGGAACGGATTGTCTCCAGCATCCCTGGAGCTTTCGCCTAGGCTACATCTTCCCACCAACTCCGCTGATAGCCAAGTTCCTTCTGAGGCTCAAACATTCAACGGCTCTAGTACTGGCTGTGATTCCCTTTTGGCCACGGAGGCCTTGGTTCACCACCCTCCTGCAGCTGAGCACAGCAGATCCACTTCCATTCCCGGTGACAACGGATCTACTAACCCAGGGCCAGCTACTCCATCCGAATTCAGAGAAATTGCACCTAACGGCCCGGAGACTGAAAGGTCTAGGTTCCTAGACCAAGGCTGCTCTCAGAAGGTAGTCGATATCCTGCTCCAGGCTAGAAAACTCTCCACAAATAACACCTACGGGAGAATCTGGGGAAAGTTCTCTTCCTTTGCCCAGGAACAAGGTTGGGACCCTTCTTCCCCATCAGCAGTACAAGTGCTTGAGTTCCTCCAGTCAGGTCTGGACAAAGGCTTTAGGTCCAGCACCCTAAAGGTCCAAGTTTCTGCCATCTCCGCTTTCACAGGGGTTAAATGGGCACTTAACCCTCTGGTGGTTTAATTTCAAAGAGCCTGCCTGAAGCTAAGGCCTCCTAGAAAGCCTTCATTCCCGACATGGGATCTATCGACTGTCCTAGAGATCTTATCCGGAGAGCCATTCTTCCCACTTGAAGACATCTCCCTCTGGGACCTGACTCTAAAAGTATCATTCCTAATTGCCATCACATCGGTGAAGAGGGTCTCAGAAATGCAAGCTTTGCTGATCAAGGAACCGTATCTGATGATTTACCCAGACAGACTAACCTTGAAGCCTTCAGACAGATTTATCCCAAAAGTCTCCTCTTCATTCCACTTTAACCAGGAGATTGACCTCCCGGCTTTAGTCACGGATCAGGGCGTTCCCCATCCTCTGGATGTCAAGGGCAACATTCTGCAATACCTCTCTATAACCAAGCCATTCAAGAAATGCAAATAACTTCTAGTCATCCCACATGGATTCAGGAAGGGCCAGGCAGCTTCTGCCCGTACCATCGCCTCATGGCTCGTAAAAGCTATCAAGGAGGCCTACTCCTTAAGCACCTTGCAGATTCCAGAAGGCTTAAGAGCACATTCCACCAGGGCAATGGCTACTTCATGGGCAGCTTACTGTAAAGTCTCAGCGGAAACCATTTGTAGAGCGGCCACTTGGTCTTCTAGAAACACCTTCATATCCCATTATAGAATAGACGCTGCACGCTTAGCAGCAGTCGAATTCGGGAGGGCCGTTATACAGGCCATCTCTTCTGTTTCTTGTCAATAAATTTATTTTGCATTCCCACCCAGTTTGGCGAGTTACTCCCCAACATGTATGCTGCCATGATGCGACAGGAAAACGGAAAATGGTATACTCACCTTTCCGTAATTTTCCTTTCCTGTCGCATCTTCATGGCAGAATACAATCACCCACCCTTCTAAGGTGACATGTGTATATATATATATATATATACAGAGAATACTGGGACGGGTGTCTACTCACTAATTTATAGCTATGTGGTCCTATCAGGTTGTGGAGGCGGAGTCACAACCCAATGTGTATGCTGCCATGAAGATGCGACAGGAAAGGAAAATTACGGAAAGGTGAGTATACAATTTTCCGTTTATTCATTGATCAATTTTCTAACAAATTCCACATTTTTGGAACGATTCAAATCCGGATCAGTCAAAAAATTGTCTACAGATTCAAATTCTGTGTGAAGAATAGCTGGTTGTTAATGAGTGGTCTGGGAAGCCGGCCACATCATTAACAACTGATCACTCTTCAGCTGTCAACATTTTTTTTTCCTACTGACAGCTGAAATGTAAACAAAAGAATGCAATAAAAAAATGCTGAAAAAAAAAACCAATGTGAGGTCAGCCCACTCCATACCAGGCCCTTCAGGTATGCATACTATGCTCATTATGCCTTTGTCTTACAGGTATTTGTTTTCAGTTTTATTTTTTTCACCAGGGTTTACAACCTCTTTAAAAAACAAAAAAAAGGGAGTGCGCATGCGCGAGCGCTCCGTAATGGCCGCCTAAGCCCGGAGCTCCGCACCACCCCGGACCGACGAGTGGCATATTCCCAGCCCCAGCAGGAGGAGGACTATCTCAAGCACTCCCCCCGCTCGCGGAACAGCGGGGGAACACGGTGAGATGGCCGGCGCACAGGCCCGCCGTGATCTGGGCCCGCAATTTGCAGCGGTAGCGGCGGACGGGTCCACCAAGATGGCCGCCGACGGGGACACTGCTAGGCCTCACACAGCCTCTCTTCACAAGGGATCAGAACAGCGTCCCATCCTCACCCCTCCGACCCTGACCTATGCCCAGGCAACGCAGGGAGGCCACAACACGCTCCAGACCGAGCACCAGCACCAAGCTCCACAGGCTGCTCCCAGAGCCTCTCACAGCAGAGAGCAGGGGGATGATGGCGCTTCTCCCTCAGGCATTCCCCCTCACCTCTCCTCCTATACAGGCTTCCCACCTGGATACTCATTTCAGGACATATCTGTCATGCAAGAGGAACTCTTCTCCAAGTTTTCTACCCTCTTGGAAAGGGGCCTTGCCAATACTGCCTCCCAGATCACAAATGCTATTAAATCAGACCTCTCTAACCTGGGCTCTAGGATGGAGGCGATGGAAGACAAAATTGACCATACTGTCGCCAGAACCAACCAGAACGCCGCACACCTCCAGTCAGTCCAAGAACAGCTAGAAACGGCCCTATCAAGAATTGATGAACTTGAGAACAGGTCCAGGAGGTACAATTTCCGAATTAGAGGCCTTCCTGAATCCTTCACGGATATCCCCCTCACGGTGCAGGACTTTATCTCGGACCTCATCCCCAACATCCCGCCCCATAGGCTGGAGCTGGACAGGGCGCACAGAGCCCTGGGTCCCCCGAGGAAAGACGGGACCCCGAGGGACATAATAGTTAAACCGCACTTCTACGCGGTAAAAGAGGAGGTAATGAGACAATCTCGCCTGAAGCCCAAGCTTCAACACCAGGGCCACCAAATTCAGGTTTTTGCGGATCTCGCCCAATCCACCATCCAAAGAAGACACACCCTCAAACCCCTCCTGCCAGTGTTGATGGAACGAGACATCAAATACCGCTGGACATTCCCCTTCGCGGTAAAGTTCACCATACAAGGCAAGACCCACACTTTCTCCAATCTCCCGGAAGGTGAAAAACTTTTCCTCTCCCTCAAGCTGATCTCCCAGGAAGCCCCCATGGAGCTCTCCTCATCTGCCTCGGGCTCATCCAAACGACCCCCCCCCGGGCAGCCCAGTCTCTCCTCTCTGGAACAAGGGCCCCACTAAGAGGAGCAAAGATGGCAAGCCCCCTTAACGGAGCAAGAAGACCCTCTTCTTACACACCCAGGCCTTTCACGGTCTTTCCTGTGGGGGACGTTCCGTTCCCCCTTCTTTGAATGAGCTAACGCTCCTCTTTTCAATCCCTAGACCCCAACGAGACCTCAGGCACAGGTCCTCGATCTTAAAATTTTCTTTTTTTTCTACAGATGGGACTAAGTCTACGGATGAAATCCTATAAAGTATCCATCCTATGGAGAACAGTCCTCGCGATCCCTTGGCCTTTTCAAGGAGAGTTCGCTCCCCATCCCAATCTGAGACTTTTACCAACGAGACCTCAGTTCCTAATAGCCCTCAATAACCAATTTCCTTTTCAGATCCAGGATCCAGGTTGCAGGTCACCTATGGTAGATGGTCATGCTCCTCCCACGACATTGAATTAACTTCTCCCCGTTGTTAATTTTTTTTTTTTTTTATCAGGTTTATTTCGGTTCTCAGCTCTGCTTGAATCTCTTTTATAGTTCCCACGAAAGTTTTTTTCTGTACGGAAACAGCAGTATCAAATTGCACTTATTGAGTTGTAGATCTTACACCACGTTATGCAAATAGTATATATTTACGGTTCCTTAGAAGTATGGGTCCGGGGTGGTACCCATGCGCCTCCTCTCACCTCGAGGGCAACCACTGAGCCCCCGAAGAGTGAGACTTCTCTTGACCAATATGGACGAGGGAAGACTTAAATTGGAGTTTAAGCGGCCTGACACACCGCTTTCCTCCACGGGTCCTTCTAGAAGACCCTTGTCGCTACAGTTTTTGTCCTTATTGTTGTTGTTTTTTTTATTTACTTGTCTCTCCTTCTTCTTCCCTCCTCTTCCTCTCACCTTTTCTTTTCCTCCTAGCTGGCCGTCTGGAGATCCCCCGATCCCTCCCACAAGCTACTATAGCACGGACCCGCCCGCCTTCTCGTTTTCAAGGAGCTCTCCCCATCACAAGGTAAGCGGCTTCTGGGCCGGTGATCACTCCTCTCTCTGTTCCCATGACTGATCAAGTGTCTAGAGGCCTGGACCTTAGGGTCGCCTCTCACAATGTGCAGGGACTCAACTCTCCTAGGAAAAGAAGGGTCGCCTTAGACCATTATAAATCCCTCAAACTGGACGTAGTGCTCCTTCAGGAGACTCACTTTCCGATTCGATACAGTCCCAAGTTCTTACACGCCTTCTACCCATCATTCTTCATAGCCAACGCACCAAACAAAACCAAAGGGGTAGCAGTACTTTTCTCTAAAAATAGCAAATTTAACCATATCTCTGACTTTAAAGACCCAGAGGGTAGGTTCATCCTTGTGAAGGGCACTCTGGAGGGAGTACTATACTCCATAATCTCTTACTATGCCCCTAATAAGGGCCAAGCATCCTTCTTCCAGAACCTCTTTGCAACTCTTGGCCCCCTCCTGGAGGGGAAAGTCATTTGGGGAGGGGACTCAAATGTAGCGTTTGACCAGGGTCTAGACAAAACCAACCCTCTCAAAGGAAAACTAACACGCCCCACCAAACTAAGCACTAGAATAGCTAAAATGATCCACTCCCAGGGGTTAGCAGATATTTGGAGGGAGCTGAATCCCACCTCCAGGGACTTTACTCACTTCTCCTCACCCCACCAGACCTACGCAAGGATAGATCACATTCTTATCCAGACTAATCTCATTCCTCTTGCCACCAAAGCCAAAATCCTAGACATAGTCTGGTCGGACCACTCATTGGTCCTCCTGACTCTGAAAAATGTGCTATCACGTAGTGGAGGCTCTTACTGGAGACTGAACGAGTCTCTCCTGGGGGATCCAGTTCAAGCCAAATTAGTAGCAGACGCGATCAGGGAATATTTTCGGTTGAATGATGTGGGTAATATCTCCCCTGAAACACTATGGGCAGCCCACAAGGCCTCGGTCCGTGGCGAGCTTATCAGATTAGCCACTAAAGTTAAAAAGGAAAGGATGATAGACATTCTCAGGCTGGAACAAAAATATATAGCTTTAAAAACCGAACACAAAAAATCCCCATCTAAAAACCTCAATGACAAATTAGACACAATTAGATTGGAACTCAACCTAGCTTTAACGGCAAAAGCTGAAAAACACATTAGATGGAGCGGTGCTAAATTCTACTGCCACAAAGACAGAGTAGGGACAATGCTAGCCGCGAAACTCTCCCCCAAATTCCAATCTCGCACTTTCCCCAAAGTGCGCATAGCGGGTCAACCCCCCACGGCCAATCCATCCAAAATCATGACAGCTTTCCATGACTTCTACTCAGGCTTATACAAAGCCACGCAAACACAGAGCGACAGTTCGACCGTCTCCTTCCTCGAGAATGTCAAACTGCCATCTCTTTCCAAAGACCACAGAGACCTGATGGAGGAGCCCTTCTCCTCAGATGAAATTAAGGAAGTTATCAAAAACCTCAAGACAGGCTCGGCCCCCGGGCCGGACGGCTTGTCAGTCCCTTATTACAAAAAGTTCGGGGATATACTGGCCCCTCACATGGCCACATTTTTCAACTCTAAGAGAACGGGATCCCCATTAGACCCCCACTTGAATACAGCATTCATAACAGTAATACCCAAACCAAATAAGAACCACGAAGAAGTAGAGAACTATAGGCCCATTTCCCTTATCAATAACGATCTCAAGATACTCACCAAAATCTTAGCCAACCGTCTAGCCTCCTTCATCAAGCAGTACGTTCACAAAGATCAGGTAGGCTTCATTCCAGGAAGGCAGGGTCCAGATCAAATTAGGAGAGCGGTGGACATTGTCTCCAATCTCCAATCAAATTGGGATGGGGGCACTAAACAAGCAGGTATGTTGTTGTCACTAGATTTACATAAGGCCTTCGACTCGATCGAATGGCCTTACCTTTTCTCCATCCTGGAGAGATGGGGTTTCGGGGCTAGCTTCCTAGGGGTACTAAGATCCCTCTACTCCAATCCGGCGGCAATAATCTGACTGCAGGGACAATACTCCAAACCCCTTCAAATAATGAGAGGGACGAGACAGGGCTGCCCTCTCTCCCCTCTCATTTTTGCTATGGCCATCGAAACACTGGCAATAGCGATTAGATCAAACCCTAACATTCACGGCGTATCCTGTGGGGAACAAGTTCACAAGTGTGGGCTCTTCACCGATGACATGCTCCTATTCATAACGTCCCCTATCACCTCACTCCCTAATTTATGCAAATTACTGAAAGATTTCTCTAACACCTCTGGCCTCAAAGTGAACTACTCTAAATCTTCTGCCTTAAACATCTCCCTGCAGCCGGGTACGTTTGCCGCTCTTAAAAGCTCCTTTGATTTCAAATGGAACGACCAATGGATAGATTACTTAGGAATCAAACTTCCAGCTAGGATAGAGCAACTATACCCCCTAAACTTCCCACCTATGTACCGGAAATTATCAGCTGATCTGGGAACTTGGTCCAAGGGTGAAATTTCCTGGCTGGGCAGAGTACATGCTGTGAAGATGACTCTTCTTCCCAGACTGCTATATCTCTTCAGAGCCATCCCGATAAATATAACCAAAGAACACCTTTCCAATTTCCAAAAGAAGATCACCAAATTTATCTGGGGGGGGAGAGGACATAGATTTCAACAAAAAACCCTATTCCTTCCAAGAGACCAGGGTGGCATGGGGGCCCCGCAGCTTCACTGGTACTTTCAAGCGGCTAGGCTGGCCCAACTGTCCACGGTTTACTCCAGGACAGAGAAACCAGACTGGATCCAAATTGAGCGACAGGCTGTCCCCACATACACCCTGGACTATCTCCTCTGGACCCCCCCCAAACAGAGACCCCCAATTCTCTCCCCATCCTTATCTCAATCATTCCATTTATGGGATAATTTAAGAAAAAATCCGGCATTAATCTCTAGATGTCTTCCTTTAGCACACATATTCAACAACCCTGACTTTCCCCCTGGGTTGGACATTAAGGCTTTTCGTTGGTGGCTGGACAAGGGACTGTATCGAATCGGACACTTCTTCACGAGTGAGGGTCCTATCTCCTTGGAGCAAGGAATAAGGCAACTGGAAATTCCACATTCTGAGCACTTCAGATTCCACCAAATTAGACATTTCCTCTGTCAACGTTGGAAAAGGGGATTCCCCTCACACAACGCCTTTACGCCATACGAATCATGGTGTGGTCGCTCCTGTGAACAGAGAGGGGGGATCTCCGTCATCTACCAGTCACTAGCCTTGCACCCCCAAAAAACCCCCTATATGCTGGATTGGGAGAGGGATCTAGCCTTTGAATGGGAGACCTCTAAATGGAGATGCTCCTTCGAAAGAGCCTTTAAAGGCATCAAAAACATCTCCTTAATCGAAGGAGGGGTTAAGGTCTTGACTAGGTGGTACCTCACACCTGTCAAGCTCTCCAGAATGTACCCAACAGCTGACCCCAGGTGCTTTCGGGGGTGTCAGCTAGTGGGCACAATGGCCCATGTGTGGTGGGAATGCCCCAGACTAAGGCCCTTCTGGAACAAGATTTTTTCCCTGATAAGGAAAACGACTCAGATCCAAATCCCGAAATCCCCTACCATAGCTCTTCTTAATGACAACCTGCCCGGGTTGCCGAAGAACTCACGCAAACTGACACATTTCATACTCTTAGGTGCAAAACTCACCATCGCTAAGGCCTGGAAACAGCACAAAGTCTCGGTGAAAGCAGCTATCCACAAAATATCATGGATCATGTCCCAAGAGAAACTGGCTAGCATTTTAGATGACAAAACTAAGCAATTTGAAGCTATATGGGAGCCCTGCGCAAAATTCGTTGGCATCTCTCTCATACCAGGAGTCCCACCCCAAAACTAACAGGGATCAACTTATGAGGCGGGGACCCCTCCAGACGGACGGCTAACATTCCTCTCACTCTCTTCCTTTCTCCTCTTCCTCCTTTCTGTCCTTCCAAATGTATTTTGTTTGATCCAGTCCCTCTGCTGGGGGAAACTAGGATAGTTCAATGGGTAATGACTGTATTGTGCTTTCTGACCAGTTTTACTTCATTTCAAGACAATCATTACTCATCTCGTAGATTGTTCCTCTCAGATAGGTGGTAGTCTCCACTGCATTATTATATTGATCATTGAGAACCTAGGACCCTTGGTCAATACCGGGTCAGGAGGGGAGGGGGGCTCGCACTGTGCACAGAATGATCCCGTCAGGGGTGCCGGTGCGACCCCCTAGCGCCTCACTAGACGCCAGACAATCCCCCTAGGGAAAACGTTCTATGTTCGCATCAGTTGCTAGGTTTCAAGTTTTGATTACTATACACCAGAGTTATCCATACTCAATGTGCCTTATAATTGATAACGCTCTAGCCCCAGCAGGCGTATCTTGTGCACCAGAGGATGTTACAAGATATGTGATTTGTAATCCTGTATTGTATTTTATTTTATGTTTTATAATTTCTTGTTTTTGTACAAAACCAATAAAAGAATTTGAAAGTAAAAAACAAAAAAAAAAGTTCCCCAAAGTAGATCCAATATGAAGCCGCCGTCTGACAGCTTCAAAATAACTAAGGGGCAGGGTCCCCTGATGATGTCATCGGGTGACCCCGCCACCTTGTGGTGTCCCAGCATGCCCCAGGAACCCCATGCCTTGGGAGCGTTCGGCGTGACTGGAGAGTTTTTTTCTTTTTCTTTTTCAGGTTGGCAGTGGTGACGGGTGTCGTGATTGACTATGTATCTACATCAGGAGACATTTATTTAGATTTTTGATTTTTTTTTTAATAAAGGACTTGTCATAAACTAGTGTTTACTTTTTACATTTTTTTGGTGAATGAATAGGGGTACTGTGTACCCCATACTTTTTCACATGGGGGGTGGGATCTGAGGGCCCTCTTTTTAAAGGGGGGATTCCAACCGATAAGCCCCCTGCCCGCAAACCCCCACAACCACCAGCCAGGGTTGTAGGAAAGAGGCTCTTATCCTCATCAACATGGGGGACAAAGTGCTTTGAGGGGCTTTTTTTCTTGCATTTTTCATTGCCGGCATTCTTTTGTTTGCATTCATCTGTCAGTGGGGGAAAGCCCGCTGACAGCTGATCAGCCATCAGGTGTTAAGGACGTGGCAGCCGGCTTCCCGAACTGTTCCTTAAAAAAACAGCTATTCTTCACACAGAATTCGAGTTTGTTTGATCATTTTAAGGCCGATCCAAATTTGAATCGTTCAGAAAATTTGGAATTTGTTAGAAAACTGATATTTCGAAATGAAATTAAACAAATTTCATTATTATTTTATTTGGAGATTTGGATACATCCGAATAACCAAAAATGCATCCGAATTTATATTCGGACCGAAACAAATTGCACGTGTCTATATCACATCTTATTATATCATATAATTATCTTCTACTATAACTCTATATATCTACAACATACATCACATCCCATTACATTATATATATTGTATTTAGAGGTGAAATTCATAGTGAAGCATGGCAACCAATGAGATTCTGGCTTTTAATACCTCTATACAGACATAGTAAGAGGTGATTTCTGATTGGTTGGTCTGGTTTATAGATCCAGTATAGCAGTATTAGAATTAGTAGACATGTGTCCTATAAATGAAGACTCGGATCCTCAGCTGTCTATAATGAATGAAGAGGATACCCCTCATTATAATAACTTACCTTTGGCTTTTGGTGTTTTCTTCGTCCTCCGTACATCGAGATCACAGGTGTTGGAATATATATTTTCCTCACAAAGGTAATCTATAGAGGAACAGAGACCTTCATATGAAGACTTACAGGTTCTGGAGAGGATATTCAGAGAATGCAATTCAGATATAATGGAGCTCTGTGAATGAAATGCCCTCAGATGTCAGCTCTGCTCTCACTCAACACTGACCATGTTTAATCCTTATTATTAGTAAATAGATAGAAATTATTATATTTACTTGTTTTAACTTTTTTTTAATTTTTAATTTTTTTACAATTTCTTCAGGTACTTCCTGGTTTCTGGCCTAGAAAGTGTTTTTAACCACTTTACTTTCTGTGAAATGTTTTATATTATACACACCTGTGCTGCAAAATTAATAAAATCCTGCAAACAATAAAGGGGGATATGATCTCCATGTATAAATACATAAGGGGGGGATATGATCTCCATGTATAAATACATAAGAGGGATATGATCTCCATGTATAAATACATAAGGGGGATATGATCTCCATGTATAAATACATAAGGGGGATATGATCTCCATGTATAAATACATAAGGGGGATATGATCTCCATGTATAAATACATAAGAGGAATATGATCACCATGTATAAATACATAAGGGGGGATATGATCTCCATGTATAAATACATAAGGGGGGACATGATCTCCATGTATAAATATATAAGGGGGGATATGATCTCCATGTATAAATACATAAGGGGGATATGATCTCCATGTATAAATACATAAGGGGGGGATATGATCTCCATGTATAAATACATAAGGGGGATATGATCTCCATGTATAAATACATAAGGAGGGATATGATCTCCATATATAAATACATAAGGGGCATATGATCAGGGGGGAAACCGCCGTGGCGTCAGAGGGGGGTGTAGTCAGCCGTTTACATCACCGGGTGGCCCTGCCCTCAGCTATATAACAGCTGTCATCGAGAAGAAGTGTCACTCGGCGGGAGCCTCCCATGGAGGCGGAACTGTTGCGGCTTTTTTTTTCGGTCCGTCGGGCGGCGTGGATTTACATCGCGGAACATTTTAATTTTTTCATTTTTTAATAAAGGACTTATCCCAAGCTGTCTCTTGTCTTTTTTACCATTTTTGACACTTTTTTTTGTGAATTGGTACGGGTACAAAGTACCCCGTTACCAATTCACATAGGGGGGCTGGGATATGGGGGTCCCCTTGTTGAGGGGGGCTTCCAGATTCCGATAAGCCCCCCGCCCGCAGACCCCCACAACCACTGGGCAAGGGTTGTGGGGATGAGACCCTTGTCCCCATCAACATGGGGACAATGTGCTTTGGGGTCAGACCCCAAAGCACCCCCCCTCTGTTGAGGGCATGTGGTTGGCTGGTTCAGGAGGGGGGGCACTCTCTCTTTTCCTGCGGCCTGCCAGGTTGCGTGCTCGGATAAGGGTCTGGTATGGATTTTGGTGTGGACCCTTATGCCATTTTTTTATTTTGGGGCTCCCCTTAATATCCATACCAGACCTAAATGACCTGGTATGGATTTTGGGGGGACCCCCACGCAATTAAAAAAAAAAATTGGTTTGGGGTTCCCCTTAATATTCATACCAGACCCAATGGGCCTGTCAATGGACTGGGCGGGGGGAGGGGGTACCCATGCCGTTTTTTTCAATGACTTTTATCTATATTGCCGAGACCCGACAATTCAATATAGCCGCGATCAGTTTTAAATGACTTTTTTTCCTTGAAAAAAGTCAATTTGCTCTCGGACTGTTATAAACATGAGAAAACTGTGCCACTTTACAGGCATACCATAGACACCCCCCAGGCCCAGGTGCCCACATATGTCAAACCACACATGTGAGGTATCGCCACAAATGTTAGAGTGAGAGCAATAATTCTAGCCCTAGACCTCCTCTGTAACTCAAAAAATGTAACCTGTAAAATAATTTAAAGCATCGCCTATGGGGTTTTTTAAGTACCCCCATGGCGCCATTCCACGAGTGTGTGCAATTTTGAAGCATGACATGTTAGATATCTATTTACTCGGCATAACATTGTCTTTCACATTATGCAAAGTAATTGGGCTAACTTCACCGTTTTTTTATTTATTTTTTTTTATCCAGGAAACTGTTTTTTCCCCCTAAATAAATGCATTTGATAAAATTGGTGCGCAAATACTATGCAAGATAAAAAGTGGCAATGACTGCCATTTTATTCTCTAGGATTTCTGCTAAAAAAAAAACATATATCATGTCTGGGAGTTCTGTGTAATTTTTTAGCAAAAAAATTATGTTTTTTTACGTGTAGGAGAGAAATGTCAGAATTGGCCTGGTAGTCAAGTGGTTAAATACCACCAAAAAGAAAGCTCTATTTGTGTAAAAAATAATATAAATTTCATTTGAGTACAGTGTTGCATGACCACGCAATTGCCAGTTAAAGTAGTGCAGTGCTGAATAGCAAAAAATTGCCCGGTCACACAAATCTAAAATAACAATGATCAGACAGGAGATAGAGAGATACATAGTAACATTGTTTATAAACATTGATCAGAAGAGAGATACAAATTAACATTTTTTATAAACATTGATCAGATTGGAGATAGAGCTACAAAGTAACATTGTTTATAAACATTGATCAGACAGGAGATAGAGAGATACAAAATAACATTGTTTTTAAACATTGATCAGGCGAGAGATAGAGAGATACAAAGTGACATTGTTTAGACACACAATAGAGAATTGTGAAGTTACAGTTACTTATGAAAGTACCCTGTTTCTTCCATCTGCAGATGCTGTTAAAACAATGAGACACATAAATATATATTTTTACATCCTATTTATAAAAAAAGTACAGCATTGAAAAAAATAAAAAACCCCCTTAAGTGTAAATTACTTTGCCTTTCTCTGTACCAGAAACATAATTTCCTGTCATTTCAAACAGGGCAAACTGTAGAACATTTTTAATTTTTTATCTAAAGTAATACATTTTTTTTTACAAAAAAATAGGAAAACATCCCCACGCCCTGGACTAAAACACTCCAATTAATAGGCGATTGCTGCCACCATACAACATTAAAAAAAAATTACAAATGAACATTTTTTATAAACATTGATCAGATTGGAGATAGAGCTACAAAGTAACATTGTTTTTAAACATTAATCAGACGAGAGATAGAGAGATTCAAAGTGACATTGTTTATAAACATTGATCAGACAAGAGATAGAGAGATACAAAGTAACATTGTTTAGACACACAATAGAGAATTGTGAAGTTACAGTTACTTATGAAAGTACCCTGTTTCTTCCATCTGCAGATGCTCTTAGAACAATGAGATACATAAAAAAGTATTTTCTTTTTTTTAAAAAATGTCTTTGTATTAACTCTTAGTTTACCCTAATTGCCCATTATGCACCTACTTTCCCTTCTAACTTCATCCTATTATTTAACAATTCTGCTTTTTTCCTACTATTTTATAAACCTTTATAATGTAAACAATATAAATATGTATATATATGTATATATAAATAAATATGTATATGTATGTATATATAAATAAATGTGTATATATATGTATATATAAATAAATATGTATGTACAGTATATATAAATAAATATGTATATGTATGTATATATAAATAAATATATATATATATATATATATATATATATATATATATATATATATATATATATATATATATATATATATATATATATATATATATATATATATATATATATATATATATATATATGTGTGTATATAAATAAATATGTATGTATATATAAATAAATATGTATATGTATATAAATAAATATGTATATGTATATTAAAAAAAATGTATATAAATAAATATGTACATATATACATACATACATACTGTACATACATACATATTATTTTTTTTAACACCCTATTTATAAAAAAAAGTATAACATTGAAAAAATAGTGAACCTTCCTTAAGTGTAAATTACTTTGCCTTTCTCTGTACCAGAAACATAATTTCCTGTCATTTCAAACAGGGCAAATTGTAGAACATTTTTCATTTTTTATCTAATAGTAATACTTTTTTTTTTACAAAAAAATAGGAAAACATCCCCACGCCCTGGACTAAAACACTCCAATTAATAGGCAATTGCTGCCACCATACAACATTAAAAAAAAAAAAATTAAAAAAAAAAAATTATGTCATTTATATATGTTTTTTTTAAACTAACACTGGTCAAAAAGAAGTGTGTATTTTTTTAGTTTAGTTACTGTTGTTGCATAGAATATATATATTTTTTCTTAAGAAAATATCACACAAAGAAAGTTGTGTTTTACCAAAACAATATATATAATGACTTTGTGATTTTAAGTAATGACGCAGTTATTGCTGAAAAAACAGGTCTATAGCAGAATTGTAAATATCGCTCAGCTCCATAGGGCAGTTTTACGGGTGAGAGATGGTAAGTGGTGAAGAACACTAAATAATATTTGGTCAGGGTTCTTGTCTTCCTCAATACTCATCAATTATCATGTCCACCACCTACCTGGCTCCATCTCTAGATGTTCAGTGCAGCTCATTGCACGCTGTGAACAACCTCAATTCCGTGCTCTGTGCGATCTGCGTCTCCAACATCTGCTGTTGCTTCATTTATAGTGTTCCTATAGGAAGATGTTGCGTCATTCTGTATTCACATTTTAGGAACTTACAAATGCCACAATGAAGGGGAAGTGTGTGAAGTTTTGTAGAATTCTGTATATCTTTACCGTGCAGAAATTTGTGCCCGCTCATGAACAGGATATTTAATCTCAGCGACTTCTTGGTTTATAATACATGTATAATATGTGGTGTGCATTACTTACCATCAAAAATAACATTTGAGTTGGACAAGAATTTTTTGTTCAAGAGTGGACCATCACTTACACTGGTCTTCTTGGGGGCTTCTCAGGGTAAGTGACAGAGGAGACACCCCAATCATGGTGAACAATGGAGTGGAGAGAGGAGATATCAGCCTGACTGGATAAGAAGGGGGGTGTTGACAGGGCTGGTGCAAGGATTTTTGACACCCTAGACGAAACCTCATTTTGCCGCCCCCCCCCCTTGGCTCCACCCCTGACTCCACCCCCTTTGCCCTGCCCATGTACACCCCACCTTTTTAATGACCACTACTTTTTTGCATGCAACACTTTGCTAGACCAGCTAATTGTGGAAATTTTACAGTTTTGCATATACAGCCTCACCAGCACCCATCATATACAGCCTCACCAGCGCCCATCATATACAGCCTCACCAGCGCCCATCATATACAGCTTCACCAGCGCCCATCATATACAGCTTCACCAGCGCCCATCATATACAGCCTCACCAGCGCCCATCATATACAGCCTCACCAGCGCCCATCATATACAGCCTCACCAGCGCCCATCATATACAGCCTCACCAGCGCCCATCATATACAACCTCACCAGCGCCCATCATATACAGCCTCACCAGCGCCCATCATATACAACCTCACCAGCGCCCATCATATACAGCCTCACCAGCGCCCATCATATACAGCCTCACCAGCGCCCATCATATACAGCCTCACCAGCGCCCATCATATACAGCCTCACCAGCGCCCATCATATACAGCCTCACCAGCGCCCATCATATACAGCTTCACCAGTGCCCATCATATACAGCTTCACCAGCGCCCATCAAATACAGCCTCACCAGCGCCCATCATATACAGCCTCACCAGCGCCCATCATATACAGCTTCACCAGCGCCCATCATATACAGCTTCACCAGCGCCCATCATATACAGCTTCACCAGCGCCCATCATATACAGCTTCACCAGCGCCCATCATATACAGCTTCACCAGCACCCATCATATACAGCTTCACCAGCGCCCATCATATACAGCTTCACCAGCGCCCATCATATACAGCTTCAGGGGGGGCCATTTGGTAGGTCAGTCAATATAATACATATAATATTACACACACATCAATTTACATACATAATAATACAAACACATTTTAAAACTACATTTCATTGTCATCACATGTACAATTTCATTAAGTCAGAGAGAAAGCAGCAGTTTTTACTTACCACACCAGTAACACCTGTTTCTCACTTGCACCAACTCTGCTGTCCTCACTCCTGCCTGTGTACCTGCCTGCTGCTTCTGTTCCAGCCAGCCCAGGTAGGCTCCATCTGTCCCCAAGCCCGGAGAGCCGCTGCCAGGCGCCACTCCATGTTCTTATCTATCCCATGATGCTTCCAAGTTCCTCCATCCATGTACTCCTCCGCTCTAGTAGTGACACGGCCAGGAGAGCGGGGGGCGGGGCTGCTGGACACACTGACTGAGTGACATGGACACTGTACTGTAGAGCGGAGAGCGGCCTCGGCGGGACATTGTACATTAATCACAGTGTCAGGCGGAGAGCGCAGAGAGGGGGGAGGAAGGTGGGCTGCTGCTGCCGCCTGCCTGACACACACATCAGAGAGCGCCAGAGCGCCCTGGGGGTTGCTGGACGTCTGTGACACACACACTTATGATAGAAGAGCAGAGAAGAGGGGGGAATCGGATTACTTACAGTCTGGACTGGAAACACAGAGCGGAGAGCGGAGCGGAGAGCGGAGCGGGGCGGGGGGCGGCGGCGCTGCTTGACATGTCAGTGCGGTAGCTCTCTGGAGGACAGTGTGGGACTAAATAACATGCGGCCGGGCGCCCTAGGCGGAAGTGCGCCCTAGGCGGTTGCCTAGTCCGCCTAGTGGTAGCACCGGCCCTGGGTGTTGAATGTGAACTCCCTGTTATACAGTGGGGCAAAAAAGTATTTAGTCAGCCACCAATTGTGCAAGTTCTCCCACTTAAAAAGATGAGAGAGGCCTGTAATTGTCATCATAGGTATACCTCAACTATGAGAGACAAAATGTGGAAACAAATCCAGACAATCACATTGTCTGATTTTTGAAAGAATTTATTTGCAAATTATGGTGGAAAATAAGTATTTGGTCAATATCAAAAGTTCATCTCAATACTTTGTTTTATATCCTTTGTTGGCAATGACAGAGGTCAAACGTTTTCTGTAATACCGCGTACACACGAGCGGACTTTACGGCGGACTTTGCCCGGCGGACTGGATTTCGTCGGACAATTCGATGTGTGTGGGCTCCAGCGGACTTTGTTTTCTAAAAAGTTGGACGGAATTAGATTTGAAACTTGTTTAAAATTTATCCGACGGACTCTTCTTTCTAGCGGACAAACCGATCGTCTGTGTGCACTTTAGCTATTTTACAATGTGTGTTAAATGCTAACCACATTTTTGGTGTGTATTTTCAAGTTACCACAATTAACATTCATATTTTGTGTTGTTTTAAAGAACCTTAATGAGGTTGTTGTCCCTTGTTCATTAGACATAGGGGGGGGTGTATTTAACAAAGGCAAAATCATTTTTCACTCCAATTGGTAATTATACATATAATTCCACATAAAGAGCATTTTGAAGTGTGTTCGCTGTGGATCCGAGGGGCACATGCAAGGAAGCCCAAACCAAAACAATTAATTTTTATTTGACATGATTTTCGGAAAAAATCAACAGAGCTTCCCCCGAGCTTGTTTTTGACAAAAGGCTTAAATCATTTAAGAATATCAAGTGAAACGTTCACTTGAGAAATTGCACACCAAGTGCACTTGTTGGAAGTGCAGTCGCAGAAAAACTGAGGGGAAGAGCTTAAATTCGGGGAAGCTCTGCTGATTTATTCCTAAAATCATGTAAAATCAAAATAAATTATTTTTATTTGACAAAAACACACATAGGGGTTGATTTCCTAAAGGTAAAAAGCCTGTGC
This sequence comes from Lithobates septentrionalis, assembly GCA_037952835.1. Lineage (NCBI taxonomy): Eukaryota > Metazoa > Chordata > Amphibia > Anura > Ranidae > Lithobates > Lithobates septentrionalis. The sequence goes on from JBBDGP010000853.1 coordinate 1,381,188, forward strand.
ATTTTGGAAATTGCATTTGCCCTCTGCAAGAGCAGTTGCTCCAAAGCTTTATTAAATGTGAAGCAGCTCTGCTGACTTCCATCATCCAATCATGTGCAAGCAAAAATCTTTTTTTTTTTCTTTTACTTGCACAGGATTGGGTACTCTTTGCAAAGTCAAGCTTTTAAATAATTTCTGATGCTCTGGAGCAATTGCACTTGCAGAGGGCAACTGCCCTCTGCAAAGTGCACAGACTATTTGCTTTTCTCAAATCAACCCCATAGTCTTTTCGACCTGTACCTGCCGACTCCCAAACAAAATGGCGTTTTTTAATCAAAAGACATAGGCAAGAATGTAAGGTAAACCAAAAAGTATTTATTTTATAAACAAAAAAATTAGGAAGGCAACACTGGACACACTTTTAGAATCTGGGAAGCCTTTCGTCCCCCAGGACACACATCAAGTTTGAGGACAAGAAAATAGGTATCTTGCGACTATAGGGAGCACAGGGAGCACAGTCAGAACAGACAGAAACCAGGCAATCACTTTCGACTCTTCCGTGTAGCCTTCCCTCCACGCTTCTCTGCAGCCTTCCCTCCACGCTTCTCTGCAGCCTTCCTCGGAGGTTGTGCCTCTGGTGGTGTACTTGGGGCAGGAGGAGGAGGAGGAGGAGGAGTAGGAGTGCCTTCATCTGCTATATATGTGTTAGCAGTAAGCTCCCCTCTCAAGCCCTTCTGGTAAGCCTGGAAAAATAGACCCTCACAGAGGAGGCGTTGGCCCTTTTCCAACTCCTGTAATCTGCAGGCTATATAGGTGCCATACGCCTCCTCTGCATTGGGAGGTTTGCTCAGTATCAGGCTTGCTTCCCGTATGAGCTCTAGGGATTCCTGCTCTGTTGCAGTCATCCTCCTGGGCCTTTTGTGTAGAATGCGGAGGGGAGGCACCTGGCACTCCGTGCGGCTTCTACTTGGCCCAGCCACAGCCTCCTCCTCTCTCCCACTGGGCAAGGCCTCCTCCTCTCTCCCACTGGGCAAGGCCTCCTCCTCTCTCCCACTGGGCAAGGCCTCCTCCTGGCTGAGGTCATCCTGTGTAAAAAAAAGGGACATAGTTGTAATTTTCTGTTATGCAATCACACACAATTTTCAGCTCCTAACTTTCAAATATAATTACACAAAATAGTAAAGGCTATCTATTTGACCACACCATTATTTCAGATGATCAACAAGATCTGAAGTTACGTATATATTTGGCCACTACTGTCTAGTGATATGTCTACATATTACTCTTTGTGCAGAAGTGATTTTTGATGAAGCACTTTCAAAATGAACACCTTAACATCATTAATAACATTTACACAATCCCAAAATCTTCAAAAAAAGTATACCTGGCTGAAGCTGGGCGCATCCACTTCATCTATGGTGAAAAGGCCCAGTTCATCCTGGGACTCCTCAGCTGGGGTGGAGGTGGATGGAAGGCTGGAGGGAAGAGTGGAGGGAAGGCTGGAGGGAAGGGTGGGGGGAAGGGTGGGGGGAAGGGTGGAAAGGGATTGCCTGGCTTCGGTCTGCTCATCCAGGAATCGCAATTTGTGGTAATACCACAACTTGGGTACATATACTTGGTCAGCTGCTGCCCCGGATCTCAGCGACTCCTGGATTTTCCTGTGTTCCCGCTTATACATGTTACGCAAGATACCTATTTTCCTGTCCACAAACTTGAGGTCTGCCTGGGGGAGTCGAGTCTTCACAAACTCTAAAAGTGTGCCCAGTGTTGCCTTCCTAACATCACGATTATAATATTGGGGGTGTTTGACCTCCCAGAGGTTTTTCTTCTGCTCATATAGATCAATGAAATGGATCAAAAACTCTTCCTCTTTAAAGGGATTCATTATTTCTGCAAGACAAGACACAAGATCAAAACTTAAATGTCAGTCCCAAATCTCAGGATTAGTTTGTGTTGTAATCTAGGGGACACACACACACACACACACACTCTTTAATCTTACCTTCGTTTGTGCCGCTCGCTACTTCCGCACGGACATACGTAGGCCATCGTACTAGCTTTATATACACTGCGCATGTGTCATGCTCCGCCTGCGTCGCCCGCCCCTGACGTTCGTGAGTACGATTTGGCCCCGCCCCTTCACTCTTCGTTGCGCAGTGGGAGTAGATAGCAAAAGATGGCGGAGCGATTAAGTGGAAGTAGCGCGGAGGAAAGCCCGGAGCCCCAAACATCCACATCCCGGAGGAGATATAAGGCCACCAACATGGCTTTTGAAGAGATGGTGGAGATGGTGTCCATATTAAGAAGGGAGGACTACGATGGCAAAAAAGGACCGTACACACGACCCAATATGAGGAAGGACAAAATAATGTCCTCAGTTGTCACCGCTCTGGAAGATAAATTTGGTACAAAACGTTCGAAAGAACAATTGCGGAAGCGGTGGTCTGACATCAAAAGCCGGGAGCTAGAACAATATTGGCGAATAAAGAAGCTGCTGAAAAAAAGTAAGTACTTGTGTTTTACTATTGAGATACAGAACTTGCATGCTGATCCTTATTTTTGGCGGTTTTTCTGCATCGTTCGTAAATACCGTTCTTTGGAATAGATCGGATATTTTATAAAGTGACGTTATTTTTTCGCCAAATACGATGGGACAGGGTTGGACATACATTTATGGCTTGATAATTTGGCGAATTCCCACAATGAGTTGATGTGGTGTAGATGTGTTTGAAAATATAATGCTTCATCAAAAATGATTCAGTGTAATGTAGGGACAGGACACAGCAGCTGTTTCCACATCTGGACTCACGAGCACTATAGTTAGTGGGAATGATTTAGCAGTCCCACTATTGTTCTTCGATTTTATTTTTTGAAATATTGAATTGGAATATTATTCCGTACGTTTTTTGGCTCTGCGTAACTTCTGCATACTTTCAGCTATTAAAACCATTCAACTATTAAAATGTTCGTCTCTTTTAGCTGATGTGTGGTCATTTTCAACTTTTTTACTACCATTTATACTTTATTAAATAATCTTTTTTTTTTCACTTTTTTAAACATTGAATTTAATGGGAGCATGCTTGAAATCCTCAAATTCTTCTTCCACTCCCAAAAGTTTCAGCTCCTTCATACTTTCACCTAGAGACACCAAACAAACTTTACAATCTTCACTAAATATTCATCTATCTGGCTATATCTTTTCAGTTTGATATTTTTATAATTTTTGGAGAAAAAGCTTTTTGTTTAGAGGTCATTTTGTGTAATTTTAGACATTAATCAGAGTGTACTGTGTTTGTTTTGTTGCCATGGTTACCAAAGCTTCTGTTATACACAGGGGGGGAGGTGGCCGGAGCATCTCAGCTCTGATTACAGAGCCCGGGGGAGGGGACAGACACACCATGTACTGATTTATAATAGAGGAATATGATGGGGCATTCCCCCACATTTTGCTAAGGAAATGCATTTTCTAGTGTACTATGTGACCATAACTAAATTTTTGAGGGGTAATACACATAGGAGATCATTGAGGTGTCAGCATCTGTGAAACTTGCCCAAAAATATGCATTCTTTCTAATTGTTGTTCAGAGGTAATGTTCATCCTGTCTTCAACATTTATTATGATGCAAAATTGGCAAAAAAATCATAAACAACATTTTACTTTCTTTATTAAAACATAAAAGATCAGTGTGTTTTAACTTTACCTTTTTTTCTAATCTCATAGGGGAGAAAAGACTCAGACAACAGTCCAAGGATCTCAGGACCCCCCCAAGTCACCAGCCTGAGGCCCAAGATACCCCAAGCCCCAGCCCAAGACCACGCCCACCCGACGACCTTGAGGAAGGAGAGGTGGAGGAAGTGTGCGAGGTTTCAAGCCCACCAAGTGAGTGACTGACACCCCAGCTTGAGTTACTGTATTTTGGCGTGCATATTGTAAACCTTGTTTTTATTCACTCGTTTTAGGTGAGTTTCTGGTTGTGGAAGGCCAAGCGGCAGAGCACTTCACCACAGACAGTGCGCAAAGATTAATTGGCCAGATTATGCTGTGGAATGGCCACATAGATCAAATGCGTGAACAAATTCACAGCATGAAACTTCGCCTGGACTCCATGCAACAGGAAATGAAGAACATGATTGATGTTTTGGGCCGAATATAATCACGTTTGGCCTAAAAACATCAATCATGTTCTTCATTTCCTTGGGAAGTTATTTTGTTTTAAAAAAATTTTTTTCAAGTTTTGGGGTATACCCAAATTTACATTGTGTGATGCACACGGTGTGTCATCATGTGCTATCTTCCATCATGGGTTAGCAATGTACTTGTTTTGTGTTTGCAAACCCTTCATCCTGAAAAATCTTGGGTGGTGAGAGCAACCAAAAATGGGATTGCACACACAAAACATGTACATTGCTCTCCCATGATAGGAGATAGCACATGTTGACTTGACCCTTTAGTAAAGCTCAATTTTGAGCATCTTATAAATGAGCAATTTCTGCAAGGGTGACATTACATGCACCGTTCTCGAAATATTGAACTTTGTAAAAGTTTTAATGTATTGTAAGTTTTGTTTATAAAAACACTGTTGTGTATGTAAATGTTTTGAGATAAAGGTCTATATATTTTATAAAAAATGGCTTGAATAATTTAGTAAAAGATAATTTTTTTACACAACGTAAAATATTTTTTGACAAAATAAAAAGAACCAAAAATTTACAAAAATATGATACAAAATGCACCTTTCAATGTGCACCAAGTAAAATTTTTTTCCCTATACAATGTGTGTGGCTGTTTCTTGAAGTCAACATTTGGGGTTTGTTTTTGTGGGCCTGATTAACTAAAGCTAAATGCACTTGACACTACTACAAGTGCACTAGGAGACAGACATAACTTAAAGGTAAACAACAATAAAAACAAGATATTTAGATAAACAAATTTTCTTTTTTATTTTTAAAAAAAAATTATAGCTGTTGCTGAATAGCAATGGCCCCCCGACCATTAAAATAATTCACATAACGGTCACGCACTTGACGTGCGGTTCGGGGGGCCAAGCCAATACGGCCAATTTCTAGGCCTGTGAAATTGCTACTAGCCTCTTCCAGTCTGGGCTCAGGCCCAACAGAGGATAGATATGTAGCTGAATGTCTCCTTAAAAAGTTATGCAAGATGCAGCAAGCAAGGATGACGTGGTTGATTTTATAGTCCGCCAAATTAATAGCCGTAAGAAAGATACGGAACCGGCTGGCCAGAATACCAAAGGCATTCTCCACAACCCTTCTTGCTCTGGCCAGCCGATAATTAAATACCCTCCTCTCAGGGGTGAGTGTCCTTTGGGGGAACGGCCTCATCAAGTTCTCACAGAGAGCAAATGCTTCATCAGCAATAAAAACTGAGGGGAGTCCATCCACATTATCGTCATCAGGTGGCAATTCCAGGCCACCGGTCTGGAGACGATAGCACAGCTCGGTCTGTGCAAAGACTCCTCCATCAGACATTCGGCCGTTCTTCCCCACATCCACAAACATAAACTCCAAATGTGCCGAGACCACCGCCATCAAAACTACACTATGGAACCCCTTGTAGTTAAAGAAATATGACCCCGAATGCGGTGGTGGCACAATCCGGACGTGCTTCCCGTCAATCGCCCCTACACAGTTGGGAAAGTCCCAACGGTCAGCGAACTGGGAGGCCACAGTCTGCCATTCCTGTGGACTTGTAGGAAACTGTGGAGTGCAAAAAAAATAAGATAAGGACTTTAATAACAAAAATTGTATATCAGATTACACCAAAACATTAGTAAACAACAGCAGTCAAATATTATGAATATGTGTGTTTGTAACTGAAAATTATAAAAACATAAGGCACACTTATAAGATTACTCACCCCCTATGATGGCCCATTGATACATTTGAATGTGGGGGAAGGGGCTCTAATTAGGTTAACAAACACACCTGACTGGCTGAAACATTTGTGGGGTGGGGGAGGGGTTCTAATTAGGTTAACAAACACACATGACTGGCTGAAACATTTGTGGGGTGGGGGAGGGGTTCTAATTAGGTTAACAAACACACATGACTGGCTGAAACATTTGTGGGGTGGGGGAGGGGTTCTAATTAGGTTAACAAACACACATGACTGGCTGAAACATTTGTGGGGTGGGGGAGGGGTTCTAATTAGGTTAACAAACACACATGACTGGCTGAAACATTTGTGGGGTGGGGGAGGGGTTCTAATTAGGTTAACAAACACACATGACTGGCTGAAACATTTGTGGGGTGGGGGAGGGGTTCTAATTAGGTTAACAAACACACATGACTGGCTGAAACATTTGTGGGGTGGGGGAGGGGTTCTAATTAGGTTAACAAACACACCTGACTGGCTCAAACATTTGTGGGGTGGGGGAGGGGTTCTAATTAGGTTAACAAACACACATGACTGGCTGAAACATTTGTGGGGTGGGGGAGGGGTTCTAATTAGGTTAACAAACACACATGACTGGCTGAAACATTTGTGGGGTGGGGGAGGGGTTCTAATTAGGTTAACAAACACACATGACTGGCTGAAACATTTGTGGGGTGGGGGAGGGACAAACAAGACAATGGAGCAGACAATATACATTGTTCAATGGACTATAGGCTAGAGATAAAAATGGACCCAGCATTGCATGGTGGGGAGGTTAATGAAAGAAATTATGCATGTATAGGGCAATAACTGATTAAAATAGGCATGCACAAAGATAAAGGGGACATTCACAGCAGATTGAAAGCATGGCAATTAGGTAAAGAGGACAGTTCTACAATACATCAAAAAACAGTTAATACATATCATGTAATGTTAAAGGATAAAACTTACCTTCATATATTCCTTCTGCAGGACCTGAATAATAGCAGAACAGGTCTCTGGGATTATGATCCCCAGAGCCTGGGGGGAGATGCCTGTCGAGAACTTTAAGTCCTGAAGACTTCTCCCTGTCGCCAAGTAACGTAACGTGGCAACTAGCCTCTGCTCCGCACTGATGGCTTGCCTCATGCAGGTATCCTGCCTGCTGATATAGGGGGTCAGCATAGCCAAAAGACGCTCAAAGATGGGGTCCGTCATCCTGAGAAAATTCCTGAAATCATCAGGATTATTCTCACGGAGCTCACGGAGCAAAGGCATATGAGAGAACTGGTCACGCTGGCGCAACCAATTCTTGGTCCATGAACTCCTCCTCACCCTGTTCATGGACTGGACTCGGGTCAAAGTATTAACCCCAACACCAAGTCCCCACACAGCACGAACTCGAGAACGAGTACGTCCACTCGACATGGCTTCAAAACGGTCGGCTGCTCAAACTAACAAACTTATAACAAACGCACTGAAGAACAGCAAGGCCTATGAAGAACGACCTGAAAATCAGGAACGAGCGGAGCAGAACGGCCTGCAAGGCAGGTTACGAACTGACCAACACGCACCGAAAAGCAGATACAAACCTCACAAGCACAAACTGAACCGCAGAAAACGAACGAAATAAGCTGAAGTGTGAAAAGCGCGAATCGTCTCTAACCAAACTTCTACTAACACGAGATAAACACGAGATTAGCAGAAGGAGCCCAAAGGGTGCCGGAGTGGGGCTTGGACTTCCTTTTTCTAGTCCCGTCGTACGTGCTATACGTCACCGCGTTCAAAACCAGCGGACTTTTGCAGTGACCGTGTGTGGCCAAGTCCGTCCGTTTTTAAGTCCGGCGCAAGGAGCAAACAAAGTCCGACGAAAAGTCCGCCGGGCAAAGTCCGCCGTAAAGTCCGCTCGTGTGTACGCGGCATTAGTCTTCAAAAGGTTGTCACACACTGTTCCTGGTATGTTGGCCCATTCCTTCATGCAGATCTCCTCTAGAGCAGTGATGTTTTGGGGCTGTCGCTGGGCAACACAGACTTTCAACTCCCTCCAAAGGTTTTCTATGGGGTTAAGATCTGGAGACTGGCTTGGCCACTCCAGGACCTTGAAATGCTTCGGTGTGTTTGGCATCATTGCCATGCTGAAAGACCGAGCCACGTTTCATCTTCAATGCCCTTGCTGATGGGAGGAGGTTTGCACTCAACATAGCCCCATTAATTCTTTCATGTACACGGATCAGTCGTCCTGTTCCCTTTGCAGAGAAACAGCCCCAAAGCATGATGTTGCCACCCCCATGCTTCACAGTAGGTTTGGTGTTCTTTGGCTGCAACTCAGCATTCTCTCTCCTCCAAACACGATGAGATGTGTTTCTACCAAACAGTTCTACTTTGGTTTCATCTGACCATATGACATTCTCCCAATCCTCTTCTGGATCATCCAAAAGTTCTCTAGCAAACCTCAGTTGGGCCCGGACATGTACTGGCTTAAGCAGGGGAACACGTCTGGCACTGCAGGATCTGAGTCCCTGGCAGCGTAGTGTGTTACTGATGGTAGCCTTTGTTATGTTGGTCCCAGCTCTCTGCAGGTCATTCACTAGGCCCCCCCGTGTGGTCCTGGGATTTTTGCTCACCGTTCTTGTGATCATTTTGACCTCATGGGGTGAGATCTTCCGTGGAGCCCCAGATCGAGGGAGATTATCAGTGGTCTTGTATGTCTTTCATTTTCTAATTATTGCTCCCACAGTTGATTTCTTCACACCAAGCCGCTTGCCTCTTGCAGATTCAGTCTTCCCAGCCTGGTGCAGGTCTACAGTTTTGTTTCTGGTGTCCTTCGACAGCTCTTTAGTTTTCACCATAGTGGAGTTTGGAGTGTGACTGTTTGAGGTTGTGGACAGGTGCCTTTTATACTGATAACAAGTTCAAACAGGTGCCATTAATACAGGTAATGAGTGGAGGACAGAGAAGCCTCTTGAAGAAGATACAGGTCTGTGAGAGCCAGAAATCTTGATTCATTGTAGGTGACCAAATACTTATTTTCCACCATAATTTGCAAATAAATTATTTAAAAAAATCAGACAATGTGATTGTCTGGATTTGTTTCCACATTTTGTCTCTCATATTTGAGGTATACCTATGATGACAATTGCAGGCCTCTCTCATCTTTTTAAGTGGGAGAACTTGCACAATTGTTGGCTGACTAAATACTTTTTTGCCCCACTGTAACAGGCCAATGCCCTCAACATGGGGAGGGTATCTTGCCAAGGAGGACTCCCTGGCAAAGCATCTTGCTCCCATGTTGATGAGGACAAGGGTCTCTTCACCACATCCCTGACTTAGTTCTGGACTCTGATTGGTTTATAATACATTGGTGTGCCTCAAAAACAACATTAGAGCTGGACATGAATTTTTTGTTCAAGAGTGGACCATCACTTACACTGGTCTTCTTGGTTGGGGGCTTCTCAGGGTAAGTGACAGAGGAGACACCCCAATCATCGTGGACAATGGAATGGAGAGAGGAGATATTAGCCTGGCTGTATAAGAAAGGGGGTGTTGAATGTGAACTTCCTGTCATAACAGGCCAATTCCCTCAACATGGGTAGGGTACCTTGCCAGGGAGGACCCCCCCGGCAAAGCATCCTGCTCCCATGTTGATGAGGACAAGTGTCTCTTCACCACATCCCTGACTTAGTTCTGGACTCTGATTGGTTTATAATACATTGGTGTGCCTCAAAAATAACACTAGAGCTGGACATGAATTGTTCATCCAAGAGTGGACCATCATTTACACTGGTCTTCTTAGAGGGGAGGCTTCTCAGGGTGAGTAACAGAGGAGACACTTATCATGGTGGACGATGGAGTGGAGAGAGGAGATATTAGCATGGCTGGATAAGAAAGGGGGGGTGTTGAATATGAACTCCCTGTCATAACAGGCCAATGCCCTCAACATGGGAGGGTACCTTGCCAGGGAGGCCCCCCTGGCAAAGCATCTTGCTCCCATGTTGATGAGGACAAGGGTCTCTTCACCACATAAGTGACAGAGGAGACACCAATCATGGTAGATGAGGGAGTGGAGAGTGGAGATATCAGCCTGACTGGATAAGAAGACCTAGACATAAATTGTTCATTCAAGAGTGGACCATCACTTACACTGGTCTTCTTGGGGAGGGGGCTTCTCAGGGTAAGTGACAGAGGAGACACCCCAATCATGGTGGACAATGGAGTGGAGGAGGAGAGTGAATAGGACAATGGAGAGGAGATATTAGCCTGGCTGGATAAGAAAGGGGGTGTTGAATATGAACTCCTTGTCATAACAGGCTAATGAACAAAATATATACAAGAAAAAGTTGTGCTACTAATGTCAAAGAATAAAAAATATAAAATGCAGCTCTGAAAAAATATAACAACTCCAAGACTCACCTTGGGGTAGGGAATTCACTGGTGAAATAGTGAATGGTACTGCAAATGTACCATGTATAAAAGTGCTCAGTGCATAAGTGAGGACGGTGGATGAGCTCATATGGCACAATCACAAAAACCAAAGGAATATATATAGTCTATACAGTAATTAAACATGAAGTGTTTATCTGACATAGGCCAATCAGCATCACAGTATGCCTATAATGCACATTAAAAAGTCTGTGGAGACTCCAATAAAAGATATATAGTCTCTTACAGATGACACAGAGATGCAATCATTCTTATGAGGGAAAATGATGAATATACAATGTAGGGAGTGAGTTTTACACACGACACTCTGGGATGTGCATCCAACACTGGGGGAGGGGGATGGGTACTCTTACCCCAAATCGTGGACACACACATGCCAGCAGCGGTGGGTCAATCGAGCATAAAACGATCCTCCAAAGTGAACTCTCCAACCAGAACTCCTGCAGAGAAGATGATGTATACCAGCATCAACATCCAGGGGGGTCGGTGGTAAGTTGTCACGGTAGGGGCTCCAACAGGTAAGTATTTGTTGTCATCCAAACAGCAGCATGTATCATGGGAAAAAGGTTAAACAAAAAGGCCTCCACATAGTGCAGATGAATCTGGGATAAAAAATTTATTCCGATAAAATAGGTATAAAACGTACAAAACATTGTTCCAGATGCGTACATAGGGTGATTACAGACATCAAATAAGAAAAGTGCGGTATGTAGAGCCAAGCAGGCTATGTACACGACATGTTTCATACTAACATACTTCTACTGGGGCATAAGCATAGCAGGCCAATGCCCTCAACGTGGAGAGGGTACCTTGCCAGGGAGGACCCCCTGGCAAAGCATCTTGCTCCCATGTTGATGAGGACAAGGGTCTCTTCACCACATCAGTGACAAAGGAGACACCAATCATGGTAGATGAGGGAGTGGAGAGTGGAGATATCAGCCTGACTGGATAAGAAGACCTGGACATAAATTGTTTATTCAAAAGTGGACCATCACTTACACTGGTCTTTTTTGGGGGGGGGGGGCGCTTCTCAGGGTAAGTGACAGAGGAGACACCCCAATCATGGTGGACAATGGAGTGGAGAGAGGAGATATTAGCCTGACTAGATAAGAAAGGGGGTGTTGAATGTGAACTCCCTATGATAACAGGCCAATGTCCTCAACATGGGGAGGATACCTTGCCAGGGAGGGAGGACCCCCGGGCAAAGTATCTTGTTCCCATTAAGACAAGGCCTCTCTAAAGTAAAATATGAAGGTAGCAAGAGTGCATATGTACCATCATCCAGAAATCAATATCAAAAAAGCGGTTGGAAGCCTGATCCCCAGTCAGGCGACCAAAAATGGAGCATATTGGACTATTACGGTACAGTAATTAAGGGTAACCATCAGAGCAAGTAACGACAATAATAAAATATAATACATTTATTGATGCAGCGGACAGAACATGGTAATACAAGAACATTTAGTAAAAGTACAGGCATATCACCAATGGATTCAATAGTATACAGTACAGCACAAAATCTCAGATATCATATTCCTCGACTAGTTTCGCGGACACAATCCGCTTCATCAGGAGGTTATCTGGAGATAAGTTTTTCTGACTAAACAGTCTGAACCTGACAATTAAAAATATACAAGATTTATAAAGATACATGATCAGACAATTTATGTTCCAGCATCAAAATATACAGATAGATAATGAAAATAAGGGAGGGGGAGGGGGAAGAACAAATCTGCTTACCCAGGTCCCAGCAGACCCCAGGCGCAAGGCCCCAACACCAGCGAATGATCTCCCACGGCAGCCTGGGGGAGCTAACAAGATAACAGGGTAGTAAGGATAAATGTATATCGAAATTAAGGTAACCCAGATTGCCATATACAAGGGGAAGTGAAACATAAAAAGGTGAGTATAAAAAAGGGTGGTGACTGGGGGGGTTTGATGGGTGAAAGTGTGAAGGATGTCAATAATTGAAATCGTATTATGTAAGGAATAGAGGTTTCAGGGTGACCAACCAATCAGACTGTTTAGTCAGAAAAACTTATCTCCAGATAACCTCCTGATGAAGCGGATTGTGTCCGCGAAACTAGTCGAGGAATATGATATCTGAGATTTTGTGCTGTACTGTATACTATTGAATCCATTGGTGATATGCCTGTACTTTTACTAAATGTTCTTGTATTACCATGTTCTGTCCGCTGCATCAATAAATGTATTATATTTTATTATTGTCGTTACTTGCTCTGATGGTTACCCTTAATTACTGTACCGTAATAGTCCAATATGCTCCATTTTTGGTCGCCTGACTGGGGATCAGGCTTCCAACCGCTTTTTTGATATTGATTTCTGGATGATGGTACATATGCACTCTTGCTACCTTCATATTTTACTTTAGAGAGGCCTTGTCTTAATCGTATACATTGGGTGGATAACACACCCGTCCTTTTGTCGAGTGGGACATCTGGGTAGCCTGTCTTAGTGGAAGGGCCCCCAATGCCCCCCACCATGCGGACCCCATTTGTTCCACCCTTCAATTTTAATCAACCCCCACTGACACACAATTTTGTGTGTCTTTGGGGGGGCCTCTAGTATATGTAATTCTACCCCTTTATATTAATATGGCTAATTGTCAGCCCCGATGCAACCCTCCGAGACAGATGCCCATTAGGTCGGCCAGACACCCTTACCCTGGCTACCCGCCCTCTATCCACATGGTTTTACCCAATCATGTGGTATTGTCTTTGGCCCTCCTTAACTTATATGCATATTATGCAATTAGGTGTCACGGGTTTATGTCTCTGTGGGATCACTGCACCGGTCTCTAGGGTATTACCATCCCTAGTTTACCTTAATAAAGCCTTTTCAATTGTTTCCAATTTTGCTTCTATCTCTATTAAGCTTGATTTATCCTATATTGTTGTTTTCACAATTGTTTTACGGAGACCACTGCTTCCCCACTCCTGGTCCTGGCTTCAAGCGCCGGCGCGGGCCCCTCCCCCTGTGCTCTCCCGCGGCGGCCTGGTGAGGTCCCTGGTGGAGGGATCGGCCTCTTATACGGGACCGCCCCCTCCTCTTGCACCGGCCTTGGCTGGGACGGTGTCCCTTTGGCCTTGCGGCCGATGCGCATGCGTGCGCGCGCGATCTATTCGCGCGCGCGCCGTGTGGAACCTCTGACCCTGTGACGTCATGCGCTGACGTCCCACCGACGCACGGCGCAGCGTCGCAGGGTTGGGAGCTATTTATGGCAGGCTATGCCTGCTAGCCGGACGGTTCGGTCTGCTACCCTTGGGTGCCTTTACCTCAGCCAGTACTAGTACAAGTAAGTACCTACCCACCCCTTTACTTAAGTCCCATACCCCTGGGCACTATCATCATGTATCTCTAAACTACTCTAATTTACCTTGCAGCTGGCCTAGGCTTATGTTTACTTGCCTTGGTTTATGGTTGCCCATCGCTTGCAGTCCTCATTATCACCCCTTCCTTTACCTTATCATGGAACTAGTCTCTAGCAGGGTGTCCCCTTCGGGAACCCCTCCATGTTTTTACTATTATCAGGTACTTTTTGCCCCCTATTTACCCCTATGTTCACAATTTGTATCCCCCTCCTCACTCTCCCCTTCCCCCCCCCTCTTACCCGCCACCCCACCCTCCTCCTTCCCTCCCCCCTTCTCTCCCCCCCCTCCTTTCCCCCTTTCTCTCCCCACCCCCCTTCACCCCTCCTATTATTTCCCCCGCCTCCTTTTTCCCCTCTCTCTTCTTTTCCTTCCTCCCCCCCCCCCCCCATTTTTTTCCCCCCCGTCTCCCTCCCAATCCCCCACTATCCCTCCTCCTCATTCCCCTTCCCCTCCCCCTCTTCACCCCCAACCCCCCTCCCTTTCCACGGCCCCTTCTCCTCACCCGTTTACCCTTCCACTTACATTACACCTTATGTCTTGTTCATCATCACTTCCTTTTAATTGGTTGGTCACCCTGAAACCTCTATTCCTTACATAATACGATTTCAATTATTGACATCCTTCACACTTTCACCCATCAAACCCCCCCAGTCACCACCCTTTTTTATACTCACCTTTTTATGTTTCACTTCCCCTTGTATATGGCAATCTGGGTTACCTTAATTTCGATATACATTTATCCTTACTACCCTGTTATCTTGTTAGCTCCCCCAGGCTGCCGTGGGAGATCATTCGCTGGTGTTGGGGCCTTGCGCCTGGGGTCTGCTGGGACCTGGGTAAACAGATTTGTTCTCCCCCCTCCCCCTCCCTTATTTTCATTATCTATCTGTATATTTTGATGCTGGAACATAAATTGTCTGATCATGTATCTTTATAAATCTTGTATATTTTTAATTGTCAGGTTCAGACTGTTTAGTCAGAAAAACTTATCTCCAGATAACCTCCTGATGAAGCGGATTGTGTCCGCGAAACTAGTCGAGGAATATGATATCTGAGATTTTGTGCTGTACTGTATACTATTGAATCCATTGGTGATATGCCTGTACTTTTACTAAATGTTCTTGTATTACCATGTTCTGTCCGCTGCATCAATAAATGTATTATATTTTATTATTGTCGTTACTTGCTCTGATGGTTACCCTTAATTACTGTACCGTAATAGTCCAATATGCTCCATTTTTGGTCGCCTGACTGGGGATCAGGCTTCCAACCGCTTTTTTGATATCTTGTTCCCATGTTGATGAGGACAAGGGTCTCTTCACCACATACCTGACTTAGTTCTTGACTCTGATTGGTTTGTAATACATTGTTGTGTCTCAAAAATAACATTAGAGCTGGTCATGAATTGTTTGTTCAAGAGTGGACCATCATTTACACTGGTCTTCTTGGAGGGGAGGCTTCTCAGGGTGAGTGACAGAGGAGACACTTATCATGGTGGACAATGGAGTGGAGAGAGGAGATATCAGCCTGGCTGTCTAGGAAAGGGGGGTGGGTGTGAGTGTAAACTCCCTGTCATAACAGGCCAAATGCCTTCAACATGGGGAAGGTACCTTTCCAGGGAAGACCTCTTGACCACTTCCCTGACGGTGGTTGTGTTAGTGGTTGTGAGGGTCTGCAGGTGGGGGCTTACCAAAATCCTGGAAGCACCCTATCATTCCCCCACATTTGTTAAATGATAAGGGTCCCGGCGATGTCATTTACCAAATAGGGTCATGTCCATATTTGGTCAATGATGTCACCCAAGAGACACCCAGCCTTTTATTTACATTTATTGGCAGGGAATTGGAGGTGTCTTTTGTGGTGAGTATGTGATGAGAGGAGACATGTCAGCAGGTTTTTTTTTCTTTTGGTAGGATGGCTGGTGTTGTTCATTATGATTGACATGGATCTGCATCACTGAGTCTGATGAGAGTTGCAGTTCTTCTAGATTGAGAGGATCCATACTGCAGTTTACAAGCTGAACTCCAGCCTTCCCTTCAGTCTTTCACAGCTGTGCAGATTCCTGTGATTCACCGCACGCTATGAACTTTTCACAGTATGCATTAGAAGCTGCAATAAGTCATATAGATTCTGCCTCATTTCCTGGCTGGAAAACATCCAGCATCATCTAATCCTCTTCTCTCCCTTTCCTCAAAACCCGACAATTTTGAAAAAATATATATATATATATATATATATATATATATATATATACAGTATCTCACAAAAGTGAGTACACCCCCAATACTCAGAATCACTCGGAAATACTCGGGAACACTCCTGAGTGTTTCTGAGCTTTTCTGAGGGTTTCTGAGTGCATCCGAGCAGTCTCCGAGTATTTCCAAGTCTCTCTGGCACCCCCTCACCTCTGGCTACATGTGGTATTGCATGCAATAGAAGTCAATATGGAACGAAGTATCCTCGTTTCCATTGACTTCTATGAGGAAACTCGCTTTGATATGCTAGTGCTTTGGATTACAAGCATTCTCCAGGAACGGATTATGCTCGTAATCCAAGGTTCCACTCTAACTCAACACACAGCCATTAATGTCTAAACCTCTAGCAACAACAGTGAGTACATATAAGATAATTGTGGGGTATTCCTGCGCTATCGTGAACGGGGTTGGGGAGAGAGGAGGAGGGACACCCAATCTCAATAAAAACAAGGAAAAGCAGCATACACCAAATGGGGTACAGCCTGTCCCCAGTTAAAACAAAATGGAATAAAGTGTGGTGCTGCGCTAATCCCAATGAGATAGGCGCATATAGGCTCTGTGCTCGTGAGCGTCTTATAGTGCACCAAAATAGGCTTTACAAATGTAACAATAAAAAGATAACCTCATATGACAAATGTGTCCTTATGTGCTGATAGTGTGTATGGTCAAGAAAATCGTAATAAATACACAATAAATAATAATAAATATAACATGCAAAGTGATTGGTGCTAAAACATCACATTAGCAAACATAAATGTATGGGTGAATATAGCTACGATAAAAATAGCAGCTGGCTAAGACTATCACCAATCGCCAACTAGCTAAAAACAATATAAATCAACACATTCATAAGTGCATATATAGCCAAAGTGCATCCAGTGCAAGTTAAATGTGGCTAAGTGCTTAAAAGTTCATAAGCATGCATGCAAAACTGCGTGCAAAATATTATCAGGTGCAGTGCTCCTTGCGGCGAAAAACAATCAATCACAAGTCCATAAAACGTGTATTGACATCGTGCTAAACATGGGTGACAGTGGTGGTCAGTCTTCATGCAACAATGTGCACATTAGTGGGCAGTGGCCCCTTACCTGAAGGTAATAGGGTAATCGCGTTTAGCCAATCAGAGGCATGGCAGCCTTTGTAGAGACCCTGGGTATAATCTGTAATGGAGGATGGTGGAAATATGGTCCTATCCTGATCGCTTCTTCAGGGAACCCCTGAAGAAGTCACGTGACCGTGACGTCACGCGTAGGGACGGGACAGGCACTCTCTGACTGTTATTTGCATTACGAGCTCGCCGCTCGTCGGATCTCCACCCGGTTTTTAACGTTCTATGTGAGTACTGTATTTTATGTTGTAATAAAAGTGATATGCTTCCATGCAATACTACACTATTGTGGGCTTCCTTTCTTAATCTATCTGGGTGACCCCGGGACACTACTTGGAAGGACCAGATGCCCCTACAATAGAAGCGATCAGGATAGGACCATATTTCCACCATCCTCCATTACAGATTATACCCAGGGTCTCTACAAAGGCTGCCATGCCTCTGATTGGCTAAACGCGATTACCCCATTACCTTCAGGTAAGGGGCCACTGCCCACTAATGTGCACATTGTTGCATGAAGACTGACCACCACTGTCACCCATGTTTAGCAAGGAAGTCAATACACGTTTTATGGACTTGTGATTGATTGTTTTTCGCCGCAAGGAGCACTGCACCTGATAATATTTTGCACGCAGTTTTGCATGCATGCTTATGAACTTTTAAGCACTTAGCCACATTTAACTTGCACTGGATGCACTTTGGCTATATATGCACTTATGAATGTGTTGATTTATATTGTTTTTAGCTAGTTGGCGATTGGTGATAGTCTTAGCCAGCTGCTATTTTTATCGTAGCTATATTCACCCATACATTTATGTTTGCTAATGTGATGTTTTAGCACCATTCACTTTGCATGTTATATTTATTATTATTTATTGTGTATTTATTACAATTTTCTTGACCATACACACTATCAGCACATAAGGACACATTTGTCATATGAGGTTATCTTTTTATTGTTACATTTGTAAAGCCTATTTTGGTGCACTATAAGACGCTCACGAGCACAGAGCCTATATGCGCCTATCTCATTGGGATTAGCGCAGCACCACACTTTATTCCAACAGTGAGTACACCCCTATGTGAAAATGACTAAATTGGCCCATATTAGCCATTTTTCCTTACATTAATTGAATACGCTGCGCTAAAAATTATATAGATTGTAGTGTATACTAAAACTATGTACAATTACTCAAATTAATATAACTAATAAATGGATTTGATATACACACAAAACCAATTTAAAGTGCCTCGTACATAACTGTGTTTAAAACCATAAACATAAACAAATAATATATAGAAAAAGTGCTCGTGTGCAATATATAGTGTCCAAATGTGTCGTAAATGACCGTGCTGAAAAAAAACAACACTGTAGGGGATATGTGATTCAGATCATAAGACAAAGTGCTCATGTGCATATAAATCGCATCCAAATCGCATCCAACTGCGTCTCTAGTAACGTGATAAAAGTTTGTGTAATTCAGGAACAATAAAAAGTGTGATCCAAAATATGCTGGGGTGTCTTCACTCAGGTGCCCCCCCTTAGGTAGTAAACGTTCACCTTGGAGCGTGCGACTTTGCGATTAAGCCAAGTCAAAACACGCATGTGAACCACCTCTGTGCTCTTTAAAATGTCAGACTCCTGGTTTCCTCAACATAGTTATCCGGGATATGTGAAAGGAAAAATTCAATAGTGGAATGATGTTTTAATCAATTTATTTCACTAAAACAAAGATCCCCATCTTGGGTACTCACATATATCAGGTGCGTCAGTGCACCATTCTATAATGAACATGTAGCAGATTATACCAGGGTGGTATCGGGATGATACGAGCATCCTACTTAGCTTACAAGATATCTTGTTGTGCCGTCCTGACCCCTCCCCAACTAGAGTCGATACAGAGATATCTTATCTACTTCAGGGGGAAATATTTTTCTTCCCCGGTGTCATGTGACTCGTTAGTGTTACAAGGTCTCAGGTGTGAATGGGGAGCAGGTGTGTTAAGTTTGGTGTTTTCGCTCTCACTCTCTCATACTGGAGAACTCTCTGAGGATCTGAAAAAAAAGAATTGTTGATCTACATAAAGATGGCCTAGGCTATAAGAAGATTGCCAAGACCCTGAACCTGAGCTGCAGCACGGTGGCCAAGACCACACAGCAGTTTAACAGGACAGGTTCCACTCAGAACAGGCCTCGCCATGGTCGACCAAAGAAGTTGAGTGCACGTGCTCAGCGTTATTTCCAGAGGTTGTCTTTGGGAAATAGACGTATGAGTGCTGCCAGCATTGCTGCAGAGGTTGAAGGGGTGGCGAGGTCAGCCTGTCAGTGCTCAGACCATACGCCGCACACACCATCAAATTGGTCTGCATGGCTGTCATCCCAGATGGAAGCCTCTTCTAAAGATGATGCACAAGAAAGCCTGCAAACAGTTTGCTGAAGACAAGCAGACTAAGGACATGGATTACTGGAACCATGTCCTGTGGTCTGATGAGACCAAGATATACTTATTTGGTTCAGATGGTGTCAAGCGTGTGTGGTGTCAACCAGGTGAGGAGTACAAAGACAAGAGTGTTTTGCCTACAGTCCAGCATGGTGGTTGGATTGTCATAGTCTGGGGCTGCACTGAGGAGCTAAACCCTATTGAGCATCTGTGGGGCATTCAATTTCTAGAAACACCTTATATTAGAGCAATGGCAGGTGACAGGTTCTCTTTATGGAGACATCAGAGGTCTATTAGACCCCCAATGTCTCCCCTGACCACCCCGGACATTTATATACAATCTTCTGATTGATAGTGGTCAATGATAAAAGGTGGAACTTTAAAAAAAATGATATTGTTGATGTATATGTTGATAGGGTCAGGAATGTATTTGTGGAGACTTTTAAAATTGCTGATGTTCCTCCTTATTATATCACCAATCACACATCCCATGATATATGGATCCTCATAAAAACATATAATTCATTGTATGTATTTAACAGAGACAAAGATTATTATAATTTAATTGTATTATTACAAACCATGTGGAAACTCTGCCCAAAACTAGTGGGAAAAGTGGAGACCATCTGAAGTGCTGATGCATTTCCTAAAAACCTAGAAGGAACCATAATATTCGATGGAAGAGGAAGAGAGAAATTAAAAGGAAAGAAAAGAAGAACTGGGTGAAATGAAACTGAGAGAAATTAAACTAAGAAAAATGAAACTGAGAGAAATGAAACTGGGAGAAATGAAACTGGGAGAAATGATGTGACCGTGAAATATATCAGAGGATCAATGTATGAGAAAGGAAAGCAGAAGTACGAATGTCATGCATGGAAACAAATGAATCGATGTGACAAGTCTTTAAGGTATTCATGTTGAGTTGTAAAGTTACTCAACATTGTTGAATAACTCAACAAAGTTATTCAAAAATTTTACAACATAAACTAAATTCTTTTGTTAATAGGACTATAACCTGCATTGGGCAGATTGGGAGCTGGATCCAGAATGGTAGCAAGAATTTCTCCAACACCCCTCAACAGAATGTAATGTGAAGAGATCACAAAGATCACCCAGATATGGGGGTTCTCAGGATGTCTGATGTCTGAAAGAGAAAGCAGAGAAGGGACTTATCTAGGCTGGAGGGGGCTGGATATCCAGTGGACCTCTTTCTTACTTTGCCATGAAAGGACAACATTCTAGGTTTACATTGGGCTACACACACCCAAAAATGTACGCTATGTCCTTCTGTCCCACTGCTGTACCCCTCGCCCACCTTTTTTGCTATGGTTGTTGTGTTATTCAGGAGTTATTACAGCAGATGCTGTCCAAATAATAAATAAAGAAATAAATCTTTTGGACAATATATATATATATATATATATATATATATATATATATATATATATATATATATATATATATACACAATATCTCACAAAAGTGAGTACACCCCTCACATTTTTGAAAATATTTTATTCTATCTTTTCATGTGACAACACTGAAAAAATAACACTTTGCTACAATGTAAAGTAGTGAGTGTACAGCTTGTATAACAGTGTAAATTTGCTGTCCCCTCAAAATAACTCAACACACAGCCATTAATGTCTAAACCGCTGGCAACAAAGGTGAGTACACCCCTAAGTGAAAATGTCCAAATTAGGCCCAAAGTGTCAATATTTTGTGTGGCCACCATTATTTTCCAGCACTGCCTTAACCCTCTTGGGCATGGAGTTCACCAGAGCTTCACAGGTTGCCACTGGAGTCCTCTTCCCCTCCTCCATGATGACATCACGGAGCTTGTGGATGTTAGAGACCTTGCGCTCCTCCACCTTCCCTTTGAGGATGCCCCACAGATGCTCAATAGGGTTTAGGTCTGGAGACATGCTTGGCCAGTCCATCACCCTTACCCTCAGCTTCTTAAGCAAGGCAGTGGTCGTCCTGGAGGTGTGTTTGGGGTCGTTATCATGTTGGAATACTGCCCTACGGCCCTACGGCCCAGTCTCTGCAGGGAGGGGATCATGCTCTGCTTCAGTATGTCACAGTCACAGTACATGTTGGCATTCATGGTTCCCTCAATGAACTGTAGCTCCCCAGTGCTGGCAGCACTCCTGCAGCCCCAGACCATGACAATCCCACCACCATGCTTGTCTGTAGGCAAGACACACTTGTCTTTGTACTCCTCACCTGGTTGCCACCACACATGCTTGACACCATCTGAACCAAATAAGTTTACCTTGGTCTCATCAGACCATAGGACATGGTTCCAGTAATCCATGTCCTTAGTCTGCTTGTCTTCAGCAAACTGTTTGCAGGCTTTCTTGTGCATCATCTTTAGAAGAAGCTTCCTTCTTGGGCGACAGCCATGCAGACCAATTTGATGCAGTGTGCGGCGTATGGTCTGAGCACTAACAGGCTGACCCCTTCAACCTCTGCAGCAATGCTGGTAGCAGTCATACGTCTATTTCCCAAAGACAACCTCTGGATATGATGCTGAGAACATGCACTCAACTTCTTTGGTCGAACCTGTCCTGTTTAACTGTGCTGCAGCTCAGTTTCAGGCTCTTGGCAATCTTCTTATAGCCTAGGCCATCTTTACGTAGAGCCACAATTCTTTTTTTCAGATCCTCAGAGAGTTCTTTGCCATGAGGTGCCATGTTGAACTTCCAGTGACCAGTATGAGAGAGTGAGAGCGATAACACCAAATTTAACACACCTGCTCCCCATTCACACCTGAGTCCTTGTAACACTAACCAGTCACATGACACCGGGGAGGGAAAATGGCTAATTGGACCCAATTTGGACATTTTCACTTAGGGGTGTACTAACTTTTGTTGCCAGCGGTTTAGACATTAATGGCTGTGTGTTGAGTTATTTTGAGGGGACAGCAAATTTACACTGTTATACAAGCTGTACACTCACTACTTTACATTGTAGCAAAGTGTCATTTCTTCAGTGTTGTCACATGAAAAGATAATAATAAATAATGAATAAAATATTTACAAAAATGTGAGGGGTGTGCTCACTTTTGTGAGATACTGTATATACTGTATATACATATATATATATATATATATATATATATTGTACAGGACACCAAGGGTGGGTCCTTGACGAGTATAGGTTGGTGCACTTAGGGGTCCCGTACAGGGTGTGAGACTCCGGGACAGTGGTACAGAAGAGAGGACTGACTCGCAGTCCTCTCGGCATTAGTAGTGGCTTATTTGGGATCTGGAATTTTGGAGGTCCTGAGTGAAATTTGGATGGGAAAAGGACCTCCACTCTTGACCAGTGGCTGAACTACCATTGTCACAGCAGTCGCACTTGCGACCAGGCCCTTGTGTTCCGCCACTGTGGGGGGCCCCCAAGACCCGGCATCTCCCCCTGTACTGCACCTCCAACTGGCAGTTCACTATGCAGTGGAGGGGGGTGGGAGGGGGTCATCGTCAGCTCTGTGTCCCCCGTGGGATCTCCCTCCAGCTAGCAGTCCACTTCAGTGGATGTGCTGGGGGTTGGAGGTGCACATCAAGTGGGTACAGAGCATAGAAGTGTTATGCCGCGTACACACGGTCGTACTTTTCGTCTACAAAAGTCAGACAGCCTGTCCGACAGACTTCCGGCAGACTTTCGGTGGACTTGCGGCGGACTTGCGGCCTACTTTCTAACGAACGGACTTGCCTACACACGACCACACAAAAGTCGGTTGGATTCGTACGTGATGACGTACACCGGACTAAAATAAGGAAGTTCATAGCCAGTAGCCAATAGGTGCCCTAGCGTGGCTTTTTGTCCGTCGGACTAGCACACAGACGAGCGGATTTCGGGGTCCGTCGTAGTTACGAAGTAAAGTTTTGAAGCATGTTTCAAATCTAAAGTACGTCGGATTTGAGGCTAAAAAAGTACGTTGAAAGTCCGGAGAAGCCCACACACGATCGGATTACCAGCCAGCTTTAGTCCGTCAGCGTCCGTTGGACTTTTGTAGACGAAAAGTACGACCGTGTGTACGCGGCATTAGGCCCCTTTCACACTGGCGGACTGATCGGTCCATCCATAGCTCGCTATGGAGCGGCTGGTGTAAATATACATGTGTCTGCTGACAACCACCGCCATCCGTTCCAATTCTGTCTGTTGGATTTTGACTTTAATTTCCAGTCTCACATTATTTTTATTGGTTCATACCAGTTCCTCTTATTAATTTGAGTTTGGAATCATCAATTTACCATATGTGGACACTTTATACTGTGTTTGTTCATTTCACTTCACTTATGGTTTTTGCACATATGCTTTACTGTTCAGTACAGCATCTCTTACTTAATTGTTTCACTACACTTTAACTTCCCAATATTTCTTAGCGCTGCATTTTTTCCTAGTTGTTGGATTTTGACTGAATGACAGTCGGATGGAAACAGACAGGCAGTCTGTTCCCATCCGACCGCCCTATAGAAAGCAGCTAGCTGTGTCCGCTTCAGTGGAGCAGACATGAACCTGTCATCCGTTTGCTCAGCGGAAACCAGTGGAGAGATCCCCCGCTGAGCAAACATATCCTGCTGACAGCTCCACCCCTGCTGGGGAATAAAGAGGATGCTGGGAGGTGCAGAAATGTGTGTCTATGAGGGGGGGTGCTTTGGAGGTGTTCTGGGGTTACAAAGGCTTGGTGGGCATATGGAGGCATACTAGGAGATAAAGAGGATTCTAGGAGGTGCAGAGGTGTTCTGGGGGGGGTGAAGAGGTGTGTGGGGGGTTCAAAGGTGATCTGAGGGGGTACGGAGGATGCTGGGAGGTGCAGAGGTGTTCTGAGGGGGTACGGAGGATGCTGGGAGGTGTAGAGGTGTTCTGAGGGGGTACGGCAGATGCTGGGAGGTGTAGAGGTGTTCTGAGGGGGTACGGAGGATGCTGGGAGGTGTAGAGGTGTTCTGAGGGGGTACGGAGGATGCTGGGAGGTGCAGAGGTGTTCTGAGGGGGTACGGCGGATGCTGGGAGGTGTAGAGGTGTTCTGAGGGGGTACGGAGGATGCTGGGAGGTGCAGAGGTGTTCTGAGGGGGTACGGAGGATGCTGGGAGGTGTAGAGGTGTTCTGAGGGGGCACGGAGGATGCTGGGAGGTGTAGAGGTGTTCTGAGGGGGTACGGAGGATGCTGGGAGGTGCAGAGGTCTGTGTAGGACGTGCAGCGACGTGTAAAGGGGTACATACGTTTGCTGGGGGATATGGAGGTGTGCTGGGGGTAAAGGGGGTTATTTGAGAGGTACAGAGATGTGCAGGGGGTATAGAGGCATGCTGAGGGGTACAGAGGTATTCTGGGGGTGTAGAGATGTGCAAAGGGGTATGGCCTTAGATGGTTCTTGTAGGACCACCCCCACTTTAAATGCCCCACCCGTAATTAGGATATGTTCTCCCAGGGGCAACCTGTCCATTAGGAGCACCCAGGTGCCATCCCCCTATCCATGCGTCTGGGCCCCCATGCAGGACACTTGTAATCCAATGGGGGGTGGGTAATTTTTGAAGCACCTGATTAGAGCCAGAGGCTATAATAGGCTTCAAAATAGGGTGGACTCGGGGCACAAAGCATTGCGCTATGAGCCCAACCAGGTGTTTTACAATAGCAAATTAATATGTGCTAGGAGAAGTGTCCCAATTGGCCGCCGAGGAGGAGGGGGGAAACAGAAGCTGCCATGATGCCTGTGGAGAGCAGGGGAAGGGGAAGCTACCATGATACCCACGGAGATCAGGGGAAGCCGCTGGTGACGCCCGTCTCCTGTGGCCCAGGTGAAGCGCTGCCCACCTGACCGGGGGGGGGGGTGCGGGATGGCTGTGGATTGTTTGCCGCCCCCCCAAAAGAAATTTACCACCAGCCACCACTGTGTTCTCAACCTCTAATTGCTGGCTGAACACCCAAAAATTTGGGGAAAGTTTGGCAACTATGCAGGAAGGGATCCCGCTGCAGAACACATGAAAGGGTCCTGCTGTGGGACCACAATAAAGGGCCCTGTGATGGGAGTAAATAGTAAATAGTGGTGAGTTAAAAATCAGAGTTAGTGGAACTGGACTAAGTGGTGAGTTAAAAATCAGAGTTAGTGGAACTGGACTAAGTGGTGAGTTAAAAATCAGAGTTAGTGGAACTGGACTAAGTGGTGAGTTAAAAACCAGTTAGTGGAACTGGACTAAGTGGTGAGTTAAAAACCAGCATTGAAAACAAGAGGTTATAAAAGGGGTCAAGTACCTGTGTATGGTGAGTGTGTACCTGTGTATTGTAAGTATTATTATTATTATTATTATTATTATACAGGTTTTATATAGCGCCAACAGTTTGCGCAGCACTTTACATCAGGAGGGCAGACATTATAGTAACATTACAATATGGTACAAGAGGAATCAGAGGGCCCTGCTCGTTAGAGCTTACAATCTAAAAAGGAAGGGTCAATTGATACAAAAGGTAATAGCTGTGGGGGGATGAGCTGATGGAGAAAGTAAAACAGTGTTAGTTAGATACAGGATAGGCTTCTTTGAAGAGAAGGGTTTTCAGGGATCACCTAAAGATGGATAGATAGGGGACAGTCGGACAGATTGGGGTAGGAAGTTCCAAAGGATGGGAGAAGCTCTGGAGAAATCCTGGAGGCGAGCATGGGAGGAGGTGACAAGGGAGCTAGAGAACAGGAGGTCTTGGGATGACCGAAGAGAGCAGCTTGGTTGGTATTTTGCGACTAGGTTAGTGATGTAGCTTGGGGCAGAGTTATGGATGGCTTTGTAAATTATTGTTAGTACTTTGAATTATATTTGTTGGGTGAGTTTAGAACCTTATGGAGGATGTCAATGATGGTTTTCTGCACAACTGTCAGGTCAGCAGTCTTTCTCATGATTGTGATTCCTACTGAACCCGACAGAGACCATTTAAAGGCTCAGGAACCCTTTTCAGGTGTTATGGCTGAATTAGCTGATTAGAGTGGGACACTTTGAGCCTAGAATATTGCACCTTTTCACAATATTCTAATTTTCTGAGATTGCGGACCTGGGGCCCCCATGAGCTGTAAGCCACAATCACCACAACCATGGCAAATCACGGCCTGAACCACCCTGCCCCGCCTATCTCATGAGACATGAGTCCATCTCACGTATTAGTCCCACCCCCCAAGTTGCATTAGTGAAACAAATCAACTCCCGCACGACAGTCCAACCTTTCGAGTAAGTACATGAGTGCTGCAAATGTACGTGGGTTGTATTGAGTATTAGTGTCAGTTTGTACCTGTCTATTGTTAGTTCCTGAGTGTTGTCTGAGTAGAGTGTGTGGATCGTTAGTACCTGTGTATTGTGTGTGTGCACATGGATCTGCGAGTGCACGTTGGTCTGCGAGTACCTGTGTATTGTCTTGTTCAGTACCTGTGTATTGTCTTGTTGAGTACCTGTGTATTGTAGTGTTGAATACCTTTGTATTGTCTTGTTAAGTATTAGTGTTAGGAAGCTAGTTGTTAGGTAATTTGGGCAGGGTATAATCCCCAATCCTCATTAAATTAGTAGGTACGATGCCCGGTGTGTGTGGAGATGTGATTCGCTGTACATCTTGCGGCATGTATGCGTTCCTTGATCATCCGATTGAGGGTGAATACTGCTGTGCAAAATGTAAGCACATTGTTTCCCTGGAAGCCCAGGCTCTGAATCTGGAGAAGCAACTGTCAGCACTGAGAAGACCCTCCATACTAAAGGAAAGCCAGGAACATACACGGCAGGTGGCGGCAGGGGCCAGCACAGAGGCAGGTGGAGACAAAGAGGTGCAGGCACTAGCAAAGTGTAGATGGGTGACAGTCAGGAAGGGTAGAGGGGGAAGTGCCAGGGAGGCCAATCCAGGGCTGGAACATCCCAATAATTACGCTCCATTGAGTGACATTGGTGAAACCGGTCAGGGACCAGCACTGCTGGAGCTGAGGGACTCTCCTAGCTGCCGGGGGAAGAACTCCTCCAGTGAAAGTGGGGGGGGGGAGCGAAGGGAAAGGAAAGACATGGATGTGGTGGACAGAGTACTGGGAGGGGCTGGAGAAGACCCGGCTATCATGGTGCATGTTGGCACCAATAACAAAGTCAGAGGCAGATGGAGTGTCCTAAAGAATGATTTTAGGGGCTTGGGAGCCAAATTGAGGAAAATGACCTCCAAGGTAGTATTCTCAGGAATACTACCGGTACCTTGAGCCACACCAGAAAGGCAGAGGGAGATTAGGGAAGTAAAAGTGGAGAAGGAGCTGGTGTAGTAAGGAGGGGTTTGGGTTCCTGGAGGACTGGGCTGACTTCTCAGTCGGTCACCAGTACTATAGAAGGGACGGACTGCACCGGGTTCAGATCTGCTGGGAGTGAAGAAAGCAAAAAAGTTTGAGGGGGAGGCCTAGAGGTAGATATAGTCAGTGCTGAACATATTCCAGAGGGTAGTATTGGGGGCATTAGTGGTAGGTTGATGAAAGCACATAAACCCAAGGTAAGTATAGTAACAAGTCCTAGTTGCAATCTCAGAACACCCAATAAGAGGATAGTATGCGACCGGTCTAAACTACGTGGCATGATCACCAATGCCAGGAGCCTGGCAGACAAGATGGGAGAACAGGTGATACTGTTGTACGAGAAGGATTTGGATTTTGTGGGAATTTCAGAGACCTGGTTCAACAGCTCTCATGATTGGCTGGCAAACATTCAAGGGTATACCCTATATCGCAAGGATAGAGAGGGTAAAAAAGGGGTGGGTATGCCTGTATATCAAGAATAATGTACAAGTGAATGTGAGAGATGACATCACTGAGGGAGCTAGAGAGGAGGTGGAATCCTTATGGGTAGAGCTCCAAAGGGATGAAGCTAAGGGGAAAATAATACTGGGAGGATGCTATAGGCCCCCTAACCTGAGGGAGGAGGGGGGGACGGATCTCCTATCAAGTTGGATTAGCAGCAAGGATGGGAAGTGTTATCATAATGGGGGATTTTAATTATCCAGACATAGACTGGGCGGAGGGAACCACACATTCATCTAAGGCTCACCAGTTCCTAAATGTCTTGCAGGACAATTTCATGGTTCAGATGGTAGACACATTAACTAGAAATAAAGCGTTATTGAACCTACTGATTACCAACAATACAGACCTGATCACGGATGTGGAAATACGGGGCAATTTATGTAACAGCGATCACAGATCAATTGGCTTGAGTATAAATCACACAAATAGGAAACCTAAAGGGAATACAAAGATACTGAATTTCAAAAGAGCCAACTTCCCTAAACTACGAGCCTTGCTAGAAGGCATAAATTGGGATAAAATCTTAGGAACAAAGAACACGGAGGAGAGATGGGTTTGCTTTAAGAGCATATTAAATAAAGGCATTAGCCAATGCATCCCATTGAATAATAATAATAAATTTAAAAGAGCGAACAAAAGTCCTGGATGGCTTAACTCCAATATAAATTGCATATAAAAGCAAAGGAGAAAGCCTTCAAAAAAATACAAGGTTGAGGGATCATCATCAGCATTCAGACTTTATAAAGAAGGCAACAAGAAATATAAGGGTGCAATTAGGGTGGCTAAGATAGAACACGAAAGACACATAGCAGAGGAGAGCAAAAAAAATCCCAAGAAATTCTTTAAGTATGTAAACATTAAAAAAGGGAGGACTGTCAAGTATCAGGTGTGACCAGAGCTGTGTGGACGGCAACAGAGGAAAAAACGCAGGTAAGGTGAAAATATATGATTTATTAAGATAAATGAATAAATGCAACCACCTCCAATATACTACAATGTGCAACCAACCAACCACCAATAGAAACCCACAAATAATAACAGACAAATATATACAAGTAAAGGGGAATACCAGAATCATAAACACGGCCAGGCCAGGGTCATCAACGGGAGGTCAGCAGCTGGGGAAAAGGAAGACAAACAGGACAGGGAGACGATAGATGGATCACAGGAGGGACGGGTACAGGTACAAGGTTCAGGGTCCAGGGTTCAGGTAACAGACAGAAACAGGATCAGGTACAGGTATAGATGCAGATACAGAGCTTCACAGGTTCAGGGCCAGGGCACAAGGAAAGATACCAAGGCAAGGCATCAGTGTGTCTGCTGGGTACTTATACACACCTCCTGCAATCACCCAGGTGATGCCTGATTGCAGGAACCACCTGCTGGTGGATGCCAGTACTGCAGCCCAAGGATCACATAATACTACAAACAGGGGAAGGCTCCCCTATCAGTTCCAGACTGCCAGGAGACACCTGCTGGTGGACCACAGTACTACATGCCAAATGTCAGACAGTATCATCAGCGGGTGGAACCTTTCCTGACAAGGACAGACCATATTGGCCCCATAAAGAATGAGGAAGGACATCTGGTTACAAAGGATGGGGAGATGGCGAAGGTATTGAATGTATTCTTCTCCTCAGTCTTCACGAGGGAATCGGGGGGCTTCAGTAACCAAAACTGCAGTGTTTATCCTCATGACACATCACAGGAAGCACCTCCATGGTTAACAGAGGACAGAATTAAAATTAGACTGGGGAACTTAACATTAATAAATCACCGGGACCAGATGGCTTGCACCCGAGGGTACTTAGGGAACTCAGTCAAGTAATTGACAGACCATTGTTCCTAAGTTTTACTGACAGTCTACTGACTGGAATGGTAAAAGCTGGTTGGAGAAAAGCCAATGTAACACCAATATTTAAATAGGGCCCAAAATACATCCCTGGGAATTAGAGACCAGATAACCATCCCAGCCTAACATCAATAGTATGCAAGCTCTTGGAGGGGGTGATAAGAGACTATATACAAGATTTTATTAATGAGAACGGCATCATTAGCAGTAATCAGCATGGATTCATCAATCTATTAACCTTCTATGAGGAGGTGAGTTGCCATCTAGATAAAGGAAGGCCCAAAGACGTGGTGTATCTGGATTTTGCAAAAGCATTTAACACAGTTCCCCATAAACATTTACTGTACAAAGTAAGGTCCGTTGGCATGGACCATAGGGTGAGTACATGGATTGAAAACTGGCTACAAGGGCGAGTTCAGAGGGTGGTGATAAATGGGGAGTACTCAGAATGGTCAGGGGTGGGTAGTGGGGTTCCCCACGGTTCTGTGCTGGGACCAATCCTATTAAATTTGTTCATAAACGATCTGGAGGATGGAATAAACAGTTCAATCTCTGTATTTGCAGACGATACTAAGCTAAGCAGGGCAATAACTTATCCGCAGGATGTGGACACCTTGCAAAAAGATCTGAACAAATGAATGGGGTGGGCGACTACATGGCAAATGAGGTTCAATGTAGAAAAATGTAAAATAATGCATTTGGGTGGCAAAAATATGAATGCAATCTATACACTGGGGGGAGAACCTCTGGAGGAATCTAGGATGGAAAAGGACCTGGGAGTCCTAGTAGATGATAGGCTCAGCAATGGCATGCAATGCCAAGCTGCTGCTAACAAAGCAAACAGAATATTGGCATGCACTAAAAAGGGGATCAGCTCCAGAGATAAAACGATAATTCTCCCGCTCTACAAGACTCTGGTCCGGCCGCACCTGGAGTATGCTGTCCAGTACTGGGCACCAGTCCTCAGGAAGGATGTACTGGAAATGGAGCGAGTACAAAGAAGGGCAACTAAGCTAATAAAGGGTCTGGAGGATATTAGTTATGAGCAAAGGTTGCGAGCACTGAACTTATTCTCTCTAGAGAAGAGACGCTTGAGAGGGGATATGATTTCAATTTACAAATACCGTACTGGTGAGCCCACAATAGGGATAAAACTTTTTCGCTGAAGGGAGTTTAACAGGACACGTTGCCACTCGGTAAAGTTAGAAGAAAAGAGGTTTAACCTTAAACTATGTAGAGGGTTCTTTACTGTAAGAGCGGCAAGGATGTGGAATTCCCTTCCACAGGTGGTGGTCTCAGCGGGGAGCATCGATACTTTCAATAAACTATTAGATAAGCACCTGAATGACCGCAACATACAGGGATATACAATGTAATACTGACATATAATCACGCACATAGGTTGGACTTGATGGACTTGTGTCTTTTTTCAACCTCACCTTCTATGTATCTATGTAACTAACTTTGCTATTCTTTGTGCCAGAATCATATTTTTAGTGTATTTTTTTTTCTCATTCCAATACTTTTTATTGAAAAAAAGTTTCAATTTAACATTGTCATATACTCATCTTGTTCATAAATCGATATGTTTAGCTTTATTGCCATTTGAATATTGTACCACCATCTTTGTATGTACTCAATTTGTTAGATTTAAAAAATAATAAACAAATTTGACGAGAAAAAAAAGTTAACATTACAGAGGAAATGGCAATCTGTTGTATAGATGAGAGTTATGTTCAATTGTTACATTACACAAGCGTACATTGAATTGAGCAGCAGTAAAAATAATTAAGAATATATATCTACCGAATCTTTGTACTGTTTAGTGTGCATACACATTACCCTTTGAGATTGTATTTCATAATTTTCTTTGTTTCCTGTATTTCCTTTCCTTTCAACTTGAATAAAGATTTAAAGTAAAAAAAAAAAAAAAAAAAAGACTAAGGTGGAACTTCTGCTTGTTTGTCTCCTTCCCCCCTCTGGTGCCATATCTGGCACCTTTTAGGGGGGAGGGTGGATAGGGGACCTGTTTTTGACAGGTCCCCTTCCCCACTTCTGGAAGACGGGGGCCGCGGCGCTGTCTCTCGGAAGTTTGGCCCCCCTCCTCCTTCCTCCGCCGCCGGCCCCATTGGAAAGCGCAGCACGCTTCACGCAGTAGGGAACTGGCTGCGAAGCCGGAAGGCTTCACTGCCAGGTTACCTTACCGGCAATGGCGGCGGCTGCACCCCGACAGTCATTCTGAAGATCGTCTGCGCTGCCAACATTGCGGGCTCCCTGGACAGGTAAGTTTCCATATATTTAAAGCGGTATTTGTAGCTGCCGACTTTTAATTTTTCGAGGTGTGGGCGGACCTCCGCTTTAGAGAGCGGGCCGGAAAGCCGGCTGCCGCATCCCTACCAAGAAATGAGTCATCAGCGGTCAGCGGGCTTCCCCCAGTGACAGCTGAAAGTAAAAAAAATAATTCCCAACGAAAAAAAAAATGAAAAAAGCGACACCGAAATGTATAAAAAAAATGCCTGGGGTCCCCCCAAAATCCATACCAGACTCTTTGGTCTGGTGTGGATTTTAAGGGGAACCCCACGCCAAAATAAAAAATAAAAAGTGGCGTGGGGTTCCCCCACCCAAAATCCATACCAGACCCTTATCTGAGCATGCAGCTGGGCAGTCCAGGAAAGAGGGGGACAAGTGGGCACCCCTCCTGAACCATACCAGGCCACATGCCCTCAACATGGGAGGTGGGTGCTTTACTGTTGATGGGGACAAGGGCCTCTTCCCAACAACGCTAGGTGGTGGTTGTGGGGGTGTGCAAGCAGGGGGCTTATCGGAATGTGGAAGACTCCTTTAACAAGGCGGCCCCCAGATCCCACCCCTCCCATGTGAATGAGTAGGGGTACATTGTACCCCTACTCATTCACCAAAAAATTGTCACAATAAAAAAAAAACAGTTTTTGACAAATCCTTTATTAAAAAAGGTAAAAAAATAAAAATGTCCTCTGATGTAGACCATACATTTTTTAAAAACATTTTTGCATTGATACTCTCAATCAAAATACCATCCAATAAATGAGGGCTTTGTTTCTGTGAAAGAGTGTATTCAAATTGTGATTTGTTGATTAAAACCTGTAGAGTCAATAGAGTTAGCACAGTTTTTTCCTGTTTTTTCTATGAAAAAAAAACACTGACAGAGCAAGGAGAAAAAAAGGAAAGCTGATAACCAGCTTCTGTTAAAGGGACATCGGTCCCAACATTGCCCACCAGTGCTGTTAATCAGTGCCCACTAGTGCCACCTATCAGTGCCCATCAGTGCTGCTAATCAATGCCCACCAGTGCCACCTATGAGTGCCCATCAGTGCTGTTAATCAGTGTCCAACAGTGCCTCATCATCAGTGTCACCTATTAGTGCTGCCTACCAGTGCCCATCAGTGTCGCCTATCAGTGCCCATCAATGCCACCTATCGGTGTCCATCAGTGTCGCCTATCAGTGCCACTTCTTAGTGTCCTTCAGTGCTGCCTAACAGTTCCTCCTATCAGTGCCACCTATCAGTGTCCTTCAATGTTGCCCATCAGTGCCACCTATCAGTGCAGCCTCATCAGTGCCTCCTGATCAGTGCCCATCAGTGCAACCTATCGGTGTCCATCAGTGTCGCCTATCAGTGCAACCTCTTAGTGTCTTTCAGTGCTGCCTAACAGTTCCTCCTATCAGTGCCACCTGTCAGTGTCCTTCAATGTTGCCCATCAGTGCCACCTATCAGTGCAGCCTCATCAGTGCCTCCTGATCAGTGCCCATCAGTGCAGCCTATCAGAGCCACCTTTCAGTGCCCATCAGTGCCTCCTCACCAGTGCCCGTCAGTGCCGCCTCATTAGCTCACATCAGTGAGGGAGAAAAATTACCTTTTTGCTAAATTTTATTTAAAAAAAAAGATAACTGTTTTTTTCAAAATTTTCCGTCTTTTTTTGTTTGTTTAGCAAAAAATAAAAACCCCAGAGGAGATTTAATACTACCAAAAGACAGCTTTATTTGTGTGGGGAAAAAAAAAAAAAAGATAAAAATGTAATTTGGGGGGGGCGTGGCGACCGGACTCCAAGATGGACGTGTAGTCTAGGAGCTCCGCTCGTCCACCGGAGATATCCGCATCCATCGAACACCATCGGCGGTATCAGACCTCACAAACACCTCCACAGAGACAACGAAGCCCCGCTCTCTGCAACAAGGATGCCCCGGCACCGAAAGACCCCACAACAGCCGCGGAAATTGGACTCCTTTTTCGGCTCAGCGGCGCGCGGCCTACAGCAAAATGGCCGCGACGGAGCTCAGAACTCACAGCAGCGGCATCCGTCCGGAGCGCCCATGAGAGGTCAGGGGACACCACCCAAAACAACCCATCCGCAACAGTGCCCCAGCGAAGCCTCCTCTGGGACGTCCAGCCCCACTACCAGGAGCCCAGCCAAGTCCAGGCAGAGAAGGGATTCCCCTGCTAGGCCGCAACCCGACCTGAGCATGGAGGTAAGCGGGCCGCAAAATGCCAGCACAAGCCAGCATACACAGGGGGGGGACCCCATAGCAGACTTTCCCACAGCAGACAGGCCAGTGTCAGACACGATGCTTAAAGACATGTTACTGTCTTTGAGATCCTCACTACAGGCAGACATGCTCCAAGGCCTAAATGATTGCCAGAGGGAAGTTCAAGCCATAGGCCACAGGGTAAACCATGTTGAAACTAAAATGGAGGAATACACTTCTTCATACAACCTGGTAGACGCACACAAGGCACAGGGAGAAGATATAGTGTGGTTAAAAGACAAAATGGCGGACTTAGAAGACAGGTCCAGGAGGAACAACCTTAAACTAAGAGGAGTCCCCGAATCCATCCCTCCTAACCAGCTCCTGCAGTTTGCCCAAACCCTTTTTTCCACCCTGATGCCGGGAGCAATGGCCCAAGACCTCCTTGTGGACAGGATCCACAGGATCCCCAAACCTTCATTTCTATCTGACGACACCCCAAGAGATACACTCCTCAGAATGCATTTCTATCACATCAAGGATCAAATCCTCCAACTCTCACGCAAACAGGAGAATTTACCCCAACAATATGCTAACATCAGGATGCTCCCTGACCTGTCCAGACACACACTGCAGCGTCGTCGCAACTTGCTGACGATCACCAAGGCATTGAGGAACCACAATATTCTACACAAGTGGAAATATCCTGCAACCCTGACTATTACACACAACGGGAACACAATATCCGTGTCTAAGCTAGAAGAAGGCCTTACAGCTCTACGTCAATGGGGCATCATCACTGATCAAAGTACCCAACCAGCTGAGCCCACAAACCTACAGCACATGCAAAACGAATGGCAGGTGGTCTCTAAGAGACGTTCACCAAAGAAAAAGATAGCCGATGGTCTAACATAAACCTACTTACACAATTCAATCTCTCCGGGATGGAGACATCTAATTAGATTCTCATCTATTACCCTCCGCACAGCAGTAGCAGCTAAGACTGCACGAGGATCAGTTTTCAGATCCCTTTCTTATGTCCACCCAGTTAACTTTTCTTGTTTTCTTGTTATTTTTCCTTTTGTTTCATTTTTTGGATATACGCAGCATCCTTTGTAACACCATGTCATCCACCGCTGAAGAAGACGTCCACCAGATACTCTTCTCAATTCCAGCGTCAGAGACACGAATAATAACCACCGGGAACTGTAAGTACCAACAACACACAGCCACCAAACCTTATTCCCCCACACTATGACGATCAAAATCTTATCAATCAACGCCAGAGGCTTAAACCATCCGGCAAAGAGATTTTCTCTGTGGAAAGAAGCCTGTAAACAGGATGCGGACATTCTTTGTGTCCAGGAAACACATTTCCAACTACACAACACCCCCAAATGCCTGCATACCGCATACCCAACTATCTACATGTCCTGCGATCCCAAAAGTAAAAAAGGTGGAGTTCTCCTAGCCATAAGAAACTCTCTTTCGTTCCAACCCAAAGAAGTTATTACAGACAAGGGAGGTCGTTATTTAATTGTCGCAGGAGACATCAACTCCAACCCATACACGATTGTCATGCTGTATGCTCCAAATTCACATCAATTGCGTTTCCTAAAAAAAGTTCTCACCAAAGCCAATGCCATGAAATATGGTAACCTTCTAATCTGTGGAGACTTCAACGTGATTTCAGATCCTCTCTTAGACTCATCCTCAGGTAAACCCACCAGCAAGCTATCCCTCCACAATATCCTGAAACAGGAAGATCTATTTGATGCATGGAGATGTCTCCACGCGAACGAAAGAGACTATACCTTTTTCTCCAACAGACATGGTTCTTACTCACGTATAGACATGTTTTTGACAGACAAATGGCTCCTGCAAAATGTTGAATCAACAAAAATACACAATATTACATGGTCAGACCATGCTGCCATATCTATGTCTGTTTTAGAGAAGGGAGTCTCCTCCTCACCACCCATCTGGCGCTGTAATTCACGCATTATTCAAGACCCACACTTTCAAAAGTCAATTTCTCAGCATCTCAAAAATTATTTCTCAGACAACTCAGATTCAGTCTCAGACCCATATATAGTCTGGAACGCCCATAAGGCCTTCATACGAGGCATTTTAATACAAATAGGAGCTAGAGAGAAAAAGAGACAGGCCAAAGAATTTACTGAGATTCTCACAAAAATACACACTATAGACGCACAAAACAAACAAGCACCATCAGCACCTCTGATTAAACAACTATCAATCCTTAGGGAAAAACTAAGAGAGTTACTAACACAACAATATGATAAACACCTTAGACGCCTGAAACTAAATTATTATCATAATGCAAATAGAGCAGGTAAATACCTGGCGAACAGACTTAAGGCGGCC
Source organism: Lithobates septentrionalis (assembly GCA_037952835.1). Taxonomy (NCBI): domain Eukaryota; kingdom Metazoa; phylum Chordata; class Amphibia; order Anura; family Ranidae; genus Lithobates; species Lithobates septentrionalis. Next base: position 1,418,218 of record JBBDGP010000853.1, read on the forward strand.
CGTACCAAATCTAGAATAGCATACTTGCTACACCCCTCTGATAAACACAAAATTATCAATCCCAAAGACATAGCGAACCAATTTGCCACATATTATAGCTCACTATATAACCTACACACTGACACATCTACATACCAACCAACAGCAGATAAAATACAAACGTTCCTGGAAAAGATAAACCTCCCATCTCTATCGGAAACTCAACTAAATACTCTTAATAACCCCATCACAACACAGGAAATAGAAAACACGATATATTCTCTACCTAATGGGAAATCACCAGGCCCAGATGGCCTTTCTAATGAATACTTTAAAGCATTCAAATCCATACTTTCTCCACACATGTCCAAGGTATTCAACAAAGCCACAACCGCCGCAACCCTCCCACAAGAGATGCTGAGAGCACACATAGTGACACTTCCTAAACCAGGGAAAGACCCTAATACACCAGCTAATTTTAGACCCATATCCCTTCTCAACTCAGATACTAAGGTATATGCAAAATTATTAGCCAAAAGACTAACTAATATCATACCTACATTAGTCAAAAGCGACCAGATGGGCTTTGTGAGGGGGAGACAGACCTCCGATGCTACCAGGAGAATCATTAATGTGCTGCATCATGCGGAGCAATCTCGAACGCCTTCTCTGCTGCTATCCATAGACGCAGAGAAGGCGTTCGACAGAGTCCATTGGACATATATGGAAATGGTTTTACACAAATATGGCTTCCAGGGCCCCATCTTAAAAGCTATTATGGCCTTATACTCCTGTCCTTCAGCACAAGTATATTCCAATGGTTTTCTGTCCACAACTTTTAAAATATCAAATGGGACGAGGCAGGGCTGCCCCCTGTCTCCGACCATTTTTAATCTAATGATTGAACCCTTGGCTGAAACCATTAGGACTCACCCACAGATTAAGGGCTTTCAGTTTGGCTCCTACACACACACCATCAACCTGTTTGCGGATGACGTAATCCTCCTATTGACTAATCCACTCACATCTTTAACCGAAGTACACAATATCCTCACTGAATTCGGGGATATCTCCTACTACAAAGTCAATTTTACCAAATCAGTGATTCTAGATCTGGGAGTACCTCCCAACACCAGAAGCACCCTACAAACAAACCTACCCTATACATGGAGCGCTGGAAGAATCACTTATTTAGGAATAAAAATTACTAATAAAACATCGGCACTTGCTAAGGCTAACATGCCTCCACTAATAGCCAAACTGGAAGCCCAGTTAAAAGACATGTCTAAAAAAGAAACATCATGGCTGGGCAGAATAACTGCCTACAAAATGTTAATATTGCCTCAAATACTCTATTTGTTTCGCACCCTGGCAGTTCACATTCCAAGCCATTACCTCAAGAGAATTTCAAATCTCAGTTGGAAATACATCTGGGATGGGAAAAAAGCCAGATGCTCACGGAATAATCTAACAACACACAAAAAAGCAGGAGGGGCAGGATTAGTAGACATATATGATTACCTGTGGGCGGTACGTCTAGACCAGATTAAATACTGGTTCCAAGAGAATGACACCCCATTATGGGTGAACATTGAAAACACAATTTCACCAACAAAACACCTAGCACTAATGCTTATAAGCGACAGCTGGGACCACTGGGACATACACAAACTATCACCTACATTGCAGACCTCTCTGAAAGCATGGAGATACATTTTAGAACAACAAAAACAGGATAACCAAATGATAAACTATAAATTGCCACTAACTCTGTTAGAATCCAAAATACCAATGATAAGAGTCAAAGATTTGACGGATAAGGGCATCACACATATGTCTGACCTATACGAGGGAACACAACACAAATCAGTAGACCGCATTATGACACAATACCAACTCAGGAATGACACAAGATTCTTATGCATGAGAATCGCACATTTCCTTAAAACACGAGCTACACCAACCATATCCATACCAAGCACAATATGGCAATTCTACTCCACATCCAAACAAGACACAAAAGGCATATCATTCTTTTACAACTTAATTCACGGGAAGCTACAGTTCACCAAAACTATAGCAATGACAAAATGGGAGGCAGATCTCGGTACCACCTTCTCAGATGACCAATGGATACACTCCTTTAGAGAAATTCATAAAGCGTCTCATTGTGTTAAACACTGGGAACTTATAATTAAAATGGCCAATAGATGGCACTATACTCCGTACAGAATAGCTACCTTCTTCCCAGGTGCATCACCAAAATGCTGGAGAGAATGTGGCCACATAGGAAACTTGATACATATGCTCTGGCATTGCCCAAGCATAAAGAGTCTTTGGAATCAAGTATTCCAATTAATCTCCTCCATAACAGGGATGCTTACAAAACCTGACCCAGCCCTGGCGATACTACACTTGAATATAGATAAATTCCAGACAACCTTTAGACCTGTCATAACTCACATACTCCTGGAAACACGTTTCCTGATCCTACGTAATTGGAAATCCAGTAAAGCTATAAATGTATCTGACGTAATCACAGCAGTTCACAGAAACTATACTTTTGAACGTCTTATAGCCATAAACTCCATGACTTGTAAAAGGTTCGACGAATATTGGTCTATATGGCCTAAAAACTCTGACAATAAATGAGAAGGTATTATTATTATTTCAATGATAAGACAATATAAGTTAACTATGTATATCTGATGATGCGTATGCCAATGTACCTTTCAAGTACCTTTCATGTTCTGTTTAATATGAAAATATCCAATAAAAAATATTGAAAGAAAAAAATGTAATTTGGGTACAGTGTTACATGACCGCGCAATTGCCATTCAAAGTAGCTAAAAGCTGAAAACTGCCCTGGGCAGGAAGGGGATGAAAGTGCCCCGGTAGGCAAGTGGTTAACAACCAATTCGATTTTATTTAATGTCAGCAAGACCAAGAGAAGAGGACTGATGAACAGTTGCTTTGGTTTACTGCAGTTTAGTGTTTGTCACGAATAAAACTGAAAGAGAATACATTTTGGATGCATCATCACTTCACTTAAAGGCTAACTTCAACTATTTCTAACCACTTGACCTCAGGAAGGTTTTACTCCCTTCATGACCAGGTTTTTTTTTTTGCTATATGGCACTGCGCTACTTTAACTAAAAATTGTGCGGTCATGTAACACTGTACCCAAATGAAATTTAGATCATTTTTTTCACACAAAGAATTTTTTTTTTTTTTTCGGTGGTATTTAATCACCTCTGTTTCGTCTTGTTTTATTTTTTTTTGCTATATAAATTAAATAATACCAAACTTTTAAAATAAAAGCAATTTGTTTTTGTTATAAAATATTGCAAAAAAAATCTTTCTTCATAAATTGATGCCAAAATATATTCTGCTACATTTCTTATTCTTTTTTTTTTTTTTTTTTTTTACAAATGAGTTCTACTGCATTTCTTTGGTAATTATGTATATATATATAGTGTATATTATTTAGTCTGTAGGAAAATTGTAAAGTCCACAAACCATGGGATATATATCTGAAAATTGATCAATCCTGATGTACTGATTTCTTGAGGCCCTGAAATGCCAGGACAGTACAAATACCCCCTTAAGTGACCCCTTTTTTTGGAAAGTAGACAGTTCAAGGTATTTAGTAAGAGGCATGGCGAGTTTTTTTTTAAGTTGTATTTTTCAAAATTTTGGGGAAAATGAAGAAATGAAATCATATTTGTTTTTTGTTTTTTTCACAATTTTTTTTTTTTTTTTTTACATATTGACCGGTGACATTCTGTATGCTGCGGTGCCCATTCAAGCTGCAGGCCAGCAGTAAAATGACTATTAGCCGGCCGGCATGTGGTTACAAATGTTCCCTCACCCCTCCTCCTACCTATCCTGCATACCTTATATATATTATATATTATATATATATATATATATATAAAAAGATGAATGTACTTACTTTTTTTTTTTTAATCTGTCCCAGTTCAGTCATGAAATTCAGCAGCTTTTGGCTCCCTTGTGTAAGTGAGAGCTTGGCAATGGTGGTGATTTCCCAGAGCCATGGTGTCACCATGGCCCATCCGTTGTCAGCACTCCCACCTTTTCCTTGCAGCAGCTGCTGTCTGACAAAGGGAAACCAAAGGTACTGGATCACATGACTAGACCGGACCGGATTTTTTTATGTAAGGTATACAGGCTAGGTAGGAGGAGAGGGGCTTACCTTACATTTTAAGGCTAAAGTGGCCTCAAATCTATTTTTTTTTTTTTTTTAAAGGTAAATTTTTATTTGGTTTTATGGTACAAACAGACATACAAACACAAAAAACACACATTTCGAGCAAACATTGCTCTTCATAATACAGGGTATAAGACACTGGTATATATTTGGCATACATGTTTTCATATTGTACAGCTGCGTTTTGGTATTCAGTTTTCATCAAACTTGGTATCATTGACTGGAGCTTCTTTATTAACTTTGTATGGTAGGTGTAATAGTGTTTTCGGAGTTAGTCCACAGACCCCATATTTTGTGAAATTTTTTTGGGCATCCTCTGGCTTCGTATGTTAATTTATATAATGGTATAGCCTGATTAACCATGTTCAGCCAGAATGCTATCGTAGGTGGGGATTGTGATTTCCAATGAATCGTAATAGATTTTTTGGCATAAAATAACACAATTCTCAGGAAAGTTTGCATGTTTTTAGATATACTCTCATCGTCCACATATCCTAGTAGGCATCTCAGGGGGTTGCAGATATTAGGCAATTGGGTCAGGGAACTGACAAAGGCAGTAACCTCTGACCAGAACCGCCTGATCTCGGTGCATTCCCACATCAAGTGGAAGAAGGTGGCCTCTATAATGCTGCATCTGGAGCACATTGCCGATGGTAGTTTTCTGAGTTTGAATAATAAGGATGGCGTAAAGTATGCTCTGTATAATAGTTTGGTTTGTATGACCCTGTCCCTGGAAGAGATGACAGAGGGGACCTGGAGGGGAAGTATGTCCTGCCAGATATCCTCTGTCAGCTCAGGGATATCAGCTTTCCACTTAGTGAGCGTGTTGCTGAGTCTATGCGTTGTGGTGTGCAGTAGATTCTTATAGTATGTGGAGATCAGTTTGTCGTGGGAAGGATCTATTAGTAATTGCTCTAGCGGAGATAACCGGACAGTTATATTTCGCAACCCAAACTGAGTGGTTGCTGTGTGGCGTATTTGCAAGTAATGAAAATAGGCTGTGCGTGGCAGCTGGTAGTCCTGGCGAAATTCCTCAAATGACCTAAACGTATTATTTGAGAATAGATGCATTATGGTTTTTACCCCTTTTTTCGACCAATATTCCCCATCTGTCCTACGGGCGAATTCCTGTAAATTTGGATTCCCCCATAGTGGAGTATTTGGAGAGTAGGTACGGTGCTCAGTATCCGGCAGCATTTTAGTTAGCTTGAGAATCCGTAGAGTCATTTCAAGGATTTTAGTGCTTTCCCTCCCTCTAAGAGATAGGCGGTGGACCAGATACTGCAGGGATTCGTACGAAGTGAGTATGGCTGCTTCTAGGGAGGTAGCCGCATTGTTGGCTTCAGGGAAGAACCACCAATGGGCATGAACCAGTTGTGCGGCAATGTAGTATGTCTGAAGACATGGTAGTGCCAATCCTCCCTCCAACACCGGCAGTTGAAGAGTATTTTTTGCAATTCTCACTGCTCCCCCCTTCCAAATGAAGGCGATAAGAATAGAGTCAATCTCTTTAAATTTAGTTTTGGTGATATATACTGGTGAATTGCATAGTAGGTATAGGAAACGTGGGAGGAATATCATTTTAAAGATATTTATCCTACCTAGTATCGTTAAGGGAAGATTGGTCCATGCCTTCAGTGTGGTCTTCATTCTATTAATAAGTGGGTCTAGATTATATTTGCTATAGGAGGACAGAGGATGTTGGATCATGACCCCCAGGTATCTGAAGGAATCAACTATTTGTAGCGGGCAAGAGGAAGGAGGTGTAAACACCGTCTCCTGATCTATTTTAAACATAAGGGATTTGTCCCAATTGACTTGAAACCCTGAGAAGAGGCCGAACTGTCGAATAATTTCCAGCAGGGTTGGGAGAGATGATTGGGGGTCTGCCAAGTATATTAACATGTCGTCCGCGTATAGAGATACTTTCTCTTCTAGGCCCCCAATCATCAGTCCCTTTACTTCCCCACTGGATCTTATCAGTGCCGCCAGAGGTTCTATCGCAATTGCAAATAGCAACGGCGACAGGGGGCAGCCCTGCCTAGTACCCCTTTTAATCAAGAATGGATTGGTTACTGATGTATTTATCCGCAGCCTGGCAGTAGGCTGCGAATATAAAAGTTGAACCCACTTGATAAAGGTATTTCCGAACCCAAATTTCGCCAGGACTTCCAGGAGATAAGGCCATTCGACCGAATCGAATGCCTTATGCGCGTCTAAGGCCAGCACCGCTCTATTCCCCACGACATCATGGGTGGCCTGCAGGTTTGTGAACAGTCTCCGTAAATTTATGGATGTTGATCGTCCTGGAATGAATCCAGTCTGATCCGCCCCAATAATAGTGGTGATAACTGAGTTTAATCTCCGGGCGAGCACTTTGGCTAGAATTTTGACGTCTGAGTTAATTAAGGATATTGGTCTATATGATTCGCATAATAGGTGGTCTTTATGAGGCTTGGGAATGAGGACAATCAATGCTTCTGACATAGAGGGTGGTAACTGTCCCGTTTTCATAGCAAAATTATAAACTCTCAGTAAATGGGGTATCAAAAGTTCCTTAAACTGTATATACCATTCTATGGGGAAGCCATCCAGTCCCGGTGTTTTGTTTCTGGCAAAGGACTGTATGGCTTCTCCAATCTCTTCCTCCGTTAGAGGATCATCAAGAAGTGCGGCCTGTTCCTCTTGGAGCCTTGGTAGCGTGATGCCGGCCAAGTAGTCATCTAGTTCTACAATAGTATAGTGAGCTTTGGTAGCATATAATGAGGAGTAAAATTTCACAAAGGCATCGACTATTTCCCCACTCTGTTCCACCACTGTACCTATTGTATTCTTAATTCTTGGAATACTGCACGGTTGATAATCAGGCCTAGATAAATACGCTAATAATCGGCTATTTTTGTCTCCAAACTCAAAGATTCGCTGGTTTTGATACAGCAATTTCTTCTGAGTGCGCTCTAAAAGGACTAGATCCAGGTCTCTGGATCTATGTTTCCAGATATTGTGTGTTGCTGGGGAAGGATTGGCCGAGTAAGCAGCCTCGGCCACCCTAAGATCCTTCTCCGCGTCCTTTAATTTGGACTGGGATGCCTTACGAGCCTGCCCAATCGCCGCAGCAAAAATGCCACGCGTGGTGGCCTTAAAGGCATCCCAGGTCAATGGTACAGAGACATTCTGACGGTTACGTAGCCAATATGCTTTCATTTCTACTGTGCCCTGGTCCACCACCATCTGATCTGCTAACCACAGTGGGCTTAGTCGCCACATGCGGTATGAGGTGGGGGGACCCAGGGCAAGGTCCACCATTAAAGGGGAATGATCAGACACAGCCCTTGGGAGATATCTGGCCTCAGTCACTCTATTCAATAACTCGGATGAAGCCAAACATAGGTCTATTCGGGAGAGAGTACCATGCGTTTCAGACTGACATGAGTACTCCCTCCCGTCTGCGTGCTTCCACCTCCAGGTCTCCACAAGATCAAATTGGGCCAGAAAAGAGCACAGGGGAGTGGGGGGCAATGTAGAGCACTTGAACCTGTCTATGGAATTGTCGAGTACCGTGTTGAAGTCCCCTGCTATCAACAGAGGGCCTTCTGCTATTGCTAGGATGGAGCTCATTACCCGTTCAAAGAACAATTTAGTGAAAGGTGGTGGGACATAGAGGCTTGTGACCGTATAGGGCTTACCCCATAATTCAATTACCACAATAACAAAACATCCATTAGGGTCAGTTTTAATATGTTTTATGGTGATAGGGGCCGATTTTGCTATAAGAATAGACGTGCCTCTTGCATATGTGGAGTAAGTAGAATGTATTGCATAGGCAATTTTAGCTCTCTTTAAAGCCATTACTCTTGATCCCTGTAGGTGGGTTTCCTGGAGGAGGATCACGTGTGGACCATGTCTTGCCAAATAATCAAACATCAGTGACCTTTTGACTTTGGAGTTAAGCCCCCTAACATTCCATGAAACTATACGGAGCTTAGACATGCGTATAAACAATTTATAATTACTCGTGTCCATTTCCCACTGCCCGCCATAGCCCAGCCCCGGACAAGGTCCAGCGAGCCCTGGGAAATAGACCCAAACACAAGTATCTTTGGTATGTTACTCATCAATCTATGAATCTCACTCCTAGATTGCAAAAACTGTAGAACCAAAGAATCATTTTTAAAGTGTACATATACCATTGAATACCAGCGTCTTTTGTAGATAACCATGACGTTGTAACAAAACCCCTCAAGGTGTACCCCAACAAATTTTCCCCCCTCCCTAACCCTCCCGGCTCTCATCCCCCAACATATGAGAGCTTTGTTCCCATAACCAAACCAATTTGGCAGGAGGGCCATGGCTCAGACCCCTAGCCAACTAATTTCAGGAGACGTGGAAAGGTCCACAGCTCTGGGCCTCCATCCGCATTTGTCCGCACAAAATAAAGAATGTGTGGTGTCTCCTGGCCTGTAAAATTATGGTGATAGAAAAAAAAAAAAAAAAAAAAAAAAAAAAAAAATTTTTATAATAATAATAAGAATAATAGAAAAAGGAAAAATAAAAGTCAAGGAGGGTGATAGGATGCTGAGTGGCATCCGAGGGTGACGCAGGAGGTGTCTTCTTTTTCAGTGAGATATAGGAGTTATAGTCCCGTCTTGACCGTGTATAGTTGGGGATGTATTTTCTGCTATTGAGGATGCAGTAAAGAAAGTCCCTTAACAGCTGCAATGGGATATAGTAAAGGCCGCCAGATGGGCTTCATGTAGATTGCGGCTCTATCGGGGGGGAGACCTCCTATCCTGGTTCCTGCGATTCGGATGTGCTAAAGTGTCCACCCATTGTGATGCCTCTCTGGGATCCGTAAAGAAATAGGCCTTGCCCTGGTAGATGATGCGCAAACGTGCAGGGTATAACATGCCATATGGAAGGTGAAGCTCACGTAACCTGCGTTTAATTGCCAGAAAAGTGGCTCTCTGCTTCTGTGTAGCTACGGAAAAATCTGGGAAAATGGTGATGTTGTTGCCGTTAAAGGAAACTTTGCCCCTCTCTCTAGCTACTCTGAGAATAGCCTCTCTGTCACGGAAGTGTAGCAGCTTTATGATCATGGCACGTGGTGGGGACCCAGGTGGTAGAGGGCGCATGGGGATTCTGTGTGCCCTTTCTATGGCGAACATTGGTGAAAAGGTGTTTGCCCCGAACTCATTCAGTAGCCACCTTTCCATGAATGTTTCTGGTGTTTTGCCCTCAGCACCCTCTGGGAATCCCAAAAAACGTAAATTGTTCCTTCTTAGGCGGTCTTCCATATCCGTGAGCTTATCTGCAGTATATTCATGGGCCTGCCGCAATTCCCTCACAGAGCCCTGTAAGGGACGTGTCTCATCCTCCATATCACTAATACGTTGTTCAGCATTAGTCACTCTATGGCGAATATTGTGGACATCCTGTTTCAGAAAGGATAATTCTGTTTTGATGGTGTCCATTTGTGTAGTAAGAGATGCATGGCTGTGCTGGATGGCTGCCATAATCTGGGCTAGTGATGGCTCTGCAGGGCCTGCATCATCCCTGTCTGCTCTGGGTGATTGAGGATCATGTCTCTCTGCAGGGGAGAATGAGAGAGGGTCTTCTGGGCTTAAGGTAGGGGGGGATCTTTGTGACTCACCCTTCCCCTTGAGCTGCTTCCAGGGAGTGGATGTGGAGGCCGCCTGCTGCTGTGTGTCTCCCTCATGCTGATCGGCGCCATTTTGGTGCGGCCTGTATGGCGGTACTGACGGCCCGATTCCCGGGGCTTCTTCCATCGGTGGGCCGTATTTGACCATCCCCCGATGGTCTCAGTGCTCTCCGGGTACTGTGGGGGTATATGGGACCCTCGGATGTCGGCCTGGATCGCAGGATTTTGGCAGGATCTGTGCGGTATGGACGGAGCTCAGGCTGAGCACGTCCTCACATCCCAGGTGCTGGCCACGCCCCCCCTCAAATCTATTTTAACCACTTAAGGACCGAGCCTCTTTTTGAGATTTGTTGTTCACAAGTTAAAAACATTTTTTTTTTTTGCTAGAAAATTACTTAGAGCCCCCAAACATTATACATTATTTTTTCTAACACCCTATAGAATAAAATGGCGGTCTTTGCAATACTTTTTGTCACACCGTATTTGCGCAGCGGTCTTACAAGCGCACTTTTTTTGGAAAAAAATAAACTTTTTTGAATTAAAAAATAAGACGACAGTAAAGTTAGACCAATTTTTTCTATATTGTGAAAGATAATGTTACGCCGAGTAAATTGATACCCAACATGTCACGCTTCAAAATTGCGCCCGCTCATGGAATGGCGACAAACTTTTACCTTACAAGTCTCCATAGGCGACGTTTAAAAAATGCTACAGGTTGCATGTTTTGAGTTACAGAGGAGGTCTAGGGCTAGAATTATTGCTCTCACTCTGCCGATCATGGTGATACCTCACATGTGTGGTTTGAACACCATTTTCATATGCGGGAGCTACTCATGTTTACGTTCGCTCGTCGGGACGGGGAGCGTTTACATTTTTTTTTTTTTTCTTAATTATTTTACCTTTTATTTTTTATTTTTACACTGTTCTTTAAAAAAAAAAGTGTCACTTTTATTCCCTTTACAAGGCATGTAAACATCCCTTGTAATAGAAAAAAAAGCATGACAGGACCTCTTAAATATGAGATCTGGGGTCAAAAAGACCTCAGATCTCATATTTACACTAAAATGCAATAAAAAAAAAAAAGTTGTCATTTAAAAAAAAAAAAAAAAAATGGCCCTTTAAGAGCTATGGGCGGAAGTGAAGTTTTGATGTCGCTTCTGCCCTGCAATGATATGGAGACCGGTGGGGGGCCATCTTCCCCTCACTCGTCTCCATGTCACACAAGGGACAGCATCCGATCGCCTCCGCTGCTACCGATGGCTCCGGTAATCGGCGGAGGGCACCGGTAAGCGGCGGAGGGCACCGGAGAGCAGCAGGAGTGGGGTAAAGCAGATAAAAGTGACCTCGCGGTGAATCCGCCGCAGAGACCACTTTTATCTTGAAGCGGATCGCTCACTGAAGAAGAGGATACCGGGGTTATGGCAGCTAGCTGTTACCATAACTACGATGCTCCTCTTCAAAGTAAGGACGTATAACGATGGCGGGCGGTCCGGAAGTGGTTAAAACAATGAATATGATTAGCATGCTTTAAAGTGATACTAAAGTCTTGTTTTTTTTATTAAAAATAACAAGCATGTTATGCTTTCCCTGCTCTGTGTAATGGATTTGCACAGAGCAGCCCCGATCCTCCTCTTCTCAGGTCCCTCTTTAGTGCTCCTGTCCCCTCCCTCCAGTTGGGTGCCCCCCATAGCAAGCAGCTTGCTATGGGGGGCACCCAACCCAAGCCGAGTCACAGTTCCTTGTGTCTCACTCACTTTAATTGACAGCAGAGGGAGCCAATGGTGGCATGCTGCTGTCTCGGCCAATGAGGAGGGGAGTCCCGGATAGTCGAGTCTCTCCTGCAACATCCCTGGATCTAGATGGGGCTCAAGTAATTAGGAGGGCTGCTGCACACAAAAGGGTTTTTTTTTATATCTTAATGCATACAGTAGAATGCATTAAGATAAAAAAAAACCTTCTTACTTTACAACCACTAAGTGCTATTACAGTTCAATGAGTTATACCCTATGTGTTTTGGGGGTTCCCTAGTCTCCCCAGTAACATGTGGGGGCTACAGACAAAAGAGCTGCCATCCACTACCCATTTCCGCAAACAAACCCTTCTTTTTAATAAAGCAGCTGATTCTTTAATTGGCAACCTTAAAATAAAGCACAGTAGATAACTGGTGGAAATGTGGTTTAATCCTTTTGAAGTTGATCTACACCCAATCACCAAAAACTCATGTAAGATTTCTCACAAAAAAAAAAATTTCAAAAACTGTTTTCAATCTTTTAACCGCTTTAGCCCTAGAAGGATTTCCCCCCCCTTAATGACCAGGCCAATTTTTGCGATACGGCACTGCGTCGCTTTAACTGACAATTGCGCGGTCGTGCGACGCTGTACCCAAACAAAATCAACGTCCTTTTTTTCCCCCCACAATTATAGCTTTCTTTTGGTGGTATTTGCTCATCTCTGCGGTTTTTATTTTTTGTGCTATAAACAAAAAAATCTGCGACATTTTTTGAAAAAAAAACAATATTTTTTTTACTTTTTACTATAATAAATACCCCCAAAATATTTTTAAAAAACACATTTCTTTATTAGTTTAGGCCGATATATATTCTTCTACATGTTTTTGTTTAAAAAAAATTGCAATAAGCGTATATTGATTGGTTTGTGCAAAAGTTATAGCGTCTACAAAATAGGGGATAGATTTATGGCATTTTGTGGCATTTCTATAATTTTTTTTTTTTAACTAGTAATGGCGGTGATCTGCGATGTTTAGCGGGACAGCGACATTGTGGCGGGCAAATCGGACACTTTTGACATTTTTTTGGGACCACTGACATTTATACAGCGATCAATGCTATAAAAATGCACTGATTACTGTGTAAATGTCACTAACAGGGAAGGGGTTAACACTAGGGGGCGATCAAGGGGTTAAATGTGTTCCCTAGTGTGTTTCTAACTGTGGGGGGGAATGGGACTGACTAGAGAAGGAGAGAGATCGTTGTTCCTGCTTAGTAGGAACAGACGATCTGTTTCTCCTCCCCTGTCAGAACAGGGGATTTGTGTGGCTCTTGTGCCCGCAAGCATGGGTGGCCGGCGGCAATCGCGCCCACTGGCCACGCACAATGGGTCGTCCGCCGTGCAGCGGGCGCACCTGCTATGGCTCTGAAAGGAGCCGCCATACATATACAGTGATTCTCGCAGGGCAGCCATCCTGTTGCTGTATATGTACTGGAGCCGGTCGGAAAGTGGTTAAAAACTGCATATTTTATTACAAAATCTGTGGACATCTTGCCCTGAAGTCCTTGTTCAGTCATCTCCTGTTATAGGGTGACAATTGTCTCCCAGTTGTGCTCATGTGTTGTCACTCTATGCCCCTGGTGGACACTACATATTCAACACACATAGCCCAGGCATGGTCCACCATAGTTATTATTGGAGGGGGGGGGGCTTATAGACAGGGAGTGGCTGAATGAGGCTGCAGGAGATTAGCCGCACTGAGATGAACAAAAGAATGAAGCAAAGGTGAAAACAGTATTTTATGGGAAAAACACGATTGTTTATAAAACACACTGCATGAGCAAAGTTCATGTCGTCCAGTTTTTTTTTTTTCTTGATATGCATTACCGTATTTATCGGCGCATAGCACGCACTTTTTTCCCCTTAAAATCAGGGGAAAATAGTGGGTGCGTGTTATACGCCGATCCCCGCCGATCCCCGCTAATTGTGATCCATCGGCGGCGATCGCCGGCGACATTCACATAGCGTGTCGTTTTAAATATGGCGCCGCAGAGTTCGAAGGGACTCGGCAGAGTTGAACGAGCACCGCCGAAATCACAGTGACTGCTCGGAGCCGAGATACACATAGTCGAGTGTATTCGACTCTTTCCGGCGCCGCTCACAGTCACGCCCAGTCCCGCCATTGGACCTGTGTTATGTCCATCATAGGGCGGGACTGGGCGGGACTGTGAGCAGCGCCGGAAAGAGCCGAATACACTTGACTATGTGTATCTCGGCGGCATTCGTTCAGCTCCGCCGAGTCCCTCCGAACTCCGCGGCGCCATATTTAGAACTACATGAAGCTATGTGTATGTCGGCGGCGGCGGCAAGCATGGACACTGGGGGCAAGGCTGCACTGACCACTGGGGCAAAGCTGCACTGGGGCAAAGCTGCACTGACAAGCCTGCACTGACAAGGCTGTACTGGGGCAAAGCTGCACTGACAAGACTGCACTGGGGCAAAGCTGCACTGACAAGGCTGCATTGACACTGAAAAGGCTGCAATGACACTAACAAGGCTGCAGATGAACACTGATGAGGCTGCATTGATGGGCATTTTAATGTAAGTTTTTTTTCCTTAAACTTCCCTCCTAAAAGTTTTTTTCCTTAAAATTCCCTCCTAAACTTGGGGTGCGTGCTATACGCCGGCGCGTGTTATACGCCGATAAATACAGTACTTTAATGGAGTGAAGGGTGTAGTTGTGAACACTGTGAAGCCCTCCAGTTAAAAAACTGACTTAGAGGATCAGCAGGATAATTAGTAATAGTGCATTGGATTCTACATTTCCGTATTATGGTAGAACAGTGGTTCTCAAATCCTGTCCTCAGGACCCACTAACAGGCCAGATTTTAAGTATCACCTTGGGGAGATGCAGACTAGAATACTGCAATCACTGAGCAGCAAATGATATCACCTGGGATGTATTTCAGTTATCTTACAAACCTGGCCTGTTAGTGGGTCCTGAGGACTGGAGTTGAGAACCACTGTGGTAGAAGAAGAGGAAAGATTAATAGACAGAGGTATGATCTTCTCTGATGGCCTGGTCAGGATATCTTCTTCTATAGTCTAGTAGATGAAGAAGAATGGTTAGCAGATGGAGACCTGGTCTTCTCTGATGTCCAAGTTAGCATATTTTTTTATAGTCTGGTGGATGAAGAGGAATGATCAGATGTAGATCCTGTTTTCTCTGATGTCCAGGTCAGGCCATTTATTATTAGTTTGGTAGATGAAGAATATTTATCAGCAGATAGAGATTTGGTCTTCTCTGATATCCTCGTCAGGACTTATACTTCTGTAGTCTGGTAGATAAAGAGGAATGATTAGCAGTTGAATAGCTGGTCTTCTCCAATGTCCAGGACAGGATATTTACTTCTATAGTCTGGTTGAGGAAGAGGAATGATTAGCAAATAGAGATCTGGTCTTCTCCAATGTCCAGGTCAAGATAGTTTCTTCTCACTGATGTATGGGATTTTCTATGAACAGTTATCATCCTGTTTTATGATAAGTATTATTGTGGTACAATCTTATCCTGGTGAATGAAAAACATTGAATTAG
Organism: Lithobates septentrionalis; assembly: GCA_037952835.1. NCBI lineage: Eukaryota > Metazoa > Chordata > Amphibia > Anura > Ranidae > Lithobates > Lithobates septentrionalis. The sequence goes on from JBBDGP010000853.1 coordinate 1,433,409, forward strand.
CAGATGGAGATCTGGTCTTCTTTAATGTTAAGGTCAGAATATTTTCTTCTATAATTTGGTAAAGGAAGAAGAATGATTAGTAGATGGAGACCTGTCTTCTGTGATGTCCAGGTCTGATTATTTTCTTCTATATTTTGGTGGAGGAAGAGGAATGCTTAGTAGATGGATATCTATTCTTCTCTGATGTCTATGTCAGGATATTTTCTTCTATAGTCTGGTAGATGAAGAATAATTAACAAATAGAGATCTGGTCTTCTTCAAAGTCTAGGTGAGAATATTTTCTTTTATAGTTTGGTTGAGGAAAGGGAAGGATAAGCAGATGGAGATCTTGTCTTCTCCAATGTTCAGGATAATTTTTCTATAGTCTGGTGGAAGAAAAGGAATAATTAGCATATGGAGATCTAACTCTCTTTGATGCCCAGGTCAGGATATGTTTTATTATAGTCGATGATGGTAGACAGAGATAACCTTTAACTAATATAAAAAACAGCTTACTGGATTATACCACCTGCAAAATGGTAAAGACTTCTGTAATCCATTCAGAACCAAATTAAGCCTATGCTTGCATTTCACATGTTAAGTGTGTGTTTAACTTCACATTGTCATATGTTGTCCTGAATGAGTTTCTATCCTCACTTTGCCAGCTCCAGAAACTGCCCTACATTATAAAATCATATACAACTCACAACATAACATGTATTTTTCATCAGAAGAGCAAAAATAATATCTGGGACTTTTAGTGCCGGTTCACACTGATGCGATGCGATTTAGATGCAAATTTTTTCATTGCGTGTTTGATTATTTCCAGCACGATTGTATTGCGAATCCAATGCGAATTGTATGCGAATTGTATGCGCTGTACATGTAAATTAGGCACAGATGCGATTTGTGCTCAGGCCAATCAAAAAGGCAAGAAAAAAAATGGGTGTTAACTTCCTGTGCTCTTCCTTGTTTTCCTTTGTGGGGGAGTATTGTCGTTGAGGAGTGTGGTTTGTCTGTGAGTAGTATCATTATGTTTCATCAAATGCCGTTGATCATAGCAGCAGTTGTTACTGCTACTGCTGCAGTCCTGATGGACAAAGCCAGGAGGAAGAGGAGGAGGAGGATGAGGAAGAGACTGATGAGTACATGAAGATATTGGGTCCATCCAATTATTCAAAATAGGGAAGAGAGAGGCCAGTTCAGGATCCTCTACAATGATCTCAGGCAGCATGAGGAGAAGTTCTTCAACTATTCCCGGATGTCAGTAAATAGGTTAGTACCTGTACCCTTCCTCCCTCCTTCTTATCTATCACAGACATGCATCCTACTGACCACCAATCCCACTGACCACCAACGCCACTGTCCACCAACGCCACTGACCACCAATCCCACTGTCCACCAATCCCACTGTCCACCAATCCCACTGTCCACCAATCCCACTGACCACCAACGCCACTGTCCACCAACGCCACTGTCCACCAATCCCACTGACCACCAACCCCACTGACCACCAACCCCATTGACCACCAACCCCACTGTCCACCAATCCCACTGACCACCAACCCCATTGACCACCAACCCCACTGTCCACCAATCCCACTGACCACCAATCCCACTGTCCACCAACGCCACTGACCACCAATCCCACTGTCCACCAACGCCACTGACCACCAATCCCACTGACTACCAATCCCACTGTCCACCAACGCCACTGACCACCAATCCCACTGACCACCAATCCCACTGACCACCAACGCCACTGACCACCAATCCCACTGACCACCAATCCCACTGTCCACCAATCCCACTGTCCACCAATGCCACTGACCACCAATCCCACTGACCACCAATCCCACTGTCCACCAACGCCACTGACCACCAATCCCACTGACCACCAATCCCACTGACCACCAATCCCACTGACCACCAATCCCACTGTCCACCAACGCCACTGACCACCAATCCCACTGACCACCAATCCCACTGACCACCAATGCCACTGACCACCAATGCCACTGACCACCAATCCCACTGTCCACCAATCCCACTGTCCACCAACGCCACTGACCACCAATCCCACTGACCACCAATCCCACTGACCACCAATCCCACTGACCACCAACGCCACTGACCACCAATCCAACTTTTGATCGCTTTTCTCCTTTTACTAAAACTGTTTCCTATTACCATTTTATTTGAATTTGTGTATGGGCTTTAGCCTGTCACTTACATTGAATTTGTGTTTTTATTTCTTAGTTTCGATGAATTGCTTCGTCTGCTTGGTACACGTTTGGAGTATCAGAACACCACCTTTCGGAATAGTGTAGAGCCAGCGGAAAGGTTGCTTGTTACATTAAGGTAAAATATAGATATACTTTGTAATTTTATGCTATGCACCATAGTAAGCTATACTAAGGAATGCTAAGAATGCAGACGGATATGACAACAAAATTGTTTGCCAAAATTTTTTTTTTTTTTATTTTAAAAAACTTAATATGTAAATTTTTTGGATTACATACTTGGCATGAAATATTTTGGAAACAATCCAGCTCCCTCTGACTCTCTGACCTCCTGACTCTCTAGCTTTCTAACGTCCCCTGACTCTCAATCTGACTCCCTTACTTCCCCTGACTCTCTAACTCCCTCTGACTCTCTGACCTCCTCTGACTCTATAACTTCCCCTGACTCTCTAACTCCCTCTGACTCTCTGACCTCCTCTGACTCTATAACTTCCCCTGACTCTCTGACTCTCTTACTTACTGTAACTTTCTTACTTCCTCTGACTCTCTTACTTCCTCTGACCCTCTCACTTCCTCTGCCCCTTTCACTTCCTCTGACTCTCTGAAGTGCCTCCTCCACCTAGTGCGAGTCCTTCTGTAATAAAAAAAAAAACATAACTAATTTATTTGATATTTTTTGTCAGGTACCTAGCAACTGGAACTTCATTTGCCAGCTTACACTATGAGTACAAATTAGGAAAATCTACGGTGAGCACAATTGTGCGTGACACCTGTATCGCCATCTGGGAGGTCCTAAGAGATGTGGTCATGAAAAAACCAAACAAAGATGAATGGAACACCAAAGCTGAGTTGTTTTGGGAACGCTGCAACTTCCCTAACTGTGTTGGTGCCATAGACGGCAAGCACATCAGAATTGTGAGGCCAGTCGGTAGTGGGTCAAAATTTTTTAATTATAAAAAATATTTCTCTTTCGTTTTGCTGGCAGTCGCTGATGCAAACTATTCGTTCACCTACATCGACATTGGTTCTTATGGGAGCAGTTCTGACTCCAGCATTTTTTCCCACTCTACCTTTGGAAGAATGATTCGGGAGAACGCACTGGACCTCCCAAACGAACGACCACTCCCTGGAACATCAGAACCCTGTCTCCCTTTAATATTTGTCGGTGATGAGGCTTTCGCTCTCTCAGAAAAAATGCTCAGGCCATATGCTAACCGGTCGCTGTCTGTGGAGAAAAGGGTCTTTAATTATCGGCTAACAAGAGCACGCAGAGTTGTGGAGTGTACTTTCGGAATTCTGGCAAACAAATGGCGTTTTCTCCACACGCCAATAAGTTTAAACATGGAAAACGCCATAATTGCCATAAAAGCTGCCTGTGCACTCCACAATTTTGTCCGCGAAAGAGATGGATACCTTTTTGAGGACTCTTTAATGGATGAGATGGAAGGCGCAGATTGGACACATACAAGGGGCAATTACAGGGGGGGCCAGCATCCGTGAGCAATATACTGACTTCTTTATGAGTCCTGCCGGTCAAGTATCATGGCAGCTTGATTCCATTTAATACAGACCAATCATTTTTTCTTTGTCAATGCTGCATCGTGTACGATCTGTACTTTTTTCTGCAATAAAGTTTTATTGTTCGACAGTGTGTCCATCTATTTGTGGCATTTTCTGTGTCAACATGCAGACCATGCAATATCATTCAACAACATTGGTGGTCAGTGGCGTTGGTGTTCAGTGGGGTTGGTGGACAGTGGGGTTGGTGGACAGTGGGGTTGGTGGACAGTTGGGGTTGGTGGACAGTGGGGTTGGTGGACATTTGGGGTTGGTGGACAGTGGGATGCATGCCCTTACATTGGTGGTCAGTGAGATGAATAAATATAAAGAGTGTGTAGCCGTACAATGTAGCCTAACCCTGACGTCTCCAATCAATAGACAAATACACAGTGATAAGCAATATACTTATAATGGGTTTATAGGTTCCAGGAGGTAATCGGTACATGAGATGGATGATTTGTGCCATAGTAAGCAATAGAAGCAATGCAGACAGAGATCACACCATTGTTCTCTTCCAAAAAAAAAATGTTTTTATTTGTTTCATTTGTAATCTTCAAGTAATTACATACTTTTGAAAATATTTTTTGGAAAATAATCATACTTCAAACTGCAAACATTATGAAGAACCACATAACCAAGAGATAATACTCTGTCTCCTACTTCCTTTTCTCTCATCCTTCATTCTTTCTCCCCCTCACTTGATCTCTTCTTTCTAGTATGACCCTCTCACTTCCTATGACCCTCTCACTTCCTCTGACCCTCTCACTCCCTATGACCCTCTCACTTCCTCTGACCCTCTCACTTCCTCTGACCCTCTCACTTCCTCTGACCCTCTCACTTCCTCTGACCCTCTCACTCCCTATGACCCTCTCACTCCCTATGACCCTCTCACTTCCTCTGACCCTCTCACTTCCTCTGACCCTCTCACTTCCTCTGACCCTCTCACTTCCTCTGACCCTCTCACTTCCTCTGACCCTCTCACTTCCTCTGACCCTCTCACTCCCTATGACCCTCTCACTTCCTATGACCCTCTCACTTCCTCTGACCCTCTCACTCCCTATGACCCTCTCACTTCCTCTGACCCTCTCACTTCCTCTGACCCTCTCACTTCCTCTGACCCTCTCACTTCCTCTGACCCTCTCACTTCCTCTGACCCTCTCACTCCCTATGACCCTCTCACTTCCTCTGACCCTCTCACTTCCTCTGACCCTCTCACTTCCTCTGACCCTCTCACTTCCTCTGACCCTCTCACTTCCTCTGACCCTCTCACTCCCTATGACCCTCTCACTCCCTATGACCCTCTCACTTCCTCTGACCCTCTCACTTCCTCTGACCCTCTCACTTCCTCTGACCCTCTCACTTCCTCTGACCCTCTCACTTCCTCTGACCCTCTCACTTCCTCTGACCCTCTCACTTCCTCTGACCCTCTCACTCCCTCTGACCCTCTCACTTCCTATGACCCTCTCACTTCCTCTGACCCTCTCACTCCCTATGACCCTCTCACTTCCTCTGACCCTCTCACTTCCTCTGACCCTCTCACTTCCTCTGACCCTCTCACTTCCTCTGACCCTCTCACTTCCTCTGACCCTCTCACTTCCTCTGACCCTCTCACTCCCTATGACCCTCTCACTTCCTCTGACCCTCTCACTTCCTCTGACCCTCTCACTTCCTCTGACCCTCTCACTTCCTCTGACCCTCTTACTTCCTCTGACCCTCTCACTTCCTCTGACCCTCTCACTCCCTCTGACCCTCTCACTTCCTCTGACCCTCCCACCTCAACCTCCACCTCACCCTCCACCTCACACTCTCTCTTCATCCAAAATTAGTACAAGTACCCCACTGCATAATCCACGCTGACCTGAAAAGTTGGTAGGACTGAAAAACTTTTGCATAACGTAAACAAATGCAATATGGTTAACAACATGAAAGAGGCTGTGCCGTTTAACAGGTAGGCATCTATCAATTTGAAATATAGTTCTGTTTCTCAGGTCTTACTAGCTTCAGGTACAAACAGGGATTTCACAGTATCTGGTGGTTCACTGGTGGCGGGCCGATATAGCATAACCGCATCACAGACCTTGACATTTTGGTCAGAGGTGGGATACAAGCCCTGGCATTTGTGGACAGGCAATCCCACAGACCACCAATGTCAGGGCTTGTGTGACCACCAATCGGTCGTCTGGTGGGATGCAAATACTCTAAAAAATAGAAAACATAACCTAAACAAATCCAATTTGGATTAACAACATGAAAGTGGCAGTGCCATTCAACAGGTAGGCTACAGGCAGAGTATTACAATAAATTTAAATCTATAAATTCAAATATGTTGTAACACTCTGTTGCTCAGGCGTTGCTTGCCTCAAATGCACAGGCGGGGATATCACTCTATCCGGTGGTTCACTCGGGGGCCTATATTGTGCATTTGTGCGAGGCTCGATTGAATTATCTTCAAGTGATTGATTTCTATAGGGATAAGGACTAGGATTGATTTGTTTGTGCTGTTCCATAGGTCTTGACACAGGTGTATAGCGGTTTGGCATGGATGGCATTTGATTGTAGAGCTGTGGCACTCTGCTTTGTTGTGGTAAATGGTGAGGAATTGATTCGCGTGGTCTCAATTCCATTGCCCTTGTTATACCAGGGGTACTAGTTGGAGGGATGATTAAGGAAGCAATTGGTGGAGGAATCGGATATGGGTTTTTTGATTTGGGGGTCTCATATATGCTTGGGTAGTCAGAAAAACTGGAAGGATAAGGGTTTGGTGCAGGATTTTGAGCAACAGAAAAGGGTGTAATTATTTGAGTACTAGTACTCTCTTGCATTGGCTCTGAAACATGGCTTGGAATAGTGAAGGAATGTATGCAATGTTGCACTGCAATCCTCATGTTAAAGTACTTTTCTGGCAATACCTCTTTGAGCAGAGGCACCAAACTTAGGGCAAACATTGTATGAGGGCATCTCTGAACATCCATTTGTTCAGTGATCCCTGATACAATACTGAGCAATTGATTTGTCTGATCTTGTTCTTCCACCTGTTCTGCTGCCCTGCTGCTTCGCTTCCTGCGTGAGGTAGATGTTAGCTTTTTCCGTCTGTTGGAAGGTGTAGAAATGTCCGTAGACTCATTATCTTGCTCCTGAGTCGATGATTCATGTACATCGATTGCGTCACCCTCTACCTCAATAGATGATGATTCCTCTACGTTTTGGCAAGCGAATGAAACTCCCTCATCTACGTCAACAATATTAGCATCCTCCTCTCCCTCTTCCTCCTCCTCTTCCCAACTTGCTTCTGTGCTGAAAGACAAAAGTTGATACTTGAAATTCTAACTAAAGATGATAGCGGTAGAAGCGAAGGTTAGGGGGAGGACAGGAGAGGGATGGTAGAGTGAAGTATTCTTGTATGTAAACTTACTTCCTTAATTCTAGCACTGGCTTGAGAAAGTCCAGGTATCGAGCAAACGAATAGGGACGCTTTGGGGCGGCACCAGACCCACTTCGTGCTTCACGCTCCAGTCTCTGGTGTCTTTGTAGCGTATCCTTCAGGCTTCGCCACCTAGTACGTACGAGTGCTTCTGTAAACAAATAAAACATAACAAATTTATTGGTGGTGAGTGGGAACAATGCTCATTACACAGCTGGTCTGTGGGATTTGTGGTCTGTGGGATGGATGCCCTTACATTGGTGGTCAGTGGGATGCATGCCCCTAACATTGGTGGTCAGTGGGATGCATGCCCCTAACATTGGTGGTCAGTGGGATGCATGCCCTTACATTGGTGGTCGGTGGGATACATGCCCTTACATTGGTGGTCGGTGGGATACATGCCCTTACATTGGTGGTCGGTGGAATACATGCCCTTACATTGGTGGTCGGTGGGATACATGCCCTTACATTGGTGGTCGGTGGGATACATGCCCTTACATTGGTGGTCAGAGGGATGGATGCCCTTACATTGGTGGTCAGTGGGATGCATGCCCCTAACATTGGTGGTCAGTGGGATACATGCCCTTACATTGGTGGTCAGTGGGATACATGCCCTTACATTGGTGGTCGGTGGAATACATGCCCTTACATTGGTGGTCGGTGGGATACATGCCCTTACATTGGTGGTCGGTGGAATACATGCCCTTACATTGGTGGTCGGTGGGATACATGCCCTTACATTGGTGGTCAGAGGGATGGATGCCCTTACATTGGTGGTCAGTGGGATGCATGCCCCTAACATTGGTGGTCAGTGGGATACATGCCCTTACATTGGTGGTCAGTGGGATACATGCCCTTACATTGGTGGTCGGTGGGATACATGCCCTTACATTGGTGGTCAGAGGGATGGATGCCCTTACATTGGTGGTCAGTGGGATGAATAAACAGGTACTTACGTTTATGTTTGCGAACTTGTGGAGTAAAATCTTCCCAGTCAGAATATAAAGTTTTACATATTTCTTCCCAGCCTCTGCCCTTCTGGGCATTATTTTTATATTCGGGTATACGGCTGTCCCATATGTATGGCCTGTCACGAACAAGCCTGATGAGCTCCTCATTGTCGATGGAGTTCCGACGCCGGGGGGCCATCTTATCTGTCTGCATATGGACATGAGACAGGAAACAGGAAGTGAGGGGGCATGAGACAGGAAACAGGAAGTGAGGGGGCGGTACTGGGAGAGGTGAGGGGGCAGTACTGGGAGGAGGAGCTGGAGGTTAGGAATTCGCACATATGTGAACCATCAAATGCAATTCCAGAACGATTTACATTGATGTCTATAGAGACTAAATTCGCAACGCTACGCAGTAAACTCGCACAAGACCCTTTTTTTGATCGCATCGCATTCGTAGAGGAATCACAACGCATGTATGTGAACGACCGTCATTGAAAACAATTACTTCAGGGATGACATGCAAATTTAAATTGCTTTTGACGCATCGCATTCATTATGAACTCGCATCAGTGTGAACCGGCACTTAGGCTATTTTCTCTTCTGAATAAATGTTGCTTTATTATGGGCATTAGTAAAATACTGCATTATGGACACTAGATGGAGCTGAGGGGCGTAGGAAATACATATGTCTTCATAACAAGATATACAATGTAACATTTATAGGGAACTGTAAAGAGAATAATGTAACTACTGGTTACTAATAGACAAGTGCAATTTGTTTGTTACTAATCAAAATTCAGATGAAATTTTTTAATATTCGGAGAATAATGCAGCGTACACACGGGCGGACTTTCCGACCAGACTAGTCCGATGGACCGAATCCAGCGGACAATCCGACCATGTGTGGGCTGCATTGGACTTCTGACGGACTGTTTCGGTCTAAAATCCGACGGACTTTAGATTTGAAACCTGCTTCAAATCTTTACGTCGTAACTCCGCCTAGCGGAAAGCCCGTTTGTCTGTATGCTGGTCCGACGAACCAGATACGACGCAAGGGCAGGGTACTATATCTCGCGCTCGCTGCAATAGGAAAAACAAATTTTCCTATTGTGACGAGCACGAGGAGGAGGCGAAAATGTCCCTTAGATCTGCTGTGGATTTTAAGGTGAACCCCCTACGCCAAAAAAAACGCATGGGGTCCCCCAAAATCCATACCAAACCCCTATCCGAGCACACAGCCCGGCCGGTCAGGAAAGGGGGTGGGGACGAGCGAGCGCCCCCGCCCCCCCTCCTGAACCGTGCCAGGCTTAATGCCCTCAACATGGGGGGGTGGGTGCTTTGGGGAGGGGGGGGCCTGCGGCCCCCCCTCCCCCAAAGCACCTTGTCCCCATGTTGATGAGGACAAGGGCCTCTTCCTGACAACCCTGGCCGTTGGTTGTCGGGGGCTGCGGGCGGGGGGCTTATCGGAATTCGGGAGCCCACTTTAATAAGGGGGCCTCCAGATCCTGTCCCCCACCCTATGTGAATGAGTATGGGGTACATTGCAAAGCGATTACACACCATTACAGTGGGAGAGAGCGTCATGTCAACATCGGAAGAAGAGAAGAGGGAAGAAGATGACGCAGAAGTCTGGGCCACCGCTAGCAAAAGAGCGGCAGAAGATAGCGGAGGAGTCAGCAGAAGAACCGGGCACCGGGAGAAGAGGCCGTAGACAGCGGCGAAGTCGGAAGAAGACCCCCGAAGTCAGAAGAACACCCCCGGAGCTGTCTAATAACTTACTTAAAAAACCTGTGTAGTGTGTTTTTTTTATTGACACTTTTTTCCCTAGGTTTTTTCTCCCGGATTCCGATAAGCCCCCTGCCCGCAGACCCCGACAACCAATGGCCAGGGTTGTCGGGAAGAGGCCCTTGTCCTCATCAACATGGGGACAAGGTGCTTTGGGGTGGGGGGCGCTCGCTCATCCCCACCCCCTTTCCTGACCGGCCGGGCTGCGTGCTCGGATAAGGGTCTGGTATGGATTTTGGGGGGACCCCCATGCCGTGTTTTTGGCGTAGGGGGTTCCCCTTAAAATCCATACCAGACCTAAGGGCCTGGTATGCCCCACGACGGGGCTTGCAAGGCGTCAATCTCGTTGATAAAAGTGGCGAGATTGACTTCCTTTTCTAGTCCCGTCGTACCCGAGTCACGTTCAAAATGAACAGACTTGTTCGTGTGTGGGCAAGTCCGTTCATTTGGAAAGTCCGCCGTAACTCTGTCGGGAACTAGGTCCGCCGGAAAGTCCGGTCGTGTGTAGGCAAGTCCGTCCGTAGTCCGGTCATGTGTAGGCAAGTCCGTTCGTAAGTCTGTCAGAAGTCTGTCAAAAGTCCATCGGAAAGTCCATCGGACCAGTCCGGTCGGAAAGTCCGCCCGTGTGTACGCTGCATAAGATGTATTCGAATTTCCTAATAACAATAGTAACACATTTTGACAAAACCAAAATACATTATAATGAAACAAATGATTAAAAATGAATTGGAATTGAAAATCAAAAATGAATTTGAAATGGAAACCCATTGCAATAAATACAGTAAGGTATAAAAGTGAAATAAGATGATTATTCCTACTTGGGCTGCTTTATAGAATAGAATAGAAAATAATATAATATAATAGAGAATAGAAAATAATAAAAGAGAATAGAATAAAATTTAAAGGAATAGAAAAAAATAGAATAGAATATGATATAATAGAATGGAATAAAACAGATTAACAGCTTCAAGCCCGGAAGATTTGGTTGCTGAATGACCAGGCCATTTTTTGCGATTCGGCACTGCGTCTCTTTAACTGACAATTGCGCGGTTGTGCGATGCTGTACCCAAACAAAATTGATGTCCTTTTTTCCTCACAAATAGAGCTATCATTTGGTGGTTTTTGATCGCCTCTGCGGTTTTTATTTTTTGCGTTATAAACAAAAGAAGAGCGTCAATTTTGAAAAGAAAACACAATATTTTGTACTTTTTGCTATAATAAATATCCCTATTTTTTTAAAAAAAAGCTAAGTTTTTCTCAGTTTAGGTCAATATGTATTCTTCTACATATTTTTGGTAAAAAAAATCGCAGTAAGCGTATACAGAATCATTTGGTCCCCTCTGCCTCTTCCTCAGATACAGGGACTTTCTTGCAGTGGGAGGCGTGTTTCCACGTGTTCTTCCCGGCCACTTTGACTGATGTGGCAGTTGTTAGGAGAACCTGGAAAGGACCATCATATCTTGGTTCAAGAGTGTGCTTTCTCACAAACTTCTTTATCAGGACCCAATCACCAGGAACCAGCTCATGTGTTCCTGTATCTAGCTCAGGATCTGAAATGGAAGAAAACACTTGCAAACAGATACAGATTCATTCTCGAGATAAAGCAGTCACATAATCAGTTAATATATCAGATTGGAGCTGCAGTTGCTGTGGGAAATAAGAACCCAGTCTGGGGGCTGAGCGTCAATTTTGAAAAGAAAACACAATATTTTGTACTTTTTGCTATAATAGATATCCCTATTTTTTTTTAAAAAAGCTCATTTTTTCTCAGTTTAGGTCAATATGTATTCTTCTACATATTTTTGGTAAAAAAAAAATCGCAGTAAGCGCATATTAATTGGTTTGCGCAAAAGTTATAGCATCTACAAAATAGGGGATAGATTTATAGCATTTTTATTATTTTTTTTTTTTTACTAGTAATGGAGGCGATCTGCAATTTTTATCGGGACTGCGACATTATGGCGGACACATCGGACAATTTTGACACATTTTTGGGACCATTGGCATTTATACAGCGATCAGTGCTATAAAAATGCATTGATTACTGTAAAAATGTCCCTGGCAGTGAAGGGGTTAACACTAGGGGGCGATCAAGGGGTTAACTGTGTTCCCTGGGAGGTGATTCTAACTGAAGGGGGAAGGGACTGACTAGAGGAAGTGACAGTGTTTTGGATCAGAACAAAAGTCCGATATTAATATATCTACCCCTGATCAGATTGAGTATAGAGCATGCATGCTTCAAGCAGAGCACACTGAGACTACTTAGTTCAGAGTCAAATTAATTTCTGTTTTTATTTCCTCTTTTCCAGACTTTTATACAATTCTGTTAAAGATTAAGATACGTCAATAAGACTAGTGCATGAAAACCACAAAACAGCCACAAATATATTAATACATGAGAACAAAGTATGTGACAAAGTTTTGGCATTTAGCTGGGACGTCCATGAGGAAGTGGCCATTGCTTTTTGCATTCTGGTTTCTTTTTTAAACCGTTGGTGTTATGTTGTTATATTTTGAATGTATTCTCAGAAGCAGGCGCAAACTTCTGTTAACTGTTGCAGTCCAGTTCCTAAGCAAGGGAAGAGTGAGCTTTGCAAAATATCTGAATATGTCTTAAGGCTTATAAAGCGTAGAAGCTGATATATATAGTTAGGTATATAAAGCATGTATTGGAATAGACATTTCACCATGATCACATTTCTTAATCACATCCATTACAGCCCCCCTTGAAACTGTCTATTTCAAACTGTCCCTCATACTAAAGGTCCTACTCCCCTGGCCCATTCTCCTCTGCAACTCTTTTGGGCTGTATATAGAGAAGAGCAGTGACTAATTCACTACCCCCCTTGATACAGCTTAGAGAGGGGCAATCAGGTGCTGTCTGTCCCTGTAATCCTATGGTGTTGCATCTCGGGGGGAAGTGACTGTAACGGAGTGTAACACATAATCATCATCAAGTCTTACATAATCTTCATCATCATCATCTGGTATTTGCTGGTTCACAAACATGGGAGTAGTTTGGTCAACGGCTTTTTCTACACACTTCTTAAAGCAGGGAATAACACAGCAGACCATGACAGCTAGGGTCACTAGAATTATCAGAATGGCGGGGGAGATGGGCGGAGTCTAGCGGAGCAGACATGCATTGTTAGAACTCCGCACCGCTGAGGAGAGAAGAGAAGGACAAAGCGGAGCCTGCAGGCTCAAAAGGTATCCATTTGAACCTTTTTGCCCCAGGGAACAAACTGTGAAAGTTTGGGCAGGAAATATGGTACTGGGAGGAAGCCGTGGCAGAAATAAAAATCACCTCACAAAGAGCTCACAGGCACTCACTGCAACTAAAGCAGCTCCAGTCACCTCACAAGATACAGCATCAGGGCGCTCTCACAGACAGAAAATGTCACAGCAAGACTCTCCATTTGAGTCAGATACAGAACAAATCCTCTCACAAACTTCTCCACAAGCCTCCTCAGTATCCCCAGTAATATTATTACAATTTGAAAAGATGCTTCATAAGGCTTTAAAACAAACCTCAGACCAAATAACAAAAAGCCTAACCAAAGAAATAAGAGAGCTGGGAAACCGCACCGCAGCCTTAGAAATAAAAATGGATGAAATTGAAATTACAACCCAAGAAAATATAACAGAATTGGAACAATTAAAAGAAGAGAATTTAATACTTCAAACTAAGCTCAAAGATTACGAAAATAGAGCCAGACGTTCAAACTTGCGCATAAGGGGAATACCTGAAACTGTGACAGACCTGCAATCTACTATTACTGCTCTATTACAAGAACTAAAGCCAGATATCCCTATTGAACGTTTAGAACTGGACAGAGAACTGGACAGTGATGTTTTGGGGCTGCCGCTGGGCAACACAGACTTTCAACTCCCTCCAAAGGTTTTCTATGGGGTTAAGATCTGGAGACTGGCTAGGCCACACCAGGACCTTGAAATGCTTCGATGTGTTTGGCATCCTTGCCATGCTGAAAGACCAAGCCACGTTTCATTTTCAATGCCCTTGCTGATGGGAGGAGGTTTGCACTCAACATGGCCCCATTAATTCTTTCATGTACAGGGATCAGTCGTCCTGTTCCCTTTGCAGAGAAACAGCCCCAAAGCATGATTTTGCCACCCCCATGCTTCACAGTAGGTTTGGTGTTCTTTGGCTGCAACTCAGCATTCTCTCTCCTCCAAACACGATGAGATGTGTTTCTACCAAACAGTTCTACTTTGGTTTCATCTGACCATATGACATTCTCCCAATCCTCTTCTGGATCATCCAAAAGTTCTCTAGCAAACCTCAGTTGGGCCCGGACATGTACTGGCTTAAGCAGGGGAACACGTCTGGCACTGCAGGATCTGAGTCCCTGGCGACGTAGTGTGTTACTGATGGTAGCCTTTGTTATGTTGGTCCCAGCTCTCTGCAGGTCATTCACTAGGTCCCCCCCGTGTGGTCCTGGGATTTTTGCTCACCGTTCTTGTGATCATTTTCACCTCATGGGGTGAGATCTTCCGTGGAGCCCCAGATCGAGGGAGATTATCAGTGGTCTTGTATGTCTTTCATTTTCTAATTATTGCTCCCACACTTGATTTCTTCACACCAAGCTGCTTGCCTTGTGCAGATTCAGTCTTCCCGGCATGGTGCAGGTCTACAGTTTTGTTTCTGGTGTCCTTCGACAGCTCTTTAGTCTTCACCATAGTGGAGTTTGGAGTGTGACTGTTTGAGGTTGTGGACAGGTGTCTTTTATACTGATAACAAGTTCAAACAGGTGCCATTAATACGGGTAATGAGTGGAGGACAGAGAAGCCTCTTGAAGAAGATACAGGTCTGTGAGAGCCAGAAATCTTGATTCATTGTAGGTGACCAAATACTTATTTTCCACCATAATTTGCAAATAAATTATTTCAAAAATCAGACAATGTGATTGTCTGGATTTGTTTCCACATTTTGTCTCTCATAGTTGAGGTATACCTATGATGACAATTACAGGCCTCTCTCATCTTTTTAAGTGGGAGAACTTGCACAATTGTTGGCTGACTAAATACTTTTTTGCCCCACTGTAACAGGCCAATGCCCTCAACATGGGGAGGGTATCTTGCCAAGGAGGACCCGCTGGCAAAGCATCTTGCTCCCATGTTGATGAGGACAAGGGTCTCTTCACCACATCCCTGACTTAGTTCTGGACTCTGATTGGTTTATAATACATTGGTGTGCCTCAAAAACAACATTAGAGCTGGACATGAATTTTTTGTTCAAGAGTGGACCATCACTTACACTGGTCTTCTTGGTTGGGGGCTTCTCAGGGTAAGTGACAGAGGAGACACCCCAATCATCGTGGACAATGGAATGGAGAGAGGAGATATTAGCCTGGCTGTATAAGAAAGGGGGTGTTGAATGTGAACTTCCTGTCATAACAGGCCAATTCCCTCAACATGGGGAGGGTACCTTGCCAGGGAGGACCCCCCCGGCAAAGCATCCTGCTCCCATGTTGATGAGGACAAGTGTCTCTTCACCACATCCCTGACTTAGTTCTGGACTCTGATTGGTTTATAATACGTTGGTGTGCCTCAAAAATAACATTAGAGCTGGACATGAATTGTTCATCCAAGAGTGGACCATCATTTACACTGGTCTTCTTAGAGGGGAGGCTTCTCAGGGTGAGTAACAGAGGAGACACTTATCATGGTGGACGATGGAGTGGAGAGAGGAGATATTAGCATGGCTGGATAAGAAAGGGGGGGGTGTTGAATATGAACTCCCTGTCATAACAGGCCAATGCCCTCAACATGGGAGGGTACCTTGCCAGGGAGGACCCCCTGGCAAAGCATCTTGCTCCCATGTTGATGAGGACAAGGGTCTCTTGACCACATAAGTGACAGAGGAGACACCAATCATGGTAGATGAGGGAGTGGAGATATCAGCCTGACTGGATAAGAAGACCTAGACATAAATTGTTCATTCAAGAGTGGACCATCACTTACACTGGTCTTCTTGGGGGGGGGCTTCTCAGGGTAAGTGACAGAGGAGACACCCCAATCATGGTGGACAATGGAGTGGAGGAGGAGAGTGAATAGGACAATGGAGAGGAGATATTAGCCTGGCTGGATAAGAAAGGGGGTGTTGAATATGAACTCCTTGTCATAACAGGCCAATGAACAAAATATATACAAGAAAAAGTTGCCAAAAGTTGACTAGTGTCAAAGAATAAAAAATATAAAATGCAGCTCTGAAAAAATATAACAACTCCAAGAGTCACCTTGGGGTAGGGAATTCACTGGTGAAATAGTGAATGGTACTGCAAATGTACCATATATAAAAGTGCTCAGTGCATAAGTGAGGACGGTGGATGAACTCATATGGCACAATCACAAAAACCAAAGGAATATATATAGTCCATACAGTAATTAAACATGAAGTGTTTATCTGACATAAGCCAATCAGCATCACAGTATGCCTATAATGCACATTAAAAAGTCTGTGGGGACTCTAATAAAAGATATATAGTCTCTTACAGATGACACAGAGATGCAATCATTCTTATGAGGGAAAATGATGAATATACAATGTAGGGAGTGAGTTTTACACACGACACTCTGGGATGTGCATCCAACACTGGGGGAGGGGGATGGGTACTCTTACCCCAAATCGTGGACACACACATCCCAGCAGCGGTGGGTCAATCGAGCATAAAACGATCCTCCAAAGTGAACTCTCCAACCAGAACTCCTGCAGAGAAGATGATGTATACCAGCATCAACATCCAGGGGGGTCGGTGGTAAGTTGTCACGGTAGGGGCTCCAACAGGTAGGTATTTGTTGTCATCCAAACGGCAGCATGGATCATGGGAAAAAGGTGAAACAAAAAGGCCTCCACATAGTGCAGATGAATCTGGGATAAAATATGTATTCCGATAAAATAGGTATAAAACGTACAAAACATTGTTCCAGATGCGTACATAGCGTGATCACAGGCATCAAATAAGAAAAGTGCGGTATGTAGAGCCAAGCAGGCTATGTAAACGTTTCATACTAACATACTTCTACTGGGGCATAAGCATAGCAGGCCAATGCCCTCAACGTGGAGAGGGTACCTTGCCAGGGAGGACCCCCTGGCAAAGCATCTTGCTCCCATGTTGATGAGGACAAATGTCTCTTCACCACATAAGTGACAAAGGAGACACCAATCATGGTAGATGAGGGAGTGGAGAGTGGAGATATCAGCCTGACTGGATAAGAAGACCTGGACATAAATTGTTTATTCAAAAGTGGACCATCACTTACACTGGTCTTTTGGGGGGGGGGGGCGCTTCTCAGGGTAAGTGACGGAGGAGACACCCCAATCATGGTGGACAATGGAGTGGAGAGAGGAGATATTAGCCTGACTAGATAAGAAAGGGGGTGTTGAATGTGAACTCCCTATGATAACAGGCCAATGTCCTCAACATGGGGAGGGTACCTTGCCAGGAAGGACCCCCGGGCAAAGTATCTTGTTCCCATGTTGATGAGGACAAGGGTCTCTTCACCACATACCTGACTTAGTTCTTGACTCTGATTGGTTTATAATACATTGGTGTGCCTCAAAAATAACATTAGAGCTGGTCATGAATTGTTTGTTCAAGAGTGGACCATCATTTACACTGGTCTTCTTGGAGGGGAGGCTTCTCAGGGTGAGTGACAGAGGAGACACTTATCATGGTGGACAATGGAGTGGAGAGAGAAGATATCAGCCTGGCTGTCTAGGCTGTCTAGGAAAGGGGGGGGGGGGGTGAGTGTAAACTCCCTGTCATAACAGGCCAAATGCCTTCAACATGGGGAAGGGACCTTTCCAGGGAAGACCTCTTGACCACTTCCCTGACGGTGGTTGTGTTAGTGGTTGTGAGGGTCTGCAGGTGGGGGCTTACCAAAATCCTGGAAGCACCCTATCATTCCCCCACATTTGTTAAATGATAAGGGTCCCGGTGATGTAATTTACCAAATAGGGTCATGTCCATATTTGGTCAATGATGTCACCCAGGAGACCCCCAGCCTTTTATTTACATTTAGTGGCAGGGAATTGGAGCTGTCATTTGTGGTGAGTATGTGATGAGAGGAGACATGTCAGCAAGTTTTTTTCTTTTGGTAGGATGGCTGGCGTTGTTCATTATGATTGACATGGATCTGCATCACTGAGTCTGATGAGAGTTGCAATTCTTCTAGATTGAGAGGATCCATACTGCAGTTTACAAGCTGAACTCCAGCCTTCCCTTCAGTCTTTCACAGCTGTGCAGATTCCTGTGATTCACCGCACGCTATGAACTTTTCACAGTATGCATTAGAAGCTGCAAAAAGTCATATAGATTCTGCCTCATTTCCTGGCTGGAAAACAACCAGCATCATCTAATCCTCTTCTCTCCTTTTCCTCCAAACCCGACAGTTTTGAAAAAATATATATATACAGTATCTCACAAAAGTGAGTACACCCCCAATACTCGGGAACACTCCTGAGTGTTTCCAAGCTTTTCTGAGGGTTTCTGAGTGCACCTGAGCGGTCTCCGAGTATTTCCGAGTCTCTCTGGCGCCCCCCTCACCTCTGGCCACATGCGGCATTGCATGCAATAGAAGTCAATATGGAACGAAGTATCCTCGTTTCCATTGACTTCTATGAGGAAACTCGATTTGATATGCGAGTGCTTTGGATTACAAGCATTCTCCAGGAACGGATTATGCTCATAATCCAAGGTTCCACTCTAACTCAACACACAGCCATTAATGTCTAAACCTCTAGCAACAACAGTGAGTACACCCCATAAGTGAAAAAGTCCAAATTGGGCCCAATTAGCCATTTTTCCTTACATTAATTGAATACGCTGCGCTAAAAATTATATAGATTGTAGTGTATACTAAAACTATGTACAATTAATCAAATTAATATAACTAATAAATGGATAAATGGATATGATATTCACACAAAACCAATTTAAAGTGCCTCGTACATAACTGTGTTTAAAACCATAAACATAAACAAATAATATATAGAAAAAGTGCTCCTGTGCAATATATAGTGTCCAAATGTGTCGTAAATGACCGTGCTAAAAATAAACAACACTGTAGGGGATATGTGATTCAGATCATAAGACAAAGTGCTCATGTGCATATAAATTGCATCCAAATCGCATCCAACTGCGTCTCTAGTAACGTGATAAAAGTTTGTGTAATTCAGGAACAATAAAAAGTGTGATCCAAAACATGCTGGGGTGTCTTCACTCAGGTGCCCCCCTTAGGTAGTAAACGCTCACCTTGGAGCGTGCGACTTTGCGATTAAGCCAAGTCAAAGCACACATGTGAACCACCTCTGGGCTCTTTAAGATGTCAGGCTCCTGGTTTCCTCAGCATAGTTATCCGGGATATGTGAAAGGAAAAACTCAATAGTGGAATGACGTTTTAATCAATTTATTTCACTAAAACAAAGATCCCCATCTGGGGTACTCACATATATCAGGTGCGTCAGTGCACCATTCTATGATGAACATGTAGCAGATTATACCAGGGTGGTATCGGGATGATACGAGCGTCCTACTTAGCTTACAAGATGTCTTGTCGTGCCGTCCTGACCCCTCCCCAACTAGAGTCGTTACAGAGATATCTTATCTACTTCAGGGGGAAATATTTTTCTTCCCCGGTGTCATGTGACTCGTTAGTGTTACAAGGTCTCAGGTGTGAATGGGGTGCAGATGTGTTACGTTTGGTGTTTTCGCTCTCACTCTCTCATACTGGAGAACTCTCTGAGGATCTGAAAAAAAGAATTGTTGATCTACATAAAGATGGCCTAGGCTATAAGAAGATTGCCAAGACCCTGAACTTGAGCTGCAGCACGGTGGCCAAGACCATACAGCGATTTAACAGGACAGGTTCCACTCAGAACAGTCCTCACTATGGTCGACCAAAGAAGTTGAGTGCACATGCTCAGCGTCATATCCAGAGGTTGTCTTTGGGAAATAGACATATGAGTGCTGCCAGCATTGCTGCAGAGGTTGAAGGGGTGGGGGGTCAGCCTGTCAGTGCTCAGACCATACGCCACACACTGCATCAAATTGGTCTGCATGGCTGTCGTCCCAGATGGAAGCCTCTTCTAAAGATGATGCACAAGAAAGCCTGCAAACAGTTTGCTGAAGACAAGTAGACTAAGGACATAGATTACTGGAACCATGTCCTGTGGTCTGATGAGACCAAGATAAAATGATTTGGTTCAGATGGTGTCAAACGTGTGTGGTGTCAACCAGGTGAGGAGTACAAAGACAAGAGAGTCTTGCCTACAGTCAAGCATGGTGGTGGGAGTGTCATGGTCTGGGGCTGCACTGAGGAGCTAAACCCTATTGAGCATCTGTGGGGCATTTAACTTCTAGAAACACCTTATATTAGAGCAATGGCAGGTGACAGGTTCTCTTTATGGAGACATCAGAGGTCTATTAGACCCCCCATGTCTCCCCTGACCACCCCGGACGTTTATATACAACCTTCTGATTGATAATGGTCAATGATAAAAGGTGGAACTTTAAAAAAAATGATATTGTTGACAGGGGCGTAACTAGAAATAGCAGGGCCCCATAGCAAAATGTTGTATGGGCCCCCCTGCAAACAGCCCCCCCCCCCCGCCACAGCTGCCCTAGTGTCAATGCAGCGTGACCTGTGCCCAATACAGCGTGACCTGTGCCCAATACAGCGTGACCTGTGCCCAATACAGCGTGACCTGTGCCCAATACAGCGTGACCTGTGCCCCATAAAGCGTGACCTGTGCCCAATACAGCCTGGTCTGCCTGTGCCCCATACAGCCATACCTATGCAGAGGAAGAGCCAATCCACCCGGATCAGCAGAGAGCGGGATTGCCCGCTGTAATAGCTTTCATTTGAATTTCCCGTCTTCCCGGGGCTCATCGTCACATAGCCCCACCTCTTGGCCCGACGCCTTTGATGACGTCACATGTCCCGCATTGGATCAGCGTTCTGTCTATCAAAGGCGCAGGGCCAAGAGGTGGAGCTATGTGACGTGAGCCCCGGGAACACTGGAAGTTCTAATGAAAGCTCTTACATCGGGCAATTCAGCTCTCTGCTGATACGGACAGCTCGCCTCTTCCTTTCCTCTCTCTTCCCCTGGCTGGGAGACTGTATATACAATATCTCACAAAAGTGAGTACACCCCTCACATTTTTGAAAATATTTTATTCTATCTTTTCATGTGACAACACTGAAGAAATGACAATTTGCTACAATGTAAAGTAGTGAGTGTACAGCTTGTATAACAGTGTAAATTTGCTGTACCCTCAAAATAACTCAACACACAGCCATTAATGTCTAAATCGCTGGCAACAAAGGTGAGTACACCCCTAAGTGAAAATGTTCAAATTGGGCCCAAAGTGTCAATATTTTGTGTGGCCACCATTATTTTCCAGCACTGTCTTCACCCTCTTGGGCATGGAGTTCACCAGAGCTTCACAGGTTTCCACTGGAGTCCTCTTCCCCTCCTCCATGATGACATCACGGAGCTGGTGGATGTTAGAGATCTTGCGCTCCTCCACCTTCCCTTTGAGGATGCCCCACAGATGCTCAATAGGGTTTAGGTCTGGAGACATGCTTGGCCAGTCCATCACCCTTACCCTCAGCTTCTTTAGCAAGGCAGTGGTCGTCCTGGAGGTGTGTTTGGGGTCATTATCATGTTGGAATACAGCCCTGTAGCCCAGTCTCTGCAGGGAGGGGATCATGCTCTGCTTCAGTATGTCACAGTACATGTTGGCATTCATGGTTCCCTCAATGAACTGTAGCTCCCCAGTGCCGGCAGCACTCCTGCAGCCCCAGACCATGACACTCCACCACCATGCTTGACTGTAGAGAAGACACACTTGTCTTTGTACTCCTCACTTGGTTGCCACCACACATGCTTGACACAATCTGAACCAAATAAGTTTACCTTGGTCTCATCAGCCCACAGGACATGGTTCCAGTAATCCATGTCCTTAGTCTGCTTGTCTTCAGCAAACTGTTTGCAGGCTTTCTTGTGCATCATCTTTAGAAGAGGCTTCCTTCTGGGACGACAGCCATGCAGACCAATTTGATGCAGTGTGCGGCGTATGGTCTGAGCACTGACAGGCTGACCCCCCACCCCTTCAACCTCTGCAGCAATGCTGGTAGCACTCATACATCTATTTCCCAAAGACAACCTCTGGATATGACGCTGAGAACGTGCACTCAACTTCTTTGGTCGAACCTGTCCTGTTTAACTGTGCTGCAGCTCAGTTTCAGGGTCTTGGTAATCTTCTTATAGCCTAGGCCATCTTTACATAGAGCCACAATTCTTTTTTTCAGATCCTCAGAGAGTTATTTGCCATGAGGTGCCATGTTGAACTTCCAGTGACCAGTATGAGAGAGTGAGAGCGATAACACCAAATTGAACACACCTGCTCCCCATTCACACCTGAGACCTTGTAACACTAACGAGTCACATGACACCGGGGAGGGAAAATGGCTAATTGGACTTAATTTGGACATTTTCACTTAGGGGTGTACTAACTTTTGTTGCCAGCGGTTTAGACATTAATGGCTGTGTGTTGAGTTATTTTGAGGGGACAGCAAATTTACACTGTTATACAAGCTGTACACTCACTACTTTACATTGTAGCAAAGTGTCATTTCTTCAGTGTTGTCACATGAAAAAATAGAATAAAATATTTACAAAAATGTGAGGGGTGTACCCACTTTTGTGAGATACTGTATATACAATATACTATATATATATATATATATATATATATATATATATATACATATATTGTACAGGACACCAAGGGTGGGTCCTGGACGAGTGCTATGTGGCACCAATATTCGGGTTGTGGTCCCTTTAAGGGGTATAGGTTGGTGCACTTAGGGGTCCCGGGGACTCCGGGACAGTGGTACAGAAGAGAGGACTGACTCGCAGTCCTCTCGGCATTAGTAGTGGCTTATTCGGGATCTGGAATTTTGGAGGTCCTTAGTGGATTTGGATGGGAAAAGGACCTCCACTCCTGACCAGTGGCTAAACTACCAGGGTTGCAGCAGTCGCACTTGCGACCAGGCCCTTGCGTTCCGCCACTGTGGGGGGGCCCCCTGTACTGCACCTCCAACTGGCAGTTCACTATGCAGTGGAGGGGGGTGGGAGGGGGTCATCGTCAGCTCTGTGTCCCCCGTGGGATCTCCTCCAGCTAGCGGTCCACTTCAAACATATCCCTCCAGCTAGCAAACATATCCTGCTGACATCTCCACCCCGTGTGAAAGGGGCTTTAGGGGTATGCCAAGTTTGCTTGCTGCAGTGTACAATGGTGTGCTGGAAGGATACAGAGGATGCTGGGAGGTGCAGAGGTGTGTGTGTGTGTGTGTGTGTGGGGGGGGGGGGTGGGTGCAGAGGTGTGCAGAAGAGCACATAGATTTGATGGGGTGTTAAGGTGTGCTGGGGAATAAAGAGGATGCTGGGAGGTGCAGAAATGTGTGTCTATGGGGGTGGGGGGTGCTTTGGAGGTGTTCTGGGGTTACAAAGGCTTGCTGGGCATATGGAGGCATACTGGGAGATAAAGAGGATTCTAGGAGGTGCAGAGTTGTTCTGGGGGGGTGAAGAGGTGTGTGGGGGGTTCAGAGGTGTTCTGAGGGAGTACGGAGGATGCTGGGAGGTGGGAGGTGCAAAGGTGTTGTGGTGCAGCGATGTGTAAAGGGGTACATACGTTTGCTAGGGGGTATGGAGGTGTGCTGGGGGTAAAGGGGGTTATTTGAGAGGTACAGAGATGTGCAGGGGGTATAGAGGCGTGCTGAGGGGTACAGAGGTATTCTGGGGGTGTAGAGATGTGCAAAGGGGTATGGCCTTAGATGGTTCTTGTAGGACCACGCAAACTTTAAATGCCCCACCCGTAATTAGGATATATTCTCCCAGGGGCAACCTGTCCATTAGGGGCACCCAGGTGCCATCCCCCTATCCATGCGTCTGGGCCCCCATGCAGGACGCTTGGAATCCAATGGGGGGGGTATTTTTTGAAGCACCTGATTAGAGCCAGATGCTATAATAG
Source organism: Lithobates septentrionalis (assembly GCA_037952835.1). Taxonomy (NCBI): domain Eukaryota; kingdom Metazoa; phylum Chordata; class Amphibia; order Anura; family Ranidae; genus Lithobates; species Lithobates septentrionalis. The sequence continues at coordinate 1,457,413 of JBBDGP010000853.1, forward strand.
CTTCAAAATAGGGTGGGCTCGGGGCACAAAGCATTGCGCTATGAGCCCAACCAGGTGTTTTACAATAGCAAATTAATATGTGCTAGGAGAAGCGTCCCAATTGGCCGCCGAGGAGGAGGGGGGAAACAGAAGCTGCCATAATGCCTGTGGAGAGCAGGGGAAGGGGAAGCTACCGTGATACTCACGGAGATCAGGGGAAGCCGCTGGTGACGCCCGTCGCCTGTGGCCCAGGTGAAGCGCTGCCCACCTGACCAGGGGGGGGGCGGGATGGCTGTGGATTGTTTGCCGCCCCCCCAAAAGAAATTTACCACCAGCCACCACTGTGTTCTCAACCTCCAATTGCTGGCTGAACACAAAAAAATTTGGGGAAAGCTTGGCAACTATGCAGGAAGGGATCCCACTGCAGAACACGTGAAAGGGTCCTGCTGTGGGACCGCAATAAAGGGCCCTGTGATGGGAGTAAATAGCCCTGGATCAGTGGGAAGGGCCCCAGGACGAGGTCAGGTGGGGCCCTTCCCACTGATTGTTTATTAACAACTGACAAATATCTGAAGCTGGACGCTGCTAACCCTGGAGTAAATCCTGTTAATGAACTTTTCTTTCTTATATTAGAAAAAAAGAAAAATAAACACCTTTTTGTTTAAGACAAATGGTTTTGCACGTGGTCCCATTGTGCTATATCCCCTGAACTTTACAAAATACAGTGGCAGTGGCGACCCGTCCATACGAACCACAGGGGCGCCGCCCCCCTAATCCATGTGCCCAGCCCCTAATCTACAATAATAATCACATACTACATGTAGCTCATTATGCCTTTTGCCACTTGTCCCAAGTGGAACTGGACTAAGTGGTGAGTTAAAAAACCAGAGTTAGTGGAACTGGACTAAGTGGTGAGTTAAAAACCAGGGTTAGTGGAACTGGACTAAGTGGTGAGTTAAAAACCAGCATTGAAAACAAGAGGCTATAAAAGAGGTCAAGTACCTGTGTAGGGTGAGTGTGTACCTGTGTATTGTAAGTACATGAGTGCTGCAAATGTACGTGGGCTGTATTGAGTATTAGTGTCAGGTAGTACCTGTCTATTGTTAGTTCCTGAGTGTTGTCTGAGTAGAGTGTGTGGATCGTTAGTACCTGTGTATTGTGTGAGTGCACATGGATCTGCGAGTGCACGTTGGTCTGTGAGCACCTGTGTATTGTCTTGTTGAGTACCTGTGTATTGTAGTGTTGAGTATTAGTGTCAGGAAGCTAGTTGTTAGGTAATTTGGGCAGGGTATAACCCCCAATTCTCCTTAAATTAGTAGGTACGATGCCCGGTGTGTGTGGAGATGTGACTCGCTGTACATCTTGCGGCATGTATGCGTTCCTTGATCATCCGATCGAGGGTGAATACCGCTGTGCAAAATGTAAGTACATTGTTTCCCTGGAAGCCCAGGTTCTGAATCTGGGGAAGCAACTGTCAGCACTGAGAAGACCCTCCATACTAAAGGAAAGCTGGGAACGTACACGGCAGATGCCGGCAGGGGCCAGCACAGAGGCAGGTGGAGACAAAGAGGTGCAGGCACTAGCAAAGAGTAGATGGGTGACAGTCAGGAAGGGTAGAGGGGGAAGTGCCAGGGAGGCCGATCCAGGACTGGAGCATCCCAATAATTACGCTCCATTGAGTGACATTGGTGAAACCAGTCAGGGACCAGCACTACTGGAGCTGAGGGACTCTCCTAGCTGCCAGGGGAAGAACTCCTCCAGTGAGAGTGGGGGGAAGCGAAGGGAAAGGAAAGACATGGATGTGGTGGACAGAGTACTGGGAGGGGCTGGAGAAGACCCGGCTGTCATGGTGCATGTTGGCACCAATGACAAAATCAGAGGCAGATGGAGTGTCCTAAAGAATGATTTTAGGGACTTAGGAGCTAAATTGAGGAAAAGGACCTCCAAGGTAGTATTCTCAGGAATACTACCGGTACCTCGAGCCACACCAGAAAGGCAGAGGGAGATTAGGGAAGTAAAAGTGGAGAAGGAGCTGGTGTAGTAAGGAGGGGTTTGGGTTCCTTGAGGACTGGGCTAACCTCTCAGTCGTTCAACAGTACTATAGAAGGGACGGACGGCACCTAAATGAGGAGGGTGCAGATCTGCTGGGAGTGAAGAAAGCAAAAAAGTTAGAGGGGGAGGCCCAGAGGTAGATATAGTCAGTGCTGAACATATTCCAGAGGGTAGTCTTGGGGGCATTAGTGGTAGGTTGATGAAAGCACATAAACCCAAGGTAAGTATAGTAACAAGTCCTAGTTGCAATCTCAGAACACCCAATAAGAGGATAGTATGTGACCGGTCTAAACTACGTGGCATGTTCGCCAATGCCAGGAGCCTGGCAGACAAGATGGGAGAACAGGAGATACTGTTGTACGAGAAGGATTTAGATTTTGTGGGAATTTCAGAGACCTGGTTCAACAGCTCTCGTGATTGACTGGCAAACATTCAAGGGTATACCCTTTATCTCAAGGATAAAGAGGGTAAAAAAGGGGGAGGGGTATGCCTATATATCAAGAATAATGTACAAGTGAATGTGAGAGATGACATCACTAAGGGAGCTAGGGAGGAGGTGGAATCCTTGTGGGTAGAGCTCCAAAGGGATGAAGCTAAGGGGAAAATAATATTGGAAGTATGCTATAGGCCCCCTAACCTGAGGGAGGAAGGGGCGAGACGAATCTCCTATCACAAGTTGGATTAGCAGCAAGGATGGGAAGTGTCATCATAATGGTGGATTTTAATTATCCAGACAAAGACTGGGCGGAGGGAACCACACATTCATCTAAGGCTCACCAGTTCCTAAATGTCTTGCAGGACAATTTCATGGTTCAGATGGTAGATGCATCAACTAGAAATAAAGCGTTATTGGACCTACTAATTACCAACAATACAGACCTGATCACGGATGTGGAAATACGGGGCAATTTAGATAACAGCGATCACAGATCAATTGGCTTCAGTATAAATCACACAAATAGGAAACATAAGGGGAATACAAAGATACTGAATTTCAAAAGAGCCAACTTCCCTAAACTACGAGCCTTGCTAGAAGGCATAAATTGGAATAAAATCTTAGGAACAAAGAACACGGTGGAGAGATGGGTTTGCTTTAAGAGCATATTAAATAAGGGCATTAGCCAATGCATCCCATTGAATAATAATAATAAATTTAAAAGAGCGAACAAAAGTCTTGGATGGCTTAACTCCAATATAAATTGCATATAAAAGCAAAGGAGAAAGCCTTCAAAAAATACAAGGTTGAAGGATCATCATCAGCATTCAGACTTTATAAAGAATGCAACAAGAAATGTAAGGGTGCAATTAGGGCGGCTAAGATAGAACACGAAAGACACATAGCGGAGGAGAGCAAAAAAAAATCACAAGAAATTCTTTAAGTATGTAAACATTAAAAAAGGGAGGACTGTCAAGTATCAGGTGTGACCAGAGCTGTGTGGACGGCAACAGAGGAACAAACGCAGGTAAGGTGAAAATATATGATTTATTAAGATAAATGAATAAATACAACCACCTCCAATATACTACAATGTGCAACCAACCAACCACCAATAGAAACCCACAAATAATAACAGACAAATATATACAAGTGAAGGGGAATACCAGAATCATAAACACGGCCAGGCCAGGGTCATCAACGGGAGGTCAACAGCTGGGGAAAAGGAAGACAAACAGGACAGGGAGAGGATGGATGGATCACAGGAGGGATGGGTACAGGTACAAGGCTCAGGGTCCAGTGTTCAGGTAACAGACAGAAACAGGATCAGGTACGAGTACAGGTATAGATGCAGATACAGAGCTTCACAGGTTCAGGGTCAGGGCACAAGGAAAGATACCAAGGCAAGGCATCAGTGTGTCTGGCGGGTACTTATACACACCTCCTGCAATCACTCAGGTGATGCCTGATTGCAGGAGATGATGTCAGCCCCACACTGCCAGGAACCACCCGCTGGTGGATGCCAGTACTGCGGCCCAAGGATCACATAATACCACAAACAGGGGAAGGCTCCCCTGGCCGTTCCAGACTGCCAGGAGACACCTGCTGGTGGACCACAGTACTGCACGCCAAATGTCAGACAGTATCATCAGCGGGTGGAACCTTTCCTGACAAGGACAGACCATATTGGCCCCAAAAAGAATGAGGAAGGAAATCTGGTTACAAAGGATGGGGAGATGGTGAAGATATTGAATTTATTCAGCTACTCAGTCTTCACGAGGGAATCGGAGGGCTTCAGTAACCAAAACTGCAGTGTTTATCCTCATGACACATCACAGGAAGCACCTCCATGGTTAACAGAGGACAGAATTAAAATTAGACTGGGGAACTTAACATTAATAAATCACCGGGACCAGATGGCTTGCACCCGAGGGTACTTAGGGAACTCAGTCAAGTAATTGACAGACCATTGTTCCTAAGTTTTACTGACAGTTTACTGACTGGAATGGTACCAGCTGGATGGAGAAAAGCCAATGTAACACCAATATTTAAATAGGGCACACAATACATCCCTGGGAATTACAGACCAGATAGCCTAACATCAATAGTATGCAAGCTCTTGGAGGGGATGATAAGGGACTGTATACAAGATTTTATTAATGAGAATGGCATCATTAGCAGTAATCAGCATGGATTTATCAATCTATTAACCTTCTATGGGGAGGTGAGTTGCCATCTAGATAAAGGAAGGTCCATAGACGTGGTGTATCTGGTTTTTGCAAAAGCATTTAACACAGTTCCCCATAAACATTTACTGTACAAAATAAGGTCTGTTGGCATGGACCATAGGGTGAGTACATGGATTGAAAACTGGCTACAAGGGCGAGTTCAGAGGGTGGGGATAAATGGGGACTACTCGGAATGGTCAGGGGTGGGTAGTGGGGTCCCCCAGGGTTCTGTGCTGGGACCCATCCTATTTAATTTGTTCATAAACGACCTGGAGGATGGGATAAACAGTTCAATCTCTGTATTTGCAGACGATACTAAGCTAAGCAGGGCAATAACTTCTCCGCAGGATGTGGAAACCTTGCAAAAAGATCTGAACAAATTAATGGGGTGGGCAACTACATGGCAAATGAGGTTCAATGTAGAAAAATGTAAAATAATGCATTTGGGTGTCAAAAATATGAATGTAATCTATACACTGGGGGGAGAACCTCTGGGGGAATCTACAATGGAAAAGGACCTGGGGGTCCTAGTAGATGATAGGCTCAGCAATGGCATGCAAGCTGCTGCTAGCATGCCATACATTATATTGGCATGCATTAAAAAGGGGATCAACTCCAAAGATAAAACGATAATTCTCCCACTCTACAAGACTCTGGTCCGGCCGCACCTGGGGTATGCTGTCCAGTTCTGGACACCAGTCCTCAGGAAGTATGCACTGGAAATGGATGAGTACAAAGAAGGGCAACAAAGCTAATAAAGGGTCTGGAGGATCTTAGTTATGAGGAAAGGTGGCGAGCACTGAACTTATTCTCTCTGGAGAAGAGACGATTGAGAGGGGATATGATTTCAATATACAAATACCATACTGGTGACCCCACAATAGGGATAAAACTTTTTCTCTGAAGGGAGTTTAACAGGACACGTGGCCACTCGTTAAAATTAGAAGAAAAGAGGTTTAACCTTGAACTACGTAGAGGGTTCTTTACTGTAAGAGCGGCAAGAATGTGGAATTCCCTTCTTCAGGCGGTGGTCTGAGCGGGGGGGCATAGATAGTTTCAATAAACTATTAGATAAGCACCTGAACGACCGCAACATACAGGGATATACAATGTAATACTGACACATAATCACACACATAGGTGGGACTTGATAGACTTGTGTCTTTTTTCAACCTCACCTACTATGTAACTATGTAACTAACTTTGCCCTTCTTTGTGCCAGAATCATAATTTTAGTGTATTTTTTTTCTCATTCCAATACTTTTTATTGAAAAAATGTTTCAATTTTACATTGTCATATACTCATCTTGTTCATAAATCGATAGGTTTCGTTTTATTGTTATTTGAATATTGTACCACCATCCTTGTATGTACTCAATTTGTTATATTTAAAAAATAATAAACAAATTTGACGAGAAAAAAAAAGTTAACATTACAGAGGAAATGGCAATCTGTTGTATAGATGAGAGTTATGTTCAATTGTTACAATACACAAGCGTACATTGAATTGAGCAGAAGTAAAAATAATTAAGAATATATATCTACCGAATCTTTGTACTGTTTAGTGTGCATACACATTATCCTTTGAGATTGTATTTCCTAATTTTCTTTGTTTCCTGTACTCCTTTCAACTTGAATAAAGATTTACAGTAAATTTAAAAAAAAAAAAGAAAAAGTGGAACTTTCGCTTGTTCGTCTCCTTCCCCCCTCTGGTGCCATATTTGGCACCTTTTAGGGGGGAGGGTGGATAGGGGACCTGTTTTTGACAGGTCCCCTTCCCCACTTCTGGAAGACGGGGGCCGCGGTGCTGTCTCTCGGAAGTTCGGCCCCCCTCCTCCTTCCTCCGTCGGCCCAATTGGAAAGCGCAGCGAGCTTCACGCAGTGGGGAAATGGCTGTGAAGCCGGAAGGCTTCACTGCCAGGTTCCCTTACCGGCAATGGCGGCAGCTGCACCCAACAGTCGATCTGAAGATCGTCTGCGCTGCCGACATCGCGGGCTCCCTGGACAGGTAAGTGTCCATATATTAAAAGTCAGCAGCTGCAGTATTTGTAGCTGCCGACTAATTTTTTCGAGGTGTGGGCGGATCTCCGCTTTAAGGAGCGGGCCAGGAAGCCGGCTGCCGCATCCTTACCAACAAATGAGTCATCAGCTGTCAGCAGGCTTCCCCCGGTGACAGCTGAAAGTAAAAAAAAATAATTCTCAACGAAAATTTATAAAAAAATGCCTGGGGTCCCTCCAAAATCCATAGCAGACTCTTTGGTCTGGTGTGGATTTTAAGGGGAACCCCACGCCAAAATAAAAAAATAAAAATGGCGTGGGCTCCCCCCCAAAATCCATACCGGACCCTTATATGAGCATGCAGCTGGGCAGTCCAGGAAAGAGGGGGGACAAGCGGGCACCCCTGTCCCCTTGACCCATACAAGGCCACATGCCCTCAACATGGGGGGGTGGGTGCTTTACTGTTGATGGGGACAAGGGCTTCTTCCCAACAACGCTAGGCGGTGGTTGTGGGGGTCTGCGAGCAGGTATTTATGGGAATCTGGAAGACTCCTTTAACAAGGCGGCCCCCAGATTCCACCCCTCCCATGTGAATGAGTAGGGGTACATTGTACCCCTACTCATTCACCAAAAAAGTGTCACAATTAAAAAAAAATACAAACAGTTTTTGACAATTCCTTTATTAAAAAAGGTAAAAAAATAAAAATGTCCCCTGATGTAGACCATACATTTTTTTTTAAACATTTTTGCATTGATACTGTCAATCAAAATACCATCCAATAATTGAGGGTTTTGTTTCTGTGAAAGAGTGTATTCAAATTGTGATTTGTTGATTAAAACCTGTGGGGTAAATAGAGTAAGCACAGTTTTTTTACTTGCTTTTTCTATGAAAAAAAACACTGACAGAGCAAGGAGAAAAAAAGGAAAGCCGATAACCAGCTTCTGTTAAAGGGACATCGGTCCCAACATTGCCCACCAGTGCTGTTAATCAGTGCCCACTAGTGCCACCTATCAGTTCCCATCAGTGCTGCTAATCAATGCCCACCAGTGCCACCTATGAGTGCCCATCAGTGCTGTCAATCAGTGTCCAACAGTGCCTCATCATCAGTGTCACCTATCAGTGCTGCCTACCAGTGCTCATCAGTGTCACCTATCAGTGCCCATCAGTGCCACCTATCGGTGTCCATCAGTGTCGCCTATCAGTGCCACATCTTAGTGTCTTTCAGTGGTGCCTAACAGTTCCTCCTATCAGTGCCACCTGTCAGTGTCCTTCAATGTTGCCCATCAGTGCCACCTATCAGCGCAGCCTCATCAGTGCCTCCTGATCAGTGCCCATCAGTGCAACCTATCAGTGTCCATTAGTGTCGCCTATCAGTGCCACCTCTTAGTGTCCTTCAGTGCTGCCTAACAGTTCCTCCTATCAGTGCCACCTAGCAGTGTCCTTCAATGTTGCCCATCAGTGCCACCTATCAGTGCAGCCTCATCAGTGCCTCTTGATCAGTGCCCACTGCCCATCAGTGCAGCCTATCAGTGCCACCTTTCAGTGCCCATCAGTGCCTCTTCACCAGTGCCCGTCAGTGCCGCCTCATTAGCTCACATCAGTGAGGGAGAAAAATTACCTTTTTGCTAAATTTTCATTAAAAAAAAAGATAATTGTTTTTTTTTCAAAATTTTCTGTCTTTTTTTGTTTGTTTAGCAAAAAATAAAAACCCCAGAGGAGATTTAATACTACCAAAAGAAAGCTTTATTTGTGTGGGGAAAAAAAAAATAATTAAAAATGTAATTTGGGTACAGTGTTACATGACCGCGCAATTGCCATTCAAAGTAGCTAAAAGCTGAAAACTGCCCTGGGCAGGAAGGGGATGAAAGTGCCCCGGTAGGCAAGTGGTTAACAACCAATTCGATTTTATTTAATGTCAGCAAGACCAAGAGAAGAGGACTGATGAACAGTTGCTTTGGTTTACTGCAGTTTAGTGTTTGTCACGAATAAAACTGAAAGAGAATACATTTTGGATGCATCATCACGTCACTTAAAGGCTAACTTCAACTATTTCTAACCACTTGACCTCCGGAAGGTTTTACTCCCTTCATGACCAGGTTTTTCTTTTTTTTTTTGCTATATAGCACTGCGCTACTTTAACTAAAAATTGTGCGGTCATGTAACACTGTACCCAAATGAAATTTAGATCATTTTTTTCACACAAAGAGTTTTTTTTTTTTTTTTCGGTGGTATTTAAAGTGGAGTTCCACCCTAAAGTGGAACTTCCGCTCATCGGATTCCTCCCCCCCTCCGGTGTCACAATTGGCACCTTTCAGGGGGGAGGGGGGTGCAGATACCTATGTATAATACAGGTATCTGCACCCACTTCCGGGTACAGCTAGCCGCAGCTAGCCGCAGACTCCCCGCCCACCCCCGTTGTGTTGTGGGAAATACACAGTTCCCACAACACAACGGGGACCAGTGAAGACGCGCAACGCGACTCGCGCATGCGCAGTAGGGAACCACGCAGTGAAGCGGTAACGCTTCGCTTCCTGATTCCCTCAGTGTGAATGGCGGCGGCAGCACCCGAGGATCGAGGGACGGCTCGGTCTCGGGTGCCGACATCGCTGGACCCCGGGACAGGTAAGTGTCCTTATTTTAAAAGTCAGCAGCTGCAGTATTTGCAGCTGCTGACATCTAATTTTTTTTTTTTTGGTGAAACACCACTTTAATCACCTCTGTTTCGTCTTGTTTTATTTTTTTTTTGCTATATAAATGAAATAATACCAAACTTTTAAAATAATTGCAATTTGTTTTTGTTATAAAATATTGCAAAAAAATCTTTCTTCATAAATTGATGCCAAAATATATTCTGCTACATTTCTTATTCTTTTTTTTTTTGTACAAATGAGTTCTACTGCATTTCTTTGGTAATTATGTATATATATATAGTGTATATTATTTAGTCTGTAGGAAAATTGCAAAGTCCACAAACCATGGGATATATATCTGAAAATTGATCAATCCTGATGTACTGACGGACTCATTTCTTGAGGCCCTGAAATGGCAGGACAGTACAAATACCCCCTTAAGTGACCCCTTTTTTTGGAAAGTAGACAGTTCAAGGTATTTAGTAAGAGGCATGGCAAGTTTTTTTGAAGTTGTATTTTTCAAAATTTTGGGGAAAATGAAGAAATGAAATCATATATTTTTTTTTTTTTTCACAATTTTTTTTTTTTTTTTTTTTTTACATACTGACCGGTGACATTCTGTATGCTGCGGTGCCCATTCAAGCTGCAGGCCAGCAGTAAAATGACTATTAGCCGGTCGGCATATGGTTACAAATGTTCCCTCACCCCTCCTCCTACCTATCCTGCATACCTTATATATATATATATATATATGTATATGTATATATATATATATATATATATATATATATATATATATATATATATATATATGTATATATATATATATATATATATATATATGTATATATATATAAAAAGATGAATGTACTTACTTTTTTTTTTTAATCTGTCCCAGTTCAGTCATGAAATTCAGCAGCTTTTGGCTCCCTTGTGTAAGTGAGAGCTTGGCAATGGTGGTGATTTCCCAGAGCCATGGTGTCACCATGGCCCATCCGTTGTCAGCACTCCCACCTTTTCCTTGCAGCAGCTGCTGTCTGACAAAGGGAAACCAAAGGTACTGGATCACATGACTAGACCGGACCGGATTTTTTTATGTAAGGTATACAGGCTAGGTAGGAGGAGAGGGGCTTACCTTACATTTTAAGGCTAAAGTGGCCTCAAATCTATTTTAACCACTTAAGGACCGAGCCTCTTTTTGAGATTTGTTGTTTACAAGTTAAAAACATTTTTTTTTTTTTGCTAGAAAATTACTTAGAGCCCCCAAACATTATACATTATTTTTTCTAACACCCTATAGAATAAAATGGCAGTCGTTGCAATACTTTTTGTCACACCGTATTTGCGCAGCGGTCTTACAAGCACACTTTTTTTGGAAAAAATACACTTTTTTGAATTAAAAAATAAGACAACAGTAAAGTTAGCCCAATTTTTTTTTTATATTGTGAAAGATAATGTTACGCCGAGTAAATTGATACTCAACATGTCACGCTTCAAAATTGCGCCCGCTCGTGGAATGGCAACAAACTTTTACCCTTACAAATCTCCATAGGCGACGTTTAAAAATTTATACAGGTTGCATGTTTTGAGTTACAGAGGAGGTCTAGGGCTAGAATTATTGCTCTCACTCTACCGATTTCGGCGATACCTCACATGTGTGGTTTGAACATCGTTTTCATATGCGGGCGCTACTCATGTTTACGTTCGCTCGTCGGGACGGGGAGCGTTTACATTTTTCTTTTCTTAATTATTTAACCTTTTATTTTTTATTTTTACATTGTTCTTTAAAAAAAAAAAAAAAGTGTCACTTTTATTCCTATTACAAGGAATGTAAACATCCCTTGTAATAGAAAAAAAGCATGACAGGACCTCTTAAATATGAGATCTGGGATTTAAAAATACCTCAGATCTCATATTTACACTTAAATGCATTAAACAAAAAAAAAAAAAAATGTTGTCCTTTAAAAAAAAAAAAAAAAAAAAATGGCCCTTTAAGAGCTATGGGCGGAAGTGAAGTTTTGATGTCGCTTCTGCCCTGCAATGATATCGAAATGGGTGGGGGGCCATCTTCCCATCACTCGTCTCCATGTCACACAAGGGACAGCATCCGATCGCCACCGCTGCTACCGATGGCTCCGGTAAGCGGCGGAAGGGGGGTAAAGCAGATAAAAATGATCTTGAGGTAAATCTGCTGCAGAGACCACTTTTAACTTGAAGCGGACCGCTTGCTGAAGAAGAGGATACCGGGGTTATGGCAGCTAGCTGCTACCATAACAACAATATTCCTCTTCAAAGTAAGGATGTATAACGACGGCGGGTGGTCCGGAAGTGGTTAAAACAATGAATATGATTAGCATGCTTTAAAGTGATACAAAAGTCTTGTTTTTTTTTCATTAAAAATAACAAACATGTTATACTTTCCCTGCTCTGTGTAATAGATTTGCACAGAGCAGCCCAGATCCTCCTCTTCTTGGGTCCCTCTTTAGTGCTCCTGGCCCCTCCCTCCTGTTGGGTGCCCCCCACAGCAAGCAGCTTGCTATGGGGGGCACCCAACCCAAGCCGAGTCACAGTTCCTTGTGTCTCACTCACTTTAACTGACAGCAGTGGGAGCCAATGGCAGCATGCTGCTGTCTCAGCCAATGAGGAGGGGAGTCCCGGATAGTCAAGTCTCTCGTGCAACATCACTGGATCTAGATGGGGCTCAGGTAATTAGGGGGCTGCTGCACACAGAAGTTTCTTTTTTATCTTAACCACTTACGGACCGCCCGCCGCAGTATTACGTTGGCTGTTTGAAGAGAAATATAGCTAGCTGCCATAACCCCGGTAACCTCTTCTTCAGCAGGCGGTCCGCTTCAAGATAAAAGTGGTCTCTGCAGCGGATTCGCTGCAAGATCACTTTTATCTGCCCTCCCGCCGCGCTCCAGAGCCGTCGGCAACGGCGGAGGCGATCGGATGTTCACTCTTGCTGGGCATGGAGATGAGTGAGGGGAAGATGGCCCCCACCCGTCTCCATATGGATGCAGGGCGGAAGCAACGTCAAAACGTCACCTCTGCCTATAGCTTTTAAAGGGACATTTTTTTTTTTTTAAATGACAATTTTTAAATTATTTATTTATTTATTATTGCATTTTAGTGTAAATATGAGATCTGAGATCTTTTTGACCCCAGATCTCATATTTAGGAGGTCCTGTCATGCTTTTTTTCTATTACAAGGGATGTTTACATTTCTTGTAATAGGAATAAAAGTGACACTTTTTTTTTAAAGAACAGTGTAAAAATAAAAAATAAAAGGTAAAATAAATAAGAATTTTTTTTTTTTTTTTAAACACGCCCTGCCCCGACGAGCTCGCATGCAGAAGCGAACGCATATGTGAGCAGCGCCCACATATAAAAACGGTGTTCAAACCACACATGTGAGGTATTGCCACGATCCGTAGAGCGAGAGCAATAATTCTAGCCCTAGACCTCCTCTGTAACTCAAAACATGCAACCTGTAGAATTTTTTTAACATCATCTATGGAGATTTTTAAGGGTAAAAGGTTGTCGCCATTCCACGAGCGGGCACAATTTTGATGCGTGACATGTTGAGTATCAATTTACTCGGCGTAACATTATCTTTCACAATATAAAAAAAAATTGGGCTAACTTTACTGTTGTCTTATTTTTTAATTTAAAAAAAGTGTATTTTTTCCAAAAAAAGTGCGCTTGTAAGACCGCTGTGCAAACACCGTGTGACAGAAAGTATTGCAACAACCGCCATTTTATTCTCTAGCATATTAGAAAAAAAAATATATATATAATGTTTGGGGGGTCTAAATAATTTTCTAGCAAAAAAAAAAACGGAAAATTGTATCATACTTACCGTAATTTTCCTTTCCTGGTGCCTATCCATGGCAGCATACTAGTGATAGAGCTCCGCCTCGACTCCTCCCTCAGGACCAGTGAATAGCATAAATTAAAGACGTAGTCCCTCCCCCAACATTCTACGTAAAATAGAATACCGAGGGTGGGAGCGTATGCTGCCATGGATAGGCACCAGGAAAGGAAAATTACGGTAAGTATGATACAATTTTCCGTTTTCCTGGTGCCTCCATGGCAGCATACTAGTGATAAATAACTAGCTGACACGGGTGAGATAATGCTTAACAATAAGTGTTTAATTAGAATGAGACATTGCAGCCTGAACTGCCCTTCTCCCGAACTCAACCGTTGTGAGAGCTCCTGGGTCGATACGGTAGTGTCTGAGGAAAGTATTGCGAGAAGACCGGGTGGCGGCCCTGCACACCGTCTCTAATGACACGTTAGCCCTTGCTGCCCAGGAGGTTGAGACTGCCCTTGTAGAATGAGCACTCACTCGGGATGGAGGTTCCATGTTCTTTATCCTGTAGGCCTTCTGGATTAGCTTTACCACCCAAGATGCCAGAGTTCTGATGGAAGCTTCTTTGCCCCTGTATTTACCGAATGGAACAATGAAGAGTCTTTCCGAGTTCCTGAAGGATCTAGTGGCCTCTAGGTAGGCTCTGAGCACTCTGGATATGTCCAGCTCGTGACATGATCCTGAATCTGCTTCAGCAAATACTGGTAGTGCCCAGGGCTCCAAAAGGTGGCTTGGAGTAATGACCTTAGGTGTGAACCCCCAAAGGGGACGAAGTTCTACTCTATCGTGGAAGAAAGAGATGTGGTCATCACCTATCCCTAACGAGTGGAGTTCTGAGATCCTTCTACCAGATGTAATGGCTAGCAGAAAAACCGTTTTCAGTGTTATGTTCCATATTGTCAGTTGTTCCACTGGGGTAAATGGATGGTCAGAGGGGACTTCAAGGACCAGGGATAAATCCCACTTGGGAAAAGACCGTCTGGCAGGTGGCCGGATCTTCAGCACTCCTCTGAGGAAAGTGACTACTAAGGGCTCTTCCGCCCATCTTTTATTTGTTGCGGCAGAAATTGCTGCTACTTGCACTTTGAGAGAACTTAGGCCAAGACCCAGATCAAGTCCTGATTGGAGGAAGCTGAGAACACCTGATGTAGAAGGAGACATTGGATTAAACTCATTTGAGGCAGAAAATGACAAGAACTTGTCCCATATTCTGGAATATATAGCATTGGTTGCTGGTTTCCTGGCTCCTAGGAGGGTTGTTATGACCCCTGGGGAGCATCCTAGGGACTCAAACCTTCGCCTCTCAACCTCCAGATTCGAAGGTTCAGCTTCTGAGGGTCTGGATGAACTAAACTGCCCTGCGTCGGAAGTTGAGGGAAAGGATGGATCCTGATTGGAGAGCTCACACTGAGGCGCATAGCTAGAGGAAACCAGGGTCTCTTCGGCCAATATGGGAGTACTGCCAGTACCTGGACTGCTTCTCTGAGAAGTCTCAGGAGGAACTTGAATATTAATGGCCGGGGGGAAGGCATATGCGGTGGTGAACCTCCAGGGGCATGACAGGGCATCTACTTCCTCCGCTTGCGTATACGGAAGGCGAGAGACGAACCTGGTCAGTTTGGCATTCCCCGGGGTGGCAAATAGGTCTACTTGAGGGGGATCCCAGAGGTTGGCAATCTGATAGAAGACCTGGGGATGAAGAGCCCACTCGTTGTTGTCCAAGAATTTCCTCGACAACGTGTCTGCTTCCGTGTTCAACCTTCCCGAGAGATACATCGCCCTGAGGTCTAGGACGTTCTTCTCTGCCCAGAGCATAATCGGCTCCACTTCTTCTTATAGGATCTAGGAGAGGGGGACCGGTCCCGTCTTCTGGATCTTGATCTATGTCGCGAAGAATGGGACTCACGTCTTGACGAGCGGGATCGGTGGCGTGAAGAACGAGATCTGCGACTTGGGCTGTCGTCATCATGGTGCCTTGAGGATTTTTCGGTCCTCTTGGAGTGGGCAGGGCTATGATTTTAAGAAAAATCATGTCAGGCCAGCGAGCGCACTTTTTTTTTTTTTTATATTCACGTATAGGTGGTCCCATACCTAACGGAGGTGTGAGGATCTTTGTTACGAGATGAGTGGCTCATTTCGGAGTTGGGCACAAGGATCAGCCGCCAAAATAAAAAAGGAAAGAAAAAGAATGTTTTTGTGTTTTTTTTTTTTATATATATATAAGGTATATATTTCATTTCTTTTTTTTTGAAAAACTTACCACAGAGCAGCTCAGAGAGACCTTAGCAGGGCAGCCGAGGAAACTCTGACCACCCGTCCCCAAAGCCGATCTTAAATAGCCTAAGGGTGGGTGGGGTAGTCCCATAAACCCCCAGACTCTCTGCCCCCTTTTTTTTTTTTTTTTTTTAAGAAAAGGGCAAAATTGGCCCTTTTTCCCATATCAAAGATGGCCGCCGCGGCGTCGAGAGACCGCGCCAGCGCCCGCGCATGCGCAGTAGAGCCGCCGTCGAGCCGCCGAGAAGACGCCGGGAAGCCGAGAGCGACGGCTGATTAGCTTCCCGGCTCGCGCATGCGCAGCACCACGAAGAGAATGACGAACCACGCTGCCTGCAAGGGGAACGAACAACAACACTGCCCCCACAGCAACAGGAAACCTGATTGTTGCCAGAAAACTACCAGGTAACAAAAGGAATATGTAACAGCCTACTATCTCTAAACTTCATTCAAGGGAAGGCAAAGGAATAACACAAAAGGAAAAAAGGGGGGGGGGAGGAGAAGAGAAAATGCAACTTTCTTTCTTTTCCTTTTTTTTTTTTTTTAAAGAGAGATGGAAAGAAAATAAAAAATCACAGGCCTGGCAGCTGATCCTTTTGCGACTCCTCCGCCATCATCATAGGATATGGTGGCAGACTGCGTTCCAGTAAGGAAACTCTGCAAGAAGACCCCAACGGATCCACAGAGGGGTTCCCAGTCTTATTAGCGCTGTGAGCGGCCCAAGAACAGGGACTGCGCACGGGAAAGGCTAAACCCGGCGGACGCTGCCGACTGCAGAGGTATGGACATACTGTTACTCTTCACCAGCACAAGAGGTATGAGGAAAAAAAGGAGAATGTTGGGGGAGGGACTACGTCTTTAATTTATGCTATTCACTGGTCCTGAGGGAGGAGTCGAGGCGGAGCTCTATCACTAGTATGCTGCCATGGAGGCACCAGGAAAAACTGTTTTTAATTTGTAAACAACACATCTCAGAAAGCGGCCCGGTCGTTAAGTGGTTAATGCATACAGTAGAATTCATTAAGATAAAAAAGAAAATTATAATCTCCACGCTCAGGATAATAACGGGTTGCAGCCTCCCCTATTAGGCTCCCAAAGGGAGCTTACAAATAATAAAAACATTATTTTTTTTTTTATTAAGATAAAAAAACCTTCTGACTTTACAACCACTAAGTGCAAGTGCTATCACAGTTTGATGAGTTAAACCCTATGTGTTTTGGAGGTTCCCTAGTCTCCACAGTAACATGTGGGGTCTATGTGGGCGACGACAGACAAAAGAGCCACCATCTACTAATCATTTCTGCAAACAAGTCCTTCTTTTTTAATAAAGCAGCTGCTGCCCTTCTTCAATTGGCAACCTTAAAAAATACAGCAGATAACTGGTGGAAAAGTGGTTTAATTCTTTTAACGTTGATCTACACCAAAATCTCATGTAAGCTTTCTCACAAAAAATAACATTTCAAAAACAGTTTTCAATCTTTTAACCACTTCAGCCCTGCAAGGATTTCCCCCCTTAATGACCAGGCTATTTTTTGCGATACGGCAACTGCGTCGCTTTGACTGACAATTGCGCGGTCGTGTGACGTACCCAAACAAAATTGACATAATTTTTTTCCCACAAATAAAGCTTTCTTTTGGTGGTATTTGCTCATCTCTGCGGTTTTTATATTTTTATGCTATAAGCAAAAAATTGCAACAATTTTGAAAAAAAAAAAACACAATATTTTTTTACTTTTTACTGTAATAAATACCCTCAAAAATGTTTTTTAAAAAACAAATTTCTTTATTAGTTTAGGCTGTTATATATTCTTCTACATATTTTTGTTTAAAAAATCGCAATAAGCATACATTGATTGGTTTGCACAAAAGTTATAGCGTCTACAAAATAGGGGATAGATTTATGGCATTTTGTGGCATTTCTATAACTTTTTTTTTTTAACTAGTAATGGCGGTGATCTGCGATGTTTAGCGGGACAGCGACATTGCAGCGGGCAGATCGGACACTTTTGACATTTTTTTGGGACCACTGACATTTATACAGCAATCAGTGCTATAAAAATGCACTGATTACTGTGTAAATGTCACTGGCAGGGAAGGGGTTATCACTAGGGGGCGATCAAGGGTTCAAATGTGTTTCCTAGGTGTGTTTCTAACTGTGGGGGGGGGGGGGGACTGACTAGAGGAGGAGACAGATCGTTGTTCCTGCTTAGTAGTTTACACACACAAATCCCTGTTCTGGCTCTTGTGCCCGCGAGCATGGGTGGCCGGCGGCAATCGCGCCCACTGGCCACGCACAACGGGTCATCCGCCGTGCAGCGGGCGCACCTGCTATGGCTCTGAAAGGAGCCGCCATACATATACAGCGATTCTCGCAGGGCAGCCATCCTGTTGCTGTATATGTACTGGAGCCGGTCGGAAAGTGGTTAAAAACTGCATATTTTATTACAAAATCTGTGGACATCTTGCCCTGAAGTCCTTGTTCAGGCATCTCCTGTTATAGGGTGACAATTGTCTCCCAGTTGTGCTCATGTGTTGTCACTCTATGACCCTGGTGGACACTACATATTCAACACACATAGCCCAGGCATGGTCCACCATAGTTATTATTGGAGGGGGGGGGCTTATAGACAGGGAGTGGCTGAATGAGGCTGCAGGAGATTAGCTGCACTGAGATGAACAAAAGAATGAAGCAAAGGTGAAAACAGTATTTTATGGGAAAAACACGATTGTTTATAAAACACACTGCATGAGCAAAGTTGGTGTCATCCAGTTTTTTTTTTGATATGCATTACTTTAATGGAGTGAAGGGTGTAGTTGTGAACACTGTGAAGCCCTCCAGTTAAAAAAACAGACTAAAAGGTTCAGCAGGATAATAAGTAATAGTGCATTGGATTCTACATTTCCGTATTATGGTGGAACAGTGGCTCTCAACTCCTGTCCTCAGGACCCACTAACAGGCCAGATTTTAAGTATCACCTTGGGGGAGATGCAGACTAGAATACTGCAATCACTGAGCAGCAATTGATATCACCTGGGATGTATTTCAGTTATCTTACAAACCTGGCCTGTTTGGCTGGGTTCACACTGGTCCGACAAACGCTCCGACATTGGGAGATCATGTCGCATGACGTGTGAAATCCAATGTTTCCCTATGGGAGCCATCCTAACTGGTCCGACACAAGTCGTTCCGACTTTAGAAATGCTCCCTGTACTACTTTGGTCCGACTTTGATCCTACTTCAGCCTATTGACTATCATTGAAGTCGGATCGCCGTCTCGCATGATCCGACTTCGGCACGCGACTTGTGCTCTGATGATCTTGAGGGGGAACTCCGCACCAAATTTTAAATAAAAAACCGGCATGGGTTCCCCCTCCAAGAGCATACCAGGCCCTTGGGTCTGGTATGGACCTTGAGGGGAACCCCCTACGCCGAAAAAACGGCGTGGGGGTCCCCCCCAATCCATACCAGACCCTTATCCGAGCACACAGCCCGGCCGGACAGGAATGGGGGTGGGGACGAGCGAGCGCCCCCCCCCCCCTCCTGAACCGTACCAGGTCGCATGCCCTCAACATGGAGGGGGTTGGTGCCTTGGGGGAGGGGGCGCACTGCGGCCCCCCCACCCGAAAGCACCTTGTCCCCATGTTGATGAGGACAAGGGCCTCTTCCCGACAACCCTGGCCGTTGGTTGTCGGGGTCTGCGGGCGGGGGGCTTATCGGAATCCGGGAGCCCCCTTTAATAAGGGGGCCCCCAGATCCCGGCCCCCCACCCTATGTGAATGAGTATGGGGTACATCGTACCCCTACCCATTCACCTAGGGAAAGTGTCAATTAAAAAAAAAACACTACACAGATTTTTAAAGTAATTTATTAGACAGCTCCGGGGGTCTTCTTCCGACTTCGGGGGTCTCTCCGGTTCTTCTCCACGCTCTCCGGATCTTCTGCCGGGCTCCTCCGCTCTCTTCTGCTCTTTTGCCGCTCTTTTGCTATAGCGGAGGAGCCAGGTCTTCAGTCTTCAGTCTTCTGCCTTCTGCCCTCTTCTCTTCTTCTGATGTTGACACGACGCTCTCTCCGGCTGGAATGCTCTCTGTGCGCTCTGCTATGGCTTATATAGGCGGTGACCCCGCCCCCTTATGCCGTCACAATCCCTGGGCATGCTGGGATTGTGACGGCATAAGGGGGCGTGGTCCTCGGGTGATGACCACGCCCCCTAAACGTCACAGTCCCAGCATGCCCAGGGACTGTGACGGCATAAGGGGGCGGGGTCACCACCTATATAAGCCATAGCAGAGCGCACAGAGAGCATTCCAGCCGGAGAGAGCGTCGTGTCAACATCAGAAGAAGAGAAGAGGGCAGAAGGCAGAAGACTGAAGACTGAAGACCTGGCTCCCCCGCTATAGCAAAAGAGCGGCAAAAGAGCAGAAGAGAGCGGAGGAGCCCGGCAGAAGATCCGGAGAGCGTGGAGAAGAACCGGAGAGACCCCCGAAGTCGGAAGAAGACCCCCGGAGCTGTCTAATAAATTACTTTAAAAATCTGCGTAGTGTTTTTTTTTTAATTGACACTTTCTCTAGGTGAATGGGTAGGGGTACAATGTACCCCATACTCATTCACATAGGGTGGGGGGCCGGGATCTGGGGGCCCCCTTATTAAAGGGGGCTCCCGGATTCCGATAAGCCCCCCGCCCGCAGACCCCGACAACCAACGGCCAGGGTTGTCGGGAAGAGGCCCTTGTCCTCATCAACATGGGGACAAGGTGCTTTCGGGTGGGGGGGCCGCAGTGCGCCCCCTCCCCCAAGGCACCAACCCCCTCCATGTTGAGGGCATGCGACCTGGTACGGTTCAGGAGGGGGGGGGGCGCTCGCTCGTCCCCACCCCCATTCCTGTCCGGCCGGGCTGTGTGCTCAGATAAGGGTCTGGTATGGATTGGGGGGACCCCCACGCCGTTTTTTCGGCGTAGGGGGTTCCCCTCAAGGTCCATACCAGACCCAAGGGCCTGGTATGCTCTTGGAGGGGCAACCCATGCCGGTTTTTTATTTAAAATTTGGCGCGGAGTTCCCCCTAAAGATTCATACCAAACACAGTGCCGGGCATTGGCGGGGATCCAAGTCGGATCCCCGTTCATTGAAAGTCGGACATATGCCGGCTTCATGTCGCAGGGCAAAGTCGGATCCAAAGTAGGACGGCTGTCGTGTCGCACCAGTGTGAACTCAGCCTTTGTGGGCCCTGAGGCTGGGTTCACACTGGTCCGACAAACGCTCCGACATTAGGAGCTCATGTCGCATGACGTGTGAAATCCAATGTTTCCCTATGGGAGCCGTCCTAACTGGTCCGACACAAGTCGTTCCGACTTTAGAAATGCTCCCTGTACTACTTTGATCCTACTTCAGCCTATTGACTATCATTGAAGTCGGATCAAAGTCAGATCAAAGTCGGATCGCCGTCTTGCATGATCCGACTTCGGCACGCGACTTGTTCTCAGATGATCTTGAGGGGGAACTCCGCGCCAAATTTTAATAAAAAAATCGGCATGGGTTCCCCCCCAAGAGCATACCAGGCCCTTAGGTCTGGTATAGACCTTGAGGGGAACCCCCTACGCCAAAAAAACGGCGTGGCCCCCCCCCAATCCATACCAGACCCTTATCCGAGCACGCAGACCGGCCAGACAGGAATGGGGGTGGGGACGAGCGAGCGCCTCTCCCCCAAGGCACCAACCCCCCCATGTTGAGGGCATGTGGCCTGGTACGGTTCAGGAGGGGGGGCGCTCGCTCGTCCCCACCCCCATTCATGTCCGGCTGGGCTGCGTGCTTGAATAAGGGTCTGGTATGGATTGGGGGGATCCCCACGCCGTTTTTTCGGCGTAGGGGGTTCCCCTTAAGGTCCATACCAGACCCAAGGGCCTGGTATGCTCTTGGAGGGGGAACCCATGCCGGTTTTTTATTTAAAATTTGGCGCAGAGTTCCCCCTAAAGATCCATACCAAACACAGTGACGGGCATTGGCGGGGATCCAAGTCGGATCCCCGTTCATTGAAATTCGGACACATGCCGGCTTCATGTCGCAGGGCAAAGTCGGATCCAAAGTAGGACGGCTGTCGTGTCGCACCAGTGTGAACCCAGCCTGAGGACAGGAGTTGAGAACCACTGTGGTAGAAGAAGAGGAAAGATTAATAGACAGAGGTATGATCTTCTCTGATGGCCTGGTCAGGATATCTTCTTCTATAGTCTAGTAGATGAAGAAGAATGGTTAGCAGATGGAGACCTGGTCTTCTCTGATGTCCAAGTTAGCATATTTTTTTATAGTCTGGTGGATGAAGAAGAATGATCAGATGTAGATCCTGTTTTCTCTGATGTCCAGGTCAGGCCATTTATTATTAGTTTGGTAGATGAAGAATATTTATCGGGGGCGTGGCCTGACCTCGGGAGAAGATGGCAGCTTAATTCCCTTGCTCCCGCTGACTGAGAGGTGAATCTGACTACAACGGAGGTTTTTCCCTGCCTGATCAACTGGTAATCATGGGGACTTCTTCCCGCAGCTCCTCCACGTCCAGATCTAGGTCACCCCGAGACCTAAATGGCAGGATCAGCCAAAACATTCCAGAAATGTTCCGGACCCACACTGGCAACATGGCGCCCACACGAGGCTCACTTCAGACAGCAGGCCCTGAGGCGGGGGCCAGCTCATCCCCAACAACGGGAGCAGTAATCCCTACGCCACACTCACAACCCAGTCTCCAGGATCTTCACTCTGTGGCCATGGACATTAAAAACACCCTAACGGCGGCTCTAACGGCCGCGATCACGGAACTTAAAATTGACATACAAGCTATCGCAGGCAGGGTACAAGAGGTGGAGAAGACGACTAATGCGCATTCAACTGTAATCCGCCGTACGTGCCAGGTTCTTGACACACACACATTGCAACTACGGGACATGAACCGACACGTGGAGGACTTGGACAATCGCGGCAGACGCCACAATCTCCGAGTGCGAGGCCTGCCGGAATCCATTGAGGCTGATAGGCTAACGGCTGAAGTGACCTGCTTCTTCAACAACCTTTTAGATAAACCCCCCGCTACACCGATAGGTATGGAACGTATCCATCGTGCCCTACGCCCACGGGGAAGGGATGCGGACCCGCCCAGGGACGTGATTTGCCATATCATCGATTATCAACTGAAAGAAGAGCTCCTGCGTAAGGCTCGAAGCACCACAAAGCTGACACATAATGGCGCTGACATTCGCCTTTTTCAGGACCTTTCCACAATAACTCTGCAGCGTCGCAGGGAATTGCGCCCCCTGCTGGATGTGCTCCGGACCAAGGGAATTCCGTACAGGTGGAAGTTTCCCTTCTGCCTGTCAGCCTCGTCGCAGGGAAGATCCGCACTGCTCAGAGTGCCGGAAGATCTACGCTACTTTTGCGATACCCTTGACATACCCTTCACGGAGGTCCCCGAATGGTATGCGGAATTTCGACCACCGACCCCCAGAAAGATGCCGCCAGACTTCGAGCCAATGGACACTCAACAACACCGCTACAGGAGGCACCGCTCCCCATCGGAATCCAGAAGCCGCCCACCCGCACCAGGCACCGAGAACGGCTCCAGCCCGCTGAGCGCTCCGCAAACCAGGAGAGCCCGCCGAGACCGCCATTGATGGCAACAGCTCCAGCACGGCTAATCGAAACCTCCTCCTTATTGTCATTCGTTCCCAGGGATCCTTCAGACAATCTTCATGCTCCTCCATGCAGAATACGTATACCGTACAGCTCTCCTACTAGCTCACCCTGTGTTTCTGGTATATGAAACTGTCGCTTCCCTCCTACTCAGGTCATCAAGAATAGAAGAGCTTGTGTGCAATATCACTACACGCCATAGACACTGGAAAACTAAAGCAGCGGTTCCTCCAGCAAGAGCGGTGACAATCACGTTGATAGGGTCTGTCACCTATGTTTAACCTACTCTGATTTTGATGAACAGTTGCTGGTTACCCTCGTATCCTTTCTAGAGCTGATAATGCTCCCACCCTGTTTTACTAAGGGAGGGAGGACTCGATCTCTATATATACTCTAAAGATCCCTTTACTGCTTTCCTGATGCTCTTATAAGTAATATTTAGCCTATCTTTATTATGCACTAAATAAGGTTGCCTTTACTTTCCCAGGGCTATAGGTGCTATGGTCATGACGCAAAGAGGGCGTTGGGGGAAGTGATCCGCGGGAGTTCATAGGGATGCCATGAGCGCCTAGTAGCCACTCATAAGTGAACAGTAAATGACAATCTAAACATACATGCTCGCTTAGAACATATAGAATAATGCACAATTCGACGAGCCTAGTGCAGCTTTTTCCAGACACATGGCTCCTTTATAACTAAAATGCCCGTCCAACTGACACACTTACCATGTCTCCAAACCAGACTATCACTTTCCGTATCTGATATTAGGGGGGGTCTGCTCCCGTGGATCACTGTCCTCATTGTATCCCCTGTCTACTTTACTGTATATGGAGATTGCAGTATTCATACTTAAGTGTTAGGAATCTTCCACTGCACCACGGGTTAAATTCAGACACTCTCATACTGCCATTAGTCTGCCCTCATCTATTCTACAACCATGTACGTTGGGGGGTAATATACGTGTCCCACAAAGAGCATAAATGACCATACTGAACGGCACCCTTCTGATATGCTCTGAGATACAAAGCCGGTTGAAATGAGTGTACCATCACCCATGGCTCTGAAACTCCTCATACGAGCTCTAGTTATGTTACAATGCCCCACTCCAGGGAGATAATTCCCATTGAAAGCTGAGAGCCCCGTTATACACACCGTGGTGGCTCAACATCACATGACTCTCTTCCTTCAAAGGGTTATACCCCCCTAGATACGAGTCACCCCCCAGACGCTTTTCATACATTAAGCAACACTTCCGCACACCAAAACGAGTATGAAACGAAGTGAATAACAGTCCCTATATGTTATTCCCCCACCACTGATTGAACACAACTGCTCCGGCACCAAAGGCAAATACATCATATCCCCATGACACAATAGATTTTTGACTCTTTACCAGCTTCTATATAAAACGGATAATACTTACTAATCAGGGGAAAAAATCTTAGTCTTTTGACACACACGTATGCTTCAGATCTCTAGAACATATCCCCCTCTGCTAACTCCTGACCGCACCGCTCATTTGACCCCAGAATGGATTCAAGCTGTTTGACCACAAGGCGTACGGTGACATGGGAATCAGACGGTCTTACTCTAAACACAGGGAGTTGACTACTTAAAACCAACTGGGCTGAGTCAATGTTTTAAACATGACCTGCATGTGTTGTTATTGTGTTGCGCTTTTTCTAAGAATGTTAACAGCTCTTAGTTCAGCCTTAAGGCTTGTTTAAGTTCCTCGGATCCACCTTGCTAATGCAAACTATATAGATAAGACCGAATGCTATTCAACTGGGCCTGTGCCTAGTTGACATAATGACTCTAATCACACACTGTAAGGGTACAACATATGTGCACCCTGAATACTCTGGTAATCCGAAAATGGTTCCATCTCTTTGCAAACATCAACGCCAACACTCCCACCCATAATATTCCTACAGCACCCTATGATGGATACACCAGGCATCTTATCATACGCCCCCCTAAACTGCGAACCAGCTAAAACATAGTATCATTCGCAGCCTCCTCATTTTAACTTACATCTCCTCTCTGCCTAGCGGATAGCCAACCCTCTGTATATTTTCACTCTCTCAACCGATCTCAGCCACTCCCCACCACTGTGGCAAAAATTACCTCCCTCTCTGACCCACATACCAGACTCCACCTCTCGCCACAGACTCATTCCGGTCATACCTAATTACAGGTATATACTATCTTTGGACCAGCGAGCGGGCTCTCGCTTGTCTCCGGAAACGTTCTCACACTTACACCAGTCCCCCTACTATCTTCACTCATAACCACACCAGATAGAAATACGAAAGTATTATTCCATTTTACCCACATACCCACCCTTGTCCCCCAACCACTACTCCCACTCCCCTCCGAACGACTAAAAGTCTTTACTCGAACTTCCTGCCTCCCATACCTGAGTTCTCCTCCGACGACGATGACGATTACTCGCGGCAATACGAAAACCCCCTACATTTTTAAACTGAATTGTCTAGGGCCTCGTCTATTCCCCCACCATGCCGCAAGCACTTTCCACCAAAAACAAGAGAATCAAAATCCTGTCCCTTAACATAAAGGGCCTTAACATCCCTGAAAAACGCTCTCAGTTATTGCTTTCCCTACAAAAAAATAAAGCTGACATTATCTTCCTCCAAGAAACCCATTTTAAAACAAGCTCCATTCCAAAACTCTCTAACCACCGTTATCCCGCATGCCTACATGCTACTAATCTATCTGCAAAATCCAAAGGAGTCTCCATCCTATTCGCTAAAAACTGCCCATTCCACATCAAAGACACATGCATAGACTCAGAAGCACGATACCTTTTTGTCAAAGGTACACTATATGGTAGGCGAATCACCCTGGCCAACATATATGCACCCAACACGAAACAAGTCCCCTTTTTCCGCTCCACCCTACGAAAACTTGCCCTATTCCAAGAAGGCCTTCTGATCCTAGGTGGGGATTTCAACGTCCCCCTTAATCCCCTACAGGACACCTCGAATGGCTCCACAACCCTACCTTTTAACGCTTTACGCGCAATTAAATCACAACTCAAAGAACTATCTGTACATGACTCCTGGCGTACACTCCACCCGAACGAGAAAGACTTCACGTTCTATTCAAATCCACATAACAGACACTCCAGACTAGATTACCTATTCCTCTCGCAAAGAGATCTATCAATGCTGTCCTCAGCTACAATTGACCCCATGTATCTATCGGATCATCACCCAATCTCCATGACATTAGAATTCCCAAACGCCTACACCAGTCCCCATATATGGCGTCTGGACCCCTCGCTTCTCACGGATACTGCCATAATGACTAACATACAAAAAAGTCTTTCACTGTACTTCTCTGAAAACGACTCACCGGATATATCACCCATGATCCGTTGGGAAGCACATAAAAGTACCATCCGGGGAGAATTAATAGCACTCTCGGCCAAACGTAGGAAAGACAGACAGGCACTCATAAATACACTGACTACACGAATACAAACACTGGAAAGAGCACACAAAACCTCCCAAGCACTGACATCTCTCCCTGATCTGCTCCAAGCCAGGAACGACCTATTAGAAGCCTTACACAAACAAGTGAAACGAAATTATATTCTTTCCCAAAAAATATTCTATGAATACGGCAATAAATCTGGCAAAATATTAGCAAGAGCACTCAGAGTCAAAAGGGCCCACAACACGATACACTCAATAATAGATGCTAAGGGGACAAAAATAGTGTCCAATGAGCAAATAGCCTCACATTTTGTATCCTACTATTCACAGCTGTACAACTTGCATTCCCCCAACCTACAAAGAGTAGACACTCACAGAACAAAAGCCATTCAAGATTTCCTCACACAATATAGCCCCACAAGCATTTCGAATACATTAGCTGAGGATCTGGAACGACCCATATCTTCTGATGAAATGAATATTGTCCTCAAACAACTGAAAGCTGGCAAAAGCCCCGGACCTGACGGCCTAACAACAGGTTACTATAGAACTTTCATAGACACCCTTAAACCACACTTCTTGGCTGCATTCAACTCCCTATCCTCTGACAATCCCCCACCTAGAGACCTACTGACAGCACACATAACTGTAATTCCTAAGCCTAATAAAGATACATCAAAAGTGTCAAACTACCGTCCTATATCATTATTGAATGTTGATCTCAAAATATACGCCAAAATCTTGGCTAATCGTCTTTTGCCTCTCCTGCCTAACCTTGTCTCACTAGACCAGGTGGGCTTTATACCAGGCCGGGAGGCGAGAGACAACACAACCAAGGCGATAAACATTCACAGATGGTTAACTCACACCCAACAACAAGGCTTCTTTTTGTCTTTGGATGCGGAGAAGGCATTCGACAGGGTAGCTTGGGACTATATGTCAGAAGTACTTAAAAAGATTGGTATACGAGACCGTATGTTGCAATTTATAATGGCCCTCTATGCCTCTCCTACTGCACAGGTACGGGTCAACGGACACCTGTCGAATGCCTTCTCCATGTCAAATGGAACACGCCAGGGATGCCCGCTTTCACCATTGATATTTGTCCTTACCCTAGAACCTCTTCTTCAACGCATACGATCGAATCCTGATATCAAAGTAGTCGCCGTGTCAGGGAACACATACAAGCTGTCTGCATTCGCGGACGACATCCTCTTGTTTCTAACTGAACCCCATATTACAATACCCAATCTATTAAAAGATCTTGACACATTTAAATTCTTAACCAATTTACAAATTAACTACACAAAATCCGAAGCCCTCAATATATCCTTAAGGAGTGAAACCCTTGCATCCTGTCAAGCTAACTTCCCCTTCAAGTGGACCCAAGATGTAATTACATACCTTGGGATCCGCCTACCGGCCCACCTATCCGATCTCTATCTCAAAAACTATATGCCTATCCTCCAACAAATTCAACAAGATCTAAAGGCCTGGTCAACGGGCCTTTTCTCTTGGTTTGGAAGGGCAGCAATAATTAAAATGAACATTCTCCCTAGAATACTCTATGTCATGCAAACGATACCCATCAGACTACCACAAGCCTTTTACGCTTCCTATCGCAGGGCATGCAACGACTTCATTTGGGGTAAAAACCGCCCCAGAATCAGTTTCGACAGACTCACACTACCCAAATTAAAAGGAGGCATTGCCCTCCCCGACATCGCCAAATATCACACGGCATGCCAACTGTCGAGAATAGTAGATTGGAATGTACACTCACACTCTAAAGCTTGGACACAAATTGAAAATGAATTTTCCTCACTCCCTCTTAAACAACTGCCTTGGACCCCATCACAACAGATACCTTTGCCATGCACACAACATCCCTTGATCTCATCTACACTTTCTTCATTTAAGACGGCATGCCAAAAATATTGCATCTCCTCCAGCCCAGGCCCCATGACACCGATATGAAATAACCCAGACTTCCCCCCGGGTATATCAGCTACATTCCTTAAGGGATATTGGCACCATGATGATATACGTGCAAAGCAATTCTTTCCCGGAAACACCTTCATACCTATTGCTAACATACCCACACATACATCCGGAAGAGCCTTTCCCCCATGGACATACAATCAAATAAGCCACTTTCTCAATCACCCCCTCGGGAAAACCACTTATTCCAGACATCTCACACCCTTTGAAGAATTGTGCTCCATGATGGAACCGCAAAGACATGTCATCTCAGAAATCTACAAACTCCTTTTCTCTGAACACACCCCCAAATCCAACATAGCCACTCGCAGCTGGGAGAGAGACTTAGCATTGGAACTGTCGGACCTAGAGTGGGAAAACATATACTCCTTCATTCATAAAGGTTCAATTAACGTGTCAACACAAGAAAACAATTTCAAGATCTTCTCTAAATGGTACAAAACTCCATCAAAACTACATAAAATCTCCCCCTCTATCCCCTCCACCTGCTGGAGATGCTCAGAGGGAGAAGGCTCAATGATCCACATATGGTGGTCTTGTCCACTCATCCAACCATATTGGAACGAAGTCCAGCGTCTTACAACTAAAATTACCACATACCAGATTGCACTTACTCCGGCCCAAATGCTCCTTCACCACTCATCCATCCCAAAAAAAGACTATCACCGCTCTCTCGCCCTACATATGATTAATGCAGCAAAACAGTGCATCCCGACGCTCTGGAAATCCTCCAAGCCCCCCACTATAGCTGAATGGCTCAAACGAATCAATAGAATAGCCGAAATGGAGGAACTGATTCACCAAGCCAGGGATACGCCCTCCAAATTCACATATGTTTGGTCATGCTGGCAACATTTCCAAACGACGACCGAATACACAGATCTGTTAGCCTGAGAGTACACTCAGGCATATGAATCCTTGTCGGGGGAGAACTCAAGATAGCCCTTTATAATCTCCTACCTTACTTGTTCCCCTTCCTCCTTATATCTCACCTTACCCTACAACCACCACCTTCCTTATCCCGATCATTTATTGTGTTAACAATAACTTGTTTAGACCCTCATGCCCTATACATACCATCCTTAGACGTCTACCATTTCCAAACCTCCGATCATCTTCCCCTTGTTTTTTTTTTTTTTTTTTTCTTTTCTTTTTTTTTTTTTCTCCCCATACAGACATCCTTCCCTCCCCGATTTACTAAGAGTAGGATTGCTAGTGGTCCGATGACCGCAACCCTACCACACACCACCATAACCAGAAACGTTGTACAATATAAAGTAATATTACATTTATAGAGAAGTCCAGGACCCACAACAAATTTGGATGTGGAAGTCCTAGTTCGAAGGTTTAATTCTGGTTTATGACCATTTACGGTTAAATGTTATTGCATATTTCATGCTTCTATTCATTGTCAGAAAGGCCTCTCACGGCATACAGTGTTAAGTAGCTATCCATTGTAATATATGTAATACAACACGTTGTTATACGATTTCTTATGTATTACCAATTTGCAATGACATTGTAAAACATGACTTTTATTGCCAATAAAAATCTATTATGGAAAAAAAAAGAATATTTATCAGCAGATAGAGATTTGGTCTTCTCTGATATCCTCGTCAGGACTTATACTTCTGTAGTCTGGTAGATAAAGAGGAATGATTAGCAGTTGAATAGCTGGTCTTCTCCAATGTCCAGGACAGGATATTTACTTCTATAGTCTGGTTGAGGAAGAGGAATGATTAGCAAATAGAGATCTGGTCTTCTCCAATGTCCAGGTCAAGATAGTTTCTTCTCACTGATGTATGGGATTTTCTATGAACAGTTATCATCCTGTTTTACGATAAGTATTATTGTGGTACAATCTTATCCTGGTGAATTAAAAATATTGAATTAGCAGATGGAGATCTGGTCTTCTTTAATGTTAAGGTCAAAATATTTTCTTCTATAGTTTGGTAAAGGAAGAAGAATGATTAGTAGATGGAGACCTGTCTTCTGTGATGTCCAGGTCTGATTATTTTCTTCTATATTTTGGTGGAGGAAGAGGAATGCTTAGTAGATGGATATCTATTCTTCTCTGATGTCTATGTCAGGATATTTTCTTCTATAGTCTGGTAGATGAAGAATAATTAACAAATAGAGATCTGGTCTTCTTCAAAGTCTAGGTGAGAATATTTTCTTTTATAGTTTGGTTGAGGAAAGGGAAGGATAAGCAGATGGAGATCTTGTCTTCTCCAATGTTCAGGTCAGGATAATTTTTCTATAGTCTGGTGGAAGAAAAGGAATAATTAGCATATGGAGATCTAACTGTCTTTGATGCCCAGGTCAGGATATGTTTTATTATAGTCGGGTACATGAGGAATATTTATGAGAAGATGGAGATTTGGTCTTCTCTGATGTCCCGGTCAGGATATATTCTTATATATTCTGGTAGATAAAGAGCAATAGTTAGCAGTTGCAGGTCTGGTCTTCTCCAAAGTCCGGGTCAGGATAGTTTCTTCTATAGTCTAGTTGAGGAAGAGGAATGATTTGCAGATAGAAATCTTGTCTTCTTTGATGTCCAGGTCAGGAACGTTTCTTCTCACAGATGTATGGGATTCTCCGAAAACAATTGTCATCATTCCATTTTCTGACCGGTAATATTGTGGCACAATCTTCATTTTCTCCGTTCTCATGCCCAGACCAATCATCAGGCTGACTGAACTGCCAAAACCTGAAAGAAACAAATGATGTTAGTGACCGTAGAAGAAGGAAGAGTGGCAGGCTGGAGATAGTGATGATGGTAGACAGAGATAACCTTTAACTAATGTAAAAAACAGTTTACTGGATTATACCACCTGCAAAATGGTAAAGACTTCTGTAATCCATTCAGAACCAAATTAAGCCTATGCTTGCATTTCACATTTTTAGTGTGTGTTTAACTTCACAACTACATTATAAAATCATATACAACTCACAACATAACATGCATTTTTCATCAGAAGAGCAAAGAGAATATTTGGGCCTTTTAGGGCGCTATTATATCACAAGGACACTGAAAATAATGGAAATTTGACATTTTATCTTAAACATCATTAAAAAATGTTAATAGGATATATATCAACAAATAGACACAAATACATGTATTTCACTTAAAAAGTCATCTCATATGTAGCTCCTGTTTGGCATGGCTGGCAAAGTACCAACATGTTTCGCCTGATTAGGCTTCCTCAGGGGATGCAATTGTCCGCTGTATGTCATGCCATTCCCCTAGTGATCAATATATTACTTCAGAAAATAGTTTAAGGGGGGATATGATCACCATGTACAAATACATAAGGGGTCCATATAGTGAACTTGGTGTTGAGATATTCACTTTAAGGTCAACACTGAGGGGGTGCTCGTAACGTCTAGAGGAAAAAAGATTTCCAAATACGGAAAGGTTTCTTCACAGTAAGAGCTGTGAAAATGTGGAATAGACTCCCTCCAGAGGTGGTTCTGGCCAGTTCAGTAGATTGCTTTAAGAAAGGTCTGGATTTTTTCCTAAATGTACAGAATATAACTGGGTAATAACCAGGGGTGGATTGACAACTCATAGGGGCCCCCGGGCAATAGGAGATTATAAGGCCCCCGGGCAATAAAAGATTATGGGGCCCCCGGGCAATAGGAGATTATGAAGCCCCCAGGCAATAGATTATGGGGCCACACAGTATACACACACTCATACAGTATACATACACAGGAACACAATATACACACACAGTACAGGGGGTCCCCTAGTTACAAACATCCGACTTACAAACGACTCCTACTTACAAACGGAAGGAGACAACAGGAAGTGAGAGGAAATCTACCCCTAGGAAGAGATATTCACTCCTGTAAGAGTTATTATGGGGAAAATGTACCTCCACTGATGCTTTATCACCAAGGCTTGTTTCCACAACAACCCAAAATTTTCAAAATCCAAATGTCATTGGGACAGAAAGTGAGGTGAAATCTTCTGAAGTGGAGCACACACAGCAAAACAAATATTACAGGGGTGTTAACCCTTCCCTATGCTATTCAAAAAGCTTAAAAATAGTTTTTTTGGCTGGAGCTACACTTAAAAAATGTGCCTGTTCTGACTTACAAACAGATTCAACTTAAGAACAAACCTACAGTCCCTAACTTGTTTGTATCCCGGGGACCCCCTGTATACACACACAGAATACACACACACACACACACACACACACTGAAAAGGTACTGGAGAGGTGGGGCAGCTATTATCTTGGGATTTTTAAAAAAACACAGATTTTTACATACTGTCCCTGGTTTTATTGAGGCTGGCAACCCTGATGGGGCCCCTTAGTGGCATGGGGCCCTCGGGCAGTGCCCGAGTGCCCGAATGGTCAGTCCGCCCCTGGTAATAACATTTATAGGTAACGTTGATACAGGGAATATCTGATTTTCTCTCGAGGGATCAGGAAGGAATTTTTTCCCCTGCTGTAAACAAATTGGATCATGCTTTGCTGGGGATTTTTCGCCTTCCTCTGGATCAACTGTGGGTATTGGATTGTGTTTATTTTTATTTTTTGGTTGAACTAGGTGGACTTGTGTCTATTTTCAACCTAATTATGTAGCTATGTAGACTTTGTTTAGTTAGGAAGGCTGTCAGGTTGGCTGTATGGGGCCCCGTGTTTTCTAACAGCTATATATATATATATATATATACACATACACATACATACACACACACACACAGTATAGCTATATATACCGTTGGTAAGCTAAAAATGCAGTTCTTTGGCTCCATCTAGCCTCATCAGATTAGACTTCATTTAAAAGTTCATGATCTTACTTTACATTTGAGGCATAGGAAGTCCCATCCACCCATTTCCAGGTTCCGTCCATGTCAGTAAGACCGATCCATATGAGCGAGGCATAGGAAAACTTTTCTATAAAAATCTTTAAAACACAAAGAAAATAATTATATGACGCATTAACCGATTCAGCCCCGGAAGATTTGCCCCCTAATGACCGGGCCATTTTTTGTGATTCGGCACTGCGTCGCTTTAACTGACAATTGCGCGGTCGTGAGACGTTGCACCCAAATAAAATTGACGTCCTTTTTTTCCCCCACAAATAGAGATTTCTTTTGGTGGCATTTGATCACCTCTGCGGTTTTTATTTTTTGGGCTATAAACAAAAAAAGAGTGACCATTTTGAAAAAAACAATATTTTGCACTTTTGCTATAATAAATATCCCCAATTTTTCTTAAAAAAAGCTAATTTTTTTTCCTCAGTTTAGGCCGACACGTATTCTACATATTTTTGGTAATAAAAATCACAATAAGCGTATATTGATTGGATTGCTCAAAAGTTATAGCGTCTACAAAATAGGGGATAGATTTATGGCATTTTTATTATGATTATTTTTTTTTTTTCATTAGTAATGGCGGTGATCTGCGATATTTATCGGGAATGAGACATTGCGGCGGACAGATCGGACACTTTTGACACATTTTTGAGACCAGTGACAATTATGCAGCGATCGGTGCTATAAAAATGCACTGATTACTGTATAAATGTCACTGGCAGGGAAGGGGTTAACACTAGGGGGCGATCAAGGGGTTAAATGTGTTCCCTGACTGTGTGTTCTAACTGTGCCGGGAGGGGACTGACTATAGGAGATGACAGATTTATCAACACAACTCCAATGGGTATAAAAAAAAAAAAAACGAAATCAAATACAGTCCTCTCCCAAGACCATGGTATGGAACTACTCTCCATTAGGAATGCGGCATGAGTATAAACTAATGCCCAGAATCTAGTGATCTGGTTTCGCCCATGTACCTAACACATGTACCTAATTTGGTATCAGGAAAACCGTGCTCAAGCCAGTGCTCACAGGAAAGTGCATGCGTGCAGAGTAGAATTAGGATCATGTGCGCATCTGCACGAGCATGTGCGCACATGAGCATTACTGTGCTGCACGTGCTCATGAGCGCGAGTGTACATGTTTGATGGTGCCTAGTGGCCTATTAAAAGCCCTACAGAATTCAGAATCATCGTTGAGTGGTCATCAGCTCCTACAGCTTGTGAATTGATCCCGTGTTCATCCGTATCCCGACCTTGTTGATCCTGCTTGTTCCTGGGCCTCTGTTTCTGACTCCGGCTTGTGACCTGACCTTGCTTCCTGCCTGCGATTCTGGTACCTCCTTGCTTGCTTGATACTCTGACCCTGGCCTAGCTCTCTCTCCACTCCTGGTTCCTGACTCTGTACTGCTGCTGCCCGATTGTTGCCGACTACTGCCCATCTGACCATGCTCCTGCATCCGCCTGGTGCCAATTTGCTTGCTGAACTGTCTTCAGCTTTGCATCTGCTACCAGATCTACAGATCTCCTACAGGCTCCCGTGCCACTCTGTGCCTCTTTATAACCCGTGACACAAACTAAATTTACAAGTGCCGCTCAAGGCTTCATCAGGTCCTCCCTAGCAGGAACCGCTTGGAGTGGAGAGAAGAACAGAGCTCATCCCAGCTGTAGACAGCTAATGGAAAAGGGAAAAGTCCTGGAAGCTGCACATCTCTGCAAAACCCCGTAAGAAGGTGCATGACAGCTGAAGCCCGGGCCCCGACCAGGCCATCTCCCCAACGCGTTTCACTCATCCCATGGAGCCTAGTCATAACTAAGCTCCGTCGGTGGAGAAAAAGACGCTGCGGGCATGGCCTGGTTGGAGCCGGGTCTAAGGCTGTCACACACCTTCCTACAGTGTTTTGCAGAGATGTGCGACTTCCAGGTTTTTTTCCCTTTCCCTGTTATAACATGACATCATCCCCAGGTAAAACAGGACAACAGGTGTATGGAAAGTCCTCATCAACTCTGCCTCAACCCGTTACGTGACATTTGGGCACATTTGGCAAACTTCAATGATTTTGGGAGACAATAGTGTATTTTAGATGCCTGGGGCAAATGGTAGTTATGTGATACCCCGCCCCCTGTAGCTTGGCCACACCTCCATTTTCCATATCTACCAAAAAGCCATCCCGCCATGACAAACATGGGCTGTTTGAAGTTTAAAAGAAGTTCATAGATACAAGTATTCCCCGTCATTGGTTCTCTCACCATCTCCTCTTCGGAATTAATGACCACCAGGTGAGCCCCCATATCCTCACAATCTTTCTTGGCCATCATCCAGGTCTTTATATGAAAGGAAAAGTAGTAGCAGCTGGACTTATGGCATGTCCAGTCTACACCACAAATTGCATTGGAAGAGCCTAAAAGAGAAGAAATTGAGTCTTATGTTGAACCATCTCAGCCGTAGTAGCTCTCGTGTATAACATTTGTATATGACAGTTTAGTAAAACAGTAGAAATCAATTACATCCCGACTCCAGGTTAAGTTCCCCCAATGTTCTGAGACACAAGAACATTTCTTCATTTTACAAAAGCATTGGTACTTTTTTCTGACAGAAGCTTTAACATGTTAATGTCATTTCCAAAGCCAATTCAATATTTTTAAATAGGCATCCTTCAATGAAATGCTCTAGCCATGTCTCCCAATTGTCGTCCCGTGTTGTCACATGGGCTTCTAATGGAGACTACATGTGGTTGTCTCGGCACACATTGCACAAGCACGGTTCACTGTTGTCACCTCCCTGAAGCTTTCCATTGAGAAAAGCCGTGCAGCCATTGTTGTTGAATTTTCTGGGCTAATAGGGTTGTCAAATAGTATGGGGAGGTGGGCACTGCCTCAGGAAACATGTAACAATGCAAAAATGTGTTTTACCAGGAAACCAGGTAATTTGTTTTTAAATGCTTAAATCGTAACATCAAAAATGTCCAATTCCTTTAACTAGTTTAAATAGCTTGTCTGGGAGGGGGGTGTCCTAATCCTGCCTGTGAAGGGGGCATCTCTGTGATGTACAGAAAGTTCTTTTGGGGGACCTTTGGAGGGGTTTGTGTGCTGTAATCTCTTCTCACCAAAATGCCAAAGAGCCTTTGAGTCTGGGAGTGGGATGTATTTTAAGGTGGTACCCCCCCCTTCCCCCAAAAAATGGAGGGGAATGGATGGATTTCAAGGAGGACTCTGTGCAACCCCCCCCCCCAAAAAAAAAAAAGAAAAAGTGTGAGGTTCCCCTAAAAATCTATACTGGACCCTTAATTTAGGCATGCAGCAGCCTGGCTGTCCAGGAAAGGGGGGTATGAGTGTGCACCCTCCTGAACCATACCAGGTCACAATTCCATAACGTTGGGGATACCATGCAAAGCACCCTGCCCCCCCCCCCCCATATTGATCAGGACAAGGGCCTCATCCCCACAACCCTGACTTGGTGGTTGTGGGGTTCTGCAAGCGAGGGGCTTATCAGAATTATAAATCCCTTACAAAAAAACCTAAACAAAAAATCCCTACTTATCAACCCTTACCTTACTCACCAATACATACCTTACCCACCAACCCTCACCTTACCCACTAAGACATACCTCAACCACCAACCCTTACCTTACCCACTAAGACATACCTCACCCACTAAGACATACCTTACCCACCAACCCTCACCTTACCCACTAAGACATACCTTACCCACCAACCCTTACCTTACCCACTAAGACATACCTTACCCACCAACCCTTACCTTACCCACTAAGACATACCTTACCCACCAACCCTTACCTCACCCACTAAGACATACCTTACCCACCAACCCTTACCTTACCCACTAAGACATACCTTACCCACCAACCCTTACCTTACCCACTAAGACATACCTTACCCACCAACCCTTACCTCACCCACTAAGACATACCTTACCCACCAACCCTTACCTTACCCACTAAGACATACCTTACCCACCAACCCTTACCTTACCCACTAAGACATACCTTAACCACCAACCCTTACCTTACCTACTAAGACATACCTTACCCACAAACCCTGAATTTACCCACTAAAATGTACCTTATCCACCAACCCTTACTTTACCCGCCACTAATGCAAACCTTACCCACCAACCCTTACTTTACCCACTAATACATACCTTGCCTGCCAACCCTTATCTAACACACTAAAACATACCTTATGCAGTAAGACACACCTTACCCACCAACCCTTATCTTACCCACTAAGATACATCTAACCCAACAACCCTTACTTTACCTACTAAGACATACCTTACCCACCAACCCTTACCTTACCCACTAAGACATACCGTACCTATCAACTGGTACCTTACCCACTAAGACATACCTTACCCACCAACCCTTACCTTACCCACTAATACATACCTTTCCCACCAACTCTTACCTTATCCACTAAGACATACCTTACCCACCAACCCTTATTTTACCCACTAAGACATACCTTACCTGCCAACCCTTACCTTACACACTAAAACATACCTTATCCAGTAAGACACACCTTACCCACCAACCCTTACCTTACTCACTAAGATACATCTAACCCAACAACCCTTACTTTACCTACTAAGACATACCTTACCCACCAACCCTTCAGTTATATCACTTTCAAGCAGAATAACAGAACGCTAGCACAGAGCCTTGAGGTTATTTGTGCTGTTCTACAGAAGTACAAACATCTTAGCTACTTACCATTATTATTTGGATGCGATACCTCCCCTGCGATGCTTTTATCTGGGGAGGAAAGGAGAACAATGGAGAAAAAAAAATTCTTAATCCAAGAGATCTTACACAGGGGTCTTTGCATAAAACATTCACTGTGCGGAAGTCAGAACCATTTGCCTGGGCACCACAAATATTTTTGGTATTGTTTGTACTGATTGTCTTTTATGAACATCACCTCCATCTACTGGCCGTAACGCCGTAATTTCCTGAAATACTTAAAGTGGTTGTAAACCTCTTTAAGGAACCTGTACCTATAGGTTAGCATATAATAAGGCTTACCTGTAGGTGCTGTAAATATCTCCTAAACGCGCTCCGTTTCTTCCCGAGCGAGTGCCGTGACTTCCAGCTCCCCGCGCGCAAATGTGCAGGAGTGACGTCATGCGGCTCAGGCCAGTCACAGAGGCGGGGGGGGGGGCACGGCTCCACAAAAGGATGAGGAACAAAGATGGATGTGGCCACCAGCGGGGACGGCGCAGGCTTCGTTTGCAGGTAGGTGCCACATAATGGGCTAGCATGCGATGCATGCTAGCCCATTCTGCTTTTACTTTGCAGGGAACAACAGAGGAAGTCAACCCATCAGGGTTGACTTCCTCTTTAACCACTTCAGCCCCGGAAGGATTTGCCCCCTTAATGACCGGGCCATTTTTTGCGAAACGGCACTGCGTCGCTTTAACTGACAATTGCGCGGTGTTGCGACATTGTACCCAAACAAAATTTATGTCATTTTTTCCCCTCAAATAGAGCTTTCTTTTGGTGGTATTTGATCATCTCTGCGGTTTTTATTTTTTGCGCTATAAAAAAAAAAGGGCAACAATTTTGAAAAAAAAACGCAATATTTTTTACTTTTTGCTATAATAAATATGCAAAAAATATTTAAAAAAAAAATAATTTCTTCCTCAGTTTAGATTACATATTTTTGGTAAAAAAAATCGCAATAAGCGTATATTGATTGGTTTGCGCAAAAGTTATAGCGTCTACAAAATAGGGGATAGATTTATAGCATTTTTATTATTATTATTATTTTTTTTACTAGTACTTTCACTTTTTACTTTTTACCAGGACTGCTACTGCGATGGGACACTTTTGACACTTTTTTAGGACCAGTGACATTTATACAGCGATCAGAGCTACAAATAGCCACTGATTACTGTATAAATGTCACTGGCAGGGAAGGGGGGCGATCAAGGGGTTAAATGTGTTCCCTCAGCGTGTTCTAACTGTAGGGGGGATGGGAATGCCTGGGGGAGGAGACCGATCATTGTTCCTATATAATAGGAACAGACAATCTGTCTCCTCTTCCCTGCCAGAACGGGCATCCCCTTTTTGGCTCTGTCAGGAGCGATCGTGGGCGCCCGGCGGATATCACGGCCGCCGGGAACGTGCATTGGCTCTGGGGACACGCTGCGGGAGCACGTGCTCCTGCTACATTCATTTAAAGAGCTGCGGCGGCTGGTCGGCAAGTTGTTAAAGTATAACTAAAGTTCCATAAAGGAGAAGTACAGTCAAAGCTTGTTTAGCTGGCACTTCTCCAGTGGATCACAAGATTGCAGATCATTTTGCACTCCTGTGATCAGTTTTCAGCAGTCAGCGGGCTGGAGCCCACTGTCGGCTGTTGTCACAGAGCCTGCCCACGCTTGGGAAACATCTTGGTAGTATAGTGTATATACAGTATATCCAGTTCAGCTCTTTGGGGCATACTATGTAAGTCCAAAGAGTGAACCTTTGATCACAAGATGATGGCTGCAGCAGTGTGTTTTGTAGAGCTGGCGACCGACTTCAAAGTGATAGTGATGTGGTTTCTCCATAGCTGCCGATCACTTTCACACAGCTGACCACGCGGTGCCTCCCCCTCCTGCCGGCAGCCCCCACTCCACCCATGGAACACATCCGCCAGCGGGGAGAGAGAGAGACTGCAAATCCAAGCCTCAATCTCATTTGAAAACAATGCAACTGGAAGTGATGCATAGGCGTGCGCACAGCGTGTGCCAGGCGTGCCTGGTCACACCCTAATAACCCCATGTACATTAGCATTATCTCTCTGTGTGCCAGCAGGAAGGTGGGAAAGATCTTCCATCATATGGCTCTGCCATAAGAGAAGTCCTTGCGCACTTCTCTTTTACTGTGCTGGCAGGGAGATTGATCTATGTAGACACACATGTGTGCGTGAAGCTTTAGGCTGCGCACATCTATGAAGTGATGTCACCCTTTCCTGGACGGTACAGCCAGGGGACACTTCTAACCAAGCCAATCTGTGGTTGGTTAGATGGTGTGAAGTGCAGGGGGAACATTGGGGTCTACTAGACCCCTAATGTCTCCAAAAAGAGTACCTGTCACCTCCCCAATGCTAAAACATAGGGGTTTATTAACTCCCTTGTGATAGCAATCACATAAAAATAAAGAAAAATAAAAAAGTAAAACAAAATAAAATATATTACAGTAACATAAAAAAAAGCCAAAACCACTGCCCCGCACACCTGCGCAAGTGCAAATGCAAGCCCATGGTGCGTACGTTTATGTAAACTGCGGTCGCACCACACATGTGACATATCCCTGCGAACATCAGTGTGAGAAAAATAATTCTAGCACAAGAGATCCTCGTTAACTCTAAATTGATGAGCTGTAATGGCTTTTAAAGCGTCGCCTATGGTGATTTTTTTGGGGCACCGTAGTTTTATTGCGATGTCGCGGGCGCATGCAATTTTTATAACATGGAATGTTAGGTATCTATTTGTTTGATGCAACCCCATCATTTACATTTTAACCAAAAATGTGTTTTTTCGGGAAAATTTGCGTATAATAAACAGTTGCGTAAATACCACATGAAACTAAAAATTTGCAAAGATCACCTTTTTTATTCTACGGGGCCTCTGCTTTCAGAAAACATATAATGTTCTGGGGTTCATGTAATTGTATTGCCAAAAATTTTGATTTTTTTTTTTTTACATGTATGCGACAAAGAAAAAAAATTGCCCAGGAGCCGAACTGGATATATATATACTGTATATATATATATATATATATATATATATATATATATATATATATATATATTTTATTTATATATTTTATTTATTTTATTTATTTATTTATTTCAGGTACTTATATAGCGCCGTCAATTTACACAGCGCTTTACATATACATTGTACATTCACATCAGTCCCTACCCTCAAGGAGCTTACAATCTAAGGTCCCTAACTCACATTCATATATACTAGGGACAATTTAGACAGGATCCAATTAACCTACCAGCATGTCTTTGGAGTGTGGGAGGAAACCGGAGTACCAGGAGGAAACCCACGCAGGCACAGGGAGAACATGCAAACTCCAGGCAGGTAGAGTCGTGGTTGGGATTCCAACCAGCGACCCTTCTTACTGCTAGGCGAGAGTGCTACCCACTACACCACTGTGCCGCCCAGCTGCAATTGCAGAGAAAGGTGGTTCTACAAAGTATTGACTCAGGGGGGCGGAATACAAATGCACGCCACACTTTTCAGATATTTGTAAAAAAAAATTTGAAAAGGATTTATCATTTTCCTTCCACCCCACAACCATGTGCCACCCCGTGCTGGTCCATCACACAAAACCCCAACAAAATACACCCAAGCCCTTGGCTGCAACATGAAAAAATGTGGAAAAATCCAAGGGGTATGAACACTCTCTCAAGGCACTATATAAGTAAGAGTTTACGAACACTTTCAGAAGCTTCACTGACAAATACCATGAAACAATATGCTCACATTGTATCAACACTGTATCATTCATATCCAGATCAAAGGGGTAACCTTTTTTTTAAGCAAGTTTTTTTGCCACATGCATAAACATAGTACAGTTCACCAATTTCAAGAACATATAAATTGAATACATGCATTTCAGGAAGAGAAGTATTCCATATATACATTCACAAGTTAGCCAACGTACATACAGCATATTTCTTTTGGTGTTAAAGGTGGTAACCTTTGATGTGCATATGATGTCAGTCAAAAAAACTTAATACGCTAAAAGAAAAAAAAAAAAAAAATCAGTTCCCATTTAACTCCTTATTAACCCTTTGTTAACCTAAATGTACGCCTTCCCTCTCGTATCTATAATTCTTCTGCTGATTTTCTTTTTTCCATTTTCTATTTTTTATCCTCAAAATGTTTTCGTTTTATTTTTTTAAAAAATTGCAAAACTGAAAAAAAAAAAAAAAAAAACTGTAAATTTGTAAATAAGGCTGCCATGGTTTGTACAAGAATTTAAAATTTTAGTGTCACTATAATTTGGACAGATTATAACCTAAAATTATAATTTTTTAACTCCAGCAACACTAGTTTTCTTAAAATGAAGACTGGTCAATTTATTTTTTTTCTTTTAGTTTTGTTACGTGTTTTTGTTTATGAACCAGATAAAAAAGAAAAAAATCAGGAAGACAATCTAATAATCTTATATCCCATAGAAAGAACTGACCAAATCATGGATTGGTTGAGTCAAAAAGAGGCAGTAGACCTTGAAAGTGCTTGAAAAATGTTTTTTTTTTTTTTAACTGGTGTGTCTGATTTGTTCCCTGGTGACAGGTCCTCTATGATTTAATGAATACACCTTTTTGTATATAAAACACAATATTTAGTTAACTGTAGGAGGAAGTCAACAATTATATTAAAAAAAAAAATAGGTTTAGACATTAAAAACAAGTATTATATTCAAAAAAATCTGTAAGCAACAAATGAAAAAGCTTTAAAATACAATTTAGCACAACCAGAAAAAACACTAAACAAAGTGGTAAGTTTGGAAAAAAAAAAAACAAAAAAAAAACATAACCTTTTCAATTTCAAAAATTCTGGTAATGTTTTTAAAAAATAATATTACGGCAGGAAATGCATTAAATGGTTGTAGCTTTATATATATATAATTTCTAATAACAGCTTTGCTTTTTGTAGAAACTATATTTCAGGCAGTATGACAGCCTGAGGGTCTGGAAGAGCTTGTGTTTTTTATTTTGATAAAGGATAACGCCAGTTAAAATTAGGAAGAAGGTCTAGAACCTCTGTCAGTGTTTTAGTGCTGTTTGGCACTCTGTTGAGATTTCTCCTCACTTCCTGTCTCTGTGATATCACTAGGAGGGAAGGACGATCTCCCCAACAGGTGTAAAGCTAACAAGAAAATCAGATTTACAAAGAGCGGGAATAGTAAGCTCTTAAGTTTTTTTTTTTTTTTTTTTTTTTTAAATGTCTCACTTCCTATTCAGCCAACCACAATTACCGGGACAGGAAGTAAGAGGATAGAGAAGGAGGATCATGTCCTGCCTCACTCCAGCCAAAGTTCCCTTGAAGCAAAGTAC
The DNA here is from genome assembly GCA_037952835.1 of Lithobates septentrionalis. Lineage (NCBI taxonomy): Eukaryota > Metazoa > Chordata > Amphibia > Anura > Ranidae > Lithobates > Lithobates septentrionalis. The sequence continues at coordinate 1,500,934 of JBBDGP010000853.1, forward strand.
TAAAATCTCACTCATTCAAACCATTATTAAAGTGTTTGTTACCCCATCATTTCATATTCTTGATTTGTGCCGGCTGAACCATGTGCTTGTTTGAAAAAGTATTCTGTTCTCTTTGTATTGCTTTCTTTGTGTAAAATTCCTGGCAGTCCCTCTGCTTTCCTAATAAAATGACAACACTAAGCAGGAGAGAAAAGCGTGGTCAGTTTACTGGGTGTGCTGGGAACTCAGACTCCTCTCCTCAATTGATTAACCACTTCCCGCCCGGCCTATAGCGGATTGACGGCCGGGCGGTGGTTGTGCTATCCTGACTGGGCGTCATATGACGTCCTTCAGGATAACATGCCGCCGCGCGCCCGCAGGGGCGCGCATCGCGGCGATCGGTGGATCGGTGTGTCAGTCTGACACACCGCTACACCGATCTTGGTAAAGAGCCTCCGGCGGAGGCTCTTTACCACGTGATCAGCCGTGTCCAATCACGGCTGATCACGCTGTCAATAGGAAGAGCCGTTGATCGGCTCTTCCTCACTCGCGTCTGACAGACGCGAGTAGAGGAGAGCCGATCGGCGGCTCTCCTGGCAGGGGGGGTCTGCGCTGATTGTTTATCAGCGCAGCCCCCCCGCAGATCACCACACTGGACCACCAGGGATCGCCACTAGGACCACCAGGGAAGGGAAACATGTGGATGGCCAGGTATGTACCCCATGGCCATCCACATGTGCCCAGTCAGTGCCAAATCTGTGCCAATCAGTGCCCACAAATGGGCACTGATTGGCACAATTATGTTGCAGTGATGCCCAGCAATGCCACACTTAGGGGCATCACTGCCATCAATCAGAATCATCAGTGCCACCCATCAGTGTCCATCGGTGCCACCTGTCAGTGCCCATCTGTGCCCATCTGTGCCCACCTATCAGTGCCCATCCGTGCCCATCTGTGCCAACTATCAGTGCCACCCATAACTACCCATCAACGCCACCTACGAGTGCCCATTAATGCCACCTACAAGTGCCCATCAGTGCCGCCTATCAGTGCCCATCGGTGCCACCTATCAGCGCCACCTACCAGTGCCACCTATCAGTGCCCATTAGTGCCACCTATCAGTGCGCATCAGTGCCACCTATCAGTGCCCATCATCAGTGCCCGTCAGTGCCACCTCATCAGTGCCACCTCATTGGTGCCACCTCATCGGTGCCCATCAGTGCCGCCGTATCAGTGCCCGTCAGTGCAGCCATATCAGTGCCCGTCATTGAAGAAGAAAACGTACTCCTTTACAAAAAATTTTAACAGAAACAAAGAAAAACGTGCTTTTTTTCAAAATTTTCTGTCTTTTTTTATTTGTTGCGCAAAAAATAAAAACCGCAGAGGGGATCAAATACCACCAAAAGAAAGCTCTATTTGTGGGAACAAAATGATAAAAAATTTGTTTGGGTACAGTGTGGCATGACCGCGCAATTGTCATTCAAATTGTGACAGCGCTGAAAGCTGAAAATTGGGCTGGGCGGGAAGGTGTCTAAGTGCCTGGTATTGAAGTGGTTAAACATGTCCTAACACCCCCCCCCCCACCCCCTGCACAGTCCTTCACTGGGAAGATCAGTTTGCTGCTGCTGCTGTTGCTTCCTCTTCCTCCAGCTCTTACACAGCTGAGAACAGAGGGAATGTGATCACTTATATAAAAGGCAAAAAGGTAATTTATATATATATTTTATATCTATACACAAATGTTTTGCCTTTCATTTCTATTTTAAGCAGAATGAGTTGTTTTACAAGGTGAAAATTTACAATCACTTTAACAGAACTTTTATGTGAATTAGTTCACAAAGATGAGTTCTGCTAGTAAGCAAAAGGGGTTTAATCTAAAGGAGAACCATGGTGTTTTTTTTAGTAAATATACATTTTGAATACTTTTAGGTTTATTTCAAAATGATTTTTGATGAGAAGCTCCGATTTTTATGCACTTGCTGTGGCAATTTATAATGACTCCATTACATATCCAGACTAGGGATGAGCTTCAACATTGACTGTTCGCAAGTTCGCCGAACAGCGAACAATTTGGTGTGTTCGCGGCAAATTCGAAAGCCGCGGAACACCCTTTAAAAGTCTATGGGAGAAATCAAAAGTGCTAATTTTAAAGGCTTATATGCAAGTTATTGTCATAAAAAGTGTTTGGGGACCCGGATCCTGCCCCAGGGGACATGGATCAATGCAAAAAAAAGTTTTCAGGTCTGGTATGGATTTTAAGGGGAACCCCGGGCCAAAAAAAAAATAAGAACCAGAAGAAGAAGAAGATGAAGGAAGATAGAAGAAAGAAGAAGCATTTAAATAAAGGAATTGTCAAAAACTGTCTCTTGTCATTTTTAACATTTTTGACAGTTTTTTAGTGAAATGGTAGGGGTAAGTATCCCCTTACCATTTCACACAGGGGGGGGGGCGGGATCTGGGGGTCCCCTTGTTAAAGGGGGCTCCCAGATTCCGATAATCCCCCCGCCCGCAGACCCCCACAACCACCGGCCAGGGTTGTGGGGATGAGGCCCTTGTCCTCATCAACATGGGGACAAGGTGTTTTGGGGGGCTACCCCAAAGCACCCTCCCAATGTTGAGGGCATGTGGCCTGGTACGGTTCAGGAGGGGGGGCCGCACTCTCGTCCCCCCCCCTCTTTTCCTGCGGCCTGCCAGGTTGCGTGCTTGGATAAGGGTCTGGTATGAATTTTTGGGGGGACCCCCGCCGGTTTTTTTTTTTGGCGCGGGGTTCCCCTTAAAATCCATACCAGACCTGAAGGACCTGGTATGGAATTTAGGGGGACTCCCACGTCATTTTTTTTTAAATTTTGGTTCGGGGTTTCCCTGTGGGGAATTCCCATGCTGTTTTTATCAATGAACTTCTATGTGTATTGTCGGCAATGCAATAGCCGCGGGTAGTTTTAAATGGGTTTTTTCCTTCCAAATGTCATTTTGCTGTCAGACTGTTCTAAACACGGGAAACATGCGCCCCTTTACAGGCATACTATAGACACCCCCCAGGTACGAAATTTAAAGGGATATTACACTTTTATTGTTTCACTTTAAGCATTATTAAAATCACTGCTCCTAAAAAAACGGCCGTTTTTAAAACTTTTTTTTGCATTGATCCATGTCCCCTGGGGCAGGACCCAGGTCCCCAAACACTTTTTTATGACAATAACTTGCATATTAGCCTTTAAAATTAGCACTTTTGATTATTCATGTTCGTGTCCCATAGACTTTAACGGTGTTCGCGTGTTCGAGCGAACTTTTTTCCTGTTCGCATGTTCTGGTGTGAACCGAACAGGGGGGTGTTCGGCTCATCCCTAATCCAGACTATGTTTTTCAATTTATCCAGAGAGTATGACTGAAGCTGGCTGTAGATGGATTGAAAATCATCCAGTTTACCAGAGACGGGCTGAATTTCGATCCATCTATGGCTGTTCCCATTCGAGAGCAGTCGATCTAAGCAATTTTGCTTTGATCGGTGCTGGAGCCAATTGGCTGCAGCGCTGATCAGTGTATTCTGACAGTGGGGGGAGTCCCTGCTGTCGGAATATAACAGCGCAATGGGGAGGATTCCCTTATACACCTCCAATGTGTGGATGGTGGAATAATCATTGTTTTTTCTGATGGACCACCCTAACATCTCTGCTTATTATTTCCACTTTTGTAGAAGTCCCACTACATGTTTGTTTTCTCTTCCCATTCACACAGCACATCTAAAAATATTATTTTAAATTGTATGTTTCTTATCTCTCTAGTGCAGTGGTTCTCATCTCCGGTCCTCAGGACCCACTAACAGGCCAGAATTAAAGAATTACCTTGGGGAGATGCAGATTAGAATACTGCAATCACTGAGCAGCAAATGAGATCACCTGTATGTACACTGTGAACAGGCTGTTTATGTAGCTTGAGCCACCAGGTGCTACGTGCATGCAGCGGGGATGCAGCAGATCCACAGACACAGCTGCTTGTCCTAATTTGAGAGGTATAAAGCTACTTTCACACTGTCGTTTATCGACGCTATTTGGCCGCTAGCGGGGCGGTTTTAACCCCCGCTAGCAGCCAAAAAAGGGGTAAAACCACACGCAAAGCGCCGCTGCAACAGCGGTTTGCCGGCGGTGCCCCATTGTTTTCAATGGGCAGGGGCACTGTAGGAGCAGTGTATACACCGCTCCTACAGCACTGCAAAGATGCGGCTTGCCGGACTTTTTCTATATATATATATTTTATATATATATATGTATGTATGTATGTATGTATGTATGTGTATATATATATATATATATATATATATATATATATATATATATATATATATATATATATATATATATATATATATATATATATAGCATTATGGTCACTAGATGGTGCTGATGTTCATAAAAATAATCATATTACAAACAATACAGAAAACCTATGTAGTACCCGTGTAAATGGTTAATACTTCTGCACAGTGAACGCTTTATACATGGACCATATATAATTATTTATATATTTTCGTAGGACTCACCAGGGATACCATTGATTAACCACTTGCCAACCAGCCACCGTCATTATACTGCGACAGGTCGGCACGTTCCCGCAAATTGCCGTAGCTGTATGTCGGCCTCTTAAACAGCTCTAGCAGCTGTGTGCACCGCCAGAGGCATGCGCGTGCGCCCGCTGAACGGTGGGGGCCGGCAGCTGCGATATTGGCTGGCCACACGCGAACGTGGGTGCGAGAGCCAGAACGGGGATGTGTGTTTGTGTGAGTGTGTAAACACACAATTCCCTATTCTGTCAGGAGAAGGGATACAGATTGTGTGTTCCTACTAAGTAGGAACAGCGATATGTCTCCTCCTCCTCCAGTCAGTCCCATCCCCTCTACAGTTAGAAACACCTCCCAGGGAACATATTCAACCCCTTAATTGCCCCCTAGTGTTAACCCCTTCCCTGCCAGTGTCATTTACACAGTAATCAGTGCATTTTTATAACACTGATCGCTGTATAAATGTCAATGGCCCCAAAAATGTGTCAAAAGTGTCCGATCAGTCCCGCTAAAAATCGCAGATCGCCACTATTACTAGTAAAAAAAAGAAAAAGCCATAAAAATGCCATAAATCTATCTCCTATTTTGTAGACACTATAACTTTTGCGCAAACCAATCAATATACGTTTATAGCGATTTTTTTTTTACCAAAAATATGTAGAAGAATACATATCGGCCTAAACTGATGAAGACATTTCTTTTTTATTTGGATATTTATTATAGCAAATAGTATAAAATATTGTTTTTTTTTTCTCAAAATTGTCGCTCTTGTTTTGTTTATAGCGCAAAAAATAAAAACCGTAGAGGTGATCAAATCCCACCAAAAGAAAGCTCTATTTGTGGTAAAAAAAGGACGTCAATTTAGTTTGGGTGCAACGTCGCACGACCGCGCAATTGTCAGTTAAAGTGACGCAGTGCGGAGGGGCGTGGCCTGCGCTTGAGCTAGATGGCAGCATAAGTCCGGAGCTCCGGTGATTTACAGGGATATAGCGGCTCAAAACACGCCATCGGGTCCCGTTTTTGCGATCCACGGCTGGCGATTCATCCTGGGACAAGACAGAGAGGATGTCCAGGAAAAGAAAAGAGCAAAGAAAGCCACAGCGCCTGACGGACTTCTATGGCATGAAACAACAGGAAGGTAGGCAAGATGGCGCCGGGTCATCCTCTACCCCAGCAAACATCCCCGCCGGCCATCTGAATTCACAGAACAGCCTTAGGCAAAATAGATCACCTTCAGACAGCCCACACCCATACTCTCCCTCCCCGCCAACGGGTAGCCCTGCTAAGGCTAAGTTTAGACTGGATGGAGAAGGATCCCTTGGTGCGGCAAGTCCAGGCCTAGATTCAGGGGATGACACACGTGAGCTCCCTGACTCTATAGAGACCTTTCCTACCATGCATCAGCCAGTGATAGATACAGTGCTGAAAGATATGCTCTTGTCGCTGAGAAGTTCACTGCAATCAGACATGATGAAGTGTATGCATAAGTTTAATACTAATCTTCAAGCTGTAGAAACACGGGTTGAACACATAGAGCAAAAGATGGGAGAATATGCAGTCACCATCAACGACTTAGTGGATTCCCATGAGGAAAGGGAAGGAGACACAGATTGGTTAAAAGACAAAATCGCAGACCTCGAAGACCGCAATAGGAGGAACAATTTAAAAATTAGGGGGATCCCTGAGACAGTCCTGCAACCTGACTTAAGATCCTATGCTACCTCACTATTCAAATCTCTCCTACCTGATCTATCAGATCTGGAGATCACCATTGACAGAATACACCGCCTGCCAAAACCGACATTCCTATCGGAGCACATCCCTAGAGATGTGATTCTGCGACTACATTTCTACCATGCCAAAGAGCAACTGATGTTAACAATGCGCCAGAAGGATCAAATCCCCGCGCAATATCAGCATCTGCAGTTTTATGCTGATCTTTCTCAACACACCTTGCAAAAAAGGAAAAATTTAAACACCATTACTAAAGCATTGAGAAACCATCATATCACATATAGATGGGGATACCCTACCAAACTCACAGTCACTAAAGATGGACGCACCCACGTGGTGAATTCGCTAGAGAGAGGCCTCTCTCTTCTAAAGGAGTGGAAAATAGTACCAGAACAGGAGACCACCTCGGCTAACGTGCCCAGATCAGTGGAACCTGCGTGGAAGACGGTCACTACAAAAAACGCAAAGTCACACTCCTGACTCAGGATGGTTACCTAAAACCTACCAATCCCTGGAAATTGGTCTAAGTGCTCTCAGGCCTGAACTATTTCCCCCACCTACTTGAACAGCACCAAGCTGTACCTTAACGTTTGTGTTCTCAGGTTTGGGTTCGGCCTTGAAAAATGCCGACCCCATACAAGTTTGGCGAATATATTGCCTTTTCGTTTCATGTTTATTTCTTTTTGTTCCTTTTTCCTTTTTCTGTTTTCTCCAAAAATGCAGCAGCCAGAATGCGTGTAAGCATCGCAACAGTCATGCCTTACTTTAACGAAATGTACGAAGATGGAACTTTCCTCACAACTCATCCCAACCTGAATCCACCATCATACGGTCACCTAAAAGTGAGTACAATCCAAACTCCATTATGCCATATAGTGCCCATTCCTTGCTATACCTGAAACCGCCACAAGAGGGCAACATTGCCTCAAAAATGTATACTTCTCACCATACTCCAACTAGTACACAATACCTTCAAATATGGGTATAAAACTCTTATCTATTAATGCGAAAGGACTTAACCACCCCGCTAAGAGGAGGTCAATGTGGAAAGAGGCGCTCTCCAACAAATCTGACACCATATGCGTGCAGGAAACGCACTTTTCCACAACAGCCACCCCTTCTTGCACACACAGGAACTTCCCGCACATCTTTTCTGCCAGCGCTCAAAATAAAACAAAAGGAGTCCTCACAGCTATTCGGGACACAGTAGCATTTTCAGCCCATGAAATAATCAAAGACTCTGGGGGAAGATACCTAATCCTGGTATGCGACCTCAACTCCATCACATACACCATTGTCAATGTGTATGCGCCCAATCAACACCAGCTACACTTCCTCCATAAACTTCTACGAAAGATCAAAACTCACCAAAAAGGAAGATTAATAATCTTTGGTGACTTTAATACAATCCCTGATGCGAATCTAGACTCTTCATCTGGCACTAGACGCCCGGGTATGTCCCTCCTGGCCACTTTACACGCACAAGACCTATATGACGCTTGGAGGTGCTTACACGCCGGTGAAAAGGACTACACCTTTTTTTCCTCTCCACATAGAGTATATTCCCGTATTGATCTTTTTCTTGTGGATCGAAACACCTTAGCCCAAACGACATCTACAACTATAAATTCCATCACGTGGTCTGACCACGCGTCTATCACTATATCCATCAAAGATGACTCAAACTGTAATGTTCCGAATATGTGGAGATCCAATACTTACTTAATGCAGCAATCAGACTCAAAAAATGCTATAAATCAGCATCTGAAAGAGTTCTTCAGTGTCAATGAGTCCTCGGTAAAGGATCAGTTTATACTGTGGAACTCTCACAAGGCATATATGCGGGGTATTTTTATACAACTGGGGGCAAGAGCTAAGAGGCAGCAGCAACAACGAGTAAAAGAACTAACTGACAAAATATTCTTGCTTGAAACTAAGAACAAACAAAACACATCCCCCATACTATCACAACAACTTACACAATTGCGTAATGACTTAAGATTATTACTGCTTGAGAGTTTTGAAAAATCATCAAAAAAACTTAAAATGTCTTATTACGCTACAGGAAACAAAGCTGGCAAAACATTAGCATACAGATTGAAAGGCCTCAGACACAAATCAAAGATCCCTTACATTTTGCACCCTACTACTAAACATAAACTCTACCATCCTCAAGACATTGCAGACACTTTTAGTCACTATTACAGTACATTATACAACTTAAAGGACGATACAAACACTATACAACCTAGCACTGATGCAATCAACTCTTTTCTACAACATCTGAACATTCCTTCCCTCACACAGGATCAACTACAGACCTTAAACCAAAAATTTAATTCAGAGGAAATACATAAAACCATTGACTCCCTTCCCAGCAACAAATCACCAGGCCCTGACGGCTTTTCCGGGGAATATTATAAAACTTTCAAGCACCTATTATCTCCATATTTGGAACGTACCTTTAACTCCGCTGCTGCCTCTGCTTCTTTCCCACCAGAAATGTTGAAGGCAATAATTGTGACACTGCCAAAGCCAGGGAAGGAACCCAATACCCCCCCAAATTTCAGGCCTATCTCACTGCTCAATACCGATCTGAAAATATATGCTAAACTCATTGCATCACGTTTGCTAAATATACTCCCCCTTCTCATACACCCTGACCAAACTGGGTTTACCAAAGGCCGCCAAACGTCAGACGCTACCCGTAGGCTGTTAAACATTATTCATTTAGCTAAGGTGCATAAGAGGCCTTCTCTGCTGTTGGCACTTGACGCAGAGAAGGCCTTCGACCGCATACACTGGCGATACCTCACTCAGGTTTTGGGTAGGTTCGGATTTTCTGGCACCATTCTCTCAGCAATCCTAGCCCTGTATTCCAAACCCTCAGCCCAAGTATTTACATCTGGAGCATTATCTAGGCCTTTTAACATAACAAATGGCACTAGACAGGGGTGCCCCCTGTCCCCATTAATCTTTAACTTACTCATGGAACCTCTGGCTATATATTTCCGTTCCCACCCTGACATTGAAGGCTTCTGTATAGATAAATCCACCCATAAGATAAGCTTATTCGCGGACGATATAATCATGATCTTGACCAATGTGGAAACTTCCCTGGCTTTGGTACATAACGCATTAAATATGTTTACTAAAATATCCTACTACAAAGTAAATGAGAACAAGTCCTACATAATGGGGATAGGCATTGACCCTGGTATACAAGACAAACTTAGCTCAAGATTCCCATACTCCTGGGATAATAATGGGATAAAATATTTGGGCATAACCCTGACTGCAAATTTAGATAACCTAGTAGCTGCTAACTACACCTCATTTTTGGGAACCCTCCAAAAGAAACTTGCAGACATCGCCAAGGTGGAGTTGTCGTGGACAGGTAGACTGGCAGCGTTTAAAATGATGGTTCTACCTCAGCTACTCTACTTGTTTAGAACGCTCCCGGTCCCTGTCCCCGACTCCTTCTTTTTTAGTGCACAATCTCAGATAAACAGGTTTCTCTGGCAGGGCAAGAAGGCTAGATGCGCCTTCATGAAACTCACTAAAACTAGAGATGCTGGGGGAATTGGACACGTTATACTAAAAGACTACTACATAGCAGCAATACTTTCACAAATCAGATATTGGCTGTTCCAGCCTCAGGTCCATAGATGGACGGAACTAGAGACAGCACAGGTGCCTAGGGCAAGTCTAACTGACTTATTATTTTCTTCCAGTTTCCAGGCATACACCCAAACACACTTGTCTCCCACAATGGTGGCTACACTACTAGCTTGGAAGACATTCATAGCATCCAAATACACAGATCAAACAACCAAAGGCATTCCGATTACTATATCCACCTTAACATTGGTTATACCAGACTTACGTATCTCACATTGGATATCTAGAGGCATACTATCACTAGAGGACCTAATGAATGGCTCAATACCTAAAACATTTGAGTCCCTACAAGCCAAGTATAGCTTGAAAGACTACGACTACTATAGCTACATCCAGATAACACACTTACTTCAAAGATACCCCTACACTTCTATCGCAGTACCTTGGCGAGTATTCCTCTATTTTACAAACCCCAACACCAACATTAAAGGCATATCCCTGTTTTACAATTTGCTCAACAACAAACAGGTGTTTATCAAAACTGACAACATTTTAACATGGGAACAAGAGTTGGGCACAACCTATTCTGAAGAACAATGGCAAAAAGCCCTACGAAACACATTTGCAGCTACCAAATGCGTGAGCCTGTGGGAGACAACCTATAAACTAACACTTAACTGGTACTTAACACCACACCGAATTTCTAAATTCACACGACAAACCTCACCTTTATGTTGGAGAAAGTGCGGACAGGTAGGTACACTTCACCATATTATATGGGAATGCCCAAGTTTACATAAACTATGGCAAAAAGTGTTTAATCTAATATCAACAATAGCAGGATTTACAGTTATGCCGAAAGCAGATCTGGCGGTCCTTTCACTAGGCATAGAAAATATACCGCTGGCAACCAGAACTATAATTCTCCATATATTACTTAGCACCAGGTTAACAATTCTCAGACATTGGAAAGATCCTAAACCTCCCACCCTTAGTGAAATTATAGAACTGACGAATACACACGCCTCCTATGAATGTATGTTCGCAGCAGCCAAGGGTCAGTATTCGAAATCACAAGCCAAATGGGCTAGTTGGGAAAAATGGTACGCTCGCACCCATTAGGGTCAAGTTCCTTTCGTGCTGACTACCTGCAAATTACACTCAATCGAAGTAGGCAAAATTGAAAGCTGCATATAGTCTATTTCTGTTTTAATTTAATTTAATTAATTATTATTATTTATGTTACTTTAACAATACTAGTATTAGTACGACCAAACTCTGCCCATGCAGAATACTGGTCCTTTTCACCAGCTTAGTTCCGGAATCACTAATAGGTGTGTATGTATATTTATGTTAAACCTCCAACTGACAATGTTACCACCATATTAAAGATGGTCCTCCAGGACCAACACCTCACTAACTTTGTATCCCACCGGACATGTAGTGTCGCAAAATATTCATGCACTATACTTTATGCGAACTGTACCGTGTATATTATATATGGTTTATGTTATGTATCGTTTATAACTTATACAGTGTGATTCCTTCAAAACAATAAAAAATATTGGAATTAAGTGACGCAGTGCCGTATCACAAAAAAAATGGCCTGGTCATTAAAGGGGGGAAATTCTTCTGGTCCTTAAGTGGTTAAATGCTACAATAGAGCATTACCATTTTTATGTTATATTCACATGGGCTGTATCACTGGATAATATCACTGGTGAATATATTCACATATATAATATCACTGGGGAATATATTCATATATATAATATCACTGGTGAATATGTTCATATATATAATATCACTGGTGGTGAATATATTCAGAGACAGTGGAACCTTGGATTACGAGCATAATCCGTTCCAGGAGAAAGCTTGTAATCCAAAGCACTCACATATCAAAGTGAGTTTCCCCATAGAAGTCAAAGGAAACAAAGATAATTTGTTCCGCATTGACTACTATTACATGCAATACCCCATGTGGCCGGAGATGGGGGGGCGCCGGAGAGCCTCGGAAATACTCAGGGACAGCTCGGCTGAAATCGGAAAGCCTCGGAAACACTCGGGAACTGAGTATTTCCGAGTGTTTCTGAGTTTTTCCGAGTATTTCCGAATGGCACTGGTGAATATATTCATATATATATATATATATATATATATATATATATATATATATATATATATATATATATATATATATATATATATATATATATATATATATAATATCACTGGTGGTGAATATATTCATATATATTATATCACTGGTGGTGAATATATTCACATATATATAATATCACTGGTGGTGAATATATTAATATATATAATATCACTGGTGGTGAATATATTAATATATATAATATCACTGGTGGTGAATGAGGCATACAATCACATCCCAATACACAGACAGGAGCCCCGGCTGTAGTTGAGTGAGTTATGAAGAAGGGAATTTTAAAAAAGATATGAACAAAAATATAGGTTTTGAAAAAATAAAAAAAGAGCAGAATATTAGATAAAATGATCCTAATAAGCCAACTGCCATTTTCAAAGACTTGTGTCTGCCGAGGACTCTTCTCACCCGCAGGCATCACAATTAGATCCCATGATTTTGCTGACAGTGATATGTGACTTTATGACAATCTTGTATTTCTTACGGGTTCCTTCCCCAGCTGTGGACATCCCACACACATCCAACAGAGTCATGGAAGTACACAGGGGGTATGTAGTACACCCCTTCCTTCTGCCTCAATGCTGATTTCCCCGAATACTTACTGGAAACTGACTGCTAAAAACTGACTGCTAACCTCATAGACAAAACTATGGGAGATAGAGAGATACAAAGTAACATTGTTTATAAACATTGATCAGACAGGAGATAGAGAGATACAAAGTAACATTGTTTATAAACATTGATCAGATGGGAGATAGAGAGATACAACATAACATTGTTTATAAACATTGATCAGACAGGAGATAGAGAGATACAAAGTAACACTGTTTATAAACATTGATTAGAGGAGAGATAGAAAGATACAAAGTAACATTTTTTTATAAACACTGATTAGACTGAAGAGAGAGATACAAAGTAACATTTTTTATAAACATTGATCAGACGATAGATAGAGATACAAAGTAATTGTTTATAAACATTGATCAGACAGGAGATATAAATACAAAGTAACATTGTTTATAAAGATTGATCAGACGGGAGATAGAGAGATACAAAGTAACGTTGTTTATAAACATTGCTGGTTACATTTATTGTGTATGTAGTGAATAAAAAATAAAATCATGTTTACAAGACATTATGACTTATGACTGTGTGCCCAAATAAAAAGAATTACTATTACTTTGATATCTTAAGTAATGACAAAGTAATTACTGAACACAATGGGCTCAACATGAAACATGAAAATTGCTCTGCTCCATAGGTGGTGTATGGGTGTGAGAGGTGCAAGGGTTAATTCATCCTACCAGTCGTTGCACATGGGGCTCTTTGTTATCATTTGTGTATTTTTTTTATATTAAAAAAATGTAAACCATATAATTTTACTCTTTAAGGGCTCACTCACACTAGCTGTTGTTTTTTTGTTTTTTGTTACTGCCCCTTAATTGCTATCCCCTTTAGCTGCAAAGTAGAGGGGGGGGGGGGGGTATAAATTCTGCGGCTGTGATGCTTTGCTTTGTGCAAGGAGCTAATGTAGTGCCCCCCCCCCCGCCCACGACCCATGGTGGTGAGCAGGCGGTACAATGCCTCCTCACTGATCGTCAATTGCTCTCTGAAGAGCAATCCAAATGTGAATCCCTCTTCAGACAGAAATGATAGTGTGAAAGCCCTTATGGTGTAAATGGTCACCCAACAGAGAGTCCCCATATGCCATATACCTTTCAGCACCATCCTCTGACATCCTGAGGATACTCAAAGGGAATAAAGCAGGTGATTCAGCCAAAGAATATCTAACTTTTTCTATATCATGACAAAGAGAACAGAGATTGCGATTGTAATATTGATACTCACAGTGCAAAACCAGACCTGTAAGGAGGAGCGATAGAAGGAACTTCAAGATCAGGAGAATCACCAGGACCATGATAACCCCATGCCGTGTGGTCTTCGTCCCTGGAATGATCATACATAGAGGAATGAATCTGCATGTGTGTGTGTGGTCACTAACCTTCCACAGCAATATCTCCACTACATAAACCCATTTATGGCTTAAGTAGATCTACAGCCAATCACTAAAATCTCACAAGGTTTATTATAAAAAAAAATGTTGTTAATCTGTTTTTAATCTTTTAAAATCTGCAATGATCCCATCACAAGGGTCCTTTGTTTAGGCACTTCCTGTTATAGGGTGACAACTGTCTCCCAATAACCCTAATGGGTTGTCACCTTATCGCATGTGCCCTGGTGAAGGCCACAGGTGTCTTTGCCTACATACATTGCTCAGACATGGTCCACCATTGCCACTATTAGTAAGCATGTTGGCCAATGATCCCATCACAAGGGTCCTTTGTTTAGGCACTTCCTGTTATAGGATGACAACTGTCTCCGAATAGCCCTCATGGGTTGTCACCTTATCACATGTGCCCTGGTGAAGGCCACAGGTGTCTTTGCCTACATACATTGCTCAGACATGGTCCACCATTGCCACTATTAGTAAGCATGTCCAGAGCAATGGTGTGCGGCCAATGCAGGAGGAAGCGCATGTAGACAGGAAGTGACTGAACGAATCCTCAGGAGATCAGCAAACATAAATATTCACACAATACAAAACTGTTGCACATTTTCCTTAGTTACATTTCATTTTAAAGTTAATTTGTAAATTGCTGATCAGTTCAACCAGAAAAATACTAAGATATTAGTTATATATCTAGTTATAAAAGATTGGATGGACTTTGGAATTTACTCTGTATTTTGTCTAATAGGGATGAGCCGAAACTTTGGTGTGAATCCAGGTTTGTGCTGAACTTTTGATGTTCTGGCTTTGGACAATGCCAAAACGATTGCCTGTTGGGCCCCTTGTTTGGAGATAGAGACGTGCATCAGATATAGCAGTGGTATTTCTATTGGGTGTGTCTTTAAATGACAGCTGCCTGCTGTCGCTGGTTTTCCAAGGAAGTGTTGGGCGCTTGCACCCGTGGTGTCCCTAGGAGCCACTAATGTCATTCAGAATCCCTAAATGTCACTGGAAATTCCTGGCCCTTTTAAGCAAAGGGGTGGGGATAGCAGTGACATCACTGCCCAAACATGGCCACTGCCCATTGTTTAGGCAATGACATTGACCAAATATGGTCATGGACATATTTGGTCAATAATGTCACCACCATCCCTGCTCCTTCCCTTTATATAGCTGACAACAGCTCAGGGGGCTATCATTTGGTTGTGAGTACCACTGGGATTGGTTGTGTGCACTGGGTTGTGTTCTTTTCTTTTTTGGCAGGTGGTTGGCATTGTTATTGACAATGGATTTATTAAGGGGTTTTTTTTTTCTAAAAAAAAAAAAAAAAAATCAAACGTTTGGGTGTCTTTATTTTTATTTATTTTTTGTGAATGAGTATGAGTACTATGCACCCCAATGCAATTATATGGAGGGGAGTTGGTATCTGAGGGCCTCCATATTATTAAAGGGGGCTTTCAGATTCCAATAAACCCCAAGCCTGCAGACTCCCACAACCACTGGGCCATGGTTGTGGGAATGAGGTCCTTGTCTACATTAGCATAGGGAAAAGGTGCTGTGCCAGGGCCATGTTGATGACCTGATATGGTTTGGGGCAGTGGCGTCGCTAGGGGGGGCAGAGGGTGCGGCCCGCACCCAGGTGACACCTGCTAGTGGGTGACACCAGGCTCAGGCTAGTACCGGCGCTGGGCTCCCTTCTGGGATCTCCTCAGCTGCACGTGATGTGCAGGGAGAGTGGGGGAGGAGGGAGGGAGGCAGAGAGAGACAGGGTGCCTGGGATCCGAATGTCTCGCATGCTACAATCACATCTCTCCCTGCCGACTGCACTCACTGCAGACCAGACTATAGCCGCCGCCTCCTCAGCTCTGATGTTTCAAGTACACAGACCAGGAGGAAGAGCCGAGGAGGAGGAAGAGGGGCACCACGCTATGGCACCTGCCCGGGGGCTAAGGTACTGTAAGTAATAACAGAAATATTGCAGGGGAGGGGGACCTAGTGATGGGGGGGCATTGACAGGTAACATAACATCTATGCTGCTACGAATTGATTTTAGGGAGGGGGTGGGGGTTGGAGGATGTGTGATGGGGCTCTTTGATTTGGGTTAGAACCAGTGCTAGAAGTAAAGGGGGAGCAGATTTGAAGATTGACCCCCCCAGCACAATTGCTCTTCTTTACACCCTAGCACACATCCTCTAATCACTCCCCCATGAAAGATCCCCTCCCAGCTCTATCCATTCCCCTCGATCCTATCCTGGCTGCATCCACCCCCCCCGATCCCATCCCAGCTCTATCCATTCCCCCAATCCCATCCTGGCTCCAACCACCCCCTCCGATCCCATCCTGGCTCTATCCACCACCTGGATCCCATCCTGGCTCCAACCACCACCTCTGATCCCATCCTTGCTCCATCCACCACCCGGATCCCATCCCAGCTCCATCCACTACCCGGATCTCATACCAGCTCCATCCACCACCCCATCCTATCCCAGCTCCATCCCCCAATCCCATCCTGGCTCCATCCACCACCCCATCCTATCCCAGCTTCATCAACCATCCCGATCCCATCCTGGCTCCACCCATCCCCCCAATCCCATTCTGGCTCCAAGCACCCCCTCCGATCCCATCCCAGCTCTATCCACCACCCGGATCCTATCCTGGTTCCATCCACCACCCTGATCCCATCCCAGCTCGATCCACCACCTCATCCTATCCCAGCTCCATCCAATATCCCAATCCCATCCTGGCTCCATCTATCCCCCCCGATCCCATCCTGGCTCCATCCATCCCCCGATCCCTCACATCCCGGCTCCATCCATTGCGGCAGGTTAAGGGGGGAGAGCCGCACCAATGCACTAGCCTGCTTAGTGCCGGGGGGGGGTGACACCATTTTTTCCCGCACCAGGTGGCACCAACCCTAGTGACGCCACTGGCTTAGGGGGTGCATGCTCATTTTCTTCTATTTTTCTTGGCTAGCCAGGCTCAAAATGAAGGGTCTGGTATCAGTTTTTAGGGGGACCTCATGCATTTTTTAACTGGACCCCCCAAAATCCATACCAGACCCAAATAGAGACAACGATCATAAGGAAATAATGGTATTAGACAAATTAAAGGGATCATTCATTATGGCTGGGTGAATGCTTGTGACATTCATTCAGCATTTTTTTAAAAATAAAATAGGCCCTTTGTATTTGCAGTATGGTACCAGATCCACCACTCCTTTTCATTGTCTCAACATAGGCGGGTACCTCAAATGTTCAATTCTGACTTACAGTATCTCACAAAAGTGAGTACACCCCTCACATTTTTGTAAATATTTTATTATATCTTTTCATGTGACAACACTGAAAAAATGACACTTTGCTCCAATGTAAAGTAATGAGGGTACAGCTTGTATAACAGTGTAAATTTGCTGCCCCCTCAAAATAACTCAACACATAGCCATTAATGGCTAAACCGCTGGCAACAAAAGTGAGTACACCCCTAAGTGAAAATGTCAAAACTGGGCCTAAATAGCCATTTTCCCTCCCCGGTGTCATGTGACTCGTTAGCGTTACAAGGTCTCAGGTGTGAATGGGGAGCAAGTGTTAAATTTGGTGTTATCGCTCTCACTCTCTCATACTGGTCACTGGAAGTTCAACATGGCACCTCATGACAAAGAACTCTCTGAGAATCTGAAAAAAAGAATTGTTGCTCTACATAAAGATGCTCTAGGCTATAAAAAGATTGCCAAGACCCTGAAATTGATCTGCAGCACGGTGGCCAAGATCATACAGCGGTTTAACAGGACAGGTTCCACTCAGAACAGGCCTCGCCATGGTCGACCAAAGAAGTTGAGTGCACGTGCTCAGCATCATATCCAGAGGTTGTTTTTTGGAAATAGACGTATGAGTGCTGCCAGCATTGCTGCAGAGGTTGAAGGGGTGGGGGGGGTCAGCCTGTCAGTGCTCAGACCATATGCCGCACACTGCATCAAATTGGAAGCCTCTTCTAAAGATGATGCACAAGAAAGCCCGCAAACAGTTTGCTAAAGACAAGCAGACTAAGGACATGGATTACTGGGACCATGTCCTGTGGTCTGATGAGACCAAGATAAACTTATTCGGTTCAGATGGTGTCAAGCGTGTGTGGCGGCAACCAGGTGAGGAGTACAAAGACAAGCGTGTCTTGCCCACAGTCAAGCATGGTGGTGGGAGTGTCATGATCTGGGCCAGCACTGGGGAGCATGATCCCCTCACTTCAGAGACTGGGCCGCAGAACAGTATTTCAACATGATAACGACCCCAAACACACCTCCAAGAGGACCACTGCCTTGCTAAAGAAGCTGAAGGTAAAGGTGATGGACTGGCCAAGCATGTCTCCAGACCTAAATCCTATTGAGCATCTGTGGGGCATCCTCAAACGGAAGGTGGAGGAGCACAAGGTCTCTAACATCCACCAGCTCCATGATGTCGTTATGGAGGATTGGAAGAGGACTCCAGTGACAACCTGTGAAGCTCTGGTGAACTCCATGCCCAAGAGGGTTAAGGCAGTGCCGAAAAATAATGGTGGACACACAAAATATTGACACTTTGGACCCAATTTGGACATTTTCACTTAGGGGTGCACTCCTTTTTGTTGCCAGCGGTTTAGACATTAATGGCTGTGTGTTGAGTTATTTTGAGGGGACAGAAAATGTACACTGTTATACAAGCTGTACACTCACCACTTTACATTGTAGCAAAGTGTCATTTCTTCAGTGTTGTTACATGAAAAGATAGAATGAAATATTTACAAAAATGTGAGGGGTGTACTCACTTTTGTGAGATGCTGTATGAAGCCATTCTAATATACATTTTGTTAGCAGAACACAAACGTCCTAAGAAACTGAGACATGTTTTAGGCTGTTCACAATAGAAGAAGAGATTTTCTTCCAACAGATAATAACTTACCTCTGGCTTTTGGCTTATTCTTTACCTTCTCTCCATGAAAGTCACTTATATTGGCATATATATGTTG
Organism: Lithobates septentrionalis; assembly: GCA_037952835.1. Lineage (NCBI taxonomy): Eukaryota > Metazoa > Chordata > Amphibia > Anura > Ranidae > Lithobates > Lithobates septentrionalis. Next base: position 1,519,996 of record JBBDGP010000853.1, read on the forward strand.
AGGACCCTCTGAAGACAAAGAAATTAAAATGCACCTGTAAGTGAGACTGAAATGATCCAACTTGGTAATATTACTGTATAAAACAGAACTCAAGCATCCTTGGAACCTTAAAACCAGAAAGTATGGGTGTGAAAATCCTGCCTTCTGTTCTTGGCATAGACCTGAACCTACCCCTTGTGCCTCCTGTGCCTCACTATTGGCCTAAAACTATAACTAACAGCCCTACTGACCAATACAAATGTGGGAAGAAGTTCCCAATCCCAAGCCTATGGGCTTATAAAGGTCAACTTATGCCCTGTACACAAGACCGGACTTTTCGCATGGACTGGTCCGACGGACTGAATCCGGCGGACAATCCGACCATGTGTGGGCTTCATCGGATCTTCAGCGGACTGTTTCTGTCGAAAATCTGATGAACTTTAGATTTGGAACATGTTTCAAATCTTTACGTCGGAACTCGGCCGGACCCAGTTCCTATCGAAAAATCGGCTTGTCTGTATGCTAGTCCGACAGACGAAAACCGACGCTAGGGCGGCTATTGGCTACTGGCTATGAACTTCCTTATTTTAGTCCGGTCGTGCGTCATCATGTACGAATCCGTCAGACCTTGGTGTGATTGTGTGTAGGTAAGTGCGTTCGTTTGAAAGTCCGTCGGAAGTTTGTCAACAGTCCGTCGAAAGTCCGTCGGAAAGACTGTCGGACCTATGTTGTTAAAAAGTCCGCCCGTGTGTACAGGGCATTAGAGTACCAATTTCCTGCTTGAAAGAAACAATAGTTTTATTACTTTAACTTCACTACAAGTCTAACTAATAATATTTAAATATATTTAATTTTTATTTGATTTATTGATTATTATAGTGCATGTCTCATTAACTACTCCAGCTCCAGAAGAATTTGCCCCCTTCATGACCAGGCCATTTTAATGCGATACGGCCCTGTAATACTTTACCGTCCGTCTTCAGCGGTGGGGGGGTGATCACCGCCTTCCCATCTGTCTCCCACAAAATTTTGAGCACCAGCCACCACTGCTTAGCAGAAGCACAAGATCACTGCCTTTCCTTGTCACAGAACGGTGATCTGCCTTGTTTGTGCCTCGAATGACCCGCTGATTGGCTCCCGCTGTATCCAATGACAGTGGTGATGCTGGCGGCACATGTGCACACTCCAGACCCGGAAGAGCAGAATCTTGTACCTGTACATGATTCAGCGCACAGGAGCCGCCGCCCCGCAGTAAATGTACGTGGGCCTGGTCGGCAAGCAGTTAAAGAAAAACCTTTTTGGGTGCAGCTCGACCAGCCCCCCCCTTATACTTACCTGAGCCCCATCCCAATCCAGCGATGTTCATGACAGAAGCGGCTTTTCGGGGTCTCTCTCCTCATGGGCTCACACAACAGCGGGAGCCATTGGCTCCTGCTGCTGTCAATTACAGCCAGTGAGCCAATGAAAAGAGAGTGAGGACAATGTCCATAAACAGGGGTGTGGCTCAGAAGTGAGCCTGCTCGACTGCCCCCCATAGCAAGAGGTTTGCTTTTGGGGACACTAAGCAGGGGGGAGGAACCAGGACGAGGAATTGGGGCTGCTCTGTGTATTTCACAGAGCAGGTAAGTATAATATGTTAAAAAAAAAAGACAGAATCACTTTAAGTAATGACCTAGTTGGCCCATAGCAGCAATCTAAAAGTTGCTCTGGTGCATATGGGGGGGGGGGGGGGTGCAGGTATGAGAACTAGTCACAGCCAGTTAAATTGTTCACCATTATAAGATCTCTTCCATACAATGGATGGTGAACAGTTAGAACTGCAATGGCTGCAGATGTTGTAGGAGCGTTGCAATCAATAGTCTCTTTTTTTTTGGTGTCTACATAAACCTAATATTTCATTTAGTTTTACATTGTAAAAAATAATTCCACAAACCAATGGAATCGTCACATTTCATTAGATTACGATGTCACTTGCTCCATACAGCACCCCCAGAATACAATGCAGCTACTAACACATTTGGCTCTCTCATAGGGTACAAGTACACCATGGATTTAGCATCATGGCAGCTAGAAGGAAAAACATTCTACCTGGCCAGGTAAGAAAAATACATTTTTTCAGGAGCTTATATAACGTGCACAGCTCAAAATATTGTAAAAAAAAATTAAATAAGGAAATCTATTCAATCTTTTGGGATAATAGTTTGTTAAGTGACTTACTGGTTAAGAACACCTTTTTTTGAGATGACTACAACTACTAAATCAAAGATCCCAAATTTATTACATGTATTACTTTTAAAAGACTCAACTGAAGTAGATAAAAATATTAATTGAAAAGATAAAAGAAAACATGTTCAATGACATATTAAACAGATCATAAGGCAGCAAATAAGAGGAGTTCATTGTTAGGTTACATACCCTACAAATTATTATTTTGACACAATGTAAATTTTTTAGTGTAGTGCTGAGTAATGCTGTTACTTGTCATATATTACTGTTGAAGGTTACACTGACACAAACCCAACTTCCCTCAAAATGCATCTATCTGTGTGATATTCTTTAAATTACCATAGAATGGTATCTACATGATAACAAAAAAGCACCTATGAGTTACCTGACTCCATCACAGGTTCTTTAGTTCTCCTTGTTGCCTAGCGGGATTCTATGATTAGTTTTCCTCGTTGTCCCTTTGGAATTCTGTATGATCAGTTGTTCCTATTGCCCAGTAGGATTCTGTATGATCAGGCCTCCTTGTTCCCCGGTGGGATTCTGAATGATCAGGTCTCCTTCACAAGTAGGATTATGTATGATCAGGCCTCCTTGCTCCCCGGTGGTATTCTGAATGATCAGGTCTCCTTTTTCCTCGATGGGATTCTGAATGATCAGGTTTCCTTGTTCCCCGGTGAGATTCTGAATGATCAGGTCTCCTTGTTCCCTAGTAGGATTCTGAATGATCAGGTCTACTTGTTCCCCAGAAGGATTCTGTATGATCAGGCCTTCTTGTTCCCTAGTAGGATTCTGTATGATCAGGTCTCCTTGTTCCACGATGGGATTCTGAATGATCAGGTCTACTTGTTCCCCAGTAGGATTCTGTATGATCAGGTCTCCTTGTTCCCCAGTAGGATTCTGTATGATCAGGTCTCCTTGTTCCACGATGGGATTCTGAATGATCAAGTCTACTTGTTCCCAGTAGGATTCTATATGATCAGGTCTGCCTTTTCTCCAGTAGGATCCTGAATGATCAGGTCTACTTGTTCCCTGGTGGGATTCCGAATGATCAGAACTGCCTGTTTCCCAGTAGGATCCTGAATGATCGGGTCTCCTTGTTCCCTGGTGGGATTCCGAATGATCAGGTCTCCTTGTTCCCCCCGGTGGGATTCCGAATGATCGGGTCTCCTTGTTCCCTGGTGGAGTTTTGAATGATCAGGTCTCCTTGTTCCCCCGGTGGGATTCCGAATGATCAGGTCTCCTTGTTCCCCAGTGGGATTCTGAATGATTAGTTCTTCTTGTTGCCCTGTAATATTCTGTATGCTTAGTTCTCCTCGCTCCCCAGTAGGATTCTGTGTAATCTAGGTTTCCAGAATTATAGATGGCTGCTGCACTTAACGTGTAAATAGGAGATTTCTGTAAAATTTTCAGGAAATTATATTTCGAAGAAAAAGGAAGTCTGTGTACTTCCGTAAATGTTATTACTGCAACATAAATATTTTTCAGTTTCTGTACCCACCACAAATAGGGATGTTTCAAAACTGTACAGTATATCACAATGGTTTTCATGTCTGACAACTCTTCAGTGAAGTTGCCCTCTAATGTTAAAGTAGAAAAGAAAAAGAAAAAAGTTTAAATCTGCTCACAATGAACAGGCAGCTTTAATAAAATACAGCCACTCCCTGTTGGTTTAGGACCATGCAGTTCACAAACCACCATTGTCACCAACTACCCCTGGTTTCTCCATAGGAAGCTTTTGTCCTTGTGGCCCAGTGAAATTCAGTATGATCACCTCTCCCGTTTGCCCAGGTGGTATTGTGTATGATAACTTTTCCTTGTTGCCCAGTAATGTCATGTATGATCAGTTCTCCTTGTTGCACTGTGAGATTCTGACAAGGAGAACTATTTGCCCAGTAGGATTCTGAATGATCAGTTCTCCTTGTTGCCCAATGGGATTGTATATGATCAGTTCTCCTTGTTGCTCAATGGGATTGTATATGATCAGTTCTCCTTGTTGCCCAATGGGATTGTATATGATCAGTTCTCCTTGTTGTCCAAATGGGATTGTATATGATCAGTTCTCCTTGTTGCCCAAATGGGATTGTATATGATCAGTTCTCCTTGTTGCCCAATGGGATTGTATATGATCAGTTCTCCTTGTTGCCCAATGGGATTGTATATGATCAGTTCTCCTTGTTGTACAGTGGGATTCTTACAAACCTTTCTCCTTTTTTCGCAGTAGGATTCTGAATGGTCATTTCTCCACATTGCCCAATGGGATTCTGTATGGTCGGTTCTCCTTGTTGCCCAATGGCATTGTATTTGATCAGTTCTCCTTGTTGCCCAATGGGATTGTATATGATCAGTTCTCCTTGTTGTACAGTGGGATTCTTACAAACCTTTCTCCTTTTTTCGCAGTAGGATTCTGAATGGTAATTTCTCCACATTGCCCAGTGGGATTCTGTATGATCGGTTCTCCTTGTTGCCCAATGGGGATGTATATGATCAGTTCTCCCCATTGCCCAGGTAGGATTATTTATAACCAGTTTTTGCTTTGCCCAGTGGGATTCTGTATGACTCAGTCCCTCTTGTTGCCCATTAGGAGTCTCTAAGATAAGTCTTTCTCATTGCACAGTAAGTCTAGGTGTGATTAGTTTTGCTTGTTTCACAGTAGGATTCTGTAAGATTGGTTCTCCTCAATGCCCATTGGGATTCTGTATGATCAGTTCTCCTTGTTTCCCATTGGAATTCTATATGTTTAGTTCTTCTTGTTGCCCAGTGTCTAGGTATGATCAGTTCTGCACAGTGGGATTCTGACAATCCATTCTCCATTTTGCCTAGTGGGATTTTGTATGATCAGCTCTCCTCATTGCCCAGGTGTGATTATTTACAATCACTTAATCAGTTTTCCTTTTACCCAGTGGGATTCTGTATGATCCAGTTCCTCCTGTTGCCCAGTAGGATTCTCATTGCCCGGCGAGTGTGTGTATGGTCAGTTCTTCTTATTTCCCACTAGTATTCTACAGTATTTGGTCATGTCACGTACCTGGTTTATGGGAGGGCTTTCCATTACACCCCCTGTCCTGTTTCTCCTGAAGGTGGTGACAGGATATAACAGGGCACAGAGTGGCATGGGTGCCTAGTTGGAGATCCTGGATGGAAGGTACTTACAGCAGTTGGCAAGCAGCAGGCTGACTCTTGGACTGGCAGATGCAGATACATGCCAACAGGCGCAGAACAGCAGGCAGACTGGTGGACTGGCAAGTGCAGGTACACAGCAGCAGATGCAGAACAGTGGGCATAAGCCAAGCTGGAGAGCAGGCAGATGCAGGATCTTGAGTGCTCAGCCAGGCAGAAGTCAGTAACGGCCGAGCAGCAGAGGTACAGAATCAGGTCCAGAGCAGAGTCAGGGCTAAGCCAGGGTTGGTATCAGGCAAGCAGGGAAGGCACCAGAATGGTAGGCAAAAGGCAGAGTCAGGTCACAAGCCAGGTCAGCAATAAGTTATCAGGAATGAGCAAAGTCACAGGAACAAAAACAGTATCAGGTCACAGACGGTAGAAGCTGACAACCACTCAGCAATCTTCTGGTCCATGGAGACTCTTGAAATAGGCAGGAGAGCGACAAGTATTCACGCACGCTCACGCTAATGCACATGCACGTGTGTGCACACACACAAGTGGGCCACATATTTCTTATGGGATCATAAGAAATATGTGGCGCTAACTAAAGTGCACAAACATATAATAAGGATGCTGAAACCAAGCAGAAAATAATGTTTCTTTGATTCTTCAATTACTAGCTAAAGTGCATGGGTGTAAGAAGCAAAATCACATAAATAAAGTGACTAAACATAAAAAAATGACCATTCATTAAATGTGACATTAAATTTAAAAAACAAATAGATAGAAGGATCCTAGAAGAACAAATACAATCCAATAGTGGTCTAAAAGTGCATCAAAGTGAAAAAAGATATGAAAAAATGAAAAAAAATTGCATAAAATATAAAAAGCTGCATACAAATGAAAAAAGTTGCATAAAGTGCAAAAACGCTATAAAGATAGCCAAAAGTGCATAATTCAACTAGTGCAATAAGGTTCGGACGTGAACAGAGTGAATCTTCGTATATCAGTTCGTGCAGCAGGCAAAAAAAGTGCAAGTGCAAAAAATGATCAGTTTCAAATTCCTCTAGTCATCCGTAATCCGTGGTGCACCACACGTTTCCCCCAGCCTCTCACCTCTAGTAAAGACCCCTTCGGGTCAAGTCGAGCCTGCAATCAGGAAGTGGGTGAAAACCATCGATCGATCAATCTCCTCCGATCGTCACAGCCCTGTCGGGGTCTCCAGTGGAAGGCTTCAAGCTCAGCAGGTGGGGTGGAGGCATGTAATAAAAACGAGTATACCCATTCTTGTAGTATTCAGCAAAGATTTATTGAAAGAAAACATAGTGACTTACATATAAAAACAGAATAAACAGCACAGATTCCAGTACTTCCGGTCTCGGCCGCGACGGGACGTGACGACACCTGACTCCTCCCTGGCGCATTGCGTCACCGCGTCATTCTCTATGATCAGTTCTCCTCATTCCCCGATGGGATTCTGTATAATCTGAGTTTCCAGAATTGTAGACGGCTGCTGCACTTAATGCCTAAATAGGAGATTCTTTACAATTTTCAGGAAATCACATTTTCAAGGAAGAGGAAGTCTGTGTACTACACTTATTATTATTATTATTATTATTAGACATGTGCATGACGAATAAATTAATTTCGTTTAGATTTGTTAATCTAGTAATTTAGTTTAATTAAATTTGGTTGATTTGTTAAATTTGTATTCGGAATTCGTATTTGGAATTTTTCGAATGTTCCTTGAATTTACTGATTTTCACAAGTCTGCCTGCTGCTTTTAAACAATGGGTATACAGTTCATAACCCACCATTGTCACCAGGGCCGGATTAAGAGCATCATGGACCCAGTGCTGAGGATTTTGGTGGGCTTTTCAATGGAAATAAATAAAATGAAAATGCAAACAATTTTTAATTTGAATATTAAAACAAATTAAATATTTAAACAAATTAAATGGGGGGGGGAATACCTTCCCTGTTTACCTCTGGGCACCCCCATCTGTCTGCTCACCTTTGCAGAACAGGCTGATGGCAGGCTCAGTGACTATGGCAGGCAGGGCTCGTTGTACATTCCCAATGTCGGCAGCATTCACCAAAGGTGGTGTTGGACCAAGGCTCAGGGACTTTGACATACCTATGAAGGCTCCAACAATTTACATATTAATGCCACTGCGATTTACAGATCAATTATGTGTACACTGCACACAGAGCAGGGCTGGGCAGTATTAGTGCATTAGGGCTGGGCCTATCTTAAGGAAGGGGCCTGGAGCTGCAGCTCCAATAGCCCCCAATGTCATTCCGGCCCTGATTGTTGCCAATACCCCCAATTGTAGGAAGCCTTTGTCCTTGTAAAGTGATATTCAGCATGATCACTTCTCCTGGTTGTATGATCAGTTCTCTTATTGCCCAGTAGGATTCTGTATGATCACTTCTTTTTGCCCAGTAAAATCGGCATGATCTGTGCACACTAAGATTCGGACAATGCGTTCTCCTCTTCCCCCAGTGGGATTAGCTTTAGGCAGGTGTGAAAAATTATGTAAATGAAGAATGCTTTCAGAAATTGAGGTGTTAATAGTTTCTTTTTATCAGCGAAGAAAATGAAAAGTAAATGAACAGAAGAGAAATCCAAATCCAATCAATATTTGGTGTGACCACCCTTTGCCTTCAAACCAACATCAATTCTTCTCGGTAGACTTGCATGCAGATTTTGAAGGAACGCAGCAGGTAGGTTGTTCTATGTACATCTTCTGTGGATGTTGGCTGCCTCAAATTCTTCTGCCTCTTCATGTAATTCCAGACAGACTCCATGATGTTGAGATCAGGGCTCTGTGGGGGCCAAACCATCACTTCCAGGACTCCTTGTTCTTCTTTACACTGAATATAGTTAATGACATTGACTGTATGTTTTGAGGTGGTTGTCCTGTTGCAGAATACATTTGGGGCCAATCACGTGTCTTCCTGATGGTATGGCATGATGGAGAAGCATCTGCCTGTATTTCTCAGCATTAAGGACACCAATGATCCTGTTCAAATCTCCAACTTCATTTGTAGAAATGCAGCCCAAAACTTGCAAGGAACCTCCACCATGATTCACAGTTGTCTGCAGACACTCATTATTGTACCATTATCCTGCCCTTCAACGATCACACTGCCTCCTGTTACAGACAACTATTTCACATTTGGACTCATTAGTCCAGAACACCACGTACACACGATCGGAAATTCGGCCAGCAAAAGACCGATGAGAGCTTTTGGTCATTAAATGTGACCGTGTGTATTCTCCATCGGACTTTTGCTGCCCGAATTTCTGCCAGCAAAAGATTGAGAGCAGGTTCTCAATTTTTCGTCGGAAAAAGTTCCGACCGGAAATTCCGATCGTCTGTAGCAATTCCGACGTGCAAAATTCCTACGCGTGCTCGGAAACAATTTGACGCATGCTCGGAAGCATCGAACTTCATTTTCTCGGCTCGTCGTAGTGTTGTACGTCACCGCGTTCTTGATGGTCCAAAGTTCAGCAAACTTTTGTGTGACCGTGTGTTTGCAAGCCAAGCGGAATTCCGTCGGAGAAACCATCTAAGATTTTTCCGACGGAAAATCCGCTTGTGTGTACGCGGCATAAGTGAAGGAGTGCTGCTCAAGGCAGATCCAGAACAATACACCTCACACACACACTCTCCTGCATGTACAGGCCCAGTTCGCACACCTGTGGCATAAACAAGAAGAGTCCAGATGGCTGTATTACATTCTGTGTACCATCTTTATTGAAGTAATGGTGTCACAACATAAAAGCAAAATGTAAGCACAGTGGGGGAGAAGTGAGGTTCATGCATTTCACACTACCTTGTGCTTAATCATAACCAAGAACTAGGATCAACTGATCTAAATAAATACTCTTAAGCTCACAGGAGGGCATACAGGTAAAAAATAATGAATGCTCAGAGATACCTGCCAAGCTATCAATGCACATCCATTACCAACCGACATATGAAAAAAAAGATATGCTAAAACATCGATCGACTAATAGTTACATAGTCACATACAGTATCTCACAAAAGTAAGTACACCCCTCACATTTTTGTAAATATTTTCTTCTATCTTTTCATGTGACAACACTGAAGAAATGACACTTTGCTACAATGTAAAGTAGTGATTGTACAGCTTGTATAACAGTGTAAATTTGCTGTCCCCTCAAAATAACTCAACACACAGCCATTAATATCGAAATCGCTGGCAACAAAAGTAAGTACACCCCTAAGTGAAAATGTCGAAATTGGGCCCAATTAGCCATTTTCCCTCCCTGGTGTCATGTGACTCGTTTAGTGTTACAAGGTCTCAGGTGTGAATGGGGAGCAGGTGTGTTAACTTTGCTGTTATCGCTCTCACTCTCTCATACTGGTCACTGGAAGTTCAACATGGCACCTCATTGAAAAGAACGCTCTGAAGATCTAAAAATAGGATTGTTGCTCTAAATAAAGATGGCCTAGGCTATAAGAAGATTGCCAAGACCCTGAAACTGAGCTGCAGCATGGTGGCCAAGACCATCCATCGGTTTAACAGGACAGGTTACACTCAGAACATGCCTCGCCATGGTCAACCAAAGAAGTTGAGTGCATGTGCTCAGCGTCATATCCAGAGGTTGTCTTTGGGAAATAGATGTATGAGTGCTGCCAGCATTGCTGCAGAGGTTGAAGGGGTGGGGGGTTAGCCTGTCAGTGCTCAGACCACATGCCGCAAACTGCATCAAACTGGTCTGCATGGTTATTGTCCCAGAAGGAAGCCTCTTCTGAAGATAATGTACAAGAAAGCCTGCAAACAGTTTGCTGGAGACAAGCAGAATAAGGACATGGAACCATGTCCTGTGGTCTGGTGAGACCAAGATAAACTTATTTGGTTCATATGGTGTCAAGCATGTGTGGCGGCAACCAGGTGAGGAGTACAAAGACAAGTGTGTCTTGCCTACAGTCAAGCATGGTGGTGGGAGTGTCATTGTCTGGGGCTACATGAGTGCTGCCGGCACTGGGGGGCTACAGTTTATTGAGGGAACCATGAATGCCAACACATACTGTGACATACTGAAGCAGAGCATGATCCCCTCCCTTTGGAGACTGGGCCGCAGGGCAGAATTCCAACATAACAACCTCAAACACACCTCCAAGACGACCACTGCCTTGCTAAAGAAGCTGAGGGTAAAGGTGATTGACTGACCAAGCATGTCTCCAGACCTAAACCCTATTGAGCATCTGTGGGTCATCCTCAAAAGGAAGGTGGAGGAGCGCAAGGTCTCTAACATCCACCATCTCCGTGATGTCGTCATGGAGGAGTGGAAGAGGAATCCAGTGGCAACCTGTGAAGCTCTGGTGAACTCCATGCCCAAGAGGGTTAAGGTGGCCACACAAAATATTGACACTTTGGGCCCAATTTGGACATTTTCACTTAGGGGTGTATTCACTTTTGTTGTCAGTGGTTTAGACATTAATGGCTGTGTGTTGTGTTGAGAGGACAGCAAATTTACACTGTTATACAAGCTGTACACTCACTACTTTACATTGTAGCAAAGTGTCATTTCTTCAGTGGTGTCACATGAAAAGATAGAATAAAATATTTTCAAAAATGTGAGGGGTATACTCACTTTTCTAAAGACACAAGTCCATCTAGTTCAGTGATGGTGAACCTTGGCACCCCAGAAGTTTTGGAACTACATTTCCCATGATGCTCAACTACACTGCAGAGTGTATGAGCATCATGGGAAATGTAGTTCATCACATCTTTACCTAGATGTGAGTTGCGGTGTGTCAGAATGACACGCCACAAAAACGATCGCCGCGATGCATCCATCACAGATCTAGTTCAACCAACAAAGAAAAAAAAGAAAACCAACACACTCAAATAAAAAAACTTCCAATACCTACAGTTGATCCAGAGGAAGGCAAAAAAAATTAGATCAGCAAAGCATGATCCAATTTTCTCCAGTGGGGGAAAAAATTCCTTCCTGATTTCACACGAGGCAATCGGATATTCTCTGTATCAACTTTATCTATAAATATTAGTATCCATTCATATTTTGGATAACTAGGAAAGAATACAGGCTTTTCTTAAAATAGTCTACTGAGTTGGCCAGAACTAGCGCTTGAGGGAGTCCATTCCACACCGTCACAACTCTTATTATGAAGAAGACTTTCTGTATTTGGAGATGAAATCTCTTTTCCTCCAGATGTAAAGAGTGCCCCCTTGTCCTCTGTGATAACCTTAAAGTGAATAACTCAACACCAAGTTCACTATATGGACCAATTATGTACATTATTATAAAAAAAGAGAGGGGCCAACATATAAGGTAATGATAATGAGAACAAACAATGTAGGACAATGAATCTATGCATAATTGTGAGGGAGAAGAGGGACCTTTATTATGGTGCGTGGCATAATGTTAGGAAATTATGTGCTTAGGGTAACCTTTGGCAATATTTTGACATGTTCCCGAATTCTTTTCCACATTGGCTGTTTGGTACGACCAATGTACTGAATTTGGCAAGGGCACTGCAGGGCATATACTACCCCTTCTGTTCTACATGTAATGCAGTCCCTCATTTGATACTCTTTTCCTGTGGCTGTAGCTGTGAACTTGTCCCTTTTCGTATTCTTTTCTCTTTGTTCTAATGCAAGCATAACATTGTTTGCATGGAAAGAGCCCTTTCCCAGAAAAAATTGAAATTGGGGGTCTTTGGGGGGTTAACTATATTCTTTGCTATTTTATCACGTAACGTTGGAGCTCGTCTTTACTTAAATTTTGGATGTGAGGGTAGTAGATGTTTTTGATGTTTGTCAGCTGTTAATATAGGCCAATGTTTTTTGAAAACCTTTTCTATTTTCTTGTATTGTACTCCATAGCTGAGAATGATGGGCATGGTATCTTGATAGGTATTCAGTTTTGGTTTCTCTTCTATTAGAATTTGTCTGTCTATCTGGTCCACTTTTTCTATCTGTTGTTTGATGTAATCTTTTTGGTAGTCTTTTTGAACAAATCTCTGGCTAAAAAGATCTACCTGCTCTCTGTAATCCTTATCGTCTATGCAGTTCCTCTTTAACCTCATGAATTGGCCCTTAGGTATATTTAACAACCAAGGGGCATAATGACAACTTTTCATGGCTATATACCCAATTTTTTCAACTGTTTTGAAAAATGTTTTAGTTTGAAACCCTCCATCCATCACTGCTATAGTCAGGTCCAAAATCTGTTTCCTATCATACTCCCATTTGAAAGAAATATTTTTATTGTTTAGGTTAAGTTTATTTAGGAAGTGAACCAATGTAATTTCATCGCCTTTCCAAACAATAATGACGTCATCAATATATCGTTTGTACATTAGTAGGTCTTTTGGTGTAGCTTGATAAATTGCATTTTCCTCCCACTCAGCTATAAAGATACTTGCCACACTCGGGGCAAATTTTGCACCCATTGCAATACCCTTTACTTGTTTATAATATGTGTTATCGTGCCAGAAATAGTTATGTGACAGACAATATTCGAAACTTTCCAACAAAAAAGCCCGCTGTTTTCTAGGTATTTCACTAAAATGTTCCAATGCCCCTTGTGTGTTGCCTGTACTGCTTCTTGATGTCCAATAATTGTATGTAATGAATTGACATCAGTAGGCAGGGCCCCTCTTTCATTTGAATTTCATCTAATAATTGAATAAGGTGCTTTGTGTCCCTCAAATATGGTGTAGTTTTTTGTACTAGGGGTTGCAGGTGATAGTCTAGGTATTGACCCATCCTGGCTCCAACAGATTGAATTTCATTAACTACGGGACATCCTGCAGGATTTATACTGTCCTTGTGTTTTTTGGGAACCGTATATATAATAGGGAACCTAGAGGTGTTAGGAACAAGATATCTATGTTCTTTTATTCAAAGGACCTTTCTTTATATCCTTACCCACCAATTTCTCCAGCTCATTTTTGTAACTCCTTGTGGGGTTGCTTCTTAATGGGATATATGTTTCTTTATCTTCCAGCTGTCTCGTTAATTCCACCTTATATGCCTCTTTCGTCTGTATAACTAACCCTCCTCCTTTATCTGCTGGTCTAATCACAAGGTTTTTTCTGTTCTATAAACGCTTAATTTTTTAGTCATTTTCGTTTTTAATTAATTGTTATTATTGTCTTTGATGATCAGTGTTATTTGATATGTGTGTAAGCACCTCATCCCAACCTCTACATTGTTAAATTATGTCTTCCATTTTCGGCCATTTTCTTAGAGTATTGTTTACCAGCACCATTGCCGGAAGCTAACTCGGTTAGCCGGAAGTCCGTCATTTTAGTGCGTCAGGGAAATGATGTATTTTCTTATGGAAGGAACAACCTAGTGCACATGCGCAGCCTTCCAGGATCGCTGGAGCCTATGGCGCATGCAAGATTGATAATTAAACAGGCTTATCATAATCTATAAATGCACCTCGCCATAGCCACTTGGCTCATTCCTCCCAGATGAGGCCACGAGGTAGGTGCCATAACTAGTAGAGGTGGAGCCTGGTGGTGGAATCCTTCGCAACTATTGAAAATTAAACAGGCTTATCATAATCTATAAATAAAATCTTAGAGTAAAAAGATTGTCAAATGTATAAACATAAACTTTATATACTCCTATTCTGCGTACACACGATTGGACATTCCGACAACAAAATCCTGGATTTATTTCTGACGGATGTTGGCTCAAACTTGTCTTGCATACACACGGTCGCACAAATGTTGTCGGAAATTCCGAACGTCAAGAACGCGGTGACGTAGAACACGCAGGATGAGCCAAGAAAAATGAAGTTCAATAGCCAGTGCGGCTCTTCTGCTTGATTCCGAGCATGTGTGGAATTTTGTGCGTCGGAATTGTGTACACACAATCAGAATTTCCGACAACGGATTTTGTTGTCGGAAAATTTGAGAACCAGCTCTCAAATTTTTGTTGTCGGAAATTCCAACAAAAAATGTCTGATGGAGCCTACACACGGTCCGAATTTCTGACAACAAGCGCCCATCGAACATTTGTTGTCGGAAATTCCTATCGTGTGTACTCGGCATTGATAAGCATGCAAATATATGTATATGAACACTTAAAAAAAAAAAAAAAGAAAAAGTCCACAACCACATAAGTGAAATGAATAAAGTCCACGGGTGGCAACTGGAATATGCAGTAGATCCTGATAAATTGATAGCTTCCTTAGGACATCAGTGGAAAAACAATCGTGAAAAGTGGATGGTAAAAGCAAAACCACCACCAACATATGGAAGGCTTACCAGAGCTAGTGGACTCAACCAGGCATACGCCTACTCAGTCTTCAGGGCTTGTGAAACAGACTGTAAGTTCTCGCAATGACATCGGCAAGGCTTGTCCCTTGAACTTACAGTCTGTTTTCCAAGCTCTTTTTATCTGTTCCTCTTTTTTTAATAAATATCCATTATTATGTGGATTACACTATGTGGAACTTTTGTTTCATTTCTGGCCGCATCTTGTGAGCACACGGGAAAGAATTGGTCTACCCCTCCTCTGAGTTTTCCTTCTTTGTTAGGAACCATTTGAATGACAATGTGACCATCATCCGTTGGTGCCATTAGTTGCAGACGTGGATGTTCAATATATTGGTCGCACCACAAGCCCTGAAGACTGAGTAGGCGTATGCCTGGTTGAGTCCACTAGCTCTGGTAAGCCTTCCATATGTTGGTGGTGGTTTTGCTTCTATCATCCACTTTTCACGATTGTTTTTCCACTGATGTCCTAAGGAGGCTATCCATTTATCAGGATCTACAGCATATTCCAGTTGCCATCCGTGGACTTTATTCATTTCACTTTTTATCACGTTGTGGACTTTTTTCAAGTGTTTAGCTACATATATTTGCATGTTTATTAAGAGTATATAAGGTTTATGTTTATACATTTAACAATCTTTTTTACTCTTAGATTTTATTCATTTGTTAAACACACAGTCTTATTTTCATATGACCACTTTCACTTAGCGCTGCATACTTGATTTGATTGTAGCCGTAGCTTAGCGCTGCACTTATACCTATTATCTCAAATTGCAATTGTCTTTTGCTGTGTCGGCTGCTGGTACCATTTTTTCAGGTGACAGCGCTGTATTTTCCACCTTTTCATTATCATAATCTATAAATGAACCCCGCCATAGCCGCTTGGCTCATTCCTCTAGATGAAGCCACGAGGTAGGTGCCGTAACTAGTAGAGGTGAAGCCTGGCAGTGGAATCCTTTGCAACAAGTGAGATCTGTAAATGGAATATTTATCAATGCTTTTATCTTCTTAATAAATGTGAGTTTAACATTAGCTGGGGTGGTGAGGTTCTGTCCATTTAATACCCTGGATACTGCACTATTGGAGGCACTTTTGTTTTCTATGTCACTGTGGAACTGCCGGAAAGCAATCTGGAGCCAATCTTGAAGTAGCTGTCTCGGGAGGATTCTGCGCTCTTTGCAGAGCGTTTATTACCCTAAAGAGCTTACTAGGAACCGTTGAGGACCGGTGTGGAGCATTCCCAAAGGAGAGTTGCACTGTGTGCAAGGTGTGTTTGACCCCCTGCTGGGTCTTACAAGGAGGTGAGCGAACATTGCATGTGGTGGTGGGAGCACTCGGGTGATAAGGATGAGCTTTAGAACAGAACAAAGGAGGTGCCCCAGGGATTTTATGGGCAAAGGTTGAAAACCAGATAAAAGAGTAAAGGACGTATATAAAAAAGTATTACAAAGTTTATTGATCACAAAGAACATAAAAATACACAAAATAAATGATTATAAAAGCAAAACAGATAGTCATGCTATGATAATACATGCAATACAGCTAGGTTCTGGAGCACATGATTGGTCTCATAGTAGGAGGCCAACCGGGGTGCATGAATTCAGAAATCCCAACATGTTTCGGAATATTAAATGTTTAATTCCTTCTTCAGAGGCTGATTTGGAACAAGCTGTATTATCTGGTAACGCAACAGCAAAAAAAATCAAGTCAGAAAAAAGTATTTATGTATACAGTGGTATAATATAGGTATACGGATATATAAACAAAAATAGGGGACAGTATGATACATATATGGGGCAGGCATTTGGAATTGGACAAATACTTACAAGATGACTATCCCAAGTGAAATGTGGTACACATCAGGATTCACTTTAAGTAGGGTTTGCATTTTCGTATTGTCCCATCGCACATTAAAAAACTCTGGGGGTATTTGGAGAATATGTAAAAATCCTCAAGCCACTGATGGCATGTCATTCACCGCAGTAAAGTTTTGATTGAATGCATCGGGGTAGAGCAAGTAGGGCATAAAGGTAGTTCTTTAACATATCTTTTTTAGGCTGGAATTAGAGCATTGTCATCATGTTTATGAGGTTATACGATGGATTGGGGGCTACCATGGCAAGTTCTCAATGAAGGGGAAGGTGGTGGAACCCAGTGCTATAAATGACAATGATAAGGATGAGGTGGGCTATGTGGTAGTTTAGTAATGAATAAAAGGGGAAGGGATGAAGGAGCGTAAAGGGTATGGTAGGCAAGGTCGGATATGGAGGGTATGGAACTTGTGGGCACGGGATTTGGCAATAAGGTTGTGGGAGAGGATGAGAGGATCAGGGTGAGGGAAAGAGGTCAGGGGGAAGTTCAGGTGGGATGCTGATAGGCAAGATTTACTTTCTTGGCTTCTAACAGGTAGGGGTTCTCTTTAATTCTAGAGTCTCAGTATGAACACTCTGATATTCTCCAATTAAAAAAAAGAACTACAAATCCCAGCATATTCTGCAGGATTACTTTTGCAGTAATATATTCTATATGGCCATAGTATGATGAAGGAGGAGCAAGGCAGACTGAGAGCGCAGGCATTTTCTGATGCTCATCAGTGCAGGTTAGAATATCTTCTGCTCACAGATATACCGGCAGCTCAGGGAACAGTGGCAATCATTCCATCGATTTGCATGCCTTAACACAACGCAGTCTTCGCCTCCGCCGAGACCATGACCCGTCCAATCATCAGGCTGGCCATTCTCCCAAAACCTGAAGAACAGGAGAGATGATAGTGATTAGCCCAAGACAGACACTGAGCAGAAATGGGTCCTCTGAGGGTAGAAGGTAGGTTTAACTGCTCGTGGAACACTAACTGAAACACCAGTCTCATTTCGCTAGAAAAATTGTTCTCAGTTCTGGAACAACACCACCAAGAATGGTGGTGTTGAAGTATATCAAGACCCAACTACATATCTAAACAAAAAAAATATTATATTGCAGGTTACCAGTCCTAACATGTGGTGGCTGCATTTGTTTTCTTGTTTTTCTTCAGGCTAATAAATTTTCAGAAAGTCCAGAAAATACCAGTTTATCCTGATAGAAATCCAACGTGCTTGCCCTTTCCTGTACACCAAAATCTCAAACAATGTTATCAACCTTCCCAGTTCTTTTCTTTTAACTACGTTGACACTCCACCTTTGTTATAGTGATTAAGAGAGGAGGAGCAGTTCTGTAGTCCCAAGACATACTTCCTGTCCTTGGGGGACAAGACTGCTACTCCATAGGTACAGAAAGGAAGGGTTGTCATTCTAAGACAGAAAGCGTTAATGGCAGGATCACCAGGTGAAAATAAAGAAAAAAAATAAAATAACGCAACCACTACATCTAAGGACTGGTAATCTGCAATATGTGACATTTTTGTCATTAGGTTTAGACAAGAAATTAGTTGGATTTTTAAGGTGTGAGCTTCTCAATTGTGATGGACTGCAAAACAACTGGGTACATGTCACAATTTGAAAAATGTGTAAAAATTGCTATGCTAAACCCCTAATAAAACTGTCAGGAGAATTAGTTAACCAGACTGTTTGGACTGCACAGAGATAACCCAAAACGCATGTAAAGTGAATAATGATATATATTAGAAAATACAAACAGTGCCCAAACAACCCAACAAACCCAACAACAATATATACAGCAAGGGGCAATACCAGAATCACAGATGTCAGCCAGGCCAGGGTCAAACACGGCAGGTCAGCAGGACAAGGGATATTCCAGGAACGTAAACGTTAGCCAAGCCAAGGTCATACACAGGGAGATCAATAAATGAAGAACAGGGAACCAACAGGGCAGAGGAAGAATGGATCGGGCTGAAGGGTACAGGAACACAGAAGGGACTGGGTCAGGATAAGCTCGGGAACAAGGTCAGATGCAGGCTCAGGATCGGGTAACAAGCGAACAAGGTCAGGGCTCAAGGAGAGAGATACCAAGGCAAGCATGTGAGGGCTTGCCGGGTATTTATGGGACTGACAATAATTGTCTTCAAGTAACACCTGAGCGCAGGGAGTGTTGTCTGCTCCATACTGCCAGGATCCATCCGCTGGTGGTCGTCAGTACTGCGGCCAAAAGATGAAATGACACCAGCAGGAAAATATTCCCCTGACAGTTCAAAACTGCCAGGAGACACCTGCTGGTGGACCCCAGTACTGCACGCCAAACGATATGTCTTACCAGCGGATGGACCCTTTCCTGACAGTACCCCCCTAAAGGAGCGGCCTCCGGACGCTCCAACTAGTCCTAATTGTCCATAGTCTATGGCATCAGGCAGAATGGTGGAAGAAGGCATTTCAGGCTGGTCGACAGGCACATCCGGGCAGACAGCTGGCACATCCGGGTCATTGAGCTGGGCAGCAGACAGGAACAAACCAAGCTGGGCAGCAGACAGGAACACACCAAGCTGGGCAGCAGACAGGAACAAACCAAGCTGGGCAGCAGGCTTCGGGTCATCGAGCTGGGCAGCAGGCTCCGGGTCATCGAGCTGGGCAGCAGGCTCCGGGTCATCGAGCTGGGCAGCAGGCTCCGGGTCATCGAGCTGGGCAGCAGGCTCCGGGTCATCGAGCTGGGCAGCAGGCTCTGGAGCATTAGGCCGAACAGCGATCACCGTAAGGGCAGGCCGGATGACAGGCACCGGCTCAGCAAGCTGGGTAATGGACCCCGGCCCAGTGGGCTGGGTAACAGGCCCCGACTCAGCGAGCTGGACACCGGGCACTGGTTTGGCAAGCCGAATAACGGGTACTGGCTTAACAGGCAGAGTGACGGACTTTGGTTTAGCAGACTGGGTAACGGGCACCGGTTCAGCAGACTGGGTAATGGGCACCGACTCAACAGACTGGGTAACGGGCACCGGTTCAGCAGGCTGAGACACGGGCACTGAAACTTCAGGCTGAGACACGGGCACTGAAACTTCAGGCTGAGACACGGGCACCGAAACTTCAGGCTGAGACACGGGCACCGAAACTTCAGGCTGAGATACCAATATCATGACAACAGGCTGGAAGGCAGGTACCAGGATATCAGGCTGGAAGATGGGCACATCGGACCGGAAAGCAGGCTCATCAGGCTGGAAAGCGGGCACATCAGGCTGGAAAGTGGGCACATCAGGCTGGAAAGTGGGCACCCAGACATCAGACCGGGCAGCAGGTACTGGAACTTCAGGCTGGACAGCAGAGGCAGGCGCTGGCACATCAGGCAGAACAGCAGGTACTGGCACATCAGGCTGGGCAGCAGACAGGAACACATCAGGCTGGGCAGCGGACAGTGGCACATCAGACCGGAAAGTGGACACATCAGGCTGGAAAACGGACTGGAAAGCCGGCACCGAAACATCAGACCGGGCAGCAGGTACTGGAACTTCAGACTGGGCAGCAGACACAGGCGCTGGCACATCGGGCAGAACAGCAGGTGCTGGCATAACAGGCTGAACAATAGGTACATCGGACTGGACAGTAGTCACTGAAGCATCAGACTGGAACATGGGCACTGGGATGTCAGGCTGAGCAGCAGACACTGGGACCTCAAACTAGGCAGCGGGCACAGGCATTGGCACAACAGGCTGAGTAGAAGACACTGGCACATCAGGCTGGGCAGCAGACAGGAGATCGTCAGACTGGGAAGTGGACACATCCGACTGGAACACTGGCAGCAAAACTTTAGGCTGGAACATGGACACAAGGTCATCAGACCGGTCAGCAGACACTGGGACGTCAGACTGGGTAGCAGGCACTGGGACGTCAGGCTGGGTAGCAGGCACTGGGACGTCAGGCTGGGTAGCAGGCACTGGGACGTCAGGCTGGGTAGCAGGCACTGGGACGTCAGGCTGGGTAGCAGGCACTGGGACGTCAGGCTGGGTAGCAGGCACTGGGACGTCAGGCTGGGTAGCAGGCACTGGGACGTCAGACATAGGTGGGTCATCAGGTTCAACTGGCGTGAACGCAGGCTGGAATAGGTTGGTTGGTGTGGAGGCAGGTTGGTTTACTGGCTGGATTGTGTGGTTCGGAAAGAACTTTTGTTTCTTTTTTGTTTTAGCCACTGCAGCTTTGTATATAGGTGCAGGGCTATAAGAAAAGGAAGTAGTTGGGCAAAAAGAAGACCAAGGAACAGTGGCTGGAGGAGGGTTTTGTGGGATTGTTACAGGTGAGGGAGAAGAGGCAGGTGGATTGAAAGCAGGATAGGTGCAGTGAGTAGAGACTGGGTAATAATACTTGGTGGGAAGCTGTGTATACTGGACTGTAGCTGAGGTTGCCATGAGTAATGGGGGAATAGATTCTTGGGAAGGCAGGTGATTAAAGGCAGGGCTGGAATGTTGTGGTTTGGCTAAATGCAGGAGATCTGACCATGTCTGTAGCACAGGTTGAACAAACATTGATTCGCACACAGCCTGACTAACCAGCGATTGCACTGAATGGATGCAATCAGACAACACCTGCTGTGAAAAAGAGGCATAAAGTTCCATGAAAAAGGCTGGATAATCCTCTATTAACCACACCAGAGACTCAACCTGATCTAAACTGAAGGGGGGAGAAAAATCATCCCTGCCCTCTGGAGTACTGGACAAGGCTAGCTCTGCACACAGCTGAATCAGAGGCTGAACATTTTCAAATAGCATACCGCCCTGATCCACCAGAGAATGGGCCAGACGGATACACTCTAATAGTTGATCCCTGGCCCACTCCTTCAATACCAGACGGCAATAACTATTATCCTCAGTTACAAATGAGGAAAGATAAATACTATTTCTGCCTGCATTTTCAAAAAGGCTCCTCAGTGCAGTCACGTCTGGTAGGGATGGCCTTGGTATACTGTCAGGAGAATTAGTAAACCAGGCTGTGTGGACTGCACAGAGATAACCCAAAATGCATGTAAAGTGAATAATGATATTTATTAAAATAGATGATAATTAGAAAATACAAACAGTGTCCAAACAACCCAACAGACCCACCAACAACAACAATATATACAGCAAGGGGCAATACCAGAATCACAGATGTCAGCCAGGCCAGGGTCATACACGGCAGGTCAGCAGGACAAGGGATATTCCAGGAACGTAAACGTTAGCCAAGCCAATTTCATACACAGGGAGATCAATAAATGAAGAACAGGGAACCAACAGGGCAGAGGAGGAATGGATTGGGCTGAAGGGTACAGGAACACAGAAGGGACCGGGTCAGGATAAGCTGGGGAACAAGGTCAGATGCAGGCTCAGGATCGGGTAACAGGCGAACAAGGTCAGGGCTCAAGGAGAGAGATACCAAGGCAAGCATGTGAGGGCTTGCCGGGTATTTATGGGACTGACAATAATTGTCTTCAAGTAACACCTGAGCGCAGGGAGTGTTGTCTGCTCCATACTGCCAGGATCCAAAAGATGAAATGACACCAGCAGGGAAATATTCCCCTGACAGTTCAAAACTGCCAGGAGACACCTGCTGGTGGACCCCAGTACTGCACGCCAAACGATATGCCTTACGAGCGGATGGACCCTTTCCTGACAGTACCCCCCCCTAAAGGAGCGGCCTCCGGACGCTCCAACTAGTCTTAATTGTCCATAGTCTATGGCATCAGGCAGAATGGTGGAAGAAGGCATTTCAGGCTGGTCGTCAGGCACATCTGGGCAGACAGCTGGCACATCCGGGTCATTGAGCTGGGCAGCGGACAGAAACAAACCAAGCCGGGTCATCGAGCTGGGCAGCAGGCTCCGGGTCATCAAGCTGGGCAGCAGGCTCCGGGTCATCGAGCTGGGCAGAAGGCTCCGGGTCATCGAGCTGGGCAGCAGGCTCCGGGTCATCGAGCTGGGCAGCAGGCTCCGGAGCATTAGGCCAAACAGCGAGCACCGTAAGGGCAGGCCGGATTACAGGCACCGGCTCAGCAAGCTGGGTAACGGGCCCTGGCCCAGGGGGCTGTGTAACAGGCCCCGACTCAGCGAGCTGGGCACCGGGCACTGGTTCGGCAAGCTGAATAACGGGTACTGGCTTAACAGGCAGAGTGACGGACTTTGGTTTAGCAGACTCGGTAACGGGCACCAGTTCAGCAGACTGGGTAACAGGCACCGACTCAACAGACTGGGTAACGGGCACCGGTTCAGCAGGCTCAGACACGGGCACCGAAACTTTAGGCTGAGACACGGGCACCGAAACTTTAGGCTGAGACACGGGCACCGAAACTTTAAGCTGAGACACGGGCACCGAAACTTCACGCTGAGACACGGGCACCGAAAACTTCAGGCTGAGATACCAATATCACGACAACAGGCTGGAAGGCAGGTACCAGGATATCAGGCTGGAAGATGGGCACATCGGACCGGAAAGCAGGCTCATCAGGCTGAACAGCGAGCACATCAGGCTGGAAAGTGGGCACATCAGGCTGGAAAGTGGGCACCGAGACATCAGACCGGGCAGCAGGTACTGGAACTTCAGGCTGGACAGCAGAGACAGGCTGTCACGAACGCATGTCCCGTTCCAGAAGGCGTGCGCCTGTGTGCATGCGCGAGTCACGGACCGCTTGTACGAACGTGCACATGCGCGTTTGTTAAGACGCGCTTTGGCGCCCAATAGCCTTTAAAAGATGCTCAGTGGCGCTGCCTCTTGCGGTTTGATCTGCTTCCGTTCCCTGTGTTCCTGATTGTACCAGTACTCTGTTCCTGTATTTTGACCCAGCTTCCTGACCCTGCTTATGTCTCCAATCCTGACCTTGGCTAGTTTGACCCAGCTCTGTTACCTGCCTGATTGCCTGTTGCCAAGACCCAGCCTGGACTCTGACTATTCTCTGCTTGCCGTTTCTGCTGTATTCCCTGATGTGTATGACCCAGCTCGTCTGACTCCGCTTCTGTCTGCAAACCTGCATCTGCTGGTCTGCAAACCTGCATCTGCTAACCTGCATCCGCTGCTCTGCAAACCTGCACCTGCTGACCTGCATCCGCTGCTCTGCAAACCTGCATCTGCTGACCTGCATCTGCTGGTCTGCAAACCTGCATCTGCTGACCTGCATCCGCTGCTCTGCAAACCTGCACCTGCTGACCTGCATCCGCTGCTCTGCAAACCTGCACCTGCTGACCTGCATCCGCTGCTCTGCAAACCTGCACCTGCTGACCTGCATCCGCGACCACTTCAAGCAGTAAGGACTCAGGCACCTTTACCTCACTGTGCTCTTACCGCCACTGTTCCCACTCCAATGGTCTCCGAGCCAGGGTGGTACGGGAGGTCTCTCTCCACACGTCAGGCTCACATCCCAGGTACGTTACGCAGGCGCTGGAACATCAGGCAGAACAGCAGGTACTGGCACATCAGGCTGGGCAGCAGACAGGAACACATCAGGCTGGGCAGTGGACAGTGGCACATCAGACCGAAAAGTGGACACATCAGGCTGGAAAGCAGACTGGAAAGCCGGCACCGAGACATCAGACCAGGCAGCAGGTACTGGAACTTCAGACTGGGCAGCAGACACAGGCGCTGGCACATCGGGCAGAACAGCAGGTGCTGGCATAACAGGCTGAACAATAGGTACATCGGACTGGACAGTAGTCACTGAAGCGTCAGACTGGAACATGGGCACTGGGATGTCAGGCTGAGCAGCAGACACTGGGGCCTCAAACTGGGCAGCAGGCACAGGCATTGGCACAACAGGCTGAGTAGAAGACACTGGCACATCAGGCTGGGCAGCGGACAGGAGATCGTCAGACTTGGAAGCGATTACATCTGACTGGAACACTGGCAGCAAAACTTTAGGCTGGAACATGGACACAAGGTCATCAGACCAGTCAGCAGACACTGGGACGTCAGACTGGGTAGCAGGCACTGGAACGTCAGGCTGGGTAGCAGGCACTGGAACTTCAGGCTGGGTAGCAGGCACTGGAACTTCAGGCTGGGTAGCAGGCACTGGAACTTCAGGCTGGGTAGCAGGCACTGGAACTTCAGGCTGGGTAGCAGGCACTGGGACGTCGGGCTGGGTAGCAGGCACTGGGACGTCAGGCTGGGTAGCAGGCACTGGGACGTCAGGCTGGGTAGCAGGCACTGGGACGTCAGGCTGGGTAGCAGGCACTGGGACGTCAGGCTGGGTAGCAGGCACTGGGACGTCAGGCTGGGTAGCAGGCACTGGGACGTCAGGCTGGGTAGCAGGCACTGGGACGTCAGGCTGGGGAGCAGGCACTGGGACGTCAGGCTGGGTAGCAGGCACTGGGGAGTCAGACATAGGTGGGTCATCAGGTTCAACTGGCGTGAACGCAGGCTGGAATAGGTTGGTTGGTGTGGAGGCAGGTTGGTTTACTGGCTGGATTGTGTGGGTCGGAAAGAACTTTTGTTTCTTTTTTGTTTTAGCCACTGCAGCTTTGTATGTAGGTGCAGGGCTATAAGAAAAGGAAGTAGTTGGGCAAAAAGAAGACCAAGGAACAGTGGCTGGAGGAGGGTTTTGTGGGATTGTTACAGGTGGGGGAGAAGAGGCAGGTGGATTGAAAGCAGGATAGGTGCAGTGAGTAGAGACTGGGTAATAATACTTGGTGGGAAGCTGTGTATACTGGACTGTAGCTGAGGTTGCCATGAGTGATGGGGGAATAGATTCTTGGGAAGGCAGGTGAATAATGGCAGGGCTGGAATGTTGTGGTTTGGCTAAATGCAGGAGATCTGACCATGTCTGTAGCACAGGTTGAACAAACATTGATTCACACACAGCCTGACTAACCAGCGATTGCACTGAATGGATGCAATCAGACAACACCTGCTGTGAACAAGAGGCATAATGTTCCATGAAAAAGGCTGGATAATCCTCTAATAACCACACCAGAGACTCAACCTGATCTAAACTGAAGGGGGGAGAAAAATCATCCCTGCCCTCTGGAGTACTGGACAAGGCTAGCTCTGCACACAGCTGAATCAGAGGCTGAACATTTTCAAATAGCATACCGCCCTGATCCACCAGAGAATGGGCCAGACGGATACACTCTAATAGTTGATCCCTGGCCCACTCCTTCAATACCAGACGGCAATAACTATTATCCTCAGTTACCAATGAGGAAAGATAAATACTATTTCTGACTGCATTTTCAAAAAGGCTCCTCAGTGCAGTCACGTCTGGTAGGGATGGCCTTGGTATACTGTCAGGAGAATTAGTAAACCAGACTGTGTGGACTGCACAGAGATAACCCAAAACGCATGTAAAGTGAATAATGATATTTATTAAAATAGATGATAATTAGAAAATACAAACAGTGCCCAAACAACCCAACAGACCCACCAACAACAACAATATATACAGCAAGGGGCAATACCAGAATCACAGATGTCAGCCAGGCCAGGGTCAATAAATGAAGATCAGGGAACCAACAGGGCAGAGGAGGAATGGATCGGGCTGAAGGGTAGAGGAACACAGAAGGGACCGGGTCAGGATAAGCTGGGGAACAAGGTCAGATGCAGGCTCAGGATTGGGTAACAGGCGAACAAGGTCAGGGCTCAAGGAGAGAGATACCAAGGCAAGCATGTGAGGGCTTGCCGGGTATTTATGGGACTGACAATAATTGTCTTCAAGTAACACCTGAGCGCAGGGAGTGTTGTCTGCTCCATACTGCCAGGATCCATCCGCTGGTGGACGTCAGTACTGCGGCCAAAAGATGAAATGACACCAGCAGGGAAATTTTCCCCTGACAGTTCAAAACTGCCAGGAGACACCTGCTGGTGGACCCCAGTACTGCACGCCAAACAATATGTCTTACCAGCGGATGGACCCTTTCCTGACAAAAACTAAAACAGTGAAATTAATATAGTTGCTAACACTAAAACAAACAAAGTCCAAGACAAATAAAGATAAAAAGTGTAGCGCTCGTGAATGATGTGTAACAAAGTGTAAACATATGAAATGAAACGGCTAAAATAAAAAATGATAAGTAATAAAGTGTGCTGGCTAAGATGAAATAGAGTCCAAACACTATAAAGACAATAACACAATAAATTTGTGAATGGGAGGACACCTAATGTGACTGAAGTGGTATCCTCTGTGGCTGATGATACAATGAAGTAAATCTAAGGGTGAGACACAACTGGAAGTTGGAAACATATAAACATTTATCAAAATATAGAAAAATGGATGGGGGTACTCCTTACGGAACACGGTGGGCACACCTGTCGTATAACAGTGGGCCCCAGGTATTGTTTGCCACACGGGCATGTAATGAGATATACTATAAATCTGGTGGCACACCAGATTTGGTGGCACACGTGGTGAAGTGTTTCATGTTATAGCTATGGGAAGTAGCTGTGGATACAGAGGTATCAGTTTTACGCCTGCCGCATACATTATGAAGGCACATGTTGCACTTGCGGCAGTGTATCTCATTACATGCCCGTGTGGCAAACAATACCTGGGGCGCATGATTAGGACTTTTTCTGTAAGGGTTAATGAACACCTGTCTAGTATCAGAAATGGCCGCACAAACCGCAGTGTGCCTCGCCACAATCTGCTACATCATGAAAAAAAACCCATAGGTACCTGTTTTCCAATCATTGACAAGTTCATTCCTCATTGAAGGGGCGATTCATGTCTACGAGGGGTATCCACTTTAGAAACATACTGGATACATGAACTCAAGTCCTACTCGCCGTTCGGTATGAATACACGTCATGTCACAATTTGATTGTACAGTCTATTGAGTCTAGATCAGTTGTGGTCAAACCCACAAATACATAGTCCTAGTTGAAGGTGTTTTTCCCTTCATCTCTTTCCTTGAATGGCTATGTGAGGAGTTTTTTTCTGCAGCCCCTTTCCTGATTGGATTTCCAAATGGTTCTGTTCTCCAGGTCCTTTCCTGACCTTCTCTGTAAAAAGTTAGATTTTCCAAATTCTCTCCCCATTGTCTATGTGAGAAGTTCTTCCTCTCACCTATTTTTTCACATCTTTTCCTGATTGGCTAGGTGAGAAGTACTCTCCCCCAGCTCCCCTTTCTCCAGCCCCTTTTCCCCCCAGCCCATTTTCTGTTAGGATATGTGTCTAAGCAACACAACAGAAGTTTCGGTTCCCCTTTTGATCTTAAAGTGACTTTAAACATGTTATACTTGTTATACTTGTACACTGCTCTGTGTAATGGTTTTTGGGTCCCTCAACAGCAGTCCTGGCTCCTCCCTCCTTGCCTAGTGCCCACAATAGCAAGCCCCTTCCTATGGGGGCAGTCAAGCAGGCTCTCTCCTGAGCTGCACACTGTGTGTCCATTCACACAACAGCTTAGCAATCCATGCGTCTGGCACCCCACATGTATACTAGGGGGGCGGATGCATGGATAGGGGGGCGGCGCCCCCACGCCCTGCATTACTTTGCTTGTTCCCTTGTTGCTGACCCAGCTTGCCTCTGACCTGAACTTGGATCCTGCTTCTGCTCTGTTGCCAGTTCCTAACCCCGGCTCTGTTCCTGACCATGTCTCTGCCTTATGACTTGGTACCTTGCTGCCCACCTGCTGCTGACCTCGGCTATCCCTGTGACCACACTGCTGTTCCTGGCTCTGTTCCCACATCCAGTTTAAGTGCCTATCCGGCTGTCATCTGTATCAGCTCTGCTCATCACAGTGAGTTCCTGTCTCAAGCCTGCTGGGATCTCTGACAAGCCTCTCATATGGAACCCACAGCCTGTGTGGAGTGCCCCTTTGAATTCGGTTGGAACTCAAGCACAGCTACTGTTTCTGACCTGATGTTCTGCCAGCCTTCCTGGGTCTGCATCTCCTGCTGAAAACACTCCTATCAACATCAGCACCCCCTGTCCCTCAGTATCCTCTTTTCCCTCCATCAGCGGGACCGGGGCTGGAGACACAAGAGAGACCGGCCTTTTTTCAGTCTCCAATCAGGTACGTGACACCCTCACTGGTCTTCCTGATTAATAGGGATGAGTCGAACACCCTCTGGTTCGGTTCGCAGAAGAACTTGCGAACAGGCAAAAAATTTGGCAGAACACACGAACGTCATTAAAGTCTATGGGACACGAACATGAATAATCAAAAGTGCTAATTTTAAAAGCTTATATGCAAGTTATTGCCATAAAAAGTGTTTGGGAACCTGGATCCTGCCCCAGGGGACATGTATCAATGCAAAAAAAAAGTTTTAAAAACAGACGTATTTTCGGGAGCAGTGATTTTTTTAATGCTTAAAGTGAAACAGTAAAAATGAAATATTCCTTTAAATTTTGTGCCTGGGGGGTGTCTATAGCATGCCTGTAAAGTGGCACAGTTTTCCCATGTTTAGAACAGTACCACAGCAAAATGACATTTCTAAATGAAAAAAAAGTCATTTAAAACTGATCACGGTTGTAATGAATTGTTGGGTGTCGGCAATATAGATAAAACTCATTGAAAAAAAGAGCATGGGACCCCCCCCAGTCCATTACCAGGCCCTTTGGGTCTGGTATGAATATTAAGGGGAATCCTGAACCAAAATTAAAAAAAAAAAATTGCATGGGGGCCCCCTAAAATCAATACCAGGCCCTTCGAGAGAGTGCCCCTCCCTCCTGAACCATTACAGGCCACATCCCTCAACATGGGGAGGGTGCTTTGGGGTAGCCCCCCAAAGCACCTTGTCCCAATGTCGATGGGGACAAGGGCCTCATCCCCACAACCCTTGCCCGGTGGTTGTGGGGTCTGCGGGCGGGGGGGCTTATCAGAATCTGGAAGCCCCCTTTAACAAGGGGGCCCTCAGATCCCGGCCTCCCCCTGTGTGAAATGGTAATGGGGTACAAGAGAGAGCAGACGTGCGTTGTGAAGCTCCGGCTTCCAGTAGCTCTGGCTTCCAGTAGCTCCGGCCATCCAGCCACCTTTTAGCCTCCCCTCACCCAGGACTATCCAGGACCCCCAGCCACATAGTCACCGGGACCCCCCTCACCCAACTACGCGACCGGAACGGAACGGGATCCTGGCCCCTCCCCTTCTCTCCACCAGCCCACTCTCACCGCTCACCATGCCGTCACGATAGAACACTATCCCACTGATCACAGCTGTCAGCTGTCAGCCTCCGGAGCAGTCCCACAGGACACACCGCGGCTCCGGCCAGCCCCGCTAACGCGGCCCGCCCCTCACCCCCAGCCTCCATCGGAAGCCGAGCACTCCACCCAACAGGGCCCAATCAGCAGATGGGACCACAACCATCCGGAGCCGAGCATCAGGAAAGCCCGCGGCTCGGGCCTACCTCGGCGGCCATCTTGGTCCACCCAGGAGGCCGCAATCTCCACCCTTCTCCGGAGCTCAGCCAGATCGCCACCCAGCAGGTCAGTATCAGGACCGACCTACCTCCAGGTAAGACCCATCATCCCTCGGACCCCCTCTGCCGATCCACGTCCCCCTCAGGGCACCACCGCAGCTGCAGCTGCCGTCCATTCACCCCCACTGCTCTAAGTCACTAAACTCGGGGGACAGACCACGGCTGCGGCATAACCTCCGGCAAGCCAGCACCTCACAACCCCCCCACACCCGTCCAGGGGGCTCACAGGGGGACACAGTTTAACACCAGGGACCAGGATTCCATGGCTCTGGCCGACTAGCGTCCTCCAGAGATCCTCCAAAACGCAGGCACCACCAGGCTAACCAGTAAGCCAACACCCCCCCCCCTACAAATATTATATATATTCGACAACACACCGCTTCCATGGACGGACCACCACGCCATCAAGTTTAAGATCACCACCGACACCACCCTTCAAAAACAGAAACATATAACAACAACACATTGGAACAGATCTCAGAAGAAACTACACTCCGAACTCTTCAAAACCACTTTATCAAACAAAATACCATTGTTAAACTCAAACTTCTCAACGGAACAAACCCTCAACTTCCTAAACAAGGCACTACTACAAACAGCAGACTTAATGGTGCCAAAACGCAGAACACTCATCCGCAAAAAAAACTCCAGATGGTTTAATGACACCCTCACACTACTGAAACAAGAACGTAGAAGAGCTGAAAGGGCATGGAGAAGAAATCTTACCAAGGAAAACCATACAAAATACAAAGTACTCACTGTAAAATACCACAAAGCAATCTTCCAAGCCAAAAAAGAACATTTTTCAAACACCATCTCAACTGCTTTAAACTGACTGCGGGAACTCTTCAAAATAGTCGCCCAATCAATGAACCCTACCTGCTTAGAGCCCCCAGCAAACGATACTCAAGAATTCTGCAATGAGCTATCAAATTTCTTCATTGACAAAATCGACAATATTCGGAAATCAATTCACCAAAAAAAAAACAACTCACCCAAAGTAAGAAGAGGATATCGACACGAACATCACAAAACCACCAGATCTCTTTAACACCAATCTCCACTGACACGACTAGAAACATCATGAGAAGTCTTCGAGACAGCACATCCCCAACTGACACAAAACTCCTGAAAGTGTTCCGACATTCTGGCCCCTACTATAACACACCTCATAAATCAGTCATTCAAAGAGGGGATTGTGCCAACCACTCTCAAGCAAGGTATCATCAAACCCCTACTAAAGAAACCCAATCTCGACCCTAAGGACCCCAACTACCGCAGACCAATAACAAGCCTCAACACCATCTCCAAGATTATGGAGAAAGCGGTAGTACAACAGCTACAGCGCCACCTGGACACACATCAACTCCTGGATCCTCTGCAATCAGGCTTTCGCCCAGGGCATGGCACAGAAACAGCACTTCTCAAAATATGGGATGATGCCCTCGAAGCAGCAGATGACGGAGAATCATGTCTCCTGGTACTATTAGACCTCAGTGCAGCATTTGACACAGTGGACCACAACACTCTACTCTCACAGAAGTAGCAGGAGTCACAGACTCTGGTCTAAAATGGTTTGCATCCTTCTTAGAGAATCGCTCTCAGATAGTGAAACTTGGAGCATTCACCTCTGAAACCCGTACAATCTCCTGTGGAGTCCCGCAGGGTTCACCCTTATCACCAGTCCTATTCAACATCTACATCCGCCCACTCCTCAAAATCATCAGAAAATCGGACCTCTCCTTCCATTCATATGCTGATGACACCCAACTGTATCTTCGCATCACCGGACAAAAAGACCACCATCAACAACTAGAAAAATGCCTCACTATGATAGATGACTGGATGACCATAAGCTCCCTCAAACTCAACGGTTCAAAAACAGAACTTCTTCTCCTACACGCTAACCAAAATGCCAAAAACAAGACTCTGTGGACACCTCCCACCATCTTAGGACAGGCCATCTCTCTGAGCACCAAAGTCAAGAGTCTCTGAGTTATCTTTGACTCAGAAATGACAATGGATGCACAAATAGGATCTGCAGTCAGTGGATCCCACCATCTCCTCCGCCTGTTACGTAGACTTATTGCCTTCATCCCAGAGGAGGACAAAGCA
This sequence comes from Lithobates septentrionalis, assembly GCA_037952835.1. NCBI lineage: Eukaryota > Metazoa > Chordata > Amphibia > Anura > Ranidae > Lithobates > Lithobates septentrionalis. The sequence continues at coordinate 1,551,956 of JBBDGP010000853.1, forward strand.
GCAGTAGTTGGAACAATCATCAATTCCCGACTCGATTACGCTAAGTCGCTCTATATAGGATTACCCCAATATCAGCTTGCGTGCTTACAACTCATCCAAAATACGGCTGCAAGTTAAAAAACCCTGGGAGTCAATCTCCCCATCCCTGAGGAGCCTACACTGGCTAACCGTAAAGAATCGGATCACATTCAAGACCCTTTGCCTCACCCACAAATGCATACAAGGAAACGCGCCTCAATACCTTCGAGAGAAAAAAAAAAAAACACTACACACCCAATCGCAATCTTCGATCATCTAACCAAAACCTCCTTCTCATTCCCAAATACCACTACAAAGCAAAGGGAGAACGAAGGTTCGCAGTCCAAGTATCTTGACTATGGAACGCACTTCCGCCCCACATCCGCATGGAAGAAAACCATCTGGCTTTTAGGAAAAAACTCAAGACCTTCCTCTTCTAGAAGCTGACAACACCAACGCATTAGCGCCTTGAGGCGATTCAGTTCGCATTTGCAGCGCTCTATAAATTTTTCATTCATTCATTCATTCATTCATTCACCATTTCACAAAAAAGTGTCAGAATAGTAAAAAAGACAAGACACAGCTTGGGACAAGTCCTTTATTAAAAAATAAAAAAATAAAAATGTCCCACTATGTCCATTCATCTTCTTCTATCACGGTGCCCAACGGACTGAAAAAGAAAAAAAAAAAGCTGTGACCGAACCGCCTCATGGGAGGCTCTGCAGAGTGACGTGTCTTGGCTGTGACAGCTTTTATATAACTGAGGGCAGGGCCACCTGGTGATGTAACCGGGTGACCCTGCCCCCTCTGACGCCACAGGGACTTCCCCATGGCTTCCCTGTGGTGTTAGAGGGGGTGGGGCCACCCGGTGACGTAAACGTGTGACCCCGCCCCCTCTGACACCACGGGGAAGCCATGGGGAAGTCCCCATGGCATCAGAGGGGACGGGGTCACCCGGTTACGTCACTGGGTGGCCCCACCCTCAGTTATATAAGAGCTGTCACAGCGCAGACTCGTCACTCGGCAGGAGCCTCCCATGGAGACGGTTCGGTCGCAGATTTTTTTTTTTTTCGGTCCATCGGGCAGCGTGCTAGAAGAAGATGAATGGACATCGTGGGACATTTTTTTTTCTTTTTTTAATAAAGGACTTGTCCCAACCTGTGTCTTGTCTTTTTTACCATTTTGACACTTTTTTGTTGAATGGTAGGGGTAGTTGTACCCCATTACCATTTCACACGGGGGGGAGGCCGGGATCTGAGGGCCCCCTTGTTAAAGGGGGCTTCCCGATTCCGATAAGCCCCCCACTCGCAGACCCCCACAACCACCGGGCAAGGGTTGTGGTGATGAGGCCCTTGTCCCCATCAACATGGAGGGGTGCAGCGCTATAAACAAATAAATACCAAGAATGTAATTGTTGACAATGATGTCACAATAAAAGAAGTGAAATAATATGTGAACAGTGACATAAATATACAGTAAATAAAGTGACATATGACCAGTATAAAGATCAATAAAAATAAATGTCCATATGTGATGAAAAGGGACCGCATATAATGGTAAATCCCTTTGGTGAGTGATCCAAAACAAGCATGCGACCATCATTAAAATCTTGAGCAGACTTCAAAGTGATTGGTGAATAACCATGAAAAGACCACCACTGAAAGTACTAGTCTCTTACCAGAAAGATTGGACTTGTACAGGTGTACACCTGACAAGCCAATCAAGCTTGCAAGGTAACCAATGAGGCTTTGTATTCCTATTGGCAAATGTAACTTGCGTTTGACTCGAACATCGGGCTCATCCCTACTGATTAACTTCTGGGGTTTCCTTTGACCTCTAAAAGACTGTGGGATAAAAGATGAATGACTCCCAGCTTCTGTCCCCCTGATGATGTCATATTTTCCAAAACACATGGGGGCGAAGCCAGAAGCAGTGACGTCACCGCGCTTGCGTGGACAGTCAAGGGTTTGGGATGTGTCATTTCAATGAGGATTTTTGACACACAGTGTTTATGTAAATGTTTCTAAATGATTTTAATAAAAGTACCTGCTAGATTTACACTATTGTAAGCGGTGTTTTGGCTCCTTTTCATGTCCTATGCCCCGACCTTACTGAGATGGAGAGTAAAACTGCTATGTGAACTGCTTAGTCCTATGGTGATGTACTGCAATGGTGGCAACAAGTGTTGTTTGACTTCTAATGTGAGACTCACACACTCTCTGGTTGGCCTCACCGTGGTTGGTGGAGGACACATAGGGTTATCAGTTAGTGGAGGAGATCACATAATTGCAAGTTTAGGTGTTGCTTCTTTCACAACTAATTCACTGGTGGAAGCTGTAAAGTGTGATTACTTTCACTGATGACAATCTCTAAAATACTTTATTACATCCTATTGCCTCTATAAAATGGAGTCATTATCACACGGCATTTAAAATGACTTAGGCTCCATTCACACTTGTGCGACTTGTCATGCGGCGAAAGTCACATCACAAGTCTCACCCCATGTTTCCCTATGACTATCATTCATATCTGTGTGACTTCAAGTTCCAGCGACTTCAAAATAGTTCCTGCATCATATAGCTGCGATTTTGATGCAACTTTGAGTGCAACTTTGAGTGTGACTTGTGCAGAACTGAAAAATGTGTTAGGTTTTCTTTATTTTCTAACAAATTCCAAATTTTCAAAACTATTGGAAATTGAATCGGTCGAAAAATGATCGACCAAGTCAAATTCTGTGTGAAGAATAGCTGGTTGTTAAGGAGTGGGCTCGGGAAGCCGGCCGCCGCATCCTTAACAACTGACGACTCATCTGTCAGCAGAATGCTGGCAATGGAGAAAAGATGAAAAAAAAAAGTGTGGGTTCACTCCCCCCCATGCATACCAGGCCCTTAGGCTCTGGTATGGATTTTATGGAGAACCCCATGCCAATATTTAAAAAAAAAATGGAGTGCCCCCAAAATCCAGACCCTTATCTGAGGATGCAGCCCGGCAGGTCAGGAAAGAGGGGGACGAGCAAGCGCCCCCCCTCCTGGTACCATACCAGGTCAAATGCCCTCAACATGGGTGATGATGTTGATGGGGACAAGGGCATCTTCCCCACAATTTCCCTTGTTAAAGGGGGCTTCCAGATAAGCCAGCATGCCCCCACAACCACAGCCCAGGGATGTGGGTAAGAGGCTCTTGTCCCTATCAACCAAAGCACCCCCCCCCCCTGTTGAGGGCATGTGGCCTGGTATGGCTTGGGGTGGTGCTTGCTTTCCTGACCTGCCAGGCTGCATGCTCAGATAAGGGTCTGGTATAGATTCTGGGGGAGGGGGGTCTCCACGCCTTTTTTTTATTATTTCGGCATGGGGTTCCCCTTAAAATCCATACCAGACCTAAAGATCCTGGTATAGACAGGATGGACCTCATGCCATTTTTTTCATTATTTTGGCATGGGGTTCCCCTTAAAATTCATACCAGACCCAAAGGACCTGGTATGGACGGGAGGGACCCCACGCCATTTTTAATTATTTTTGGCATGGGTTCCCCTAAAAAACCATACCAGACCCAAAGGGCCACACCATTTTTTTTTTCATTTTGTTTGTTGCCAGCATTCTTTTTTTATATTCAGCTTTCACAGTGAGATCACGGTGGCATCACTTCCTCAGGAAAGTAAGATAGGATTTAATTTCAGTCTCTAAATGTTGCAGGAAGTAAGCCCCGTTCTCCCCTCCACTTCCATCCTCTGTGTTCATCTACATATATTAGGAAGTCAGTGAGTTCTGGAAATAGAAAGTACTAAAGGATATGAAAACCTAATGTAAAAGTTTCACATACATTGACTTTGATGAATCTTAGATTTAAGGATATTTTTCCTCCACTCATACCAAGAGAGAAGTAAGAGGGGGCACATCAAGCACATAGATCTGGAGAAGAGGTGGCACCACTTGGAACTTTTTATTGCAGTGTCAATCCCTCTACCCAGCCCCCCACTGGTATCCTCTGCTCACAAGGGCTGGCTCATAGATCATTATTGATATTGCATACATTATGCATTGCTGAGTGAAAATATGCTGTAAAGCTCTGGGTGGAGTGAATCAAAGCCTCGGTGATGTACTTCAGCTCAAGGATCCATAAGTGTGCCGGATCATTTTGCCAGATCTTAGTGTTGGGGATGTGTGAGAAGGGCTTTGATATTTGGGGTTTTATTGTCTTACTTTGGAGTTATGTCATAAGGTGTTCCATCCACCCATCTCCACGTTCCATCCACAGCTGTTAGACTGATCCATGCGTCTGTGATACCTTGTGAAAGTCCACGCACAAAATTCTTCAGAAAAAAAAAAAAAAACATGCTGTGAATTTTCACCGTACACCATATTGTACACACACACACGCACACACATGCTTTGGCTGATTTGGTGAAATGCCAGTTGAGCTACCAGTATATTTTTGGACTGGATAGAAAAATGGGGCACCAGGAACACATTAACGCTCAACATAACCCTCCCCCTGACACACAGACATGGTACGACCCATCTCCAGGCTCAGGGCAACCCTGGGGTCAGCCTTAAAAAATGGACAGCAAGGTCAAGGTTGAATGCTTGTACTCTAGAGTAGGGATGAGCTTCGAGTTCGAGTCAAACTCATGTTCGACTCGAACTCGACATCATATATAGAAGTGTATTTTCTACAGCTACTATATACGACAGCTACTTCCTGTCAATGGTTGTTAATATCAATTAGCAACCAGTGACCTTACTGGGCCCCAGACATTTAGATTCCGTTCACACCTTGGCGTCCTGGTTTATGGGCAAAATCGCTGCAATTCTGCCCGCGATCCAGGATGCCAAGACATGAACAGAGCTTTACCGGCTGGGAATCCTCGAGCCATGTAAACAAAGGGTAACGTAACGAATATCACCCAAGAGACTCCACCCCTTTGTTTACATTTAGCAACAGGAGCTGGGAGATATAATTTGCCGAGAGTGGATCGACCTCCCTGGATGATGTGAATATTTATGGATATACATCATTAGACTCTTTTTTTTAATTAAAGGACTTGTCTGAAAGTGTGGTGTTATTTACTGTTTATGTTAAGAAAAAAAAAATGTTTAAAAAATCTAATAAAACATTTTTTATTTAGTTATTTTTTAACATACAATCTCCAGTCAACATCCCTGATCACCACCACACCAGTCATATGATGGCACTGTACTGTACTGGTGACAGTAAAAAAAAAAAAATTGTGAAAAAATCCCAAATTTTAATAAATTTGTTCAAAATTTGGGACAAAAATAAACTCAAAAAACTCAAAAAACTCACCATGCTTCTTACTAAATACCTTATACTGTCAACTTTCCCAAAAAGGGACATTTGTGTGTGTGTGTGTGGGGGGGGGGGTATTTTTACTGCCCTAGCATTTTAAGGACCTCAAGAAATGAGATGGGCCATCAATACATCAGGATCAATTTTCAGATATACACATGTCACCAAAAGTATTGGGATGCCTGCATTTACACAGACATGAACTTTAATGGCATCCCAGTCTTAGTCCGTAGGGTTCAATATTGAGTTGGCCCACCCTTGGCAGCTATAACAGCTTCAGCTCTTCTGGGAAGGGTGTCCACAAGGTTTAGGAGTGTGTCTATGGGAATGTTTGACCATTCTTCCAGAAGCACATTTTGTGAGGTCAGGCACTGATGTTGGACAAGAAGGCCTGGCTCGCAGTCTCCACTCTAATTCATTCCAAAGGTGTTCTATCGGGTTGAAGCCAGAACTCTGTGCAGGCCAATCGAGTTCCTCCACCCCAAAGTCGCTCATCCATGTCTTTATGGACTTTGCTTTGTGCACTGGTGTGCAGTCACGTTGGAACAGGAAAGGGCCATCCCCAAACTGTTCCCACAAAGTTGGGAGCATGAAATTGTCCAAAACGTCTTGGTATGCTGACGCCTTAAGAGTTCCCTTCACTGGATCTAAGGGGCCATACCCAACTCCTGAAAAACAACCCCACATCATAATCCCTCCTCCACCAAATGATTTGGACCAGTGCACAAAGCAAGGTCCATAAAGACATGGATGAGTGAGTTTGGGGTGGAGGAACTTGACTGGCCTGCACAGAGTCCTGACCTCAACCCGATAGAACACCTTTGGAATGAATAGATAGATGGATCAGTATATAATAATGGGATAGATACATAGCACCCTCCTAGATAGGTACTAGGAGTAGATAGATTTAGCATTGCTCACTGTAGTCAGTGAGGCTGTATTTTTGTGTTCGGTAAATTTTAGCTTTGTCTCACTGTAATTAATTAGGCTGAAATTCTGGGTTAGGCAAATTTAGCTATAGCTCACTGTAACCAGTGTAGCTGCATGTGATTGTTTAGTTTCTGCTCTATGACTCAATAGGCTGCAGATTTGATTGCTCTCACTCTGTATCTCCAGGGTTACCTAGATAATTCTGGACTTTCAGTGTGGAATAATGTAAATGGGCAGCATGCGAGTCAGTCAGATCTTCTCGTCCAACATCAGTGCCTGACCTCACAAATGCGCTTCTGGAAGAACGGTCAAACATTCCCATAGACACACTCCTAAACCTTGTGGACGGCCTTCCCAGAAGAGTTGAAGCTGTTATATCTGCAAAGGGTGGGCCAACTCAATATTGAACCCTAGGGACTAAGACTGGGATGCCATTAAAGTTCATGTAAGCGTAAAGGCAGGTGTCCCAATACTTTTGGCAATATAGTGTATCTAACTGGAAATGCAAGATAGTACCGCATTAAATGCATCAAATTTGCAAGTCATATTAATCCATAACCTTTAAACATGAGACCCCAAGTCCTTATTTTCAGCCCATGACATATATGAGGGGTAGATATAGGATATGATCAGGATGAATTCATCATTCTTACCATCTCCCCCTCGCCATTAATGACCACCAGTTGGGCATTCATGTCCTCACATGCTTTCTTGGAAACATTCCATGGTTGTGCATCCAAGGACACGTAGTAACAGCTGAGTCCATAGTGTGTCCACCCCTCACTGCATGTTAGATTAAGAGAGCCTGAGGGAGCAAGAAAAGAGGATTACAAGGGTCATGCCACATTGTATTCATTATAGTAGCTCAGATGGACTATGATAGTAAAATTGTAGTGAAAGGGAATCATTGATAAATAGCATTACATCTCCAGTTGTAACCTCCTGGCTTCTTTTATGTCTTGTATGTATTTTATGTATTTGATTCTCAACTAGGGGGATCTTCTTGCTATAAGTCCAAACCTTGCTCCTGTCCACCTGAGAACTTTGTGTGTCACCAACCAACTTTGTATGTCCCAGCAGAAAGGGACTCATCATAATGGGTAGGTGTGAAGACCCACAAGCTCAGTGCAGAGATGATGGAAAACCTTCATAATGGTCACAGCAGGTGCACACACCTGGGAACTCAGTGCATGGATGGCGAGAGCCCCTCATAATAGGCACAGAAGGTGTACAGACCCAGGAACTCAGCACAGGGATGGTGGGAACCCCTCATAATAGGCACAGAAGGTGTACAGACCCAGGAACTCAGCACAGGGATGGTGGGAACTCCTCATAATAGGCACAGAAGGTGTACAGACCCAGGAACTCAGCACAGGGATGGTGGGAACCCCTCATAATGGGCACAGCAGGTGCACAGACCCAGGAGCTCAGTGCATGGATAGTGGGAGCCCCTCATAATGTTCATAGCAGGTGTACAGACTCGGGAACTCAGCACATGGATGGTGGGAACCCCTCATAATGGGTACATCAGGTGTACAGACCCGGGAACTCAGCACAGGGATGGTGGGAACCCCTCATAATGGGTACATCAGGTGTACGGACCCAGGAACTCAGCACAGGGATGGTGGGAACGCCTCATAATGTTCATAGCAGGTGTACAGACCTGGGAACTCAGCACATGGATGGTGGGAGTCCCTCATAATGGGCATAGCAGGTGTACAGACCCGGGAACTCAGCACAGGGATGGTGGGAGTCCCTCATAATGGGCATAGCAGGTGTACAGACCCGAGAACTCAGCACAGGGATGTTAGAAGCACCTTATAATTGACACAGCTGGTGTACAGAGCTTGAAAATCATTGCAGGGATTGTGATACTGTAACTGCTCATAATGGCCACAGTAACTCGGTGCAGGGATGATTAGAGCCCCTCAGAATAGGCACAACGGGTGTGCAGACCTGGGAACTAATTGCATGGATGGTGGGAAACCCTCATAATGGGCACAGCAGGTGTACGGACCCGGGAACTCAGTGCATGGATGGTCGGCACCACTCATAATGGGCACAGCAGGTGTACAAACCTGGGAACTCAGTGCATGGATGGTCGGCACCACTCATAATGGGCACAGCGGGTGTACAGACCTGGAAACTCAGCACGGGGGTGTTAGAAGCCCCTTATAATTGACACAGCTGGTGTGCAGAGCTTGAAAATCATTGCAGGGATTGTGATACTGTAACTGCTCATAATGGCCACAGCAACTCGGTGTAGAGATGATTAGAGCCCCTCAGAATAGGCACAACGGGTGTGCAGACCTGGGAACTAATTGCATGGATGGTGGGAAACCCTCATAATGGGCATAGCAGGTGTTTAGACCTTGAAACTTAGTGCAGGGATAGTAGAAACCCTTTTAATGGTCACAGCAGGTGTACATGCCAGGAACTCCGTGTAGAGAGCTCACCAATAGAAAAGATAGAAGAAATTATGGGAATTTGATTCTCTAGAACACACCTGTTAAACTTGTGTTTTTTGTCCCTTACTTCCTTCTTTTTGGCCTAAACATCAAAAATCTTCTACATTTCAAAATAGAATACATTTTAGTTTGAATACATGAGAAAATAATAGAATAGAAAAAAAAAAATAGAATATACTATAAGGGAATAGAAAAGAATAGAATTAAAAAAAACAATGAAATAGAATATAACCATTTCCCAAAAGTCAAATAGAATCAATTCAAATTAGAATAGAATAGAAAACGATAAATCAGAATAGAATAGAAAATAACAGCATAGTATAGAAAAAAAAAAGAATGGAATAGAAAGAATATAACCATCTTTTGAAATTCGATTTTCAAACAGAATAAATTGTAATTTGAATAGAAAAGAATATAATAGAATAGACAAATAGAAAAAGAATAGAATTTAAAATAAATAGAATAGAATAGAATTGTGTTTTTGGTCCCTTACTACCCTTCTTTTTGGCCTAAACCAGATGTATTATTTAAACTGAATGAGATACCCTCTCTGTACCCCAGTAAATAAAGTTACTCTTCCTTATGTAGGCATATGTTCACTAGCAGTCTTGCTGTATTTTGTTTAATTTTGCTTTTGAACTCAGAGAAAATCTGTATCACATAAACTTTCAGTCATTCTGTTGGGAAGGCTTTAGAGTCCTGAGCCAGAGGTGAGTACGGAGAATCCCATCTGTTCAGTCAGCTGTCCATATCCTGATGAGCTTGTCCTCAGTTTGGTTAGACCGGGCTTTGACCAAACATGGAGGCAATGTTCTGGAAGGACCCTTTTCCCTCCTCCCATTGAGGTAGAGAGGTTCCCTCTGGGGATAGGATTCCTGTAAGAAGACTGTGTTCCTGGTTGTAGATCCTAGGGCAGGAGTCTGGGCCTACAATGTATCATCTTCTGTATGAAAGCCATGTGCCTGGAGGCCACATACATAGTTACATAGTTACATAGTAGGTGAGGTTGAAAAAAGACACACGTCCATCAAGTCCAACCTATGTGATACATGATACCAATTCTGTCCTATGTTAGATTCATCACCGGAATGGAGGAACACTGCAGCCTTTTTTAGTCTGTTGTTCTCCAGATGAAGCTGTGAGATGCTCCAGGGTAGCAATACCCATACAGCAACTTGTAGTCAAGAAGGAGTCCCTGAGGGTTTTGTGTATTCTACCTCCTTCTGTGCTACCCTTCTTCTATCGAGTTGGAATAAATAGACAATCTGTAGTCAAGTCTGGACCTACATTCCTTCCATGATGCAAGAAAATGTAAATGATGGACCTGGAGAAGATATAATCCTAAAGGAGGAGTCCCCCTTGTAGCCATAAGATCTCTTTAGATGGAGGCACTAAACACTTTACTAGACCCTGTCACCAGACCATTCATTTTAACAACAATCTTCCCATAATATATTATGCGTATTTTATGTATTTTATGCATGTTATTTACCCATAAAAGTCTCCCTTGTGTGACATCCATAGGCCCCTAGTCCCCTGCCGGGTGCCGCCATCTTGGATGTGATGTCAGAAGCCCCAAAATACTTTGGTCATGTTTTCAGGATTCCCTTCACTTTGCACGGGTGGTTTAAATCACTGTCCATAGTTTGGAGATTATGAAAGATTTTTTTTTTATCTAAGGTCACTTTCACACTAGTGGACTGATTGGTTCCGCCTGTCAGTTTTTCAGGCAGGCACAATCAAACCCTTCAGGTGTCCCTTTACACCCACCGACATCTGATCCAATCCTATCCCCTAAAAACAGACAGATGGGGATCTGTTCTCTATCTATCTGGTGGATCGGATAGCTAAATGGACAGGTAGTCTGCTTACATCCGTCCACCCATAGAGGAGATGTCCATATCTGCTCTGCATAAGCAGAGTGGACACGGACAAGCCACCTACCTGCTCATTGGTGATCAGTGGACAGATTCCACGCTGAACAGGTGGACTCCAGTGGAGCCTGCCCCGTGTGTAAAGGGCCTAATGAAAATTCCTAAAACATGGCCTGTTTACTGCTTCCAATGCAGCTACATAAAGGTTATGTGGGGTGTGGCAGAGGAGCTGGGCCAGCAAAGATGACAATTAGACACTTCCAGATGAGGACACAGGTTAGACTTGATGGACTTGTGTCTTTTTCCAACCTCGCCTACTATGTAACAATGTAACTAGGAGAGGGAGATGATGGACAAGGAAGGAGGGGGCTGTGCTACAGAATTGACTAGTCACAGTTACACACGATACCATTACATTCGACCCTGGCCCCTCCCCATTCATTTGGCTCCTCCCAACTCAAATGCTACTTTGTATAGTAAGCTAAACCTTATCTGCTGGAATTGACCACTGTAACCTTTAGTGCAGATACCACACCTTATAGTAAAAAAAAAAAAATCAGAAAATTCAGGGGGATCAGGAAGGACAGGATAAACGTACTTTTCATTTTCTGGACCTCTTCTGTCACTTTCCCCAAAACTCCCAACATTCTCTGAACGTCGCTGTAAAGAAAAACTGAAATACACAGAAAGTCAGTTAATATCTGCCAGATCTATCTATACATCTACTAGACACGTGCAGTTTGCTTTGTTCCGAACTTAAAGTTGGACAAATTTTTGGTTTTTTTTTCAGAAATTGTGGTGTATCCGAAGTACCGAAGTTAAACAAATCCGAAATAATGAAAAAAAAAAATTCGGACGAAATTCTAATTCTTATCGATTTGAATAGTTTTCGAATACGAATAGTTTTCCAATTGCCAAAGAGAATAAAATAGAAAATAAAAGAATAGAATAAAAAAAAATATAACAGACTAAAAAAGAATATAACAGAATATAAAAGAATAGAATATAATCAAGTAAAACAGAACAAAATAGAATAGAAAATAAAAGATTAGAATAGAATAAAAAATAATAGAATACAACCATCTTCTAAATTTCAAAATAGAATACATTTTAATTTGAATACATGAGAAAATAATTGAATAGAAAAGAATAGAATAAAAAAAAAAAGAATAGCATAGACTATAATAGAATATAAAAAAATAGAATAAAAAAAAAACCAATGAAATAGAATATAACCATTTCCCAAAATTCAAATAGAATCAATTCAAATTAGAATAGAATAGAAAACAATATATTAGAATAGAATAGAAAATAACAGCATAGTATAGAAAAAATAGAATGGAATAGAAAGAATATAACCATGATAACCATGAAATTCGAATTTCAAACAGAATAAAGTGGAATTTGAATAGAAAAGAATAGAATAAAATAGACAAATAGAAAAAGAATAGAATTAAAAAAACGATAGAATGGAATAGAATAGAAAAAATATAACCATTTCCCAAAATTCAAATAGAATCAATTTGAAATTGGAATAGAATAGAAAAGAATAGATTAGAATGGGAAGATAGTTATATTCTTTCTATTCTATTCTGTTTTTTTTCTATACTGTTCTGTTATTTTATATTCTATTCTAATATATTCTTTTCTATTCTATTCAAATTTGAATTGATTCTATTAGAATTTGGGGAAATGGTTATATCATTTCTATTCGATTTTTTTTTTTTTATTCTATTCTTTTCTATTCGATTTCCAATTTCAGAAGATGGTTATATTCTTTCTATTTAATTCTATTATTTTTATATTCCATTCCATTCTTTTATTCTCTGTTCTATTTTGTTCTGTTTTACTCTATTATATTCTGTTCTTTTATTTTCTATTCTATTTTTTTTCTATTCTACTCCTTGATTTTCTATTCTATTTTATTCTCTGTGGAAATTGGAAAACTATTCCAATTCGAAAACGATTAGAATCGATTCAGATTCAGAAAATTTGAATCAATTGGCATACGAATAAATGAAACGGACTCCAAAAACGAATTAAACAAATTTACCCAAGCAAAATTATGAAATTAACGAATCGAGTCACTCTTTGGCTCAGTAAGCAGTCCAGGGGTGTCCTTTTTTTTGGTGTTTTTATTTTTGGAGTACCTTGGATAGGGATTGGGGAAGAGTGGCATGCTCCAAAAAAGAATTATGTACAGATGAGGACACTTTAACTTTTCTTCTTCTGCAGCACTTTTAGAACAGTCCTTGCAGGGGCCAGTAATGGACTTGGCTTAGTTGAAGCAGATAAAAGGTTAAAACTTGTTTCAGCAACTTGAGCAAAGTCCCTGAGCACAAAATAGAATGGAAAAAGCTTTACAGGATACCACCTTTTCCCTACACTCTTGGCTGACTCTCAAGCACCAAAGTGGTGGTTTGGCAGCAGCCCATAGGCTCAGTCTCTAGGATCTCTCACTCGGCCTGTACTCACTAGCCCTCAGATGAATGAATGCCTCCTCCCAATGTCTGAAAGTAGTCCCAGACCAGATCCAAACCAGACAGTTCCTCGGTCCGTTAGCCCAGCTGAGGACTCACAAGCAGCAAGCACATGGCAAGGTTTTGTCAGTGGATCCACGCTACAGGATGTATTTGCAACTGCAGCCCCCCTATGTAGGCAAGGGACACTAACGTGTACCCTAAAAGAGATAAATATAACAAAATAGGGAGTGGTGCTGTGCATAAAGGATGTATTGGTGTGTAATGTTTATCTGATGGTGGTAATAGATGTATCAATGTGATATACTATAGGGAACAACAATAGATAGTAATCGCTTTGAATGCAACACTATATATCCCACATAAAAATAAAAATAAAAATAAATAAGTGCTAATTAATAGATAGATTAGTTAGTGCCAATAAATATAAAAAGTGCAGCTGTTATCCCATATGCAAAAATAATAATACTAATGTTAGTAACCACTAATAATATAGTATAACGTGAATGAAAGATTGGTAAGTGCGAAAGTGTCAGGTACGATACAATTAGCAATGTTCCAGCACCTGCTGGATGGTAAAAATAAACTGCAAATATTAAATTAGGGTAGAGGGTGTCCACAATCCTCTATAGTGAAGGACAAAAAAATGCAAAGCAATGTGTGTGAAAAATATATATATATATATATGAGGTATATATATATATATATATATATATATATATATATATATATATATAATATGTATATAAGATAGAGGGTGTCCGCAACCCTCCATGATAAAGTGCTGAGGATGCAAAAAATAGATGCGTGAAAAAAAAATATATATAAATATGAAATATAAATATATTTAAAAGTGTGCAAATTTTAAGAACCAAACTAGTGAATAATTGGTATATATAGAGGTATGTCTCTAATAGACTGGTGGTAAAACAATTAGTAACAATAGTAAGTCTCATGTGAAATGATAAAAAGTTCATGTGATGTCTTCCACCGGATTTCTTCCAGATATTTAAAACAAACTCCCCCTAATGTGATTCCACTCACCGGAACGCTATACCCCTGCAGGGGTATAAGCATAGGATGTTTGTATGCTGGGTGCTGATCAAATCCAGGTGCCAATCAAAACTTTATATGTTGATATCCCCTCCAATACAGTTCCTCGATCCGGATCAGCCACTCGTACGCAGGAAGGAGATGGGGGAAGGTGATAATCCCCTGTTGTAATCCTATTTCCAGCCGGACATCCGCTCCAAAGTATTATATGTAATGAAAGAATTGCTCCACATAGCGTAACTCCATTAAATAACTTTTATTTGTAGATGCTTATACAGTCCAAGGAGCATAGTGAATCCAAGGAATGAAAAAATTAAAAAGAGAGGAGGGAGCGTGCAAGCTCTCTATCTCCCCTAGCCGTTCCGGGACGCAGCGTGGTACACAGCTACCGCTTGCGTTCCACCGGTCAGCTAGCGAAAACCACAGTAACAGGAAGTGACGTTGTGCGTGCCAAGATAGTCCCGCCTTACGCGTTTCGTCACACGGACGTCATCGGAGGCGCCTCTAGCATACAAACATTCTATGCTTATACCCCTGCAGGGGTATAGCGTTCCGGTGAGTGGAATCACATTAGGGGGAGTTTGTTTTAAATATCTGGAAGAAATCCGGTGGAAGACATCACATGAACTTTTTGTCATTTCACATGAGACTTACTATTGTTACTAATTGTTTTACCACCAGTCTATTAGAGACATACCTCTATATATATACCAATTATTCACTAGTTTGGGTCTTAAAATTTGCACACTTTTAAATATATTTATATTTCATATTTATATATATTTTTTTTTCACACATCTATTTTTTGCATCCTCAGCACTTTATCATAGAGGGTTGCGGACACCCTCTATCTTATATACATATTTTATATATATATATATACCTCATATATATATATATATATATATATATATATATATATATATATATATATATATATATATATATATATATTTATTTTTTTTTTTTTTTTTTTTTCACACACATTGCTTTGCATTTTTTTGTCCTTCACTATAGAGGATTGTGGACATCCTCTACCCTAATTTAATATTTGCATATTTTTACCATCCAGCAGGTGCTGGAACATTGCTAATTGTATCGTACCTGACACTTTTGCACTTACCAATCTTTCATTCACGTTATACTATATTATTAGTGGTTACTAACATTAGTATTATTATTTTTGCATATGGGATAACAGCTGCACTTTTTATATTTATTGGCACTAACTAATCTATCTATTAATTAGCACTTATTTATTTTTATTTTTATTTTTATTTTTATGTGGGATATATAGTGCTGCATTCAAAGCGATTACTATGTATTGTTGTTCCCTATAGTATATCACATTGATACATCTATTACCACCATCAGATAAACATTACACACCAATACATCCTTTATGCACAGCGCCACTCCCTATTTTGTTATATTTATCACATGGCAAGGTTGCCTGGGAGGGCAGCATGCCCTCCAGGCTGGACATCCCCCGTTTCAGAATAAGACATTAATGCTCTAGAGCTCAAAGTATTTATACCCTTAACCAGCAGTCACCTGCTCAAGGGCGCACAAGATTAGCAAAAGCAGTATGAATATTCATGCTACCCATTTACATTACTATGTATATATTACCTATGGTCCAGAATTATCTAGGGCATGATGCCCCAGTAGAAGTACCATAGTACGAAACATGTTGGTTACATAGCCTTCCTGGCTCTACATACCACGATTTTTTATCTGTTGTTCGCGATCACGCTTAGTACGCATCTTGATTGATGGTTTGTACGTTTTTTTTACCTATTTTATTTAAATAAATTTTTATCTCGGATTTACCTGCACTATGTGAAGGCCTTTTTTTCTTTTCTTTTTCCCATGATTGATGCTGCTTTTGGGATGACCACTAACATCTTCTCATTGGAGCCCCGACGGTGACAACTCATCGATGGTTTTAGGGGTCCGGGCCCTTGCGCGGGTGACTGCTGGTTAAGGGTATAAATAGTTTGAGCTCTAGAGCATTAATTTCTTATCCTGAAACAGGGGATGTCCAGCCTGGAGGGCATGCTGCCCTCCCAGGCAACCTTGCCATGTGCTTGCTGCTTGTGAGTCCTCAGCTGGGCTAACGGACCGAGGAACTGTCTGGTTTGGATCTGGACGTGGATGCTGCTTGTACCATCTTACCTGCAGGCGTCCTGGTTGGAGAGCTCGTTTTGGAGGATCTTTTCACGCTTGATTGACCCACCGCCACTGGCGTGTGTGTCCATGTTTTGGGGTTAGACTACCCATCCCCCACCCTTGCTTGGTGTTGGATACACATCCCAGATTGCTGTGTGTGAAAGTCACTCCCTATATCGTATACCAGCTTATTCTCTTCATAAGAATGATTGCATCTCATTAATATGTTTGAGAGACTATATACCTTTCATTGAATTATTTTATGGACCTTCCAATAAGATTACAATAGATAGATTTCAATGCTGATCAGCCTTGGTCAGACCACATCTCATGTGCAATCATTATGTGGACTACATCATTGCCTTTTGGTTCATGCGGTTGTGCTGTGTTCACATAAGTCTATTTATTGTTTCCACTCATGCACTGAACACGTTTAATATATTGTATGAATTGCATATTCATATTGCTATTCACCATTTCATCTGTGAATATCCACCCTAAGGGGTTTTCTTTGGGGTGGTCATACTCTTCTCAGCGCTGCATTTTTTCACTTCTAGAGCTAAATTTGCCTAACCCAGAATTGCAGCCTAATTGATTACAGTGAGACAAAGCTAAAATTTACCGAACACAAGAATACAGCCTCACTGACTACAGTGAGCGATGCTAAATCTATCTACTCCTAGTACCTATCTAGGAGGTCGCTACGTATCTATCCCAATATTATATACTGGTCCATCTATCTATTCATTCCAAAGGTGGTCTATCAGGTTGAGATCAGGACTCTGTCCAGGCCAGTCAAGTTCCTCCACCCCAAACTCACTCATCCACACTATATTGCCAATAGCATTGGGTCACCCCTCCAAATCATTTGGTGGAGGGGGGATTATGGTGTGGGGTTGTTTTTCAGGGGTTGGGCTTGGCCCCTTAGTTCCAGTAAAGGGAAATCTTAAAGTGTTTGTGAACCCATATTTATAAGACTATGCCAGCCCCTCTATTAGAGGCTGGCATAGCACACTATGTAAGTGGTTTTAAAAAAACGAGTGTTCTAAATACCGATTTTTCTTCAGGCCGGTCACATGAGTCTTGGTGGCTTTTCAGCTCCGATGGATGTCTTCTGTGGGAGGAGCCGTGATCTCTCTTTAACGTCAGCCGTTGGGCTTCCCTGCATCCAGCGTGCTTTCAGAATGGGCATTCAGTGCTGCAGGAGGTTTTGTTACAGACTCCATGGACCTTTTGCCTTTATAAAAATGAATCAGTCCTGGATTACCAGCTATAAAGCCCCTGATGCCGATGTCACTGATTAAGTCTTTTTGGGATGTGGAATCTCTGCAGGACTTCGAGGTTGCCTAGCTTTGAGGATGTTCAATCATGTCAACTGGAAGAATGTTTTTGGTATAGGTTTCATGGGAACAATTAACACCCAAAGACCAATTTTTCAGCACCTGTTTGACAATTCTTGCTTTCATCAAGAGTACCTCTATAGGGTTACGGTTGGAAGGCGCCACCGACACCCAAAGACCAATTTTTCGGCGCCTGTTTGACAGGTGCATATCATTGCAATTTTTTACAACAAGGCCGATTCCTGCTTTCATTAAGAGAACTTCTATAGGGTTACGGTGAGAAGGAGCCCCCGACAGACCAATTTTTATGCACCCATTACTTCTATCCAAAGTCAAAGTGACACCAGAATGTATCCAAAAAATCTCTAATCTTGTTCCCAGTGCACTATTGTGGCCTCATCATACACACTGGCTTTCCAGCTGTTGCTGAGCAAAATAAAGGCACCTTGCAGGGAAAATTACATTTTTTTGGCTTTATATTTGCAATTTTTGCTGCAGCAGATTCTAGACATGGTACAGATCTGCTACATTACAGGTAGACTAATGCCGCGTACACACGAGCGGACTTTACGGCAGACTTTGCCCGGCTGACGGGATTTGGTCGGACAATTCGATCGTGTGTGGGCTCCAGCGGACTTTGTTTTCTCAAAAGTTGGACGGACGTAGATTTGAAACATGTTTTAAATTAATCCGTCGAAATCGAGTCCGGACGAAAAGTACGCCGTCTGTATGCTAGTTCGATGGACATAAAGCCACGCTAGGGCAGCTATTGGCTACTGGCTATGAACTTCCTTGTTTTAGTCCGGTCGTACGTCATCACATAGGAATTCGACGGACTTTGGTGGATTGTGTGTAGGCAAGTCCGTTCATTCAGAAAGTCCGTCGTAAAGTACGTCAAACTCCGCCGGGCAAAGTCTGCCGTAAAGTCCGACCATGTGTACGCGGCATAAGGGGAACCCCCAGGCACTATATTGGAATTTTTCATTTTTATGCTTTCACTTTAAAAATCAAAAAATCACTGCTCATTTAAAAATTATGTTTTTTCAGAAACTTTTTTTATTGATACATGTCCCTCAGGGCAGGACCCGGACCCCTAAAACCATTGTATGCCCAATTACTTGCATATAATCCTTCAAAATGGGCACTTTTGATTTTTGGCGTTCGGGTCCCATTGACTTTAATGGGGTTCATTATTCGGGTCCGAAATTTTGCGGTGTTTGAAAGTTCTGGTGAGAACCGAACAGGGGTCCGTTTGGCTCATCCCTATTAGTGGGTCTTGAGGACGGGAGTTGAGAAACACTGGTGTAAAGGCGGGTGTCCCAATACTTTTAGCAAAAATAGTGTTTGAGTGTCTGTAAAGAACTTAATGGATCTTGGTATTTTAACATTCGTAATAAAATTTAACTTTTTATGGCAATGTTTGTTCTTGTTTGTCTGTCCTTAAAATCCCATGAGAGGAAATGTTTGTATATTTGTATATAGAAGGGATGGTGGAAACCCTTGCCTATACTGAGTACATTTTCTATTGTATCTATTAAGCTATATTCTCCATACATTCAAACACTGACCAGGGCTGCCATCATATAAAAATTTCAGAAAAAAACTTACCCATTTTTTGTAAATCCATCTGGGTCTGGCTACAGTAGGCGGTTAGAAGATTTACAGTAGAAAAAGGCTATCAAAACCACTGTAATAAACACTGAGAAATATATAATTACCAATGTCTTTATAAGTTGAAATATGCTTCATTAAGAAGTCGATCTGAATATCTGTGACTGTGGTCATCATGTCGGAATCTGAGATAAAGAGAGAACCAATATCAATTAGTATCATTGGGTTTATCATTATGCACCCCTCTGTACTCTACATAATTCTATCAAGATGCAGCCACTACCCTTCCCACCCCCCATTTGGGGTCACCCGATCTCTGTTAAAGAGAACGATCAGTTAGTCTGATCGTGGACATTTATTCATGTGACCATAGTGGGTTCTCCAAGGCAGGTCATTATTTCCAGGCTTAGGTTACCATTTCTGATCAATATGGACCATGCTGGACTGAGCAATGAGAACCTCATTTGATAATAGGTCGGTTTTAAAGTCCAACTCAGGTATCTTATGAAATAGTGTCCAGATAAACGTAACCACTTGCTGGATGCCCACAGTACTTTTACTGCAAGCGGGCGGCAGCTCCAGGCTAAAGGACTTACCGATATATCGCTCAGCACATGTGCACTGGTGCGCCCCCTTTGGCATGCAGCGGAATGGCCCCGTGACCGCTGTGTCCAGTGGACATGGTGCTTGGTACCTGACCACTCATCATGTGATCGCTATGACCAATCACAGCGATCACATCATTTTACATAAGCAGAACTGTCATGAATGGCTTTCATTCATGACAGCTTGCTTACTACTGTAATGCTGCGATTGGCCTGCAGATATCACATGGTACCCTGGCACCCTGTACAATTTGATTAGCTGTAGCCAATCACAGCATTACAATAGTAAGCTGACTTGGATGAAAGCCAATCATGACCGTTAAAAATATTGCTTTAAAAACAGTGTTAATCACTGCTATAAGCAATAACAGCTTAAAAAAAAATACCTGATCACCCCCCCCCCCCCCTTCAAAGAGTAGTACAATGTCACTAAGGCAACACTGAACTACTCTGTTGATAGAATTAACAGTAAAGTTTAAAAAAATGTAATAAAGATAATCTATTACATTTTTTTTACATACATACTGTCTCTGATCACCGACACACCAGTCATATGATGACACTGTACTGCACTGGTGACAGTAGAAAAAAAAAATTGTGAAAAAAAATGTTTTTATTTCATTTTTTAATTTTCCAAACAATTGGGACCAGTGGCAGCTGGTGCTCAAAATGTTTTTGGGGGGCGCAAACAAACTGAAAAATACTGAACCCCTCCCATCAATTGCAGCCTCACTGTGTCCATCAAATGCAGCCACTTGTGCCCATCAAACACAGCCACTTGTGCCCATCAAACACAGCCACTTGTGCCCATCAAACACAGCCACTTGTGCCCATCAAACGCAGCCACTTGTGCCCATCAAACGCAGCCACTTGTGCTCATCAAACGCAGCCACTTGTGCCCATCAAACACAGCCATTTGTGCCCATAAAATGCAGCCACTTGTGCCCATCAAACGCAGCCACTTGTGCCCATCATATGCAGTTACCGGTGCCCATCAAATGCAGCCACTTGTGCCCATCAAACGCAGCCATTTGTGCCCATAAAATGCAGCCACTTGTGCCCATCAAATGCAGCCACTAGTGCCCATCCTATGCAGCTACTTGGGCCCATCAAACGCAGCCATTGTGCCCATCAAACACAGCCACTTGTGCCCAAACGCAGCCACTTGTGCCCATCAAACGCAGCCACCTATGTCCATCAAATGCCGCCACTTGTGCCCATCAAATGCAGCCACCTGTGCCCATCAAATGCAGCCACTTTCCCATCAAATGTAGCCACTCGTGCCCGTCAAATGCAGCCACCTGTGCCCATCAATTGCAGCCACCTGTGCCCATCAAATGCAGCCACCTGTGCCCATCAAATGCAGCCACTTGCCCATCAAATGCAGCCACCTGTGCCCATCAAATGCAGCCACTTGTCCATCAAATGCAGCCACTTGTGCCCATCAAATGCAGCCACTTTTGCCCATCAAATGCAGCCCCTTGTGCCCATCAAATGCAGCCCCTTGTGCCCATAAAATGCAGCCCCTTGTGCCCATCAAACGCAGCCCCTTGTGCCCATCATATGCAGCCACTTCTGCCCATCATATGCAGCCACTTGTGCCCAAACGCAGCCACTTGTGCCCGTCAAACGCAGCTACTTGTGCCCATCAAACGCAGCCACTTGTGCCCATCAAATGCAGCCACTTGTGCCCATCAAATGCAGCCACTTGTGCCCATCAAATGCAGCCACTTGTCCATCAAATTCAGCCATCTGTGCCCATAAAATGCAGCCACTGTGCCCATAAAATGCAGCCACTGTGCCCACCGACCCCCCCCCACTCGCGGGGTTTGCGGCTCCGGCTGCACCCCATCCCCCTTGAGGGCGCAGATTGCTGCCAGAGCCGCGATCCACGCGTGGGGATGGGGGTTAAGCAGCCAAGGGGACTTACCTCTCAGAGCGGCAGTGACCTCCGCTCCAGCGCGAGTCTCCTCGCTCCTCTTCCTAAGTGCCAGGCATCCAATACGGTGGCCTGGCACTTTGGCTAATCAGGAAGCAGGTCTGACTCCTGATTGGTGGGGAGGAAGGTTAGTGTGAAAATAGCGACAATTAACTTGCTATCGTCACACAATTGGGTGGGATCAGGGTGCACTCTCCGTGCCCCGAGCCCACCCTATTTTGAAGCTCATTAGAGCCTCAGGCTCTAATCAGGTGCTTCAAAATGTACCACCCCCGCCATAGTAATCCATGCATCCGGTGTCCTGAAAGGGGCCGGGCGCATGGATGGGGGGGCTCCCGTGCCCCCATAGTGCACGGGCCGCCACTGATTGGGACCAAAAAAATGACAACTTCAAAAAACTCGCCTTGCCTCTTACTAAATACCTCAGACTGTCTACTTTCCAGAAAAGGGTCATTTGGGGGTTATTTGTTCTGTCCTGGCATTTTTGAGCCTCAAGAAATGGGACAGGCTGCCACTACATCAGGATTAATTCATTTTCAAATTAATATAATATAGATTGTAGGCTATATAGCTTTCATACAGACTAAATAATGTACACAGATTCGGGTAATTTTTACCAAAGAAATGTAGAATACATTTTTGTCTAAATTTATGAAGAAATTAAATTTTGGAAACAAATAAACAGAAACTAAGAAAGAATTTTTTTTTTTTTAATTGTTGGTATTTTTTAATTTAAATAGCAAAAAATAACAAAAATCGTGGTGATCAAATACCACCAAAAAGAAAGCTCTATTTGTGTGAAAAAAAAGATTTAAATTTAATTTGGGTACAGCGTTGCATGACAGAGCAATTGCCAGTTAAAATAGCGCAGTGCTGAATAGCAAAAATGCCCTGGTCATGAAGGGGGTAAAACCTTCCGGAGGTGAAGTCGTTAAACTAAAAATAAGCATCTCTGGCTAAAATCCCCTCTCCCTGAAATTGTCCCCTGCAGTAACTATGTTCTGCCAGTAGATGACACCATTATTTCAGAATAAATGATGTCCAGAATTGTTGACATTTTTGAAGATTTATTAAAAAAGAAAAACGGAAATATCACATGGTCCTAAGTATTCAGACCCTTTGCTCAGTATTTAGTAGAAGCCCCCTTTTGATCTAATACAGCCATGAGTCTTTTTTGGGAAAGATGCAACAAGTTTTTCACACCTGGATTTGGGGATCCTCTGCCATTCCTCCTTGCAGATCCTCTCCAGTTCTGTCAGGTTGGATGGTAAACATTGGTGGACGGCCATTTTTAGGTCTCTCCAGAGATGCTCAATTGGGTTTAAGTCAGGGCTCTGGCTGGGCCATTCAAGAACAGTCACGGGGTTGTTGTGAAGCCACTCCTTCGTTATTTTATCTGAGTTTTTAGGGTCATTGTCTTGTTGGAAGGTAAACCTTCGGCCCAGTCTGAGGTCCTGAGCACTCTGGAGAAGGTTTTCATCCAGGATATCCCTGCACTTGGCCGCATTCATCTTTCCCTCGATTGCAACCAGTCGTCCTGTCCCTGCAGCTGAAAAACACCCCCACAGCATGATGCTGCCACCACCATGCTTCATTGTTGGGACTGTATTGGAGAGGTGATGAGCAGTGCCTGTTTTTCTCCACACATATCGCTTAGAATTAAGACCAAAAAGTTCTATCTTGGTCTCATCAGACCAAAGAATCTTATTTCTCACCATCTTGGAGTCCTTCGGGTGATTTTTGCAAACTCCATGAAGGGCTTTCATGTGTCCTGCACTGAGGAGAGGTTTCCA
This sequence comes from Lithobates septentrionalis, assembly GCA_037952835.1. Taxonomy (NCBI): domain Eukaryota; kingdom Metazoa; phylum Chordata; class Amphibia; order Anura; family Ranidae; genus Lithobates; species Lithobates septentrionalis. The sequence goes on from JBBDGP010000853.1 coordinate 1,575,546, forward strand.
TCGGGCCACTCTGCCATAAAGCCCCGACTGGTGGAGGGCTGCAGTGATGGTTGACTTTCTACAACTTTCTCCCATCTCCCGACTGCATCTCTGGAGCTCAGCCACAGTGATCTTTAGGTTCTTCTTTACCTCTCTTACCAAGGCTCTTCTCCCCCGATAGCTCAGTTTGGCTGGACGGCCAGCTCTAGGAAGGGTTCTGGTCGAACCAAACGTCTTCCATTTAAGGATTATGGAGGCCACTGTGCTCTTAGGAACCTTTTTTGTAACCTTGGCCAGATCTGTGCCTTGCCACAATTCTGTCTCTGAGCTCTTCAGGCTGTTCCTTTGACCTCATGATTCTCATTTGCTCTGACATGCACTGTGAGCTGTAAGGTCTTATATAGACAGGTGTGTGGCTTTCCTAATCAAGTCCAATCAGTATAATCCAACACAGCTGGACTCAAATGAGGGTGTAGAACCATCTCAAGGATGATCAGAAGAAATGGACAGCACCTGAGTTAAATATTTGAGTGTCACAGCAAAGGGTCTGAATACTTAGGACCATGTGATATTTCAGTTTTTTTTTTTTTAATATAAAAAATCTGCAAAAATGTCAACAATTATGTGTTTTCTGTCAATATGGGGTGCTGTGTGTACATTGATGAGGAAAAAAAATAACTTAAATGATTTTAGCAAATGGCTGCAATATAACAAAGAGTGAAAAATTTAAGGGGTTCTGAATACTTTCCATCCCCACTGTAATCAACTTTTGTGAACTCAGGATGCCAAAGACCTCCACCCCCACCTCACTCACCCTGGAGTTATGTCATCCATGGTTTACAGGAGCATGCATGCTGTACCCCTTCATTATTGGTGCCGCTCTCTGCAGCATTTAGGACCCACCCACTGCCAGGGACTGAAGATGACCTGTGCTGTGAAACAGGGCTGCTGATAAGGCAGTACAGCCAGCCCTCCTGTACTGGGCCTGGGCCCCATAAGTTCAACAGGGGGGCCCGGGCACCTGTTGAGCAGGAGGTCTGGCTTTACTGTTTTATTACAGAAACCAATCATCTTCTGCCTCCCACCTGCAGGGCTGCCTCTCTCCCCTTCTTCTCTTCCCGCACACATACGCCCCATTTATCTGCTGTCTGGAACCCCTGTGTGTCCCTTTTCCCTGCAGCGCTGCCAGCTTCCCTCCTCTCCTCTTCTGCCAGAAGCTACTGTGGGCACAGAGTGGGATGTTTCAAGATGGAAAGTGGGAGAAGGGGCTGGTAAATATGTCATTTACTGGCCCCTTACTTTGCTGAGTGAACACAGTGAGCGATCAGTACCAATCACTCCTGTGTCCATTCATCACAGAAGCATAGCAAACTGTTTACTATGCTTAAGTTTGTGAATGAGCAAGAAGCCTTGGAGTGCTTCCTATTCATTCATCTGTGGAACTGAGGCTACATAGAAAGGGACTGATAAATCTATGTCCTCAGTCACTTTTGGATGGGGAATGGGGCCATGTCGGGTAAGCTGTATGGGGCCCCATGATTTCTAACAGCTGCTCTGCTGTCAAGTGGCTAGAGAGAAGACCTTTAGAAAAGAGGTATGGATATATAGTTACATAGTAGGTGAGGTTGAAAAAAGACACAAGTCCATCAAGTCCAACCTATGTGTGTGATTATGTGTCAGTATTACATTATATATCCCTGTATGTTGCGGTCATTCAGGTGATTATCTAATGGATGATTTTTTTTTTTTCTTCAAAGAATAAATCTTGGGGTGCTCCAAATGGGGTTGGTATCCGAAGAGTAGGGGTGAGGGTAAACTGGATTTAAGGGTTCAATGTATTCCTATCTGTACTGTTGCCTGTATATACCGGCTAAAGGAAGACTGACCTTTTTACACGTTTACGGTCACAAAAATGTGCCAGAGAGAATAGTTTATAGAGATATACAGTATCTATTCTATTATTTTCTACATTGTGGCAAATGGTGGTTTGATGGGTAAGTGTTCCAGAGAATGGAATAAGACATTCTTACAGCTCGATTCCTGAACTTGTTCCAGGTTCCTCATAGCTCCTAGAATGCTCTGAACATCACTAGAAAGAGAACCTGTAATTATAAGAATGGAGGTTCATCTCAGGTTACTGTGGATCTGCACTCCATGATGCACACAGAACATGTCCTTCAATATTCTACAGTGGCAAAAAGATACATCTTACCCAGCCCACCATCTCCTCCCCAATTTTAGCCTTTTGCAAGCAAAGAAACAGTTGGCATCAATCTCTTATAAAAGGTAAGTCGGCATAAAGTGAACACAGTAGCTCAAACCTAACATCTCAGATAATTCCCACAATAAAGGTTTCTAAATTGAAATGCCACTAAAGGATATCGAAGCAACAATTCCCCCCTCGAAAATTGCATCTTGTACTGTGACTGTGGTTGATGAAGGTTTGTCTCCAAATAAACGTGATCATTTTCTGGTATTTTGAGGGGAATCTGATGACAATTTTTTTTTTCTTAAAAAGGTGTGCAGTCCCCCCAAAACCCTCCATATCAGACCCTTAAGCACTTTTTCCCCATGTTGATGAAAACAAGGGCCTCATCACTACAACCCTGGTCTGGTGGTTGATGAAATTTTGTCTCCAAATAAACATGTTATAATTTTCTGGTAAAGATTTTGAGGGGAATCCCATGCCAAATTGTTTTTAAAAAAGGGTGTGCAGTCCTCCCCAAAACCCTCCATATCAGACACTTAAGCACCTTGTCTCCGTGTTGATGAAGACAAGGGCCTCATCCCCACAACCATGGCCCGGTGGTTAGTGAATGAGCATAGGGTACGAGGTACTCCTACTCATTCACCAAAAAAAGTCAGAAGTAAATAAAAACACAAGGACAGTTTCTGACAAAAAAAAACAAAAACAAACATGTTCCCCTATGTAAATCCAGGATCAATCACGATGAACTCCTGCCACCAACCACATAACAACCCCCCCCCCTCCCCCATCGAACACTTTGAGAGGCGCTCGCCAAATAATAGCTACTTATCCCCCGCCGGTAAGTAAACATAAGGGCTACCATGCCCCTATGACATCATGCACGGCAGCATCAGCATGACCACCTGTAGTCTCCACCAGAAGACTCCAAAAAGTTCTTCATGGAAGCATGGCAAAGGAATGATATTCTCATGCTGTATGCACTCACCATTCATCTGTGATATTTCTTCTCTGATACGATTATCTGAACAGGAAACAGAAAATGATATTAGATTTTTATTCTTAATGTTGGAGAACTCACAAATGTATTTGCATATTCTACAGATACATATGGTCCACAGACTGGACAGCAATTCAATTCATTCAATCGTAATAAATCATTACAAGGTAACTCCACCAGCTCAGACATTCACTTCAAATGCTTTATGCCATGTGCTACAAATAAATGGCAGCTTCAAGAGCAGATAATCAGTACGTATATATCAGATAACAAATGTTGTTGTTAGGGTGTGGATCTGAACCAACGACCTCTGTGGTGTCTGGCTGTGGCTCTTCTTACTGTGCCACATGAGATGCTAGACAGCTCCCTGTCTGATCTCTTAGGACAATCTTGCCTCATCTCTTGTTTCTGGTGAACCTTGAACTATTTGCTCCTCCCATGAACTTCCTGATTTAAGCCATGTCTCTGCACTTCCTGTTAGCCATATTATTGTGCTCTCTCCAGCCAATAGCCTTTGCATACCTGCAGCTGTCCTTATCTCCACTACCACACGTTACTGACCTTTGGCTGGTTCCTCAACTACGCTTCCACTTGATCCCAACCTGTAGTGATTTGTTACCAACTTTTGGCTTGTTTACTGACTGCGCTTCTGCTTGATCCCTACCTGATATATCTGCTGCTGGACCCCAACTTGCTCACCTCCTGGTGGGGCAATCCCGAGGACCACGACCTGGTATTAACATCCAGAAAAAACATCTCCACCATTAGGAGCTCTGGTGAATACAGGTTACTGCTTAGAACCAGCACCTCACATTTGTCATCCACCAGGGTGACCTGCTTGTGTACTCATCCTGCTGGTTGGTAGGAGTCTCTCAACTGCTATAGCTACTGGTCTCCAAGCCTGACTCCTGACCATGACATGTGTGCTTTGAACACACTAAATTTTAAAAAAGTGCTTTTAACATACAAATTAAAAAAAAAACAAAAAAAACAAATTGAATGGAGATCCAACACTGCCAACTAATAAATCAAAGCACACTTTTTTAAATACATGGTTTTCTGCAAAGAAAAAAAAACTAATCCGAAAGGCCCTACCAACATGAAATAATAAACAACATACAGTGAAGATGAAAGTGAAGTCACACATTTGTTCCCCAGATCCCCAAATTGTGAATAGGCTGGATTTACCTCAACCCAAACCCAAATCTCATTTCTAGTCACTGTGTGTGTGGACACAAGGATTCGGCTGGAGATCAGACCTAGCAATCCCTGGTTAGATGACGCCTTCGCTATGGAATGGTGGGTTACCCAATGATTGCTAAGTCACTACTCTGGGTTATGGCCAAATATGAGAGAACCGCAATAGTTTGACCAGGTTTTGCAAGCTTTAAAATCACAGACAGAGCAGATGTTTCCAGGTTCTCCATTGGCAGAGATGAACACGGGACAGAGAGGACTTGGATCAATTCAATTTGTGTGACCTCAAATAAAGGGCCCCCCACCCCCAGACCAAAACAATTAAGTAAATTAGTTGGGCTTTAATTTGTTTTCTAAGATTGATGTGATACAAATCGTTGTGTGCATGAACTGCATAGGAAGTCATTTGTAGAAGTAGTTGGATAAGCTATACTGGCCCACCTACCATTATTCTCCAGATGTGACTGTATCCCGGAGAGACTCTTATCTGGGGAAGAAACACAAAAAAAATCTGAATTAGAGACCTCAAGGCCTTCCCAGACTGCTGATCCAAGAAAGTGTTGTGCAGTGGGCAGTGAACGCACATTGGGGTTGATTTACTAAAACTGGAAAGTGCAAAATCAGCTGCAGCTGTCCATGGTAGACAATCAGCTTCTAACTTCTAGCTTGTTCAATTTGACAATAAAACCTGGAAGCTGATTGGTTTCCATGTAGAGTTGCATCAGATTTTAGACATGTGCGCCGTCAATAAATTTGTTTTGTTCCGTTCCGTATTAGCCGTTAATTCGTAATTCGTATCTGAAATTCAATTTGGATTTGTACGAAATACGAATTTTCGTTAGGTTCGTTAACTTTTTTGTAACAATTACGAATGTTCGTTATGATGAATTTATCATTATGAGGGGCTCCCACCATCCCTGTGCTGTGCTGACTTCCTGGGTTTTTAACTTCATCATAACGAATAATCGTAATTAACGAACATTCTTATTTTGTCCGATTCTGAATCTCCAACTCCCATATTAAAAAAGGTAATTTTCCCAACCCTCACTCAGCAGCAGAAGAAATCCTCTGATTGGTCAACAAAACACCAGTAACGGAATTTGGATCCGAAAATTTATAAACAAAATTTCGTACAAAATTCGGAAGCATAGCAATTCGTATTTCAGATCCTCCCGAATGTATGAATTTTCGGAAATGCGTACGAATTTTCGATTTGTACGAAACTAATCGCACATGTCTACCAGATTTTGCACTCTCCAGTTTTAGTAAAAAAAAACCCACAGAGTCCAACTTTTGCATCAGCAGTATATTGTAGAGAAATTCAGCAAGTACAAACAGGCCCGGCAGGGAGTCACACCCACCGGGAGCCACAGTGGTGAAACAGCAGTTTGAAGACTGGAAGATGCCAACAGCGTCTGCCATGAGAAGCAGTATGTGGCTTCATTTTCAAATTCAAATTTGGTTATTTGGTTACATTGATTCATCGAAATTTGTTACTAATGCTATTCGGAAATTTGGATAAATCTGAATCTATAAATAACGAGCATTTTCATATGAATTTTCGCTTCGTAATGAAACAAATCACACATGCTTGTTTTATCTAGGGTGTAATGAATACCGTGAAATACTTCCCTTATTCCTCTCTCCCCCAACAACTGATGCTCTTCTCCTCTCTCCAATGCTCATTGGATGCGGGTAGACCCTTACCATCCTCAAGTACAATTTAGGACTGCTGGTTCTGCATTGTACATGATGACATTGGAGAATTTGATCTAAGAGTAAGTCAATTTCTACGCCACATCCCTAAATTTGATGCATCAAAACTATAATTATAGTAACGAGTGTGGGACTTTTGACACAGCATTTTGGTAAAAAATATAACATTTTATTTAATTTCCTTAAAACTGGACATATAGCGACAGACTTATCATAAAAATACGATTATAAAACAATCAATTCCAACCACTGCAGTGATACAGTGATACAACATAGTCTTTCCGATCAACGCGTTTCTTGGACATGGTTCTCTTCATCAGGAGCTAACAGACTTTTGTTACCACCATCTAGATAGAGTGACAACGTTTTTTAAATAGTCATGTTAATTTATAATATCATTTCACATATCATCCCGTGACTTACCCCCCCCCCCCCCCTCGGGGGTTGTAACATGTGCCCAGATATTCCTCTTGTTAGTTCAACTACATACTGCATAGGGGTCCCAAAGGTGACCCTCTCCCTCTTCTCCTCCTCCAACCTCCAACCTCCAACCTAATTTTATGTGTTTATCTATGTGCTAATATTTAATAATTTCATGAATTTCGTGTACTGTGAGTACTACCTAAATTTACAATAAGTAAGAAAAACATAAATATTTAAAAAATGAAAAGGTTCTACTTTTCTGTGTACAAGGGAAAAGTACAGAAAAGTAGCACCTTTCATTTTTAAATATATATGTTTTTCTTAATTAAAAAATCTGCCAGACAGTAAAAAATATTGTAAATCTAGGTAGTACTCACAGTATGCTGTTTTTTTTCCAGAATTCTCTATTGCCAGGTGTTCTGTCAAAATAGCCAATTCATCGAGATCTCCAATCACGTCACTTCCAGTTACTGTAAAACATCAGTAATTGCCGATTTAGACGAGTTGCTGTTTTGACACAACAACGGCAAGCGGTACATGAGGAGTTTGCTGTTTAACAGAACAGCAGCTAAGTAGGAAAAAGTTGCCTCCGCCTTGGAGGCGGCCATTTTGTTGGTTAGTATCGGGCAGACTAACAATGTCTGCTCATAATACCGTGTACCGAAGTGTATACGCTTGCCGGTGCTGTGTCAAAACAGCAACTCATCGAAATCTCCGATTACCGATGCTGTAGACCAGGGGTAGGCAGCCTGGGGCCCTCCAGCTGTTGCAGAACTACAAGTCCCATCATCAGACCTCCCAACTTTTTGAGATGGGAATGAGGGACACCTATCAGCAAAAGTATGCAGGCATAGGACACACCCCTTGCCACGCCCCCTTAAAGAAGAATGGTACAAAAAAACAAGATTGGTTAAACTCACAAGTGCTTTTTTTACCACTACTATTCCTTTATATTTGCTTTTGGAATTTACAAATGCAGCACTTTAGAAACCAGATGAAAGGGTTAGCACTGGAAAACACTTTTTTATAGATAAAAAGTGCATTTTATATACATCTATATAGATCAGACCAAAATGAGGGACAAATGAGGAGGAAAGAGGGACGGAGGGACATTTCTCAAAATCAGGGACAGTCCCTCGAAATCTGGGAGTTGGGAGCTATGCCCATCATGCCTCTAGGAGTAATTGTAACTGCCAGCTATGCAATGCCTCATGGGAAATGTAGTTCCACAACATCTGATTGCCTGAATGGGGAACAGGATAGAGCACACAGGGGCCAGGGGCAGCAGGACAGGGATAGGGAGGTGACAGGGGTGGCATGTAGAGCATGCAATGCCCCTCATTTCCTTCCTGCAGCTGCTGAATGTCTGCAGGAGGGAGAGAAGAAGAAGTGGGCATTCAGCGGCTGCATGGATGGATCAGTTCCTCTACAATCCGCCCCCCCCCCCCCCCCCGTCACCCTCCCATCCAAGTGTATAGAGGGGCCCCCTTGAGCATGGGGTTGGGTCGCAATCGTAACCCCTGTACATACGCCTCCTGATGATTTCTACATGAAACATTAAAAGACGTTTGAAAGAAGACAAGGAAGGGGCCCCTCTCTTTGCTCTCCAATGGGGATAGGGTGGGCAACAGGGGATAGGGAGGCGGCGGGGGTGGCATGCAGGGAGGCGATGGGAGTGGCATGTAGAGCAACCAATGCCCTCCATCTCCTACCTGCCAGGGCCCACTTCCTATTTGGCTGGGAGGAAAAGCCCCAGCTCTTCCCTCAGCTGGAGCGAGGAGCAGCCGCTCTACCCCTCCACATCTCCTAAGGTTAGGAAGCCTTCCCGTCCATCACCCGCTGGGGGGGAAGGGGGGGGCAGCGGTACAAGTGAGGGGGGGTTTGTTTGCCCCCCCCCCAAAACAAAAAAATATGGAGCACCAGCCGCCTCTGACACTAAAATACATGAAGACTATTCCTATACTCTTTGACATGCAATATTTAGACATGGGCTTTCCCTCAGAGGCCTAAGATCACGTCATTTTCTGCTTCTTCTTGGACACTCTGCTTAGAGCAGAAGCACACGCCTGGACAGCCACGCTAAGACTTGTCACATCTTTGTAACCTCTGTTTTTCTTATTTTTTTTTTTATTATGTTTTTATTTAACTTACACTGATATTTATGTATTTCATTTTTGATGCCAATTCAATAAAATCCCACTTTGTTTTTAAGTTTGAATATGTTTTTATTGATTTCAAAAGGAAAAAAACAAGAGCAAAAGGGGGGTACAGAATGAAGAAAAAAAAGGGTGGGGGGTGGGGAGAAGAGGTACACACATACCATACAACATACCAAGCATTGTAAACAGGTGTATAAGTGCTTGACACAATGCAATGTCTATATTACTTTGGTTAAAGGTAATAATATACAGTCTCTCACAAAAGTGAGTACACCCCTCACATCTTTTCATGTGACAACACTGAAGAAATGACACTTTGCTACAATGTAAAGTAGTGAGTGTACAGCTTGTATAACAGTGTAAATGTGCTGTCCCCTCAAAATAGCTCAACACACAGCCATTAATGTCTAAACCGCTGGCAACAAAAGTGAGTACACCCCTAAGTGAAAATGTACAAATTTGGCCCAATTAGTACATTTCCCTCCCTGGTGTCATGTGACTCGTTAGTGTTACAAGGTCTCAGGTGTGAATGGGGAGCAGGTGTGTTAAATTTGGTGTTATCGCTCTCACTCTCTCATACTGGTCACTGGAAGTTCAACATAGCATCACATAGCAAAGAACTCTCTGAGGATCTGAAAAAAAGAATTGTTGCTCTACATAAAGATGGCCTTGGTTATAAGAAGATTGCCAACACCTTGAAACTGAGCTGCAGCACAGCAGCCAAGACCATACAGCAGTTTAACAGGACAGGTTCCACTCAGAACAGCCTCGCCATGGTCCACCAAAGAAGTTAAATGCACGTGCTCAGCGTCATATCCAAGGGTTGTCTTTGGGAAATAGACGTATGAGTGCTGCCAGCATTGCTGCAGAGGTTAAAGGGGTGGGGGGTCAGCCTGTCAGTGCTCAGACCATACGCCGCACACTGCATCAAATTGGTCTGCATGGCCATCGTCCCAGAAGGAAGCCTCTTCTAAAGATGATGCACAAGAAAGCCCACAAAGTTGGTGAAGACAAGAAGACTAAGGACATGGATTACTGGAACCATGACCTGTGGTCTGATGAGACCAAGATAAACTTATCTGGTTCAGATGGTGTCAGGCGTTTGTGGCGGCAACCAGGTGAGGAGGACAAAGACAAGTGTGTCTTGCCTACAGTCAAGCATGGTGGTGGGAGTGTCATGGTCTGGGGCTGCATGAGTGCTGCCGGAACTGGGGAGCTACAGTTCATTGAGGGAATCATGAATGCCAACATGTACTGTGACATACTGAAGCAGAGCATGATCCCCTCCCTTTGGAGACTGGGCCGCAGGGCAGTATTCCAACATGATAACGACCCCAAACACACCTCCAAGATGACCACTGCCTTGCTAAAGAAGCTGAGGGTAAAGGTGATGGACTGGCCAAGCATGTCTCCAGACCTAAACCCTATTGAGCATCTGTGGGGCATCCTCAAACGCAAGGTCTCTAACATTCACCAGCTCCGTGATGTCATCATGAAGAAGTGGAAGAGTCCAGTGGCAACCTGTGAAGCTCTGGTGAACTCCATGCACACGAGGGTTAAGGTAGTGCTGGAAAATAATGGTGGCCACACAAAATATTGACACTTTGGGTCCAATTCGGACATTTTCACTTAGGGGTGTACTCACTTTTGTTGCCAGCAGCTTAGACATTAATGGCTGTGTGTTGAGTTATTTTGAGGGGAAAGCAAATTTACACTGTTATACAAGCTGTTCACTCAGGGCTGGTGCAAGGATTTTTGACACCCTAGACGAAACGCCCTCCTTGGCTCCACCCCTTTTGCCCTGCCCATTTATACCCCACCTTTTTATAGACTGCTACCATTTTGGGGGTGGAGTCAGTCACTAGCCCAACGCATGATACGCATGCAGCGTATGCAGGAGCCTGGAGGTGGTGGGGGGGGCACTGGTGTGGCGTGGCGTCACGCCTCTGTCTGATGTGTGCTCTAGGCTGGTGCCTATCTTGTCTATCTTGTCTATAGGTAGCGATGGCCCTGTACAGGGGATGTACACAGATAATCAAGGCACTGGTGATCAGTGCAGGCCCATCAGTGCTGTCTATCAGTGCCACCTATCAGTGCCCATTAGTGCTGCCCATCAGTGCCACCTATCAGTGCCCATTAGTGCTACCCATCAGTGCCCATGGGCACTCAGTGCCACCTATAAGTCTCCATCGGTGCCACTTATCAGTACAGCCTCATTAGTGACCATCAGTGGGGAACCCCTCATAATGGGCACAGCAGGTGTTCAGACTTGGGAACTCAGCACAGGGATGGTGGGAAACTGCCATTCCGCTCCTTGACGACGAGGTGTGAGGTTGCTAGTTCCTTTGCTCCTGTGCTTCCAGAGACCAGGGGCTAGAGTTGTTCCTCTGCCCCAGGAGTAATGCAGGATCACCCTGGTGGAGGCCCCCTGGATAGGCCTCAGCCTGTGGATGACACTTGGCCTGGTCCAAGGAAAGATGAGTCCCTGTCTGCCTTTAGACGGAGGGTTGTTGAAACGCTGAAGCGGATTGAGAAGGAAGAGGAGAAATTGGTAGCTTTGAAAAATGAATTTAAAAAGAAAAAACAGATTTGTGCCAAAGTGTTCAGCAAGAAAAGACCGGCTCTGAGGCCTGAGTTGAAAGACCTGGAACAAGCTCTGCGGAAGCAGAAAGAACTGGTGAGTTCTCTGAAGGAGAATAGTGGAGCATTTAAAGAAAAATATAAGAATGAAGAAAGATTCAGCCAAATGAGAAGAGGAGCCGCTTCCTGCATGGAGGGTGAGGAGACCAGTGAGGAGATGCAGGTACAGACAGCAGAGAGTGAGAAAGTGGGCACGGAGGATGAGCCCAGTTCTTCAACACCTCAGACATCTGCTGAGACCTCAGTGGTGGAGGCCTCTGTCCCCTTCACTCCCCAGCAATGTGGAACATCTGAGCAGGAGGTTGAAGGTTCTGACATGCTGGATTTTATCAATAAACTTGAATCACCTCCGGATGTGCCTTCCCAGGATGGTGAGGAGAAGATGGACACATTTCCTAGCCCTGTGGAAGAAAGACCTGTGGAGACAAGGTGCAGGTACAGTGTGTGTGCAGGATGGTGTGAACTTTAATGACAATGTGCTTGCTGAGGTTTGTAGTGCTGCAGGCAGTCAGCCCAGACCAATAGACAATACACAGCATGCAATAACATCTGCTAATAACTGTCAGCTTCAGTCTGCAGAGAGGTCCATGGACAATACAGAGACTTTGCCTGGACCAGGCACAGCGGCTGTTCCTGTGAATGGTGGAGGAGATGCTGGGTGCAGTAGTGTTACAACTTTCCAGGAGTCTGCAGCAGCCATGACTGTGATTGATCCCAGAAAAGAAACCATGTGTTCGGGGGAGGGTCCTGCCTCTGCTAATCAGAAGACTGCTATCCCAGCTGATTCAGACTCTCTGCCAGCAGGTTTGAATGTGTCTAAGGATAAGACTGCAAATGCTGCTGGTGTAAGAAAAACTTATGCTGGTGTTGCTGCTACAGGTTCTGGGAGGGGGCATCAAGCAGGGAAGGAGCATGAAAATGGTTTATCTTCCTCCCTGTTTAAAAGGAGGAATGTTGTTCAGTTAAAATGGGAAGGCATTTGAATCCCCCCACATAGGAGGGCAGTGGTGGATAAAATCCTGCAGATGGGGTTTACACCCACAGATATCTTCGCCCTGATCAGTCCGGCAGGTTCCTATGAGTGTGATTTGTCCTCTATCCATCCTGAGTCTTTGGACATATTTTGGGAGAAGTATGAACATGTGTGTAGGGACCTGCCGGACTGGAAAGGGCTCATCCCAAAGCTTATATCATGCCAGCCCCTCATTAAAATGGTCCCAATTTTGGTCCGCAATGAGTCCATACCACAAGGGGATTTAACTGTTTGGTTGAGGAGGTATGGAGACGTCCTGAGCCCCCTAAAAAAGATTGTGGACGATCAGGGAATATGGGCGGGGGGGTGGCCTGTGCAGCTAAAATTAAAGGTCGTTGACAATGTTGTCCAGCATCTGCCATCCTCAGCTTTCCTGGGGAGGGACAGGCTGACCATCTTCTATCCAGGCCAGCCAAAGCTCTGCAATAAGTGTGGTGATAAAGGGCATCTTGCATCCTCCTGTCCACTGATGAAGTGCTCTCTGTGTCAGGACATTTGGCGAAGGATTGTAATATCATCAGGTGCAATCTGTGCAATGCGGTGGGACATCCTTACAGTCAGTGTCCTGAGGCAATGCACAACAATCGTGAGTTCATGAGAGAGTTCTTCCACCTGGACATGGAGGATGCTTGGAGCTCCATCTGTGTCCATCTGAGTCTGTGCCAATACCTAATGTGTCTCCCCAGTCTGTGGTGCCCCAGTCTGTGCCAATACCTAATGTGTCTGTGTCTCCCCAGTCTGTGCGTTTACCTAGTGTGCCCGTGTCTTCTGTAGGTAAGGTACCAGTTGCCGAAAATGTGTCCAATCCTTCTGTGTCTGTGTCTTCTAAAATTGCAGAGGCAGCAAGAGGTGCTGAGGCAGTTGCGTCAGGTGTGGTGCCAACCCCCCTCCCCCGACGCTGCAGGGTTTCTATTGAGGATCGTGGGGTGCAGAGGAGTGGGGAGGATGGTGGAGAGGCTGGCCTGGTGGTAGATAAGGGAAGGGGGAGTGCGGGGAAGGGGGGTGAAGGGAAGGATAGGTGTGGGGAGGCTGTTGAGTCTGGTTTGTCTAAAGATGATATGGAGTAGTTGTAGGATAAGAGGAGGAGGGGCAAAAGAAGGAAAAAAGGGGTTCAGTTACCTTGAATCCTAAAGTTTTGCCTTTGGAAAATACGTTTAAGGTCCTGTCTGATGATGATGATGATGAGTGGGACTCATTCAGTTCAGCATCCTCTATGGAGGATAAGTGCCAGGGTGCAATGAAGCGCGCTGGTTCTCCAGGAAGAGGGAGTAGTCAGGCTAAGAAACGGCTGCCTCAACTACCCTAATGGCAGTTCCCACTCCGTTAAAAGTAGCAGCCATTGATGTTGCCAGCTTAAGATCAGTAAGTGCTCGTCATATGGCCTTATTTTTGCTCAGCGAGTTTGATGCTGACATTTTGTTTTTGCAAGAAACCCATCTGAGTAGTCTGGCCGATATACATCTGGCAAAGAATGAGTGGAGACATTGTCCCTCATTTTGGTCTCTTGCGGCCGAGCCTTACAGCAGAGTTGCGGTCCTTTTTTCTGGTATGGTAAAGCGTCGGCGGGTAATTGAGGTAGAGATACAGAGATGCATGGTCTTAGACGTCTCTGTGAAGGGGCAGGACTTGCACCTGGTTAACATCTATGGTCCTCAGACGAAGTAGGACAGGAAATGCCTCTTTACAAAGATTAAGCCTTTTCTTTTTACGGCCCAGCAGGTTATCTTTGGAGGTGATTTCCACACCATTACTAGGTCTAAAGACAGGAGAGGTTTCAGAGATAAGCTGGGCTATGACACCCTTTTTCTCAATGCGATAGTTAGGGAAGCAGGTCTGGTAGATGCGCACATTAAGCTCTGCCCAGACAGCATGGGGTTCACTTTTCAGTGAGGTAATAGTCAGAGTAGGATAGATAGTTTTTTTTTTTAAAAGGGAGACTCTGCTTTTTTGGCACCTGTGTGTCAGGCAGCAGAGTTTTCTGATCACTGTATTCTATCTGTGACTCTGAATGCCCCAGACATGCCACCTAGGGGGAGGGGTATCTGGAGATTGAATTCGGCCCTCCTGGAAGACGAGAGAGTAAGACAATCCTTTGAGGATTTTTTTCAAGCACAGGTAATGCTCCTAGACTTTTGCAACAGCAAGTCAGAATGGTGGGAGCTTGTTAAACAGCGGACTATTGGGCTTTTCAAGGCCATAGGAAGAAAGAAGCAGCAAGATAAGTATATCACCTACCAGTGTTTCCGGAGGAAACTTGCCTTGTTTCGAATGGAGGAGATTCTGGGGCAATCTCTGAGGTGAAGCTCCTCCTTAGGAGACATCAATATGACCAGCACACCTCTTTGGTTCAGGAGAGGGATTACGGGAAATACCATTCGCCTGACCCTTACCAGAACTGTAAACAGAGCGTAGCACTTAAGACGGTTAATGGCCTGAGGGACAGTACGGGCTCTCTGACGAAGTCTAGGTCAGGGATCCTGGAGGTTGTCAGGTCATACTATGCTGATCTCCTGGGAGGAAGGAACCTTGATCGGACAAGGATGTTGGGTTTTTTGGACTCTACACCAGGACTGGAAAGTAATGTTCCTTTGATGAATTTGACAGATGAAATCACTGCAGATGAGGTAATCCAGGCTATTGATAAACTAGCCATCAAGAAAACGCCAGGGCCAGATGGTTTGACAGCCGAGTTCTATAAATGTTTTAAGACAACCCTGGCTCCCTACCTTGCGGAGGTTTTTAATGGCTGTTTGAATGAGGGTTCTCTCCCTTCTTCCATGAGGCATTCTGCATTGATCCTTCTGTCAAAGGGTAAAGATCCTTCGATGATTGGGAATTAGCGCCCCATTAGCCTTCTTAATGTCGATAGAAAGATACTGGCAAAGATTTTCTTCTGGCGGTTATCACCAGTTGCAGGCAGTTTGTTATCCCGCCACCAGCACTGTTTGGTCCAAGGTAGAAGCACTTTCTTAGCGGTGTTAGCTGTCCGGGAGGCCTTGGAGCGTTGTAGGGCTGCTGGTTGGGGTAAATTTTTGCTGACATTGGATCAGGCTAAGGCCTTTGATCAGGTTAATCATGAGTACTTGTGGCTCCTTCTTGACAAATATGGCCTGGAGGGGGGTTTCATTGATTGGCTCAAGATTTTGTACAAAGGGGCTGAAAGCTTTCCTCTGGTTAATGGTATTGTCGGGCAGCCCTTTGCGGTCGGCTCGGGTGTGCGTCAGGGGTGTCCATTGATTTCTCTGCTATATGTGTTTGCAATCGACCCCTTCATTAGAAGGCTGGAGAGTGGACTTTTGTGTGGCGTACCTTTGGGCATCGCTGGTGAGCCTCCTTTGAAGGTTGTGGCCTATGCTGATGATGTTTCTGTTTTTATCTCTGGGACTAGGGGGGCGCAGGAGGTGGTCTCAGTGATAGGGCAGTATGCAGAGGCATCAAGTTCAAAGGTCAACCAGGACAAGTGTGAAGCTTTCTGGATTGCCATGGAAGGTGAGAGCTTTGTTCTCCCGGATGACTTCCCGGAGCCCCAACAAAAAATTTGAGTTCTAGGCATTGAATTTGGCCCAGGTGACTATGGTCATGCAAATTGGGTGAACAGGCTGGAGAATGCTGATGCCAAGGTGGCAAGCTGGAAAGGTTGGCAGCTTTCCTTGAGGGAAAAGGTTGATCTGATCAAGACTTACCTGATTCCGATTTTTCTGTTTCTCTCTATACCAGGGTCTATAGTTGTTTCTTCCAGCTGTTATGGGGGAACAGAATAAACCTTATCAAAAGGAATGTGACTTACCTTCCTAGGTGGGAGGGTGGTCTAGGGATGGTCAACCCTGTAGTCTTTTTCTCTCTGATGTTTGTGAAGTATAATCTTGGTAACATGTTGGCAGAGAGACTGCCTGCATGGCTTGGTGTTTTCCAGTCCTGGTTTAGGCCCTTTCTGCGAGACTGAGAAAATGGTGGGCCAGTGAAAAGCCTGAGGTTCAATCATGAACAGCTCCCGGCTTATGTTACCCCGTGTTTGAAAATGCTTCGGCAGTGGCAAGTAAGAGCAGGAGAAGTCAGATCTCTTCCAAGGAAACTTTTTGAGAAGCGGATCACGAGCTCTGCTTTTTGCGAACCACTGGCCTTGAGGGATTGCCCAAGCCTGGTTTTGGGGGTGGGTTTGCGATTGATTAATTTGGAGAGAAAATGAAGTTTAGGGATCAGGCTTGGCTTGCCTTTCATGGAAAACTATATGTGAAGGACAACTTGAAGTTTCTTTCCATGAGTGATCGGGGCTGCCCGAGAGTGGAGTGTGGAGGAGTGGTGGAGCCCATGAATCACTTTCTACTTCAATGCCCTTTTAATATAGAGGTGTACAAGAGGGTGGGCCTCTGAATATACCCTTCCTCCCCCATATGAGTTATGCAGAGTGGGTGTATGGGGCATTCCAGACTCGTCGGGATTATGATTTGGAAACACTTTTTTTAGTTAATCTAGTAGTCTGTTTTTTCAAGTGGAGTGCACGGTGTCAGGTATCCTTACAGAGTAAAATCCTCCCTGTCGAAGTGGTGGTGCAGGACATTCTGGGTGAGGTTGGGAAGATTCAGGGTCTTGAGAAAGGCAGGTGGCAGCAGGAGGCCTGGATAAGGGCGTGGAGGAATATCAGGACTCTGTAGCTGCTGCCTGTTGATCTCAGGGTGTGTGGCTTTTCTTTGTATTCCTTTTTTTTTTTTTAAAGATATTTTTATTGATTTTAAAACCAGTTGTACAAAAAAACACAAGCACAACAAACAGTCACTAAATAAATCACGGTTAAGCATTGGTATACCCTGTCAAGTACATTGCCTGTATGTGGGGGGAGGAGAAAAACAAACAGATAGCTAATGGTAAGTCGATCTGAGGTTGACTACATAAGTATATACACAACCAGTTATTGATGAATAAGAGTATAAGTAATTCACATAAATGGTGCATTTCCTGGCACGACCTGTGAGTGGTACAGATTGAGCATACATTATATAGAGAGGGTCATGGGGCTAGCCAGCCACCTGTCCCATATTTTATGGAACATTTTTTTCGTTTCCTGAGTTCAAAGGTAAGTCTATACAACGGTATGATGTCATTAATTAATTTTAGCCATAGTCTATTTCAAAGGTGTTTGTATACCTTTCCAGGATAGCAGTATAGTCTTTCTAACATAAAAATAAAGAATACGTAATAGTCTCTTAGCCTGTGCTGGTATCTGTAAATCACCAATTTTCTTTGTATTCCTGATTCACTCCCCTAGATTTTCAAGATCAAATATATTTTTGATAAAAGGCTCCATGCATGGTGACGGTGATGTTCCTTAGTCTGGCTCTCCCGTAGGGATTGTGTTGTGCGCAATGTGGTTTGTACCGTTTATTATGTTCTTGTTTTGTATAACCATATTCAATTATTTTGTAAATATGTTTTATTTATTTATTATGGTTTTATTGTATATAAGTTGTTGTTTGTAAGATTTTTCAATAAACAAAATGAACCTCTCATAATGGACACAGTAGGTGTATATACCCAGGAACTCAGCATAGGGATGGTGCGAACCTCTCATAATGGGCACAGCGGGTGTACAGACCCAGGAACCCAGCATAGGGATGGTGGGAACCTCTCATAATGGGCACAGCAGGTGTACAGACCCAGGAACTCAGCACAGGGATGGTGGGAACCTCTCATAATGGGCACAGCAGGTGTACAGACCCAGGAACTCAGCATAGGGATGGTGGGAACCTCTCATAATGGGCACAGCAGGTGTACAGACCCAGGAACTCAGCATGGGGATGGTGGGAACCCCTCATAATGGGCACAGCAGGTGTACAGACCCAGGAACTCAGCACAGGGATGGTGGGAACCTCTCATAATGGGCACAGCAGGTGTACAGACCCGGGAACTCAGCATGGGGATGGTGGGAACCCCTCATAATGGGCACAGCGGGTGTACAGACCCAGGAACTCAGCACAGGGATGGTGGGAACCTCTCATAATGGGCACAGCAGGTGTACAGACCCAGGAACTCAGCATGGGGATGGTGGGAACCCCTCATAATGGGCACAACAGGTGTACAGACCCAGGAACTCAGCACAGGGATGGTGGGAACCTCTCATAATGGGCACAGCAAGTGTACAGACCCAGGAACTCAGCACAGGGATGGTGGGAATCCCTAATAATGGGCACAGCAGGTGTTCAGACACAGGAACTCAGCACAGGGATGGTGGGAACCTCTCATAATGGGCACAGCAGGTGTACAGACCCGGGAACTCAGCATGGGGATGGTGGGAACCTCTCATAGTGGGCACAGCAGGTGTACAGACCCGGGAACTCAGAATGGGGATGGTGGGAACCCCTCATAATGAGCACAGCGGGTGTACAGACCCCTGGATAGGAGGGGGCAGCATTTATTTGAACTTATTGGCTGTAATTTCTTCCTGCTGGTGGAAGGGAGAGGAGGGGAAGACCCCTTTAAGATGCTACAAGTGAAGGAAAATACAGCCCAGTTCTAGTAAATGCTGCATTAATATCAGAAGTAACTAGGAGAATACATAGGGACTAGTGGGCAGCAGCCTGACTTGTAGGCAGTGTTTTCCATGGGTGGTCACCAGCAGAAAAAAGAAACATAAAGAGAGCCCACAACACTGAGCACCTTGTACAGCACTAATATCAGCCCCAGTAACCGTTAATAACAGCATGTTGTGTACCAGGACCGAGCACTCGCCTACATCCTCTGCTTCCAATCTGCCATGCTGTGACCTGTGCATTGTGACCAGGGGAGGGGGACATTCCAGGGAGTTCGGGGTTATCAGGAGGAAGAGCTGAGTTGAATGCTGGTCATCCCAAAGGAACTTTTTACTTTCCTATAATGGGGGCGGCTGAGTGAGTACAGAGCGCAGTTTGCAGAGCAGTCAGTGTTATGTATAGGGCGGCATTTACAAGCATCAGTCGGCTGTATTTTCCTCCTCTGATCTCTCCCTATACACGGGATGTGCAGCTCCCCAGCTAGGACTTTATCAGTGTGTGTGTCAATGCCCAGGACCAGTGTTGGGAGCTGGTGAAGACGCTTCCAGGCCAGGCTGCTCTGTGTATTGTTGGTAGGAGGGGAGTGCAGATCTCTCCCATACAGTGTGGATCGGCCCCTTAAAAAATCTTCCGCTTTCCCCAGTAACTGAGCCGCGCCGTCTCCGCACTCCTCCTACCTTCTCGCGTTTGTCAGTCCTCTCAGTTCCGGCTCTACACACAAGGCTGTGTCATCTCCTCACCAGAGAGCTGTGTACACAGCAGCTGAAGTTGCGCCCTAGGTGGCAGTGCGCACTAGACGGCTGCCTAGTCCGCCTAGTGGTAGCACCGGCCCTGTGTACACTCACTACTTTACATTGTAGCAAAGTGTCATTTCTTCAGTGTTGTCACATGAAAAGATAGAAGAAAATAGTTACAAAAATGTGAGGGGTGTACTTTGTGAGATACTGTATAACTCGTGAGCTAACAGTCAAAGGGGGGTATAGGTGAAGGAAAAGAAGGGGATAGAACGGGGGAGAGGAACCCAGCAGTGTATACATGGTGAATTCCTGACTTCAGGTATCCTGAGCCTTGGGGAGGTAACGTAGCCCCCAGAATTGGGGATCTGAGTGCATCGGATCGCCCTAGTGGAGGGTAAACAATATCACACAACAGGTAGTTCTATGAGATTGGACCTGCTCCCTATGCAGAAATCCTGTTAAGGAAAGGGTCTGAGGATGAGTGGTGTAGCCATATGTACCATCATTTCATGTGCTTATCCCAGGTGTCCCCCCATCTTTTCCTGTAGCTCCTCCATGAGCATGGTGTCATTGATGATGTCTATCCATCTGCTGATGGTGGGGGGGGTGGTGACTTCTGTTTTCCAATGCTCCGTTATGACATGGCGGGCTGCAGATAGAAAGAATCTGAGAAGACATTTTTTATGGGAATTAATGGTAGGATGGATAGGAGGGCCACCTTGGGAGGCGGAATGAGAGAGACATTATATATATATATATATATATATATATATATATATATATATATATATATATATATATATATATATATATATATATATATATATATATATATATATATATATATATATATTGTACATGTCAAAAACCTGGTTCCAGAAAGGGCGAACTCGGTTGCATTCCCACCACACATGGAGGTAGGAGCCTCCTTTCTGTGACAGCGCCAGCAAACGTCCGAAGTATTGGGGGTACATTTTGTGTACCGTGACTGGATCCCTGTGCCACCGGGATAGAAGTTTGTAATTCTTCTCTTGTGAGAACCCAGAGATACAAGACTTGTGTGTGAGGTGGGCCATCCTTCCCACTTTGTTTTTAAGTCAGCCTGGCTATCGAACCACTGATCTGGAATCGCCAAAGACACTAAAAATATTACAAGTGTAACATTTTACAATGACTAAGTCAACATAAATGATAATTATAATAGAGATACTCACAGTAGATGAAGAGGAGACTGGTGAGGATGACCACAATAAGGAGAGCCACTATGAGGAGGATCCATAGGGTCAGTATCAGCCGGTGATTTCTACTCCTATCAGCTGGAATCTCTACAGAAAGAGAGGATAATCCTGGGTGTATCAGCCGGTATAATAATCCTCCAGAATTCTTATCTCACATAAAGATTATATTTATATTTATATTATTTGTATTTTATCCCGGATCATCTGTGTGCTCCACCAAATCTCTTATATTGGGTGCCTATGACATTGATGTGATAATCTGCTGTATCATACATCTTCCACTAGAATTCACTATTAGACCGTATAATAACCTACTTCCTGATGACGCACATTGGAATGCGAAACGCGTAGAGGCTGCTGGGAGTTTTGTGTACCCACGTGACCGGGAACGAGCGTGGTTGGTGAGGACGCGAACGGATACGAGGGGTGGAACGCAAGCGGCACACGGAGACTACACAGCACACACTAGACGTACCGGGCTGCAGCGCCTACCCGTCCCTAACTGCTGGAAAAGCTCTGTGCCGGCTCGATGGCACTTGGGAATGTGAGTGCATAGTTTTTGTGTTTTACAAAATAAAGGTTTTAAATGGTATTGTGCGATGATCGTTTTCATCCATATTTTATGAGGAATACTGAGGTCCATACATAGCCATAGGAGAAGTTCCCTTTGAGTGGAGTGGTTATCCCATATGAATGAACCAAAGGTGCAATTTTAAAGAAACATCTGGTGAGTGGCCCGTCTCACAGGTGGTGGTGGAGCACTAAGTCACTTTATACTGAATTAACACAAGAGCACGCCAATCACGGCAATCAAGCAGAAGAGTTGCAAGCATATATTAGGGGACTGTTTCACTATATGTCAAGAGCACGCCAATTACGGCAATTTTAACGGAAGAGTTGCAAGCATATGTTAGGGGACTTTATTATATGTCACCGGATTTATATGATTTGCACAATTTGTTACAAGGTTTTGGCTCAATGTGATGAATTTTTACAGGTGGATGTCATATATATAAGATACGTACACACATGTGGGAAAGACTATAGTGATGGGAGCAGCGCATCCACACACATAGCACTTATAATTTTTTTTCTCTTGGGAATTTTTTTGGATGCAGCAGCTATAGATAATAGTATTTGAAAGGATAGGTTTTGCGCCAGTGACACACATATATCAATAACCTACTCTTATCTACTATAACTGTATACACACACTATATCACCAAAAGTATTTGGACGCCTGCCTTTAAACGCGCATGAACTTTAATGGCGGCATCCCAGTCTTAGTCCGTAGGGTTCAATATTGAGTTGGCCCACCCTTTGTAGCTATAACAGCTTCAACTCTTCTCGGAAGGCCGTCCACAAGGTTTAGGAGTGTGTCTATGGGAATGTTTGACCATTCCGCCAGAAGAGCATTTGTGAGGTCAACCACTGATGTTGGATGAGAAGGCCTGGCTCGCAGTCTCCACTTAATTTCATCCCAAAGGTGTTCTATCGGGTTGAGGTCAGGCCAGTCAAGTTCCTCCACGCCAAACTCACTATTTCACGACTTTATGGACCTTGCTTTGTGCACTGGTCCAAATCGTTTGGTGGAGGGGGGTTATGATGTGGGGGTTGTTTTTCAGGGTTTGGGCTTGGCCCCTTAGTTCCAGTGAAGGGAACACTTAAGGTATCAGCATACCAAGACATTTTGGACAATTTCATGCTCCCAACATTGTGGGAACAGTTTGGGGACGGCCCCTTCCTGTTCCAACATGACTGTACACCAGTGCACAAAGCAAAGTCCATAAAGACATGGATGAGCGAGTTTGTGGTGGAGGAACTTGACTGGCCTGCACAGAGTCCTGACCTCAACCTGATAGAACACCTTTGGGATGAATTAGAGCAGAGACTGTGAACCAGGCCTCATCGACCAACATCAGTGCCTGACCTCACAAATGTGCTTCTGGAAGAATGGTCAAACATTCCCATAGACACACTCCTAAACCTTGTGGACAGCCTTCCCAGAAGAGTTGAATCTGTTATAGCAGCAAAAGGGTGGGCCAACTCAATATTGAACCCTACGGACTAAGACTGGGATGTCATTAAAGTTCATGAGCGTGTAAAGGCAGGCGTCCCAATACTTTTGGTAATATAGTGTATCGATATTGCATCCTATTAAATCATAAATTTCATTAACTTATATCAAATATATTGTAATTACGTGTGAAACATATACTGAAGCATGACAACCAATGAGATGCTGGCTGTTATTACCTCTATATAGATATAATAAGAAGTGATAACTGATTGGTTGATCTGTTTTATAGAGTATGTCCTATAAATGGAGACTCTGGTCTTCAGCTGTCTATAATGTGTAGCACCCTCTAGTGTGCTAGAAATGTAAATAGTTTTTTTGTAGTGTAGGTAAATTGTTTGGCTTGCCAGGCAGCCAAGCCTGGACTGAATCTGGGTCAGTGTGAGTCATCCAGGGAGGCTGGGTGACTTATCGGGCACCGCCTCTCGTACCTCCCCTACTTGCTGTAACCTTGGAGAAGATTCGAGAAGAATGGGACGGAGGTTAGGAGGAGCTGCCTGAAGTATTAAGGAGGGCCCAAGCCAATCCCCAGCAAAATGGGCTGGCTGGGGGTGGGCCCCTCTTAAATACTCAGAGTCAGGCTGGCAGGGGCAGTGTGCAGTCAGGTGGAAGATGGAGATGGAGTGCTGAGGAGGCCGTCTGTGGCCCTTGAGGATAGTCCTCTAGTCTGGGCGGTGTGACCTCGGGCCTTTGGCTGGGGTGTTGGAGGGATCCTCTCAAGACACACAGAGGAGTCCTGTCTAGAGACACACATTAGGAGTGAGGACCGCCAGGGGCCAGGTAGCACATCGGAGAGATCTCCAGGGAGAAGACAGATGGGTGGCTGCTGAGTGAGGCAGTGGAGGAGGACTGTGGGAAGTAGCCAGGAGGGATAGTGAAAGGGGCAGCTGCAGCCTGGTGGGGTGGCAGTGCCAGAAGAGGCGGTGCTGGGATCAGCAGCCATAGGAAGGATAGTTGGACACTGGGACTTTTTCTCTGCACACCAAAGGGGCCAGCTGGAAGCTGTCCCTGCTTGTGAAGGGCTTTTGCTTAATCTGGCTTAACCACTTGCCGTCTGCCCACTGTCAAGTGACAAAAGGGCGGTGCGGCTCTCGTTCTGGGGCAACGTCATATAACGTCATCCCAGAACGGCCGCTCTCGTGCTGGGGCAGCGATCGTGCTAGCAATCAGTGCCCACCAGTACCCACCAGTGCCAGCAATCAGTGTGCACCAGTGCCCACAAGTGCCACCAATCAGTGACCATTAGTGATGCCAGACAGTGCTGATTATTAGTGTCGCCTATCAGTGCTGCCCATCAATGCTGCCCATCATTGCCCATCACTACTGCTCATCAGTGCCACCCATCAGGGCCCCCATCAATGCCCATCAGTGCCGCCTATCCGTGCTGCCTATTAGTGCCCACCAGTGCCACCTATCAGTTCCCATCAGTGCTGCCTATCAGTGCCACCTATCAGTGCCACATATTTGTGCCTCCTCATCAGTGCCACCCAATCAGTGCCCATCAATGCAGCCTATCCGTGCCGCCTATTAGTGCCCACCAGTGCCACCTATCAATGCCCATCAGTGCCGCCTATCCATGCTGCCTATCAGTGCCCAGCAGTGCCGTCTATCAGTGCCACCTATTAGTGCTCATCAGTGCCACATATTAGTGCCTCCTCATCAGTGCCACCTAATCAGTGCCCATCAGTGCGGCCTCATCAGTGCCCATCAGTGAAGGAGAAAAATTATTTATTTACAAAATTTAGTGACAGAAACTAAGAAAAAGTTTTTTTTTTTTCAAAATTTTTGGTTCTTTTTTTTTATTAAAAAAATTAGAAAACTCAGCAGTGATTAAAGTGGAGTTCCACCCAAAAGTGGAACTTCCACTCATCAGATTCCTCCCCCCCTCCGGTGACACAGTTGGCACCTTTCAGGGGGGAGGGGGGTACAGATACCTGTATATTACAGGTATCTGTACCCACTTCCGGCATAGATAGCCGCAGAATCTGCGGTTATTTACGCCACTTCCTGCTCCCTCCCCGCTGCCTGCTGGGAAACACACGGGTCCCAGAGGCAGCAGGGAGCATCCTTATTGCGCGGCGCGACTCGCGCATGCGCAGTAGGGAACCGGGAAGTGAAGCCGCACGGCTTAACTTCCTGATTCCCTTACCGAAGATGGAGGCGGCAGCACCCGAGGACGGAGAGACGCTTCGGCCTCGGGTGCTGACATCGCGGGCGCCCTGGACAGGTAAGTGTCCATGTTTTAAAAGTCAGCAGCTGCAGTATTTGTAGCTGCTGACTTTTAAAAAAAAAATTTTCGGCGGCGCCCCGCTTTAAATACCACCAAAAGAAAGCTCTATTTGTGTGAGGAAAATGATAAAAATGTCATATGAGTACAGTGTTGTTGTATGACCGCGCAATTGTCATTCAAAGTGTGAGAGCGCTGAAAGCTGAAAAATGGCCTGGGCAGGAAGGGGGTGAAAGTGCCTGGTATAGAAGGAGTTAATGAGTGCCCAATAATCATCCCATCCCCATCCAAGTTTATTAACCCCTAATGAAAACACAAAAAAAAGCTGCTGGACTGTTTCCTGTCTGAAGCAAGTATGTGGAAGTTCAGTGTGCCTGGTTGTGTGCAGGGTAGAGGGGGTCCCTATTCACCAGCGCCTCCTACGGGGGGGGGGAGGGGATGGTCTATAAAATGGATGAAGAGTATACCCCTAAATTATAATAACTTACCTTTGTCGTTTTCTGTATTCTTCGTCCTTTGTAATTCATGATCACCCATATTGACTACTTATTGTCCTTACAAGGTCACCTTAAAAGAAGAACACAGACCTTCATATAAATACTGGGGGACCCCAAAGGAAAATATCTAGGCAATGTGATCAGATTATAAATGATTACGTTTTCCTTAAAGCAGAGGCACCTGTTTTATGTCACATGATATTTGCACAAATGTTCATACAATCTCAATTTTTCAAGGAAAAAAAATACACTAGCTACATTTTAGAGCCCCCAACACAATAAAATCCACATTTTTTGAAAAACCATAAAAGGTGAGGTTGTGCTGAGTAAATAGACACCCAACATGCCAAGCCCTAAAAATTGCACACGACCAACCCCGCCCCCCCCCCCAGAAATATTAAAAAAAACAAAAAAAAACGAAGATAACCAAAACTGCCTATATGTGCCATACAGCTCATTAGACATGTGCACTGCCGAAAACCTCTTTGTTTTTTTTCCCGGATCGTTCATGATGATCTATATGCGTTATTTCGGAAAAAAAATTGAATTTGAAATTTGTTATGTTCCATTCGTATAGATGCGGTATTCGTTATTTTGAACATGAGGCAAAAAGGAAGTTCTGGACAGCCGCACTCCGGAATATAGCCTTTATTAGTAAAAAGTCCAACAGATGCAAGCCACAGCAAAAAATGGGACAAACGAGCCAACGCGTTTCACACTTAGTACAGTGCTTAGTCATAGCTCAATTCGTTATTTTGAATATTCGTAACTTCGGATACATTCGTCTTCGTTGCGTTCACCAACAGCCAAATTTGAAAGGAAATGGCAAGACCTATAATTTAATAGTTTGTAGCTATTATTATAGTTTTTAATAAAAACTATAATAATAGTTATAAACTACCCTGTTTCCCCGAAAATAAGACCTAGCGTGATTGTCAGTGATGGCTGCAATATAAGCCCTACCCCCCCAAATAAGCCCTACCCTGTTTCCTCAAAAATAAGCCCTACCCTGAAAATAAGACCTACAAAGACTTTAACTAGGGCTTATTTGGGGGGGTAGGGCTTATATTGCAGCCATCACCGACAATCTGGCTACGTCTTATTTTCTGGGAAACAGGGTATTAAATTATAGGTATTGCAATTTCTTTTTATTATTATTATTAAATAATAATAATAAAAAAAAACTGTAATAATGGTTAATAAACTTAATAATTTAACTACTTCCTGGACCGCTCATCACACATATACCGCGGCAGGGCAGCCTGGTTGCGTAAAACAACGTACCCGTACGTCGTCCGCACTTTCTGGTTTCGGGGGCCCGCGCCGCCGGCGACCCGCTCCTGCTGACACTCTTCGTCTAGTCTCAGCATGCCCCACACAGTAAGAAAGCCCCTGTAGGGAACACATTTAACCCCGCTGTTAAACCCTTCCCTGCCAGTGTCATTTATACAGTGACAGTGCTTTTTTTTTTTTTTTTAGCACTGATCACTGTATTGGTGTCACTGGTCCCCAAAAAGTGTCACTTAGTGTCCGATTTGTCTGCCACAATGTCGCAGTCTCGCTAAAAAAAATCACTGATCGCCGTCACTACTAGTAAAAAAAAAAAATTAAACATCCATAAATCTCTCCCGTAGCTTGTAGACGCTATAACTTTTGCGCAAACCAATCAATATATGCTTATTGGGATTTTTTTTTTTTTTAGTCAAAAATATGTAGCAGAATAGATATTAAGTAATAAATTGCGGTGCTTTACTATGTTCAAACACTAAAAACTACACATGTGCAACTCTCACCATACCAGGGAGGTCCAAAATTAGGAACTCCGGGTGTAGATAAAGTCTAAACAATTGATATTCCACTCAAATGTGCAACCAGAGGTCACAGAAAGACCAACATTGCATCAAAAAATGAATCTAAATAATGCTGACGTAGAGTCCCTATAAATAAGATGGTTAGAAAAAAGTTTCCAATCAATAAAGTTCCTCCAAAGTTAATGAATAAGCAGGGGGCCAAGCTGCTATAAAATCAATAGTAAAGGAGTAGCAAAAATCAAGGAGGATAATAAGTAACCAATTAGTTGTGTACCGAGCAGGGGCGGACTGACAACTCATGGGGCCCCCCGGGCAATAGGAGATTATGGGGCCCCCAGGCAATCAGAGATTATGGGGCCGCATAGTATACACACACACACACAGTATACAATTACACAGTATTCACATACATGTACACACAGTATACACAGTGTCCCTGGTCCATACTGTCTATTGGCTGTCCCTGGTCCATACTGTCTATTGACTGTCCCTGGTCCATACTGTCTATTGGCTGTCCCTGGTCCATACTGTCTATTGGCTGTCCCTGGTCCATACTGTCTATTGGCTGTCCCTGGTCCATACTGTCTATTGGCTGTCCCTGGTCCATACTGTCTATTGGCTGTCCCTGGTCCATACTGTCCCTGGTTTTACTAAGGCTGGCAACCCTGACGGGGCCATATGGAGAGTGATGGATGAAGGGCACGTGATCAGTTGCTTACATCAAAAAGTATAAAATTTATTCATATGAAAATAAAAGCCAATAAAGGCAAATAAAAGCAATTAAATAATGCCAATACTACGTATCAATACAAACAGGTAACAAAATATAAAAAACATGGAAATTTAAAGATAAAAATGGGTTAAAAGTATCATGAGCCCATATTGAGGCGGGTGTTTTAGAGTTGGCTGACGCGTTACCTGACCACCCCGGGGTCATTTTCTGGGCAGCGGGACATGCAACACCATCTCTTTCAGCTTTGCTATAATTTCACAATACTACTTTTCTCAAACCCAAACAGATCCTCACAAGCGCAGGAGTAATCTTTCCTTGTCCACAATTTGCATCAACCCTGACGGGGCCCCCCTAGTGGCCCAGGGCCCTCGGGCAGTGCCCGAGTGGCTCAATGGTCAGTCCGCCCCTGGTACCGAGAATCAGAAGCAAACATCCCAGGTGCCAAATATCATCTAAAAAAAAAATGTGTCAAACACAATAAAGACATAGTGCAACATATGTGCTACTTATGATATTCTGAAATTGCTCTAACAATATTATGACAAAATAAACAAAGAAAACAATTGATAAAAATAAATGACGTGCATAAATCCAAACAGTGCAGCATAAATAATAATCTCAAACTAGATGGTAACGATAAGTGCACCAAAGTGAAACACAGCAATATGTGCAGCATTCTAAGGACAAAGTGCCACGCATGCTCCGAATAAATAAAGAGATGAAAGCTATTGGGCACTGCCCCGTTTATAGTCCCGACGTACGTGTTTTACGTCACCGCGTTTAGAACGATCGGATTTTCCGACAACTTTGTGTGACCGTGTGTATGCAAGACAAGTTTGAGCCAACATCCGTCGGAAAAAATCCTAGGATTTTGTTGTCGGAATGTCCGAACAAAGTCCGACCGCGTGTACGGGGCATTAGTGTCTACCACATCCCCATTAACACATATGACTAGTTTCGAAGAAGCTTGTAAAAAAGATCCGCACGCTAGAGGCACAATCTCTACTATATATTCTCACCTGCTGGTTCATTCCAGTAAAGACAAATGATCCTATGTCCAGAAATGGGAGGAGGACCTTGAGCGTACTTTTGATAATTCAGATTGGAAATATGGTCAATAACAAAAACAGCTTCCCCTAATATATCGGCGGTTGAGGCTAATTATAAAGTTTTAACACGCTTGTATCTAGTACCTACTAGAGTAGCAAAATATGTGCAAAATTATTCGGCGCAATGTTTTCGAGGTTGTTTGGACCCTGGCACATACCTTCATATCTGGTGGTCGTGTCCATTAGCTCAAATATTCTGGAGGGGAATTATTAACATTGCAACTAACCTTATTGGGAAAACAATCCCTTTCGATCCAGCAATGGCCCTTCTCAACTTAAAACCTGAATTCATAACGCATACCCAATTCAAATTGTTGGTATATCTCTTCACAGCAGCTAAACAGACTTTAGCAAAATCTTGGAAATCACCAACATTAGATATAAATGAAGCAAAAGCTGAAATGAATTACTATATGACTCATGCCAAGATGATAGCTATAGAATTGGACACGATCCCCAGATTTGAGGTAATATGGCAGCCTTGGATTACATATTCCATGCCAACCCTAGACAAGAGTGTTCTACTGCCATGTTAGTTGTGATAACATGATATAGGCTATATTTCAGCCCTAGTTGTTGTGGTAACTTTCGCCCTGACCTCGCGGATTCTTTCCCTTAACCTTCTTCTCTTCTCTAGACAAGAGTGTTCTACTGCCATGGTAGTTGTGATAACAAGACATAGGCTATATTTCAGCCCTAGGTGTTGTGGTAACTTTCGCCCTGACCTCGCGGATTCTTTCCCTTAACCTTCTTCTCTTCTCCCCTTCCTACTATACTTTCTTTCCTTTCTTTTCCTTATACTATATTATTCTATGATATTGAAGCTCTAATTGATATTTAAATAATAATCTCAATTACTGTCTAGAAATAGAAATAAAACAAGGCAAAAGATGTAGCAGAACTTACATAACTCCTTTAATTCTATTCTTTTGAAATGGACAAGGACTCCAAAGTTCTTTTTATCTCCTATTTCTTTATTTCCTTTTAAAATATATTGCCTTGTGTTAGAATATATTGTCTTGTTTTACGATATTATTAATGAATTAACTATTCTATAATTGTAAATGAGCTTCCTTACATTGAATGTATGTTATTATTCAATGTTATCTATACATAATCTTCGTACTCAATAAAACTATTTTGACAAAGAAATAAATGTTTCAGAATGATTTCCTCCAGGTGTAGCCAATGTTGTGAGAAAATTGTGAAATAAAAGTGAAAATGGTTAGAAATAAATATATCACATAGATTGTCCCATACACAATCAAATCCCCATTGTGACAATTAAATAAAGAAATGTGTCCAAAATAGGTTCCTCCAGGTGTGACCGATATAGAGAAAAAGTGAAATGGAAGTGATGGTTCCCCCAGCCTCTCACCTCACGGCTGAACGATAACAGCCAAGCCAGCAAAGGATAACCCAGGCAACTCCCGATCTCCCCGATAAAGGATCCCCCCGGGGGTCACCAGACTTCCGCTTCCAGATAACCCAGGCAACTCCCGATCTCCCCGATGACGGATCCCCCCGGGGGTCATCCGACTTCCGCTTCCAGATAACCCAGGCAACTCCCGATCTCCCCGATGACGGATCCCCCCGGGGGTCACCTGACTTCCGCTTCCAGATAACCCAGGCAACTCCCGATCTCCCCGATGACGGATCCCCCCCGGGGGTCACCAGACTTCCGCTTCCAGATAACCCAGGCAACTCCCGATCTCCCCGATGACGGATCCCCCCCGGGGGTCACCAGACTTCCGCTTCCAGATAACCCAGGCAACTCCCAATTTCCCCGATGACGGATCCCCCCGGGGGTCACCCGACTTCCGCTTCCAGATAACCCAGGCAACTCCCGATCTCCCCGATGATGGATCCCCCCCGGGGGTCACCAGACTTCCGCTTCCAGATAACCCAGGCAACTCCCGATCTCCCCGATGACGGATCCCCCCGGGGGTCACCCGACTTCCGCTTCCAGATAACCCAGGCAACTCCCGATCTCCCCGATGACGGATCCCCCCGGGGGTCACCCAACTTCCGCTTCCAGATAACCCAGGTAACTCCCGATCTCCCCGATGATGGATCCCCCCGGGGGTCACCCGTCTTCCGCTTCCAGATAACCCAGGCAACTCCCGATCTCCCCGATGACGGATCCCCCCGGGGGTCACCCAACTTCCACTTCCAGATAACCCAGGTAACTCCCGATCTCCCCGATGACGGATCCCCCCAGGGGTCACCCGACTTCCGCTTCCAGATAACCCAGGCAACTCCCGATCTCCCCGATGACGGATCCCCCCCGGGGGTCACCAGACTTCCGCTTCCAGATAACCCAGGCAACTCCCGATCTCCCCGATGACGGATCCCCCCCGGGGGTCACCAGACTTCCGCTTCCAGATAACCCAGGCAACTCCCAATTTCCCCGATGAGGGATCCCCCCGGGGGTCACCCGACTTCCGCTTCCAGATAACCCAGGCAACTCCCGATCTCCCCGATGACGGATCCCCCCGGGGGTCACCCGACTTCCGCTTCCAGATAACCCAGGCAACTCCCGATCTCCCCGATGATGGATCCCCCCCGGGGATCACCAGACTTCCGCTTCCAGATAACCCAGGCAACTCCCGATCTCCCCGATGACGGATCCCGCCGGGGGTCACCCGATTTCCGCTTCCAGATAACCCAGGCAACTCCCGATCTCCCCGATGACGGATCCCCCCGGGGGTCACCCAACTTCCGCTTCCAGATAACCCAGGTAACTCCCGATCTCCCCGATGATGGATCCCCCCGGGGGTCACCCGTCTTCCGCTTCCAGATAACCCAGGCAACTCCCGATCTCCCCGATGACGGATCCCCCCGGGGGTCACCCAACTTCCACTTCCAGACAACCCAGGTAACTCCCGATCTCCCCGATGACGGACCCCCCCGGGGGTCACCCAACTTCCGCTTCCAGATAACTCAGGCAGATTCAGCTCCAAGAACATAAGGAGGGAAGGACTCCATAGTGTGATAAAGTATAACAATCTTTATTAAAAGCCTCTAAACACTTACATACTAAATCTCCACAACCAGCGATAAAAGAATGCAGCTGAACACCGCTCACCGATCCCGGGTCGTCGGTTCCCCGATCACGAGAGATGTCTTGGAGATGTGGAGATGTCTTTATTGTGTTTGACACATTTGTTTTTAGATGATATTTGGCACCTGGGATGTTTGCTTCTGATTCTCGGTACACAACTAATTGGTTACTTATTATCCTCCTTGATTTTTGCTACTCATTTACTATTGATTTTATAGCAGCTTGGTCCCCTGCTTATTCATTAACTTTGGAGGAACTTTATTGATTGGAAACTTTTTCTCCAACCATCCTATTTATGTCGACTCTACGTCAGCGTTATTTAGATTCATTTTTTTTATGCAATGTTGGTCTTTCTGTGGCCTCTGGTTGCACATTTGAGTGGAATATCAATTGTTTAGACTTTATCTACACCCGGAGTTACTAATTTTGGACCTCCCTGGTATGGTGAGAGTTGCACATATGTAGTTTTTAGTGTTTGAACATAATAAAGCGCCGCAATTTATTACTTAATATTTTGTCAATTGGTGTGTGAACACTGTTATTTGTGGCAGCTACTATTTTTTTTATCTCGCAAGCCTGTGCTATATTTTTATGATTCTCTAGTAGTTACCTTATTTTTTTTAAAAAATTTTTATTGGGGGCGCATGCGCGAGGCTTTACATGGCAGACGTGTCTCTGTGAAGCTCCGCACTCCCCGCCGCACACCCGGGACTATAAAGCCTAACTGAACCGACAAATCGGAGCCATTTCCACGGGGATCGCTTCTCCATACATCAGTGCCCCTTCCGGTATGGTATTAACGGGCCACCGCCGAAAACCGAACCATAAACCCATCAAAGAAGCGCTGGCCCGCGCTTCCTCCAAGATGGCGTCGAAGGCCCGGAACCTGGCTGATCTCTCAACAACATCTCCAGCTCGCTCTGATATACCTGACAGCGAGGAGGAGACTGACATACAAGAAGGCTCAGGTGGCTCACCACCCGCCCCTGATACAGGTATGTCACAAGCTGCCTTTATGAGAGTCATGGAATCTATGTTACATAAGGCCCTTAAGGCAACATCAGACCAGATCACTACTAGCCTGACACGTGAGATACGCGAGATAGGCCAGCGCACAGCAGACCTGGAAACGAGGGTAGATGACATAGAACTCACCCTCCAAGAACAAGCACAAGAGCAAATTGCTCTCAGAGAGGAGAACTCTATGCTTTTATCCCGCCTCGAGGACGCGGAGAATCGCTCCCGCAGATCCAATCTACGCCTCAGAGGCATCCCAGAAACAATTGATGACCTGCAATCTTTTACAACAGCACTTTTCCAAGAGCTAGCACCTTCCATACCCATCGAACGCCTTGAATTCGACAAAATTCACAGAGCGCTCACCAGGCGCCAAACAGACGGTCCACCTAGAGACATTATCATCAAGCTGCACTTTTTTCGCACGAAGGAACAGCTCCTGGCGGCCGCCCGCAACAACAACACCCTGCAATTCCAGAGTCATACATATCAATTGTTTTCCGACTTGGCACCCCTCACGATTGCTAAACGCCGCGCCATGAAGCCTCAGCTACAGGTACTTATACATCATCAACTTAAGTACACATGGCGGTTCCCGTTCGCATTGCAATTCTCCTATCAAGGTCAGCAACATACCTCTACCACACCAGAATCTCTCCAAAAGCTGCTGGAATCACTCAACCTATCTCCCCAGTCTGCCCATTCAGACACAGCCCTTCCTCGCACTCCAGCCAGATCTGCCTCGCAACCATACACCATCACTCCCAAACGGAGAAACCCCGGACCGCCATCCATCCGGAAGGGAACTCCAGCCAGGTTATCCGAATACTCCTATCGCAGCCCGAAATCCCGAGCTCCACGCTGAAAACAAAGGAACTACCTTTTCTATTCTTTTATCTCCTCTTCTTTTTTGAATACGCAGGTACTCGGTTGCACATGCAGAGAATGTCTCCATGCCACCTTAGAGACCCCACTCGTGACCGAGACCTGCTAGAGGACTCCCGTCAAGAACGGATATATGGTAACCTGAAATTGTTCTCTTTTCAGGGCTCGTAGGCCTTTTAAGGCCTTCTCAGGTTCAGTTATGTTGTTCAATTTTTCTTTTACACCTAAAAACCCTTTTTTATTTGTTATTATACCCATGTTGTTCTTAAATGCACAATTCTGTTTTGCACATACCCAGAGCGTACTTGACCTGGTTTGCATCTTGTGAACCAGGTGAACCCTGCTACTCTGTCGTTTTCAAGATTTAATACCGGTAATGAATCAACTAGATAGCTTCTATGCTTTGGCTAATCTACCGAGAATTTCATGCACACTTTCCTAGTATGTACCCCACATCATCCCCATCCCCTCCCCCTCCCCCCCTCCTCCCCCCTCTTCCCATCCCCCCCTCCCCCCTCTCCCCTCCCTCCCTCCCCCCCCCTCCTCCCTACTCCCCCTCCTCCCTTCTTTCCCTTCTCCAACCCTCCCCCCCTCCTTTCTCCCTCCCCCTCCCAGTTTTTACCTCCCTTATTCCTCCCTATCCCACCCTCCTTCCTCTCCAACCCCCTCTCCCCTCAACCCATAGACACTAATCTCTTATGGTGAATGTCAACACCCGAAAACTCACATGTGTGCTTAGCAGTTATTGAATAGAACTGTACCATACGCTCTTATGTTCCCCACCCCCCACCCTATACTTGATATTTTGCTGATAATTACATTATCAGGGGGCAATGGGGACGATTTCGTATTTTTCACTTTACTTTGTTTTGTTGTTTTCCATTATACCTACTTTTTAAATCACTTTTAGTCACTTGCTGCTCAGCGGTGCATCCACTCTTTGACCGAAACTTTGGTCGCAGAGTCAGTGCACGCATTTGTCGGGCTCTACTGACGCGCTGCCCCCTTATCAGGGGGGCCGCTCAGTGCTCCATCCGACCCACTATGCTCTCCCTCCCCCCCCCCTCCCTCTCCCCCCTTTTTGACTCTATATCTTTACTCCCCTCCCTTTTTCTGTGCCGGTTGACCCGCGTGGGCCCCCCCTTTTTCTTCTTTGATACTTACCACCCACACACCCCATAATGGCCCCACTTGAGATTCTTACCCTGAACGTTAAGGGGTTAAATTCCCCACATAAACGAGTAAAAGCATTCCAAACCTTTGCGTCCCTGAAAGCTAAAATCGTAGCCCTCCAAGAAACCCATTTCTCCACACACCAAACACCGAGATTTTTTAGCTCTAAATACCCACAGGTATTTACTGCTTCAGCAAAAACAAAACACAGAGGAGTTTTACTCGCTTTTCACCACACCATGCCATTTACCCCCCTCACTGAAATAAAAGACCCTGAAGGTCGCTATCTCATCTTAGTGGGACTATTACAGGACATACCCACAACCTTCGTCTCCTATTACGCCCCTAATACAAACTCGAATCCTTTTTTCTCGCATCTCTTACAAGTTGTGCAAGCACACTGCAAGGGAACTTTGTTCCTTTGCGGAGACTCCAATTCAATACTACAACCACACGCAGACAAATCACCCTATGCCCCTGAACATTACTCCCCCTCTTCACAATTTCGTAAACTTATACAGTCAGCCTCCCTCATAGACACGTGGAGAGAACTCAATCCCACCAAGAGAAACTATACATTTTATTCACATCCACACAAATCATTTTCTAGGATTGACCATATATTCACCTCAATAGCTTCTGCACCACTTCTCCTTCACTCACACATCCAACCAATTACATGGACGGATCATTGCGCCGTTATTACCACAGTGTCATCCCTAATCCCACAATCTACTAATAGATCATGGTGTATGAATGATTCCCTCCTAACCAATCCATCATACTGCCTAGATATTCAAGTAGCCCTTAAAGATTACCTAAAACACAATGCAACCCCCGATATCTCCCCCATCCTCCTCTGGGAAGCACACAAACCCGTGATTCGTGGCACATGTATCTCAGTGGCATCCCATCTTAATAGAGACAAGAAGCTCAAAATACGCCAACTTGAATCAGATTACCATAATAGTTTCCTTTTATTCCAATCCGACCCAACTGAATCACGCAAATTAACATTAGAAAAAATTAAGCTGGAACTAGATCTAATCTTAGCCGAGACGGCTGATAAAACAATCCGTAGAACAAACCACACGATTTATACAAAAGCAAATAAACCAGACACCTATCTGGCCCTGCGTCTACGTAGACCAGACAGTGCTCGTGTTCCCATTAGACTCAGACTGGCTAAAGACGAAATCACTAGCAATCCTGTTAAGGTTCTCTCGGAGTTCCGTAAACAGTTGGCAAATCTCTATGATTCTAAAACAGCATTTCCACTACGCCAAGCAGAAAAACTGTTTCATAACTTACCTATACCAACCTTGTCTGAATCCAGTCGCGAGCTGATGGAGAGTATGATCTCGACAGACGAAGTACTAGCAGCCATTAAAACCCTAAAACCTAATAAGCGCCCAGGCCCTGATGGCCTCCCCAGTCTCTACTATAAAAAGTTTGCCACTGAACTAGCCCCCCTTCTTACCAACACATTCAATACCATACTAAAACAACAATCTTTTGGCAGGGACACATTGACTGCTCTCATCTCTATGATCCCCAAACCAAACACTGATAGCACGTTATGGTCCAACTTTAGACCAATCTCACTTCTTAATGTGGATATTAAGATTCTAGCCAAAGTCCTCGCCCTACGTCTCAATCCCATCATTGGTGGCTTGATACACAAAGACCAGGTTGGTTTTATACCCAAACGACAAGCGAGCGATAATATCAGACGAGTAATTCTTTTGCAACATCTGGCCCGTTCCCGTAAGATCCCCATGCACCTCCTTTCCTTAGATATACGCAAAGCCTTCGATACAGTCTCATGGCCCTACCTAATTTTTATCCTCCAACGTTGGGGCTTCGGTCCCAACTTCTTAAATTGGATCAAGGCCCTTTATAACCACCCACAAGCGTATGTACACTACTCCGGATTCCGATCAGATCCTTTTCCAATAGCACGGGGGACTAGACAGGGATGCCCTTTATCCCCCCTGCTCTTCGCACTCACTATCGAACCCCTGGCAGCCCTGATTAGATCTAATCCCGATATTCGAGGCTTAGACATAGCATCCACCTCTCACAAAGTGTGCCTCTTTGCTGATGATGCACTTCTCTTCATTACTTCACCCCATACCACATTACCCAACCTTATGAACATCCTAGATAAATTTTCTAACATATCTGGACTCGAAGTCAACCAAACCAAATCGAGGGCCCTCGATGTGTCCCTGCCACAGGCTGATCTAGAAACTTTACGTAGCAACTTCCCCTTCCTCTGGTCTACCACATCGATCCCATATTTAGGGATCAAGCTCACTAAGGATCCCTCCAACCTGTTCCAATCTAATTACCTCCCGATGCTTTCACAAATATCTTCCTTACTAAATACCTGGTTACCGCTATGTGTCTCCTGGCTGGGACGTATAGCTGCTGTGAAAATGTCCCTATTACCAAAACTGTTATACTTATATAGAGTGCTCCCTATCAAAGTCCCTCCTTATTACCATAGGATTGTACAGAATAAAGTTTTCAAATATATATGGGGTCCTACTAGACCCAGAGTGGCGAGACCGATTCTTCTCCGCAACAAGCTCTACGGCGGCCTGGGCATTCCCAATTTCTCACACTACTATCAGGCAGCCCGCCTAGCACAGTCTATTTTATACCACGCCAAGACGGAGACCCCACTTTGGGTGGCCCTCGAAGCCATTGATTTACACCCGCTTAATATAGGTAACCTGCTATGGCTTCCTACATCAGCTAGAGGACCCATAGCTAACCCATTAACACTTCACACACTTAAACTTTGGGATAGACTAAAAGCTCCATTTAAACTAATCTCTCCACACTCGCAACTTCTGTCTTATTTAGGTCACCCTCAATTCCTCCCAGCCTACACAGAACCAACCTCATTCCATGCCTGGGTCCAGGCGGGTCTGACTCGCATCTGTGATCTCGTTAGTGGAGACACTGTGAAACCCTTTCCAATTATCCAGGAGCAAACACAACTTCCTCACAGGGAATGTTTCCGCTACCTCCAAATTAAACATTTTGTGCAAATAACTATAAAAACCAACTCTGGTCTGGATACTCAGACCGAGTTTGAGCATATGTGCGAGTCTGATCCGCATGCCCCTGGTATTATCTCCCGCCTATACTCCCATCTTACATTACCACCCCCAGACCTACCCACATATGCACAAAGATGGTTGAGAGACCTCGACACTACCCTCGAACCAGAAGACTGGTTGACCATATGGTCTAACACAAAAAACTCATCCCAGAATGTTATTGCCTCAGAAGCGAACTATAAAGTGCTAATGCGCTGGTATCTAGTCCCAGCTAGAATTGTTAAGTTTCTACCAGACTCCTCCCCAAACTGTTTCAGAGGTTGTGGGGAAAGGGGCACGCACCTACATATATGGTGGACATGCCCACAAGTACAACGCTTCTGGGCGATAATATTTCAGATGGCAACCACCCTACACCAAACCACTTTATCCCCTAGCCCCAAAATAGCCCTCCTCAACCTCTTTCCACAAGACTACACCAGATCACAACTCCGACTTCTCCTACATTTATTCACAGCAGCCAAACAGACGATAGCTAAGGCCTGGAAAACCCCCACTCTTAACATAGTCGAAACAAAGAATAGGATTACCCAAGCAATGATACATAGCAAAACAGAGGCAAAAATCCTAGATAAAGCCACCCAACACAACAGAGTCTGGCGACCCTGGGTTGAACTATTTTTGCCAACAGATATCGATGAAGACCTAGTAACGCTTTAAGCAAGCCTAGACGTCGCCCCGAGACTCTATTTTGGCTCCTGTGCCCGCGCGGGCTGACCGGCACCCCCCTCTTCCCCCTTCTCCTATCTACAACTTTCCCCCCTATACCCCCTCTTTACTAACCCCCCTTTTTTTTCATAATTTCACCTCTCCACTCCACCTTACCCTCCAAAACTGAAAATAAGTAATATACTCTGTTACTAGCAATACTTTTGAGGGCCCCCCCACCACTGTTGTTGGGGACTGACCCAAATTTATAGTGTTAAAAAAGGGACCATACTTCCCTTTAATCTCTCAAATATATACGTATCTAGTTCCAGCATGCCGCACAATTTAGAAATATACATGTTATCCTAGCACTTAGTTTTCATTAAACCAAAGTTCTCAGGCATTATTTTTATGTACACTGTCATATATTCAATTGAAACTATGTATGGAACTTAATGTAACAGCTGTATGTGAAATTACCAATAAAATATTTGAAACAAAAAAATTTTTATTACATACCGTATATACTCGAGTATAAGTCGTCCCGAGTATAAGTCGAGACCCCCAATTTACCACAAAAAACTGGGAAAAACTTATTGACCCGAGTATAAGTCGAGGGTGAGAAATGCAGAGGGTCAATAATGTCCATCTGCAGCTGCCTGCCTCCCTGTGTCCTGTGCAGCCTACCTGTACCCTGTACATGTGTGTCCTGTACATGTGTGTGTGTCCTGTACATGTGTGTCCTGTACATGTGTGTCCTGTACATGTGTGTCCTGTACATGTGTGTCCTGTGTGCATGTGTGTCCTGTGTGTATGTGTGTCATGTGTGTCCTGTGTGTATGTGTGTCCTGTGTGTATGTGTGTCATGTGTGTCCTGTGTGCATGGGTGCATGTGTGTCCTGTGTGCATGTGCAGCCTACCTGTGTCCTGTGTAGCCTTCCTGTGGCGATCTCCATCCTCAGACAGCGGCCGTGTGATGATACTCTTCGGCGGCCATTCCACAGTTCAAAAGCCGCGCCTCCTTCTCGTCTGTGATAGGCTGACCGCTGACTGCCTATCACGGACATTCTCTCATTCTCATACCACGGACGAGGATGAGAGAATGTCCGTGATAGGCTGTACACTGACAGCTGTTCAGCCTATCACAGAAGAGCAGGAGGCGCGGCTTTTAAAAGCTGGAATAGCCTCCGTGCATTATCAGCACACGCCGGCCGCCGTCTGCCTGCATGACACGCTGATCATGCAGACAGACGGCGCGGACTCGAGTATAAGTCGAAGGGAAACTTTCAGCCCAAAAAAAAGGGCTGAAAAATTCGACTTATACTCGAGTATATACGGTATTTGCTTTGTTTTATTTTTTTTTGGTGTGCGCACAAGTATCCATTATTCTCTCTATGTAGCAGAATACATATTGGTCTAAACTGATGAAGAAATTTGATTTTTTTTTACATATTTTTTTGATAGGTTTTATAGAAGAAGGTAAAAAAAAAAAATCAACATTGTCGCTATTTTTTTGTTTATAGCGCAAAAAATAAAAACCACAGAGGTGATCAAATACCACCAAAAGAAATCTCTATTTGTGGAAAAAAAAAAAAAAAAGACATCAATTTTGTTCGGGTACAGCGTCGCACGACCGCGCAATTGTCAGTTAAAGCGACACAGTGCCCGTATCGCAAAAAAATGGCCTGGTCATTAAGGGGGGTAAATCCTTCCGGGCCTGAAGTGGTTCATTATAATAGAATGTTCTTTGTTCCTTCAGATTTGACAATTTTTGTTCTTATTTTCGGATTTTCGTTTTTTCTAATTTTCGTTCTTATTTTCGTTCTTTCAAATTTTCGGATTTTCAAAATTCGGAATTTCGTACTTTAGAATTTTCGGATTTTCAAAAATTTGTTTTCGGAAAAATTCGTTAAACGGTCTTACTTTAATTTGGATTTTTCCGAATTAACGAGTATGCCGAATTTTAACAAGGAATATGAAAAGAGAAGGATTCCCTTTGGGGTAGGACTTTAATGGCACTTAGATAAGGTAACAAGTCAGAAATAGAAACATAATCAAAATTTACTGAAATACATAGATAAAAACATAGAGCATGAAGTGTACATGTCAACCATAATGGATACTGCAAAAAATTGAAGTAGATGGTAAGTGAAATTGATCCTTCACCCGACGCGTTCACAGGAGACTATCAGGAGAGACACACGTTGAACATCTAGAGGTCCAAGTGTCTCCATATACAAAAATCTGGAGAGGGACATCATTCTCCTAACCTACCCTGGTGCATACACCCAGGACTCCCTCTATGGGCCTCAGCTGGTCCTCTTTTGTGCCTTTTGTGACCCACAAATAATAAGCCCCTCTTTGACGACTCTTGGGCTTTGTATTTATTTATATCTTTTATACTGGGTCCCTATAGGGCAATGGCGATCTCCCGTGGCTACTGCATTGCCTTTGATGCTGCTTATAATTTTATGGAGTGCGCTATAAGCATTTGATTGCTTCAACTAGTCTTTGTATCCTATCTACCCCTGAGGAAGGAGTATCTCTTGTAGGCTCCGAAACGCGTCGGGTGAAGGATCGATTTCACTTACCATCTACTTCAACTATTTGCGGTATCAGTTATGGTTGACATGTACATTTGGAGGTTGGCACTGTGAAACATTCACTGCTACCTTCTTATTTTAATAAGGAAAGACTAATTTGGAACGAAACTAATTGCACATGTCTACAGCTCATCAATCGAGAGATAACCAAGAATAATGGCGCTTGAAATATCGCTTTCACTCCAGCATTCCCATCATACCATGTGTGGCACAAGCATTGTGTACATCCATGCATGCTTGTTGGTTTTAACCGTTGGGTTGGTTTTAACCGTTTCCAGACTGCCCGCTTGCAACGTACTGTGGATGGGTGGCCTGTTTATAAATATTTATTATTTTTTTTAATATAACTTTGCAGGGTTTTGTAGCAGAATCCGAGACATTACAAACAGGGTGAATTATAGTTGACAAAATAACACTTTTTATCTACAATAAAGATAATATAATAATATTATCTTTATTGTAGATAAAAATTATTTTGTCATCTATAATTCACCCTGTTTAAAATTTCTTGGATTCTGCTACAAAACCCTGCAAAGTTATATATATGTAGCGCTGGTAGATTTATGATCTACCATCTGATAGGTAAATTTAGTGAATTGCTCATTATAGGAAGTTAGATTTGCCTCTGTTTCAGCTTGGCTGAGTTGCGTGTGGTTCCACTTCATGCCAGTGGGTGTCGTTGTCACCATCGTCGGGTGTTGGAAAAGCAAGGTGTTAAAGCGGATGAGTGCTCCTCTGTCCCGGAGACAACTCGGTGGAGGTGGTCCTCCGAGTTGCATTCTGGGAGAGGGTATTTAAGGGACAGACGCCATGTTTAGGCGTTCGTTTTCAGCCACCTGCAGGCCCTCCTGGCCGACAGGTATGTGTTAGAGTATCACCTCGTGGGCCTCCGTTTCGGAGGCCCACGTCACTGCAGCACGTGGGTGGGCCCAGAAGCCTGTCTGGGGCCTACCACAGCAGCAGAGGAACGGTTCTGAGCTGTCTGTCCTGAGTGAAGAAGCTGGACAACCGAGGAGATCCCAAGGGAGGACCCGTCATGGAAGGATCATGCAAAGTGCTGGTCTGGAGAGGGGCCTGGTGACTCGGTTGGAGGACGTAAGTAGTCTTATTACATGGTACTGCCGGGTTGGCTTAG
This sequence comes from Lithobates septentrionalis, assembly GCA_037952835.1. Classification (NCBI taxonomy): domain Eukaryota; kingdom Metazoa; phylum Chordata; class Amphibia; order Anura; family Ranidae; genus Lithobates; species Lithobates septentrionalis. The sequence goes on from JBBDGP010000853.1 coordinate 1,618,511, forward strand.
AGGTCCAAGTACTGTGTCTGACATTCATCGTGAACCAATACATCCTGTGGCAGAGGATCGTACAGGTTTATTTCAAGCAAGTCTGTGCCAGAGACTTTTGTTCGTGCTGCGTACTGGCTGCTAGGCAAGTGAGAGAGGCCTATCCAGGCGAGCAAAGATCGTGTCCCACAAAAAGGGGATTGCATTCAATTACAGTATTCAACTTTAAAGGATTGTTCTAAAGAAACCTAAAGAAAGGTATTTGAGCTTCCCTGCGGTTTTCCTCCTGCCTCTTTCCTGCTACTTCCTTCGTTACTTGGTTCAATAAAGCATTGAATCAAGCTTTGGTGCTTATATCGTCCAGAGGTAAACTCAACGGAACCCTAGACCTGGTGCTGGTGAAACAGGGGTATAGAGAGTGAAGGTATCAGCCCGCTTAAACCAGCAGCTCCACCGAGAGTTATTGCTACATATAAAAAAGTGCGCATATATATATATATATATATATATATATATATATATATATATATATGCACTTTTCATCTACAGTTAATCGATATTGAATTTTCAAAGTAGAAAAAAAATATTCATTAGTACATATTTTGAGATACAGTATATGTATACAGAGCATCCGGAAAGTATTCACAGCACTTCACTTTTTCCAGATTTTGTTATGTTACAGCCTTGTTAAAAAAAGGATAAAATTCATTGCTTTCCTCAAAATTCTACAAACAACCCCCCATAATGACAACGTGAAAGGAGTCTGTTTGAAATCTTTGCAAATTTATTAAAAATAAAAGCGAAAAAAAATCCCATGTACATAAAGTATTCGCAGCCTTTGCTCAATACTTTGGTGAAGCACCTTTGGCACCAATTACAGCCTCAAGTCTTTTTGAATATGATGCTACAAGCTTGGCACATCTATTTTTTTGGCAGTTTCTCCCATTCTTCTTTGCAGGACCTCTCAAGCTCCATCAGGTCAGATGGGGAGCATCGGTGCACAGCCATTTTCAGATCTCTCCAAAGATGTTCAATCGGGTTGAAGTCTGGGCTTTGGCTGGGCCACTCAAGGACATTCTCAGAGTTGTCCCGTAGCCATTCCTTTATCTTGGCTGTGTGTTTAGGGTTGTTATCCTGTTGGAAGATGAAACTTCACCCCAGTCTGAGGTCCAGCGTGCTCTGGATCAGGTTTTCATCAAGGAGGTCTCTGTACAATGCTGCATTCATCTTTCCCTCAATCCTGACTAGTCGCCCAGTTCCTGCAGCTGAAAAACATCCCCACAGCATGGTGCTGCCATCACCATGCTTCACTTTAGGGATGGTATTGGCCAGCTGATGAGCGGTGCCTGGTTTCCTCCAGACATGACGCTTGCCATTCAAGCCAAAGAGTTCAATCTTTGATTCATCAGACCAGAGAATTTTGTTTCTCATGGGCTGAGAGTCCTTCAGGGGCCTTTTGGAAAACTCCAGGCGGGCTGTCGTGTGCCTTTTACTGAGGAATGGCTTCCGTCTGGCCACTCTACCATACAGGCCTGATTGGTGGAGTGCTGCAGAGATGGTCGTTCTTCTGGAAGGTTCTCCTCACTCCACAAAGAAATGCTGGAGCTCTGTCAGAGTGACCATCAGTTCTTGGTCACCTCCCTGACTAAGGCCCTTATCCCCTGATTGCTCAGTTAAGCCGGGCGGCCTGCTCTAGGAAGAGTCCTGGTGGTTCCAAACTTCTTCCAGTTACGGATAATGGAGGCCACTGTGGTCATTGCGACCACCAATGCTGCAGACATTTTTCGGTACCCTTCCCCAGATCTGTGCCTCCATACAATCCTGTCTCGGAGGTCTACAGACAATTCCTTGGACTTCATGGCTTGGTTTGTGCTCTGACATGCACTGTTAACTGTGGGACCTTATATAGATAGGTGTGTGCCTTTCCAAATCATGTCCAACCAACTGAGTTTACCACAGGTGGACTCCAATCAAGTTGTAGAAACATCTCAAGGATGATCAGTGGAAACAGAATGCACCTGAGTTTAATTTTGAGTGTCATGGCAAAGGCTGTGAATACTTATTTAAGTGTGATTTGTTTTCGTTTTTTTACTTTTAATACATTTTGCAAAGATTTCAAACAAACTTCCTTCACATTGTCATTATGGGGTATTGTCTGTAGAATTTTGAGGAAAATAATTAATGTAATCCATTTTGGAATGAGGCTGTAACATGAAATGTGGAAAATATGAAGCGTTGTAAATACTTTTCGAAACCACTGTATATACAGTATGTCACAAAAGTGAGTACACTCCTCTCATTTTTGTAAATATTTTATTCTATCTTTTCATGTGACAACACTGAAGAAATTAAATTTTGCTACAATTTGATGCAGTGTGCGGCGTATGGTCTGAGCACCGATAGGCTGACCCCCCCACCCCTTCTACCTCTGCAGCAATGCTGGCAGCACTCATACGTCTATTTCCCAAAGACAACCTCTGGATATGACGCTGAGCATGTGCACTCAACTTCCTTGGTTGACCATGGCGAGGCCTGTTCTGAGTGGAATTTGTCCTGTTAAACCGCTGTATGATCTTGGCCACCATGCTGCAGCTCAGGTTCAGGGTCTTGGCAATCTTCTTATAGCCTAGGCCAGGGAACCTTGGTACCCCAGGTGTTTTGGAACTACATTTCCCATGATGCTCATGTACTCTGCAGTGTAGTTGAGCATCATGGAAAATGTAGTTCCAAAACATCGGGGGGGGGGGGGGGGGGCAAGGTTCTCCATCACTGGCCTAGGCCATCTTTATGTAGAGCAACAATTCTTTTTTTCAGATCCCCAGAGAGTTCTTTGCCATGAGATGTCATTTTGAACTTCCAATGACCAGCATGAGAAAGTGAGAGCGATAACACCAAATTTAACACACCTGCTCCCCATTCACACCTGAGACCTTGTAACACTAACAAGTCTCATGACTCCGGGGAGGGAAAATGGCTACTTGGGCCCAATTTGGACATTTTCACTTAGGGGTGTACTCACTTTTGTTGCCAGCGGTTTAGACATTAATGGCTGTGTGTTGAGTTATTTTGAGGGGACAGCAAATTTACACTGTTATACAAGCTGTACACTCACTACTTTACATTGTAGCAAAGTGTCATTTCTTCAGTGTTGTCACATGAAAAGATAGAATAAAAGATTTATAAAAATGTGAGGGGTGTACTTACTTTTGTGAGATACTGTATATATCTTTGTTGTTATAGTAATGACAAAATCATCACCAAAAAAGCAGCTCCATAGCACAAATGTAAAAAAAAATTATAAAAAAAATAATAAAAAGAAGAATAATTCAGGTCCATAGGATGTATATTTTTGTTTCAACATGATTTTATTTATTTTTTTTCAAACTACATTATAATAAAACAAATCTAAACCTTTCAATACTGTTCCGTTAGATCTCCAATATAAATATACTAAAAACCTTATAAGATAACCGCTTAAGTTAATCTATCACAAGGACTTAAACATAAAGTATGTAGCTTTTCTTAAATACTTTCATCAAAACATGAAAAAAAAAGGAAAAAAAAAATCATGACCCTACAGTAACACCATCCTAGATACACATATACATCTGACACTCCTGTGAATTATGGAAAACCAGGAATGCAAGTTAGCAAATCCTGCCCTAGATTAAATGTACTACAACAATACCCAACCTACAAAATATTTAAAAAGAAAACAAAAAACAGTTTCCATATGTGACCTCTAAAAATGATGGCGGTAAAGCTTGTTATGCTTGGGAAAAAGACCTGAAAATAGATTTATCTCTGGAGAAGTGAGAACATATCTTCACTAATGCACACAAAGGCTTGGCAAATGTCTCAAATAGTTGCAAGATTTGGCCGCGCTGGTACCGGACTCCAGTACAGTTACACAAGTTTCACCCACAGGCATCTAACCTATGTTAGAGATGTGCCAAAGAGCCTGGCACACTCTTACACATCTGATGGTCATGCCTGATTCTCCAACCTTACTGGTCAAAGGTCCATGGCATAATCCCCCTGGACTCAACGTACGCTCTAGACCAGTAATCACCAATCAGTGGTCCGTGAACCACTGACGGTCCACAAGAAAATTTTGGTGGTCCTCAGGGGTTCCGCCGCAAATCAACAATGTGGCGGATGTATACCATCCAAATGTTGTTTCTAGTGTTGTTCTCTATGGACTGTCAGTGTACATTACCGGATGCCTCCTCTGTAGTTCCAGCTCCTGTTAACTCGGAGGGAGGCACCAGGAGTAGTGCAGAGAGTGGGAGGTGAAGAAGGGGCCTTCTTATAACAGTGCTGATCACAGACTGTGGGAGGGAGCACGGAGCTTAAGAACATGGCTGGATAAGGAGGCGAGATCCAATGAGGAGTCTGTGTAAGGCAGAAGTGTGACGCAGAGTACGGGGGGGACAGAGAGGTAGAGCATTGTGTGTATAATGCAGCAGTGTGATCCAGATGGAGGGGGGGCAGAGGGCCAGGCAAAGGGCCGGACCATTGTGTTTATAAGGCAGCAGTGTGATCCAGGGGGGAACAAAGAGCCGGAGCATTGTGTGTATGAGGCAGCAGTGTGATCCAGGGGGAGGGGGGGCAGAGAGCCGGGGCATTGTGTGTATAAGGCAGCAGTGTGATCCGGGGGGGGGCAGAGAGCCGGGGCATTGTGTGTATGAGGCAGCAGTGTGATCCAGGGGGAGGGGGGGCAGAGAGCCGGGGCATTGTGTGTATAAGGCAGCAGTGTGATCCAGGGGGAGGGGGGCAGAGAGCCGGGGCATTGTGTGTATGAGGCAGCAGTGTGATCCAGGGGGAGGGGGGGCAGAGAGCCGGGGCATTGTGTGTATAAGGCAGCAGTGTGATCCAGGGGGAGGGGGGCAGAGAGCCGGGGCATTGTGTGTATAAGGCAGCAGTGTGATCCAGGGGGAGGGGGGCAGAGAGCTGATGCATTGCATGTATAAGGCAGCAGTGTGATCCAGGGGGAGGGGGGCAGAGAGCTGATGCATTGCGTGTATAAGGCAGCAGTGTGATCCAGGGGGAGGGGGGCAGAGACCTGGAGCATTGTGTGTATAAGGCAGCAGTGTGATCCAGGGGGAGGGGGGCAGAGAGCTGATGCATTGTGTGTATAAGGCAGCAGTGTGATCCAGGGGGAGGGGGGCAGAGATTCAGAGCATTGTGTGTATAAGGCAGCAGTGTGATCCAGGGGGAGGGGAGCAGAGAGCTGGAGCATTGTGTGTATAAGGCAGCAGTGTGATCCAGGGGGAGGGGGGCAGAGATTCAGAGCATTGTGTGTATAAGGCAGCAGTGTGATCCAGGGGGAGGGGAGCAGAGAGCTGGAGCATTGTGTGTATAAGGCAGCAGTGTGATCCAAGGGGAGGGAGGCAGAGAGACAGAGAATTGTGTGTATAAGGCAGCAGTGTGACCCAGGAGGAGGGGGGCATTTAAATTTATCTCATGTGAATATTGCATGCACAATGGTGAAAGTCCATATATGATAATCTAATTGAGAATTCCAGATAGAAATGAATTGAAAATGAATCCTTGTGATGGTGCTCCAAAGTTGATAACAGGTGCCAACACTCTCGTGCTCCCCCTTTATGGTTATCCTCATCGCAGGGCGTGTGACTGCACAATTAAGTTTGGTCTATACATGCAGTTGAACCACCCCTGGGCTCTGTGTTAATTAGACTGTGCAGGTATCCTGGATCATTTAGAGCGTTATCCTACATACAGGAAAAAGACAAGCTGGATAGTGTATTACCGTTTTAAAACCACTTTTATTAAAAAAAAATCCCAAAATAGGGTACTCGCATATTAAAAGGTGCTATAGTGCACCAAACTATGTCCAGCAGTTTTAGTATTTATAGTCACTGCAGGTAGTGCTATTGCTACTGCATCTACCTACACCATCCTATCCCCTCCCCAACGCTTGTCAACACAGGGAAACACGTGTCTGCCTCCTCCCATGTCTTCCTCTGCTTCAATGCCTCCAAAACTGCCAGGATACTCCTCCTCTCTCTCCTCTTCTGTGTTCTGTGGCAACGCTGGAATGGTGTCTGCATAAAGCGGGTCTTAAGAGGAAAGGAAGTTCTTCTCTTCTCCCCCCACTGCTCTGCCTTGAGTCCATAATGCCACGCAGAGTCTGCTCCAGCAGGAGCACAACAGGGATTGTGTCACTGGTGCATGCATGGTCACGGCTCACCATCCTTATGGCCTCCTCACATGGTGACAGTACAGTGCATGCATCCTTTATGAGCAGCCATTGGCGTGGGCCTGAGCCTGTCGTTGTGCCATACTCACACAGCCACTCGTTGACAGCCCTCTGATGCATGTGCAGCCACTGCAGCATTGCCAAAGTCGAGTTCCACCTGGTGGGCATATCCCAAAGGTGGAATTCCTGCTGAAGTTCAGCCAACCGAGCACCGGCTGCATATGACTTCCTGAAATGGCTGCAGACTTTTCTGGCATGCTTTAGAAGATCTTGCAACCTTTGGTACCTGTTTAAGAAACGCTGCACCGCCAAATTGAGGACATGTGCCAGGCATGGCACATATGTCAAAATTCCCTGTCGAAGGGCGAACAGGAGGTCAGTGCCATTATCACACACCACCATTCTAAGTTCAAGTTCGAGTGGTGTGAACCACCTCTGGGCCCTTCCACCTGATGGTACAGAGCTTGAATGGCCTTACGGGCAAAGAAATAGTTACTGGGAACCTGCCATTGTGGTACAGCATGTACAGCAAATTCACAGAGGTGTTTGTTAAGTGGTTAAACAAGATCACTTTGTATTTCTCTATCTCCCATCTGAGCAATGTTTATAGACAATGTCACTTTGCCTCTCTCTCCATTTCCCGTTTGAATAATGTTTATAAACAATGTTACTTTGTAGATCTCTATCTCCTGTCTGATCAATGTTTATAAACAATGTTACTTTGTATCTCTCTATCTTTCATCTGAACAATGTTTATAAACAATGTTTTTGTATCTCTTTACTTTCTGTCTGAACAATGTTGATAAACACTGTCAGACAATCTTTTTTTTTTAAAGCAGCGACTGCCAGAGCTGTGGTATTTTTACAGCAGCTCCAGACTTTCATTTTAAGTGCTGAGAATTGGCAGCATGTTAATGGTGGTGGTGGGGGAGGGATTGGCAGTGGGATAGAAGGACTTGATATACTAGACTCACCTTGTGCAAATTTTTGGGGGTGTGCAGTACATCCGGTTTCCTCTATGCGTACATTTTGCCCCTGTCTGTTTTTATAGTACATATTTTTTTTTATATATTTCTACGTTATTATATATTATTTTACTCCCCAAGTTTCAGTGTTATTAGTGGTGTACCCCAAAGTTCAGTGGTATTATCGGTGTACCCCAGGGTTTAGTGTTAGTACAGTTTTATTAGTAGTGTACCCCAAGTTTCAGTGTTATTAGGGGTAGACCTCAAAGTTCAGTGTTATTAGGGGTGTACCCCTAAGTTTCAGTGTTATTAGTGCTGTACCTCAAGGTTCAGTGTTATTGGTGGTGTACACCAAGGTTCAGTGATATTGGTGGTGTACCCCAAGGTTCAGTGTTATTGGTGGTGTATCCCAAGGTTCTACATTTTTTGGTGCTGTACCCCAAGGTTCACTGTTATTTGTGGAGTACCCCAAGGTTCAGTTTTATTAGTGGTGTACCCCCAAGGTTAGTTTTATTGGTGGTGTACCCCAAGGTTCAGTGTTGTTAGTGGTGTACCCCAAGGTTCAGTGTTATTAGTTGGGTACCCCAAGGTTCTGAGTTTTTGGTGCTGTACCCCAAGGTTCACTGTTATTAGTGCAGTACCCAAAGGTTCAGTTTTATTAGTGGTGTACCCCAAGGTTCAGTGTTGTTAGTGGTGTACCCCAAGGTTCAGTGTTATTAGTTGGGTACCCCAAGGTTCTGAGTTTTTGGTGCTGTACCCCAAGGTTCACTGTTATTAGTGCAGTACCCCAAGGTTCAGTCGTATTAGTGGTGTACCCCCAGGTTAAGTATTATTAGTGGTGTACCCCAAGGTTCACTGTTATAAGTGGGGAATCCCAAGGTGTAGTGTTAGTTCAGTTTTAATAGTGGTCTACCCTCATGTTTCAGTGTTTTTAGTGGTGTATCTAAAGTTTCAGTGTTATTAGTGGTGTGCCCCAAGGTTTAGTATTAGTTCAGCTTTTTTAGTGGTGTACCACCAAGTTTCCGTGTTATTAGTGGTACACCTCAAAGTGCAGTTTTATTATTGGTGTATCCCTAAGTTTCAGTGTTAACCACTTAAGGACCAAGCGTATTTTTCAGACTCTGTGTTTACAAGTTAAAATATATATATATATATATTTTTTTTTTTTTTGCTAGAAACATTATATATATATTTTTTTCTAACACCCTAGAGAATAAAATGGTGGTCGTTGCAATACTTTATGTCACACCGTATTTAAAAAAATAAGACAACTGTAAAGTTAGCCCAATTTTTTTTTGTATTGTGAAAGATAAGGTTACACAGAGTAAATTGATACCCAACATGTCACGCTTCAAAATTGCGCCCGCTCGTGGAATGGAGACAAATGTTTACTCTTAAAAACCTCCATAGGCGACGTTTAAAAATTTCTACAAGTTACCAGTTTTGAGTTACAGAGGAGGTTTAGTGACTAGAATTATTGGTGGTGGACGTTTTCTTTTGGGGGCATATTGGACTCACTATTAACCATGGTTGCTCTGAGGGGCCAATGGATTTGTTGCAATCTTACTGATACCTGCTAATGGCTGGGTGGGCTGTTTCTTACTGCTTATAAGGATGCGGTAATGCCTGGCTAATATACAGACCACTGGCATTATGGATTAAATGCAATCCTATATGGTTCTGTTCATACCACCCCTCCCTCTTTTCTTTCCCCTTTTTTGTTTCTCCCCTCATTAATTTTGAACAACATTACTGCAATATATCTGAGATTATCTTCTGCAGAACTTTTGACAAGATAGTGAGACCTGTTTCTTCCAACAACCCCTGAATGTGTCCTGGCGAAGCAAAACAGCGAAATGCGTTGACGCACAGGGGTCACTGTTGCTCTTACAGTGCATACATTCCCTCTGCACCATGTATTCATGTTTAATGTGTGTTATATGTTTTTAACTCTCTACTTTTTTGCTCTGTTTGCACAATGAATTGTTATCAATAAAATATATTTTTTTATTCAATATCGTCCAATGTGCCCCTAAAGTCCAGCCTAGGGCTGTTCTTTACCCTTTTTCTTTTCATCAGTTAGAATTATTGCTCTTGCTCTAACGATCACAGTGATACCTCACATGTGCGGTTTAAACACAGTTTTCATATGCGTTCGCTTCTGCGCGTGAGCTCAGCCAGATGGGGTGCTTTAAAGATAAGGCCTTTCCCTCACTTGGCTTCAGGCTGTGGACATGACAGGACCCGATCGTCTCCGCCGTTACGACCGTAGCGCAGCGAGAGTGGGTGGCCCTCTCCAGCCCCCGATAAAAATGATTTTGCGGCGAATCCGCTGCTGAGACCACTTTTATCTGAAAGCGGACCGTCCGCTAAAGAAGAGGATACTGGGGTTATGGTAGCTATCTGCTGCCATAACAATGATATTCCTTTTCAAACAGCCGCCGTATAATGATGCGTGAGTGGGTATAATGGTGCGTAAGTGGGTAATAGTGATGCACCCCAAGGTTCCGTGTTATTGATGGTGTACCCCAAGGTTCAGTGTTATTGGTGGTGTACACCAAGGCTCAGAGTTTCTGGTGGTGTATCTCAAGGTTCAATGTAATTGTCATTGGTGGTGTACCTCAAGGTTTGGTGGTATTGGTGGAGTACCTCAAGGTTCGGTGTTATTGTTATTGGTGGTGTACCTCAAGGTTTGGTGGTATTGGTGGTGTACCTCAAGGTTCGGTGTTATTGTTATTGGTGGTGTACCTCAAGGTTTGGTAGTATTGGTTGTGTACCTCAAGGTTCAGTCTTATTGGTGGTGTACCTCAAGGTTCTGTCTTATTAATTGTGTATCCCAATGTTCAGTGTTGGGGCCCTTACTTCTTAACCTAGTTATAAATTATATAGAATTCGGGATTAAACGTCCCATTTCAGTGTTTGCAGATGACACCAAGCTATGCAGTGGAATTATGTCCTTATGGAATTCTCCAATTTGCAAGCCGACCTCAATGCAATATACATTATAATTGTGAAACAATGTGATAAATGAGGTTTAATGTTGATAAATGTGAATTTTTGCACTTAGCAGTAAAACCATCATTCATTCTAGGAGGAAAGCTGGAGGAGTTAAGGATGTGTGTTCTGGTAGTTTAGAGACTTAATCATATCATGCAATGCCAAGCTGAAGTTTCTAAAGCTAAATAATATGGAAAGCAAAAAGGGCTGCTTCCCCCTACACATAAAACACTGGAACAGAACTTACTCCTCCAATGTCCAGAGTGTTTAAATAATCACTTATAAATGAAAAGACAGAGCATGTAGACAATACAGATAATGCTGGTATTAGCAATCTCCTGAAATGTGAGGAATATGATCACACTCAGGCAGAGTGTTCTCTTATCATAATGTAATTCTCAGCCACACATTCCTTCTCTGGAGATAAACTCCTCTGTCCCTCCCATCTGCAAACCACCTCCACAGCCACTGAAGTCCATCGCTCCACCGCTTGTCAGAGTCACTAAGCACCTACCTTTTCTGATGTCACTCCAGGGATCTTTAGACTGATAAACAATACATACCCACCAGTCAGGTGGGAATAGCTGATACTGGGCTCTCAGACACGCTGCAGTCTGTATCAATCTCTCTCTCATCCCAAGTTTCAGTGTTGTTAGTGGTGTACCCCAAGGTTCAGTAATATTGGTGTAGCACCCCACAATGCACTGTTATTATTGGTGTACCTAAAGCTTCAGTGTTGTTAGTGGTGTACCTCAAAGTTCACTGTTATTACTGGTGTATCCCAAGTTTCAGTTTTAGCAGTGGTGTACCCCAAGGTTCAGTGTTAATAGTGGTGTACACTATGGTTCAGTGTTAATGATAATTAGTGTTGGGTGAATGGTCAATACAAAATGGGGGAACACAGAAAAGCAGGGAAAACTGGAGGTACAGGGAGCAGATTGGAAGGGGGAACCAAGACTGGGATCAAAAACAAGGGGGAGCAGGTACAAGGAAGCAGGATACAGCATACATGGCAGGTGAGTACATGATATTGCACATCCATTCCAGATGCTTGTATGTGACATCACATACATCACATACAAGCATGTGGGCTGGATGCGAGAGGTGGATCAGCAGAATGAGTGTGCCAGGACAGGTAGATGTGTCTCATCTCTGCTTCCTTTCACCACTCTGCATATCTCACATTATCATAGACGAGAAGAGGGTACAGCGGCGGGGAAAATGAGCAGGAGGATACAGTGGTGGGGAAAATGAGCAGGAGGGTTTCAGAGGTGGGACAGAAGAGCAGGAGGGTAGAGCGGTGGGGAAAATGAACAGGAGGATACAGTGGTGGGGAAAATGAGCAGGAGGGTTTCAGAGGTGGGACAGAAGAGCAGGAGGGTAGAGCGGTGGGGCAGATGTGCAGGGAGGTACAGTAGTGGAAGAGATGATAAGAGGGTTCAGCAGTGGGACAGATGTGCAGGGAGGTACAGTAGTGGAAGAGATGATAAGAGGGTTCAGCAGTGGGACAGATGTGCAGGGAGGTACAGTAGTGGAAGAGATGATAAGGGGGTTCAGCAGTGGGACAGAAGAGCAGGGGGTACAGTAATGGGGCAGATGAGAAAGGGGTTTAGTGATGGGACAGAAAAGCAGGGGGGTAGAGCAGTGGAGCAGATGACAAAGGAGGTGTATTGGAGGGACAGATGAGCAGGGGCTTACAGTGGGGGTCAGGAGAGCAGGGGGAACAGAGGTGAGACAGATGTGCAGGAGGTACATTGGTGGGACAGATGTGAAAGCGGATTACAGTGGTGGGGCAGATGAACAGATGGGTTCAGTGTTAGGACAGATGAGAACGTGATTCAGTAGTGAGACAGAAGAGCATGGGGATACGGCGGTGGAGCAGATATGCAGGGAGGTACAGTGATGGGGCAGATGAGAAAAGGGGTACATTGATAGGGCAGATGAGCAGGGGGTTACAGTGGTGGGCAGATGAGCAGGAGGTGCAGTGGCGGGAGGGATGAGAAGGGGGTTCAGTGGTGGGACAAAAAAAGCAGGGGGGTACAGTGATGGGGCAGATGAGCAGGGGGTTACAGTGGTGGGAAAAATGAACAAGGGGGTTCACTGTTGGGGCAGATGGAGAAGGGGGTTCAGCGGTGGGACAGAAGAGCAGGGGGGTACAGCAGTGGGGCAGATTCGAAAGGAAGTGCATTGGTGGGACAGATAAGCAGGAGGTTACAGTGGTTGGGCAGAAATACAGGGGGCACAGAGGTGGGGCAGATGTACAAGGGGGATCAGTGGCAGGGCAGAGGAGAAAGGAGGTGCATGAATTGGGGTGATCTGAGGGGTGAAGGTGCATGAAAACTTGATCGCCTTGTCTCAAGGTCTTTTTATGTGCACCTTCTGGGGGAGAAGTACCTTGATCGGGCAAAGATGTTAAGTTTTCTGGATTCTACACCAGGTCTGGGAAATAACATTCCGCTGGCAAGTTTGACTGGGGAAATCACAGGAGAAGAGGTAGTCAAAGCTATTAAGAAAACACCTGGGTCAGACAGATCCACGGCTGAATTTGATAAGACTTTCAAATCCAGCTTGGTACCCTATCTTGTGGAGGTATTTAACATCTGTCTGCAAGAGGGTTTGCTCCCTCCCTCCATGACACAATCTGCTGTGATTCTGTTGTCAAAAGGCAAGGATCCCTCGATGATTGAGAATTGGCGCCCCATTAGCCTTCTCAATGTCGATAGAAAGATTCTGGCAAAGATCATTTTCTGGCACTTGTCGTCAGTAGCAGACAGATTGCTTTCTCGTCAGAAGCACTGTTCGGTCCAGGGCAGGAGCACTTTTTGAGCGGTGTTAGCTGTCCGGGAGGCTCTGCAATATTGCAGGGCTGAGGGCTGGGGAAAGTATTTGCTGGCATTGGATCAGGCAAAGGCTTTTGATTGTGTCAATCATCACTACCTCTGTCTTCTCCTTGACAAGTATGGCCTGGAGGGTGGGTTTATTGAATGGCTTAAGACTTTATACAGAGAGGCAGAGAACTTCATGCTTGTTAACGGTTGGGTTGGACGGCCCCTCAGGGTTGGATCGGGGGTGCGCCAGGGGTGTCCTCTGAGCCCTTTGCTATATGTGTTCGCAATCGACCCCTTCGTCAAAAGTCTAGAGAGTGGACCGTTGTGCGGGAGTGCCGGTGGGCATTTGTCAGGAAAGGTCCCCTCAGCTGGTAATATCGATCATTTGGCGTGCAGTACTGAGGTCCACCAGCAGGTGTCTCCTGGCAGTTTGGAGTTGTCAGAAGAGCTTTTTCCTGCTGGTATTTTGTCACCTTTGAGCCGCAGTACTGGCGTCCACCAGCGGAGGGATCCTGGCAGTATGGAGCAGGTATTACCCTTTGCAGACAGGTGTCACCTGACTTTAATTAGCAGCTTCAGTATAAATACCCGGCAAGTGCACACACATCTTGCCTTGGTATTGTCCTTGAGCCCTGACCTGCAGCCTGGATCCCTGATCCTAAAAACCTGATTTCTGAACCTGAAACCTGATTCCTGGAACCTGTTATCCTGTTCCCTGTCTGTTTCCTAACTCTGGACCCTGAGCCTTGTATCTGACCCGTCCCCTCCTGTGATCCATCCATCCTCTCTTGTCCTGTTTGTTTCCCTTCCCCAGCTGCTGACCTCCTGCTGACGACCCTGGCCTGGCTCTGTATATGATTTCGGTACTCCCCTTTAATTGTATATATTTATCTGTTACTATTACTATTTGTGGGTTTCTGTCTGGTATTGGTTGTTGTGCACTGAGTGATATAGGAGGTGGTTGTATTTATATTTATTCATTTATCTTTAATAAATCACATATTTTCACCTTACCTGTGTTTGTTCCTCTGTTGCTGTCCACACAGCTCTGGTCACACCTGTTACATGACAGAATACCAAGGCCATTCCTGACCAGAAGTGGCTACAGAGGAACCATCCTGTTCTGTTTACTTCAGGTGAAATGAATTTGGATGTTATCAGTTACTATGCTCTGCTGGCGTCTGAGAGTGGTGAATATCTCCGCCAGACACTGAAGGAGTGGACGAGTGACCAGTTGTTGGAAATTATGCGTTTAGCTCACACTCTGGTGGATCAGGGTTGTTTGCTGTTTGGGGATGTGCAGCCTTTAATTCGCATATGTACAGAGCTGGCCCTGCCCAGTATTCCCCAAAGGCCATGATGACTTTTCTCCACCTTTCAATGTTAATCAGGTTGTATCCCTGGTATGGCTTTTGGAGGATGATCCCACATACTTTTGTGAACACTATTCAGCCTGCTCACAACAAATGATAACAGAGTGGGTCGAGTCTGTTCAGTTTCTGGTCAGACAGGCAGAATGTAAACTACAATTTGTGCAACCAATACTTCTAGCAGGGTCTGATATGCTGCAATCAGCCCCAGCCAATCCACTACCAACCACCTCTGCCATCAGACACCTGTCAGCTCAAATGTCTTCTTCTCCTTCACAGATAGGCAACCTCAGTCGCAGCTCAGTACACCTTGCTTCCAACCGAATACCAATACCCAGTTTCTACTCCCTGCACCTATCCTGCTTTTAACCCACCTGTCTCTTCTCGGCTGCCTGCAATCCCTCAAGAACTTCTCCCAGCTACTGTTACCTCTCCCCTGCCATATTCCAACCCTCCTTTCCAGTCTGCTTCATTCCCTACCTACAGTCCTGCAGTTACCTACAGGACTCCAGTAGCTAAATCTAAAAAGAGATGGAAATTCTTTCCTACCCATTTGATCCTGCCAGTAACCCAACCTGCCTCTGCACCAGCTAATCCAATCCAGTCTGACGTCCCAGTGCTTGCTACCCAGTCTGACGTCCCAGTGCTTGCTACCCAGTCTGACGTCCCAGTGCTTGCTACCCAGTCTGACGTCCCAGTGCTTGCTACCCAGTCTGACGTCCTAGTGCTTGCTACCCAGTCTGACATCCCAGTGCTTGTTATCCAGTCTGATGTCCTGATGTCCGCTTTCCAGCCTGATGTCCTGGTACCCGCCTTCCAGCCTGAGGTGCCAGAGTTCCAGCCTGAGACGCCAGAGTTCCAGCCAGAGGTGCCAGTGCCTACCTTCCAGTTTGATGTGCCCACTTTCCAGCCTGATGAGCCCGCTTTCCAGCCTGATGAGCCCGCTTTCCAGCCTGATGTGCCCGCTATCCAGCCTGATGTGCCAACTTTCCAGCCTGATGTGCTCGCTTTCCAGCCTGATAAGCCCACTTTCCAGCCTGATGAGCCCGCTTTCCAGTCTGATGAGCCCGCTTTCCAGTCTGATGAGCCCGCTTTCCAGCCTGATGAGCCCGCTTTCCAGTCTGATGAGCCCGCTTTCCAGTCTGATGTCTCATTGCCTGCTGCCCAGCTCGACGACCTGGAACCTGCTGCTCAGCCTAATGTGTTCCTGTCCGCTTCCCAGCCTGATGTGTTCCTGTCTACTGCCCAGCCTGATGTGTTCCTGTCCACTGCCCAGCTTGGTGTGTTCCTGTCTGTTGCCCAGCCTGATGTGTTCTTGTCTGCTGCCCAGCCTGATGTGTTCTTGTCTGCTGCCCAGCCTGATGTGTTCCTGTCCACTGCCCAGCCTGATGTGTTCCTGTCCGCTGCCCAGCCTGATGTGTTCCTGTCTGCTACCCAGCCTGATGTGCCACTGTCTGCTGCCCAGCTTGAAGTGCCCGCTGCCCAGCTTGAAGTGCCCGCTGCCTGGCAGACACCATGGACTTTCCCCAGCAAAGGCTAGTTGGAGCATCCGGAGGTCGCTCCTTCGAGGGGGGTACTGTCAGGAAAGGTTCCCTCTGCTGGTAATATCGATCATTTGGAATGCAGTACTGAGGTCCACCAGCAGGTGTCTCCTGGCAGTTTGGAGCTGTCAGAAGAGCTTTTTCCTGCTGGTATTTTGTCACCTTTGGGCTGCAGTACTGGTATCCACCAGTGGAGGGATCCTGGCAGTATGGAGCAGGTATTGCCCTCTGCAGACAGGTGTCACCTGACTTTAATTAGCAGCTGCAGTATAAATACATGGCAAGTGGACACACATCTTGCCTTGGCATTGTTCTTGAGCCCTGGCCTGCAGCCTGCATCCCTGATCCTGAAAACCTGATTTCTGAGCCTGAAACCTGATTCCTGGAACCTGTTACCCTGTTCCCTGGCTGTTTCCTAACCCTGGACCCTGAGCCTTGTATCTGATCCGTCCGTCCTGTGATCCATCCATCCTCTCATTGTCCTGTTTGTTTCGCTTCCCCAGCTGCTGACCTCCCGTTGACAACCCTGGCCTGGCTCTGTTTATGATTTCGGTACTCCCCTTTACTTGTATATATTTATCTGTTACTTTTACTATTTGTGGATTTCTGTCTGGTATTGGTTGTTGTGCACTGAGTGATATAGGAGGTGGTTGTATTTATATTTATTCATTTATCTTTAATAAAACACATATTTTCACCTTACCTGTGTTTGTTCCTCTGTTGCTGTCCACACAGCTCTGGTCACCCCTGTTACATGACAGCATTACTGGTGAGCCACCCTTGAGGGGTGTAGCCTATGCTGATGATGTTTCTGTCTTTATCTCTGGGAATAGAAGAGGTGCAGGAGGTGGTCTCAGTTATAGAGCAGTATTCCGAGGCATCAGGCTCCAAGGTCAATCGTGATAAAAGTGAAGTTTTTTGGATGAGCGAGGGAGGTGAGAGCTTTGCACTTGCGGACACCTTCCTAAGGCCTCAGCGGGAAGTCAAAGTATTAGGCATCGAGTTTGGCCCTAATGATTACAGAAAGTCAAATTGGGAACCAGGCTGAATGATGCTGATGTCAAGGTGAAATGCTGGAAAGGGTGGCGGCTCTCCTTGAGGGAAAGGGTGGTCTTGATTAAGACCAACCTGATTCCTAACTTTCTGTATGTCAGTTTTGTTTGCATCTTGCCAGAGTCCTGCTATACCAGGATTTATAGTTGTTTCTTCCAATTATTATGAGGAAACAGGCTGAATCTGGTGAAGCGGAATGTGACTTACCTATCTAGGCAGAAGGGTGGCCTAGGGATGGTCAACCCGGTTGTGTTCTTCTCTCTGATGTTTTGAAACATTTTGGTAACATGCTAGCAGAGAGACCGTCTGGATGGGTAGATATTTTCCAGATCTGGTTTAGACTTTTTCTGGGCTGTTGGGAGAGTGGCGGGCCAGTGAAAAGCCTAATGCCCCGTACACACGGTCGGACATTGATCGGACATTCCGACAACAAAATCCTAGGATTTTTCCTACGGATGTTGGCCCAAACTTGTCTTGCATACACACGGTCACACAAAGTTGTCGGAAAATCCGATCGTTCTGAACGCGGTGACGTAAAACACGTACGTCGGGACTATAAACGGGGCAGTGGCCAATAGCTTTCATCTCTTAATTTATTCTGAGCATGCGTGGCACTTTGTGCGTCGGATTTGTGTACACACGATCGGAATTTCCGCCAACGGATTTTGTTGTCGGAAAATTTTATATCCTGCTATCAAACTTTGTGTGTCGGAAAATCCGATGGAAAATGTCCGATGGAGCACACACACGGTCGGAATTTCCTACAACACGCTCCGAGCGGACATTTTCCATCGGTAAATCCGACCGTGTGTACGGGGCATAAGGGTCAAGCATGGTAAGCTCCCGGCTTATGTTGCCCCATGCCTGAAAAAAATGTGTATGTGTATATAGTGTAATATAATAATATAATACCTTTTGTTTATATATTATAGGCTGAAGTAAGCCTTTATTATTATGTTTAGTCGTGTATACAGTATGTTATGCATACATAAAAATAAATAAATAATAATAAAAAAAAAAATATTTTTTGAATTTTTGTAAAAAAAAGTTGAGATGTGTTTCTTGCCAACCCAATATTGAACCCTACGGACTAAGACTGGGACGCCATTAACCACTTCCCATCCCGCGTATAGACATAAGACGGCCACAAGCCGGCTCTCTCATCCTGGGCGGCCATCATATGACGGCCTGTCTTCCCGGTCATCTATGGGGCATCCCTCGGGAACCGATGTGCGTGCCCGGTGGACGTGATGTTCGCCGGGACACCTGCGATTGCCTGTCACAGAGCAGGGACGTTGATCTGTGTGTGTAAACACACAGGTCCACGTCCTGTCAGGGGAGAGGAGACTGATCGTGTGTTCCTTGTATATAGGGACACCGATTGGTCACCTCCCCCAGTCAGTCCCCCCCCCCCACAGTTAGAATCACTCCCTAGGGAACACATTTAACCCCCCTGATCGCCCCCCTAGTGTTAACCCCTTCCCTGCCAGTGACATTTATAAAGTAATCAGTGCATTTGTATAGCACTGATCAATGTATACTTGTCAATGGTCCCAAAAATGTGTCAAAAGTGTCCAATTTGTCCACCGCAATATCGCAGTCCCGATAAAAATCGCAGATTGCTGCTGTTACTAGTAAAAAAAAAATTATAATAATAAAAATGCCATAAATCTATCCCCTATTTTGTAGGTGCTATAACTTTTGCGCAAACCAATCAATATACGCTTATTGCGATTTTTTTTTTTTACCAAATATATATATTGTGTTTTTTTTTTTTCAAAATTGTCGCCCTTTTTTTGTTTATAGCGCAAAAAAAATAAAGACCGCAGAGGTGATCAAATGCCACCAAAAGAAAGCTCTATTTGTGTGTGGGGGGGGTGATCAAAATGTCATTTGGGTATAGTGTTGAATGACCGCGCAATTGTCATTCAAAGTGTGACAGCGCTGAAAGCTGAAAATTGGTCTGGGCAGGAAAGGGGGTGAAAATGCCTGGCATTGAAGTGGTTAAAGTTCACATGCTGCGCCCCAATACTTTTGGTAATATAGTTTATATATATTATGAGCCTGCCTCGGAGAAATGTAACATCTGATTGGTGATGACTTGTGGACTCTTCATGGCTGGTTTCTTTTTAAAAATAAAAAATAAAAATCTGGTCCATAGGATGTATACAGGTTTTGTAGGCTGAAGGGGTTCATGTTTTTGTTTTAATCTGATTTTATTCGTTTTTCCAATCATAATTATAATTAACCTAATCAAAATCATTCAATCATTTTAGATCTTCCATATTAAGTAACAAATATAAATATATTTATAGAACAAATATACTTATTTCAATATTATATTATTATTTATAATAATATATATTATTATAATATTATTGTTTAATATTATAATATATAAAAATATTTATATATACAAATATAAACCAGTATAAAGATAACCTAGATATACTAAAAACCTTATAGCCAGCCGCAGTCACAAGGACTTAAAACATAAAGTACGTAGGTTATACATCAACACAAAAAAAGAAAAAAAAAAGAAAAATTCCTTTCCCTTCCTTACACAATGGCTCCACAGTAACCCCCTCCTCAAGACATATGGTGTAGTGACCTGACATTCCTGTAATTTATGGAAAATCAGGAATGCACGATGGGAAATCCTGCTCTAGAGAAAGGCCAACTCCTTACAAAAACATTTAAAAAGAAGAACAAAGCACCATTATCCATACATGATTTCTGAAAAATGATGTAAACTGGTCAGCCGTGTGAAAGGGTCCTGCTTTAGAATGCATTCACACTTCAGCGTTTTGAATCGCGGGTGAGATTTGGCGCGATTCTTTCCGCGGTTTGAAAACGGCGATGTGTGAATGACAAATCGCGGGACTCACATTTGAGAGGCCATTCATTTGAAATAAATCGCGGCAACCCGCATCACGTGAAGCATGTCGCCCAAAAGTAGCTCCTGAACTTTTTTGGGCAACATGATTTGCCGCGATTGCAGTGCGATTTATAGTGGCAGACCCGCACCGCGATTTCAGGTGTCATCAAATGAATGGCCTTTCATTTCACACATGGGCGCTTTTAAATCGCAGCAAATCTGCCCGCGATTCAAAACGTTGAAGTGTGTACGCAGCTTTAGGGTGATCCCAAAATATTGCACTTCATTGCTGTGAGGTGATATTTTCAAATAAAAGCATTTGGATGTTGCTTGAAAGATCATTGTTGTGCCGGAAAATATGAATTCCAATCTGTCACTTTACCAGTTCCCAACTCAGTGTTATTAGTGGTGTACCCCAAGGATCGGTGTTATTAGTGAACCCCAAGGATCAGTGTTATTAGTGGTGTACCCCAAGGATCGGTGTTATTAGTGAACCCCAAGGATCAGTGTTATTAGTGGTGTACCCCTAAGGTCAGTGTTATTAGTGGTGTACCCCAAGGATCAGTGTTATTAGTGGTGTACCCCAATGTTCAGTGTTATTAGTGGTGTACCCCAAGGATCAGTGTTATTAGTGGTGTACCCCAAGGATCAGTGGTATTAGTGGTGTATCCCTAAGATCAGTGTTTTTAGTGGTGTACCCCAAGGATCAGTGTTATTAGTGGTGTACCCCAAGGATCGGTGTTATTAGTGGTGTACCCCAAGGATCAGTGTTATTAGTGGTGTAGCCAAGGATCAGTGTTATTAGTGGTGTACCCCTAAGATCAGTGTTATTAGTGGTGTAGCCCAAGGTTCAGTGTTATTAGTGGTGAACCCCAAGGATCAGTGTTATTAGTGGTGTACCCCAATGTTCAGTGTTATTAGTGGTGTACCCCAAGGATCAGTGTTATTAGTGGTGTACCCCAAGGATCAGTGGTATTAGTGGTGTACCCCAAGGATCAGTGTTATTAGTGGTGAACCCCAAGGATCAGTGTTATTAGTGGTGTACCCCAATGTTCAGTGTTATTAGTGGTGTACCCCAAGGATCAGTGTTATTAGTGGTGTACCCCAAGGATCAGTGGTATTAGTGGTGTACCCCAAGGATCAGTGTTATTAGTGGTGTACCCCAAGGATCAGTGGTATTAGTGGTGTACCCCAAGGATCAGTGTTATTAGTGGTGTACCCCAAGGATCAGAGTTATTAGTGGTGAACCCCAAGGATCAGTGTTATTAGTGGTGTACCCCAAGGATCAGTGGTATTAGTGTTGTACCCCAAGGATCAGTGTTATTAGTGGTGTACCCCAAGGATCAGTGTTATTAGTGGTGTACCCCAAGGATCAGTGGTATTAGTGGTGTATCCCTAAGATCAGTGTTTTTAGTGGTGTACCCCAAGGATCAGTGTTATTAGTGGTGTACCCCAAGGATCGGTGTTATTAGTGGTGTACCCCAAGGATCAGTGTTATTAGTGGTGTAGCCAAGGATCAGTGTTATTAGTGGTGTACCCCTAAGATCAGTGTTATTAGTGGTGTAGCCCAAGGTTCAGTGTTATTAGTGGTGAACCCCAAGGATCAGTGTTATTAGTGGTGTACCCCAATGTTCAGTGTTATTAGTGGTGTACCCCAAGGATCAGTGTTATTAGTGGTGTACCCCAAGGATCAGTGGTATTAGTGGTTTACCCCAAGGATCAGTGTTATTAGTGGTGTACCCCAAGGATCAGTGGTATTAGTGGTGTACCCCAAGGATCAGTGTTATTAGTGGGGTACCCCAAGGATCAGAGTTATTAGTGGTGAACCCCAAGGATCAGTGTTATTAGTGGTGTACCCCAAGGATCAGTGGTATTAGTGTTGTACCCCAAGGATCAGTGTTATTAGTGTTGTACCCCAAGGATCAGTGGTATTAGTGGTGTACCCCAAGGATCCGTGTTATTAGAGGAGTACCCCAATGATCAGTGTTATTAGTGGTGTACCCCTAAGATCAGTGTTATTGGAGGAGTACCCCAAGGATCAGTGTTATTAGTGGTGTACCCCTAAGATCAGTGTTATTATGGTGTACCCCAAGGATCAGTGTTATTAGTGGTGTACCCCTAAGATCAGTGTTATTATGGTGTACCCCAAGGATCAGTGTTATTAGTGGTGTACCCCTAAGATCAGTGTTATTAGTGGTGTACCCCTAAGATCAGTGTTATTATGGTGTACCCCAATGATCAGTGTTATTAGTGGTGTACCCCTAAGATCAGTGTTATTATGGTGTACCCCAAGGATCAGTGTTAATAGTGGTGTACCCTGTTAAATCGAGTTATTACTGTAATAATGATAATATCAATAATTCATATTGATGAGGAAAGTTCCAAGAAAATCCCCTTAATTCTCGAGTAAAAACTCAAAAATTAATTTAATAATGAAAATAGCAAAATATTACAAAAACAATGTGAAAATGTAAAATATAAAAATAGCATCAATAAGTTTCTTATTCTTGAAATGAAGATTGTATAAATGTATCTGTGTGTGTTTGTGAGAAAGTTTGTCAGCCTCCTTCAATGTCCCTTGTGTCTGCTGAAGTGCCTGTCTCTCGCAGAAACAGCCTGTCTGTACAGCCAGTCTGTCTTTTTACTAACTTCTTACTCCTACAATTAACCCCCACCATTTTCCATAAGGCTGGCTCACAGGTTCCGCTGAGTCTTATGCCGCGTACACACGGTCGTACTTTTCGTCTACAAAAGTCCAACGGACGCTGACGGACTAAAGCTGGCTGGTAATCCGATCGTGTGTGGGCTTCTCCGGACTTTCAACGTACTTTTTTAGCCTCAAATCCGACGTACTTTAGATTTGAAACATGCTTTAAAACTTTACTTCGTAACTACGACGGACCCCGAAATCCGCTCGTCTGTGTGCTAGTCCGACGGACAAAAAGCCACGCTAGGGCACCTATTGGCTACTGGCTATGAACTTCCTTATTTTAGTCCGGTGTACGTCATCACGTACGAATCCGACCGACTTTTGTGTGGTCGTGTGTAGGCAAGTCCGTTCGTTAGAAAGTAGGCCGCAAGTCCGCCGCAAGTCCGCCGAAAGTCTGCCGGAAGTCTGTCGGAAAGGCTGTCTGACTTTTGTAGACGAAAAGTACGACCGTGTGTACGC
Organism: Lithobates septentrionalis; assembly: GCA_037952835.1. Taxonomy (NCBI): domain Eukaryota; kingdom Metazoa; phylum Chordata; class Amphibia; order Anura; family Ranidae; genus Lithobates; species Lithobates septentrionalis. The sequence continues at coordinate 1,641,514 of JBBDGP010000853.1, forward strand.
GGCATTATTGTTCCACAGAAAGACGCGGGCTTTCCCAGTTTCCCTCCCACCTTTCTGGGAGTCACTCAGTCTAACATTCCCGAGGTGTCATGTGAGAAACATTTAACTTGTATAATATAACATCTCCTTTTAACATTTAAATCAAATACTAATTTAATATTATATATATATATATATACATACATACACACACACACACACACACACACACACACACACACACACATACATACACACACACACACACACACACACACACACACACACACACACATACACACACACACACACACACACACATACACACACACACACACACACACACACACACACACACACACATACACACACACACATACATACACACACACACACACACACACACATACATACACACACACACACACACACATACATACATACATACACACACACACACACACACACACACACATACATACACACACACACACACACACATACATACACACACACACACACACACACACACACACACACACACACATACATACACACACACACATACATACACACACACACACACACACACACATACATACACACACACACACACACACATACATACATACATACACACACACACACACACACACACATACATACATACATACATACATACATACATACATACACACACACACATACATACATACATACATATATACACACACACACACACACACACACACACACATACATATATACACACACACACACACACACACACACAAATACTGTAGTCCAAGCAAAGAACTTATATTCCTAGCTAACATACTGACACTTTGTGTCTTTAAAAAGGATGTAACCTTATCTCCTCCATTTGTAATGGGGGGGAAGGCAGGCCCGGACTGGGACAAAAAATAGGCCCGGGCATTTTGGATTGAGCAGCCCATGACATGTTAGCCGGCCCCTTCCCCACTCTCCACCCTGACAGATCCCCTGAGAGAGGGGAGGGGGAACCCAGCAGAGGTGTGGGGGGGGAGGTGAAGGCTCACTAGTGCCAGGGATGATTCTCCGGTGGTCAAACAACTCCAACAAAAGCTATATGACATATGATCCAAATAAATCTCCTCTCAAAATCATGCAGTCGGTGGATCCCTCCCTCCCCCAATATAACACACCCCCCTATGAGCACCTGTTAATTCCCCAAGCCACCTAGGGTGAGATCTGAACTGGACAATTCCTGAAAGGGACAGTGTGATTCTGTAACAACAGAAATAGTTCACACTATTCCACTTCTGGAATAATACAGTCACTGTGACCAGTCGTTCAAAAATACACATGTCATTCCCACTGAAAGTCAATCAGTCATTCGGGGACACAGGTAATGTCATGGGAAGAAGACACACTAAAATAATAAATAATCCCAAAAAGGAAAAAAAGGTGTGGGGTGGGGGGGGAGTTCTCATGATGGTAAGGTATGTCCTCCTCAAATATGAAGAAAATCCTGCTGTTTTATCTTGATTATGGCATGTGAATAATTGAACAATAACAGACACTGAGTTGAGCTAAATGGATCACTAGACACTCCAGTCCCGAACTGGTCCGGTATATTACACCAATAAGAACAATCTCACAGATATCGTCAGTGTAGCCGTATGCCAGGGTTCCCGCGACATGCAGGTATATCCTATAGGCAATTTGTAGTGATAATATTATATAGGGCACTGTTAAAGTTACTTACTGGTCACACAGAGATCTCTCCAATGCGGGATGGAATTCAATCTGTCCGTCTGTATGCAATAGCCATAGATCTCCAGCAGATGACTTCTGATCTGTGGTTCTTGTGATTCCACATCCAAATGGGGTGTCAGTGTATAACAAACTGTTGGTGATCCGTGAAATAATTTTGTCTGTTCTCAGTAGTCGGTTATCCATATAAGCCCATATTGAGGTCACTCGCGCTGTTAATTTCAAAGTTGTATATCATCAGGTTCCAGTTCAGTTTCTCAAGCCCACAGAGAAGTGTTGGCTAGGGAAGGTGAACAAAAATGGGGGTGCTTCTCCCAGCGTAAAAAGCTTCCATGTTTCATTCCTTAAATAGCGGAACTTCTCCAGAGCTTAGGAATTTGCCAGTCGTCACCTGTTTAAGTAAGGGGCCACAACCCGCCTCTAATTGTATAAAATTGAAAACAGATGCTACCCACCCATCAAACACAATAACTAGTGTGATAATCTTATGCTGGCCATACACTATACGAAAAATCGGCCGAAAAATCGTTCGTATAGACACATCGTTTGTTTTTCGGCACGTTAATGGGCACAAATCGATAATCGTTTGTGACGTTTTTGTGGGAAAAAAAACGAACGGGAAGTTTGGAAAATTTCTGCCGAACGTACGATAAATTGCAAGGTTAATGTGTTTCCCGTCCGAACTGTCTGAACTAGGTATATGTAAAAAAACGAACAAAAAATGATTTATTCATGTCCACTGAACAATTTTTTCGGTCATTACATGATGGCACGATCGTTTGCGGTCACGGTCGAACGTTCGTTTTTCGAAAATGTGTTCGGCCGATTTTCTGTATAGTGTATGGCCAGCATAAGTGTTCAAACTTTAAAAGTTTCCTGTAGCGGTGTGCTGCCCTGCACATATATACATAAAGATTCACATTTTCTCCCAGGTACAAAATTATCCATCTAAAAACGATGGTAACCAAAATAACACAAATAGCCTAATGAATAAAGCATGGGAGATATTTGCCTACAGAAAGATACTGAATGAGTTAATCCCCCATCCACAGGTGGTCTTCCTGTCTTCATCCAAGGGTTGAACTCTATCTGATAGACTAACATTGTAATGATAGGAGAAAATAGGAACCAACAGAAAGGATATGAGAGAATAGAAACAGTACTGTATGTGTATTTATTCTACTGGAACACTATATCCAATGCTGTCCTGAATGTAACCACTACAGTCATTGTATTAGGTTCGGTACAAACATACGGGAGGACTGCTAGGTACTGGATCTGACTAATTTATCGCCCCATGAGTACTCATAGCATATATTCCTGGGATAGAAGTAAAAAACTCTTTCACTCAGGTGTGTATAAATATACATGAGCAGTTTATTTTGGTATGGTCTTCTCTCCTCTGTTGAATACGATGGAATCAACGGAGGAGGATAACCTATATCAGGGATATGCAATTAGCGGACCTCCAGGTGTGGCATAACTGCAAGTCCCATGAGGCATAGCAAGACTCTCACAGCCACAAGCATGACACCCAGAGGCATGATGGGACTTGTACAGTAGTTTCGCAACAACTGGAGGTCCGCTAATTGCATATCCCTGCCCTATATTAAGATCAATTGCAGGAGATCCTGGGTACATATGTGAGGTGCGTATTTATCTACTGGAACAAATAAGTAACCAATGACACAGTGTCTCACTAAACATATGCCAGGGTGGACCGCAGCTGCCCCAGACTTGTGTGAAAAGGCTCCATTGTGAACCAGCTCCATTGTGAACCAGCTCCATTGAAAGCCGGTCCCACTCACATGTTATACGAATTGGATGCAGAGTGAATCACATTTAATTCGTATATATGTGAACCCAGCCTCACCCTTTCCAAAAAGCACACTGCCTCAAAATGCACAGATGTGGACTAGATCCATCGGAAACCATGTTAAATAGATTGTAGTGAGTTTCTACAAAATGCACTTAAAAAAATGCACAGGCGTGAGGCTTGCAAGAGGGTAGAGCTTGTAAATAGAAGATCGAAGATCAGCGTATATTTTAGTTAAAACAAAGCAGGAACATACCTGAGGAGGTACAGAGAAGATATGTTCAGACGAGACACTCAGGTGAAGCAGAGCCTGAAGTGCAAATCACTTCTAGAAAGAATCACTTATGGAAAGAACTCCAGCAATGTTCTCCCAGCAATGTTCTCCCAGCAATGGTCCTCCAGCAATGATCTCCCAGCAATGTTCTCCCAGCAATGTTCTCCCAGCAATGTTCCTCCAGAAATGTTCTCCCAGCAATGTTCTCCCCTAGCAATGTTCTCCCAGCAATGTTCTCCCAGCAATGTTCTCCCAGCAATGATCCTCCAGGAATGTTCTCCCAGCAATGTTCTCCCAGCAATGTTCTCCCAACAATGATCCTCCAGAAATGTTCTCCCAGCAATGTTCTCCCCTAGCAATGTTCTCCCAGCAATGTTCTCCCAGCAATGTTCTCCCAGCAATGATCCTCCAGAAATGTTCTCCCAGCAATGTTCTCCCAGCAATGTTCTCCCAGCAATGATCCTCCAGAAATGTTCTCCCAGCAATGTTCTCCCAGCAATGATCCTCCAGAAATGTTCTCCCAGCAATGTTCTCCCCTAGCAATGTTCTCCCAGCAATGTTCTCCCAGCAATGTTCTCCCAGCAATGATCCTCCAGAAATGTTCTCCCAGCAATGTTCTCCCAGCAATGATCCTCCAGAAATGTTCTCCCAGCAATGTTCTCCCAGCAATGTTCTCCCAGCAATGTTCTCCCAGCAATGATCCTCCAGAAATGTTCTCCTAGCAATGTTCTCCCAGCAATGTTCTCCCAACGATGATCCTCCAGCAATGATCCTCCAGCAACGATCCTCCAGTAATGATCCTCCAGCAATGTTCTCCCAGCAATGTTCTCCCAGCAATGTTTCTGCAGCAATGTTCTCCCAGCAATATTCTTCCAGCAATGTTCCCCTAGCTAGCTGCTGGAACTCAGATTACATGCAGTAAACTCCCATGTCTACATCAGGGTGGGAGGTGAGTGAGAGAGCGCGTCATTTGAAACAAATGATTTATTGAGGCTGAGCTCACACATCCAGGGTGGGCATTTTTGAGATACACAAACAAACGACACACATGCTTTTATAAACAACAACGAAAGGTGCTACTACCCCAAATTAATGAAACTCCTAATGAGCTGTCGGGTGCAGGATGTGCAGTTGCTCAGCTGTCAAAGTGATGAATGGATAAAGGACAATCTGCAACTCCATACATGCTCTTTAAATCAGTCCAAATTAATTACAACCCCTGGCAAAAATGATGGCATCACCAGTCCCTGAGGATGTTCCTTCAGTTGTTTATTGTTGTAGAACAAAAGCAGATCACAGACATGGCCAAAAACTAAAGGCATTTCAAATGGCAACTTTCTGGCTTTAAGAAACACTAAAAGAAATCAAGAAAAATAATTGTGGTGGCCAGTAACAGTTAGATTTATAGAACAAGCACAGGGAATAAATTATGGAATCACTCAATTCTGAGGAAAAAATGATGGAATCACCCTGTAAATTTTCATTACAAACACCTGCATCAGATTAAATCTGCTTGTTAGTATGTAGGTAAAAAGAAGTGATCACACCTTGGAGAGCTGTTGCAACAAGTGGACTGACATGAAGCATGGCTCCAACACCAGAGATGTCAATTGAAAAAAAGGAGAGGATTATCAAACTCCTTAAAGAGGGTAAATCATCACGCAGTGTTGCACAAGATGTTGATTGTTCACAGTCGGCTGTGTCTAATACATGGACCAAAAACAAACAACATGGGAAGGTGGTTAAAGGCAAGCATACTGGTAGACCAAGGAAGACATCAAAGCGTCAAGACAGGAAACTTAAAGAAATATGCCTTGAAAACAGAAAATGTACAACAAAACAAATGAGGAACAAATGGGAGGAAACTGGAGTCAACATCTGTGACCGAACTGTAAGAAACCGCCTAAAGGAAATGGGATTTACATACAGAAAAGCTAAAAGAAAACCATCTCTAACACCTAAACACAAAAAAACAAGGTTACAAGGGGGCTAAGGAAAGGCAATCGTGGACTGTGGATGATTGGATGAAAGTCATATTCAGTGATGAATCTCGAATCTGCATTGGGCAAGGTGATGATGCTGGAACTTTTGTTTGGTGCCGTTCCAATGAGATTTATGCAGATGACTGTCTGAAGAAAACATGCAAATTTCCACAGTCAATTATGATATGGGGCTGCATGTCAGGTAAAAGCACTGGGGAGATGGCTGTCATTAAATCTTCAATAAATAAATCTTCAAGGAGAGCAAAAAAAATCCCAAGAAATTCTTTAGGTATGTAAACAGTAAAAAAGGGAGGACAGACCATATTGCCCCATAAAGAATGAGGAAGGACATCTGGTTACAAAGGATGGGGAGATGGCGAAGGTATTGAATTTATTCTTCTCCTCAGTATTCACGAGTGAATCGGGGGGCTTCAGTAACCAAAACTGCAGTGTTTATCCTCATGACACAACACAGGAAGCACCTACATGGTTAACAGAGGACGGAATTAAAATTAGACTTGAGAAACTTAACATTAATAAATCACCGGGACCAGATGGCTTGCACCCGAGGGTACTTAGGGAACTCAGTCAGGTGATTGCCAGACCGTTGTTCCTAATTTTTACAGACAGTCTATTGGCTGGAATGGTACCAGCTGATTGGAGAAAAGCCAATGTAGCACCAATATTTAAAAAGGGGCCAAAAAACATCCCTGGGAATTACAGACCAGTTAGCCTAACATCAATAGTATGTAAACTCTTGGAGGGGATGATAAGGGACTATATACAAGATTTTAGTAATAAGAATGATATCATTAGCAGTAATCAGCATGGATTCATGAAGAATCGTTCTTGCCAAACCAATCTATTAACCTTCTATGAGGAGGTGAGTTGCCATCTAGATAAAGGAAGGCCCGTAGACGTGGTGTATCTGGATTTTGCAAAAGCATTTGACACAGTTCCCCATAAACGTTTACTGTACAAAAAAAGGTCCGTTGGCATGGACCATAGGGTGAGTACATGGATTGAAAACTGGCTACAAGGGCGAGTTCAGAGGGTGGTGATAAATGGGGAGTACTCAGAATGGTCAGGGGTGGGTAGTGGGGTTTCCCAGGGTTCTGTGCTGGGACCAATCCTATTTAATTTGTTCATAAACGACCTGGAGGATGGGATAAACAGTTCAATCTCTGTATTTGCAGACGATACTAAGCTAAGCAGGGCAATAACTTCTCCGCAGGATGTGGAAATCTTGCAAAAAGACCTGAACAAATTAATGGGGTGGGCGACTACATGGCAAATGAGGTTCAATGTAGAAAAATGTAAAATAATGCATTTGGGTGGCAAAAATATGAATGCAATCTATACACTGGGGGGAGAACCTCTGGGGGAATCTAGGACGGAAAAGGACCTGGGGGTCCTAGTAGATGATAGGCTCAGCAATGGCATGCAATGCCAAGCTGCTGCTAATAAAGCAAACAGAATATTGGCATGCATTAAAAGGGGGATCAACTCCAGAGATAAAACGATAATTCTCCCGCTCTACAAGGCTCTGGTCCGGCCGCACCTGGAGTATGCTGTCCAGTTCTGGGCACCAGTCCTCAGGAGGGATGTACTGGAAATGGAGCGAGTACAAAGAAGGGCAACAAAGTTAATAAAGGGTCTGGAGGATCTTAGTTATGAGGAAAGGTTGCGAGCACTGAACTTATTCTCTCTGGAGAAGAGACGCTTGAGAGGGGATATGATTTCAATTTACAAATACTGTACTGGTGACCCCACAATAGGGATAAAACTTTTTCGCAGAAGAGAGTTTAATAAGACTCGTGGCCACTCATTACAATTAGAAGAAAAGAGGTTTAACCTTAAACTACGTAGAGGGTTCTTTACTGTAAGAGCGGCAAGGATGTGGAATTCCCTTCCACAGGCGGTGGTCTCAGCGGGGAGCATTGATAGCTTCAAGAAACTATTAGATAGGCACCTGAATGACCGCAACATACAGGGATATGTAATGAAATACTGACACATAATCACACACATAGGTTGGACTTGATGGACTTGTGTCTTTTTTCAACCTCACCTACTATGTAACTATGTAACTATATAAATGCACAGGTTTACATTGGAATTTTGGACACTTTTCTTATCCCATCTATTGAAAGGATGTTTGGGGATGATGAAATCATTTATCAAGATGATAATGCATCTTGCCATAGAGCAAACACCGTGAAAAAATTCCTTGAAGAAAGACACATAAGGTCAATGTCATGGCCTGCAAACAGTCCGGATCTCAATCCAATTGAAAATCTGTGGTGGAAGTTAAAGAAAATGGTCCATGACAAGGCTCCAACCTGCAAAGATGATTTGGCAACAGCAATCAGAGAAGGTTGGAGCCAGATTGATGAAGAGTACTGTTTATCACTCATTAACTCAATGCCTCAGAGACTGCAAGCAGTTATAAAAGCCAGAGGTGGTGCAACAAAGTACTAGTGATGTGTTGGAGTGTTATTTTGTTTGTTTGTTTTTCATGATTCCATATTTTTTTTCTCAGAGTTGAGTGATTCCATAATTTATTCCCTGTGCTTGTTCTATAAATCTAACTGTTACTGGCCACCACAATTCTTTTTCTTGATTTCTTTTAGTGTTTCTTAAAGCCAGAAAGTTGCCATTTGAAATGCCTTTAGTTTTTGGCCATGTCTGTGATCTGCTTTTTTTTCTACAACAATAAACAACTGAAGGAACATTCTCAGGGACTGGTGATTCCATCATTTTTGTCAGGGGTTGTATATCTTCATAAAGTTAAAAGTACAGCAGAGGTAGACGCTTTTCAGCCCCAACGGCTTTGTCCACAACAATAATGTACAAAACAGCACAAAATATATACTTGTAAAACCCCCCCCCCCCCCGCACCCCCCCTTCATTGGTCACAGAAAATTCCAATTAGTCTCTTAATTCTCAAATTGATGCAATGAGACCAGAAGGAAAGGAGGATTGAAAGTTGTTCTTTAAGAAAGCAAACCACAATAAAAAAATAAAGATAGAATATATGTAATTCATAATAATAATAAAAAAAAATTGATAAACAATAATGTTAATGGCCAAGGGGAGAACAAGATAGGACAACAGAATATGAGAAGTGGTGGAAGAAAAAAGGAAATATACATATATGAATATACACATATATATACTGTATACCTAGATATATATACATTAATACACATGATTTCACCCAAAGAAAGCACACACATTTTCTTTATTTCTCTTTATTGTATTTGGAGCTGTTATTTTTATATTAACTTTGTATCTTTATGTGATCGAGTCACACTTATTTTTCTTAGCAGGCTGTTACAAAGTATTTATGTTTACAATCACATAAAGACACTTTAAAATATTTTAAATGTCTAAAAATTACAGTGTTATTAGTGGGGTACCCCAAGGTTCAGTGTTATTAGTGGGGTACCCCGAAGTTCAGTGTTATTAGTGGGGTACCCCAAGGTTCAGTGTTATTAGAGGGGTACCCCGAAGTTCAGTGTTATTAGTGGGGTACCCCAAGGTTCAGTGTTATTAGTGGTGTATCCTGAGGTTCAGTGTTATTAGTGGTGTACCCCAAGGTTCAATGTTATCAGTGTATATGTACACAATAATTCTGCGCTACCAAAAAATAGAAATACAAACAGCAGCTAACACAACCAGCAAGTGTAGACAATATCAAAAAAGCAAAAATAAGTGTAGCGCTAAGAGAAAAAGTCTGGAGATGGAGTCTATGTACTGACAGTTCCAAGTTTGTGTACTCAAAGGAACATCCTTGGGGAAAAGATAAAAGGTCCTCTGAAAAGGATCTCAACAAGGGTGTATGACATCTTTATGACATGCCTTTGGTCCCGATCAAGTTCGAGGAACATAGCCACGTGGTAGGCACTCCACCAACTCTGCCTTCCCTGGCCAACTGTAGTCCAGCACCACCCGAGCTTAACTGACTCCACCTGGCGTATGCCTTGTTGGGTCCACCTTGTCCGGTAAGCCTTTTCACTTTCATTGGTGGTGAGTGGGCTCCCCCTACAGATGTCATACACCCTTGTTGAGATCCTTTTCGGAGGACCTTTTATCTTTTCCCCAAGGATGTTCCTTTGAGTACACGAACTTGGAACTGTCAGTACATAGACTCCATCTCCAGACTTTTTCTCTTAGCGCTACACTTATTTTTGATTCAATGTTATCAGTGGTGTACCCCAATATTCAGTGTTGTTAGTGGTGTAATTAAAGGTTCAGTATTAGTGGTGAACCCCAAACTTCAGTGTAATTAATGGTGTACCCCAAGGTTATGTGTTGGTGGTAGACCTCAAGGATGAGTGTGATTTGCAGTGTACCCCAAGCTTCAGTGTTTTTGGTAATGTACCCCAAGGATCTGTGTTAGATCAGTGTTGTTGTTGGTGTACTCCAAGTTTCAGGGTTATTAGTGGTGTACACCTCAGGCTTTAGTGTTGAGTTACACAAGACAAGGAATTGGTCGCATACTGGAAGTCCAAATCATCTCGATGTCATCTTTATTGTCAAAAAAGCGTCAGACAGATACAGGCAATGTGCAAATAAGAGGCGCTCATATACTTGATGGTGAAAAAACTAAATATGTGTTAACATGCCACCAAATGATGACTACGTTTAAGTGTATACATAAATGGACTGAATAACGTGATGAATCAATACACAAATTAATCCTATGTGACAGTGAATTAAATTGTGCCAAAAAATAGTACTTATACAAATCAGGTAAAAAAATCACCAATTAATGTGACATATCAAATAAATAAATACAGTGCAATATAAATTAATATGACACATCAGTCCTTAAATCTTTTGTGACAAAAAATGCTTGATTCAATCTGTGACAAAAAAATCCACATAGATCTTCTAAGGTGCAGTGATCTTGATAGTGTTAAACTCAAAGCGTCCTTCACCTCACCAACGTGAAAACGTGAATCCACTCCCAATAGAATCTCACTCACCAAATATTTTTGCCAGCACTCTCATGCACGGCAAAACTCGCTTATGAATCACACTCCAGAGTGATCGAATATGTAATTATGCCACCGTGTTTGGGATCAATCCACATGTAAAGGAATATGAAGAACTCACATAGCGTAAACCAGCACGGCAAATTTATTTTTAAACCACTACAATCTTCCATAAAAGCACTCACATTTTAAAAGATAAATAACAGCAGTAAAACCAGTGTAGTTCACAGCAGCTTCAAATTCAGTGGATACAATCAAAACAGCAAATGGTCACGGCGGACCCGAGATGTGCAAATGCCAGGACTCACGGTCCCTCTCACCCCCTTCGTGGAGCGCCGTACAAACAAATCTCTCCTTCCTCGAGTACGGCTCTCAGCGTTGCTCGTCACACCTTACAGCCACGCCCCCGACATGTTTCGTCATAGATTTGACTTATTCATAGGAATATCTATGACGAAACATGTCGGGGGCGTGGCTGTAAGGTGTGACGAGCAACGCTGAGAGCCGCACTCGAGAGCCGCACAGGATTAATTTGTGTATTGATTCATCACGTTATTCAGTCCATTTATGTATACACTTAAACGTAGTCATCATTTGGTGGCATGTTAACACATATTTAGTTTTTTCACCATCAAGTATATGAGCGCCTCTTATTTGCTCTTGTGTATCTAGGAGAAGGTTCCTGTGGGTATTTGATACATGAGATCAGATAATATTTTAGTCTTGGAAGTCAATTAAAGGGGCAGCTCGGTTTATTTATATGTATATTTCTTTATATTTTTATTTATATTTTTCATTACTTTTCAGTAAGTATTGAGGTTTTTGTACACTGAGTGGGCCATTCACTGGATCTTACTCCTCATTATTTTGCACTCCATCCATCAGCGCAGTGGGGGTGGTTTTGAGTTAAGGGCGGTTTATTGATTCAGATTACCCACTTATAGTTACAGATACAGGCAATGGTAGATGTTTCACAAGCGATAGCTTGCTTGTTCTTGCTTGTTGAGTTGCATCTTGATCTTGACCCTGCATCCTTTACCCAGCAGGGTTCCGACACATTTACAAACACATACACATACAATTTTTTTTGTAGACAGGATCTGATTAACCTACCAGCATGTCTTTGGAGTGTGGGAGGAAACCCACGCAGGTACAGGGAGAACATGCAAACTCCAGGCAGATGGTATCGTGGTCGAGATTTGAACCAGTGACCCTATTGCTGCTAGGTGAGTGTGCTAACCAGGGGCGGACTGACAACTCATGGGGCCCCCGGGCAATAGGAGATTATGGGGCCCCTGGGCAATAGGAGAAGATTATGGGGCCCCTGGGCAATAGGAGAAGATTATGGGGCCCCCAGGCAATAGATTATGGGGCCACACAGTATACACACACACATACAGTATACACACACAGACACACAATATACACACACAGTATACACACACAGAATACACATACACACGCTGAAAAGGTACTGGAGAGGCGGGGCAGCTATAATCTTGGGATTTTTTAAAAAAACACAGATTTTTACATACATCTAGGAGAAGGTTCCTGTGGGTATTTGATACATGAGATCAGATAATATTTTAGTCTTGGAAGTCAATTAAAGGGGCAGTCCCTGGTTTTATTGAGGCTGGCAACCCTGATGGCGCCCTTTAGTGGCATGGGGCCCTCGGGCAGTGCCCGAGTGCCCGAATGGTCAGTCCGCCCCTGGTGCTAACCACTACACCACTGTGTTAAGACCCTTACTTTTTAACCTAGTTATAAATGATATAGAGTTTGGGATCAAAAGTCCAATTTCAGTGTTTGCAGATGACACCGAGCTATGCAGTGGAATTACGTGGGGTGAGGTTTAATGCTGATAAACGTAAAGTTCTGCACTTGGGGTGTGAAAACACACATGAATCATACATTCTAGAAGGAAGACAGCTTTTTTTTTTTTTTAAAGTCAGCAGCTACAAACACTGTAGCTGCTGACTTTTAATAAGGACACTTACCTGTCCAGCGAGCCCGCGATGCCGCCCCCCCCCCCAGGCCGATCCGTCCATCGGATCGGCTGCCAGCGCCGCCATCCTAACTAAGGGAAACAGGCAGTGGAGCCTTGCGGCTTCACTGCCAGTTTCCTACTGCGCATGCGCGAGCGGTGCTCTGTGAATGGCACCGTTGTTTCCTGGGACACGCACATGTCCCAGAAGGCAATGGGGCCACTCACCTTAGGAGGAGGAAGCGCCGCGGAATAGGAAGAGGCAGATTAGGAAGACTGCCTAGCAAAAGGGGTTTCAGGTAAGTTAAAATTAATTTTTTTTTTCAAATGTTTTTTTTTTAATTTTCTTATGAATTTTAATGCCATTTCCTTTTTTAGGGTGGACCTCCACTTTATTAACATAGTGCATTGCCAAGATGAAGTTTCTAAAGCTAAATAATGCAAGCAGCCAGCCATAATGTAATTCTCAGCCACACATTCCTTCTCTGGAGATAAGCTCCTCTGTCCCTACAATCTGCAGATCCCCTCCACAGTCACTGAATTCCATTGCTCCACAGCACAGCTTGTCAGATGGAGTCACTAAACACCTGCCTCTTCTGATATCACTCCAGGGGTCTGTAGGCTGATATACAACACAAACCCATCACTCTGAAGGGAATATCAGCAGAGCTCTTCCTTCTCTCTCACCGGGCTCCTCCATCCGCTAGTTACCTTCTGCCCTCAAACTTCCTTCTGCCCTCTGGCTGATGCTGCTTCACTAGTGTTCTGCCCTCATTTAGAACATTTAGGAAAGATGAATATATTATCATTGTTGTATCATGATCAGATAAACCACTGTGTATCATTTAATTATTGGATGAACCCAGAAGCGACCATTGTCATAGACATTTTAGCTCTGTCGTGATGAAGTGGACAACCTCTGGTGTTCCTGGTTGGCAGGGTGTGTTCTCTTATCTCTATTCTAAGTAAAAATACTCTAATTTCTGATGTAGAAAATTCAACAGACTGCAAATGATAATGGCTCTGAAGTCACCTAATGAGGGCATCATTTTTAACATGTTAAAGGAGAAGTGTGGCCAAAGATATTTTGGTCCTACTTCTCCAATGGATCCCAGGGGTGCACTTTGTTCGGCACTCCTGTAACCTATTTTCAGCAGACAATAGGCTGTCACTTTTTCAGACGAGGCTTTGTAAAGATCATGACTTTACTGTCGGGATCCACCCAGATGGCTGGACTGGCAGCTGGTTCAGCCTCTTAGCAAGCCGCTGGGAGACTGAGCCAGCCGCTCCCTCCCCCTTCACAGCCCAGCTGGAGGGGCAGAGCAGAGAGGCGATGACTGACCTTCGCCACTTTAGGCCTTCTCTTCTATACTCTGCTACAGTGGCGGCTGGTGCTCCATCGGATGGGGGGGGGGCGGCAGATGGACCTGACCCTGGACCTCGCCCTGTCGCACCAGCCCTGCAGCCCGCACCATACCCCCTCCCGGTCACCGGCTCACTTACCCTGTGCTGCCCCCAGACTGACATGTTTGAGGGTGCTCATCTATGGGGGCTTCCCCCCTCTGTCTCCTCCTTGTCTCCTCCCTACTCCTCCTAGGTCAGTAGGATCACTTCTTCTTTCAGCCAATCGGGAAATGGGTCTCAGGACCCGCTTCCTGATTGGCCGGGAGGATAATCAGTGTGACAATAGCGAATATTCATACGGTATTGTCACTCAACTGGATGGGCTAGGGGCACAGTGCTCTGCGCCCCGAGCCCACCCTTTTTTGAAGCCTATTAGAGTCTCTGGCTGCAATCACATACTTAAAAAAAAAACAAAAAAACAATTGGAATCCATACTTCTGACACCTCACATGTAAACTAGGAGGCTGGACCCCTGGATAGGGGCCCCTATGCACCCCTGCTCCCTGCATTATGGGTCACCATTGCTCTGCTACTGACCACCTCTATGACAAAATCCCGCCCCCGTCCTGCCCCAACCTAGCCACTTCTGTCTACAACACTTCACTGTCATCCTCCTTGGACACGTTCCCCACTACACACAGAATCAGGCCCCAACCCCTACATCCTTGGCAAACAAACAACACCAGAAGTCCCAAAAAACGTAGCCACACCCTTGATCGTCTGTGGTATAAAGCTGTCAGCAACCATAAACCAGGAGAAGACAGAAAATGCAGTTAAAGTCACGCCTTTAATAAATAGCAAAGAATAACACAGTTCAGGAACATAGACAAAAACTGAAGCCAGAGTTTGGATGCTAGAGCGGGTGAGCCAGGGTCAGGAAGCCAGAAGTCAGCGTAGTAAGGGGCAAAAACAGGAGCAGGTATGGGAAGAGAAGTTAGCCAGGCCAAGTCATACGCAGGAACACACTGGAGTTTGTAGACCCCGCAAGAGCACAGAGGAAATTAGCAAAGCTGTTTGAATAGCCAAAAGGGGCTGGTTGTAGGCTGGACTAATGAGGCAGGTAATGGTAACCAGGTGAGTCGCTGAGGAAACAATGAGTGGCTGTAATTTACTCACAGCTGAACAACCTCTGCGCACTGAGAGAAAACAGCTGCTGGTAAATAGTAGGAGCCCAGCCTTGACTAAGACTAAGTTTCAGAAAGACTTCAACCAATATCAATCTGTCCTTTTAAAAATACATTTCCTGCCTCCACACTGCCAAGCAGACCTATTTTATCACTCTCATTAACACCTTTTCATCCCTTCCCTGTCAACACTTCTCTACCTTCAACTCTCTACTTCGTTCTCCACTGCCTCCACCTACTAACTCTCTCACTGCCCAGGGGATCACCAATCACTTCAAAAATAAGGTTGATAAAATTTGTGATGATATCTCTGGGTGCTAGGTGTTATTCTGGACTCTGAACCTTCTTCTCAGCCCCAATCATTGTCTAAAGCTTGCCTCCTCAAACCTTGCAACATCTCCAAAATACGCCCCTTCCTAACTAATGACGCCACAAAACTTCAATTTCACTCTTTGTTTATCTCTCACCTTGACTACGGCAGCTCTCTCCTCGTTGGATTACCTTTACATGGACTACCCCCCCCCCCCCCACTTCAGTCTATCATGAATGCTGTTGCCAGATTCCATCTTACCAACCTTATAGTGTCTGCCACTCCTCTATGCAATTCGCTCCATTGGTTGCCACTCACCCAACAAATTAAATTCAAAATACGAACACCAACTTACAAAGCCATCCACAACTTGGCCAGCAGCTACATCACTCGCCTAGTCTCAGAATACCAATCTAATCATTCTTTGCATTCCTCCCGAGACCTCTTGCCATCTAACCCCCTTGTCACCTTCTCCCGAGCCTCTCCTATCCTATGGAACGCCCTACCCCAGTCTATCCAACTACAGTATCTCACAAAAGTGAGTACACCCCTCACATTTTTGGAAATATTTTCTTTTATCTTTTCATGTGACAACACTGAAGAAATGACACTTTGCTATGATGTAAAGTAGTGAGTGTACAGCTTGTATAACAGTGTAAATTTGCTGTCCCCTCAAAATAACTCAACACACAGCCATTAATGCCTAAACCGCTGGCAACAAAAGTGAGTACACCCATAAGTGAAAAGCTCTACATAAAGATGGCCTAGGCTATAAGAAGATTGCTAAGACCCTGAAACTGAGCTGCGGCACGGTGGCCAAGACCATACAGCGGTTTAACAGGACAGGTTCCACTCAGAACAGGCCTCGTCATGGTCCACCAAAGCAGTTGAGTGCACATGCTCAGCGTCATATCCAGAGGTTGTCTTTGGGAAATAGATGTATGAGTGCTGCCAGCATTGCTGCAGAGGTTGAAGGGGTGGGGGGGGTCAGCCTGTCAGTGCTCAGACCATACACCGCACACTGCATCAAATTGGTCTGCATGGCTGTTGTCCCAGAAGGAAGTCTCTTCTAAAGATGATGCACAAGAAGCCCGCAGTTTGCTGAAGACAAGCAGACTAAGGACATGGATTACTGGAACCAGGTCCTGTGGTCTGATGAGACCAAGATAAACTTATTTGGTTCAGATGGCGTAAAGCATGTGTGGTGGAAAACAAGGTGAGGAGTACAAAGACAAGTGTGTCTTGCCTACAGTCAAGCATGGTGGTGGGAGTGTCATGGTCTGGGGCTGCACGAGTGCTGCCGGCACTGGGGAGCTACAATAAATTGAGGGAACCATGAATGGCAACATGTACTGTGACATACTGAAGCAGAGCATGATCCCCTCCCTTCAGACACTGGGCCGCAGAGCAGTATTCCAACATGATAACGACCCCAAACACACCTCCAAGATGACCACTGCCTTGCTAAAGAAGTTGAGGGTAAAGGTGATGAACTGGCCAAGCATTTCTCCAGACCTAAACCCTATTGAGCATCTGTGGGGCATCCTCAAACAGAAGGTGGAGGAGCGAAAGGTCTCTAACATTCACCAGCTCTGTGATGTCATCATTGAGGAGTGGAAGAGGACTCCAGTAGCAACCTGTGAAGCTCTGGTGAACTCCATGCTCAAGAGGGTTAAGGCAGTGCTGGAAAATAATGGTGGCCACACAAAATATTAACACTTTGGGCCCAATTTGGACATTTTCACTTAGGGGTGCACTCACTTTTGTTGACAGTGGTTTAAACATTAATGGCTGTGTGTTGAGTTATTTTGAGGGGACAGCAAATTTACACAGTTATACAAGCTGTACACTCACTACTTTACATTGTAGCAAAGTGTCATTTCTTCAGTGTTGTCACATAAAAAGTTAGAAGAAAATATATTTACAAAAATGAAGGAATGTATTCACTTTTGTGAGATACAGTATCTCCTACTCTGTCCACTTTTAGGCAATCCCTGAAGATCATTCTCTTTAGAGAAGCCTATCCCACCTAATAACTGTACATTTATGTTCTACATAAGCCCATAGGGTGACCATATTTCCAAACTGCCATTCAGGGACAATTTTGCCAAGGACCGGGGGGTTGTGTTGAATGTAGTCTCTGAGTTGACAGGATTTCATCAGCGAGTGATTTGTCGGGCGAATGGCTGGTTTTAGCACTTGTATCATCACAACACCATGCTTCATATGTATTTCTATTATTACATTTTAATAATAGGTCCCCCTCCCTTATTACAGATCCCCCTCTCTCAGTATAGGCCCTCTCTCCACTAAGTATAGATCCCCCTCCCTCAGTACGGACCACCCTCCCTCAGTACGGACCCCCCACTCTACTAGGTTTAGACCCCCCTCCCTCAGTTCGGACCCCCCTCTCCACTAGGTATAGTCTCCCCCCCTTAGTACAGACCCCCCTCTATTAAGTTTAGACCCCCTCCCTCAGTATGGACCCTCCAACTAAGTACAGACACCTCTCTCCCAGTACAGGCCACCTCCCTCAGTACAGACCCCCCCCTACAGTAATCACCCCCCTCCCTCAGTACAAACCCCCCCACAGTACTGACCTCCCCTCAGTACAGACCCCCCCCACAGTATTGACTCCCCTCCCTCAGTACAGACCCCCCACCGTATTGACCCCCTCCCTCAATACTGACCCTCTCCCTCAGTACAGAGCCCCCCCCCACAGTACTGACCCCCCTCCCTCAGTACAGCCCCCCTACAGTAATGATCCTCTCCCTCAGTACAGACCCCCTACACAGTATTGACCCCCCTCCCTCAGTACAGACCCCCCACAGTATTGACCCCCCTCCCTTAGTAATGACCCCCCCACAGTATTGACTTTGGGGCTGCCCCCGCTGAAAGCCTTGTCCGGCATGGCGGAGAGCGTTGGGCGCGGAGGAGGAGAAAGTTAACTCCTCCTCCGCTTTGCATGCTGGATAGAGTTGCGGCTGTGACGTCACTGGTTGCTAGATGCCAGGCCAGTGACCAGAGTCTCAGGTGGAGCTGGAGGCGGAGCGAACGCCATTGCTATGGCGGGGTTTGTTCGCTTTGTCAGTTCATTCTGGGACACTGTATTGTCTTCCGGAATGACGGTGCCCAGACCTGGGACAGACCTGCTAATTGCGGGATTGTCCTGGGAAATCCGCGACACATGGGCACCCTATCAGCCCATCCCCCACAGTTATTACCTTTTGTATCACTTGACCCTCCTTCCTAGATTGTAAGCTCTAACGATCAGGGCTCTCTGATTCCTCCTGTATAGGGATGAGCCGAACACCCCCCTGTTCAGTTCGCACCAGAACTTGCGAACAGGCAAAACATTTGTTCGAACACGCGAACACAGTTAAAGTCTATGGGACACAAACGTGAATAATCAGAAGTGCTAATTTAAGTTATTGTCATAAAAAAGTGTTTGGGGACCTGGGTCCTGCCCCAGGGGACATGGATCAATGCAGACGTTTTTTCGGGAGCAGTGATTTTAATAATGCTTAAAGTCAAACAATAAAAGTGTAATATCCCTTTAAATTTCGTACCTGGAGGGTGTCTATAGTATGCCTGTAAAGGGGCGCATGTTTCCCATGTTTAGAACAGTCTGACAGCAAAATGACATTTCAAAGAAAAAAAAGTCATTTAAAACTACTCGCGGCTATACACATAAAAGTTCTTTGATAAAAACGGCATTGGAATTCCCCACAGGGGAACCCCAAACCAAAATTTAAAAAAAAATGACGTTGGGGTCCCCCTAAATTCCATACCAGGCCCTTCAGGTCTGGAAAGGATATTAAGGGGAACCCCCGACCAAAATGAAAAAAAAATGGCATGGGGTCCCCCTCAAAATCTATACCAGACCCTTATCCAAGCACGCAACCTGGCAGGCCCCAGGAAAAGAGGGGGGACGAGAGAGCACCCCCCCTCCTGAACCGTACCAGGCCACATGCCCTCAACATTGGGAGGGTGCTTTGGGGTAGCCCCCCAAAACACCTTGTCCCCATGTTGATGAGGACAAGGGCCTCATCCCCACAACCCTGGCCGGTGGTTGTGGGGGTCTGCGGGCGGGGGGCTTATCGGAATCTGGAAGCCCCCTTTAACAAGGGGACCCCCAGATCCCAGCCCCCCCCCCCTGTGTAAAATGGTAAGGGGGTACTTGTACCCCTACCATTTCACAAAAAAAGTGTTAAGAATGTTAAAAATGACAAGAGACAGTTTCTTTCCTTTATTTAAATGCTTCTTTTTTCTTCTTTTTTCTATCTTCCTTCGGTTTCTTCCTCCTTCTTCTTCTGGTTCTTCTGGTTCTTCCTCTGGTGTTCTCGTCCGGCATCTTCTTCCCTTCTTCTCCGGGCCGCTCCGCATCCATGATGGCATTGAGGGAGGCTCCTGCTGTGTGACGCTTCTCTCTTCATCTTCTTCTGTGTTTTACACCAGCGCTGTTTTTACCTGCATTTATGTGAGTGTTATTAATTTTATTAAATTCAATTTTTTTTATGGAATTACACTATGGTCCCTTTCTGCTTTCTCCTTTGTTATTCTCTTCATGCCTGTGGTTATCTGAGTTCCGGTCTGCTAGTTTTATTACATCCCCAATGATTCCAACGTGGCTGTTATTGGTGGGCACCTACCGGAGGACATCGGTCCAGAGTCCATTCTACTGCATATAAGCCTGTTTGATGCTCTGGCGTGTTCAAACTATCTGGTAAGCCTCCCCTTTATCTGGTGGTGGTTCTTTTCACAATTTTGATTCATCCACTGTCTGCAAGATTTACTTTATTTGGACGGGGAATCTATCCACACTCAATACTGTTCATGGACACTTTTGTTATAAGTTTTGAGTTCCAGTTTGTTTGTTGCATCACACCCCTCGTGATTCCACATTGTTTGTAAATTATATATAGACTGGGAATTTATTTATTCACTTTTACTACCACTTATGGACACCTCTGAGTGACTGTCTATATCCATGTATGCACTATTTATTTTTTATATTTGTATTTCCTATTTTGGTGTTGCTCAATGATTCACCCCCACTAAATACAGACCCCCCCTCCGCTTGTGCTAGTAGAGAGGTGGGGGTCAGAAATGTGCTGGGGGGGCGCTTTTTACCTTTTTCTGATCACTGTCCCTGTCCCCCTCCTCTGTCCATCTACATACATATAATAATATAAGCTTAGAACAGACCTCAGATCAGCACCAAAAATGCACAGCGGTGTCCCTCCTCTGGCTCCTCTGTACATGTACAGCCGAGGAGGCTCTGCAGTATGAAGCAAGGAGACAGCCAGGGGCAGAGCCACGGAGATCCTAACCCAGACTGCAGTGCCGGTGGATTAGTGTCTTTGGTGCTGCCCCCACTGACAGCCCCGTCCGGCATGGTGGAGAGCGTTGGGCACGGAGGAGGAGAAAGTTAACTCCTTCTCCATTTTGCATGCTGGGCAGAGTCACGGCTGTGACATCACTGGTTGCTAGACGCCAGGTGGCTTTAGCAAACAGTGGCCAGAGTCTCAGGTGGAGCTGCAGGCGGAGCGAGCACCAGCGCTATGGCGGGGTTTGTTTTTTTTTTCTTTAAAAATAACCAACATGTTATACTTACCTGCTCTGTGTAATGGTTTTGCACAGAGCAGCCCGGATCCTCCTCTTCTTGGGTCCCTCTTTGGCTCTCCTGGCCCCTCCCTCCTGCTGAGTTCCCCCGCAGCCAGCAGCTTGCTATGGGGGGAACCCGAGCCGAGCTGCAGCTCCCTGTGTTCATTCAGACATGGAGCCACGGTTAGGCCCCACCCCCTCTCTCTCCTCATTGGCTAGCTGACTTTAATTGCCAGCAGTGGGAGCCAATGGCGCCACTGCTGTGTTTCAGCCAATCAGGAGGGAAAGTCCCGGGTGGCCAAGGCACTTTTGCACACCGCTGGACTATGATGGGCCTCAGGTAAGTAATTAGGGGGAGACTGATACACACAGAAGGTTTTTTTTATCTTAAAGCATGGAATGCACCTTCTGCCTTAGAATCACTTTAACCACTTGCCACAAAACGATGTACCTGTACGTCGTTTTGATAAAGTGGTTTTCCCGGGGCGATGCCTGCAGCTGCAGACTTCACTCTGGTACTGTTATTTTAGAGCTGGTGGTTGGCTTTCTGGTGATAACAACTGATGCGGCCATTATCACAAGGAGCGGGAGGGAACGTCCCACCCCGCCGCCTTCCACCGCTCTGCCCGGATCTCCTGTCCCTCTGGGAGACTCGAGCGACCAGCGTCACAGCGTCACTCAGGGCCGGTACAAGAGGGGAGCGGAAAGGGCAGATGCCCAGAGCAGTACAATTTGCTGGAGGGAGGGGGGAACAGATGAAGTGCCCTCCCAAAGCCCAGTTTCCGCTGATCCCCCTCCTGCGTGCGCTCCCCGCCAGCAAATGATAGGAGCCACGAGTGTGTCTGAGGAGGAGAAATTGTGCTGCCCCCCCCCCCGTGCGCTCGAGCCGCCGCTGTCAGGAGAGGGCTCTGTTTCCTGCCCATTCCCCCTCCCTCCTTCGGTCAGCAGCATGGGGGAGAGCGGCTGTGTCTCTGTGTGGAGAGAGCAGCTGTGGGATGTTCTTCCCCCCCTTCTTAAGCTGCTGTACACGGGAGCGGGAGCAGCGCTCTCTCCTTTCTATTGGACAGGTAAAAAAAAAAAACAATCAAAAAAGGAGCACAAAGGAGGATCATGGGACATGTAGTCCCAAGGACTGGCCCCTTGCAATCCTAAGAGGGAAACTGCAGCCCTCAGCATGCCCAACTGAAGGGGAGGGAGAGAGAGACAGTCTTTGGATGGCAAGTGACACGTGGCATCTGGCAGCAGGTGACGGTGATAAGTGACATGTTTCATCTGACAGCAGGTGATGGTGGCAAGTGACACGTGGCATCTGACAGCAGGTGATGGTGGCAGGTGACATGTGGCATCTGGCAGCAGGTGACAGTGGCAAGTGACATGTTGCATGTGGCAGCAGGTGACGGTGGCAAGTGATATGTGGCATTTGGCAGCAGGTGACGGTGGCAAGTGACATGTTGCATCTGGCAGCAGATGATGGTGGCAAGTGACGTGTGGCATCTGGCAGCAGCAGGTGACGGTGGCAAGTGACATGTGGCATCTGGCTGCAGGTGATGGTGGCAAGTGACATGTGGCATCTGGCAGCAGGTGACGGTGGCAAGTGACATGTGGCACCTGGCAGCAGCAGGTGACGGTGGCAAGTGACATGTTGCATCTGGCTGCAGGTGATGGTGGCAATTGACATGTTGCATGTGGCAGCAGGTGACCGGGGGGGGGGGTTGGGCACAGTTTGCCATCTTCGTCATGGGCACCGAATGACCTTGTCCCGACACTAGCATCACTTCCGGTTTACTCGGTTGCCAACAGTGCCGATTTAAAAAAATCCCTAGTATTCAAAAATGCAGATTTTGGCATTTTGAATAATTTTAGGTGCAAAGGAGGGATTTGGGGTCTTATGAATCCCAGATCCCTCCATAAAGAGTACCTGTCACAGCCTAGAACTCATTCCTTGTGACAGCAATAAAAGTGGTCAGATTTTTTAAAGAGGGACAGTCTAAAAAAATTAAAACAAACAAATAAATTAAATAAATAAGAGAATTTTTTTTTTAAAGCTACTCCATCCCCACGTCCTCGCGCACCAAAGAAAACGCATAGGTAAGTCGCACTCACAAATGTAAACTCTGTTCAAATCACACTTGTGAGGTATCGCTGCGATCGTCAAAGCAAGAGCAATTATTCTAACAAAAGACCTCCTCTACAACTCTAATCTGGTAACCGTTAAAAAATGTTAAAGTGTCGCCTATCGAGATTTTTAAGTACCGCAGTTTGTTGCCATTTCACGAGTGTGCGCAATTTTAAGATAACAATAACATTAAAATAAACCTATGGGTTCAGCGCTCTTTCCTCACCTAAGGGTGTGATAAGGCAGTATTTTTACGATCCTGATATCTTACTGGGACTTGCCAGTAGCCACTCGCCAAGTCAAGGGTAGAAAAGTACTTGGCCTGCCCCAAAGCCATCAATAATTCCTCTATCTGATGCAATGGGTGGGCAGCCCTGTGGGTGCCGGCATTTAACTTTTGATAGTCCACACAGAACCGTAGACATCCATCTTTATTTCTCACCAGGACCATGGGAGCAGCCCAAGGGCTGCAGCTTTCCTGGATTACTCGACTTTGCGGAGTGCTGTGAAGCAAGTACTAGACCTCCTGCCACAGAGCTGGGAGTACCACTCTGAGATTGATGGATCTTCCCCCATAAGAACTGGGTGGTCAATGGCCTCTGTGCAGAGGCGGCTCTCTATCTAGGCAAATTAGGCGGTCGCCTAAGGCCTCGCACTCACAGGGGCCTCGCGGCCGCCTAATTTGCCTGTTCTCAATCACTGAAGTTGACGCCGGTGGCTCCGCCTACCCCCACTGGGACTCTGTGGCTTAGGCGCTGACGGACAAATCAGATACTGCCTGAGGAATAGCAGCTTCATCACGGAGCATCCCAGTCCGTGGGGCCTCATGTGTAAGTTTTGCCTAAGGCCTCACAAAGCCTAGAGCCGCCTCTGCCTCTGTGTACCTGTAATCCTCCGGCTGGCAGCAAAGACCAAAAGGTGCTTCTCTAACAGTTGTTATAGCATCCTTGGGTGTGGCAGGGATACTCCTGGAAAGGAATGTCCACCTATTCCAGCAGTAACTTATATTGTGACTCATCCAACAAGGCCATGGATACTTAAAGTGGGGCACATGTGGCCTCTACCCCAGGCTGTGCTTCTGAAATGCAGTAACGGGGAATTGTGTACAGGTCCGCTAAAGTGGCATGGTTGGGGAGTGTAATAAGAGTTGTCCCCAGGTTGATATGTTGTACCTGGGCATTCCCCTTGTGAATCTTAGACAATGTGGCACCCATTCCCTGGGTGCCACTGGGTCTTTGCAGGGTTCTATTTTCATTATGGCTCCTTGCAGGCTGTTGTGGACCCCTATGAGAAGGCACTAGACTATCTCTTAAGGAGGGCCAGTAGTATATTCTATTTAGGGGTGTATGGACAACACCAGCTTGTTTGGGGTGTTCCCTGGCCACCCTCTGTTGAGCTTCACAAGCTGAGGATGATGTTGAGACATACTTCTTGCAGTCCACAACCCTGTGCCTGCTGGCCAGAACATTCAAACTTGGCCAGCAAGCAGGGCAAGACCAAGCTCTTTAATATGTTTAAGCCCAAGCAACGGTCACTAAAGAGCTGCCTGGGCCACAAGTCACTACCACTTCTACCTGATCCACCACCACATCCTTGATCTGGATCTTCACCCAGGTGATGCCTTCCACCAGGCAAGTTATAGGTGCCTTAAGGTATACTCAGGGGGGGCCAGTTTGTCTTGTGTCCCGAACCGATAAATATAAAAGTCATACTCCGTGACCGTGATTTCTGACCTGGGGTCAAACAGGCAATTTGTGATGAGATAGCCACTCTACAGAGACCTTCCCCACACTCCATGTCCACAGGTACACATGATACTTCTCTCATTTAACCCTGTAACTACAGTATAGATGAGGTTGCTAAACTTTTTTCTAATGCCCACCTAAACACTCGCCCCCTGGACCCTGTTTCCTCACAAATGCTACGGTCACCCTATGACTCTATTCTACACTCTCTAACTCACATTTTCAATGTTTCCCTCTCCCTTGGCATCTTCCCCTAACTCTGTAAAACATGAACTAGTCACCCCCCCATACTTTAAAAGCCCTCATTAGATCCCACCACTCTTAACAGCCTATGTCTCATCTGCTTGCTCCCCTGTTCCTCCAAAGTCCTTTAACGTCTGGTCTATGACCGACTGAGCTTCCACTTCACTGAGAATAACCTTCTCAAACCCCTTCAGTCTGGATTTCACATTCAACACTCCACAGAAACTGCTCTCCTAAAACTCACAAATGATTTACTAACAACTAAAACCAATGGACACTATTCTAGAGTCCTATTCCTGGATCTCTCTACTGCCTTTGATATGGTTGACCACACCCTCCTCCTCAAAAAACTCCACTGCTTTGCTCTCTATGATTGTACTCTTTGTTCATTCTCATTCTACCTATCCCTCCACACCTTCAGAGTCACTTATAATTCTACTTCCTTTTCTCCTTCCCTTCTCTGTTAAGCTCTCCCAAGGTTCTGTCCTTGGACCCCTTCTACTCTCGATATACACTGCCCCCCCCCCCCCCCGGGTCTGCTGATAGCCTCCCATTGCTTTCAATACCATTTCTACACTCACATCCAAATCTATCTCTCTACCTCTTAGCTCACTCCATCTGTCTCCTCACATATCATTCATTTACTAACAGACATATCAGTCTGGATGTAACACCACTTCCTCAAACTCAATCTATCCAAAACCAAACTCATAATAACCCCCACCCCTTTCCCTGACTTCTCTGTCAAGATCAATAGCACAACTATCAACCTGTCCCTGCAGGCCAGTGTGCTAGGAATAATCCTGAATTCTGAACCTTCCTATCAGCCCTACATCCAATCACTGTCCAAAGCGTGCCACCTCAACCTAAAAACATCTCCAAAATATGCCCCTTCCTAACCAATGACACCACAAAGCTTCTAATTTACTCTCTTGTCATCTCTCACCTCAACTACTGCAACTGTCTCCTCATTGGCTTATCTCTACATTGATTATCCCCCCTTCAGTCAATCATGAAAGCTCTTGCTAGCCACTTCCATCTTACAAACAGTTCAGTGTCTGCCGCCTCTCTCTGCCAATCCCTCTATTGGCTGACAATCACCCAATGAATTAAATTTAAAATACTAAAAAAAAACTACAAAGCCATCCACAACTCTGCCCCCATCTACAATCACTAACCTGGTCTCAGAATATCAACCTAATCGTTCTCTTTGTTCCTCCCAAGACCTCCTGCTCTCTAGCTCCTCGTCACCTCCTCCAGAACTACTTATAAGCCTCTCCTATTCTCTGGAACTCCCTACCCAATCTGTCCAACTATCTCCTACTCTAAAACTGTGGAAAATGTGTCAAGGGCGCAACAAAAATATATATATAATACGTGACTTTGTCTTTAAATCAAAATATCAAATCTGCTGCAGTTATAGATCCCCCACCAGTAGTGTGGGGCGGGTAATATTGCAGTGAAAAGTGTAAATGCGCTGACTCTAAAATAATATATATGTCTTACCACAAGAAACGTGAACAATTTTTATCTGTGATTCATCATAAATTATTAATAAGCTAATTTTTCTTAATCCAAAATAGTGTGAACTAAATTAAACGTAATAACTAAATTAAAAGAATCATGTGTTAAAAATAATCCCAATGATCCTCTTCACAAGCTGATTATCTGAATCCCACGTGCACAAATTCACATCCGTGATTGGAAAACTTTTCACCAATTTGTAACTTTTCACTAATGCCGTTTCGTCCTGTTTCCAGGATCGGCGTGCGGTCCAAGCCTCGATCTGGTACGGGTTGGGGCAGGAAGTGACGTTGGCATTTACCCAGAAGCCTCTACACGTTTCGCATCCAATCATGCATCTTCAGGAAGCTAGCTAGCCCCAAAAACACACTGCTGGAAAGACTCAGTGCCGGTCTAAAGGCACTGTATTTGTGAGTGTACATTTTATATATCTACCTTATTGATTTAATAAATTTTAAACATGTTGCGCAATGATGGTTGTCTGCTTTTCATGAGATACCGACATTAATGTGGAGGTGTAAGGAGTAACCATTGGCAACCAATTTGGGAATTTTCAGGTATACCTATAATGCCCCGTACACACGATCGGACATTCCGACAACAAAATCCATGGATTTTTTCCGACGGATGTTGGCTCAAACTTGTCTTGACCGGTGAGTCCGCTTGGACAGAGGGTAGTCTCCCGTACGTATCCCACTCACGGCCCCTGGTAGAATGGACAGGAGGCACGGGAGTAAGGAATGGTAAGAGAGCCTGATAAGGAATCCAGGTGCTGGGTGGAAGAGGAACTTCAAGCAGCAGATGGTGGACTGGAACACATGCAAATAGGTGCTGAGCAGGAGCAAGCAGGCAGGTCAGGATACAGGCAGAGTTCGGCAACAGACAGGCAGCATGGTACAAGGGAGCAGGCAGAAGAAGGGTCAAACAAGCCAAGGTCAGATACGGGCAGCAATCAGAGGAGAGTCAGAGGCAAGCCAGGACGTCAGGAGATCTGGAGCACAGGAACACTGGAACAGGTAGTGGGGAACTAAGGAACCGGAAGCTGTTGATCAGGCAGCGCCGAGCAGAGTGCATGGCAAACCTAAATAGGCCGTCTGGCGCCCAAACGGCGAGCGCACGTGCACGCCAATGATCACTGGCGCGCGCGCAACCCCCGCGCTCGCACACGCACGCGCCCGCACGCCAGTACATAGACCAGCGCCTGCAGGGACATGCACAGCAGCACGCACAGGGATGCGTGCGCCAACGCGCACCGGCGCGCACCAGCGCGCACCAGGGCGGCCAGCACCACGACCAGCAATGTGAGCTCTCTGACACGATCACACAAAGTTGTCGGAATTTCCGAACGTCAAGAACGCGGTGAAGACGACGAGCCGAGAAAAATGAAGTTCAATAGTCAGTGCGGCTCTTCTGCTTGATTCCGAGCATGCGTGGCACTTTGTACATCGGAATTGTGGACACACGATCGGAATTTGCGCAAACGGATTTTGTTGTCGGAAAATTTTAGAACCAGACCTCAAATTTTGTGCGACGGAAATTCCGATGGAAACTGTCCGATGGAGCCTACACACGGTCGGAACTTCCGACAACAAGCTCTGATCGCACATTTTATGTCGGAAAGTCCGACCGCGTGTACGCGGCATAAGAGTGGAGTGGTTGACCCAGCATAAACCAAAGGCGCATTTTTTCCTTGTTTCTGGTGAGTGTCCCTTTTAGAAGGTGGTGGTGTCTCATGAATTGGTGAAAAGTTTTCCAATCACGGATGTGAATTTGTGCACGTGGGATTCAGGTAATCAGCTTGTGAAGTAGATGATTGGGATTATTTTTAACAAATGATTTTGTTATTTTAGTTATTACGTTTAATTTAGTTCTCACGATTTTGGATTAAGAAAAATTAGCTTTGAATTAATTTTTTAATAATATTTGATGAATCACAGATAAAAATTGTTCAGGTTTTTTGTGGTAAGACCTATATATTATTTTAGGGTCAACGCAGTTACATTTTTCACTGCAATTTCTCCTACTCTGTCTACTTTATAGGTGATCCCTGAAAATCCTTCTCTTCAGAGAGGCCTATCCTGTCTTTATCTAACAACTGTACTTTTTTTTTTCTCCGTCAGCTCATCCCCCACAGTTATTACCTTTTGTATCAATCAATCTCCCTCCTAGATTGTAAGCTCTAATGAGCAGGGCCTTCTGATTTCTCCTGTATTGAATTGTTTTGTAACTGTACTGTCTGCTGTACAACTGTATGTTGTACAGTGCTGTGCAAACAGTTAGCAATATAAAAGTCCTGTACAATAATAACATAGTATAGTATAATACATAGGCGTGCGCACAGGGTGTGCCGGGTGTGCCTGGGCACACCCTAAACATTCTGCATGGTGCCGATTCCCCCTACTTCCTCTCTCCCCTCTGCAGATTCCCCCTACTTCCTCTCTCCTCTCTTCCCTCCTCTTATTTCAGGAGTGGGGAAGGGGCTGGTAAATATTTTATTAACCGGCTCCTTCCTTTTTCTGAGTGAACACAGTGATTGATCTGTACTGATCGCTCCTGTCTTCAATCCTAACGGAAGCATAGTAAACTAATGTAAATATCATGAAAAAAAAAGAATTGCAAAAAATAATAAAAATAAAAAAAAAACTACTAACACTGTCCACTGACACCAATCTTTACTCTACTGACACCACTGCTCTGCTGATATAAACAGGCATGTGTTTGTGTTCTGGGGTGCACACCCTAATGTAATAGGCTGCGCACACCAATGGTATAATATAATAATTTAATTTAGGTACAAAAGAACCTGCTCTGAGATTTACAGCTTGTAATGGAAAATACAAAAACACGTTGTATTAATAATAGCATGGAGCTCGAGAAATGCAAAGTTTTCTACGTTGTAGTTACTTTCATTTCCTTAAACGTGTTGCTGGGTGACTTCCTAATCATATGATTATAGCTGTGAATAGTACAAGACGTGGAGATTGTGGAATAAGGAGGACTGAAGAATTCACAATGCACTCGGGTAAGTCGGGATGTAATCCAGGGGTGGACATACCAGTCGTTGCAGAGAGGCCCTCTGAGACTTTAGTGCCGGTTCACACAACAGCGACCTGAAAGTCGGCACGACTTTGCCAGGCAACTTCGAGGCAACTTTGAAGGAACTTCAGGGAATTCCTGGGTAGTCTTCTTGTAATGTCGGATCCAAATCACATCAATTAAGATAAGGATCCAACTTGGAGGCAACTTCCGTTGAAATCTATGGGTACAAGTCGCCTAGAAGTTGCCTTGAAGTAGTACAGGAACCTTTTCTGAAGTTGGAGAGACTTCAGTAGTGTACATTAGGACAGCTCTCATTCACTTCAATGGAATTTCTTATGACCAGCGACTTGGGTCTGACAAGTCGGATCCCAAGTTGCTGTAGTGTGAACCGGCACTTAGGATCTGTTTATTCAGATGTGTACTAAGATCCTTCAAGCCACCGGGTTGACTTGAAGACGACCTATCTGTTAACTAATACCCAGTGAATAAGTGTATTATTTGGCCAGTAGTTGAATGGGGAAGGGGGTCTAAAACAGTGCTGCATAGGAGCATATTGGTAACTCCATCCACCACTGATGTGATCACTTTTATATATTGGGAGTGTCTGAAATCAGGTCAGTAGTATTACCTCAATCCAATGACCAAGGTTCTACCGTTTACATCCGGAGGTCTTCACTTTCCTAGCTGTTCCTGCTCATTATTGCCCCATGGACTTTTTGGGGGTTGGTCCTGAAGCCACAGGTGATCGAAGAGGATCCCGTAGAAGTCTATGGGGCTGTAATGCACAGTTGCCACAAGGACAGTGAAGACTTGCACCACTGGATGATGATTGTGCTCTCAGTTTCCGACCTGCTCTGGGATTTTTGCAGCTCAATGAACAAATAATCTAAGCACCAGCAGGCTAAGAATGATCCATCAGTGGGGTCAGTTAACTTCACAGTTAAAGTGGTTCTAAAGGCTCAAGGTTTTTTACCTTTATGCATAAAGGTAAAAAAAAAACCTTCTCTATGCATGCATACTTACCTGAGCCCATTGCAATCCAGCCGTATGTACGAGAGCCTTGGCTCTCTGGAGACTATACTTCCTCATTGGCTGTGACATTAGAGGGAGCCATTGACTCCCACTGCTGTCAATCACAGCCAGTGAGCCAAAGAGGAGAGAGGAGTATTAGGACGCCTGCCTTTACACACACATGAACTTTAATGGCATCCCAGTCTTAGTCCGTAGGGTTCAATATTGAGTTGGCCCACCCTTTGCAGCTATAACAGCTTCAACTCTTCTGGGAAGACCGTCCACAAGGTTCAGGAGTGTGTCTATGGGAATGTTTGACCATTCTTCCAGAAGCGCATTTGTGAGGTCAGGCACTGATGTTGGATGAGAAGTGTTGGCTCGCAGTTTCCACTCTAATTCATCCCAAAGGTGTTCTTTCGGGTTGAAGTGAGGACTCTGTGCAGGCCAGTCAAGTTCCTTCACCTCAAACTCTCTCATCCATGTCTTTATGGACCTTGCTTTGTGCACTGGTGTGCAGTCATGTTGGAACAGGAAGAGGCCATCCCCAAATGGTTCCCACAAAGTTGGGAGCATGAAATTGTCCAAAGTGTCTTGGTATGCTGACACCTTAAGAGTTCCCTTCACTGGAACTAAGGGGCCAAGCCCAAACCCCTGAAAAACAACCCCACACCATAATCCCCCCTCCGCCAAATGATTTGGACCAGTGCACAAAGCAAGGTCCATAAAGACATGGTTGAATGAGTTTGGGGTGGAGGAAATTGACTGGCCTGCACAGAGTCCTGACCTCACTCTGATAGAACACCTTTGGGATGAATTAGAGCGGAGACTGTGAGCCAGGCCTTCTCATCCAGCATCAGTGCCTGACCTCACAAATTCTCTTCTGGAAGAATGGTCAAACATTCCCATATACACACTCCTCAACCTTGTGGACAGCCTTCCCAGAAGAGTTGAAGCTGTTATAGCTGCAAAGGGTGGGCCAACTCAATATTAAACCCTACGGACTAAGACTGGGACGCCATTAAAGTTCATGTGTGTGTAAAGGCAGGCGCCCCAATACTTTTGGTAATATAGTGTACATAGCACTAGTTAGGAACCTCTGATTAAGAGGGGAGAAAAAGTAGCACATCTGTTAATGTTGTCGGGTCTTAAATGGACTCCTGTATTGGATGAACCCCATAACTGTACCGCCCCCCCATTCCCCCTTCTGCATCCTTGATATTTACAGCACTCTGTGGATATTTCTGTTTGTGAAAAATTCATGTTAAGTTCTGCGTTTGTTTTTAGGGAGAATTCAGGATAATGTTTATGCAAACTCGAGGGATTTCAATGCACAGAGGATAGAGAAGAGGACCAAAACCAAAGGTAAGGTGAAGGACATACTGTCTCCTTCCATTATACGTGGCTGAGGACACCTGTCTGTGTTTATTTGAGATTTGCATTCTTCTACTATCATGTGTATTGTACAGTACTAGCCGTCAGGGCCAGGATAAGGGGTGGGAAGCAGGGGCAGCTGCCCTGGGCACTGTGGTATTATGTGAGGGAGGGGGCGCCTTGAGATTGGGGGGGGGGGGTTTGTGTTGGGAAGGGGGGGGTGGGGATTTATATGGTTGGTGCTAGAAGAGGTGATATGGTAGAGGAGGGTGGAATTTTGTTCTAGAAGGGAGCGGCTGCCCTGGGCACTGTGGTATTATGTGAGGTGAGGGAGGGGGGCACCTCAAGATCGGGGGGATTTGTGTTGGGAGGGGGGGTTGGAGAGTGGCAGGGGGTAAGAATTGTTCTAGGAGGGGGAATTAGGGGTGTGTGCTAGGAATGGTGATTTGGGGGGGATTTGTGTTGGGAAGGGGGATGATGATTTTTATGGTTGGTGCTGTAAATGGTGATATGGTAGAGGTGGGGGGGGGGGTTTGTTCTAGGAGGGGATTTTATTTTTTTTTGGGGGGGGGGGGGATTTGTGCTAGTAGGGTTGATTGGGGGATGTTTATGCTAGGAGGGGAAATTTTGAGGGGTTTGTGCTTAGAAGGGGGATTGGGGGAGGATTTGTGCTGGGTGGGGGGATTTGGAGTGGGGGAGGGGAGAGGATTTGTGCTTGGAGGGGGAAATATGAGAGGTAGAGGATTTTTTATGAAAGGGGTGATTTTTGTTTTTTTTTGGGGGGGGGGGGGATTTGGAGAGAGGGAGGATTTGAGCTTAGGGGGGGGATGGGGGGGCTAAGATTTGTGCTGGCAGGGGGGATTTCAGCAAGGGGGCAGATTTGTACTGGGGGAGGGGGAGTTTATTCTTGTAGATTAGTCCTCCTTTCTTTTTTTTTTTGGGGGGGGGGTTTGCTGATACATCACGCTCATACATCTTGGGGGGGCACAGTTTGGTATGTTTGCCCTGTGCTCTAGATGACCTTATCCACCAGCACTGCTAGCTGTACAAGTCACAATGACCATCTACCGTACTCATCTAGGGCAACTGACACAATAGCAGTCAACATTCCAGTGGCTGCCATGCTCAGGAGGTAATAAAAGAGTATTGCACACATGATCAGTATATCACACATGACAATGGATATGAATGGACCAATGGATATGAATCTATCTATGGCCGCAGCTGCCACCCCCTTTTCAGGCGTCCAGCCCCTTTTCGGGTGCCGGGCCCCTGAAATTCAGTGGCGGGGGAGTGTTTTTAAAGCACCTGATTAGAGCCATAGGCTCTAATTGGCTTCAAAAAAGGATGGCGCTCGCAGTCCACCCAAGTGTGTTAGAAAAGCGAAATAATATTCCCTTCCCTAACACTGAACCTCCTCTCCTCCAATCAGGTGCTCGGGTCTGTTACCCGTCACCTGATTGGCTTAAATGACAGGCGCTGTGATTGGATGCCTATCAGGTGGAGAGGACCGGAGGAGACACATGGAGGACACCACTCGCCGCCGTCGAGACAGGGTAAGTGCCGGGCAGACGGCGAACTGGCGTGGGGTGTCACAGTGGCAGCATTTTATGGAAACAGTGGCAGCATTTGATGGGAACAGTGGCTGTATTTGATGGGCACATTGGCTGCGTTTGATGGGCACAGTGGCTGCAATTAATTGGCACAGTGGCGGCATTTGATGCCACAGTGGCAGCATTTGATGGGCACAGTGGCTGCATTTAATGGCACAGTGGCTGCGTTTGATGGGCACAGTGGCTGTGATTGATGGGCATAGTGGCTGCAATTGATGGACACAGTGACGGCATTTGATGGCACAGTGGCTGTATTTTATGAGCACATTGGTGGCATTTGATGGCACAGTGACAGCATTTGATGGGCACAGTGGCTGCAATTGATGGACACAGTGGCTGCATTTGATGGCACAGTGGCGGCATTTTATGGGCACAGTGGCTGAGTTTAATGGGTACAGTGAGGCTGCAATTGATATATTTTTTTCAGAATTTTTCAGTTTGTTTGCGCCCCCCCAAAAAAAGTTTGAGCACCAGCCGTCACTGTTTCTAAGTAAGGAAAAGTTGGCCCTTTGCATTGTAAAAGTCTTCTCCTCTAAGACATGGTTAGCCTTTTTTTAACGTTTTCATTGTTGTCTGGTCTTCTCTGTGTGCTGCCGAAACTGAGAGAGTGAAGGGGAGGATATAACTGCAAGTCTGTTTGCCTGCAACCCCTGGCTAAAAGGGGGCACGGGCAACATAGAAGAGGTTTCTCCAGCCAGAAGGCCAGCTATAGTCCTGTACTTTGGCACCTTAGGAGCTAATTATTTTTGCACTTTGCACAGTATGTAGCACTTACTCACTCCAAAAATAGTAGGGTGTATGTGAGGTGTAAGCTGCGTATCCTGGCTGACTAAGTTGTGGACGGGGCCATTCATCCTGCATGTGGGGGGTATTTTTCGCCGTGAACGCTCTCATCAATGCCCAGGACCAGGCAGGGACCACGGCCATGTAACAGTCAAACGTTATGAAGGCTCCGAGGCTTAAAGATGAGCCGTAACACTGCAGTAGAAATGTAGAGTTCCTCTGAAAAGTGCTGTCCCGTGTCACTACACACTTTAGCTTGATGTATGTTTCATTTAGGATTCACACCGCTGAGCCCGTGCCCTCTCCACCAGACCAGCATACTTCTGTCACCTCGCTCCCAGTGACTGAATGGGGCCTCGCACACATAGCGCTGACCTCATGTGTGCACATGCTAACTCCTTCCTTCCCGCACTGTACGGCCAGGCTAAGGGCCTCCATAACACGAGTCCAGTCACTACGAGAGACTAGCCGCTGGGGAGGGAGCCAGATCATTGACCCCCTTGCTACTAGAGGACCCATCACCTGCACCAGGTACCACGCTATATGGCTGGCTCCAATGCACCCTGCACTAGTACCTGGCTACCAATAGCAATTGCACTACTCCTCCTGCTTATCTTGCCGAGTAGACCTTTTGTGTTGGCTTTACTTCATACCCTCTAAAAGTCCTGTTCTTCTGATATGCCATATCCCATCATGCACCCCTTTAGAGTAACCTCAGACCAGGCTTTCAACATTTAATGAAACTAAAATGGCGTAGGGGTCCCCCCAAAATCCATACCAGACGTGATTTTAAGGGGAACCCTGCACTAAAATGAAAAAAAAAAGGCGTAGGGGTCCCCCCCAAAATCCATACTAGACCCTTATCCGAGCACGCAACCTGGCAGGCCACAGGAAAAGAGGGGGGAAAGATAGAGCGCCCCCCCTCCTAAACCATACCAGGCCACATGCACTCAACATGGGAAGGGTGCTTTGGGGTAGCCCCCCAAAGCACCTTGTCCCCATGTTGATGGGGAGAAGGGCCTCATCCCTACAACCCTTGCCCGGTGGTTTTGGGGGTCTGCGGGTGGGGGGTCTTATCGGAATCTGGAAGCCCCCTTTAATAAGAGGACCCCAGATTCCCCCCTGTGTGAAATGGTAATGGGAACCATTTCACAAAAAAAGTTTCAAAATGTTGAAAAAAAACAAGACACAGCTTGGGACAAGTCCTTTATTAAAAAATAAAAATGTCCCACGAAGTCCATTCATCTTCTTCTATCGCTCCAACGATGGACCGAAAAATAAAAATTTAAAACCTGCCACCGATCCGCCTCCATGGGAGGTTTCCGCTGTATGACGCTTCAGCGCCTTTGACAGTTCTTATATAACTGAGGGCAGGGGCCACACAGTGACGTACCCGGGTGACCCCGCCCCCCTCTGACGCATGAGGACTTTCCCATGGCTTCCCCAGGGCGCCAGAGTGGGTGGGATAATGTTTCAAAGCATCCGCTTCTTCGTCAGATCTAAATGGCTATTGATTGGTTCTGACGTCACTTCCGATGCGACTCCGAGTGTGTCTTGATTTATTACTAACTATTGAATTATAGGTAATGGAATTTCCTCTAAAATGTGTCTGTTAGCGAAAGTAATGAATACAAATTTATCCGAAGTTTTATTCTAAAGTTTTTTCTTTAGAAATGTCAGTTTTTCTGTAGCATGTTCTATTTATGCTACAAATGCACCACTTTACAGACACATTAAGGGGGCCCCCTAGGCACAATAGGAATTTTTTTTTTTTCATTGTTGCACTTTAAGCATCATTAAAATCACTGCTCCTAAAAAAAACATTGTTTTCAAAAAAAAAATAATAATTATTGATACATGTCCCCCAGGGCAGTACCTGGACCCCCATAACCCTTTAATGGCCAATTACATGCATGTAAGCGTTCATAATAGGTACTTTAGATTTTTCCTATTCGGCTCCCATAGACTTCAATGGGACCAGATCATCCAGGGCAAAGATGCCAAATTGTGTCCCCCCTTCATTAGGTGCAAGCTTATGAGCAGAAAGGGGGAGAGAAAGCACGGCCTGCACCTCCTTCCGGCTCTCTCCTCTTCTCTATGCTGTTTCCAGTGCTGAGTTGACAGAAGTAGTGATGCCACTGTCACTACTCCTGTCTGCCTTATTGTAGAAGGAACTTGTGACACCCCCATCCCTACAATACACGCTGCCACTAGGGCAGCTTCCCCTTCTGCCCACCCCTTGTCCCGGCCTTGCTCCCCGCACACACCAGCTAATACATAGCAGATCATTCACCAACCCTTTCTGTCTATATTTTTTTCAGAGCCTCCAGCTGACAAGAATCCCCAAGGTTGGGTTATCATCACCCTGGTGGTCCTCCTAATCTTGATTTTTCTTATTTTGCTCATCTTCACAAGTCTCCTGTTTGTTTTCTGTAAGTATTACAACTACGGTCATATTTTTTTCTTCTCTTTGTTTTTGTATTGATGAAAGGAAACATTAGCTTTACCCATTTAGCTTGCATCCAAATTCATATTGTAAGATTTTTATCAGATTGTCAGATAGCTTTAAGGTAGACCTGATCTCAAAGTGAAAACTTACACTTTAATAAGATGCGGAATACTTTTTATAAATTTAACAAACTTTGGGCTATTTGCCTCCATTTATTGCTCCTGCCTTCTTCCTCACCTGTGTGGCAATCTTTTTACTGAGTCTTTTGCACCACATCTTTAGCATCCCCTAGAAGTGCTAGGTTTAGTGTAGGAAAATTTAAACTGAGCTCAGGGCTAAGCCTGAGCTGTGAATCTGGGTCAGGGTTCAGTGACTCAGGGCTGGGTGACTCATCCTAGCAGCTTCTCTAGTACCTTCCCCTGTTTTATGGGACATGAAGAATGTTCTAGACATAGTGGGTGGAGGTTAGGGGGAGCTGCTTGGAATATTTATGAGGGCCTCCACCAATCCCGAGTAAAGGGGTGCCAGGGTGAAGGCCACCTCATAAATAGGCATGAGTCTTACCTGCTCCCGTAACCCAGCCATGGCTCTCCTCTTACTAAACTGTGAGCTCCCCTTCATGCTTCATTGCTTGACAGCTGCTAAAAAATCTATTGCTTCCTGCTGGAAACAATAAGACCCTCCAGAGTTTACCTTCTTTTTGAGGAACCTCAACACTCAGACCCAATTTGAACTTATGTTCTCCGTGAAAAATGGCAAAAGTCAACTCTTGTACACAGTGGTCGGCTTGGCTCCATTATTCATTATGTAGTGCACATTTGTAATGGTGACAAGACAACCCCATCGGTTTCCCTTGGAACGTCATCCTTGAAGTCTAGCCATTTTCCTTAATGTCTTTCACCTCCGCCTTTTCTCCACCTAAGAGATGTACCCAGCAAATGTTCTCTCGCTTGTATTTCTTGACATTTTATACTTTATATATAAAGTTAGAATTACAATACTACTGTGATATGTAACGCTACAATTACATCTTTGATTGAGATGCACTCTGTAAGCTTTTATTTCAAAATGTAATGAATACTATTGAAATTAAATAGGCATGAGTCATGCCAGGAGGGGAGTTGGGTGGAAGATGGAGTGCTGAGGTAGCTGCCCGTGGCCCTTGAGGGTGCCCCCTTGTCTGAGGGGGAAATGACCTTGGGCTGGGGCTAGGGAGCTGGAAGGAACCGACCAAAACACACAGAGGAAGACCTTCCTGGAGGCACAGGAGCAAGGAGAGAGGACAGCAGGAGTAGGTCAGCACTACTGGGAGATCTCCTGACAGTCAGCCGGGTGGGCTGGTGAGTGTCAGTCTGGAGGACTGTGGGGAAAAGTTAGCCTGGAGGGCTAGTGAAAGGGGCAGCTGCAGCCAGGTGGGTTGGCTGTGCCTGAAGAGGTGGTGCTGGGGTCAGTAGCCACATGAGTGATGCTAGATGGACACTGAAATTCTACTACATAACCAAGGGGCCTCAGGTTCCTGTCTGTAATGGGCCATTGCTTTAATCTGACTATGTGACCGTCAGGTATTCACAATGTTCCAGCTGGGGTTCTACAAGTGAGTGCTGGAGGAAGAAGAGGAGCTGTATATAGAGACTCGATATAGGAAGAGCCATCCCTGAAGTTGTTGAAGTCAAGCAGGCATGCCATAAACTCCCATCCCTATCTAAGTTATTATCCCTTAATAGATAACACAAAAAAAACACAGACTGTTCTTTGACTCCGGAGTGTCTGTGAAAATTTATTTTTGGGGGGGCAGGAGATTTTTGCTGACACATAATGGTCATAAAACTTGAGGGGGGGGGCACAATTTGGCGTTTTCGCACTGGACTCTAGATGACCTTGTCCCAGCACTGTCGGTAGGCTGACCATATATGCTATAAGTTCATTCCTGTTTGTTGCTCCTGAGTAGGTCACCCCCCCCCCCCCCCCATCCCTGTGTAAAGTATGGGGGGCTCTTGTAGCTTTCTGCTTCATTGCTGCATTATTCTGTTAGGAATAAGTGTGAACTTTATCATTACTTTTCTCCAGGCTGCATCCTGGTCCATGTTTCTATGCTTTAAAACATATGGCAGTGTTACTCCGATTTTAGCCAGTCATAGCAAAAATAATACAACTTTAAATGGGAGAAAAAAAATCTTTACCCTTAATTCCTTGGGAAAAATTAGCATGGCATTCCCTGTGCCTCTGCATTCCTGTTCTGTAGCCTCATAGCTGTATATCTGCAGAGTGCAATCATCTAAGTCGGTGGTCTCCAAACTGAGACCAGATGGAGCCCTTTGCTTGCCTCTACCTGGCCCTTGGGACGCTATTCCTCCAATTGACACCAATATAGAGGCACCATTCCTTGTTCTTCTCACACTGGTCACAGTCTGGCCCCCCAAAAACCTAATGGACAGTAAACTGGCCCTTTGTTTAAAATGTTTGGAGACCCCTGATCAAGAAAATTTCTCTGCTTCTGTTTCATCCATTCTGTGGATCTGTGGTACTTCCACCTCTATCATTCCTCCACCAGTCATCAGATTACCAGTCATGGGGGAATGAAAGAGGGGCAGCTCTGACATGAGTTAGCAAAGCCCTGCCTTTCCCAAGATGGCCATCTTCACATCGAGACTGAGTGTAGAACAAAGTATGGCAAGTCCATAAAATGTAAAAAGATCAGCTTCAGGTAGACAGTGGGCGATACTGGAGACTTATCCTATATGCTCTGCTTGTCTTTTTTGTGCACAGTTTCCATAGTTCAGGTCCTCTTTAACACCTTCCTGCCCAGTCTATAGTAAAATGACGGCCAGGCGGGACATTCGCCGTCCTGGGTGGGCAAGCTGCGGTCTGTCACCCGCTGTGTGACAGATCAGTGTACTGGCCTGCTGCCGGTATCATGTGATTGCTGTGACCAATCACGGCAGATCACATGACAAGTGTACACAGGAAGGCTTCAATTTATGCCATTCATTGTGTACTATTGTGTTGATCTCTGTGATTAGTCACAGTGATCACATGGTACACACAGGGCCAATAACAGCCAATCACAGCCTATCTGTACCATGTGATTAGCTGTGGCACAATAGTAAACACTAAATGAATGGTTTTATTCAGAAAAAATGGGTTGCTTGTAACAGTGAAATTCACTGTTATAAGCAATCATAGTGTGTAAAAAAATAATCCTGGTCACCTCCCCAGAGTAGTACAGCGTTGCTCTGGTTATAGTATGTAAAAAAAAAACTTGTAAAGCAAAATGAAGTTTTAAAAAATATTACATTTTCTTTTTTTTTCTATTATATACTGTCACCAGTCAGTGTTCCTGATCACCGCCACACCAGTTATATGATGATGCTGTACTGCACAGGCGATGGTATATATATATATTAAAAAAAATGTGAAAAAAAATATTTTTTTTAACCACTTCAGCCCCGGACCATTAT
Organism: Lithobates septentrionalis; assembly: GCA_037952835.1. Taxonomy (NCBI): domain Eukaryota; kingdom Metazoa; phylum Chordata; class Amphibia; order Anura; family Ranidae; genus Lithobates; species Lithobates septentrionalis. The sequence continues at coordinate 1,682,104 of JBBDGP010000853.1, forward strand.
GCTGCCTAAGGACCAGAGGACTTTTTCCAATTTGGCACTGCGTCGCTTTAACTGCTAATTGCGCAGTCATGCAATGCTGTACCCAAACGAAATTTGCGTCCTTTTCTTCTCATAAATAGAGCTTTCTTTTGATGGTATTTGATCACCTCTGCCGTTTTTATTTTTTGCGCTATAAACGGAAAAAGACCGAAAAATTTGAAAAAAAATGATATTTTCTACTGTTTGTTATAAAAAAAACCCAACTCAATTTTAGTCATACATTTAGGCCAAAATGTATTCGGCCACATGTCTTTGGTAAAAAAAATGTCAATAAGCGTATATTTATTGGTTTGCGCAAAAGTTATAAAAGTTATAGCGTCTACAAACTAGGGTACATTTTCTGGAATTTACACAGCTTTTAGTTTATGACTGCCTATGTCATTTCTTGAGGTGCTAAAATGGCAGGGCAGTACAAAACCCCTCCAAATAACCCCATTTTGGAAAGTAGACATGGGGATACCACATGTGTGGGACTTTTTGGGAGCCTAGCCGCGTATGGGGCCCCGAAAACCAATCACCGCCTTCATGATTTCTAAGGGAGTAAATTTTTGATTTCACTCCTCACTACCTATCACAGTTTTGAAGGCCATAAAATGCCCAGATGGCACAAAACCCCCCCAAATGACCCCATTTTGGAAAGTAGACACCCCACGCTATTTGCTGAGAGGCATGTTGAGTCCATGGAATATTTTATTTTTTGACACAGTTGCGGGAAAGTGACACATTTTTTTTTTACATTTACAGAGGAGGTCTACTGCTAAAATTACTGCCCTCGATCTGCCCTTCGCGGTAATACCTCACATGCATGGTGCAATTGCTGTTTACATTTGACGCCAGACCGACGCTTGTGTTCGCCTTTGCGCGAGAGCAGGGGGGGACAGGGGTGCTTTTTTTTTTATTTATTATTTTTTTGATTTTTTTATCTTATTTTTAAATTGTTCCTTTCATTTTTATGTTTTTTAATCATTTTTATTGTTATCTAGGGGAATGTAATAGGTAGTGACAGGTACTCTTTTTTTTTAAATTGGGGTCTATTAGACCCTAGATCTCTCCTCTGCCCTCAAAGCAACTGACCACACCAAGATTGGTGTGATAAAATGCTTTCCCAATTTCCCAATGGCGCTGTTTACATCCGGCAAAATCGAAGTCATGAAATGCTCGTAGCTTCCGGTTTCTTAGGCCATAGAGATGTTTGGAGCCATTCTGCTCTCTAATCAGCTCTATGGTCAGCTGGCCGAATCACCAGCTGCATTTTCAGGTTCCCTGTTGGGACAGGAGAGCCATAGAAAAACATGGAAGACGGTGGGGGCATTCCCTCCCACTGCTCGTAAAAGCAGTCTAGAGGCTAATTAGCCACTAGGATTGCTTTTACATGAAAGAATGATACCAAGATGATACCTAAACCTGCAGGCATCATTCTGGTATAACCACTCAAAGTCCAGCAACATACCAGTAAGTATTGTAAACTTTTTTTTCCTGCAGCCTGTGGGCTGAACGAAAAAAAGAGATTGATCGGTGGGTATGCCCACCATTAGAGTACCTCCCTTTATCCACCCACTTCTAATGATGGGCATACATGCACCATTTATATATGCCGAAGCATGGGGGCATCCTCCCGCAAAAGGCAGGATCAAATCGCTCCTCCACCCACTGCTGCCCCCACGCTTCGGCATATATGCTGAAGTATGTAACTGTTGTGGTGAAATCTCCTCCGACAGCGCTGGAGTCACGGCTTTATATATTGTGGGAGCAAACGCTGTTGCTGACAAGATAAATAAATCCGCGCTGCAACTGAATGGCGTACCTGCTAAGCAAATGATGGTTAACAATAAAACAAAGTAACATTACAGTATAACAGTAATGCCGCGTACACACGGTCCTACTTTTCGTCTACAAAAGTCCAACGGACGCTGATGGACTAAAGCTGGCTGGTAATCCGATCGTGTGTGGGCTTCTCCGGACTTTCAACTGACTTTTTTAGCCTCAAATCCGACGTACTTTAGATTTGAAACATGCTTTAAAACTTTACTTCGTAACTACGACGGACCCCGAAATCCGCTCGTCTGTGTGCTAGTCCGACGGACAAAAAGCCACGCTAGGGCACCTATTGGCTACTGGCTATGAACTTCCTTATTTTAGTCCGGTGTACGTCATCACGTACGAATCCGTTAGACTTTTGTGTGGTCGTGTGTAGGCAAGTCCGTTCGTTAGAAAGTAGGCCGCAAGTCCGCCGCAAGTCCACCGAAAGTCTGCCGGAAGTCTGTCGGACAGGCTGTCCGACTTTTGTAGACGAAAAGTACGACCGTGTGTACGCGGCATAATACTTACCATACCTGCAAACCAAATACAAAAAAAAACATAGTAAAAAATAAAACATTTAACGCAACCTGTGCCTAAAATATATATGCCGAAGCATGGGGGCATCCTCCCACAAAAGGCAGGAGCAAATCGCTCCTCCACCGACTGCTGCCCCCACGCTTCGGCATATATGCTGAAGTATGTAACTGTGGTGGTGAAATCACCTCTTACAGCGCTGGAGTCACGGCTTTATGTATCATGGGAGCAAACGCTGTTGCTGTCAAGATAAATAAATCCGCTCTGCAGCTGAATGGCGTACCTGAAAACAATAAAATGGTTACCAACAAAACACAGTAAACAGTAAAGTCTAAAAAAATTGCATATCTGAAAAGCAAACGAGGTAAAACATAATAACAATAAAACATTGCAGAATAGAATACAGTAAAAAAGAGCAGAACAATAGAGAGAGAATAGAGAGAGAGAGAACAATAAAACAACAACTAATTTTTCTTTTTTTTATTTTATATTTTTTTTGTGTTTTTATTTTTTTTTATTTTTTGTTATACACTTTTTTTAGTAACTTTAACTTTTGTAACTGGTACCAGGTTTGGGTCTCTCAAAATGCGATGGCATCTTGGGAGACCCTGTGAAAGTGTGTCCTAGTCTGTGCAGTGCTGTACCCTACGCTAATACTCAACTAGTGTATGGTAGCGTTCAAAACATTCACCAATGCAAAGACCAGGATTGCCAGCACAAGAGGGACAATAACACCGGGTGTCACGCCTAAATTCGCGCTTGCTACAGACACGACATCTTTTTTGGGGGGCTCGTTGGGTAGGGGTACTCGGGAGGGCATAAGGAAAATGCCTCTCATGCAGCCGGCGTACTGCATTTGGTTGGGGATGGTGAGGTGGAGCACCGTCTGGATACAGAAGGGCTCTGACGATCTCTTCCTGGAATTTAAGGAAGGATCCAGTCCGTCCTGAAGCTCTGTATAGCACATGAGCGTTCAGCAAAGCCAATTGAAATAAATAGACACTTTTTTGTACCAGCGTCTGGCCTTACGGGCAACTAGGTACGGCGCCAACAACTGGTCGTTGAGGTCCACCCCTCCCATATTAAGGTTGTATTCGTGGACACAGAGGGGTTTCTCCACAACACCAGTCGCCGTAGTAATTCGGGCCGTCGTGTCTGCATGAAGGGAGGTAAGAACGAAAACATTCTTCTTATCCCTCCACTTCATAGCGAGAAAATTATTACACTGCAAGCAGGCTCTCTCCCACAGCCTAAGACGGGAATCTACAAGCCGCTGAGGAAAGCCTCAGCGATTAGGTCGCACGGTGCCACATGCTCCAATCTGCTGATCAAACAAGTGACTAAAAAGTGGCACGCTCGTGTAATAATTGTCCACGTACAAGTGGTACCCCTTTCCGAATAAGGGTGACACCAAGTCCCACACTATCTTGCCAGCGCTTCCTATGTAGTCAGGGCAGTTTGTCGGCTCTACGTGACTATCTTTTCCCTCGTAAACCATAAATCTACATGTATAGCCTGTTGCCCTGTCACAGAGCTTATACATCTTGACCCTGTATCTGGCACGCTTGCTGGGAAGGTACTGTTTGAATGACAAGTGGCCAGAAAATTTAATCAGGGACTCATCAACGCAGACAACTTGATGGGGAGTAAACAAGTCTGCAAAACATTGGTTGAAGTGGTTTACGAGGGGCCGAATTTTGTAGAGCCGATCGTATCCAGGGTCTCCACGAGGACGACAGAGTTCATTGTCGTTGAAGTGCATGAACCGCAAAATCTGCTCGTATTGTGCCCTGGCCATGGAAGCAGAGAACACGGGCATATGGTAAATTGGGTCAGTGGACCAATATGACCGCAACTCACTCTTTATATTTATGCCCATGTTGAGGGAAAGGCCCAGAAAGATCTTAAATTCGGAGACCGTAATTGGTCTCCAATCTCTGGCAAGGGAGGACTGGGGATTAGCGGCGATGTGTTGACCAGCGTATAAATTGCTTTGGTCCACAATAGATCTATAGAGATCTTCAGTGAAAAACAGTGAATAAAAATCCAGTGGTGTAAAATCAACTGTTTCCACCTGAATTCCGGGTTGGCCAGTGAAAGGGGGAAGTACGGGTGCTGCAGAAGTGGTGGGTTCCCAATTCGGATTGGCGAATGCAGCAGGAAGGGCACTATGGGCACGACGGGCCTGTGTTCGTCTTCTTGGTGGCAGCGGGACACTACTAGTGCTTGCCACCTCGCCAGCTTGAACTGCACTTATGGGACTCGCCATGTCACCACGCGATACTGCAGTGCTGGATGTACGACCAGGGTGTACTAGGCCGCTGGTGCTTGCCAGTTCACCAGAAGGAATAGCGGCACTAGTACTTCTCTGTTCCATACGAGAGCCCTGCGGTTCTTGCACTTCAAGGACAGAAGAAGAAGTTTGGGGTCTGGTACGCCTGACCTTGGGACCACAACTCCGTCGTCAGAGCTATCTGTCATGGAGCCGCTGTCCTCTACAGCAGGGCTCAACAAAACCCGGGCGCCAGGTCGCATTTGCGACTAGAATTAGCGACCTGGCGCCTGGGGCAGCACAGCTGGGGGTATCCTGTCTCTGTGCGGACATAGACCCCCCCCGTGCGATCGCGTCGGGCCGCGCCGGCCGGTAATTGAGGCCCCGGCTTTGCGGCCTTCATCGGTAGTTCTGGAGTCCTTCTGAAATCTGGTGCCATCTTGTGGTGGCCGTTGGTATTGCAACCAGCAATGCTAATGCAATGCTAATGCGAAATACCTGCCTGTTTTCACTGCCCATCTCCTTCCCAAAGTGCAGAAGAGAAGGAAGTGAATGTGGGGATAGCCTTTTTTTTTTTTCGTAATAGATTTTATTTATTTATATTTATATAAAAACTGTTTATTTATTTTTTTCCTAATTAAAATTAATTTATTTGTTATCTCCCTGCTTGGCCCCTTTCACACGGGCTGTCTGATCAGGTTCGCCTGTCTGTTTTTCAGGCGGACCTGATCGGACCCTTAGAGCCCTTTCACACCGAGCCGCGGGGGGGCGTTGGCGGTAAAGCGGCGCCATTTTTAGCGCCGCTTTACCGTAGTTTTAGTGACGCTATTCGGGCCTCTAGCGGGGCGGTCTTTTTCTGTGTAAATTTAAGATTAGTTATTTTTTATATTGAAAATAAAGCTTTGTCGGTCGTTTAAAAAAAACCTGGCTCCTAACTTTTTTAGCTGGCTCCTAGATTCCAAGCAAATTTGTCAAGCCCTGCTCTACAGGATCGTATTCTGAGCCTGAATCTGACAGATGAGTGACTTCCGCTTCACTATCTGTCATGCTCAGAAACGTGTAGGCCTCTTCACTAGTGTACCTTCGATTTGTCATTTTGGGCTCTAAATTTAGGGGTACACTAGTGAGACTCACAGGCAAAAAAGCTCCTGACTGTCAGCAACTGATTCAAAATGCTACCAAAAAACTGTTAGCGATCGCAGGGATCAGGCCTGACTCTGCGAACGCTGCAGTTGTGCTTAGTGTTTTGTAAGTGTCAGTGATCGATCGATACTGCACTTGGGTGAGCTGGGCTGGGCCGAGGGGCAAAACGCAGGTGCTAGCAGGTATCTGGGCGGATCCCGCTAACACTGCGTTTATGGGAACCCTAAACTGCTGGGGACGCTAGTATAGATCTGATCGGATCAGATATCGATCCGCGCAGATACTATAGCACTAAGAGAGGTGTATGCTGCGTGCGTGGGTGTTAGCGGTACTGGCGCTAACCTGACCTTGCTTGGGGCGACGCAGACCTTATCTGACCCTAAAAACTTAACTTATATCACCCCTGGGCAATTAGGGGGTTAAACCTTTATAAGGTAATAAACGGCGGGTGCCCTAAAACTATAATAAACCATAATAAACTATAATAAACAAACCAACTAACCAGCGTCACCCGTAACAATTATACAGTGATCGCTGGTGAAAGGGTTAACTAGGGGGCAATCAGGGGATTAAAACCTTTATTAGGTAGTATATGGGGGTCCTTGTCGCTATAAAATACTGACAGCGAACCTATATACTTACCTCCCTAACTAGCGTCACCTGTGTCACTAATACAGCGATCAGAAAAACAATCGCTTAGCGACACTGGCGACGGGGGGTGATCAAGGGGTTAACCTTTATTAGGGGGGTTAGGGGGGTACCCTGGACCTAAGGGGGGGTACCCTAGACCTAAAGGGGGGTACCCTAGACCTAAAGGGGGCTAACCTAACTGCCCTAACACTTATAACTGTCACAAACTGACACCAATGCAAAAAAAAGAAAAAACTGCTATTGGTGTCAGTGTGACAGGGGTACAGGGGGGTGATCGGGGGGTGAAGGGGGGTGAAAAGTGTGCCTGGCGTGTTCTACTGAACGTGTTGTGTTGGTGCACTTACTTGGATGTCTTCTCTCCTCGGTCAAAAAGCCTGGCTCGAGGAGGGATGACATCACTTCCTGTGCCTCTATTTACATTACAGAGGCACAGGAAGGATCTTCATTCGCCGGGAGCGATCGGGAGGGGGTTGCCACGAATGGATGGCCTCCCCCTCACCTCTCATCGCCCGGGAAGAAATGGCGACCGCCTCTGGCACCGGGGGGGGGGGCCCGATTCCACCCCCCGCCCGCGGAAGGCAGATCACGTGTATGTACGTGATTCTGCCTGTCCGTGCCACCTTGCCGACGTACATCGGCGTGAGGCGGTCGTCAAGTGGTTAAAAAATAATAATTTTCCAATAAATTGTGAGAAAAAAATGACAACTTCAAAAAACTTGTGATGCTTCTTACTAAGTAAGGACTGTCTACTTTTCAAAAAAGGGGTCATTGGGGGGGGTATTTGTACTGTCCTGACATTTTTGGGCCTCAAAAAATGATAGGCCATTAGTACATCAGGATTGATCGATTTTCATATATACTGTATATCCCACAGTTTGTAGTCTCTATAACGTTCCTAAAGACTAAATAATATACACAGATTTGGGTTATTTTCACCAAAGAAATGTTGCAAATTACATTTTAGCCTACATTTTTATAAAGAAAGATTTTTTCTTGCTAAATTTTATAACCGAAACAAAGAAAAATGCAACTTTCTTTTCATTTTCAGCCTTTTTTTTTATGCAGCAAAAAATAAAAAAAATACCACCAAAAGAAACCTCTATCTGTGTGAAAAAAAAAATTTCATATGGGTACAGTGTAGCATGACCGCGCAATTGTCATTCAAAGTGTGACAGCGTTAAAAGCTGAAAATTGGCCTGGGCAGGAAGGGGGTGAGGTGCCCGGTATTGAAGTGGTCAAGGTGTTAAAAGTGTTCTACGGAGACAATGGCATCAGGTAGTTGGTGGTGTGCTGAGTTCTTTACGCTCCACTCTGAATACTTTGTGTCACAATTACGTTTTATGAATATCATACTGGCGGCGCGCAATGATTCTCACATTAAACAAGCTGCCAATGGGCTTCAATAGGCTTCACCAAGGCTTGAATTTTGTTGAAAGCCTTATGCCGCGTACACACGGTCGGACTTTTCGTCTACAAAAGTCCGACGGACGCCGACGGACTAAAGCTGGCTGACAATCCGATCGTGTGTGGGCTGCCCCGGACTTTCAACGGACTTTCAGCTGACTTTTCCAGCCTCAAATCTGACGGACTTTAGATTTGAAACATGCTTCAAATCTTTACGTCATAACTACGCCGGACCCAGAAATCCGCTCGTCTGTGTGCTAGTCCGACGGGCAAAAACCCACGCTAGGTCAGCTCTTGGCTACTGGCTATCAACTTCCTTATTTTAGTCCGGTGTACGTCATCACGTACGAATCCATCGGACTTTTGTGTGATCGTATGTAGCCAAGTCCGTTCGTAAGAAAGTCTGCCGCAAGTCCGCCAAAAGTCCGACAAGAGTCCATCAAAAGTCTGTCGGACAGGCTGTCAGACTTTTGTAGATGAAAAGTCAGACCGTGTGTACGCGGCATTGGAATGGAAGTAGCCAACTACTGGCTAGTCCGTCGGACTAGCCAGTAGTTGGATAGGCTTTGGTTAGGCTATAAAACATCTTATGCTGCGTACACACGGTCGGACTTTTCATCTACAAAAGTCCGACAGCCTGTCCGACTTTTGACGGACTTTTGGCGGACTTGCGGCAGACTTTCTTACGAACGAACAGACTTGCCTACATACGATCACACAAAAGTCAGACGGATTTGTACGTGATGACGTACACCGGACTAAAATAAGGAAGTTGATAGCCAGTAGCCAATAGCTGCCCTAGCGTGGGTTTTTGTCCGTCGGACTAGCACACAGACGAGCGGATTTCTGGGTCCGGCGTAGTTACGACGTAAAGATTTGAAGCATGTTTCAAATCTAAAGTCCATCAGATTTGAGGCTGGAAAAGTCCGCTGAAAGTCCGCTGAAAGTCCGGGGAAGCCCACACACGATCGGATTGTCAGCCAGCTTTAGTCCGTCGGCGTCCGTCGGACTTTTGTAGACGAAAAGTCCGACCGTGTGTACGCGGCATTAAAGTTTAAAGTGTTTAAAGTATGGTTGCAACCTCATCCCTTTAATCCAGGATACATATGAATTCCACAGGTTCTGAGGTTGATTTAATGCAGATAAGGCACCAAGTGAGTTTAATTACCACCTCCAGCTGTTGCAAAACTACACGTCCCATGAGGCATTGTAAAACTCTGAGATTCACAGACATGACTGGGCATGATGAGAATTGTAGTTCCTGAACAACTGGAGGGCCGTAGTTTGAAGACCCCTGCTTTAAAGGCTTCAACAAATCTGCTTGAAGCTTGCAGAAAGCTTTACAGATGGCTTGCTGTACACCCTGCTGTTATGCAAATGCAAGTTTGTGTGTTCAAGGTCTAACAGTTTTGCTTTTTTAAGAAAAAGCCCCCCCCCCCCCCCCCCCCCCGTGTAGAAGTAGATGTTTACTATGGAAGACCTTCTCAAAGAGTTATTTAATTTATGATTCACTGGTAACTTATCTGAAAGAGATTATTTTTTCATTTCTACATATATACTGCTCATTCTGTGAGGGAAATTTATTTATATTGTTTTCTGTTTCTTTCCCAGATAAGAGTATCACGGACGAACAGTCCCATCTGAACAGCGATGGTATTTCCTTCCTCTATTTAAAGCCGTATAAGTTTCAGTGTGAAAAGAATAGTGATATATATGTGTTGACAGATATATGAAAATGTTGCTGTGCAGGAAGAGGGTGGGATGGTAGACACGGGTCCCCGGTTCCTTCACCAATGATGGTTTTTGTGTAGGTTAACCACATGAGTCACTGAAAATAATAAAAAAAAATGGGTACGGTGCCAAATACCATTCAAGCACTATCCCAATCTGACGCTGCTACTAAAATTAGTGTTATGCCGCGTACACACGGTCGTACTTTTCGTCTACAAAAGTCGGACAGCCTGTCGGACAGACTTCCGGCAGACTTTCGGTGGACTTGCCGCGGACTTGCGGCCTACTTTCTAACGACCGGACTTGCCTACACACGACCACACAAAAGTCGGTCGGATTCGTACGTGATGACGTACACCGGACTAAAATAAGGAAGTTCATAGCCAGTAGCCAATAGGTGCCCTAGCGTGGCTTTTTGTCCGTCGGACTAGCACACAGACGAGCGGATTTCGGGGTCCGTCGTAGGTACGAAGTAAAAGTTTTGAAGCATGTTTCAAATCTAAAGTACGTCGTATTTGAGGCTAAAAAAGTCAGTTGAAAGTCCGGAGAAGCCCACACACGATCGGATTACCAGCCAGCTTTAGTCCATCAGCGTCTGTTGGACTTTTGTAGACGAAAAGTAGGACCGTGTGTACGCGGCATTAGAAGTAATAAGCAAAAGTGTAATAATAAATAAAATAAAAAGTGGATATAAGTGTAGATAAAAAGTTCATATTTCATCCAACATTGCTGTAGAAAAGAAAAACAGTGAATCTTCTTATAGGTGCTCCAATCACCGTGTGATGTTATAGTGCAAATTAAAGTGCTTCACCCGAAGTGATAAGTCAAAGCACTCACCAGATAATATCTGCCACAGAGTGACCACCAGGCATATAAAGGACCAGATAGATATCTCTCATACGAAGTTCCCTTTAAGGATGGTACAAAGAAAATGAGAGGATGGGTCTTTATAGGTACATCATATACAAGGCAAGACAAATGCAATAGTATAAAAATATAAATCATTTATTATAAGGAGACAACTGAAGTCACAAAAAATGTGTTCCCACGACCTAAAGTTTCAACATGTTTCGCCGGAATGGCTTCATCAGGAAAAGGACGGGGATATTCAGTTAAAAAGATATATATAAGACATATATGTATATGACTGCCTCGCATTCAGTTCCTCCACAACATCTGTAAATGGTGGCTCCTCATAAAAAGCCACAGAAAGGCACGGATAGTGTAACAACGTCTTTTTAATACTAATAAAAACACACTTACAAATCCAAGTAGTGGGATGTAAGATACAGATAAATACGGGCTTCAGTTATGGAGGGAAGCAGTGTCCGGTCCGGCACCTCGCGAGTATGTATAACACTCGGTGTGCGTCTTGGCGTACGTCCCGGTTGTGTAAGGAACAGAGGACTCGTATCTGCGTCTCGAGTCTCCCTTTCAAAGTTTTCACGCTCGTCCATGCATCATCAGGAAATGGGCTCGGTGCCATTTTTACTGGAGCCTAAATACTGGTGCCTTCATTATCCCCTTCCCGCCGAGCGTACGCAGATGTGCGTACTCGGCTTTCTGGGGTTATACCGGGATGATGCCCACAGCTGCAGGCATCATCCCGGTACCATGTTGTAGAGCGGGCGATCGGCCATCTGAGTAACAACCGATGCGGCTAAAAGCCGCTCAGCTGTTTTACCGGAGGAGCGGGAGGGGACGCCCCCCCCCCCCTCCCGCCGCATCCCGCCGCTCTTACCGGGCCTCCCGATCCACCGGGAGGCCCGATCGATGATCCGCCGCCTCTGGCGGCTGCTGACAGTCTGGAACGAAGCCGTGTACGGTTTCGTTCCAGCCTTCTAATTGTAAACGCGGAAGCGACGTCATGACGTCACTTCCCGTTTACTCGGCTGCCATTGGCGCCGGTTTAAAAAAAAATATACAGTGTTCAGAATCGCCGTTTTCAGTGATCTGAATACTGTGAAGTGCAAAATAAAGAGTACCTGTCACCACCTACTACTGTCACAAGGGATGTTTACACCGTCCCCGCGAGCTCGCACAGATAAATGCATACGGAAGTCGCGCCCGCATATGTAAACGGTGTTCAAATCACACATGTGAGGTATCGCCGCGATCATCAGAGCAAGAGCAATATTTCTAGCACTAGACCTCCTCTGTTACTCTAACCTGGTAACCGTAAAAAAAATTTAAAGCGTTGCCTATGGAGATTTTTAGGTACCATAGTTTGTCACCATTCCACGAGTGCGTGCAATTATAAAGTGTGACATGTTTGGTATCTATTTACTCGGCGTAACATCATCTTTCACATTATACAAAAAAATTGGGCTAAGTTTATGTGTGTTTTTTTTTAAATTCATGAAAGTGTCCCTTTTCCCAAAAATTTGCGTTTAAAACACCACTGCACAAATACCGTGTGATAAAAAATATTGCAACAATCGCCATTTTATTCTCTAGATTCTCTGCTAAAAAAATATATATTATGTTTGGGGGCTCTAAGTAATTTTCTAACAAAAAATATGGATTTTAACTTGTAAACACCAAATGTCAGAAATAGGCTTAGTCATGAAAGGGTTAAGATTGGTCAAAAATGAAAAAATCTAAAAAAAAAAAAGTTCTATCTGGAAAACTAAAAGGACCCTTTTTCTTTTATAAAAAGTTTCCAAATCAAAAAAGGTTCTGTTAACCTCCTTAGCTGCGTCCTTACAATAAAAACATGATAAACCACAATTTAAAAAAAAAAGAAGTAAGACCAGAGACATGTAGATAAATCCGTTTGCATCTACTTATTGTATCCTCCCTGTGTGTACTCCACACTGTACACATATGGTATAATCATGTGTACCTATATTAATACACATAAACTGTATTTATAACCCATATATATATATACTAGAACTATTACACAATCTTAGGTCTAATAACCATAAAATCATTCCGTTTTTTAATGGGAGATAAAATGTTGCCCCCCTATGGTGGAAACTTATTAATGCATCCACAATGCAAAATAGGGGGGGGGGGGGTGAAATGCACTTTATCTATGTTATAGTATACTGTCCTGGATGCAATTCGAAAAATCATGAAACTATATGTATGATACAATAAAAACCACCCAAATAGTATATGTATAAAATTATATGTATATATAAATGAATACATAAATAAAATCTACACATATAAAAGTTACCAAAGAAGAAAGAAAAAATTCACAAAAAATTCAGGTTAAACTGTTAATACAAACCCATTGGTGAAATGGTAGAGAACAAAAAAACAGAAAAGAGAAGAGGAAAAAGGGGGGGTCCAAAAAAAACTGAATCAATAATCGGTCAAAAAAGCAGTTCAAATCTCGATGTTCATGCCAGCTGGCATGAGACATCCCAACTCAAAAATCCTCCGGGTCTCGCCTGCGAGACCTTGGTGAGCATGTCACCCCCTCTCCAATGTGGCAAAAACTTGCCTATCCCATAAAATTTTTTTTTTTTTTTTTTTTTTTTTATTCAATTTTTAAAAAGACATACAAACATATACAGCTTGGTTGCTTAAATTGTACAGGTATAGCAGCAGGTACATCAGATGATCAAAATGAGTTACCACCATGGCACATGGACAGGGTACATATATTACTTTCCTCCTGCCAGGAGGTAGACTACGTTCGGAATGGTAAACAGAAAGGGGGCCTACCAAAACAGATAATACTTAACCAAGATCTATCTATATTCAGCAATCCTATGATATAATAGCTAGAATTAATCCATAATCACTGGGCGATATTCAATTCCTCCATCCACTTACCCCAAACTTTATCAAATTTCAACTGGCAACCTCTATTAGCATAAGTATCTTTATATAGCGGGAGGCTCTCATTAACCAGACGTTTCCACTGAGCGCTTGAAGGGGGATAAGGTTTTTTTCCATTGCAGTGCTATGATTTTCCTAGCATAAAATAATAACAACCCAATCATCGTGCGTTTAGCTATTGTGGGAACCAGGTTTTCTATTAGGCCCAACATGCAGATCTCCATTGACAGTGGTTAAAGCAAGCACCTCCCCCCAAAATTGTTGTATCTTTGGGCAATGCCAAAAAATGTGAGAAAAATCTCCTGGGGTGGAGCCACATCTCCAACACTCAGGAGAGTGGGCAGGGTTCATCAAATGAAGTCTATGTGGGGTGAAATACGCCCGGTGTACTATTTTGAATTGGACTAGTCTGTCTCGTATAGAAACTAGCGACCTGAAGGGAAAGTCCCAAACATCATCCCAGTCGTCACCGTCTAAAGCGGGAATATCGCGCTGCCAACGGGACCAGAGGCCGTCCAGCCGTGGCAAAGACACATAAACCAGATGCGCATATAAGCGCGATGTGGGTTTCTCAGTACATCCGGATCTAAGTGTCTTCTCCAGCTTGGACTGAGTTAGGATACAGGAGGAGCGTGGGAATTGTGCCTCAAATGCGTGCAAAAGTTGAAAATAGCGGAACTGATAGTGTTGCTGTAAGTTATACTGAGAGGAGAGCTGGGGAAAGGAAAGCAATGAAGCCTGTGACACCACCTGTGAAATTAATTTTATGCCGTATCTGGTCCATGCCTGAGGGTCTGTAAGTTTATGGAGATGTGATAAATTGGGGTTTAACCACAAGGGGGCATTGGGGGAAGTTTCAGTCTGATTGTATTTTTCGATGACTAGGCCCATTCTCCAGGCCCGCAGGGTGGTAAGCATGGAAGGGGTTAGTAAATATGGGGCACGTGGGCCTCTATAGATTAAATATCGAAGGGATTCCCAAGAGCCCACCACCGTGGCCTCCAAAGCGGAAGCCGCGTTGGTTTTATCGGGGTTTAACCACCCCACCACCGTCACAAGCTGTGTCGCCAGGAAGTAATTTTGGCAATCCGGAAAAGCCATGCCACCCTGTGACAGTGGCCTCATCAATGTCGACAGCTTGTATCTGGGTGGGGAGGGGCCCCAGAGAAACTCTGAAAATCGTTGATTTAATTTAGCCTATCCCATAAAATTTTAAAAGCGCTGGGTTTTGCTGGAGATAGGTTCTACAAGAAAAAGAGGTTGCAGAGGAGGCAGACAAAAAAAAAGTAAGAGAGAAAATTAGAGTCAGGTATATTCAATCTGGCAGGGGAAACTTTCACTGAGGATGAGTTGCAAACTCTCCAGGAAGGTTTAAAGTTTGCCCCAGCGAGGTTTATGAATAAATTTGACACCATGATTGATATTGAAAAGTTTTCCAGGAAATTAAATATTAATTTTTTTTTTATGGAGGCTAAATGGCAAGAAATTCAGGTTAAAGAAACAAGTTATGCACACAGTGGTCTTAGAAATAAGTCCACTTTTAACACTAAACCATATGGTCACAAATATATTGATGTCTTTAAAAATATGGTACAGGAAGAGATTATAAAACTAAAATAAAGAGGAAAACTAAATCAGTATGGGAAGCTATAAATAAGTTGGAAAAAAAAAAAAGAAATAGTAATTTGTCCCGTTGATAAGGGGGAGGCCTTGTTATATTGAAGAAATCCGCATATAAAGCAGAGATGAATAAGATTTTAGGGGATAGAGACACATATGTTAAATTACTGGGTAACCCCACTCCTAAATTAAAAAAGAAATTAGAGGAATGGTTAAAAAAAGGGGACCAAGAAAGGCATCTTGGATAAGAAGGAAGCAAAATATCTTAATCTTAGAGCACCCAAAATACCAGTAATGTATCAACTACTCAAGATGCATAAGAATAAAACTACCCCACCAGGAAGACCCATTATTAGTGGGATAAATTCACTTTGTTCCCGCACTGGTGAATACTTGGATACATTTTTCCAACCTTTGGCAGCAAAAGGTCCTGCTTTCTTTAGAGATGGAAAGGATTTGAAGAAATTGTTACAGGAAATACGTGTAGAGGGATCGACATTGTTGGTCACAGCAGATGTCGAGTCCCTTTACACTAACATAAAACAGAATGACGCGCTGGATGCGGTCAAATGGTCCTTACATAAGTATACAAGTCTAAAACAAGACCAAAATTGCATTTTTGATTGAAGGGTTGAAAATTAAATGAAAATGTCCAATAATTTTTTTTGGTATGGAGGAGAATTTTTCAAAAAGATAAAAGGGGTGGCTATGGGGGCTAAGTATGCCCCCAGTGTAGCCAATATATTTTTGAACAGATGGGAAGATGAAGATATTTTTAGAGATGAGTGGCCACAGCTAAAACTATATCGTAGGTATATTGATGACCTGTTTTTCATGTGGGAAGGATCTTATGAAGACCTACAAGAGTTCATGGCCCACATGAATAACAATCGCTATGGTATCAAACTCACCAGCAAATTGAGTTATGAGGAGATACAATACCTAGACTTGGAAATTTTCAAAAAGGGGCACCAATCTTTATACCGGAACCTTTTTCAAAGAGGTAGACAGAAACGGGTATATTTCAACCCAAAGCTGTCACCACCCAGGGTGGATCAAGGCTATTCCTAAAGGGTCAATTCGCCCAGATCAGGTGGAATTGTGATTTGGATGAAGATTACTGGACTCAATCTGAAATCCTGATGAAAAGGTTTCTGGAAAAGAGATATAACCACTTTGATCTTCAAAAAATCAGGATGGAGATATTCAATACCAACAAGGAACATCTGATTAATAAAATGAAGAAAAAGGACAACCAGTTTAAAATGGCCTTTGTTACAGGTTACAATTTAGATTATAAGAAGGTTGAGAAATCCCTAACAAAATACTGGCCCATACTTCTTAAGGATAGCACTTTAAGTAAAATCTTACCGTGCAAACCCTTGTTCAATTACAGAAAGGCCCCTGTCCTTAGAAATATGATTGCGAAAAATGTAGTAGAACCCCCTAAAATCCGTAAAAAAACTTTTTTGAACACAATTGTTTTTTATATAAATGTGGACAATGTAAACCGTGTAGCACAACTGCCGATAAAAGAAGAAAGACTAAGATGTTTATGGGTATCAATGGAAAGGAATATAACTGGGCGGCACAGTGGTGTAGTGGGTAGCACTTTCGCCTGGCAGTAAGAAGGGTCGCTGGTTCGAATCCCACTACCTGCCTGGAGTTTGCATGTTCTCCCTGTGCCTGCGTGGGTTTCCTCCGGGTACTCCGGTTTCCTCCCACACTCCAAAGACATGCTGGTAGGTTAATTGGATCCTGTCTAAATTGT
Organism: Lithobates septentrionalis; assembly: GCA_037952835.1. Lineage (NCBI taxonomy): Eukaryota > Metazoa > Chordata > Amphibia > Anura > Ranidae > Lithobates > Lithobates septentrionalis. The sequence goes on from JBBDGP010000853.1 coordinate 1,698,867, forward strand.
CCCTAGTATATGTATGAATGTGAGTTAGGGACCTTAGATTGTAAGCTCCTTGAGGGTAGGGACTGATGTGAATGTACAATGTATATGTAAAGCGCTGCGTAAATTGACGGCGCTATATAAGTAACTGAAATAAATAAAAAAAATAAAATAAATAAAATTGACAAGTTCATATCCTGCAACACCAGATATGTTGTGTATCTCCTCACATGTCCTTGCGGGTTGTTATATATGGGGAGGACCACAAGATGTCCGTATAAGAGGATAAAGGAACATGTAACTAATATTAAAAATGGCTTTAAAAAGCACAGTGTCTCCAACCATTTTAGAACCCATCACCAGCAAAATCCAGCGCTTTTAAAATTTTATGGGATATCCACTTTTTATTTTATTTATTATTTAGTTTGTTTGTATTGCACTACTGTTGCGCCCTTCACTGTTTTTACATTTTAACCACATAATTCCTCACCAATGATGGTTTTAGTGTAGGCTAACCACATGAGTGCTCACCAATGGTGGTTTTTGTGTAGGTTAACCGCATGAGTCCTCACCAATTAGGGTTTTTGTGTAGATGAACCATGTGTGTCCTCACCAATGATGGTTTTTGTGTAGGTTAACCACATGAGTCCTCACCAATGATGGTTTTTATGTAGGTTAACCACATGAGTCCTCACCAATGGTGGTTTTGTGTACGTTAATCACATGAGCCCTCACCAATGATGGTTTTTGTGTAGGTTAACCACATGAGTCCTCACCAATGATGGTTTTTGTGTAGGCTAACCACATGAATCCTCACCAATGATAGTTTTTGTGTAGGTTAACCACATGAGTCCTCAGTTCTTGCAGCAATGGTGGTTATTGTGTAGGTTAATTACAAGTGAATGATCTGAAAAAAACCGCCCTTAACTCAAAATCACCCCCACTGCGCCAATGGATGGAGTGTAAAATGATGAAGAGTGAGATCAAGTGAATGGCCCACTTAGTGTACAAAAAAATCAAAACTTAACGAAAAGTAATGAAAAAAATATATAAAAGTATCAAAATGAGTAAACCGAGCTGCCCCTTTAATTGACTATCAAGACTAAAATATTATCTGATCTCATGTAACAAATGCCCACCTAAATACACAAGAACAAATAAGAGGCGCTCATATACTTAATGGTGAAAATCTAAATAAGTGTTAACATGTCACCAAATAATGACTACATTAAAGTGTGTACATATATGGACTGGATAACGTGATAAATCAATACACAAATTAATCCTATGTGACAGTGAATTAAATAGTGCCAAACAACTTATAATGCTTATACAAATCAGGTAAAATATCACCAATTAATGTGACATACTCAATAAAAATAAATTACAGTGCAATATAATTTAATAAGACACATCAGTCCTTAAATCTTTTGTGACAAAAAATGCGTGATTAAATCTGTGACAGAAAAATCCACATAGATCTTCTGAGGTGCAGTAATCCTGGTAGTGTAAACTCAAAACGTCCTTCACCTCACCACCGTGAAAACGTGAATCCACTCCCAATGGAATCTCACTCACCAAATATTTTTGCCAGCACTCTCATGCACGGCAAAATACGCTTAAGAATCACACTCCAGAGTGATCGAATAGCAATTAGGCCACCATGGTTGGGGTCAATCCACATGTAAAAGAATATGAAGAACTCACATAGCGTAAACCAGCACGGCAAATTTTATTTTGAACCACTACAATCTTCCATAAAAGCACTCACATTTTAAAAGATAAATGACAGCAGTAAAACCAGTGTAGTTCACAGCAGCTTCAAAATTCAGTGGATACACTCAAAACAGCAAATGGTCACGGCGGACCCGAGATGTGCAAATGCCAGGACTCACGGTCCCTCTCACCCCCTTCGTGGAGCGCCGTACAAACAAATCTCTCCTTCCTCGAGTGCGGCTCTCAGCGTAGCTCGTCACACCTTACAGCCACGCCCCCGACATGTTTCGTCATAGATTTGACTTATTCATTTTGCCGTGCATGAGAGTGCTGGCAAAAATATTTGGTGAGTGAGATTCCATTGGGAGTGGATTCACGTTTTCACGGTGGTGAGGTGAAGGACGTTTTGAGTTTACACTACCAGGATTACTGCACCTCAGAAGATCTATGTGGATTTTTCTGTCACAGATTTAATCACGCATTTTTTGTCACAAAAGATTTAAGGACTGATGTGTCTTATTAAATTATATTGCACTGTAATTTATTTTTATTGGGTATGTCACATTAATTGGTGATATTTTACCTGATTTGTATAAGCATTATAAGTTGTTTGGCACTATTTAATTCACTGTCACATAGGATTAATTTGTGTATTGATTTATCACGTTATCCAGTCCATATATGTACACACTTTAATGTAGTCATTATTTGGTGACATGTTAACACTTATTTAGATTTTCACCATTAGGTATATGAGCGCCTCTTATTTGTTCTTGTGTATTTAGGTGGGCATTTGTTACATGAGATCAGATAATATTTTAGTCTTTATTGTGTAGGTTAACCACATACAGTGATGGCCAAAAATATTGGCCCTCCTGCATTTCTGTCAGATAATGCACCAGTTTGCCCAGAAATTTGTTGCAATTCCAAATATTTAGGCATTCTCATGTTTATTTCTTTTGTTGTGTTGGTATGACACAAAATTGGAGAAACAAAAAGCCAAATCTGACACACAAACTCCAAAAATAGACTGGACAAAATTCATGGCAGCCTCCATTTTTTATTTGGTAGCACACCCCTTGTAGAACATAACTGAAATCAATGGCTTCCTGTGACTATCAATAAGTTTCTTACACCTCTCTACTAGAATTTTGGACCGCTCTTCTTTCGTCAACTGCTCCAGGTCTGTCAGATTGGAAGGGTTCCTTTTCCCAACTGCTGTTTTGAGATCTCTCCACAGCTGCTCTATGGGATTTAGATCTGGACCCATTGCTGGCAAGGTTCAGTACTCTCCAGTGTTTTGTCTTAAACCATTTCTGGATGCTTTTTGACGTGCTTTGGGTCATTGTGCTGCTGTAAGACTCATGACCTCTGACACAACTTTCTGACACTGGGCCCTACATTGCACCACAGAATTCTTTGGTAGTCTTCAGATTTCATAATGCCATGCACATGGTAAAGACATCCAGTGCCTGCAGCAGCAAAGCAGCAACAAGACCACCACCATGTGTGACTGTAGGGACTGTATTCTTTTTTTTAAATGCCTCATTTACGTGCCTTGCAAAAGTTATTCACACCCCTTGACTTTTTACCTATTTTGTTACATTACAGCCTTTATTTCAATGTTTTTTAAATCTGAATTATATGTGATAGATCAAAACATAATAGTCAAAGTTGGTGAAGTAAAATTAAAAAATATATACATAAAACTATTTTTCAGAAATAAAAAAATGATTGGCATGTGCGTATGTATTCACCCCCTTTGTTATGAAGCCCATAAAAAGCTCTGGTGCAACCAATTACTTTCAGAAGTCACATAATTAGTGAAAAGATGTCCACCTGTGTGCAATCTAAGAGTCACATGATCTGTCATTACATATACACACCTTTTTGAAAGGCCCCAGAGGCTGCAACACCTAAGCAAGAGGAACCACTAACCAAACACTGCCATGAAGACCAAGGAACTCTCCAAACAAGTAAGGGACAATGTTGTTGAGAAGTACAAGTCAGGATTAGGTTATAAAAAAATATCCAAATCTTTGATGATCTTTAGGAGCACCATCAAATCTATCATAACCAAATGGAAAGAACATGGCATAACAGCAAACCTACCAAGAGACAAAACTCATGGACCGGCAAGGAGGGCATTAATCAGAGAGGAAGCACAGAGACCTAAGGTAACCCTGGAGGAGCTGCAGAGTTCCACAGCAGAGACTGGAGTATCTGTACATAGGACGACAATAAGCCGTACGCTCAATAGTGTTAGAAGAAAACCATTATTTTCTTTACTTTCAGTAAAAAACAAAATGGCACGTTTTGTGTTTGCGAAAAGGCATGTGGGAGACTCCCAAAATGTATGGAGGAAGGTGCTCTGGTCTGATGAGACTAAAATTGAACTTTTTGGCCATCAAAGAAAATGCTATGTCTGGCGCAAACCCAACACATCACATCACCCAAAGAACACCATTCCCACAGTGAAACATGGTGGTGGAAGCATCATGCTGTGGGGATGTTTTTCAGCAGTCGGGACTGGGAAACGTTGAGGGAAAGATCGATGGTGCTTAATACAGGGATATTGTGGAGCAAAACCTGTACCACTCTGTGTATGATTTGAGGCTAGGACGAAGGTTCACCTTCCAGCAGGACAATGACCCCAAACACACTGCTAAAGAAACACTTGAGTGGTTTAAGGGGAAACATGTAAATGTGTCGAAATGGCCTAGTCAAAGCCCAGGCCTCAATCCAATAGAAAATCTGTGGTCAGACTTAAAGATTGCTGTTCACAACTAGGGATGAGCTTCGTGTTCGACTCGAACATTGGCTGTTCGCAAGTTCGCCGAACAGCGAACAATTTTTAGTGTTCGCGGCAAATTCGAATGTTTCCCGTGTTTAGAACAGTCTGACAGCAAAATGACATTTCGAAGGAAAAAACCCATTTAAAACTACCTGCGGCTATTGCATTGCCGATAATACACAGAAGTTCAATGAAAAAAACGGCATGGGAATTCCCCACAGGGAAACCCCGAACCAAAATTAAAAAAAAATAAATGAGGTGGGAGTCCCCCTAAATTCCATACCAGGCCCTTCAGGTCTGGTATGGATATTAAGGGGAACCCCGGCCAAAATGTTTTAAAAAAATGACGTGGGGTTCCCTCTAAATTCCATACCAGACCCTTCAGGTCTGGTATGGATTTTAAGGGGAACCCCGCGCCAAAAAAAAAAAAGAAAAACGGCGTGGGGTCCCCCCAAAAATCCATACCAGACCCTTATCCGAGCACGCAACCTGGCAGGCCACAGGAAAAGAGGGGGGGACAAGAGTGCCCCCCCCTCCTGAACCGTACCAGGCCACATGCCCTCAACATTGGGAGGGTGCTTTGGGGTAGCCCCCCAAAACACCTTGTCCCCATGTTGATGAGGACAAGGGCCTCATCCCCACAACCCTGGCCGGTGGTTGTGGGGGTCTGCGGGCGGGGGGCTTATCGGAATCTGGAAGCCCCCTTTAACAAGGGGACCCCCAGATCCCGGCCCCCCCCCTGTGTGAAATGGTAAGGGGGTACTTACCCCTACCATTTCACTAAAAAACTGTCAAAAATGTTAAAAATGACAAGAGACAGTTTTTGACAATTCCTTTATTTAAATGCTTCTTCTTTCTTCTATGTTCCTTCATCTTCTTCTGGTTCTTCTGGCTCTTCTGGTTCTTCCTCCGGCGTTCTCGTCCAGCATCTCCTCCGCGGCGTCTTCTATCTTCTTCTCCTCGGGCCGCTCCGCACCCATGGCAATAACATATTGCCTTAATTCAGGACAAATAGGCTTTTTTTTATACCAAATTTGTTATTTTATTTACATTTTTTAATGAATTATTAGTACAGATTTGAAAAAATGCATTTTCTGCAATTTTTCCTAACCGTTATGTAGTTTGCATATTCTGTATTTGGCAAAAATTAAGTGGGGAATAAGTAGACTGAGTTTTGGACTGCTGCCCCCACACACGCAATCCCCACCGGAGTGGAGCAAGCGGAGAATAAATGTGAAATAAAGAGTGAGTTTGGCGCTGTCCTAAAAGTACTATAATAAAAAAGCTGCTAGTGAAAAGTGATTACCTGTGAGCTGGGAGAAAAGGGGAAAAAAAGGGGAAAAAGGGGGAAAAAAGGGAGGTGGGGGGGAGAGGGAAAGCTAAGGGAGGGGAAGGAAAACCCAGCTAAGAAGTTTTAAAGTGACTTGTGCTCCTTATCATGGAAAATAAAAACCAAACACATATAGTAACCCATAGTGTAAAACCATAAACACTTTTTATTTATTTATATTAGATGACAAGTTAGTACTCACATTATGGTAATTTCAAACAAGCAACAAAGTGTCATTCGAGAAGCGTCAGGTTCAAAGCCTGTGTTCTCTGGAAGATGGTGCAAGGCGTCAGAGTTAGGCCACGCCCTACCCGCGTTTTGTCAGAGGACGTCTACGGGAGCGGAGCGGTGGCCCCCATAGCAAGCTGCTTTCTGTGGGGACACTCAATAGGAGATAGGGCCAGGAGAGCCAAAGAGGGACCAAAGAAGAAGAGGATCGGAGCTGCTCTGTGCAAAACCACTTCACAGAGCAGGTAAGTATAACATGTTTGTTATTTTTTATCACTTTAACGCTCAAATCTGCTACCATTTCTATTAAGGCTAAATAAAAAGCAAAGTAAAGACCTGAAATATGGCAGAATTATTGATAAAAGGGGCGTGTTTTTATGTGAAGCATTTACAGATGACAATTTTTGTTCATTGATTTAAGATACATTTTATCTCGCTCTTCAAAAAAAAATTACTTTTTTGCAGTCAAGGAACTCAACTCACAACTAGAAAACAATGAACAGGAAACAAGTAAGTCCATGATATTTATCATTTTATTATATGTAACCATAGATCTGATCCATATATCAAATGCTGATGCACAGGCTTGTAGACAGGTGCAGTCTACTTTCTCCACGACAGATGGCGCTCTCCTGCAACAGCACTGTTGTTGGAGGATGAAGTCAAGATGAACATGGTTCCGCTTCTTGGGACACTGGGGAAGCTATCCTATTGGATGCCTCCACGCCATCCTCATTGCTGTGAACGCTGAGTGTATGGCTAGGCAGATTTTCCATCCCGACAACCCCTGGGTTCTGCTACTGCATGCTTCAATAAAAGTTCTTTATTACACCGGTCTTTGTGAATTATTGTCATCGCACCACGCTGCACCCCCAACTACAGACTCCAAAGAGAATCTACCTGAATAAGCAGAACAATCTGTAATGCTGGGGAGTTACATTTATACAAGTGTGAAAATGCCAATGGTTATTTTCTATCCAGATCTAAAAGCAGTCTTGTATATCAAGGAAGCCGAGTTAAAGTCACACATTACAGATCTCAGTTTATAAGGTGGTTGGACAAGTTAGAAGACTTCATTCTTTAATGAGCAGGCCTTGTCAGGATGCTGGTGGTCAGCACAGTTTTAGGGAACCTAAAAAAGCTTGATAGGTAAGATGACAGCTCTAAGAAAGATCGTTGGTTTCATAAATGGTCAGAAAAACGGTAGTTGCAAGAAGGATTGACCAGAATGACCACCCCGAAATTGTCTAAAGGAAGGCAAGGATCAGCAGACAGATAGGTCAAAAATGGGCATCATTAAGTAGTTCTTGATGAACCAAATCAATAAGCAGGATAAAGTCAGTATCAGTTCTAGGTCATGAGAAAAGCAAACATGAACGTTGAATCCGAAACTCGAGATCAGAGTCAAAGTCTTCACAACCTTAAGGCGTATTTCTTATATTTTTCTTTTTGTTCCATAGATAACAACTTCACAATAGAAATATCACATCTGAGGAGCAATGGTAAGGGGTCCAGGAACCTGTATTGCTATTCACATGTTTATTTTTTCCTAATATATGAAGTAAAACCAGGATCTGAAGGTTCAGTATATGAGACATATACTAGTGTGTACTGTATGTATGTATGTATGTGTATGTGTATATATATATATATATATATATATATATATATATATATATATATATATATATATACACATATGTACACATATGTACACATCATAACAGAAAATAGAAATCAGAGTGTTGCGCTGTTACTCCATGATCAATATATAGTGTGCACAAAAGTCCATCCATAGACATGTAGTGAAAAAGGGAAAATAAGTCCACAATTCCAACTAAGAGTCCATACAGTGAACTTAAAGAAACGTCAATCCAATTTCGATCGGTGCAGACACCCGCTGATCCCCACAGGATGAATATGGTAAAATATATCTGCTTACCAGATATTAAGACCTCCCAAGGTCTATAAACACTTCAGTGAGCATTCACCCCTCACTACAGGTATAACCACTTTAGCTGTCCAGCCAACTTGATTGGATTCCAGAGAGTCCGAACATTCCGCAAATCACATGGAAGAGGAAGATGGACTCATTGCGCAACATTCGTTTAAAAGGCACACACACAGTTTATTAAAAGTTCTACTTACAACAGATCGGGTAAAATAGGCTTATATGGAAACAGGCTTATATGGAAAAATTTGTTCGTCCGGCGCCCTCCACGGGTGTACCGACGTCACCGCTTCTCCATGTCTAGCCTGACGTACGTTTCATCCAATGGGACTTCTTCTGCCTCACAGAAGAAGTCCCATTGGACGAAACGTACATCAGGCTAGGCATGGAGCAGCGGTGACGTCGGTACACCCATGGGGGGTGCCGGGCGAACTAATATTTCCATATAAGCCTAATTTATCCAATCTGTAAGTAGAACTTTTAATAAAGTGTGCCTTTTAAACGGATGTTGCACAATGAGTCTATCTTCCTCTTCCATGTGATTTGTGGAATGGTCAGACCCTGGTGTTCCATTGGAGGTTAATTACTGTGAGGCATATCTCTCTGGAATCCAATCAAGTTGGCTGGACAACTAAAGTGGTCATACCTGTAGTGAGGGGTGAATGCTCACTGAAGTGCTTATAGACTTTGGAAGTTCCTAATATTTGGTAAGCAGATATATTTTACCATATTCATCCTGTGGGGAGCACCGGGTGTCTGCACCAATCTAAATTGGATTGACACTTCTTTAAGTTCACTATATGGACTCTTAGGAATTGGAATTTTGGACTTATTTTTCCTTTTTTCACTACATGTGTGTGTGTGTATATATATATACTGACAGGTGGCAGCCCTAATCCTGGTCTGGGCAAGGGACCTCCTGTCTCCCAGGTGGCACCCTGAACTATGGCAAAGGTCCTAGGATTTACATAAAGGCTGTGCACACCTCCACAAGCAGCCTGCTGGTCTATGGTAAGACCCAGACATAGGATTAGAGACTTCTTCCTTCCCAAAGCTCTTTGAAGTCTCTGGACTTTAGACCCTGATCTGGCAGTCACAAAACCCAGAAAAAAAACAAAAAGATTAATTTTTCTCCACTCTGAACAGATCTTCTGGAGCTCTCCGATCTGTATCCATCCATGAGAGCCCTGTGTCATTTTTGTCTATTCTAATCTAATTCAACCAAATGGCAGGACACAGCAATGTGCTGTATATATATATTTCAGTTGTAAAGAATTGGATTAACAAAGTGAACACAGCTTTACGGGGCTAATTGAACATCTGTTTCCTCTAGTGTCATACTATTGATCTTGCCTCTGGGGACAACTTGCCAACAACAGGATAGTGAAAGAGACCGCTCTGCTGCTCCTATGATTCAGCCCCCTTGCTGACCAAAATGCTGCAGAATCGCACCCACCAACAGAGCCAGGAAGCTGTCATTGGGGCAGTGAGCACTCTTTTTTTTTTTTAGCTATTCTGTTGCTGGTGACAGGATCCAGTTTGTACACAAATGGCATAGAAAGTCACACGCATTTCACTCTGCTTGGGCAATGCCTGCAGCCTATACAAAGTCAGCCTGTAGGCAGGTGCAGTTCAGCCTCCCTGCACAGGTGGTGCTGTTTGGCAACCGCCATGCAAAGAGCGCAGAGGGGGGAGGACATGTTCCTCTGAGGCCTCCATAAGTGTCTGATTGGACGCTGCTTTCCCCAGGATCAACTCAGCGGCCAGCTTTAGTGTGAAAATGTTTGCCCAGGGTCCTATCAATATTAAAGACGGCTCCGCCCACAAGCCTCTAATTTCTAAATACAACAAATTATATTTTTTCAAAGGTATGCAGCACACCAACACATTTTGGGGATCTATGTCTCCTTCCTCAGGGTCTAAACATTTTTGCAACATGATAAAAAGAGTAGGCACCAGTACCAACTTGGCTCAACGCCCGTCAGCTGCAGTATTGTTGCTGGGAGCAGCAGATGGAGCAGATACTGGTGAGAACAGCTGCTCTAGATGTGGGCTTAGAACCTCCTAACAGGGCAGAGACTTTTATATATAAAACCTTTTTTTCCCCGTAAATAACATATGATAGAAGCAGTTTTGCATCCAAAAAAGTAATGCTTAAGTGGTTACTGAGCAATAGTGCTGCAGTCTAGTTTGGCTGTGAAATGGCGCACCATATACCTAAAAATTCTTTTTATTTTTACTATATAATATGCTCTTCAAGTGTTCATTATTTATTATGTTATTTTTGTTAAATTATCAATTATTTATTTCTTTTTCAGTCAAGGAACTCACTTCAGAACTAAAAAAATCTAAAGAGGAAACAGGTAAGTCAACGATATACAAATATTATAATTTAGTCAACACCTACATTTTTTTACCACAGATTTTTTTTTCCCTTTTATTGTTTGAACTAGATGGACTTTTGTCTTTTTTTTCAGCCAGACTAACTATGTAACTACTATATTGTCAAAATATAGTGTATATCTTGAGGTCTATCTCCATAGACCTTTTTTTATCACCACCATATTTATGTACCTAGAACTGCAGAAAAAGCTTGAGATAGGCTGGTCTAACCCATTAATACTCTAACCAAAAAAAAAAAAATTCTTCCCCATATACTATAAAAACAGAGATGAAAGCAATCGATCTGTAAGTAGTTCTATACATTTTACCACATAGTACATGAAAAATATTTGTTTTATAAATAAGCAATAAGCATAAATAACTAGGGATGAGCCCGCAGTTCGACTCGAACATCGGGTGTTTGCCCGTTCGTTGAATACTGAACATTATGGGGCGTTCTTGGGAAATTCGAGCACCCGCGGAATGCGCCATAATGAACGGCGAGACCGTCAATGCACAGCGGGATCGCAGTGCATTGATGGCTGCTGATTGGCCAAAGCATGCACCTGACCTGCATGCTTTGGCCAATCACAATGCGCTCTGCTGTGAGAGCAGCGTGCCTTTGGCCAATCATTGGCTCAGGGGGCTGAGTCCACGCCCCACACTATGTAATGCTGCTTAGTGTAATGAATAAGAGCAGCAAAATTACATTTGTAAAGGAAAAAATGTCATTTAAAACTGCTCCCGGCTAAAATGTATTCAAATTGGAAAAATTCTGTGAGCCACAATGATCTTATGCCTTGCTTGTGCTACCTCCAGCTGCATGCGCTAATCATGCTTCATATAACGTGCATAGGATAAATTTACAAGTTATGCGCTGCGCTTGGGTGACCCCAAAAACAAAATTAATAATAACCAACTCTGTGCTTACTAGTGCGATAATATTAAATACAAATAATACGAATGTTGAAAAAATAAACAAGGTGTGAAAAAACAAGTGTTTGTTACACCATAAATTAGTGCTTAATAGTGCTTGTTACACCATACATAGTGTCTTAATCAACATAAAAAGTGCTTAGTGCCCAATATAAAGTATCCTGCTTTTTTAAAATGAAAAAATTAATAAATAATAAATAATGAAAAAAGTTCTCTTTGGCATTCTAAATAGTGCGGGCAAATAATGTCCAGCAGTGATAATAAAACAATGCGTGTAGGTGGTGTTCAGCTGTGACAACAATCCAACATCATGCCGAAGATATCCTGAGTGCTGCAAAACATGCTCCTGTGCTCCCTCGTGACCCCCTTAAGCTAATGTGCTCACCTCAGAGCGTGTGACTCAGCTGCTACCCTGAGTCCAAAAACGCTTTGGAGCCACCTCTGGGCTCAGTCTCAGTGTCTGCTGCACTCCTCCAGCTGGAAACAATGTGGCTACATACATATAAATGAAAAGGAAACTATATAGTGTAATATAGTCAAAATACTTTTATTAAAAGAAAACGCTCCCCACACCGGGGTACTCACATGGCACTGGTGCGTCAGTGCACCATACTATAACGGCTTTCTATGCAAAAATCACTGGATGTTTGGTGCGGTATGCTGTGCTGGGACAGCGCTGGTGTAAAGTCCGTGTCAGTCTCTCCGTCCTGGCCCCTCCCCTTCCGTGTCAGTCTCTCCATCCTGGCCCCTCCCCTTCCATGTCAGTCTCTCCGTCCTGGCCCCTCCAGGGGAGGGGAGGGGCCAGGATGGAGAGACTGACATGGACTTTACACCAGCGCTTTAATATTATCGCACTAGTAGGCTGAAATGTATTGTCAGGTCTCGGCAATATAGATGAAAATAATTAACAAAAACGGCACGGGCTCCCCCCCCAGTCCATTACCAGGCCCTTTGGGTCTGGTATGGATATTATAGGGGAACCCGCACTCAAATTTAAAAAAAATGTGCGGGGGGGTCCCCCCAAAATCCATACCAGGCCCTTCAGGTCTGGTATGGATATTAAGGGGAACCTTGTGCCAAAATGTAAAAAAAAATGACGTAGGGGTCCCCCCAAAATCCATACCAGACCCTTATCCGAGCACGCAACCTGGCAGGCCACAGGAAAGGGGGGGATGACAAGAGAGCACCCCCCTCCTGAACCGTACCAGACCATATGCCCTCAACATGGGGAGGGTGCTTTGGGGTCCCCCTCAAAGCACTGTGTCCCCATGTTGATGGGGACAAGGCCTCATCCTCACAACGCTTGCCCGGTGGTTGTGGGGGTCTGCGGGCAGGGGGGGCTTATCGGAATCTGGAAGCCCCCACAGCGTCTGACGACCCAATTAAAAAAAATGGGAGGCTTCCACTGACTTAAGCCTCTTCACGATGACAGCTGTCATATAGCTGAGGCGGGGCCACCCGGTGGTGTAAACAGGTGACCCCATCCCCTTCTGATATTATGAGATGTCACATAACGTCAGAGGGGGCGGGGTCACCTGTTTACGTCACCGGGTGGCCCCGCCCTCGGCTGTATAACAGCTGTCATTGCGAAGAGGCTTCAGTCAGCGGGAGTTTGTTCCGTTTTTTTTTTTTCGGGTCGTCGGACGCTGTGATCGAAGATGAATGGGCATCGCGGAGCAGTTTTTTTTTCTTTTAATAAAGGAGTTCTCCCAAATGGTCTCTTGTCATTTTTACCATTTTGACACTTTTTTTGGTGAATTTGTAGGGGTATAATGTAACTGATACCCATTCACACGGGAGGGCCGGGATCTGAGGGTCCCCCTGTTAAAGGGAGCTTTCAGAGTCCGATAAGCCCCCTCTGCAGACCCCCACAACCACCGGTTAAGGTTTGTGAGGATGAGGCCCTTGCCCCCTCTTTTCCTGCTACCTGCCAGGTTGCGTGCTTGGATAAGGGTCTGGTATAGATTTTGGGGGTACCCCTACACCATTTTCTTTTTCATTTTGGATCGGGGTTCCCCTTAAAACCCATACCAGACCTGAAGGGCCTGGTATGGATTTTGAGGGGACCCCTATGCCATTTTTTCTTTACATTTTGGCGCATGGTTCCCCTTAATATCCATACCAGACCTGAAAGGCTTGGTTTGGATTTTGGGGGGACCCCCACGCAATTTGTTTTTTTTTTATTTGGGTGTGGGGTTCCCCTTAATATCCACACCAGACCCAAAAGGCCTGGTAATTGACTGGAGGAGAACCCATGCCATTTTTATTCAATGATTTTTATCAATATTGTCGGGATCCGACAATACATTACAGCCGCGATCAATTTTAAATGAATTAATTAATTTTTTCCTTTAGAAATGTCATTTTGCTGTGGGACTGTTCTAAACACAGGAAAAATGTGCCACTTTACAGGCATACTATAGACACCCCCCAGGTACAAAATTTAAAGGAATATTTCACTTTTATTGTTTCACTTTAAGCATTATTAAAATCACGGCCCCCGGTAAAAAACGGACGTTTTTGAAAAATTGTTTGCATTGATACATGTCCCCTGGGGCAGGACCCGGGTCCCCAAACACTTTTTATGACAATAACTTGCATATAAGCCTTTAAAATTAGCACTTTTGATTTTTCATGTTTGTGTCCCATAGACTTTAACGAGGTTTGCATGTTCGTACAAATTTTTTGCAAGTTCTGGTGCGAACCGAACCAGGGGGGCTCATCCCTACCTGTAACGCAAGGCACACCCGTGACTCTGGTGTTGAAGGACATTATGTTTTTTTTTTTCAACTACTTTCAGACTAAACTGTTTCACCCCCTTCCAGTCCAGAACATTTTTCAGATTTAAAGGCTGTCACACTTTGAAAGACAATTACTCAGTCATGCATGTTTCAAGACATGCTTGTTTCAGACATGTCATGTTTCAAGAGTCCGGTCGAAAAATCCGCTGGTCTGTATGCTAGTCCGACGGACTAAAACCGACGCTAGGGCAGCTATTGGCTACTGGCTATCAACTTCCTTATTTTAGTCCGGTCGTACGTCATCACGTACGAATCCGTCGGACTTTGGTGTGATCGTGTGTAGGCAAGTCAGTTAGTTCAAAAGTCCGTCGGAAGTCCATTGAAAGTCCGTCGGACCAGTCCGGTCAAAAAGTCCGCCCATGTGTACGCGGCATAAGTCTAGTTTGGTAAACATGTGACACCTGGTCAGAACCTCCATCTATTGGCTGGATATGAAACTAGAAACCATTCCTATGGACTATTTCAAATTTACCAGACTAAAACAATAAACAATAAATAAATAATAAAAAAAATATATACAGTGTCTTGAATAAGTATTTTGTCACGTTACAACCAAAAACTTAAATGTATTTTATTGGGATTTTATGTGATAGACCAACACAAAGTGGCACATAATTGTGAAGTGGAAGGAAAATGATAAATTGTTTTCAAAATGTTTTACAAATAAATATGTGAAAAGTGTGGGGGGGGGGGCATTTGTATTCAGCCCCCTTTACTCTGATACCCCTAACTAAAATCTATTGGAACCATTTGCCTTAGGTCACCTAATTAGTAGAGTCCATCTGTGTGTAATTTAATCTCAGTACAGTGGAACCTCGGATTACGAGCATAATCCGTTCCAGGAGAATGCTCGTAATCCAATGTACTCGCATATCAAGTCAATGGAAACGAAAATAATTAGTTCTGCATTGACTTCAATTGTGGCCAGAGGCGGGGGGCGTTAGAGAGCCTCGGAAACGGCCGAAAAGGCCTGAGGGACACTTCAGCTAACCTCGGCAAACCTCGGAAAGACTCCGTTCACGAGACTTTCCAAGGTTTGCCGAGGTCAGCCGAACTGTCCTCGGGCCTTTCTGTGCATTTCCGAACGGCGCTGATTGGCGACTTTCGGCTCTGCTCAGCTCCGGTGCCCCCCACCTCAGGCCAAAAGCGGTACCGCTTTTGGCCTGAATCCTGCTCGTTTTGCGAGACAACACTTGCAAACCGTGTTAGGATTTTTAGAAATACAGTGCTCGGTTTGCGAAAAGCTCGTTAACCGCGTTACTCGCAAACCGAGGTTCCACTGTATAAATACAGCTGTTCTGTGAAGCACTCAGAGGTTTGTTAGAGAACCTTAATGAACAAACAACATCATGAAGGCCAAGGAACACACCAGACAGGTCAGGGATAAAGTTGTGGAGAAGTTTTAAGCAGGGTTAGGTTATAAAAAAATATCCCAAGCTCTGAACATCTCACTGAGCTCTGTTCAATCCATCATCTGAAAATGGAAAAAGTATGGAACAACTGCAAACCTACAAAGACATGGCCGTCCACCTAAACTAACAGGCCGGGCAAGGAGAGCATTCATCAGAGAAGAGCCAAGAGGCCCATGGTAACTCTGGAGGAGCTGCAGAGATCCACAGCTCAGGTGGGAGAATCTGTCCACAAGACAACTATTAGTCGTGAACTCCACAAATCTGGCCTTTATGGAAGAGTGGCAAGAAGAAAGTCATTGTTGAATGAAAGTTTGCAGTTTGCGAGAAGCCATGTGGGGGACACAGCAAGCATGTGGAAGAAGGTGCTCTGGTCAGATGAGACCAAAATTGAACTTTTTGGCCTAAAAGCAAAATTTGTGGTGGAAAACTAACACTGCACATCACCCTGAACACACCATCCCCACCGTGAAACATGGTGGTGGAAGCATCCTGTTGTGGGGATGCTTTTCTTCAGCAGGGACAGGGAAGCTGGTCAGAGTTGATGAGCAGATGGATTGAGCCAAATACAGGACAATCTTTGAAGAAAACCTGTTAGAGTCTGCAAGAGATTTGAGGCATGGACGTGGATGGGAGACATCCCCAAAAAGACTTGCAGCTGTAATTGCAGTGAAAGGTGGTCCTACAAAGTATTGACTATGTATTGAGGTGCTATACAAATGCATGCCACACTTTTCACATATTTATTTGTAAATAAAATTTTAAACCTTTTCAAATTTTCCTCCCACTTTACAATTATGTGCCACTTTGTTTTGGTTTATCACATAAAATCCCAATAAAATACATTTACGTTTTTGTTTTTAACATGACAAAATGTAGAACATTTCAGGGGTTGAAAATACTTTTTCAAGGCACTGTGGCACTATATATATATATATATATATATATATATATATATATATATATAAAATATATTTTCTTTCCTCCAGAGGAGGGCAGACATATGGGTGAAGTAAAAAGTTTTGTCTTTCTTTTTTTTATATTATGAAGCACTAACAAGTAAAATATTTTTGTAAATATATTTTACATATTCATATATTGTAGATGGAGCTCTATGCTTTACTATATAATTTTTGCAGGCTCTTGTTCTCTGTTTTGCTGGAAAAAAAAACCTTAGTTGTGTGCAGAGTTCAATAGCCCAAGCTTAAATATACAATGCATACCCAGTGGAATGAGTTGGAGAAGTGACCCTTCCTTTTAGTGGCACTTTTTGAATCATGTTTTATGCTTTTAGATGGGGCGTCTTCTGGGTGCTCTGAGCAGTCAAATGTCTTCTGAGTAGTCCGCTCACCCTTCCTGTCTGTGGAGGGGCTTTCAGATTTATATTTACTTCTTTATTTTATTATAATTTTATTTTGTGTTTTAGATTCTGAGCTGAAACAGATTGTGTCTACTCTGAAGGAATCAGGTAACTACAGTAAATCTCATAAAAATATATGTGAATCAAAAGAAGGGCCTTTATGCAATACTTAATTCTGGGTGTGTCATTACAATGTTCATTCACTTCAGCTTTGTGTTTTTTCTTTCCAGTTGCCAACTTAACAGATGACCTAAAGAAGATAAAGAATGGTGATCATTCCAGATTATTCTGCATCCTTTATTTTTATAAAACAGAAGTCCATAAAGTGACAGCTAGCTCCGTCCCCTCACACTCACTTCCTGGTCTATCACAGAGCTGATGCTATGTGGGCTCTAATATTAAGTACCAAGGGGTCCTTGGACCTTTTATTATAGAGTCCAACCATAGACCTTTATCAATGGGGGTCTCACAATGTACCTTTATTTATGGGGTCCTCTATTTATTGGGACCGACTATGGACCTTTAGTTATGGGGGCCCACCGTGGGCATTCAATTATGAGGTCCAACCATGGATCTTTATTTATGGGATCCACCATGGATCTTTATTTATGGGATCCAACCATGGACCTTTATTTATGTGGTCCCACCATGAACCTTTATTTATAGGGTCCCACTATGAACCTGTATTTAAAGGGTTCCATTGTTGCCCTTTATTTATAGGGTCCTACAGTGAACCTTTATTTTAGGCGTTCCACCATAGACCTGTGTTTAGGGGGTCACAACATGGACCCTAATTTATATGGTCCCACCATGGATCTTTATTTATAGGGTCCCCACCATGAAACTTTATTTCAGGTGTCCCACTATGGACCTTTATTTATAGGGTTCCACCATAAACCTTTATTCATGAGGTCACACCATGCACCTGTATTTATGGGGTCACACCATGGTCCTTTATTTACGGGGTACCACTAAAGACCTTTATTTATATGGTTCCACCATGAACCTTTATGTATGGGGTCAAACCATGGACCTTTATGTATAGGGTTCCACCATGAAGCTTTATTTCAGGTGTCCAACAATGGACCTTTATAGGGTCCCACCATTAACCTTTATTCATGGGGCACACCATGGAGCTTTATTTATTGGGTCCTACTGAAGACCTTTATTTACAGGGTTCCATCATGAACCTTTATCTCAGGTGTCTCACCATGAACCATGAATCATCATTTATTGTCCCCCCCCAAAGATCTTTATTTATAGGGTCCCATCATAGACCCTTATTTCAAGTTTTTCACCATGGACCTTTAAGGGGTACACCATGAATCTTTATTTATGGGGTCCCACCATGAAGCTTTATTTCAGGTGTCCCACTATGGATCTTTATTTATAGGGTCCCAGCATGAACCTTTATTCATAGGGTTACACCATGGCACCATGGGCTTTTATTTATAGATTTCCACTATGAATCTTTATTTATAGGGTCCCATCATGCACCTTTTTTTATCCTGGTTAAAATCAAGATTGCAAATATTGGAGTTGGAGTTGTTCCTCTCCGTGCTTTGTACTCCTCTGGGATTGGTTCAGTTGTCACCGACGCTTTTGTTTATGGGAGTCCACCAAGGACCTTTATTTATAGGGACCACCATGGACCTTTGTTTTTAGGGTCCCACTAAGAACCTTTATTCATGGGGTCACACCATGGACCTTTATGTACAGGTTTCCACCATGGACCTTTATTTATACAGGTCCCACCATGAACCTTTATTTATAAGGTCCCACCATGAAACTTTATTTCAGGTGTCCCACTATGGATCTTTATCTATAGGGTCCCAGAATAAACCTCTATTCATAGCGTTACACTATGGCACCATGGGCTTTTATTTATAGATTTCCACTATGAATCTTTATGTATAGGGTCCCATCATGCACGTTTATTTATAAGGTCCCACCATGAAGCCTTATTTCAGGTGTCTCACTATGGATCTTTATTTATAGGGTCCCAGCATGAACCTTTATTGATAGGGTTACACCATGGCACCATGGACTTTTATTTATAGATTTCCACTATGAATCTTTATTTATAGGGTCCCATCATGCACCTTTATTTATCCTGGTTAAAATCCAGATAGCTAATATTGGAGTTGTAGTTGTTCCTCTCCGTGCTTTGCACTCCTCTGGGATTGAATCAGTTGTCACTGACACTTTTATTTATGGGAGTCCACCAAGGACCTTTGTTTTTAGGGACCACCATGGACCTTTGTTTTTAGGGACCACCATGAACCTTTGTTTTTAGGGTTCCACCAAGAACCTTTATTCATGGGGTCACACCATAGACCTCTATGTACAGGTTTCCACCATGAACCTTTATTTATAAAGTCCCACCATGAAGCTTTATTACAGGTGTCCCACTATGAATCTTTATTTTATAGGGTCCCAGCATGGACCTTTATTCAGAGGGTTACACCATGGCACCATGAACTTTTATTTATAGATTTCCACTATGAATCTTTATTTATAGGGTCCCAGCATGCACCTTTATTCAGAGGGTTACACCATGGCACCATGAACTTTTATTTATAGATTTCCACTATGAATCTTTATTTATAGGGTCTGGTTAAAATCCAGATTGCTAATATTAGAGTTGGAGTTGTTCCTCTCCATGCTTTGCACTCCTCTGGGATTGGTTCAAGTGTCACTGACAAAGCTGTAGTGGTGGCAATAGTGGACTTGTATAAACGGTGTCCATGGTGGCCAGGACAATAGATCTGGCAGGTGCCTTCACCTGCTAAAGTTTGTGACTTGTTATGCAGCTTTAAATTCACCACACACATTCAGAAACCACAACTACAACCAGGGAAGGGACAAACAATGTCCCCAAACTACAAACACCTAGTTACTTATATTCACAGTTACTCCAAACTACAAATAAAACATTGTTTTCTGGATATCGCTGTTTCTATAGAGAAATATACTACAATGTGTGCTATTTCTATAGGGAAAAAGACAATGTATCCTCATTTAGAGTGTTAATTCACCATGCTGTGGGTTTCACCGAAAGTACATAGTGTAGTATGGGAGATTAGATATACTGATCTCCCAAACTAAAATTGTATGCTGAAACTGTCTCCATTTATTGGATGATTGACTTGAGTATTTATAATAGAAATGATGGAAGTCATGTAGTCTATCCTCGTTGGTGACGATGTTTAGATGCTGTTGGCGATTGATGATCATTTTTGGAGACTTCTGGACTTTCCAACGTCTTAATTTTTTACTTTTATGATGAGTCAATATCCCAAGATTTGGCACAGATCTTTTGTGGTCAGGGGTTGCGACGCTTATGCCGTGTACACACAGGCGGACTTTTTCGGTATCAAAGGTCCGACAGTCTTTCCGACGGACTTTTGACGGACTTCCGACGGACTTTCGAACGAACGGACTTGGCTTCACACGATCACACCAAAGTCTGACGGATTCGTACGTGATGACGTACGACCGGACTAAAATAAGGAAGTTCATAGCCAGTAGCCAATAGCTGCCCTAGCGTCGGTTTTCATCCGTCAGACTAGCATACAGACGAGCGGATTTCTCGATAGGAACTGGTTCCGGCGGAAAGAATTGAAACATGTTCCAAATCTAAAGTCCGTCTGATTTTCGACCGAAAAAGTCTGCTGCAGGTCCGATGAAGCCAACACATCGTCGGACCAGTCTGGTCGAAATGTCCGCCCGTGTGTACAGGGCATTAGACGTCTCAAGGGTATATGTGCATTATACATAAAGAGAAGTAGAGTAAAGGTTAGTTTCAGAAGCTATCTTATAGTTATCATAAAACCATTAGTAATTTCTTTTTGTAAAGTACATCCTGCCACCACAACAGCCAGCTTCTATGAATATAACAGTTCCTTTTATTTATAGGTAAATAGAAAACACCGCGCTAACCAGTAAAATGAATGAAAGCTGCTGCATACAGTTTGACAAAAACAACAAAATAGGCATATGGAAAAATGCAGCGCATGTACAAATGAATATAGGTCTTTAAAATGGTGAAACAGTCAAGAAATAACTAATTGACCTTTTATTTATAGAAGTGGTCTCCAAACAATGGCCTGTGGGTCAGATGCGACCCTCTGCTTGCCTTTATCCAGCCCTTTAGGCACTATTCCTCCCACTCATACGAGGTACTGTTCCTCCCACCGACATTAACAATGAGGCAAAATTCCTTGCACTGACACCAACAGTGGGAATAATACTATCCACTGACACCGATGATGGGGCACCATTCCTTGAACTGACACCAAGGATATGATGGGTCATTATGCATTCTACTGAGACCAATGATGGAGCACTATTCCTCCCACTAAAACCAATGATGGAGCACTATTCTTCCCATTGTCACCAACAATGGGGCCTCATTCCTTCCACTGACACCAAAGATCAGGAACTATTCCTCCGACTGACAAAAAACAATGGGTCACTGATCCTCCAACTAATATTAATGTATTAATGATGGTGATGGGGGACAATTCCTCCTCCTCCTGACCACTACATATATACAGTGGGGACGGAAAGTATTCAGACCCCCTTAAATTTTTCACTCTTTGTTATATTGCAGCCATTTGCTAAAATCATTTAAGTTCATTTTTTTTCCTCATTAATGTACACACAGCACCCCATATTGACAGAAACACAGAATTGTTGACATTTTTGCAGATTTATTAAAAAAGAAAAACTGAAATATCACATGGTCCTAAGTATTCAGACCCTTGGCTGTGACACTCATATATGTAACTCAGGTGCTGTCCATTTCTTCTGATCATCCTTGAGATGGTTCTACACCTTCATTAGCTGTGTTTGATTATACTGATTGGACTTGATTAGGAAAGCCACACACCTGTCTATATAAGACCTTACAGATCACAGTGCATGTCAGAGTAAATGAGAATCATGAGGTCAAAGGAACTGCCTGAAGAGCTCAGAGACAGAATTGTGGCAAGGCACAGATCTGGCCAAGGTTACAAAAAAATTTCTGCTGCCTATATCTATATCTATATCTATATCCATATCTATCTATATATATATAGATATATATATATATATATATATATATATATATATATATATATATATATATATATATATATATATATATCTATCTATCTATAGATAGATAGATAGATAGATAGATAGATAGATAGATAGATAGATAGATAGATAGATAGATAGATAGATATATAGATCTACATATATATATATATCTATCATTGCTATTAGTAGGAGGAATAGTGTCCCATCGTTGGTGTCAGTGGGAGGAATGGTGCCCCATCATTGGTATTAGTAGGAGGAATAGTGCTCCATCATTGGTATCAGTGGGAGGAATTGTGCCCCATCATTGGTATCAGTGGGATTAATAGTGCCCCAACATTGGTATCAGTGGGAAGAATAGTGCTCCATCATTGGTGTCAGTGGGAGGAATAGTGCCCCATCATTGGTATCAGTGGGATGAATATTGCCCCAACATTGGTGTTAGTGGAAGGAATAGTGTCCCATCATTGGTGTCAGTGGGAGGAATAGTGCCCCATCATTGGTGTTAGTGGAAGGAATAGTGCCCCATAATTGGTATCAGTGGGAGGAATAGTGCCCCATCATTGGTGTTAGTGGAAGGAATAGTGCCACAGCATTGGTATCGGTGGGAGAAATAGCGCCCCATCATTGGTATCAGTGGGAGGAATAGTGCCCCATCATTGGTATCAGTGGGAGGAATTATGTCCCAACATTTGTATCAGTGGGAGGAATAGTGCCCCATCATTGGTGTCAGTGGGAGGAATAGTGCCCCATCATTGGTGTTAGTGGAAGGAATAGTGCCCCAGCATTGGTATCAGTGGGAGGAATAGTGCCCCATCATTGGTGTTAGTGGAAGGAATTGTGCCCCAGCATTGGTATCAGTGGGAGAAATAGCGCCCCATCATTGGTATCAGTGGGAGGAATTATGTCCCAACATTTGTATCAGTGGGAGGAATAGTGCCCCATCATTGGTATCAGTGGGAGGAATAGTGCCCCATCATTGGTATCAGTGGAAGGAATAGTGCCCCATTATTGGTAGCAGTGGGAGGAATAGTGCCCCATCATTGGTATTAGTGGGGGGAATAGTGCCCCATCATTGGTATTAGTGGGAGGAATTATGTCCCATTGTTGGTATGAATGGATGAAAATTGTGCCCAAGGGCTGGATGAAAGCAGGCAAAGGACTTCATTTGGCCCCGGGCCCCAGTTTGGAGACCACTGCTCTAGAAGTATGATATTCGGAAAGTTACTTTCTAACTGTGTTTGGTAAAAGCCTCACTTTTTTCCAGCATGTTTTGGGTTTGAGATCTCAGAACTGTCTTCATTGTGTTCTCCTCTCTTCCCAGAGAACATCCAGGATTCCTGCACCAGCTGCCCCAGTGGATGGCAACTAATTAAATCCAACTGCTACTATTTCCAGGCCAATGGAGAAACCTGGGAGAGGAGCCGGGAGGAATGTGAACAACTTGATGGCGACATTCTGATCCTGAAGGACAAAGCTGAGTTGGTAAGTGTCACACCTACCTCTGGATGGGAAAGAGAGTCCACCAGTCATCACCAATACCCAATCAGATCCTACATTTCTCCGAGGCAGGCTAGTGAAATAATGCTCAAAGCTGAACTCCTGTACATATATATATATATACACACACATACATACATACACACATACATACATACATGTGTAAGTGCGTAAATTGCACTTGTACAGCAGAGCTCAGACGGAATAAGTTCCAGGGTTCAGAGAAAAGTGCGCTGCAATCTTCAGGCACTGACTAGACATGTGCGGTTTGTTTTGTTCCAAACTTCAGACAACATTTTCATTATTCTGATGTATTCTAATTTCCTGATTACAACAGCAACAGATTTAAACAAAGCCAAAATAAGGAAACAAAATTTTGTCTAAAAGTCGAATCGAATTTGAAAACAAAATCAAATTCGAAAACAAATTTTAAATATAAACATATTGCTGGCTGTTGCTGGTTTCCTTGAAGGACTACTGTATGTGTATTATTGTTAGAATATAGCCATCTTCCAAAATTTGAATTTAGAATAGATTAGAATAAAACAGAATAGAATAGAAAAGAATAGAGTAAAACAGAATAAAAGAATGAAATAAAATTGAATAGAAAATAGAGGAATATAATAGAAAAGAATAGAGTATTTTAGAATATAAAAGAAAAGAATAGAGTAGAATAGAATATAAAAGAATATAATGGAAAATAGAGGACTATAATAGAAAATAAAGTAATAGAATATAGCTGTCTTCTGAAATTCGAATTTCAAAAAGAATAGGATAGAAAGAAATTGGGTAAAACAGAATAGAAAATAAAATAATAGAATAAAATAGAATAGAAAATAAAGGAATAGAATAGAAATTAATAGAATAGAATAAAATATAAAAGAATAGAATATAGTAATATAGAACAGAGAATAGAAGATAAAAAAAATTGAATAGAATAAAATAGAAAGAATATAGGCATCTTCCAGAATTTGAATTTTGAAAAGAATAAAATAGAATAGAAAATAGAGGAATACAATAGAAAATAAAGGAATAGATTAGAAAAGAATATAGCTGTCTCCTGAAATTCGAACTTTAAAAAGAATGGAATAAAACTGAATAGAATAGAAAAGAATAGAATAAAACAGAGTAGAAAATAAAAGAATAGAATAAAATAAAATAGAAAATAAAGGAATAGAAAAGAATAGAGTAAAACAGAACAGAATAGAATAGAAAAAATAAAATAGAATGAAATAGAAAGAATATAGCGGTCTTCCCAAATTTGAATTTTTTAGACAAAAAATATTTTATTTAGCAAAAAATAAAAAGCCCAGTGGTGATTAACCACTTCAGCCGCGGAAGGATTTACCCCCTTCCTGACCAGAGCACTTTTTTTTCCCCACAAATAGAGCTTTCTTTTGGTGGTATTTGATCGCCTCTGTGGTTTTCATTTTTTGCGCTATAGACAAAACAAGAGCGACAATTTTGAAAAAAAGCGCAATATTTTTTACTTTTTGCTATAATAAATACCCCCCAGAAAAACTATTTTTTTCCTCAGTTTAGGCCAATACGTATTCTTCTACATATTTTTGGTAAAAAAAAAATCGCAATAAGCGTTTATTGATTGGTTTACGCAAAATTTATAGCGTCTACAAAATAGGGGCTAGTTTTATAGCATTATTATTTTATTTTTTTTTATTAGTAATGGCGGCGATCTGCGATTTTTATCGGGCCTGCGACATTATGGCGGACACATTGGACACTATTTTGGGACCATTGTCATTTATACAGCGATCAGTGCTATAATGATTACTGTGTAAATGACACTGGCAGGGAAGGGGTTAAACACTAGGGGGCGATCAAGGGGTTAAGTGTGTCCTAGGGAGTGATTCTAACTGTGGGGGGGAGGGGCTACAAATCACATGACAGCGATCACTGCTCCTGATGACAGGGAGCAGTGGATCCCTGTCGCGTCACTAGGGCAGAACCGGGAAATGCCTTGTTTACAAAAGCAGCTCGCTGTTCTGCCTCTCCGTGACACGATCACGGGCACCCGGCGGACATCGAGCCCGCGGGACCCGCGATTAAGGTCACTGAGACTGTGGCGGGGGGGACGTACCTGCACGCCCTTTCGCCCACCATCGCCATTCTGCCGACGTATATCGGCGTGCGCTGGTCGGCAAGCGGTTAAATACCACGAAAAGAAAGCTCTATTTGTGTGAAAAAAATTATAAAAAGTTCATTTTGGTACAGCGTCATATGACCGAGCAATCGCCAGTTAACCACTTGCCGACCAGCTGCCGATATTATACTGCGGCAGGTCGGCACAATCCCGTGAACCGTCGTAGCTGTACGTCGGTCCCTTTAAGGGGGATAGCAGGCGCGCGTGCGCCCGCTGCACTGCGGGGGTGCCGATGCTCGTGACCGTCGGTTGCGATGGCCGCCGTCCACGCGCGATCGCGGGCACGAGAGGCAGAGCAGGGACGTGTGTGTGTAAACACACAAATCCCTGTTCTGTTCTGTGAGGAGAGGAGAGAGAGATCGTGAGTTCCTAATAGCTGGGAACAGCGATCTGTTATCTCCGATAGTCAGTCCCCTCCCCCCCACAATTAGAACACACATCCAGGGAACACAGTTAAACCCTTGATCGCCGCCTAGTGTTAACCCCTTCCCTGCCAGTGACATTTATACAGTAATCAGTGCATTTTTATAGCACTGATCGCTGTATAAATGACAATGGTCCCAAAAATGTGTCAAAAGTGTCCGATGTGTCTGCCATAATGTCGCAGTCCCAATAAAAATCGCAGATCACCGCCATTACTAGTAAAAAAAAAATAATAATAATAAATGCCATAAAACTATCCCCTATTTTGTAGACGCTATAACTTTTTCTCAAACCAATCAATATACGCGTATTGTGATTTTTTATTACCAAAAATATGTAGAAGAATACGTATACATAAACTGAGAAAAAAAAGGTTTAAAAAAAAATTGGGATATTTATTATAGCAAAAAGTACAAAATATTGTGTTTTTTTTTTTTTCAAAATTATCGCTCATTTTTTTTGTTTATAGCGCAAAAAAAAAACAAAAAAACGCAGAGGTGATCAAATACCACCAAAAGAAAGCTCTATTTGTGAGGAATAAAGGACGTCAATTTTGTTTGGGCACAGCGTTGCACGACGACACGCAATTGTCAGTGAAAGCGACGCAGTGCCGAATCGCAAAAAAATGGCCCGGTCATTGAGCAGCCAAATCTTCTGGGGCTGAAGCGGTTAAAGTAGCGCAGTGCTGAATAGCAAAAAAAATGTCCCAGTCATGAAGTGGGGGTAAAAAATTTAAATTAAATTTATATCAATTTTAATTACGCAATAAAACATTTAAACAAATTTAAAAAGTTACAAAATGATTGCGTGTATTGCTTAAAAAGACTTTTTATTTAAATGAATAGGAGGGCACAACAGGAGATAAAGAAGCATTCTATGATGTTCTACATCATGGTGACCTGTATACTTCCTTCTGGTATATTTGTTCTTTATATTTCTGGTGACTATTTCTTTACTTGTTGATCCAGGATTCTCTGCTGCCAGCCATAGGAAATCGGAGATACTGGATAGGACTGAGGAGAGACAATAAAAATATCAATAATTGGCTGTGGGCGGATGGGAACCGTCTAACCTTCAGGTGAGGTCATCCAGGTGTGATGGAAACTCTACATAAGGTTACACCTCTGAAACCAGGAAAATCTTCGTACAACTGGTCACTGTAAATATCTGATCTTATTTTCCCATTGAAACTATGAACGAATGCTGAGAGTCCTTTATGAGAGCCAGTGACTCTGATACACAGGATCCCACTACTCTGAACTGAATTGGACTCTGCACAGGAACCAAAGTCCAGGGGAACTGTGCAAAGATGTAGCGGAATTCCAGATCCTTTCCTATTGTCTGGGTTCTTGAATCTGTTCTTCAGCTTAGTGTGGTTGTAAACCTGGAAAGTCAAATACTAATAGAACACTAACTCTAATAAAGAACAAGGGCACAAATCATTTGTACATAGTATGGCTGGTAGAAGAACAGCCTGTCATCTGTAATCCTCCCCGCTGCACTGGTTAAAAAAAAAAAATGACACCACCGACTCCCTTCTTGGCACTATATTATCAAAAGTATTGGGACACCTGCCTTTACACGCACATGAACTTTAATGGCATCCCAGTCTTAGTCCGTACGGTTCAATATTGAGTTGGCCCACCCTTCGAACTTTAATGGCATTCCCGTCTTGCTCTGTAGGGTTCAACATTGAGTTGGCCCACCTTTTGAACTTTAATGGCATCCCAGTCTTAGTCCGTAGGGTTCAATATTGAGTTGGCCCACCCTTCGAACTTTAATGGCATTCCCGTCTTGCTCTGTAGGGTTCAACATTGAGTTGGCCCACCTTTTGAACTTTAATGGCATCCCAGTCTTAGTCCGTAGGGTTCAATATTGAGTTGGCCCACCCTTCGAACTTTAATGGCATCCCCGTCTTGCTCCGTAGGGTTCAATATTGAGTTGGCCCACCCTTCGAACTTTAATGGCATCCCGTCTTGCTCCGTAGGGTTCAATATTGAGTTGGCCCACCCTTCGAACTTTAATGGCATTCCCGTCTTGCTCTGTAGGGTTCAACATTGAGTTGGCCCACCTTTTGAACTTTAATGGCATCCCAGTCTTAGTCCGTAGGGTTCAATATTGAGTTGGCCCACCCTTTGAACTTTAATGGCACCCCCGTCTTGCTCCGTAGGGTTCAATATTGAGTTGGCCCACCCTTCGAACTTTAATGGCATCCCAGTCTTGGTCTGTAGGGTTCAACATTTGAGTTGGCCCACCCTTTGAACTTTAATGGCATCCCAGTCTTATGCCCTGTACACACGATAGGATTTTCCGATGGAAAATGTGTGATAGGACCTTTTTGTCGGAAATTCCGACCCTGTGTGGGCTCCATCACACATTTTCCATAGGAATTTTCGACACACAAAGTTTGAGAGCTTGCTATAAAATTTTCCGACAACAAAATCCGTTGTCGGAAATTCCGATCGTGTGTACACAAAACCGACGCACAAAGTGCCACGCATGCTCAGAATAAATTAAGAGAAGAAAGCTATTGGATACTGCCCCGTTTATAGTCCCGACGTACGTGTTTTACGTCACTGCGTTCAGAACGATCGGATTTTCCGACAACTTTGTGTGACCGTGTGCATGCAAGACAAGTTTGAGCCAACATCCGTCGGAAAAAATCCTATGGATTTTGTTGTCGGAATGTCCGATCAATGTCCGACCGTGTGTACAGGGCATTAGTCTGTAGGGTTCAACATTGAGTTGGCCCACCCTTCAAACTTTAATGGCATCACAGTCTTGCTCCGTAGGGTTCAATACTGAGTTGGATCACCCTTAGAACTTTAATGGTATCCCCGTCTTGTTCCGTAGGGTTCAATATTGAGTTGGCCCACCCTTTGCAGCTATAACAGCTTCAATTCTTCTGGGAAGGCTGTGCACAAGGTTTAGGAGAGTGTCTATGGGAATGTTTGACCATTATTCCAGAAGCTCATTTGTGAGGTCAGGCACTGATGTGGATGAGAAGGCCTGGCTCACTGTCTCCGCTCTAATTCATCCCAAAGGTGTTCTGTCGGCTTAAGGTGCTCAGTCATGTTGGAACATGAAGGGGCCATCCCCAAACTGTTCCCACAAAGTTGGGACCATGAAATTGTCCAAAATGTCTTAGTATGCTGACGCTTTAGGAGTTCCCTTCACTGGAATTAAGGGGCCAAGCCCAGCCCCTGAAAAACAACCCCACACCATAATCATCCCTCCACCAAATGATTTGGACCAGTGCACAAAGCAAGGTCCACAATGACATGGATGGGTGAGTTTGGAGTGGAGGAACTTGACTGACCTGCACAGAGTCCTGATCTCAACCCAATAGAACACCTTTGGCCTTCTCATCCAAGATCCTCCACCCCAAACTCGCTCATCCATGTCTTTGTGGACCTTGTCTTGTGCACTGGTCCAAATCATTTGGTGGAGGGGGGAATATAGTGTGGGGTTGTTTTTCAGGGGTTGGGCTTAGTTCCAGTGAAGGTAACTCTGAAGGCGTCAGCATACCAAGACATTTTGGACAATTTCATGCTCCCAACTTTGTGGGAACAGTTTGGGGATGGCCCCTTCCTGTTCCATGACTGCACACCAGTGCACAAAGGAAGGTCCACAAAGACATGAGTGAGCGAGTTTTGGGGTGGAAGAACTTGACTGGCCTGCACAGGGTCCTGACCTCAACCCGATAGAACACCTTTGAGATGAATTAGAGTGGAGACTGCGAGCCAGGCATTCTCGTAAAACATCAGTGCCTGACCTCACAAATGCGCTTCTAGAAGAACGGTCAAACATTCCCATAGACACACTCCTAAACCTTGTGGACAGCCTTCCCAGAAGAGTTGAAGCTGTTATAGCTGCAAAGGGTGGGCCAACTCAATATTGAACCCTACGGACTAAGACTGGGATGCTAAAGCTCATGTGCGTGTAAAGGCGTCCCAACACTAACTCCACCTATTACATCACTACAGGAAGGCTTTTTTTTAAAGGTGACCTAACACCCTCTTATATAATTCCCTGCTGCCGCACTATTTTGGGGCAGAGCCACCTAGTGGTGGACTAGCTAACTGCACCTGCTTACACACTCCTTTCATTTACTGCTTTTTACTTCTGTCAATCATGGAGGCTCAGCATCAGGTGTGGGTATTTCCTAGGCCGGTTGTAGGCAAATGCGGCCTACCTAGTAATTCCAATCCCTCCAGGCTGTCACCCACCCATCAAGGCATTTTTCCTCCCAAGATCAAGCCCACTACTTGCAATAGGGATGAGGACTCTGGAGAGGAGTACTAAGGCAGGGTGCTATGATGTTTTCAGGAAGCTATGCACAGCAACCTGCTGACATCTTCCCACTGGCCATGTACTGTTTGCATCATATAGAGAAGCACAGGCACCCAGTGAAGATATCCCATTGGTCTCATTGGGGGTGTTAAAAACGTTTTTGTGATTACGGGGAGGCGAGTACACATGTTCATATTTGGTAACATGTCCGGTTGTGTGGCAGTTTTGGGCAAAGATTTTAAAGATGGCCCCACCCCTGGCTAATCAGTCTTTAGACCCTTACCCAGCGCTTGCTTTATTAAATCACTGTGCCCACGATTTTACCAGAGCCCAGTTGAAACTCCTATTGCTAGTTATGACCACCTCCACTCAAATTATAGCTAGGGCCTGGTAGATCCCGTCAGTTTATGCTATTGAGACCAAAAACAGGGTGACCCAAGCTATGGTACATAGTAAAACAGGGGCTACCATAGAAGATACGATTCCTAAGCACCGTTAAATATGGCAGCCTTGGGTAGACCATATTCTTTAAAATGGTTTTGACTTTTCCCTCCTTAAACCTTGACACCCCGGTTTGTATCAAGGTTGTATATTGCTGGCCCTGGCCTGACTCAACCTCACCTCCTTTTTCTTCTTCTCTTCCTTCCACCTTCCCTCCTTCTTTTTCTCATCTCTCTTCATGTGATATTTGGGTATATTTAAGGACTTTTCACCCTTGTTAACCTGTTGCTATTATATTTCCTGTTTGTTGGACTAATATAATGTGTGTTTTTGGAGGCTTTTTGCCCTAGTCTTCTCCATCAACAACCAATTGTTCGATCACCTTTTTTCATCACACAGATTTTTTAGACTCATTGTCACAACCTATGTACATTTTCTGTGTGTATCCCTCATGTTCACTTGCTTCTATGGCGTTATTGTTTTTTTATGTATCCATTATAATAGCTTCAATAAAAATATTGAACAAGAAAAACGTGGCTGAACCATCCAGTTCCATCCAGCCGCTGCAGCATTCAGCCACTCAAACGCCCCGTACACACGATAGGATTTTCCGACGGAAAATGTTCTATAGGAGCTTGTCGGAAATTCTGACCGTGCGTAGGCTCCATCGGACATTTTCCATCGGAATTTACGTCACACAAAATTTGAGAGCTGGTTCCCAAAATTTTCCGACGACAAAATCCGTCGTAAATTCCGATCGTGTGTACACAATTCCGACGCACAAAGTTCCACGCATGCTCGGAATCAAGCAGAAGAGCCGCACTGACTATTAAACTTTGTTTTTCTTGGCTCGTCGTACGTGTTCTTGACGTTCGGAATTTCCAACAAGATTTGTGTGACCGTGTGTATGCAAGACAAGTTTGAGCCAACATCCGTCTGAAAAAAAACATGGATTTTGTTGTTGGAAAATGCTATTGTGTGTACAGGGCAATAGAGTTTTGAAGGCTGCCGGCGGCGGGGTTGGACGGTGCCTTCTGTCCACATGAGAATGCCAGAATCTCACAAACAGTGGCTGAATTACCAGTGAGCATGTGGCTTTATGCACTTAAACGCACCCACCTCTGGGTCCGTCAGACTGAATGGAAAAAATGTGTGTTTGAGTCTACTTTTACTGAATGGACCAGTGGTTGGTGGAAATAGGTGGACAGAAGTCAACTTACTGTACATCCATCCACTCACTTTTAGGGATTACATGGGTCTGTTTCTCCATGGAGGAAAATCAGAATGGACATGAGTGTCACATATGTGGCATCCATACCATTCTGGCTGAACAGACACTGCCTGTGTGAAAGGGGCCTTATAGTGGAGAGGTCCATTTTCTAAGTGGAACTCTAGCAAGACCTTTTTTGGGGTTTTGGATGGACATTGGGTGCTGGATTATTCCAGAAGACTTCTTGAGATGACTCAACCACCACACCAAGGCTATTACAAAGCTATTGAGGAGATTTTGGTTGATCTTGGTGTGCTCTCCATAATCTAACATAAACACATTTTTAAATTAAGTGCAATAGTGACCGATCTTATTAAAAATATGTTCTTATAGGATATTGTTTTTGTTTTTACAGTGCCTGGAACACGGGGGAACCCAATAATGAGCATAACAAGGAACACTGTGCAGAGATCCTGGGTGGACCCAAATCCATGAATGACCGGGACTGTGAGGACAACATTGGTTACATATGTAAAAGAGCACAGACCTGCTGAGATATACAGCCTACTATGCCATACCTGTGAAACAGTTCAAGATCAAATCAAATGGCAGCTCTCCTCTGTTTATTGTCTACCCTATCTCATCTGCAGCTTGACATCATAGAACTAGGAGGTTAGGTTCTAGGAAAGTAGGTATGACAAGCCTAGACATTCTTCAGAGCACTTTCTAGGATGAGTTAAAGCTGTAAGAAGACATCTAAAGAGATAGAGACTGATGAGAGGGGTATGGCACAGATTGTAGCTGGATTCCGATTCCATATTTCTTATGATGCTTGGGAAAAATCTTATGCCGCGTACACACGGTCGGACTTTTCGTCTACAAAAGTCCGACTGACGCCGACGGACTAAAGCTGGCTGACAATCCGATCGTGTGTGGGCTTCCCCGGACTTTCAGCGGACTTTTGCAGCCTCAAATCTGATGGACTTTAGATTTGAAACATGCTTCAAATCTTTACGTCGTAACTACGCCGGACCCAGAAATCCGCTCGTCTGTGTGCTAGTCCGACGGACAAAAACCCACGCTAGGGCAGCTATTGGCTACTGGCTATCAACTTCCTTATTTTAGTCCGGTGTACATCATCACGTACGAATCCGTCGGACTTTTGTGTGATCGTGTGTAGGCAAGTCCGTTCGTTAGAAAGTCCGCCGCAAGTCCGCCAAAAGTCCGCCAAAAGTCCGTCGAAAGTCTGTCGGACAGGCTGTTGGACTTTTGTAGCCGAAAAGTCCGACCGTGTGTACGTGGCATTAGAACATCAATTCTAGTTACACCTAACCCTCCTACAGACTGACCTCCTTTTTCATTGTCACAGTAAAACATGTTGTCTTAGGGTGACAATGCTCACTCACTGTACTATATCTACAGTATGGAGTGGAAGGGTTGTCAGCGAAGGACTGGTCTACAGAACACATTACCCTCTCCATAATATGAGGAAGGGGTGAGGGGTGAAAAAAATATCCCCTGATTTGCACATTGCTGCAAATCCGCTATGAAGGAGTATGTTGCGGTCTCAGCCCGGGCTCCAGCCAGGCCACGCCCCCAGTGCGTTTTCGATTTACCCCCAGATCTTAGTCATAGAAGCGTGACCTGGCCAAATCTCGAGCTGAGACTGCCACATACTCCTTCATTGTGGATATGCAGCCATGCGTGGCTCAAGGGATATTTTCTTTACTACGTTGACATTTGGAGCCAAGACAAGCTCTGTTCCCAGCTGGCACTCCCAACAGTTGGCGATGGACTAGGACCCTATGGAGTGGCACCCATACTTTTACATTGGTTCACAATGGGGGAGGGGGGGTGTTTAGCAGTCCATAGAGGCAGCTTATAAGCTCACAAGACATCTGGATCAACTGGTATTTTGTTGCACAGTTATAACAAAATGCTTTCACCTGTACAGTCAGGTCCATAAATATTGGGACATCGACATAATTCTAATCTTTTTGGCTCTATACACCACCACCATGGATTTGAAATGAAACAAACAAGATGTGTTTTAACTGCAGACTTTTAGCTTTAATTTGAGGGTATTTACATCCAAATCAGGTGAATGGTGTAGGAATTACAACAATTATACAATTGTATATGTGCCTCCCACTTTTTAAGGTACCAAAAGTAATGGGACAGATTAACAATCATCTATCAAAATTTCACTTTATAATACTTGGTTGCAAATTCTTTGCAGTCAATTACACCCTGAAGTCTGGAACGCATAGACATCACCAGACGCTGGGGTCCATCCCTGGTAATGCTCTGCCAGACCTCTACTGCAACTGTCTTCCGTTCTTCCTTGTTCTTGGGGCATTTTCCCTTCAGTTTTGTCTTCAGCAAGTGAAATGCATGCTCAATCGGATTCAGGTCAGGTGATTGAATTGGCCATTGCATAACATTCCACTTCTTTCCCTTAAAAAACTCTTTGGTTGCTTTCACAGTTTGCTTTGGGTCATTGTCCATCTGCACTGTGAAGCGCCGTCCAATGAGTTCTGAAGCATTTTGCTGAATATGAACAGATAATATTGCCCGAAACACTTCAGAATTCATCCTGCTGCAGTCACATCATCGATAAATACAAGAGAACCAGTTCCATTGGCAGCCATACATGCCCACGCCATGACACTACCACCACCATGCTTCACTGATGAGGTGGTATGTGGTATGCTTTGGATCATGAGCAGTTCCTTTCCTTCTCCATACTCTTCTCTTCCCATCACTCTGGTACAAGTTGATCTTGGTCTCATCTGTCCATAGGATGTTGTTCCAGAACTGTGAAGGCTTTTTTAGATTTTGTTTGGCAAACTCTAATCTGGCCTTCCTGTTTTTGAGGCTCACCAATGGTTTACATCTTGTGGTGAACCCTCTGTATTCACTCTGGTGAAGTCTTCTCTTGATTGTTGACTTTGACACACATACACCTACCTCCTGGAGAGTGTTCTTGATCTGGCCAACTGTTGTGAAGGGTGTTTTCTTCACCAGGGAAAGAATTCTTCGGTCATCCACCACAGTTGTTTTCCGTGGTCTTCCGGGTCTTTTGGTGTTGCTGAGCTCACCGGTGCATTCTTTCTTTTTAAGAATGTTCCAAACAGTTGATTTGGCCACACCGAATGTTTTTGCTATCTCTCTGATGGGCTTGTTTTGTTTTTTCAGCCTAATGATGGCTTGCTTTACTGATAGTGACAGCTCTTTGGATCTCATATTGAGAGTTGACAGCAACAGATTCCAAATGCTAATAGCACACTTGAAATGAACTCTGGACCTTTCATCTGCTCCTTGTAAATGGGATAATGAGGGAATAACACACACCTGGCCATGGAACAGCTGAGCAGCCAATTGTCCCATTACTTTTGGTCCCTTAAAAAGTGGGAGGCACATATACAAACTGTTTTTAGTCCTACACTGTTCACCTGATTTGGATGTAAATACCTTCGAATTAAAGCTGAAAGTCTGCAGTTAAAGCACATCTTGTTCGTATCACTTCAAATCCATTGTGGTGGTGTATAGAGCCAAAAAGATTAGAATTGTGTCGATGTCCCAATATTTATGGACCTGACTGTATATCAAAAAGACCAAAAGGGAGCAAATAAGAGAAGTGGCCAGTGGGAATGGAAAACAACCTGGCATTGGTGGGCGTAAACAATGGCATAGGCTTGGTGGTCAGTGGGAGTAATAAAACTTAATCATTGGTGTTAATGTGAGGGATAGTGCCCCATGATTGGTGTCAGTGGGAGAAATTGTGCACCCATCATTGGTGTCAATAGGAGAATTAGTTCTCCAGATCTGGTGTCAATGGAAGGAATAGTTTCCCATTGTTGGTATCAGTGGGAGGAATAATGATCCATCTTTGGTGTCAATGGAAGGAATAGTGGCCTTTTTATCAGTGGAAGTAATAGTGCCCAAAGGGCCAAATAAAGACGAGGGAAGGGCCACATCCGGCCTGCGGGTGGCAATTTGGAGACTCTTGCTTTTAAATCCCAGTTTCTGTTTGTTTTTTAATTTATTGCAGGGTTAGAATACAGTGCTAACAGCACACCAGAGTCGGACCGCTGCTCTCACACACAACTCAACAGCCTGGGTCTCCAGCAGCCCGATACACCCTCCTGCACTATGCTCCAATTACAAGTGCTGCTCAGGGACTGAGTGCTGCTGATTGGTTTACTGTGGAAGGGGCATGTCAGACTGCTTTTCTCAAGACCACTGGTTGCACAAGGTTTGGTGAGATGGAGGCCTTCAATATTTGATCAGTGGTGCAGTGAAACATGATGTGAGCATTTGGTTATATGAATTATAAAAGAGAAAAGAGGTTTCCACTGTCTCAAAGAAATCAAAGTAGTGGCCACATCCCTATGCTGTATACAACAAAAGAACTATTCCCCCTTGAATGGGACTTTGAAGGCCACAGACATTGATGTTTGTAGAAAAATGATTTTTATTGTTACATAGAACAAGTAGATCAAACAGATGATCAAACATTTGAAGACCTCTGATACAACTTTGGACATCAGATGTCTTCAAATGTTTGATCATGTGTTTGATCTACTTGTTCTATGTAACAATAAAAATCATTTTTCTACGCACATCAATGTCTGTGGCCTTAAAAAAGGGAATAGTTCTTTTGTTGTTATGAATTATAAAATGTGAAATTATGTACATTGTTATGTATATGACATGATGTGATTGATATCTGTATAATACTTACCTTGTTTCATCAATGTAGTGATTGCTGCTTTGGTTTAGCTCCTGATAAAGTGGGTCTGGTTTTCACCGGACCTGCCTCTCAGAAGTTGGACACAAAAAGGAATCACCAACCTAGGGCAGTTAATGTCCACTTCAGGGCCCCACCCATTCTCACAGTTGCAACAAGTTTTGGACATCCCTACCACAACTTTTTTCTTATACCTACGTCTTCGATCTATCCTTTCTCACATGGATATCATAGATGATGACGCTCCAATGGCGAACATTTTGAATTCTATGATACCCCTGCTCCAACAGTAAAAGGAATTTCATTGATTTACAAATTGTTGACAACTCTTCCTGTAGACCAAACCTCATCATCCTCAATGTGGCACAAAGCCTTGACCCTTCCTCTTTGTGCTTCGCGCTGTATCTTCCACTGGGAATCCATACAAAAATTGTTCCACAAGTGGTACTTCACCCCAGCCAGATTGGCTACAATCTACACATCAACTTCACCTCAATGTTGGAGAAATTGCACAGAAAGAGGAACTTTGCAGCACATATGGTGGGAATGCCCTAACATTCGAAGATACTGGCAAGAAGTCTCTACCCTCATCTCTACGGTCTGCAAAGTCCCCACACCATTAACCCCACTGGATCTTCTTCTGGGTCTATCTGTCCCCAACTGGCCGAATCGTGTCAGAGTATTGGCGACTCATATCCTAATAGCAGCTCGTTTAGCACTAGCGAAAAAATGGAAATCACCACAGGCTCCTACTAGATCGGATCTTATTGTCCTGTTGAACAACCATTTCCAGCTGGAGTTCTCCTTCGCCAAAGCTAACCTAACTACTAGTATCTTTCTTCCAAAACTGGGAACCCTGGATCGCTGATCCTCGAAGCACAGCACTATAAAACACAAATTACCCTAAGAGAATTGAACCCTTTGTCCTGCCAACTTTCAACCCGAGATGCTGTAACATTCCCCCAAATCAAGCAAACACCTACCTTATGCGCCCCACAACTCTACAAATGCTACTTAACGACACTCTTCTGCTTGGCGCACTCCAAGTGAGGAACTGTCACCTCAGAGTATATACTTTTTTTGTTCATCAGTTATAAGTTATGCATTCATATACTATTCTCTATTGTACAGATTACCTCAATTTTGACAATCGATCATTGGCGGGGCTGCCTCCCATCCCATGGCACAGCAAGTGCCCGAGTTGGGGTGCCCTGGTGTGGAGACAGCACCGACACCAATATAGAAACACCAAGGTTACACCTAGATCTTAAAGTCTCAACCCCACGCATCTTATATATATGTTACCTTCGATGTAAGTTGTTAACGTATGTTATAACACTCAGTAAGAAATGTTGATATACTATCTCTCTCAACCTTCTGTACTGATGCTTTGTGAAAACTTCAATAAAACCTTTGTTTAAAAAAAAAATGTGGGTCTGGTCTATCTATCTATCTATCTATCTATCTATCTATCTATCTATCTATCTATCTATCTATCTATTTATCTATCTATCTATCTATCTATATTTAGCAGAGACCCTAGAGAATAAAATGGCAATTGTTGCATTTTTTTATGTCACATGGTATTTGCGCAGCGTTTTTTCAAACGCAAAAAAACACAATACATGACCTTTTTTTTGGGGTAAAATATAAAAGATGATGTTATGGAGAGTAAATAGATACCTAACATGCCACACTTTAGGCCTCATGCTCAGGGGCGTTTAAAGAAAATGAGCTGTAAAGCTAGTACCGATGCCAGGAAAAAAGCAGCGTTAAAAACGCGATTTTATCCACGTTTTTTTATCCGCGTTTAGCTGCACTAGTTTTCAGCCACGTTTCTCTGTCTCTATTCAAAATCAATGGATCCCTATGGGAGCTCATTGATTTGAATAGAAGTCGCACCAGAAGTAGGATCAAGATGATCCGACTTGCGGTGCGACTTGTGTGCTGAGAATCTTGAAGGAGAGCACCACCAAAATGTAAAAAATTTTTTTGCGTGAGGTCCCCTCCCCCAAGACGATACCAGACCCTCCGGTCTGGTATGGATCTTAAGAGGAACCCCCACGCCAAAAAAAAATGGTATGGGGGTCCCCCCATGATCCATATCAGACCCTTATTCGAGCACACAGCATGGCAGGTCGTTATAGGGGGGGGGTCGAGCGAGCGCCCCCACCCCTCTCCTGGACCATACCAGGCCACATGACCTCAACCTAGGGGGTGGGTGCTTTGGGGCAGGGAATATCTGCGCCCCCCTACCCCAAAGCACCTTGTCCCCATGTTGATGAGGACAAGCAGTGCTGTGTTTTGGCCTAGGCCAACAAGGCCCAGGCCTAGGCAAAAAAGCCCCCCCCCCCCACCAAAATGGCACCCGTGCCCTCCTCCCGCACAGCAGGGCACATCAGGGGAGTACAGCTTAGGAGTGCAGTGGCATCGTGGCTGCAGATGGGGCCAGAAAGCAGTTTAAGCAGGAGCTGTCAAGCCGCCCCGTAAAGCCGTGATTCTCTCTCTCTGATTGGCCCTCTGCTGTGGCCAATCATGGGGAGGGAAACAGCGAGCAGGAAGCTGGGCGGAGGCGCAGCAAAATCAATTAGAGCCGCTCTCTCTCTCGTCTCCATTCGGCTGACAGAAAGGGGAGGGGGGGGCGAGCGGGGGAGTTCTCTGGTAAATGGAGCAGCAGCGCTGTGACAGGGAGAGGAGAGCTGTGGGCTGTCTGTGTATCTCCCCCGCTCGCCCCCCTCCTCTTTCTGTCAGCCGAAGAGAGAGAGAGCAGTTCTAATTGGGTTCGCCGCGCCGCTGCCCAGCTTCCTGACCGCTGTTTCCCTCCCCATGATTGGCCACAGCAGAGGGCCATTCAGAAGACTCTGGGGGCATCATGGGAAAAGTAGTCCCTGAAGAGTGGCGGCCCTTGTGTGTCCACAGACATCGTGCTACAGCCCCCAGCATGCATGCATTCTGCTGGGGGGGGTGTTAGAGGAGAAAAAGAGAGTACTGTGCTGGGGGAAGCCAGATAGGGAGCCACACTGTACCCCTGTACCCGCACCACCAGAGCCACGCTGTACATGCACCACCAGAGAGCCACGCTGTACCCGCACTACCAGAGAGCCACGCTGTACCCGCTCCACCAGAGCCACGCTGTACATGCACCACCAGAAAGCCACGTTGTACCCGCACCACCAGAGAGCCACACTGTACCCACACCACCAGAGAGCCACGCTGTACACGCACCACCAGAGAGCCATGCTGTACACGCACCAGCAGAGAGCCATGCTGTACCCACACCACCAGAGTCACGCTGTACCCGCACCACCAGAGCCACGCTGTACCTGCACCACCAGAGCCACGCTGTACCCACACCAGCAGAGAGCCACGCTGTACCCACACCAGCAGAGAGCCATGCTGTACCCGCACCACCAGAGGCACGCTGTACCCACACCACCAGAGCCACGCTGTACCCACACCAGCAGAGCCACGCTGTACCCACACCACCAGAGCCACACTGTACCCGCACCACCAGAGCCATGCTGTACCCACACCAGCAGAGAGCCATGCTGTACACGCACCACCAGAGAGCCATGCTGTACACGCACCACCAGAGAGCCACGCTGTACACACACCACCGGAGCCATGCTGTACCCACACCACCAGAGCCACACTGTACCCCCACCAGCAGAGAGCCAAGCTGTACCCACACCACCAGAGCCACGCTGTACCCGCACCACCAGAGCCACGCTGTACACGCACCACCAGAGAGCCACGCTGTACCCACACCACCAGATAGCCATGCTGTACACGCACCACCAGAGAGCCATGCTGTACACGCACCACCAGAGAGTCACGCTGTACCCGCACCACCAGAGAGCCATGCTGTACCCACACCAGCAGAGAGCCACGCTGTACCCGCACCACCAGAGCCACGCTGTACCCACACCACCAGAGTCACGCTGTACCCACACCACCAGAGCCACACTGTACCCGCACCACCAGAGAGCCACGCTGTACCCGCACCACCAGATATCCATGCTGTACACGCACCACCAGAGGGCCATGCTGTGCACGCACCACCAGAGAGCCACGCTGTACCCGCACCACCAGAGAGCCATGCTGTACACGCACCACCAGAGAGCCGTGCTGTACACGCACCACCAGAGAGCCACGCTGTACACGCACCACCAGAGAGCCATGCTGTACACGCACCACCAGAGCCACGCTGTACCCGCACCACCAGAGAGCCATGCTGTACCTGCACCACCAGAGAGCCACGCTGTACATGCACCACCAGAGCCACACTGTACCCGCACCACCAGAGAGCCACGCTGTACCTGCACCACCAGAGAGACATGCTGTACGCGCACCACCAGAGAGCCACGCTGTACACGCACCACCAGAGCCACACTGTACCCTCACCACCAGAGAGCCACACTGTACACACACCACCAGAGAGCCATGCTGTACACACACCACCAGAGCCACACTGTACCCGCACCACCAGAGAGGGAGCCACGCTGTGCCCGCACCACCACAGAGAGAGTCATGCTGTTCCTGAACCACCAGAGAGCCACATTGTTCCCACACCACCAGAGAGGGAGCCACGCTGTATCCGCACCACCAGAGAGAGAGCCACGCTGTCCCCGAACCACCAGAGAGAGAGCCACGCTGTACCCGCACCACCAGAGAGAGACACACTGTACCCGCACCACCACAGAGAGAGCCATGCTGTTCCTGCACCACCAGAGAGCCACGTTGTTCCTGCACCACCAGAGAGGGAGCCATGCTGTATCTGCACCACCAGAGAGAGAGCCATGCTGTACCCGCACCACCAGAGAGAGAGCCACGCTGTACCCGCACCACCAGAGAGAGCCACGATGTACCCGCACCACAAGAAGGGGAGAAAGATGAAGCCACTGCCAGGGTACAGACATGCTACACTACTGACTAGAGTCAGCCTGAGTGAATGTCCAGCCGGAGGGATCACTGTTGCGGTTTCACCAGGTCTGGTAAGAGAGCCTGTTGGCCATTATCCATTACTGTTCCCAGGGACTGAGCCATTAGGAAGTGCCTAACCTGATATCCTCTAGGCCAACCCTAGTGATGCCACTGTCCCGGAGCGCACAACAAGTGCCGGCACTGAGTTTCGGTAACTGGCCAGACAGGGATGCGCCAGCTTGGGCACCCAGGACATCTGCCGCCCAGAGTCCCACAAGCAGCGATGGGCTTTCCGTAGCAGCTGACACCTCTCTCCCCACTGTCAGCCACACACACTCCTCGGCTCCTCCTCCCTTCTCCTTCTCGGTTCCAATGTTCTAGTGTACACAGCCAGGAGGAGGAGTAGCCACAGAGGAGGGACACGACTTCAGTTCAAGAGCCTTCCAAAGCACCCAGCACATATCCCCTTACCCCCCAAATGAAAATATGCCACATCCCTCACTGTCCTCCTCCCGCGGCGTCCCTCTGTCCTCTTCCTGCAGCAACCCTCTGTCCTCCCATGAAGATGACAGGGCGGATCTTAAAAAGGAAGGGGTGTGGCCTTGACAGGAAGGGGTGGGTCATAGTTAAATTAGGGGGTGCGCGAGCTTAGTCAGGCCTAGGGCAGCACAAAACCTAAATACACCACTGAGGACAAGGCCTCTTCCCGACAACCCTTGCCATTTGTTGTGGGAGTCTGCGGACAGGGGCTTATCGGAATCTGGAAGCCCCCTTTAACCCCACCCTATGTAAATGAGTATGGGGTACATTGTACCCCTACCCATTCACCTAAAAAAAAGTGTCAAAAATAAACACGCTACACAGGTTTTTAAAGTATTTTATTAAGGCAGCTCCAGCTCTTCTCCCTCTTCTGGCGACATCTTCTCCCTCTGCCGGTTCTTCTCCTCTCTGTGCTGTCTTCTCTCTCCGATGTCTTCTTGCTCTTTTGCTGGGTCTTCTCCCTCTGTTCTTCATCCGATGTTGACTCGACGCGATCTCCCGATGTAATGCTGGGTCTGCCGTGTGCAATGACTTATATTGGCATGGGGCGTGGCC
The DNA here is from genome assembly GCA_037952835.1 of Lithobates septentrionalis. Lineage (NCBI taxonomy): Eukaryota > Metazoa > Chordata > Amphibia > Anura > Ranidae > Lithobates > Lithobates septentrionalis. The sequence continues at coordinate 1,741,634 of JBBDGP010000853.1, forward strand.
ACCCGCTGATGTAATTTGGAGGCCACGCCCATTGTGATGTCATCAGCCCATCATGCCCTGGGCGTAAACATCCCTTGTAATAGAAATAAGGATGACAGGTCTTCTTTATGGGGAGATCTGGGATGTATAACCCCAAATCTCTCCTCTACCTTTAAAAGCAAAAGATTAAAAAAAAAAATGATCTTTTTCTTTAACCACTTGCCGCCCGCCATATAGCAAAATTATGTTGGCAAAGTGGCTTCAATATCCTGACCGGATGTCATATGACGTCCAGCGGGATATCAAGCCGCTGCGCGCCCCCGGGGGTGCGCATTGCGGTGATCATTGTTGCGGTGTGTCAGTCTGATGTAGACTATTTACCACATGATCCGCCGTGTCCAATCACAGCTGATCACAGTGTAAACAGGAAGAGGTGTTGATCAGCTTTGCCTCACTCGTGTCTGTCAGACGCGAGTAGAGGAGAGCCGATCGGCTGCTCCATTGACAGGAGGGGTCTGTGCTGATTGATTATCAGAGCAGCCCCCCTGAGGATGCCCACACTGGACCACCAGGGACGCCACTAGGACCACCAGGGATGTCACCACCAGGTACACCACCCTAGACCACCAGGGATGCCAATCAGTGCCCACAATGGATTCCAATCAGTGCCCACAATGGGCATCACTCATTGACAGGCATTATTGTTTGGCTTTGATTGGCATTCATCCCTAACATCAATTAGTGTACATCAGTGCCACGTATCAGTGCCCATCCATGCCACCTATCAGTGTCCATCTGTGCCGTCTATCAATGCCCATCCGTGCCCCCTATCAGTCCCATCCGTGCCGCCTATCAGTGCCCATCTGTGCCGCCTATCAGTGCCCATCTGTGCCACCTATGTGTACCCATCAGTGCTGCATGTCAGTGCCATCTATCAGTGCCCATCAGTGCCGCCTATCAGTGCCCCATCAGTGCCGCATATTAGTGCCCATCAGTGCCCACCAGTGCCACCTCATTTGTGCCACCTCATCAGTGCCCATCAGTGCCGCCTTATCAGTTCTTGTCATAGAAGCCCCATCAGTGTCCATCAGTGAAGGAGAACACATACTTATTTACAAAGTTTTGTAACAGAAACAAAAAAAACCTTTTTTTTTCAAAATTTACGGGTCTTTTTATTATTTGTTTAGCAGAAAATAAAAATCCCAGAGGTGATCAAATACCATCAAAAGAAAGCTCTATACTTGGGTACAGTGTAGCATGACCGCGCAATTTAAAGTGCGACAGCGCTGAAAGCTGAAAATTGGTCTGGGCAGGAAGGTGTATAAGTGCCCTGTATTGAAGTGGTTAATAAAAAAAATTGTTTACTTTGGCCCTAGACCGAAAGTGACGTCATGACGTCGCTGCAGTCCTCCAAGACCATAGAGACATTCAGAGATGATCTGGTCTCTGGGAACCTCTATGGCCAGCCATGAAATCCGTCAGATCGTTTCACGGGCGTGCCAGTAAAAACGGTAAAGCCCTGTACACACAGTCGGACTTTCCAACGGAAAATGTGCGATCGGAGCTTGTTGTCTGAAATTCCGACCGTGTGTGGGCTCCATCTGACTTTTCCATCGGAATATCCGACACACAAAGTTTGAGAGCTGGATCTAAAATTTTCCGGCAACAAAATCTGTTTGCGTAAATTCCGATCGTGTGTAGACAATTCCGACGCACAAATTGCCACGCATGCTCAGAATCAAGCAGAAGAGCTGCACTGGCTATTGAACTTCATTTTTCTTGGCTCGTCGTACGTGTTTTACGTCATCGCGTTCTTGACTTTCGGAATTACCAACAAACTTTGTGTGACCGTGTGTATGCAAGACAAGTTTGAGCCAACATCCGTCAGAAAAAATCAGTTGGATTTTGTTGTCGGAATGTCCGATCGTGTGTACAGGGCATAAGCCTGAAAAACATAGTTTCACCTCCCTCTGTTCCTGAAAGCGATCCAGCGGCTAATTAGACGCCCAAACTGCTTTCATGAGAAAGAAAGTTGTCGGCTGAATAAAAATACCGGGGTAAGGCTGATAGCTTCAGCTATAACCCATTAAACCACTTGCAAACGGCAACTTATATGCGTATATGTCAGCAAGTGGATATAGTTGATATAAAATATCTCAGAGATATAAATAATATGCTGAACGGTGTAGAGTCTTCCTTGTTGCTCACCATCACTATTCTTCCCATTGATACCAACAATGGAGCCTTCTTTCTCCCATTATAACCAATGATGGGACATTGTTTATGTCCACTGTTGACAAGGCGTTTTCTACTCCCACTGGCCTACGTCCGACACCTCTAAAACCTGAAGGACAGTTAACTGGCCCTTTGCTTAAAAAGTGTGAAGACCCCGCCGGACCGTACCCTCATCCCTTCTAGGAAAGACTGGGAGCTCATTGGGGTTGAAGACCACGCTGGACTGATTCAATCAGTCAGCGGTCATGGGTGGGTGATGGAGTAGGCAAAGGGAAAGGTTTTGCTTCCAATGGTTTGTGCCCAACTAGAAACAAGGTGAAAGTCAGCTCTTTTTTTATAGGGGGTGTGGGCTGCTTTCTCTGGGTACGGCCCTAAAGTCGCTTCCACATGTGAACTATGAAGAGTAGGTAGAAAGGAGAACCTGGTGTCCACTAAATACAAGTTGGAAGGTGGGTTTGAAGGTGTTTATTGGAGATTATAACAAGTATGACAAGCCAACATGTTTTGGGGGAACAAAGACCTGCCTCAGTGAGCACAGCCGTCACTCAGACAAACATCTGTCTGATCCTTGTGCTACAAACACACCCATTTTAAATTCTTTGCCATTTATTATTATACAGGAACAGATCCTTGTGCTACAGACATGCCCATTTGGGATTCTTCCCCATTTATTATCATAAGGAACAGCCCTGAAGAAGGGGGAGTATTTGTTCCCCCGAAACTTATCATACTTGTCACAATTTCCAATGAATGCCTTCAAACCCACCTTCCAACTTGCATTTACTGAACACTGGCAGCTCCCTTTTACCTACTCTTCATAGTAAAGGCTGGGAGGAAGATTTGGGCCCATTACCAGGGGACCTATGGGAGCAGGCACTAACTCCTCTTCCCCTGGTCTCCTTGGCACCTTTCATCCTTCATAGGGTTAACTATACCTCTGCTAAATTGTATGGCTCCTGCTGCTGTCCCTGCACCAATGAGGGGAGAGAGAGCCGAGAGAACCACTGCTTGTGCACGGGTGGGGCTGGGGGGGGGAGCTGAGCATTGAAAAGTTTTTGTAAAGGAAGATTTAAAAAAAATCTCTATACCTACCTGCTCTGTGTAATGGAGTTGCACAGAGCGGCCCCAAACCTCCTCTTCTCGGGTCCCCTGCCAGTGCTTCTGGCCCCTCCTCCCTGTCCAGTGTCCAGATAGAAAACCACTTCCTATGGGGACACTCATGCATACTCACTCCCAAGCACAGCTGCTGCATCCATTGACACAGACAGCGGGACTTGGCCCCGCCCCACACTCCCTCATCACTGATTTTGATTGACATCACTGGGGGCCAATGGCTCCCGGTGCCCCAGCAAAGTCAGTGAGACCTGGAAGTGAGGGGAGAGAAGAGCTGCAGGCATGCACAGCACTGGATCGAATGGGGGCTCAGGTAGGTATAAGGGGGGGGGGATGAGAGGCCAAAACTAATGCCTAAGCATTTTTTACCTTAATGCAAGTGTAGCAGCCTCTAGTGTGCTACTGGTGTAAGAGTAGATAAAACATATTCTGACTCACATTTAAACCTTGTGAGTCTTAACTGGTGTCAGGGTTAGTAGAGTCCAGGGCAGCATGACTCATACATACAGCTATCTGGTGCCCCCCCTGGTTCTGAAAAGTTGGATAACATTCTGGAACTAGAGGGCAGAGGCTTAGTGAGTTGTTCTGCATATTTAGGGGAGCTTAGCAAATCTCCAGGAAGGGGGGCCTGGCAGGGGACAAACTGAGTCCTTAAATAGGAATGAGTCATGCTGGGGAGGGAGTTGGGTGGAAGATGGAGATGCAGTGTTGGGGAGACTGTCGGTGGCCCTTGAGGTGAACCCCCTAGACTGAGGTGTGGATGCTCTGCCTCAGGCTGGGGATCAGGTGCTGGCCTGGGAGGATCCTGACCACAGGAGAAGCTTGGAAGGAGTATTCCCATAGAGGCAGTAGGAGCAAGGAGGACAGTGTGGATGCAGCAGCACGGTGCAAGAACTTACAAGGGGAGAGACTGCCGCATGTAGCAGGTCTCTCTTGAAGACAGCGGTGTGCTTAGGTCTTCTTTAGCCTTGCCCTGGGAGATCTCCAGAGAGTCAGTTGGGTAGACTAGTGAAGAGGAGCAGTCAGGAGGGCTGGTGAAGAGGCAGCCAGGTGGGCTGGTTAAGAGGCAGCCAGGTTGGCTAGAATTTTCCTGCCGTGGGAGACCTGGGACCAGTGTCTACAGGGGAGTTGGAGGTGCTCCAGCCTGCAGTTTCTAATTTTCAGCAGCTCTCTTCTCTGTGCTCAGGCTGCTCTGCTGTCAGATAATTGACAGCACTCATTGATTCCTCAGTGGCTCACATGGTTATCATTATCTGCTTGTCAGTTCCCCCTACAGCCAGCCCCTTCTGGCTATTTAAACTGCCTTGTTCATTCCTTTCCTGCCTTTGCCTGGTCAACAGATCTGGAGTTTCTCTGCTGTGTTCCTGTGAAAGAATTTGCCCGGCTGACATCCCTGTTGGTTCCTGATCCTGTTCTTCTGCCTCTGACTAAGCTGAATTCGGGTTTCCTGATTACTGACTTGTCTGACTACCCACTTTGGCTTACGATCCCTGGCTTTTGTTTTGACTATGTTTACTGATCTGTACCATTTTTACCATTACATTAAAATGTGTAATTTTTACTGCATTTCTGTCTTAGTCTGATTCATGGTTCCTGCAAGTAGGCGAAGGCCATGATTTCAGATGATGCAGGCAATCCACTGAGTATTAATGGACCCACTTGTCTATGAATTTTATTGTGGAGTTACCCAACTCCCAGGGCAACACAGTTATTGTTATTGTGGTTGACCGGTTTTTGAAGATGTCTCATTGTATTCCACTTAAGAAGTTGCCTATATCCAAAGAGCTGCCATTTATTTTTGCTCTGGAGATCTTTCGGTTACACGGGCTACCCAAGGGTATCATCTTGGACAGGGATAGCCAGTTTGTCCTCAGGTTTTGGCTAGCCTTTTGTGCACTGTTGGGAATTCATCTTTCCTTCTCCTCTGCCTATCACCCACAGTCCAATTGGGCTGCAGAACGAGCCAACCAAGCCTTGGAGCAGTTCCTACATTGTTATATTTCTGACCACCATAACAACTGAGTAGACCTCTTACCTTGGGCAGCGTTTGCTTACAATAGTGCCGTCAATGCCGCTTTCGATTGTCTCCATTTATGGTGAATTATGGTTTCCAACCATCCATGTTGCCTGACACATTTGTTCCTCAAAGAATTCCTGTGTTAGAGGAGCATCTCCGTGATCTCCATTCCACTTGGGTGCAGGTCCAAGAGTCCATGCGACATGCCAGTGATAGGTACAGAGTCCATGCTAACCGCCGACACCTACCTGTGCTTTCCTACCAGGTTGGGGAGAGGATCTGGCTGTCATCTCGTAACCCATGACTCTGTGTTCCCTCACTGAAACTGGCACCACAGTATATTGGGCCTTTCCGTATTCTCTGTAGAATCAACCCAGTAGCTTACGCATTAGACCTTCCTTCTAACATGCGTATTTTGAATGTATTCCATGTTTCTGTATTAAAACATTTGACGTGCAACCGCTTCACCATCTCGGTACCACGTCCTCGCCCAGTTCAGGTTGAGAACCATGAAGAGTATGAGCTGCAATCAATCATTGACTCCTGTAGGTTCCGTGGGTGCATACAGTACCTTGTTCATTGGAAAGGGTATGTTCCGGAGGAACGCTCTTGGGTCTCATCCTCGGACGTACATGCTCCTGTCCTCCTCCGTGCTTTCCATAGACAATTTCCCCTTAAACATGGTGCCCCTCCGAGTGGGAGGGGTCATTGAGGAGGGGGTACTGTCATGGCTGGGATCTTAGCAGCTCTCTTCTATGTGCTCAGGCTGCTCAGCTGCCGGATAATTGTCAGCACTCATTGATTCTTTAGTGGTTCTCCTAGTTAGCATGATCTACTCATCAGTTCTGCCTACAGCCTGCCCCTTCTGGCTATTTAAACAACCTTGTTTATTCCTTTCCTGCCTTCGCCTGGTCAACATATCTGGAGTTTCTCTGCTGTGTTCCTGTGAAAGACTTTGCTGGCTGACGTCCCTCCTGGTTCCTGATCTTGTTCTTCTACTTCCGAGTACACTGATCTCTGGTTTGCTGACTATCCGCTTTGGCTTCCATGGCTTATGTTTTGACCACGTTTACTGATCTGTACCATTTTTACCATTATATTAAAAGGTGTGACTTTTACTGCATTTCGGTCTCAGTCTGATTCATGAAAAATAACAAGGAAAAAGAGATTCCCCAAAAGAAGGCAAAAACCCAAACACAATCTGTCAAAAAACCAACAAATTTATTAAATAAGCTACAAACACCACACAAATATAAAAATGAAGACAATAGTGGGCAATTCAGGGAAGATGTCAATTAACTATAAATTGATAACGTTATCATTAAAAACAACGGAGCCGCGGCCAAACATACCCCATACACACACCAATCACAGCAGCAGATTACTACTAATTAGACAGGTAATGGGATGATATGAGTCCTCAAATCAACAGTATAGATGGTATGGCGGTGTGGGGGTGGGTGGATGAATGCAAGTTGACTTTAGATTAGTTGCAAAGGTTTCAATGTTGTATGAACACCAATAACAAATCAATAGCAGTCCGGGAACTGGACATATAGCATATGCAGGCTGATAGCAATGACCGGCAACATCTACTGTAGGCAATAGTAACTCAGGGCATAACAAGCAAAGCAGTTCATATAGGTGGCAAACAGTGAGGGGGAGCAGGTACGACAAGGCTGCATTGATATTTGTAGATAGGAGTGATACTCTCACCAAATGAATCAGCAGCTCACAGGATCGCTAGCTCTACCCCAAATGATTACTTGTTGATGAAGGAAGTTGCATTTGCTAGTGCCGTCTGATGGGAAAAGTTCCGCTGTATCAATGCCTTCCGTCAGATGATAGAGGCCGGTCGTCAGCTGTTAGGTCCCGGCAAGACATTCAAACGCCCTGTGATCGCGGCTCCGAAAGGACGTGCTGACGTCACGTGCTGACGCGTTTCACCAGCCAATCACCGCTGGTTTCTTCAGAGCGCTCTGAAGAAACCAGCGGTGATTGGCTGGTGAAACGCGTCAGCACGTGACGTCAGCACGTCCTTTCGGAGCCGCGATCACAGGGCGTTTGAATGTCTTGCCGGGACCTAACAGCTGACGACCGGCCTCTATCATCTGACGGAAGGCATTGATACAGCGGAACTTTTCCCATCAGACGGCACTAGCAAATGCAACTTCCTTCATCAACAAGTAATCATTTGGGGTAGAGCTAGCGATCCTGTGAGCTGCTGATTCATTTGGTGAGAGTATCACTCCTATCTACAAATATCAATGCAGCCTTGTCGTACCTGCTCCCCCTCACTGTTTGCCACCTATATGAACTGCTTTGCTTGTTATGCCCTGAGTTACTATTGCCTACAGTAGATGTTGCCGGTCATTGCTATCAGCCTGCATATGCTATATGTCCAGTTCCCGGACTGCTATTGATTTGTTATTGGTGTTCATACAACATTGAAACCTTTGCAACTAATCTAAAGTCAACTTGCATTCATCCACCCACCCCCACACCGCCATACCATCTATACTGTTGATTTGAGGACTCATATCATCCCATTACCTGTCTAATTAGTAGTAATCTGCTGCTGTGATTGGTGTGTGTATGGGGTATGTTTGGCCGCGGCTCCGTTGTTTTTAATGATAACGTTATCAATTTATAGTTAATTGACATCTTCCCTGAATTGCCCACTATTGTCTTCATTTTTATATTTGTGTGGTGTTTGTAGCTTATTTAATAAATTTGTTGGTTTTTTGACAGATTGTGTTTGGGTTTTTGCCTTCTTTTGGGGAATCTCTTTTTCCTTGTTATTTTTGTATGCCTTAAAAGGCGACCCAAACTGCATCCACTTTTTTCCTGGTTGAATATCTGTCCATACGTAATTTATTAGTACTATTTCTACTTTGGAGGTTGATCCGGGCTAAAAGCATCCTTTTTCTTTGGGATCAGTCTGATTCATGGTTCCTGACAACAACACATTGTGCTGCTTTCTAAAGGGACTGAGAGTTCCAAGCCTGTAAGGGGCTGATCTAAAAGAAACGGTTAGCCATTAACCACTTCAGCCCCGGAAGATTTGGCTGCTCAATGACCAGGCCAATTTTTGCAATACGGCAATGCATTGCTTTAACTGACAATTGCACAGTCGTATGACGCTGTATCCAAACAAAATTGATTTTCTTTTATCCCACAAATAGAGCTTTCTTTTGGTGGTATTTCATCATCTCTGCGGTGTTTATTTTTTGCACTATAAACAAAAAAAGAGCGACAATTTTGAAAAAAACACAATATTTTGTACTTTTTGCTATAATAATTATCCCCAATTTTCTTTTAAAAAAAGCACATTTTTTCCTCAGTTTAGGCCGATATGTATTCTTCTACATATTTTTGGTAATAAAAATCGCAATAAGCGTATATTGATTGGTTTGCGCAAAAGTTATAGCGTCTACAATATAGGGGATAGATTTATGGCATTTTTATTATTATTTTTTTTTTTACTAGTAATGGTGGCGATCTGCAATTTTTATCGGGACTGTGACATTATGGCGGACACATCGGACACTTTTTAACACATTTTTGGGACAATTGACAATTATACAGTGATCAGTGCTATAAAAATGCACTGATTACGGTGTAAATGTCACTGGCAGGAAAGGGGTTAACACTAGGGGGCGATCAAGGGGTAACTGTGTTCCCTAGTGTGTGTTCTAACTGTAGGGGGAGGGGACTGACTATAAGAGATGAGAGATCGTGGTTCCTAGCTAGTAAGAACTCACAATCTGTCTCTCCTCACAGAACAGAGATTTGTGTGTTTACACACACACGTCCTTGTTCTGCCTCTCGTGCCCATAATTGCACATGGCTGGCGGTCATCGCGACCTTCGGCTATGAGCACTGGCACCCCCGCAGTGCAGCGGACGTGTGCGCATTATCCCGCTTAAAGGGACCGTCGTACAGCTACAACGGTTCACAGGGTCGTGCCGACCTGCGGCCGTATAATGACGACAGCTGGTCGGCAAGCGGTTAAGGAAGAATTAATTGGAGATGTGCAGAGAATCACTTGGAGTTTTCCCTGGTTTTGTCACTATCAAGTTGGGCATCCCATAATTCCTATTCTCCTGACTCCTGCACTCTGTACATTACTTACTATTGATCCCTGCACCTTATGCATTAGTCACTCCTGACCCCTGCACTCTGTGCATTACTCACTCCTGCCCCCTGCACTCTGTGCATTAGTCACTTCTGAACTCTGCACTCTGTGCATTACTCACTGCTGACCTCTGCACTCTGTGCATTACTCACTCCTGCCCCCTGCACTCTGTGCATTACTCACTGCTGACCTCTGCACTCTGTGCATTACTCACTCCTGACCTCTGCACTCTGTGCATTACTCACTCCTGACCTCTGCACTCTGTGCATTACTCAATCCTGACCCCATGCACTCTGTGCATTACTCACTCCTGACCTAGAGCAGAGTAGTCTCTGGATTAAAAAAAACATGCGCTACATACTTCTAACCCCTGTACTCTATGCATCACTCTTATCCTGACCCCTACTCTATGCATCGCTCTTATCCTGACCCCTGCACTCTGTGCATTACTCACTCCTGACCCCATCACTCTGTGCATTACTCACTCCTGACCTCTGCACTCTGTGCATTACTCACTCCTGACCCCTTCACTCCGTGCATTACTCACTCCTGACCTAGAGCAGAGTAGTCTCTGGATTTATAAAACCATGCACTACATAATTCTAACCCCTGCACTCTGTGCATTACTTAACCCTAATCCCTGCACACAATGGCATTGATTTACTAAAACTGAAGAGTGCAAAATCTGGTGTAGCTGTGCCTGGTAGCCAATCAGCTCCTAACTTTAGCTTGCTCAATTAAGCTTTGACAAAAAAACCTGGAAACTGATTGACTTCTATGCAGCCCTGCACAAGATTCTATACTCTTCAGTTTTAGTAAATCAACCCCAATGTATTACATACTTCTGACCCCAGTACTCTATGCATTACTCTTCTCTTGACTCCTGCACTCTGTACATTACTTACTATTGATCCCTGCACCTTATGCATTAGTCACTCCTGGCCCCTGCACTCTGTGCATTAGTTACTCCTGACCAAGAGCAGAGTGGTCTCTGGTTTTTTATAACCATGCATTACATACTTCTAACCCCTGCACTCTGTGCATTACTTGCTCGTGACCTCTGTACTCTGTGCATTACTTGCTCCTGACCTCTGCACTCTGTGCATTACTTGCTCCTGACCTCTGCACCCTGTGCATTATTTTCTTATCACCCCTTCACTCTGCATTACTCATTCCTGACCAAGAGCAGAGTAGTCTCTGGTTTTATATAACCATGTGTTACATACTTCTAACCCCTGCACTCTGTGCATTACTTATTCCTGACCCCTGCACTTTGTAAATTACTCGCTCTTGATCTCTGCACTCTGCAATATGCACTGCTGACCCCTGCACTCTGTGCATTACTCACTCCTGACCCTGCACTCTGTGCATTACTCACTCCTGACCCCTGCACTCTGTGCATTACTGACTCCTGACCCCTGAACTCTGTGCAATACTCACTCCTTGCCCCTGAACTTTGTGCATTACTCACTCCTGACCCTTGCACTCTGTGCATTACTCACTCCTGACCAAGAGCAGAGTAGTCTGTGGTTTTATATAACCATGTGTCACATACTTCTAACCACTGCACTCTGTGCATTACTAACTCCTGACCCCTGCACTCTGTGCATTACTCACTCCTTGCCCCTGAACTTTGTCCGTTATATTCTTATCACCCCTGCACTCTGTGCATTACTAACTCCTGATCCCTGCACTCTGTGCATTACTCACTCCTGACCCCTGCACTCTGTGCATTACTCACTCCTGACCCCTGCACTCTGTGCATTACTCATTCCTGACCCCTGCACTCTGTGCATTACTCACTCCTGACCCCTGCACTCTGTGCATTACTCACTCCTGACCCCTGCACTCTGTGCATTACTCATTCCTGACCTCTGCACTCTGTGCATTACTCATTCCTGACCCCTGCACTCTGTGCATTACTCACTCCTGACCCCTGCACTCTGTGCATTACTCACTCCTGACCCCTGCACTCTGTGCATTACTCACTCCTGACCCCTGAACTCTGTGCATTACTTACTCCTGGCCTAGAGCAGAGTAGTCTCTGGTTTTATTTGTATTTTCTATCTTTATCACTGATCACTGTATTGGTGTCACTGGTCCCCAAAAAGTGTCAAAGGTGTCCCTTAGTGTCCAATTTTTCTGCTGCAATATCGCAGTCCTGCTATAAATCGCTGATCACCGCCATTACTAGTAAAACAAATAAAAATAAATACAAATTCCATAAATCTATCCCATAGTTTGTAGGCGCTATAACAAACCAATCAATATACGCTCTTTTTGGGATTTTTTACAAATAATATGTAGCAGAATAGATATTGTCCTACATTGATGAAGAATTTAGATTTTTTTTTTTTAATTTTTTGAAATATATTTTAAAATATATATATTAAATTGTCCGTCTTTTTTTGCTTATAGAGCAAAAAATAAAAACCGCAGAGGTGATCAAATACCACCAAAAGATAAAAAAAACTATTTGTGGGGAAAAAAAGACATACATTTTATTTGGGTACAGCATCGCGCAACCACGCAATTGTCAGTTAAAGTAACGCAGTGAGGTATTGCGAAAAATGGCCTGATCATGAAGGGGGGGTAAATCTTCCGGAGTGGAAGTGGTTAATGTAGAGTATATTAACAACATTTTCAACATTGACATGCTACGTATGTATTTCTCTTATCTCACGCTTCTGATCTTGAAGTATGTTTTGTCAGGATCCACCAGGTGGCGGTACTGTGTAGATATACAATATTGTCCCAAAATTTGAGGCACTTGTAATAAAAAATGCTGTAAAAGGACGCTTTCCAAAATAATTGCATTGAATAGTATTTATTGATCATATTAATATTTTTGTGGTGAAAACAGAATAAATTCTCCCAGGTACACTCGGAGACAAGGAACTCGGCTTGTAGATTGTTCCAAACGTCTAGGAAAGGAGTACTCATGTGCAGGGCTTTTTTCAGCGGGAACGTGGGGGAACGCAGTTCCGGCACCTCTAGCACTGGATATATGTAATGGATATACTGGAGGATCTATTGATGCTAGCTGCTGGAAGGGGTCTATAGTTGGGAGGGTCTGTTTTTGCTGGTGGGGGATCTATTGTTGAGGGAGGTGTCTATTGCTGCTTGGGGGGATCTACCGTTGCTGGAAGGGTCTATTGTTGCTGTGATGGATCTACTGTTGGAGGGGTCTATTGTTGCTGGCTGCTGAAGGGTCTATTGACTGCTAGAAGATATCTTTTTGCTGGAGAGGGTCTATTGTTGCTGAAGTGGGTCTATTGTTTTAGTGGGGGCATCTATTGTTGCTGGGGGATCTATTGTTGGTGTCGGTGTTGGAGTCTGTAATTGCTATAGATATCTATTTTACTGCTTTTCTTGTTATAATTAACACTTTCCATACAAATTACTTGGCACCAAAAAATATATATACTTGGTTATGTATTTTCTAAAAGGGGCGGACTGGGAGGTGGCTAGGGGGTGGTACCAAGGGATGTGTTCAAAGGTGGGTAGCGGCAGAGACAAGGGGTGACTCGAAAGGGGGGGAATACCTGCACCTATTCTCTGAGAAAAAAAGCCCTGCTCATGTGGCCCTTGGAGCCCTCTGCTGTGGCCCTCGACCTCAAACCAGGGAAGCGCACATCTATTATATCCTGCAGGTGATTGCAGGAGGTTGGTGCGCTTTCAAGATGTAATAGAAGTCTATGGCAAAGAGCAACTAACCCACAGAAAATGTGCAGGTGCACTGCGCCGCACCCGGGGTGCTGGTAAACTGCATTGGTGTGAAAGCAGCTTCATAGGGGGGCTCAGGATAGTAAGGGCTTGTTTACTAGACATGCGCAGAATGGAAAAATTTGTTTTGATTCGTATTGTCTGGGAAATTTTAAGCTTCTCCCTATAAGCATATAATTTCTTTGCGCTCAAAAGCACAAAAACAGCTCTCTTGTATAATGCCGGGAAAGCATGCTTGTATCTCCAAGTAACACAGACAGATGCTGGTATCACCTTGAGCGTAGCAGAATCCTCCAGAGAATAGCCAGGCTCCTTTTATTTATACTAAAAACATGGATAACAAAGGAAGGTGGTGGCTTCAGAATCAGCCAATTAGACACTTGTATTCTTTCAAAAGAACCAATAACACACATGTATATATTCAAATAGAAATACAGTAGTGACGTGTGCAGACGGTGATGTTCAGGGCCATGTGGCAAGCCTTTAGTGAGACACAAAGGACATGGCTCTGAACACAATCACGTGCACATTCCCATTGCTACCAATCACGCGAGCCGTACTTTATCATGACTCAGTGGGCCATGATTTTGTATGGTTATGCTATGGTTCCCATGCACGCAGATCTGCTTACTTAGGAGTTTAGATGCGGTCGCCATGGAGTGGCCAGTCCCTTGGTGAGGCATACAGTAAACAAACATCCTTAAAAGAGCAAACAGATCTGCCGTGTCCACGGGAAGGTTTCCGCAGCCAATGGTCTTCCACCAACATCTGTATGTGCGAATACCCTCACATGAGCGTATTACAGCAAAACTGACACTGAGGGCATCTGACAACATACATTAATGAAAATTTCCACAACAGTATAGATTCGTTATGTTACTAATTTTGTTTCATTGATTTGTTTTGGAATTCATTTAGTTTCATTTTGTTTTCATTAAATTTAGTTTTTGTGTTTTAAATTTTCTAGCAAATTCCAAATTTTTGGAATGATTTGCCTTTGGACCGGTCGAAAAATGACTAACCGATTTGAATTATGTTTGAAGAATATCTGGATGTTAAAGTGGGGTTCCACCCAAAAAACAAAACTACCTGTAAAAATTCTAAAAAAAAAAACAAAAAAACATTTGGATATTTTTTTTTTTTTCACTTACCTCTAAATGCCTGTTGCTAGGTGGGCCCTCGTAGTCTGCCTGTCCCTTAGCCTGGGCTGGTGACATCACTTCCTCCTCGGCACAGGAAGGGCTCCGCTCTGCTCCCTCCCTCCTGTCAATCATCTAGGACCCATTACAGGTCCCAGGTGATTGAGCGGCCAATCACGGCGCACGGCGCCGCTCGCGCATGCGCAGTGGGTGCCAGGCTGTGAAGCCACAGCCTGGCACCCACAGTTGTAATGCCGGCGCCGACGAGCGGAGGGGGGAGACGAGCGGGGCTTCGATCCCCCGCATCGCTGGACCCAGGGACAGGTGAGTGTCCAATTAAAAGTCAGCAGCTGCAGTATTTGTAGCTGCTGACTTTTAATTTTTTTTTTTTTTTGGACGGCCCCCCTGGGTGGAACTCCTCTTTAAGCAGCGGGCCAGGAAGCCGGCCACCGCGTCCTTAACAACAGAATAATCATCAGCTGTCAGCGGGCTTCCCCACTGACACTGAAATGTAAACAAAAGAATGCCAGCAATAGAACATTCAGAAGAAAAAAACAGCGTGGGGCCCCCCCAATCCATACCAGGCCCTTCAGGTCTAGTATGGATTTTATGGGGAACCCCACGCCAAAATTTAAAACAAAAACAGCGTGGGGTTCCCTCAGAATCCATACGAGACCCTTATCTGAGCATGCTGCCCGGCAGGTCAGGTAGGGGAGGGGGCAAGCGAGTGTCCCCCCCTGAACCATACCAGGCCACATGCCCTCAACATAGGGGGGTGCTTTGGGGCACCCCCCACCCCAAAGCACCTTGTCCCCGTGTTGACAAGGGTCTCTTCCCCACAACCCTGGGCTGTGGTTGTGGTGCTCTGGAGGCAGGGGGCTTATCAGAATCTAGAAGCCTCTTTTAACAAGGGGGCCCTCGGATCCGACCTCCCCCCCACCATGTGAATGAGTATGGGGTACGAGGTACCCCTACCTATTCAACAAAAAAGTGTACAAAGTGAATAAAGACAGTACACAAGGTCTTGACAATTCCTTTATTTAAGGATGTAGATCCATTGTCAATCATGCCGCCCGCAGCACCACCGACCCGAAAAAAGAAAAAACCCTCCTGTCTCTTTGAACGCTCCCCTTCGACTGCCTGCTCCCCATCTGACATTTCATAAATAGCTTATGGGTGGAGTCACCCGATGATGCCAGTGGCTGACCCCGCCCTCGGTCGGTGATGTCACAAGGGGGCGGGGTGATCCACTGACATTATCAAGTGACTCCTGCCCTAAGCTATTTAAGAAATGTCAAATGGAGGAGCAGGCAGTCGGTGGGGAGTGTTCAACCAGGTCGGAGGTTTTTTTTTTGTGGGTTCGGCGCTGGCAGCGGCGTGATTGATGATGGATCTACACCAGGGGACTTTTTTTTAATTTTTAATAAAGGAATTGTCAAAAACTTGGGTACTGTCTTTATTTACTTTGTACACTTTTTTGTAATACTCATTCACATGGGGGGGATGTGGGGGCCCCCTTGTTACAGGTGGCTTCCAGATTCCAATAAGCCCCCTGCCTGCAGACCCTCACAACTGCAACCCAGGGTTGTGGGAAAGAGGCCCTTGTTACCACCAACATGGGGACAAGGTGCTTTGGGGTGGGGGGGGCAGAGTCCCCCTGCCCTCAAGCACCCCCACATGTTGAGGGCATGTGACCTGGTATGGTTCAGGAGGGGGGGCGCTGGCTCACGCCCCCCCTCTTTCCTGGCCTACCGGGCTGCATGCTTGGATAAGGTTCTGGTATGGATTCTGGGGGAGACCCCTACGCCATTTTCCCAAAAAGATGTTGGTGTTAAAATCCATACCAGACCCGAAGGGCCTGGTATGAATTGGGGGGACCCCAAGCTGGGTTTTTTTTCAAAATTTTCTGTTGCTGGCTAGGGATGGGCCAGCAACCAAACTTTCGAACACTGTGAAAGTTCGGACCTGAATAACGAACCCGTATGGAATTTAGGGGGAACCCCACGTCATTTTTTTTTTTAATTTTGGCCGGGGTTCCCCTTAATATCCATACCAGACCTGAAGGGCCTTGTATGGAATTTAGGGGGACTCCCACGTCATTTTTTTTTTTTTTTAATTTTGGTTCGGGGTTGCCCTGTGGGGAATTCCCATGCCGTTTTTATCAATGAACTTCTATGTGTATTGTCGGCAATGCAATAGCCGCGGGTAGTTTTAAATGGCTTTTTTTCCTTTGAAATGTCATTTTGCTGTCAGACTGTTCTAAACACGGGAAACATGCGCCCCTTTACAGGCATACTATAGACACCCCATAGCTACGAAATTTAAAGGGATATTACACTTTTATTGTTTGACTTTAAGCATTATTAAAATCACTGCTCCTGAAAAAACGGCCGTTTTTAAAACTTTTTTTTGCATTGATCCATGTTCCCTGGGGCAGGACCCAGGTCCCCAAACACTTTTTATGACAATAACTTGCATATTAGCCTTTAAAATTAGCACTTTTTATTATTCATGTTCGTGTCCCATAGACTTTAACGGTGTTCGCGTGTTCGAACGAACTTTTTTCCAGGGGGGTGTTCGGCTCATCCCTACTGGATAGCATGGGCAAACTCACTAAACAGAGGAAAGGATACCCAGCCTGAAAAGTGACCACCACGTCCACCTTTGCCTGTAGACACATTTATTGCTGGCTCCCTTACAGTGACAAGGGAACATCTGCCTCTCCTTGTTGTCCTCCCAGACATTATGGGGAGGGAAGGGGCGGTGCTTATAAGCAAATGTAAAGAAGAAGTGGAAATTTGGAAGTAGATGCACTTTAATCAATGTAAAGTGTTTGGTGCACTTTAATTTGAGTACTCACACTACACAGATACACTCCATGGATACACTATAAAATACTGCAATATAATAGGCCAAATGTACAGTAACGTACAAAACTAAATGGTGTTAAACTGGCAGTAATGCACACAAAACTATATGGCATTATACTGGCAGTAACGCACACAGAACTATATGGCATTATACTGGCAATAACGCACACAGAACTATATGGCGTTAAACTGGCATTAACACACAAAACTATATGGAGTTAAACTGGCAGTAACGCACACAGAAGTAAATGGCATTAAACTGGCAATAACGCACAAAACTATAAGGCATTAAACTGGCAGTAACGCACACAAAACTATATGGCGTTAAACTGGCAGTAACGCACACAAAACTATATGGCGTTAAACTTGCAGTAACGCACACAGAACTTTATGGTGTTAAACTGGCAGTAATGCACAGAACTATATGGAGTTAAACTGGCAGTAACGCACACAAAACTATATGGAGTTAAACTGGCAGTAACGCACACAAAATTATATGGCGTTAAACTGGCAGTAACGCACACAAAACTATATGGCGTTAAACTGGCAGTAACGCAAAAAACTATATGGCGTTAAACTGGCAGTAACGCACACAGAAGTAAATGGCCTTAAACTGACAGTAACATACAAAACTAAATGGCGTTAAACTGGCAGTAACACACACAAAACTATATGGTGTTAAACTGGCAGTAATGCACACAAAATTATATGGCGTTAAACTGGCAGTAACGCACACAAAATTTTATGGCGTTAAACTTTCAGTAACGCACACAGAACTATATGGCGTTAAACTGGCAATAACGCACAAAACTATAAGGCATTAAACTGGCAGTAACGCACACAAAACTATATGGCGTTAAACTTGCAGTAACGCACACAGAACTATATGGTGTTAAACTGGCAGTAACGCACAAAACTATATGGAGTTAAACTGGCAGTAACGCACAGAAAACTATATGGCGTTAAACTGGCAGTAACGCACACAGAACTATATGGCGTTAAACTGGCAGTAACGCAAAAAACTATATGGCGTTAAACTGGCAGTAACGCACACAGAAGTAAATGGCCTTAAACTGACAGTAACATACAAAACTATATGGCGTTAAACTGGCAGTAACACACACAAAACTATATGGTGTTAAACTGGCAGTAATGCACACAAAACTATATGGCGTTAAACTGGCAGTAACGTACACAAAATTTTATGGCGTTAAACTTTCAGTAACGCACACAGAACTATATGGCGTTAAACTGGCAGTAACGCACAAAACTATATGGCGTTAAACTGGCAGTAACGCACACAAAACTAAAAAGGATTCGCCCATGGGACTTTAAAATGAGGTGGGCACCATTTAGCCAAAAAGCATCATAACAGTAATTGAAGTATAAAGTATATGCGTTTATTCAGGTAAAAATCATGCATACATTAGTATCATCAGCAATGGCCAATTGTAGAATAACATACATATGAATTGAACAATAGGTACATAAATGAGTAATAGACATGTAATACATGGGCATCTAATGTACCCTAGGAGTAAAAAACGTGTGAGACACGGGCATCTAATGTACCCGATGCGTTTCGCGAGACCCAGCTTGCTCTTCAGGGGTTGATGCGTGTATGGGTGTACCTAAGAAGAAGAATATAAATGGGTAGATGGTATAATATTGATAAAGTAGTTGCGGGGCGTGGGGGCCATGATGTAAGAGCCCATACTCACCACTAAATGAGGCCAAAACGGCAGGTGTGTGATTCCCAGAGGCAGCAGCAGGTGTCTTACCCGGGAGCTGAGGAGGTGGAGCCAAATGGGACCCTGGTGGGGCAAACCTCACTTTACATACACTCATGACTACGGACACATTGGCGTCTATGGAAAATCTTGGTCAGCTTGACATGGCACTGCTCCCGGTTTATCAGATTTTGGGGTCGGCCAGCTTGCCTAGGAAAGCAGTTATACCTGTAAATTACTATGGCAATGCAGGACATGCATTGAGAAGTGAAAAAGGTATTGCTTAACTTTAGGTACATTTTTGTTTTTATATACATGCTCTGGTCCCATTGTGTACTTAAATGTGGGGTATGCCTGTAATACGCTCATGCGAGTTAGTGGAAGACTATTGACTGCGGAAACCTTCCCACGGACACGGCAGATCTGTTTGCTCTTTTAGGGATGTTTGTTTATGCCTCACCAAGGGACTGGCCACCTCATGGGGATTGCATTAATGCTCCTAGCAGACAGATCTGCGTACATGGGAACCATAGCATAACCATACAAAAATTATGGCCTACTGAGCCATGATAGAGTATGGCTCGCTTCACTGGTAGCAGTGGGATCGTGCACGTGATCGTGTTCAGAGCCCTGTAAGTAGTGTTCAAATGTGACAAGAAGCTGACCACATGGCTCTGCACACGACCATCTGCACACGTCACTACTGGAATTCTATTTGAATATATACATGTGTGTGATTGGTTCTTTTGAAAGAAAACAAGTGTCTGATTGGCTGATTCTGAAGCCACCACCTTCGTTATTCATGTTTACAGTATTAATAAAAGCAGCAGATCATTCTAGGCAGGATTTTGCTAAGCTCAATGTGATACCAGCGTCTGTCTGTGTTACTTGGAGATAAACAAGCGCGTTTTCCCGGCATTATACAAGAGAGCTATGATTGTGCTTATTATGGAATTATTTTCTTATGGGAGAAGCTTATAATTTCCACCACAGCAAGTACACTAATGGTTCAGGTGTTTGCTGCCTTCATATTAGAGCCAGAGATGGAGTTTAGGGCCGCACCCTCCCGAGGGAGGTTGTGGTGTGTGTGAGGGGAGGCATGTGAGGTGCTGTGTGCATCAGTTCTGTCCTGGTTGGGATAGAGGAAGGCCCAAGCCTGAGAGGAAGTCCATGTGGGACAGGAGCAACAAGGAAGCTGTAGAGAGAGAGTCCATGCGGGACAAGAGAGAGTCCATGTGGTACAAGACAAATAGCTAGAAAGCTGTAAGGAAGACACAGAGCTGAGGTGCAGCGTCTGTGCATAAACACTGGTACATGTTTTATGGTCAAGTCAACCAAATTGAGGTACTAAAGTTCAGGAAGGAACCTGAAGAGGTACTTGAAGCAGTAAAGCTGCCACAAGAGAGCCAGGAGACCGCATGTTATGTTTTGCAGTGATGGTGAGAACCCCCTGCATACCTGTGTGAATTTTGATGTTCATTGAAATAAAAGTGGACAGGAAAACCCTGAAAACTATATCTGGTGTGGAGTAAACTCGTGGTTTTGACGCTACCATTGAACTAAGAAACCCTGACTTGTCACGATATACAGTATGTTAAAAAAACAGGCAGACCTGATGGACCACTTGGTCTTTCTCTGCCATCACTTTTCTATGTTTCTATGACATGGGCCCTTAAGATAGCCTGCTCTGACTCTAGACAAAGTAACAATAGTGGATTTCACACGCCGCATAAAATTGCTTCATCAGATTATTTATAATGTAGGCTGCAGACAAACCACTGCTGTGATGAAATCCAGCACAGCTGGTGTATTTTTATATCATATCTGTTCCTGTTCAAATGTACAGTATATTACCACATCACCTTCCCCAGAAGTCAACCATGGACACAGATCAGCTTGTCATGAGAGTCGAGATCTGAGACAGCCTTTGCTGTCTATATCTTCATCCCTGTTTTGAGTTCTCAGGTCTGCACAAATGATCTGCCCACTTTGAGGGTTCCCACCATTCCTTTGCTAAGTTCTAGGGTCTGCATGCCCACTAGGCCCATTATGGTTCCCACCATCTTTAAACTGAATTCCAGCTGCACACACACTGTGCTCATTATGAGAATACCCACCATTACTGTGCTCAGTTCCTAGGTCTGCACACACAAACTGTGCCTACTATGAGGGTTCCCACCACCTCTGTGCTGAGGTTTTGGGGCTGTACACCTGCTGTACCCATTGTGAGGGGTTCCCACCATCCCTATGCTGAGTTCCTGGGTCTGTACACCTTCTGTGCCCAATATGAGGGGTTCCCACCATCCCTGTGCTGAGTTCCCGGGTCTGTACACCTGCTGTTGCTATTGTGAGGGGTTTCCACCATCCCTATTCTGAGTTCCTGGGTCTGTACACCTGCTGTGCCCATTATGAGGGGTTCCCACCATCCCTGTGCTGAGTTCCAGAGTCTGTACACCTGCTGTTCTCATTGTGAGGGGTTCCCACCCACCATCCCTATTCTGAGTTCCTGGATCTGTACACCTGCTGTGCCTATTATGAGGGGATCCCACAATCTCTATACTGAGTTCCTGGGTCTGTACACCTGCTGTGCCCATTATTAGGGGCGCCCATTATCCCTGCACAAAGATCCCAGCTCTGTACACCTGTAGTGCCCATTATGAGGTGTCCCCACCATCCCTTTGCTGGGTTCCTGGCTCTGAACACCTGCTGTGTCTATAATAAGGGGTTGCCACCATTGTAGCACCGAGCTCCTGGACCTACACTATGATATGCACATTATGAGGGGTTCCCATTATCCATGCGCTGATTTCCTGGTTGTGCACACCAGACGTGGACTTTTAGCCCATTCATCAGGAGCCATACATGATATATAGTTGCAGGTTTCTCTGGTATGAATTTGAGGGGGACTCCATGCACTAAAAAAAGCACAAATGTAGTGAGGTCCTTCACAAAGGCATCTGCATGAAATTCAAGGGAAAAAAAAAACATTTAGTCTCCCTTTGAAATCTAGAGCAGACCCTTCTCTGAGCATGCTCACTGGCTGGCCATGAAAAAGAGGAGACAAGCATGTGCCCCCTTCCTGAACCATATCAATCCCTCAACATGCTGGATACCTTGCCAGGGAAAGATGTTGATTAGGACAAGGGCCTCTTCCCCACAACCCTGGCCTAGGGGCTGTGGGGGTCTATGGGCAAGGATACATACTGGAGTCTGGAAGGCCCCTTTAACAATAATTGGGCACCCAGGATATCCACCCAATTAAATGAGTAAGGGGGGCTTCACAAAAAAATCAATACACTGATACAGTTTTCAACAAGTCCTTTATAAAAAGAAAAAAATCCATCAATTACATCATCCAAAAATGCAGATCACATCAAATACAATGAGAAATGCCTGCCAAAAGAAAAGAAAAAGTCCTATGATGTACATCCCTCACACCAACATCCAAAAACAGACAAATCTGGTCCCTTTGCTTTCCTCGCATGTTCATTTATGTTCAATAATGTCACCTGGGAGACTCCACCCCTTTGTTTGAATTTTAGTGGTGGGGATTGAAGCTGTCATTTGGCTGAGGGAGGTGATAGGATCAGACTGTTTACCCTTTTTTGTGAATGTGTAAGGTTACTATGTACCTCGAAGGTCTTGTTTACACTTGTCTTAAAATGTGGCATTGGACGCCAATCAAAGCTCCTGCCACTAAATAAAATGGTCACCTTACATTCCTGGTCACCCTGTTGTGTTTGCCTTGCTTCAAAACCTTATTCCCCATGTCACTTTTTTGGCACTTGAAAGCGTCTCCAAAGTCTCCATAGAAGTCTATGACAATGCTCGCTAACAGCACCTGCAGCTTTTGAGAAGCTTTTATTTGGATTTAGCTCCACTTTGTTTTGGATGTATTGTAGGTATGAGATGTCCCAGGATGCACTGGGAGACCAACAAGCAAACTGGAAAGACGCCATCAGCAGTCACTTCCGGTTCATGTGTATGTATTCTGGGAGTGTCTGGTGCAGACATCACATCTGGTGTGCAATGTGGAGCAACAGGAAGGTGACCGGGGTTCAGACCGGAGCAACTAGCAGATGGCACACGTTGTGTGCAACATGGTAACACTATAGAGGAAGGGTAGCGGGACATTCCTCGACAGGGACATCTGCACTGACAATCAGGGCACTGATCATCGGTGCAGCCCCATTAGTGCCCATCAGTGCTGCGAACCAGTGCCCATCAGTGATGCCTATCAGTGCCCATCAATAGGCATGAGCCGAACACCCCCCTGTTCGGTTCGCACCAGAACATGCGAACAGGAAAAAAGTTTGTTCGAACACGCGAACACCGTTAAAGTCTATGGGACATGAACATGAATAATCAAAAGTGCTAATTTTAAAGGCTTATATGCAAGTTATTGTCATAAAAAGTGTTTGGGGACCTGGGTCCAGCCCCAGGGGACATGGATCAATGCAAAAAAAGTTTTAAAAACGGCCATTTTTTCAGGAACAGTGATTTTAGAAATTCTTAAAGTCAAACAATAAAAGTGTAATATCCCTTTAAATTTCGTAGCTGGGGGGTGTCTATATTATGCCTGTAAAGGGGCGCATGTTTCCCGTGTTTAGAACAGTCTGACAGCAAAATGACATTTGGAAGGAAAAAAGCCATTTAAAACTACTCGCGGCTATTGCATTGCCGGTCCGACAATACACATAGAAGTTCATTGATAAAAACGGCATGGGAATTCCCCACAGGGGAACCCCGAACCAAAATGTAAAAAAAAAATGACATGGGGGTCCCCCTAAATTCCATACCAGGCCCTTCAGGTCTGGTACGGATTTTAAGGGGAACCCCACGCCAAAAAAAAAACGGCGTGGGGTCCCCCCAAAAATCCATACCAGACCCTTATCTGAGCACGCAACCTGGCAGGCCGCAGGAAAAGAGGGGGGATGAGAGAGCGCCCCCCCTCCTGAACCGTACCAGGCCACATGCCCTCAACATAGGGAGGGTGCTTTGGGGTAGCCCCCCAAAACACCTTGTCCCCATGTTGATGAGGACAAGGGCCTCATCCCCACAACCCTGGTCGGTGGTTGTGGGGATCTGCGGGCGGGGGGCTTATCGGAATCTGGAAGCCCCCTTTAACAAGGGGACCCCCAGATCCCGGCCCCCCCTGTGTGAAATGGTTACCATTTCACTAAAAAACTGTCAAAAATGTTAAAAATGACAAGAGACAGTTTTTGACAATTCCTTTATTTAAATGCTTCTTCTTTCTTCTATCTTCTTTCATCTTCTTCTTCTGGTTCTTCTGGTTCTTCCTCCGGTGTTCTCGTCCAGCATCTCCTCCGCGGCGTCTTCTATCTTCTTCTTCTCGGGCCGCTCCGCACCCATGGCATGGGGGGAGGCTCCCGTTCTTCTCTTCATCTTCTTCTCTTCTTCATCCTCTTCTTTTCTTCTCTTCTCTTCTTCATTTTCTTCTCCGGGCCGCTCCACATCCATGCTGGCATGGAGGGAGGCTCCTGCTGTGTGACGGCGTCTCCTCGTCTGACGGTTCTTAAATAATGGGGGGGGCGGGGCCACCTGGTGACACCGCCCCCCTCTGATGCACGGGACATGACCGGACTTACCTGTGGCATTGACGTCACAGGGAAGTCCCGTCAAGTCACCGTGCATCAGAGGGGGGCGGGGTCACCGGGTGGCCCCGCCCCCGTTATTTAAGAACCGTCAGACGAGGAGACGCCGTCACACAGCGGGAGCCTCCCTCCATGCCAGCATGGATGCGGAGCGGCCTGGAGAAGAAAATGAAGAAGAGAAGAAGATGAAGATGAAGATGAAGAAGAGAAGATGAAGAGAAGAGCGGGAGCCTCCCCCCATGCCATGGGTGCGGAGCGACCCGAGGAGAAGAAGATAGAAGACGCCACAGAGGAGATGCTGGACGAGAACGCCGGAGGAAGAACCAGAAGAGCCAGAAGAAGAAGATGAAGGAAGAAAGAAGAAAGAAGAAGCATTTAAATAAAGGAATTGTCAAAAATTGTCTCTTGTTATTTTTAAAATTGTTGACAGTTTTTTTTGTGAAATGGTAGGGGTACTTACCCACCATTTCACACAGGGGGGGGCGTGGGATCTGGGGTCCCCTTGTTAAAGGGGGCTTCCAGATTCCGATAAGCCCCCCGCCCGCAGACCCCCACAACCACCGGCCAGGGTTGTGGGGATGAGGCCCTTGTCCTCATCAACATGGGGACAAGGTGTTTTGGGGGGCTACCCCAAAGCACCCTCCCAATGTTGAGGGCATGTGGCCTGGTACGGTTCAGGAGGGGGGGGGGCGCTCTCTCGTCCCCCCTCTTTTCCTGAGGCCTGCCAGGTTGCGTGCTCGGATAAGGGTCTGGTATGGAATTTAGGGGGACCCCCACGTCATTTTTAAAAAAAAATTTTGGCAGGGGTTCCCCTTAATATCCATACCAGACCTGAAGGGCCTGGTATGGAATTTAGGGGGACCCCCACGTCATTTTTTTTTAAATTTTGGTTCGGGGTTCCCCTGTGGGGAATTCCCATGCCGTTTTTATCAATGAACTTCTATGTGTATTGTCGGACCGGCAATGCAATAGCCGCGAGTAGTTTTAAATGGCTTTTTTCCTTCAAAATGTCATTTTGCTGTCAGACTGTTCTAAACATGGGAAACAAGCGCCCCTTTACAGGCATACTATAGACACCCATGAGCTACGAAATTTAAAGGGATATTACACTTTTATTGTTTGACTTTAAGCATTATTAAAATCACTGCTCCCCAGGAGACTTGTGAAGATGAGCAAAATAAGAAACATCAAGATTAGGAGGACCACCAGGGTGATGATAACCCAACCTTGGGGATTCTTGTCAGCTGAAGGCTCTGAAAAACATATAGACAGAAGGGGTTTGTGAATAATATGCTATGTATTAGCTGGTGTGTGTGGGGAGCAAGGCCGGGACAAGGGGTGGGCAGAAGAGGCAGCTGCCCTAGTGGCAGTGTGTATTGTAGGGATGGGGGTGTCACAAATTCCTTCTACAATAAGGCAGACAGGAGTAGTGACAGTGGCATCACTACTTCTGTCAGCTCAGCGCTGGAAACAGCATAGAGAAGAGGAGAGAGCCAGAAGGAGGTGCAGGCCGTGCTTTCTCTCCCCCTTTCTGCTCATAAGCTTGCACCTAATGAAGGGGGGCTCAATTTGGCATCTTTGCCCTGGGCACTGGATGATCTTGTCCCGGCACTGGCGGGGAGCTTAGTTGCAGAAAACATTTGTATTAATGCAGAATCCAATTTTCCACAACAACCCGACCAGAAGGCACCCAACCGGAAACACGCACAGCATATGACAGCAGTGTGTAGCAGAGCAGGTCTCAGGTGTGCCGACAGCATCTGTCTTGAGGGGCGGAATGTGGCCTACCCCGTCCATACCCAAATAGGGAGGTGTCCAGGAAGGATTGTGTGTGCTTATCCTTTCCCTACTCATCTGGAACCTCACCCTGCCGCTAATTACTGTCCCTGTCAGACAGGTGACCTGTCCCTACAATACCCACACGAGAAATGCACACCAACCAAGCCTGGGAGCCTTGAATAGTCTCTGCCTGACCCAAGATGGCCGCCAGAGTCACATAGGGCGGCAGCATTCAATCTGATAGCTTCCTCAGTGACCCAGAAAACCATAGAGGAACCACCTTCCTCTTGACTTCCTCTCCCCCTGCAATGTCACTGCGGTTGAGCGCCCTCTGCCGTGGAGAAAGTAGACTGTACCTGCCTACAGGTGTAACAATCCTTCTCTGTAATACTTTGATAAGAATATACACGTGGGACTGAAATACAGAAGAGCATCACCACTGCCACACAATGTAAAAGGACTCCCACCAACCATCCCTTGTAAGCCGGCTGAGCCTTTAGATAGAACTCATGCTGCAAAGTGTGTGCTCTTTTATTTTTACCCGTTTTCTTAAAGTCTTACTAAACTCAATATCTGGTCTCCCACAGTACACAGAACATGGAAATGCAATTATTTTAGTAAATATAAACTGCTAAATACCTTTTCTCATCTGCAGCAGGGATGGGCCGAACACCCCCCCGTTCGGTTGGCAGCAGAACTCCCGAACAGGGGAAATGTTCTAACCCGAACTGCGAACCCCATTGAAGTCTATGGGAGCCGAATAGGAAAAATCTGAAGTACCCATTATGAAGGGTAACATGCAAGTAATTGGCCATTAAAGGGTTATGGGGGTCCGGGTACTGCCCTGGGGGACATGTATCAATAATTATTTTATTTTTTTTTTTAAAGAATGTTTTTTTTAGGAGCAGTGATTTTAATGATGCTTAAAGTGCAACAATGAAAAAAATAAAAATTCCTTTAAATATCGTGCCTGGGGGGCCCCCTTAATGTGTCTGTAAAGTGGTGCATTTGTAGCATATATAGAACATGCTACAGAAAAACTGACATTTCTAAAGAAAAAACTTTAGAATAAAACTTCCGATAAATTTGTATTCATTACGTTTGCTAACAGACACATTTTAAAGGAAATTCCAATGCCTATAATTCAATAGTTAGTAATAAATCAAGACACACTCGGAGTCGCATCGCAAGTGACGTCAGAACCAATCAATAGCCATTTAGATCTGACGAAGAAGCGGATGCTTTGAAACATTATCCCACCTACTCTGGCGCCCTGGGGAAGCCATGGGGAAGTCCTCATGCGTCAGAGGGGGGCGGGGTCACCCGGGTACGTCACTGTGTGGCCCCCGCCCTCAGTTATATAAGAACTGTCAAAGGCGCTGAAGTGCCATACAGCAGAAACCTCCCATGGAGGTAGATCGGTGGCGGGTTTTTTTTTTTTTTTTTCCGGTCCATCGTTGAAGCGATAGAAGAAGATGAATGGACTTTGTGGGACATTTTTATTTTTTAATAAAGGACTTGTCCCAAGCTGTGTCTTGTTTTTTTTCAACATTTTGAAACTTTTTTGTGAAATGGTACCCGTTACCATTTCACACAGGGGGGGGGCCGGGATCTGAGGGTCCCCTTATTAAAGGGGGCTTCCAGATTCCGATAAGACCCCCCACCCGCAGACCCCCACAACCACCGGGCAAGGGTTGTAGGGATGAGGCCCTTCTCCCCATCAACATGGGGACAAGGTGCTTTGGGGGGCTACCCCAAAGCACCCTTCCCATGTTGAGTGCATGTGGCCTGGTATGGTTTAGGAGGGGGGGCACTCTCTCGTTCCTCCCTCTTTTCCTGCGGCCTGCCAGGTTGCGTGCTCGGATAAGGGTCTAGTATGGATTTTGGGGGGGACCCCTACACCTTTTTTTTTTCATGTTGGTGCAGGGTTCCCCTTAAAATCACATCTGGTATGGATTTTGGGGGGACCCCTACGCCATTTTTTTTTTAATTTGGCGCAGGGTTCCCCTTCATTTCCATATCAGACCCAAAGGGCCTGGTCTGGATTTTAGGGGACCCCCACGCAATTTTTTTTTAAATTTTGGTTAAGGGTTCCCCTTAATAGTCATACCAGACCCAAAGGGCCTGGTAATGGACTGGGGGGAACCCATGCCATTTTTTTCAATGATTTTTATCTATATTACATTACAGCCGCGATCGGATGACAATTTTTCCTTTAGAAATGTCATTTTGCTGTGGTATTGTTCTAAACACAGGAAAAATGCGCCACTTTACAGGCATACTATAGACACCCCCCAGGCACGATATTTAAAGCAATATTTCATTTTTATTGTTTCACTTTAAGCATTATTAAAATCACTGCTCCCGAAAAAATGGACGTTTTTAAAACCTTTTTTTTTGCATTGATACATGTCCCCTGGGGCAGGACCCAGGTCCCCAATCACTTTTTATGACAATAACTTGCATATAAGCCTTTAAAATTAGCACTTTTGATTTTTCATGTTAGTGTCCCATAGACTTTAACGGTGTTCCGGCAGCTTTCGAATTTGCCGCGAACACCGCATAAAGTTTGCTGTTTGGCGAACAGGCGAACACCCGATGTTCGAGTCGAACGTACATTCGACTGGAACATCGGGCTCATACCTAATAATAAATAATAATAATAAAAAAAATTTATTATTCTTGTTATTTATTATTATTAATTTGTTACGTTCCATTCGTTTAGATGCGGCATTCGTTATTTCAGATCATTTGTAACTTCGGATAAATTTGTATTCGTTATGTTCACTAAAAGACAAATTTTAAAGGAAATTCCAATGCCTATAATTCAATAGTTAGTAATAAATCAAGACACACTCGGAGTCGCATCAGAAGTGACATCAGAACTGATCAATAGCCATTTAGATCTGACGAAGAAGCGGAATGCTTTGAAACGTTATCTCCATGCTCTGACGTCACTTCCGATGCGACTCCGAGTGCGTTCCATGCTGGTTCCGAGACGACAAGACGGATGTCCGGCCGGTTGCTCCTCTCCTTTCTTCTCGTGTTAACATCTACACACCACCATCCACCGGGG
This sequence comes from Lithobates septentrionalis, assembly GCA_037952835.1. NCBI lineage: Eukaryota > Metazoa > Chordata > Amphibia > Anura > Ranidae > Lithobates > Lithobates septentrionalis. The sequence goes on from JBBDGP010000853.1 coordinate 1,771,051, forward strand.
ACCCGCTGAGTGACCACTGTATTATACTTTTATATGTCTATTGATCTTTATATTAGTGTGAGTAGCCATTTGGCTGATTTTCATTAAATATACCATTTGTTGCATCTTCTGCTGCACTTAGGTTTTGGCGTACCTTGTTTTTCTCCCAAGGGAGCTGCCATTAATGCTGCATACGTATACTTATAGTTGTGTTATCAGTGAGTTTCGATACCCTCTCGTGTGCCATTCTGTTTTTGTCTAGGAACCTACCATCACTGGACGTTTGCTGAACGGATTTTGCCTGGGTAACCTGCATTAGATATGTACGGCTGAACTCTGTTTCATGTACAGTTTGCTGTTGAACTGTGATGATGAATGCTCAGTAAAGTTTCATTAAAGGTTGAAAGCCTGGTCTGAAGTTACTCTAAAGGGGTGCATGATGGGATATGGCGTATCAGAAGAACAGGACCTTTAGAGGGTATGAAGTAAAGCCACCACAAAAGGTCTACTCCACAAGATAAGCAGGAGGAGTAGTGCAATTGCTATTGGTAGCCAGGTACTAGTGCAGGGTACATTGGAGCCGGCCATATAGCGTGGTACCTGGCGCAGGTGATGGGTCCTCTAGTAGCAAGGGGGTCAATGATCTGGCTCCCTCCCCAGCGGCTAGTCTCTCGTAGCGACTGGACTCGTGTTATGGAGGCCCTTAGCCTGGCCGTACAGTGCGGGAAGGAAGAAGTTAGCATGTGCACACATGAGGTCAGCGCTATGTGCATAGCGGGGCCCCATTCTGTCACTGGGAGCGAGGTGACAGAGGTATGCTGGACTGGTGGAGAGGGCACGGGCTCAGCGGTGTGACTCCTAAATGCAACATACATAAAGCTAAACTGTGTAGTGACATGGGACAGCACTTTTCAGAGGAACTCTGTACATTTCTACTGCAGTGTTACGGCTCATCTTTAAGTCTCGGAGCCTTCAAAATGTTTGACTGTCACATGGCCGCGGTGGTCCGTGCCTGATCCTGGGCATTGACGAAAGCGTTCACCGCGAAAGATACCCCCACATGCAGGATGAGTGGCCCCGTCCACAACTTAGCATAGTCAGCCAGGATACGCCGCTTACGCCCCACATACACCCTACTAGTTTTGGAGTGAGTAAGTGCTACATACTGTGCAAAGTGCAAAAATAATAAGCTCTTAAGGTGCCAAAGTGCAGGACTATAGCTGGCCTTCTGGCTGGAGAAACCTCTTCTATGTTCCCTCTCTTAGCCAGGGGGTTGCAGACAAACAAACTTGCAGTTATATCCTCCCCTTCACTCTCTCCGTTTCGGCACCACACAGAGAAGACCGACAACTATGAAAACGTTAAGAAAGGCAGGGCCAGATTAAGAGCAACATGGGCCTGGTGCTAAGGATTTTGGCGGGCCTTTTTATGAAAATAAATAAAATGAAAACGCAAACAATTTTTTGTTTAATTAAATTAAAAAGAGAGAGAGGGGTGTGAGAGAGTGGTTGAGAGAGAGAGAGAGAGAGGGGGGGGGGTGATAGTGAGATAGGGGGCTGAAAAAGAGGGGATGAGAGGGAGGGGAAAAGAGAGAGAAAGGGGGTGAATGAAAGAGATGGGGATGAGAGAGAGGGGGTGAGAAAAAGGGGAATAGAGAGAGGGTGAAAGAGAGAGAGGGTGGTAGGAAAGAGGGGGTTGAAGGGGGGCGAGAGAGAGAGAATGGGGGATGAAGGGGGTGAGAGAGAGAACAGGGTGAAAGAGAGAGAGAGAGGGGGGGTGAGAGTGAGGGGGTGAGTCTGTGGGGGGCACAGCACAGTACATTACACGGGGGGGGGGGGAATAGCACAGTACATTACATGGTTGGCACTACACATTACATGGTGGATACATGGATACAGCACATTTAATGGTGGGCGAAGCACAGCACATTACATGGCGGGCACAGCACATTACACGGTTGGCACTGCCCAATACAGCACATTACAAGGTAGGCACAGTACATTATATGGTGGGCACAGCACAAGACATGGTTGGTACTGCACAACACAGCACATTGCATGGTGGGCACAACACAGCACAGGCACACGGTGGGCACAGGACCTTATATGGTGGGCACAGCACATGACATGGCGGGCACAGCTGAGCACATTACATGGTGGGCACTGCACATTACAAGTAGGCACTGCACAGCACATTATATGGTGGGAACAGCATATTATATGGTGGGTACTGCACATGGCATGGTGGGCACTGCACAGCACATGACAAGGTGGGCACTGCATGACACCACATGATATGGTGGGCACTGCACGACACAGCACATTACATTGTGAGCACAGCACATTAAATGGTGGACACCGCATATGACATAATGAGCCCTGCACAGCACATTCCATTGTGGGTACTGCACGGCACATGCCATGGTGGACAATGTACAGCACATTACATGCTGAGTACAGCACATTACACGGTAAGCACTGCATGGCGCAGCACATGACATGGTGGGCACAACACAGCACGACAGGGTGGGCACTGCACAGTAATTTACATGGTGGGCACTGCACATGACATGGTTGGCACTGCATGACACAGCACATTACATGGTGGGTACAGCGCATTACATGGTGGGCACTGCATGGCACATCACATGACGTGGTGGGCACAGCGCATTACATGGTGGGCACTGAATGGCACAACACATTACATGGTGGGCACTGCATGGCATAGCACATTTCATGGTGGGCAATGCAACTGCACATTACATGTTAGGAACTGCACATGACATGGTGGGCACTGCTGAACAGCCCAGCACATTGCACAGTGGGCACAACACACTACATGCTGGGCACAACACATGGCAGGGTGGGCACAGCACAGCACATGACATGGTGGGAACTGCACATGACATGGTGGGAACTGCATGGCACATCACATTACATGGTGGGCACTGCACATTACTTGGTGGGATCACTGCATGGCACAGCACATTACATGGTGGGCACTGCAATGTACAGCACATTACATGGTGGGCACTGCAATGTACAGCACATGACATGGTTGGTACTGCAATGTACAGCACATGACATGGTTGGTACTGCAATGTACAGCACATGACATGGTGGGCACTGCACATTACATAGTGAGCACTGCAATGCACAGCAAATTACATACTGGGCACAGCACATTACATGGGGGCACTGCAATGCACAGCACATGACATAGTGGCACAGCACATTACATGGGGGCACTGCAATGCACAGCACATGACATGGTGGGCACAGCACATTACATGGGGGCACTGCAATGCACATGACATGACATAGTGGGCACAGCACATTACATTGGGGCACTGCAATGCACATGACATAGTGGGCACAGAACATTACATGGGGGCACTGCAATGCACATGACATGACATTGTGGGCACAGCACATTACATGGGGGCACTGCAATGCACATGACATGACATTGTGGGCACAGCACATTACATGGGGGCACTGCAATGCACAGCACATGAAATGGTGGGCACAGCACATTACATGGGGGCACTGCAATGCACATGACATGACATAGTGGACACAGCACATTACATTGGGGCACTGCAGTGCACATGACATAGTGGGCACAGCACATTACATGGGGGCACTGCAATGCACATGACATGGTGGGCACAGCACATTACATGGGGGCACTGCAATGCACATGACATACTGGGCACAGCACATTACATGGGGGCACTGCAATGCACATGACATGGTGGGCACAGCACATTACATGGGGGCACTGCAATGCACATGACATGACATGGTGGGCACAGCACATTACATTGGGGCACTGCAGTGCACATGACATAGTGGGCACAGCACATTACATTGGGGCACTGCAGTGCACATGACATAGTGGGCACAGCACATTACATGGGGGCACTGCAATGCACATGACATGGTGGGCACAGCACATTACATGGGGGCACTGCAATGCACATGACATGACATGGTGGGCACAGCACATTACATTGGGGCACTGCAGTGCACATGACATAGTGGGCACAGCACATTACATTGGGGCACTGCAGTGCACATGACATAGTGGGCACAGCACATTACATGGGGGCACTGCAATGCACATGACATAGTGGGCACAGCACATTACATGGGGGCACTGCAATGCACATGACATGACATGGTGGGCACAGCACATTACATTGGGGCACTGCAGTGCACATGACATAGTGGGCACAGCACATTACATTGGGGCACTGCAGTGCACATGACATAGTGGGCACAGCACATTACATGGGGGCACTGCAATGCACATGACATAGTGGGCACAGCACATTACATGGTGGCACTGCAATGCACATGACATGACATGGTGGGCACAGCACATGACATGGGGGCACTGCAATGCACAGCACATGACATGACATGGTGGGCACAGCACATTACATAGTGAGCACTGCAATGCACATGACATACTGGACACAGCACATTACATGGGGGCACTGCAATGCACATGACATGACATAGTGGGCACAGCACATTACATGGGGGCACTGCAATGCACATGACATAGTGGGCACAGCACATTACATGGGGGGACTGCAATGTACATGACATGACATGGTGGGCACAGCACATTACATGGGGGCACTGCAATGCACATGACATGACATGGTGGGCACAGCACATGACATGGGGGCACTGCAATGCACAGCACATGACATGACATGGTGGGCACAGCACATTACATAGTGAGCACTGCAATGCACATGACATACTGGACACAGCACATTACATGGGGGCACTGCAATGCACATGACATGACATAGTGGGCACAGCACATTACATGGGGGCACTGCAATGCACATGACATAGTGGGCACAGCACATTACATGGGGGGACTGCAATGTACATGACATGACATGGTGGGCACAGCACATTACATGGGGGCACTGCAATGCACATGACATGACATGGTGGGCATAGCACATGACATGCAAGGCACAGCACAACATAGTGGGCACTGCACATTAGATAGTGGGCTCTGCAATACACAGCACATGACATGGTGGGCACTGAGCACAAGAGAGCACATTACATGGGGGGGGAAGCAGCAGTCTGTCCCCTAGCACAATAATTACACAACACCTCCCTAACAAATTTACTAACCTTATCTCAACAGCATGGGAGATGTCCTTCCTCCCGGGCTCCTGCTGGTTAGGACAACATCAGTGCCCCTCCCCCAGACAGCTCCCAGACACTGAGGATCTGTGTGAGTGTAACAGATCCTGTGATAGGAGTCAGGCATCGGTAGAGACAGAACTCGGCTGCAGTGACTAACTCTTGTCTTCTCCATGTGTGCACAGAGGGTTCCTCTTCCTTCAGGAAGGCACACAGATATCGATAAGCCACTGGCATGGGCCTATATTGAGGGAGGGGCCTGGAGCTGCAGCTCCACTAGCCCCTAAGGTAATCCGGCCCTGAAGAAAGGCTAACCATGTCTTAGAGGAGAAGACCTTTACAATGCAAGGGGCCAACTTTTCCTTACTTATAAACAGTGGCAGCTGGTGCTCAAAAATTTTTTTGGGGGGGGCGCAAACAAACTGAAAAATTCAGAAAAAAAATATCAATTGCAGCCTCACTGTACCCATTAAACTCAGCCACTGTGCCATCAAATGCAGCCACTGTGCCCATCAAATACCGCCAATGTCCCATCAAATGCCGCCAGTGTGCCATCAAATGCAGCCACTGTGCCCATCAAATGCCACCACTGTGCCCATCAATCACAGCCACTGTGCCCATCAAATGCAGCCACTGTGCCCATCAAACGCAGCCACTGTGCCATTAAATGCAGCCACTGTGTCCATCAAATACTGCCACTGTGCCATCAAATGCCACCACTGTGCCAATCAATTTCAGCCACTGTGCCCATCAAACACAGCCACTGTGCCCATCAAATGCTGCCACTGTGCCATCAACTGCTGCCACTGTGCCCATTAAATGCTGCTACTGTGCCAATCAAATGCTGTCACTGTGCCCAAATGCTGCCACTGTGCCATCAAATGCAGCCACTGCGACACCCCCCGTCCGCTCGCCGTCTGCCCGGCACTTACCCTGTCTCGGTGGGGCAGCGGGTAGCGGTGGCGATCGGTGTCCTCCATACGTCTCCTCCTGTCCTCTCCTCCTGATAGGCATTCCATCACAGCGCCTGCTGTTTCAGCCAATCAGGTGACGGGTAACAGACCCGAGCACCTGATTGGCAGAGAGGCAGTTCAGTGTTAGGAAAGTGAATATTCATTCACTTTTTTAACACACCTGGGTGAACTGCGAGTGCCAAGCATGGTGCTCGCAGTTCACCTTTTTTGAAGCCAATTAGAGCCTATGGCTCTAATCAGGTGCTTCAAAAACACTCCCCCGCCGCTGTATTTCAGGCTCCTGGCACCGATTGAGCATGCATTTCACTTGCTGAAGACAAAACTGAAGGGAAAATGCCCCAAGAACAAGCAGGAACTGAAGACAGTTGCAGTAGAGGCCTGGCAGAGCATCACCAGGGATGGACCCCAGCGTCTGGTGATGTCTATGCGTTCCAGGCTTCAGGCTGTAATTGACTGCAAAGGATTTGCAACCAAGTATTAAAAAGTGAAAGTTTGATAGATGATTGTTAATCTGTCCCATTACTTTTGGTCCCCTAAAAAGTGGGAGGCACATATACAAACTGTTGTAATTCCTACACCGTTCACCTGATTTGGATGTAAATACCCTCAAATTAAAGCTGAAAGTCTGCAGGTAAAGCACATCTTGTTTGTTTCATTTCAAATCCATTGTGGTGGTGTATAGAGCCAAAAAGATTAGAATTGTGTCGATGCCCCAATATTTATGGACCTGACTGTAAATCGTCATCCCCCTTCCCTAATTCCCCCTCCTAGAACAATTCTTACCCCCGCCACTCTCCAAATGCCCCCCTCCTAACACAAATCCCCCCAATCTCGAGGTGCCCCCCTCCCTCACCTCACATAATACCACAGTGTCCAGCGCAGCCGCCCCCTTCTAGAACAAAAATCCCTCCCTCCTCTACCATATCACCTCTTCTAACACCAACCATATAAATCCTCATCCCCCTTCCCAACACAAATCCCCTCCCCCAATCTCAAGGTGCCCCCCTCCCTCACATAATACCACAGTGCCCAGGGCAGCTTCCCCTTCTGCCCACCCCTTGTCCTGGCCCTGACGGCTAGTACTGTACAATACACATGATAGTAGAAGAATGCAAATCTCAAATAAACACAGACAGGTGTCCTCAGCCACGTATAATGGAAGGAGACAGTATGTCCTTCACCTTACCTTTGGTTTTGGTCCTCTTCTCTATCCTCTGTGCATTGAAATCCCTCGAGTTTGCATAAACATTATCCTGAATTCTCCCTAAAAACAAACGCAGAACTTAACATGGATTTTTCACAAACAGAAATATCCAGAGAGTGCTGTAAATATCAAGGATGCAGAAGGGGGAATGGGGGGGGGGTACAGTTATGGGGTTCATTCAATACAGGAGTCCATTTAAGACCCGACAACATTAATAGGGCGTACACACAGTCAGACTTTGTTCGGACATTCCGACAACAAAATCCTAGGATTTTTTCCGACGGATGTTGGTTCAAACTTGTCTTGGATACACACGGTCGCACAAAGTTGTCGGAAAATCCGATCGTTCTAAACGCGGTGACGTAAAACACGTACGTCGGGACTATAAACGGGGCAGTGGCCAATAGCTTTCATCTCTTTATTTATTCTGAGCATGCGTGGCACTTTGTCCGTCGGATTTGTGTACACACGATCGGAATTTCCGACAACGGATTTTGTTGTCGGAAAATTTTATCTCCTGCTCTCCAACTTTGTGTGTCGGAAAATCCGATGGAAAATGTCCGATGAAGCCCACACATGGTCGGAATTTCCGACAACAAGCTCCGATCGGACATTTTCCATCGGAAAATCCGACCGTGTGTACGGGGCATAACAGATATGTTACTTTTTCTCCCCTCTTAATCAGAGGTTCCTAACTAGTGCTATGTACACTATATTACCAAATGTTTTGGGATGCCTGCCTTTACACACACATGAACGGACCTCACTCCGATAGAACACCTTTGGGATGAATTTGAGTGGAGACTGTGAGCCAGCCCTTCTCATCCAACATCAGCGCCTGACCTCACAAATGTGCTTCTGGATGAATGGTCAAACATTCCCATAGACACTCTCCTGAACCTTGTGGACGGTCTTCCCAGAAGAGATGAAGCTATTATAGCTGCAAAGGGTGGGCCAACTCAATATTGAACCCGACGAACTAAGACTGGGATGCCATTAAAGTTCATGTGTGTGTAAAGGCAGGCGTCCTAATACTCCTCTCTCCTCTTTGGCTCACTGGCTGTGATTGACAGCAGTGGGAGCCAATGGCTCCCTCTAATGTCTCAGCCAATGAGAAAGTATAGTCTCCAGAGAGCCAAGGTTCTCGTACATACCGCTGGATTGCAATGGGCTCAGGTAAGTATGCATGCATAGAGAAGGTTTTTCTTTACCTTTATGCATAAAGGTAAAAAACATTGAGCCTTTAGAACCACTTTAACTGTGAAGTTAACTGACCCCACTGATGGATCATTCTTAGCCTGCTGGTGCTTAGATTATTTGTTCATTGAGCTGCAAAAATCCCAGAGCAGGTTGGAAACTGAGAGCACAATCATCATCCAGAGGTGCAAGTCTTCACTGTCCTTGCGGCTCCTGTGCATTACAGCCCCATAGACTTCTACGGGATCCTCTTCGATCATCTCTGGCTTCAGGACCAACCCCCAAAAAGTCCATGGGGCAATAATGAGCAGGAACAGCTAGGAAAGTGAAGACCTCCAGATGTAAACGGTAGAACCTTGGTCATTGGATTGAGGTAATTCTACTGACCTGATTTCAGACACTCCCAATATATAAAAGTGATCACATCAGTGGTGGATGGAGTTACCAATATGCTCCTATGCAGCACCATTTTAGACCCCCTTCCCCACTCAACTACTGGCCAAATAATACACTTATTCACTGGGTATTAGTTAACAGATAGGTCGTCTTCAAGTCAACCTGGTGGCCTGAGGGATCTTAGTACACATCTGAATAAACAGACCCTAAGTGCCGGTTCACACTACAGCAACTTGGGATCCGACTTGTCAGACCCAAGTCGCTGGACATAAGAAATTCCATTGAAGTGAATGAGAGCTGTCCTAATGTACACTACTGAAGTCTCTCCAACTTCAGAAAAGGTTCCTGTGCTACTTCAAGGCAACTTCTAGCGGACTTGTACCCATAGATTTCAACGGAAGTTGCCTCCAGGTTGGATCCTTATCTTAATTGATGTGATTTGGATCCGACATTACAAGAAGACTACCCAGGAATTCCCTGAAGTTCCTTCAAAGTTGCCTCAAAGTTGCCTGGCAAAGTCGTGCCGACTTTCAGGTCGCTGTACTGTGAACCGCCACTAAAGTCTCAGAGGGCCTCTCTGCAACGACTGGTATGTCCACCCCTGGATTACATCCTGACTTACCCGAGTGCATTGTGAATTCTTCAGTCCTCCTTATTCCACAATCTCCACGTCTTGTACTATTCACAGCTATAATCATATGATTAGGAAGTCACCCAGCAACACGTTTAAGGAAATGAAAGTAACTACAACGTAGAAAACTTTGCATTTCTCGAGCTCCATGCTATTATTAATACAACGTGTTTTTGTATTTTCCATTACAAGCTGGTTCTTTTGTACCTAAATTAAATTATTATATTATACTATACTATATTATTATTGTACAGGACTTTTATATTGTTAATGCCGCGTACACACGACCGGACTTTACAGCAGATTTTGTCCGGCGGACTTTTCGATGGACTTTACGACGGACTTTCCAAATGAACGGACTTGCCTACACACGATCAACCAAAGTCCGACGGATTCGTACGTGATGACGTACGACCGCACTAAAACAAGGAAGTTGATAGCCAGTAGCCAATAGCTGCCCTAGCGTGGGTTTTTGTCCGTCGGACTAGCATACAGGCGAGCGGATTTCTGGGTCCGGCGGAGTTACGACGTAAAGATTTGAAGCCTGTTTCAAATCTAAAGCCCGTCAGATTTGCAGCTGGAAAAGTCCGCTGAAAGTCCGGGGAAGCCCACACACGATCGGATAGTCCGCCATATTTGGTCCGTCTGACTTTTGTAGACGAAAAGTCCGACCGTGTGTACGCGGCATAGGTCCGTCAAACTTTTGAGAAAAAAAAAGTCTGCTGGAGCCCACACGCGATCGAATTGTCCGACGGACTCCGGTACGCCGGACCAAGTATGCCGGAAAGTCCGCTCGTGTGTACGCGGCATTACTGTTTGCACAGCACTGTACAACATACAGTTGTACAGCAGACAGTACAGTTACAAAACAATTTAATACAGGAGAAATCAGAAGGCCCTGCTCATTAGAGCTTACAATCTAGGAGGGAGATTCGATAGATACAAAAAGGTAATAACTGTGGGGGATGAGCTGACGGAGGAAAAAAAAAGTACAGTTGTTAGATAAAGACAGGATAGGCCTCTCTGAAGAGAAGGATTTTCAGGGATCACCTATAAAGTAGACAGAGTAGGAGAAATTTCAGTGAAAAGTGTAACTGCGCTGACCCTAAAAAAATATATATGTCTTACCACAAAAAACGTAATTCATCAAATATTTTTAAAAAATTCATTCAAAGTGGATTTTTCTTAATCCAAAATCGTGAGAACTAAATTAAACGTAATAACTAAAATAAAAAAAATCATTTGTTAAAAATAATCCCAATGATCCTCTTCACAAGCTGATTACCCGAATCCCACGTGCACAAATTCTCATCCGTGATTGGAAAACCTTTCACCAATTCGTGAGACACCACCACCTTCTAAAACGGACACTCACCAGGAAAAAAAAATGCGCCTTTGGTTTATGCTGGGTCAACCACTCCACTCTTATGCCGCGTACACGCGGTAAAATGTACGATCGGAGCTTGTTGTCGACCGTGTGTAGGCTCCATCGGACAGTTTCCATCGGAATTTCCGTCGCACAAAATTTGAGATCTGGTTCTCGAATTTTCCGACAACAAAATCCGTTTGCGCAAATTCCGACAATTACGGCGTACAAAGTGCCACGCATGCTCGGAATCAAGCAGCAGAGCCGCACTGGCCATTGAACTTCATTTTTCTCGACTCGTCGTCGTCACCGCGTTCTTGACGTTCGGAAATTCCGACAACTTTGTGTGACCGTGTGTATGCAAGACAAGTTTGAGCCAACATCCGTCGGGAAAAAATCCATGGATTTTGTTGTCGGAACGTCCGATCATGTGTACGGGGCATTATAGGTATATCTGAAGATTCCCAAATTGGTTGCCAATGGTTACTCCTTACACCTCCACATTAATCTCATGAAAAGCAGACAACCATCATTGCGCAACATGTTTAAAATGTATTAAATCAATAAGGTAGATATATAAAATGTACACTCACAAATACAGTGCCTTTAGACCGGCACTGAGTCTTTCCAGCAGTGTGTTTTTGGGGCTAGCTAGCTTCCTGAAGACGCATGATTGGATGCGAAACGCGTAGAGACTTCTGGGTAAACACCGACGTCACTTCCTGCCCCAACCCGTACCAGATCAAGGCTTGGCCCGCACGCCGATCCTGGAAACGGGACGAAACGGCATTAGTGAAAAGTCACAAATTGGTGAAAAGTTTTCCAATCACGGATGTGAATTTCTGCACGTGGGATTCGGATATTCAGCTTGTGAAGAGGATCATTGGGATTATTTTTAACACATGATTTTTTAATTTTAATTATTACGTTTAATTTAGTTCTCACTATTTTGGATTAAGAAAAATTAGCTTAATAATAATTTATGATGAATCACAGATAAAAATTGTTCACGTTTCTTGTAGTAAGACATATATATTATTTTAGAGTCAGCGCATTTACACTTTTCACTGCAATATTACCCGCCCCACACTACTGGTGGGGGATCTATAACTGCAGCAGATCTGATATTTTAATTTAAAGCCAAAGTCACGTATTATATATACATTTTTTTGTGCCGTTGACACATTTTCCAAATTATTAGATTTAGACCAATATGTATTCTGCTACATATTTTTGACAAAAAAAAAAAAAAAAAAAAAATCACAATAAGCGTATATTGATTGGTTTGCGCAAAAGTTATAGCGTCTACAAACTATGGGAGAGATTTATGGACTTTTAATTTTTTTTTTTTTTTAATAGTAGTGGCGGCGATCAGCGTTTTTTTAGCAAGACTGCGACATTGTGGCGGACAAATCGGACACTAAGTGACACTTTTTGGGGACCAGTGACACCAATACAGTGATCAGTGCTAACAAAAAAAATGCACTGTCACTGTATAAATGACACTGGCAGGGAAGGGTTTAACATCAGGGTTAAATGTGTTCCCTATGGGGGGCTTTCTTACTGTGTGGGGCATGCTGAGACTAGACGAAGAGTGTCAGCGGGAGCGGGTCGCCGGCGGCGCGGGCCCCCGAAACCAGGAAGTGCGGACGGCGTACGGGTACGTTGTTTTACGCAACCAGGCTGCCCTGCCGCGGTATATGTGTGGTGAGTGGTCCAGGAAGTAGTTAAATTATTAAGTTTATTAACCATTATTACAGTTTTTTTTTTATTATTATTATTTATTAGTAATAATAATAATAATAATAATAAAAAGAAATTGCAATACCTATAATTTAATACCCTGTTTCCCCGAAAATAAGACCTAGCGTGATTGTCGGTGATGACTGCAATATAAGCCCTACCCCCCAAATAGGCCCTAATTTAAGTCCTTGTAGGTCTTATTTTCAGGGTAGGGCTTATTTTCGGGGAAACAGGGTAGGGCTTATTTGAGGGGTAGGGCTTATATTGCAGCCATCACTGACAATCACGCTAGGTCTTGTTTTCGGGGAAACAGGGTAGTTTATAACTATTATTATAGTTTTTATTAAAAACTATAATTATAGCTACAAACTATTAAATTATAGGTCTTGCCATTTCCTTTCAAATTTGGCTGTTAGTGAACGCAACGAAGACGAATGTATCCGAAGTTACGAATATTCAAAATAAAGAACTGAGCTATGACTAAGCACTGTACTAAGTGTGAAACGCGTCGGCTCGTTTGTCCCATTTTTTTTTTTTGCTGTGGCTTGTACCTGTTGGACTTTTTACTAATAAAAGCTATATTCCGGAGTGCGGCTGTCCAGAACTTCCTTTTTGCCTCATGTTCAAAATAACGAATACCGCATCTATACGAATGGAACGTAACAAATTCAAATTTTTCCAAATTTCCAATTCTTTTTCGAAATAACGCATATAGAACATCATGAATGATCCGGAAAAAAAAAAAGAGAATGAAACGAAAATGAAAAAAAACTAAGAATTTTTCGGGAAGTGCACTTGTCTAATGAGCTGTATGGCACATATAGGCAGTTTTGGGTATCATTGTTTTTTGTTTTTTTTTATATTTATGGGGGGGGGGTGTTGGTTGTGTGCAATTTTTAGGGCTTGACATGTTGGGTGTCTATTTACTCAGCACAACCTCACCTTTTATGGACAAAAGATGGGGATTTTATTGTGTTTCTGTGCACTAAAATGTAGCTAGTGTATTTTTTTTTCTTGAAAAATAGAGATTTTATGAACATTTGTGCAAATATCATGTGACATAAAACAGGTGCCTCTGCTTTCAGGAAAACATAATTCTTTATAATCTGATCACATTGCCTAGATATTTAGAATACATATTTAGAATACAGAAAATGTCAAAGGTAAGTTATTATAATTTAGGGGTATACTCTTCATCCATTTTATAGACCACCCCCCCCCCCCGTAGGAGGCGCTGGTGAATAGGGACCCCCTCTACCCTGCACACAACCAGGCACACTGAACTTCCACATACTTGCTTCAGACAGGAAACAGTCCAGCAGCTTTTTTTTGTGTTTTCATTAGGGGTTAATAAACTTGGATGGGGATGGGATGATTATTGGGCACTCATTAACCCCTTCTATACCAGGCACTATCACCCCCTTCCTGCCCAGGCCATTTTTCAGCTTTCAGCGCTCTCACACTTTGAATGACAATTGCGCGGCCGTGCAACAACACTCTACCCATAGGACATTTTTATCATTTTCTTCACACAAATAGAGCTTTCTTTTGGTGGTATTTAATCACTGCTGGGTTTTTTTAGTTTTTTTAATAAACAAAAATGACCAAAAATTTTGAAAAACAAATTTTTTTTTTTAGTTTCTGTCACTAAATTTTGTAAATAAATAATTTTTCTCCTTCAATGATTAGGCCACACTGATGGGCACTGATGAGGCCGCACTAATGAGGAGGCACTAATATGTGGCACTGATGAGCACTGATAGGCGGCACTGATAGACGGCACTGCTGGGCACTGATAGGTGGCACTGGTGGGCACTGATAGGCGGCAAGGATAGGCGGCACTGATGGGCACTGATAGGTGGGCACTATTAGGCGGCACGGATAGGCTGCACTGATGGGCACTGATTAGGTGGCACTGATGAGGAGGCACTAATATGTGGCACTGATGAGCACTGATAGGAGGTGTAACGAGCCCCTGCTCGGTCGGTTCCACTCTCCCAACACTCCTCTGTGGCTATTGAATCAGATTGCAGATCGCAGCGTCTGATGGTTCGGTCATCTGATGCTCCGGGATTAGAACTACAGCTATGTGCCGATCAAATCCAGTTGTGATAGCTCAGAACAAACACCAAGCAGGATGTATGTAAGTACAACCAGGAATCTCACTTTTATTGGATGCACACAACACACTTTTATACCCAGCAGTTTTAACACCCCGCCCCCAACAACCACTTTCCTATTGGTCAGTTGTAAAGTACACTCTAGTCCTCACTTAGGTCCTCTTGGTCATGCAAATGAGGACTTGAAACAGGATCAGCAGGGATTGGTCCGATAGCTTGAATAGGAGGACTGATTTGTGTAATGACACAGAGAAGTCCCAGGGGGTTATTAAAGTACATAAAAAAACGGTCAAACGCAGAACAATGCATTCCTTCCAGACCACGGAGCCGTCTGGAGGGGGTTAGCCTTAAGACAGGGCAGAAGACACCCCACTGTGTAATAGAATCAAAGGAGAAATACTGCAGTATGCCAAGGTTCATGACAGGTGGCACTTATAGGCAGGACTGATGGGAACTGATAGGTGGCACTGGTGGGCACTTATAGGTGGCACGGATAGACGGCACTGATGGGCATTGATGGGTGGCACTCATGGGTGATACTGATGGGCATTGATGGGCAGTAGTGATGGGCATTGATGGGCAGCACTGATAGGCAGCACTAATAATCAGCACTGTCTGGCATCACTAATGGGCACTGATTGGTGGCACTTGTGGGCACTGGTGGGCACTGATTGCTGGCACTGGTGGGCACTGATTGCTGGCACTGGTGGGTACTGGTGGGCACTGATTGCTAGCACGATCGCTGCCCCAGCACGAGAGCGGCCGCTCTGGGACGACGTTATATGACGTTGTCCCAGAACGAGAGCCTCACCGCCCCTCCGTCACTTGACAGTGGGCGGACGGCAAGTGGTTAAGCCAAATTAAGCAAAAGCCCTTCACAAGCAGGGACAGCTGCCAGCTGGCCCCTTTGGCGTGCAGAGAAAAAGTCCCAGTGTCCAACTATCCTTCCTATGGCTGCTGATCCCAGCACCACCTCTTCTGGCACTGCCAGCCCACCAGGCTGCAGCTGCCCCTTTCACTATCCCTCCTGGCTACTTCCCACAGTCCTCCTCCACTGCCTCACTCAGCAGCCACCCATCTGTCTTCTCCCTGGAGATCTCTCCGATGTGCTACCTGGCCCCTGGCGGTCCTCACTCCTAATGTGTGTCTCTAGACAGGACTCCTCTGTGTCTTGGGAGGATCCCTCCAACACCCCAGCCAAAGGCCCGAGGTCACACCGCCCAGACTAGAGGACTATCCTCAAGGGCCACAGACGGCCTCCTCAGCACTCCATCTCCATCTTCCACCTGACTGTACACTGCCCCTGCCAGCCTGACTCTGAGTATTTAAGAGTATTACCCCCAGCCAGCCCATTTTGCTGGGGATTGGCTTGGGCTCTCCTTAATACTTCAGGCAGCTCCTCCTAACCTCCCTCCCATTCTTCTCGAATCTTATCCAAGGTTACAGCAAGTAGGGGGAGGTACGAGAGGAGCTGCCCGATAAGTCATCCAGCCTCCCTGGATCTCTCACACTGACCCAGATTCAGTCCAGGCTTGGCTGCCTGGCAAGCCAAACAATTTACCTACACTACAAAAAACTATTTACATTTCTAGCACACTAGAGGGTGCTACACATTATAGACAGATGAAGACCCGAGTCTCCATTTATAGGACATACTGTATGTCTACTAATACTGCTATACTGGATCTATAAACCAAATCAACCAATCAGAGATCACCTCTTATTATATCTGTATTAGAGGTAATAACAGCCAGCATCTCATTAGTTGTCATGCTTCAGTATATGTTTCACACATAATTGCAATATATTTGATATAATTTAATGAAATATATGATTTAATAGGATGCAATATTGATACACTATATTACCAAAAGTATTGGAACACCTGCCTTTACACGCACATGAACTT
Source organism: Lithobates septentrionalis (assembly GCA_037952835.1). Classification (NCBI taxonomy): domain Eukaryota; kingdom Metazoa; phylum Chordata; class Amphibia; order Anura; family Ranidae; genus Lithobates; species Lithobates septentrionalis. Next base: position 1,787,753 of record JBBDGP010000853.1, read on the forward strand.
TAATGACATCCCAGTCTTAGTCTGTAGGGTTCAATATTGAGTTGGCCCATGCTTTTGCCGCTATAACAGCTTCAACTCTTCTGGGACGGCTGTCCACAAGGTTTAGGAGTGTGTCTATGGGAATGTTTGACCATTCTTCCAGAAGAGCATTTGTGAGGTCAGGCACTGACGTTGGTCGAGGAGGCCTGGTTCACAGTCTCTGCTCTAATTCATCCCAAAGGTGTTCTATCAGGTTGAGGTCAGGACTCTGTGCAGGCCAGTCAAGTTCCTCCAAGCCCAACCCCTGAAAAACAACCCCACACCATAATCCCCCCTCCATCAAATGATTTGGACCAGTGCACAAAGCAAGGTCCATAAAGACATGAAAGAGTGAGTTTGGCGTGGAGGAACTTGACTGGCCTGACCTCAATCCGATAGAACACCTTTGGGATGAAATTAAGTGGAGACTATGAGCCAGGCCTTCTCATCCAACATCTGTGCTTGACCTCACAAGTGCGCTTCTGGAAGAATGGTCAAACATTCCCATAGACACACTCCTAAACCTTGTGGACGGCCTTCTGAGAAGAGTTGAAGCTGTTATAGCTGCAAAGGGTGGGCCAACTTAATATTGAATCCTACGGACTAAGACTGGGATGCCATCATTAAAGTTCATGCGCGTTTAAAGACAGGCGTCCCAATACTTTTGGTGATATAGTGTGTATACAGTTATAGTAGATAAGAGTAGGTTATTATATGGTCTAATAGTGAATTCTAGTGGAAGATGTATGATACAGCAGATTATCACATCAATGTCTTATGCCGCGTACACACGGTCGTACTTTTCGTCTACAAAAGTCCAACGGACGCTGACGGACTAAAGCTGGCTGGTAATCCGATCGTGTGTGGGCTTCTCCGGACTTTCAACGTACTTTTTTAGCCTCAAATCCGACGTACTTTAGATTTGAAACATGCTTCAAATCTTTACTTCGTAACTACGACGGACCCCGAAATCCGCTCGTCTGTGTGCTAGTCCGACGGACAAAAAGCCACGCTAGGGCACCTATTGGCTACTGGCTAGGAACTTCCTTATTTTAGTCCGGTGTACGTCATCACGTAAGAATTCGACGGACTTTTGTGTGATCGTGTGTAGGCAAGTCCGTTCGTTAGAAAGTATGCCGCAAGTCCGCCGCAAGTCCGCCGAAAGTCTGCCGGAAGTCTGTCGGACAGGCTGTCTGACTTTTGTAGACGAAAAGTACGACCGTGTGTACGCGGCATTAGTCACCCAATATAAGAGATTTGGTGGAGCACACAGATGATCCGAGATGAATATAAAATGTCTTTACGTGAGATAAGAATTCTGTAGGGTTATTATACCGGATGATACACCCAGGATTATTCACTATCCTCTCTGTCTGTAGAGATTCCAGCTGATAGGAGTAGAAATCACCGGCTGATACTGACCCTATGGATCCTCCTCATAGTGGCTCTCCTTATTGTGGTCATCCTCACCAGTCTCCTCTTCATCTACTGTGAGTATCTCTATTATAATTATCATTTATGTTGACTTAGTTATTGTAAAGTGTTACACTTGTAATATTTTTTGTGTCTTTGGCGATTCCAGATCAGTGGTTCGATAGCCAGGCTGACTTAAAAACAAAGTGGGAAGGATGGCCCACCTCACACACAAGTCTTCTATCTCTGGGTTCTCACAAGAGAAGAATTACAAACTTCTATCCCGGTGGCACAGGGATCCAGTCACGGTACACAAAATGTACCCCCAATACTTCGGACGTTTGCTGGTGCTGTCACAGAGGAAAAGGCTCCTACCTCCATGTGTGGTGGGAATGCAACCGAATTCGCCCTTTCTGGAACCAGGTTTTTGACATGTACAATATATATATATATATATATATATATATATATATATATATATATATAAAATGTCTCTCTCATTCCGCCTCCCAAGGTGGCCCTCCTATCCATCCTACCAAGCCGAATTAATTCCCATAAAAAATGTCTTCTCAGATTCTTTCTATCTGCAGCCCGCCATGTCATAACGGAGCATTGGAAAACAGAAGTCACCACCACCCCCACCATCAGCAGATGGATAGACATCATCAATGACACCATGCTCATGGAGGAGCTACAGGAAAAGATGGGGGGACACCTGGGATAAGCGCATGAAATGATGGTACATATGGCTTCACCACTCATCCTCAGACCCTTTCCTTAACAGGATTTCTGCATAGGGAGCAGGTCCAATCTCATAGAACTACCTGTTGTGTGATATTGTTTACCCTCCACTAGGGCGATCTGATGCACTCAGATCCCCAATTCTGGGGGCTACGTTACCTCCCCAAGGCTCAGGATACCTGAAGTCAGGAATTCACCATGTATACACTGCTGGGTTCCTCTCCCCCGTTCTATCCCCTTCTTTTCCTTCACCTATACCCCCCTTTGACTGTTAGCCCACAAGTTATACAGTATCTCACAAAAAGTAAGTACACCCCTCACATTTTTGTAAATATTTTCTTCTATCTTTTCATGTGACAACACTGAAGAAATGACACTTTGCTACAATGTAAAGTAGTGAGTGTACACAGGGCCGGTGCTACCACTAGGCGGACTAGGCAGCCGTCTAGTGCGCACTGCCACCTAGGGCGCAACTTCAGCTGCTGTGTACACAGCTCTCTGGTGAGGAGATGACACAGCCTTGTGTGTAGAGCCGGAACTGAGAGGACTGACAAACACGAGAAGGTAGGAGGAGTGCGGAGAAGGCGCGGCTCAGTTACTGGGGAAAGCGGAAGATTTTTTAAGGGGCCGCTCCGCACTGTATGGGAGAGATCTGCACTCCCCTCCTACCAACAATACACAGAGCAGCCTGGCCTGGAAGCGTCTTCACCAGCTCCCAACACTGGTCCTGGGCATTGACACACACACTGGTAAAGTCCTAGCTGGGGAGCTGCACATCCCATGTATAGGGAGACATCAGAGGAGGAAAATACAGCCGACTGATGCTTGTAAATGCCGCCCTATACACAACACTGACTGCTCTGTAAACTGCACTCTGTACTCTCTCAGCCGCCCCCATTATAGGAAAGTAAAAAGCTCCTTTGGGATGACCAGCATTCAACTCAGCTCTTCCTCCTGATAACCCCGAGCTCCCTGGAAAGTCTGCCTCCCCTGGTCACAATGCACAGGTCACAGCATGGCAGATTGGAAGCAGAGGATGTAGGCGAGTGCTCGGTCCTGGTACACAACATGCTGTTATTAACGGTTACTGGGGCTGATATTAATGCTGTACAGGGTGCTCAGTGTTGTGGGCTCTCTTTATGTTTCTTTTTTCTGCTGGTGACCACCCATGGAAAACACTGCCTACAAGTCAGGCTGGTGCCCACTAGTCCCTATGTATTCTCCTGGTTACTTCTGATATTAATGCAGCATTTACTAGAACTGGGCTGTATTTTCCATCTTAAAGGGGTCTTCTCCTCCTCTCCCTTCCACCAGCAGGAAGAAAATACAGCCAATAAGTTCAAGTAAATGCTGCCCCCTCCTATCCAGGGGTCTCTACACCCACTGTGCCCATTATGAGAGGTTCCCACCATCCCCGTGCTGAGTTCCCGGGTCTGTACACCTGCTGTGCCCATTATAAGGGGTTCCCACCATCCCCATGCTTAGTTCCCGGGTCTGTACACCTGCTGTGCCCATTATGAGTGGTTCCCACCATCCCTGTGCTGAGTTCCCAGGTCTGTACACCCACTGTGCCCATTATGAGGGGTTCCCCACTGATGGTCACTGATGAGGCTGTACTGATAAGTGGCACTGATGGAGACTTATAGGTGGCACCGAGTGCCCATGGGCACTGATGGGCGGCACTAATGGACACTGATTGGTGACACTGATGGGCAGCACTAATGGGCACTGATAGGTGGCACTGATGGGCAGCACTAATGGGCAGTGATAGGTGGCACTGATGGGCAGCACTAATGGGCACTCATAGGTGGCACTGATGGGCAGCACTAATGGGCAGTGATAGGTGGCACTGATAGACAGCACTGATGGGCCTGCACTGATCACCAGTGCCTTGATTATCTGTGTACATCCCCTGTACAGGGCCAGCGCTACCTATAGACAAGGTAGGCACCAGCCTAGAGCACACATCAGACAGGGGCACCACGCCGCAACAGTGCCCCCGCCCCCACCACCTCCAGGCTCCTGCATACGCTGCATGTGTATCATGCTTTGGGATAGTGACTGACTCCACCCCCAAAATGGTAGCAGTCTATAAAAAGGTGGGGTATACATGGGCAGGGCAAGGGGGTGGAGTCAGGGATGGAACCAATGGGGGCGGCAAAATGGGGTTTCGCATAGGGTGTCAAAAATCCTTGCACCAGCCCTGAGTGTACAGCTTGTAAAAAAGTGTAAATTTGCTGTGCCCTCAAAATAACTCAACACACAGCCATTAATGTCTAAGCTGCTGGCAACAAAAGTGAGTACACCCCTAAGTGAAAATGTCCAAATTGGGCCCAAAGTGTCAATATTTTGTGTGGCCACCATTATTTTCCAGCACTGTCTTCACCCTCTTGGGCATGGAGTTCACCAGAGCTTCACAGGTTGCCACTGGAGTCCTCTTCCACTCCTCCATGACGACATCACGAGCTGGTGGATGTTAGAGACCTTGTGCTCCTCCACCTTCTGTTTGAGGATGCCCCACAGATGCTCAATAGGGTTTAGGTCTGGAGACATGCTTGGCCATTCCATCACCTTTACCCCCAGCTTCTTTAGCAAGGCAGTGGTCATCTTGGGGGTATGTTTGGGGTCGTTATCATGTTGGAATACTGCCCTGCAACCCAGTCTCCGAAGGGAGGGGATCATGCTCTGCTTCAGTACATGTTGGCATTCATGGTTCCCTCAATGAACTGTAGCTCCCCAGTGCCGGCAGCACTCATGCAGCCGCAGACCATGACACTCCCACCACCATGCTTGACTGTAGGCAACACACACTTGTCTTTGTACTCCTCACCTGGTTGCCGCCACACACGCTTGTCACCATCTGAACCAAATAAGTTTATCTTGGTCTCATCAGACCACAGGACATGGTTCCAGTAATCCATGTCCTTAGTCTGCTTGTCTTCATCAAACTGTTTGCGGGCTTTCTCGTGCATCATCTTTAGAAGAGGCTTCCTTCTGGGACGACGGCCATGCAGACCAATTTGATGCAGTGTGCGATGTATGGTCTGAGCACTGGCAGGCTGACCCCCCCACCCCTTCAACCTCTGCAGCAATGCTGGCAGCACTCATACATCTATTTCCCAAAGACAACCTCTGGATATGACGCTGAGCATGTGCACTCAACTTCTTTGGTGGACCATGGCGAGGCCTGTTCTGAGTGGAACCTGTCCTGTTATACCGCTGTATGGTCTTGGACACCATGCTGCAGCTCAGTTTCAGGGTCTTGACAAACTTCTTATAGCCTAGGCCATCTTTATGTAGAGCAACAATTCTATTTTTCAGATCCTCAGAGAGTTCTTTGCCATGAGGTGCCATGTTGAACCTCCAGTGACCAGTATGAGAGAGTGAGAGCGATAACACCAAATTTAACACACCTGCTCCCCATTCACACCTGAGACCTTGTAACACTAACGAGTCACATGACACCGGGGAGGGAAAATGGCTAATTGGGCCCAATTTGGACATTTTCACTTAGGGGTGTACTCACTTTTGTTGCCAGCGGTTTAGACATTAATGGCTGTGTGTTGAGTTATTTTGAGGGGACAGCAAATTTACACTGTTATACAAGCTGTACACTCACTACTTTACATTGTAGCAAAGTGTCATTTCTTCAGTGTTGTCACATGAAAAGATAGAATAAAAGATTTACAAAAACGTGAGGGGTGTACTCACTTTTGTGAGATACTGTATATTATTACCTGTAACCAGAGTAATATAGGCATCACATTGTGTCAAGCACTTATACACCTGTTTACAATGTTTGGTATGTTGTGTGGTATGTGTGTACCGCTTCTCCCCACCCCCCCTTTTTTTTCTTCATTCTGTACCCCCCCCTTTTGCTCTTGTTTTTTTCCTTTTGAAATCAATAAAAATATATTTAACCTTAAAAACAAAGTGGGATTTTATTGAATTGGCATAAAAAATGAAATACATTATCAGTGTAAGTTATATAAAAACATAATAAAAAAACCCCAAAAAAACAGAGGTTACAAAGATGTGACAAGTCTTAGCGTGGCTGTCCAGGCGTGTGCTTCTGCTCTAAGCAGAGTGTCCAAGAAGAAGCAGAAAATGACGTGATCTTAGGCCTCTGAGGGAAAGCCCATGTCTAAATATTGCATGTCAAAGAGTATAGGAATAGTCTTCATGTATTTTAGTGTCAGTGGCGGCTGGTGCTCCATATTTTTTTTTTGGGGGGGCAAACAAACCCCCCCTCACTCGTCTTGCCGCCCCCCCCCCCAGCGGGTGATGGACGGGAAGGCGTCCTAACCTTAGGAGATGTGGAGGGGTAGAGCGGCTGCTCCTCTCTCCAGTCAGGGGAAGAGCCGGGGCTTCTCCTCCCAACCAAATAGGAAGTGGGCCCTGGCCGAAACAGGAAGACTCCCTGGCCAGTCGGGTCTCAGGACCTGCTTCCTGATTGGCCGGGAGGAGAATCAGGAAGACAATAGTGATTACTTATTCGCTATTGTCACACAACTGGGTGGGCTCAGGGCGCAGTGCTCTGCGCCCTGATCCCACCCTTTTTTTAAGCCAATCAGAGTCTCAGGCTTTAATCATGTGCTTCTAAAAAAAAGCAAAAAACATTGGAATCTATGCATCTGGCGTCCTGCATGGAGATTAGGGGCCAGGCGAGTGGATTAGAGGGGCTGCAACACTGCGCCCCTTATAAACGGGCTGCCACTGCTTAGTGTGTGTCTCTGTGTGTGTGTCAGTGTAAGTATGAATGGATGGATTCCATGCCATCTCTTAAAGCGATTTGTAAAGGTTTTTTTTTTCTTCTTTAAATAACAAATATCTCTATACTTCCAATTGAACCTCCTATTCTCAGGTCTCCCACTGGCGCTCCTGGCCCCTGCTCCTTGTCCAGAAGCCGCTTACCATGGGGCACTCATGTGTGCTCGCTCTCGAGCCCCATTGAAAGAAACAGCGAGACTCGGCTCCGCCCCCACGCTTCCTCATCATTGGCTTTGATTGGCAGCACTGGGAGCCTATGGCTGCTGGCGCCACAGAAACGCCAGTGAGACTCGTAAATGAGGGAAGTGAAGAGCTGCCGATGTGCACAGTGCTAGATCGAATGATTGCATTAAATGCTTGCCGATCATTTACTGTACATATACGGCAGCAAGGTGGCCCTCCTGTTCTGGGTCTAGGGGCGTACACACGCGCCACCGGCAACCTGCTCCCGCTGTGATTGGAAACAGTGGGAGCCAATCAGCGGGTTTAGCACACGCGATGCCCGCTGGGAGCCACCAATCGTTTGGGACACAGGCAGAACAGTAGCCTACCTATGTAAACAAGGCAGATCCCTGTTCTGTGAGAAGGGAAGGTTGTGATGCTGTGTTCCTACAAAGCAGGAACACAGATCTCTGCCTTCCCATAGTACAAGCACCTCCCCCCCACAGTTAGCAAGCACTACCAAGGAACACATTTCAACCTTTGATTGCCTCTGATAACCCTTTCCCTGCCAGTGTCATTAATACAGTGACTTTGCATATTTGTAGCACTTTAGTGTCACTGGTCCTCAAAAAGTGTCACTTAGAATCCAATTTGTCCGTCGCAATGTCACGGTCCCGCAATAAATCTCTGATCGCCACCATTACTGGTAAAAAAAAAGAAATAAAAATTTCGTAAATCTATCCCATGGTTTGTAGATGCTATATTTTGCTCAAACCAATCAATATAAGCTTATTTTGATATTTTTTTTTACCAAAAATATGTAGCAGAATACATATTGGCCTAATTTGATGAAGAATGATTTTTTTTACAGAAAAGGACATAGATTTTATTTTTGTACAGTGTCACATGACTGCACAATTAAAGTAACATACAGGCGTACATACAGGGGTTGCAGGGGTCGTGATTGCGACCTGACCCCATGCTCCGCGGGGAGGCAGCAACATGTAAAGGAACCAAACCCTCCATGTAGCCGCTGAATGCCCACTTCTTCTCCTCTCCCTCCTGCAGATATTTAACAACTGCAGGAAGAAAATAGAGGTCATTGGTTGCTCTGCATGTCACCCCCATTGCCTCCCTACCCATTTCCTGCTGCCCCAGGCCCTTGTGTTCTTTTTACTGGTTCCCATTGCCCCCCCCCAGCACTGCCAGGTTTCCCCCATCCCACGTCCTGCCATCTGCTGTAGGGGATCTGTCAGGATGGAGAGCAGGGAGTGGGTCAGGCAAATGTGCCATTTACTGGCCCCTTCCTTGCCTTCTTTCTTGCTTCATGTAGAAATCTTCAGGAGGCGTACCTATAGGGGTTGCAGGGGTCTTGATTGAGACCTAACCTCAAATCTCCAGGGGGCCCCTGCGGCCCCCCTATACACTTGGATAGGAGGGGTGCGGGGAGGCAGCAGAATGTAGAAGAACCGATCCCTCCATGCAACCGCTGAACGCGAGCTTTTCCTCCTCTCCCTCCTGCAGACATTCAGAAGCTGCAGGAAGGAGATGGAGGGCATTGGTTGCTCTACATGCCACTCCCATCACCTCCCTGCATGCCACCCCCGCTGCCTCCCTATCCCCCATTGCCCACCATATCCCCATTGGAGAGCGAAGAGAGGGGCCGGTAAATGTGTCATTTACCGACCCCTTCATTGTATTCTTTCAAATGTCTTTTTATGTTTCATATAGAAATCATCAGGAGGCGTATGTACAGGGGTTACGATTGCAACCCAACTCCATGCTCCAGTGGGCCCCTGCAGCCCCTCTGTACACTTGGATGGGAGGGGCGACGGGGGCGGCCGCTTGTAGAGGAACTGATCCATCGTTGCAGCCGCTGAAAGCCCGCTTCTCCTTCTCTCCCTCCTGCAGACATTCAGCAGCTTCAGGAAGGAAATGAAGGGCATTGCTTGTTCTACATGACACCCCCGTCACCTCCCTATCCCTGTCCTGCTGCCCCTGGCCCCTGTGTGCTCTATCCTGTTCCCCATTGCCCCCCCATAGGCAATCAGATGTTGTGGAACTACATTTCCCATGAGGCATTGCATAGCTGGCAGTTACAATTACTCCTAGAGGCATGATGGGCATAGCTCCCAACTGTCCCGGATTTCGAGGGACTGTCCCTGATTTGGAGAAATGTCCCTCCGTCCCTCTTTCCTCCTCATTTGTCCCTCATTTTGGTCTGATCTATATAGATATATATAAAATGCACTTTTTATCTATAAAAAAGTGTTTTTCCAGTGCTAAACCTTTCATCTGGTTTCTAAAGTGCTGCATTTGTAAATTCCAAAAGCAAATATAAAGGAAGAATAGTGGTAAAAAAAGCACTTGTGCATTTAACCAATCTTGTTTTTTTGTACCATTCTCCTTTAAGGGGGCGTGGCCTATGCCTACATACTTTTGCTGATAGGTGTCCCTCATTCCTGTCTCAAAAAGTTGGGAGGTCTGATGATGGGACTTGTAGTTCTGCAACAGATGGAGGGCCCCAGGCTGCCTACCCCTGGTCTACAGCATCGGTAATCTGAGATTTCGACGAGTTGCTGTTTTGACACAACACCGGCAAGCGTATACACTCCGGTACATGATATTATGAGCAGACATTGTTAGTAATATGAGAAATAAAAATGTAATTTTCGTGTACTGTGAGTACTACCTAGATTTACAATATTTTTTACTGTCTGGCAGATTTTTTAATTAAGAAAAACATATATATTTAAAAATAAAAGGTGCTAATTTCTGTACTTTTCCCTTGTACACAGAAAAGTAGCACCTTTCATTTTTAATAACTTGACGACCGCCGCACGACGATGTACGTCGGCAGAGCGGCACGGGCAGGCAAAAGGACTTACAGGTACGTCCTTGCCTGCCCGCGGGTGGGGGGTCCCCGGCGATCGGTAGTGAGGGGGCCATCCATTCGTGCCCCCCCCCTTGCGATCGCTCCCAGCCAATGGGATCATTTCCCTGCCTCTGTATTGTACACAGGGGCAGAGGAAATGATGTCATCTCTCCTCGGCTCGGCATTTTCCATTCCGGCGCCGAGGAGAGAAGACTGTAATGTGAGTGCACCAAACACACACAGTAGAACATGCCAGGCACACATTACACCCCCGATCCCCCCCGATTACCCCCCGATCCCCCCCCCGATCACCCCCCCCCTGTCACACTGACACCAAGCAGTTTTTGTTTTTTGTTTTTTTCTGATTACTGCATGGTGTCAGTTTGTGACAGTTACTGTGGTGGGACAGTTACTGTTAGCCCCCTTTAGGTCTAGGGTACCCCCCTAACCCCCCCAATAAAGTTTTAACCCCTTGATCACCCCCTGTTGCCAGTGTCACTAAGCGATCATTTTTCTGATCGCTGAATTAGTGTCACTGGTGACGATAGTTAGGGACGTAAATATTTAGGTTCGCCGTCAGTGTTTTATAGCGTCAGGGACCCCCATATGCTCTCTAATAAATGTTTTAACCCCTTGATTGCCCCCTAGTTAACCCTTTCACCACTGATCACCGTATAAACGTTACGGGTGACGCTGGTTAGTTCGTTTATTTTTTATAGTGTCAGGGCACCCGCCGTTTATTATCGAATAAAGGTTTAGCCCCCTGATCGCCCGGCGGTGATATGCATCGCCCCAGGCAGCGTCACATTAGCGCCAGTACCGCTAACACCCACGCACGCAGCATACGCCTCTCTTAGTGGTATAGTATCTGACCAGATCAATATCTGATCCGATCAGATCTATACTAGTGTCCCCAGCAGTTTAGGGTTCCCAAAAATGCAGTGTTAGCGGGATCAGCCCCGATACCTGCTAGCACCTGCGTTTTGCCCCTCCGCCCGGCCCAGCCCACCCAAGTGCAGTATCGATCGATCACTGTCACTTACAAAACACTAAATGCATAACTGCAGCGTTCACAGAGTCAGGCCTGATCCCTGCGATCGCTAACAGTTTTTTTGGTAGCGTTTTGGTGAACTGGCAAGCACCAGCCCCAGGCAGCGTCAGGTTAGCGCCAGTACCGCTGACACCCACGCACGCACCGTACACCTCCCTTAGTGGTGCAGTATCTGAACGGATCAATATCTGATCCGATCAGATCTATACTAGCGTCCCCAGCAGTTTAGGGTTCCCAAAAACACAGTGTTAGCGGGATCAGCCCAGATACCTGCTAGCACCTGCGTTTTGCCCCTCCGCCCGGCCCAGCCCACCCAAGTGCAGTATCGATCGATCACTGTCACTTACAAAACACTAAACACATAACTGCAGCGTTCGCAGAGTCAGGCCTGATCCCTGCAATCGCTAACAGATTTTTTGGTAGCGTTTTGGTGAACTGGCAAACACCAGCGGCCTAGTACACCCCGGTCGTAGTCAAACCAGCACTGCAGTAACACTTGGTGATGTGGCGAGTCCCATAAGTGCAGTTCAAGCTGGTGAGGTGGCAAGCACAAGTAGTGTCCCGCTGCCACCAAGAAGAAGACAAACACAGGCCCGTTGTGCCCAGAATGCCCTTCCTGCTGCATTCGCCAATCCTAATAATTGGGAACCCACCACTTCTGCAGCGCCCGTACTTCCCCCATTCACATCCCCAACCAAATGCAGTCGGCTGCATGAGAGGCTTTTTCTTTATGTCCTCCTGAGTACCCCTACCCAACGAACCCCCCAAAAAAGATGTTGTGTCTGCAGCAAGCGCAGATATAGGCGTGACACCCACTATTATTGTCCCTCCTGTCCTGACAATCCTGGTCTTTGCATTGGTGAATGTTTTGAAGGCTACCATTCACTAGTTGAGTATTAGCGTAGGGTACAGCATTGCACAGACTAGGCACACTTTCACAGGGTCTCCCAAGATGCCATCGCATTTTGAGAGACCCGAACCTGGAACCGGTTACAGTTATAAAAGTTAGTTACAAAAAAAGTGTAAAAAAAAAAAAAAAATAGTTGTCGTTTTATTGTTCTCTCTCTCTCTATTCTCTCTCTATTGTTCTGCTCTTTTTTACTGTATTCTATTCTGCAATGTTTTATTGTTATTATGTTTTATCATGTTTGCTTTTCAGGTATGCAATTTTTTATACTTTACCGTTTACTGTGTTTTATTGTTAACCATTTTTATGTCTTCAGGTACGCCATTCACGACTTTGAGTGGTTAAACCAGAATGAAGGCCTGCAGGTTTAGGTATCATCTTGGTATCATTCTTTTCAGCCAGCGGTCGGCTTTCATGTAAAAGCAATCCTAGCGGCTAATTAGCCTCTAGACTGCTTTTACAAGCAGTGGGAGGGAATGCCCCCCCACTGTCTTCCGTGTTTTTCTCTGGCTCCCCTGTCTCAACAGGGAACCTGAGAATTCAGCCGGTGATTCAGCCAGCTGACCATAGAGCTGATGAGAGACCAGAGTGGCTCCAAACATCTCTATGGCCTAAGAAACCGGAAGCTACAAGCATTTCATGACTTAGATTTCGCCGGATGTAAACAGCGCCATTGGGAAATTGGGAAAGCATTTTATCACACCGATCTTGGTGTGGTCAGATGCTTTGAGGGCAGAGGAGAAATATAGGGTCTAATAGACCCCAATTTTTTCAAAAAAGAGTACCTGTCACTACCTATTGCTATCATAGGGGATATTTACATTCCCTGAGATAACAATAAAAATGATAAAAAAAAATAAAAAAAAATTAAAGGAACAGTTTAAAAATAAGATAAAAAAGCAAAAAAATAATAAAGGCAAAAAAAAAGCACCCCTGTCGCCCCCTGCTAAGGCGAACGCAAGTGGCGGTCTGCCGTCAAATGTAAAAAGCAATTGCACCATGCATGTGAGGTATCACCGCGAAGGTCAGATCGAGGGCAGTAATTTTAGCAGTAGACCTCCTCTGTAAATCTAAAGTGGTAACCTGTAAAGGCTTTTAAAGGCTTTTAAAAATGTATTTATTTTGTTGCCACTGCACGTTTGTAAGCAATTGTAAAGCATGTCATGTTTGGTATCCATGTACTCGGCCTAAGATCATCTTTTTTATTTCATCAAACATTTGGGCAATATAGTGTGTTTTAGTGCATTAAAATTTTAAAAAGTGTGTTTTTTCCCCAAAAAATGCGTTTGAAAAATCGCTGCGCAAATACTGTGTGAAAAAAAAAATGAAACACCCACCATTTTAATCTGTAGGGCATTTGCTTTAAAAAAATATATAATGTTTGGGGGTTTAAAGTAATTTTCTTGCAAAAAATTTTTTTTTTCATGTAAACAAAAAGTGTCAGAAAGGGCTTTGTCTTCAAGTGATTAGAAGAGTGGGTGATGTGTGACATAAGCTTCTAAATGTTGTGCATAAAATGCCAGGACAGTTCAAAACCCCCCCAAATGACCCCCATTTTGGAAAGTAGACACCCCAAGCTATTTGCTGAGAGTCATGTCGAGTCCATGGAATATTTTATATTGTGACACAAGTTGCGGAAAAGAGACAATTTATTATTTTTTTTTGCACAAATTTGTCACTAAATGATATATTGCTCAAACATGCCATGGGAATATGTGAAATTACACCAAAAAATACATTCTGCTGCTTCTCCTGAGTACGGGGATACCACATGTGTGAGACTTTTTGGGAGCCTAGCCGCGTACGGGACCCCGAAAACCAAGCACTGCCTTCAGGCTTTCTAAGGGCGTAAATTTTTGATTTCACTCTTCACTGCCTATCACAGTTTCGGAGGCCATGGAATGCCCAGGTGGCACAAACCCCCCCAAATGACCCCATTTTGGAAAGTAGACACCCCAAGCTATTTTCTGAGAGGTATAGTGAGTATTTTGCAGACCTCACTTTGTTTTTTCTTGTCTTTCTTCATTTTCAAAAACAAATGAGAGCTGCAAAATACTCACCATGCCTCTCAGCAAATAGCTTGGTGTGTCTACTTTCCAAAATGGGGTCATTTAGGGGGGTTTGTGCCACCTGGGCATTCCATGGCCTCCGAAACTGTGATAGGCAGTGAAGAGTGAAATCAAAAATTTACACCCTTAGAAATCCTGAAGGTGGTGATTGGTTTCCGGGGCCCCGTACGCGGTTAGGCTCCCAAAAAGTTCCACACATGTGGCATCCCCATACTCAGGAGAAGCAGCTAAATGTATTTTGGGGTGCAATTCCACATATGCCCATGGCCTGTGTGAGCAATATATCATTTAGTGACAACTTTGTGCAAAAAAAAAAAAAAAAAAAGTGTCACTTTCCCGCAACTTGTGTCAAAATATAAAATACTCCATGGACTCAACATGCCTCTCAGCAAATAGCTTGGGGTGTCTACTTTCCAAAATGGGGTCATTTGGGGGGGGATGCCATCTGGGCATTTTATGGCCTTCAAAACTGTGATAGGTAGTGAGGAGTGAAATCAAAAATTTACGCCCTTAGAAATCCTGAAGACGGTGATTGGTTTTCGGGGCCCCGTACGTGGCTAGGCTCCCAAAAAGTCCCACACATGTGGTATCCCCGTACTCAGGAGAAGCAGCTGAATGTATTTTGGGGTGCAATTCCACATAGGCCCATGGCCTGTGTGAGCAATATATCATTTAGTGACAACTTTTTGTAAAAATTTTTTTTGTCATTATTCAATAACTTGGGACAAAAAAAATAAATATTCAATGGGTTCAACATGCCTCTCAGCAATTTCCTTGGGGTGTCTACTTTCCAAAATGGGGTCATTTGTGGGGGTTGTACTGCCCTGCCATTTTAGCACCTCAAGAAATGACATAGGCAGTCATAAACTAAAAGCTGTGTAAATTCCAGAAAATGTACCCTAGTTTGTAGACGGTATACCTTTTGCGCAAACCAATAAATATACGCTTATTGACTTTTTTTTTTACCAAAGACATGTGGCCGAATACATTTTGGCCTAAATGTATGACTAAAATTGAGTTTATTGGATTTTTTTTATAACAAAAAATAGAAAATATCATTTTTTTTCAAAATTTTCGGTCTTTTTCCGTTTATCGCGCAAAAAATAAAATAAAAACGAGGTGATCAAATACCATCAAAAGAAAGCACTATTTGTGGGAAGAAAAGGACGCAAATTTTGTTTGGGTATAGCATTGCATGACCGCGCAATTAGCAGTTAAAGCGACACAGTGCCAAATTGGAAAAAGTCCTCTGGTCCTTAGGCAGCATAATGGTCCGGGGCTAAAGTGGTTAAATATTTATGTTTTTCTTAAATAAAAAATCTGCCAGACAGTAAAAAATATTGTAAATCTAGGTAGTACTCACAGTAGACGAAAATTAATGAGATTAATAAATATTAGCACATAGATAAATGGATAAAATTAGGTTGGAGGTTGGAGGAGGAGGAGAAGAGGAAGAGGGTCACCTTTGGGACCCCTATACGGTATATAGTTGAACTAACAAGGGGAATATCTGGGCACATGTTACAAACCCCGGGGGGAGTCACGGGATGATATGTGAAATGATGTTATAGATTAATGACTATTTTAAAAACATTGTCACTCTACCTAGATGGCGGTAACAAAACTCTGTTAGCTCCTGATGAAGAGGACCATGTCCAAGAAACGCGCTGAGCGGAAAGACTATGTTGTATCACTGTATCACTACAGTGGTTGGAATTGATTGTTTTATAATCATATTTTTATGTCACTATATGTCCAATTTTAAGGAAATTAAATAAAATGTTATATTTTTTTACCAAAATGCTGTGCCTCATAAGTCCCACACTTTTTACTATAATTATAGTTTTGATGCATCAAGTTTAGGTATATGGCATAACCATTGACTTACCCTTTGATCAAATTCTCCAATGTCATCATGTACAATGCAGAACCAGCAGTCCTATATTGTACATCAGTTGTTGGAGGAGAGAGGAATAAGGGAAGTATTTCACAGTATTCATTACCCCCTAGATAAAACAAGCATGTGTGCTTTGTTTCATTACGAAGCGAAAATTCATATGAAAATGCTCATTATTTCTAGATTCAGATTTATCCAAATTTCCGAATCGCAATAGTAACAAATTTCAATGAATCAATGTAACAAAATAACCAAATTCGAATTTGAAAATGAAGCCACATTCTGCTGCTCATGGCAGACGCTGTTGGCATCTTCCAGTCTTCAAACTGCTGTTTCACCACTGTGGCTGCCGGTGGGTGTGACTCCCTGCCGGGCCTGTTTGTACTTGCTGAATTTCTCTACAATATACTGCTGATGCAAAAGTTGGACTCTGTGTGGTTATTTTACTAAAACTGGAATGCAAAATCTGGTGCAGCTCTACATGGAAACCAATCAGCTTCCAGGTTTTATTGTCAAATTGAACAAGCTAGAAGTTAGAAGCTGATCGTCTACCATGGACAGCTGCACCTGATTTTGCACTTTCCAGTTTTAGTAAATCAATCCCAATGTGCGTTCACTGCCCACTGCACAACACTTTCTTGGATCAGCAGTCTGGGAAGGCCTTGAGGTCAGATTTTTTGTGTTTCTTCCCCAGATAAGAGTCTCTCCGGTATACAGTCACATCTGGAGAATAATGGTAGGTGGGCCAGTATAGCTTATCCAACTACTTCTACAAATGACTTTCTATGCAGTTCATGCACACAACAATTTGTATCACATCAATCATAGAACCCTAATTAAAGCCCAACGCGTAAGGCGGAGCTACGCACTTACGTCATTTCCGGGTACGGAGCTAGTGAGCCTGGAACGCAGCTGGACCGCACGCTGCGGGAAAGCTCTTCCTGGTTTCGGCTTCACCCATGGTGTAGTGTTTGCGGTTTTTACTTTTGTTCCCATTCGGGGACCAGTTTATTTTAATAAAGCCTTTTAAATTATACTACACTATGAAGTGACATCTTTTCTTATGAGGATTTTTCTCTGGCGATTCCCCTTCTTGGACGTGGTGGTGTAAGGTGCTATGGATGACTGACCTGGGAACCCTGGGACAGAGGATAACCATATTTCAGCAACCACGGGATACCAACCAAGAGGACGGTATTGGAATCTTATAGTGTCTGTCACCCCTGCAGGGGTATTGGGAGCCGGTGAGTGGGGAGCCAAAAGGGGAGCACAGAAGTCACGGATATCCTTCTCTGTGGGCACCACAGTCACCAATGCAGTTGGAACTTTGTTCTGATATATATATTTTTGAATATATCACCTTTGATTAGACTTTTTGCATTTTTTACCCCATTTGAATTTTTTATCTCATTTTTTATTTTTATATTTATTTCTCCTACTGGCTTGCATTTGTCATCTACTTTTGGGACACGTTGGACTTATTACAGAGTTGCACATGCACTATATATATAATTATTAGGACTTAATGGTTAGCACCTGCAACTGATTAATACTTCACACTTGCCCATTACATGCGAATGGGACGTTTTCATCAATTTTTTTATTTTTAATTTTTGTTTCACATTTTTCGATGGTATTAATCAATATATGAGCACTAAGATTTGTTGCACCATTTTACTTTTTGCATATGGTATTTAATATTCAATTTAACATCTTTATCAGCATTCACTGTATTCACTTATATACCCCCCATAAGGGAGCGCCACAACCCCTATCTACACTCTGCTAATTTACTTAATTGTTTTGGTCCGGGGGATGGGGGCCCTTTATGTGAGGTCACACAAACTGAATTGATCCAAGTTCTCTCTGTCCCGTGTTCATCTCTTCCATGGTCTGCCAGTGGAGAACCTGGAAACATCTGCTCTGTCTGTGATTTTAAAGCTTGCAAAATCTGGTCAAACTATTGCAGTTTTCTCATATTTGGCCATAACCCAGAGTAGTGACTTGGCAATCATTGGGCAACCCACCATTCCATAGCAAAGGCGTCATCTAACCAGGGATTGCTAGGTCTGATCTCCAGCCGCATCCTTGTGTCCACACACACAGTGACTAGAAATGAGATTTGGGTTTGGGTTGAGGTAAATCCAGTCTATTCACAATTTGGGGATCTGGGGAACAAATGTGTGACTTCACTTTCATCTTCACTATATGTTGTTGATTATTTCATGTTGGTAGGGCCTTTCAGATTAAAGTTTTTTTTTTCTTTGCAGAAAAGCATGTATTTAAAAAATGGTGCTTTGATTTATTGGTTGGCAGTGTTGGATTTCCATTCCATTTGTTGTTTTTTTTTTTTAATTTGTATGTTAAAAGCACTTTTTTTTAAATTTAGTTCATTTGTTCAAAGCACACATGTCATGGTCAGGAGTCAGGCTTGGAGACCAGTAGCTATAACAGTTTAGAGACTCCTACCAACCAGCAGGATGAGTACACAAGCAGGTCACCCTGGCGGATGACAAGGGCAAATGTGAGGCGCTGATTCTAAGCACTAACCAGTATTCACCAGAGCTCCTAATGGTGAAGATGTTTTTTTCTGGATGTTAATACCAGGTCGTAGTCCTCAGGATTGCCCCACCAGGAGGTGAGCAAGTTGGGGTCCAGCAGCAGATATATCAGGTAGGGATCAAGCAGATGCATAGTCAGTAAACAAGCCAAAAGTTGGTAACAAATCACTGCAGGTTGGGATCAAGTGAAAGCATAGTTGAGGAACCAGCCAAAGGTCAGTAACGTGTGGTAGTGGAGATAAGGATAGCTGCAGGAACGCAAAGGCTATTGGCTGGAGAGAGCACAATAATCTGGCTAACAGGGAGTGCAGAGACATGGCTTAAATCAGGAAGTTCATGGGAGGAGCAAATAGTTCAAGGTTCACCAGAAACAAGAGATGAGGCAAGATTGTCCTAAGAGATCAGACAGGGAGCTGTCTAGCATCTCAGGTGGCACAGTGAGAAGAGCCACAGCCAGATACCACAGAGGTCGTTGGTTCAGATCCACACCCTAACAACAACATTTGTTATCTGATATATACATACTGATTATCTGTTCTTGAAGCAGCCATTTATTTGTAGCACATGGCTAAACCATTTGAAGTGAATGTCTGAGCTGGTGGCGTTACCTTGTAATGATTTATTATGATTGAATGAATAGAATTGCTGTCCAGTTTGTGGACCATATGTATCATTTGCTCATGCAAGTTCTCCAACATTATAAATAAAAATCTAATATAATTTTCTGTTTCCTGTTCAGATAATCGTATCAGAGAAGAAATATCACAGATGAATGGTGAGCGCATACAGCATGAGAATATAATTCCTTTGCCATGCTTCCATGAAGAACTTCCATGAAGAACTTATTGGAGTCTTCTGGTGGCCATGCCGATGCCGCTGTGCATGCTATCATAAGGGCATGGTAGCCCTCATGTTTACTTACTGGGGGGGATAAGTAGCTATCATTCGGCGAGCGCCTCTCAAAGTGTTCGATAGGAGGGGGGGTTTGTTATGCGGTTGGTGGCAGGAGTTAATTTTGTTTGTTTATTTTGTCAAAAACTGGGGCCCCCGCCCCCCTCTGACAGCATGGGGAAAGCCATAGGGAAGTCCCTGTGTGTCAGAGGAGGGTGGGGTCACCGGGTGGCCCCGCCGTCCATTATATAAGAAGTGTCAGAAGAACTGAAGCGTCACACGGCAGAAGACTCCCACTGAGGCGGATCGTGAGGACGAAGCGGAGAAGAAGCTGGAGGAAGATGCAGGACAAAAAGAGCGGAGGAACAAGATGGAGAAGAAGAAGATGGAGGAAGAAGAACACTGAAGGAAGACCAGAAGAAAGAAGATGGAAGAAGAAGCGGAAAGAAGAAGAAATTAATAAAGGACTTGTCAAAAACTTGTCAAAAACTTGTCAAAAACTGTCTCTTGTGTTTTTTAACCTTTTTGACACTTTTTTTGTGAAATGGTAGGGGCACATTTGTACCCCATTACCAATTCACACGGGGGGGCAGGATCTGGGGGTCCCCTTGTTAAAGGGGGCTTCCAGATTCCAATAGGCCCCCCGCCCGCAGACCCCCACAACCACTGGGCAAGGGTTGTGGGGATGAGGCCCTTGACCCCATTAACATGGGGACAGGGTGCTTTGGGGGGCTACCCCAAAGCACCCTCCCAATGTTGAGGGCATGTGGCCTGGTATGGTTCAGGAGGGGGAGGGCGCTCTCTCATCCCCCCCTCTTTTCCTGCGGCCTGCCAGGTTGCGTGCTCGGATAAGGGTCTGGTATGGATTTTTGGGGGGCCCCCACGCCATTTTTTTCTTTAATTTTGGCGCGGGGTTCCCCTAATATCCATACCAGACCTGAAGGGCCTGGTATGGAATTTAGGGGGACCCCCACACTTTTTTTTTCAATCTTGGTTTGGGGTTCCCCTGTGGGGAAATTCCATGCCGTTTTTATCAATTAACTTTTATGTGTATTGCCGAACCTACAATTCATTATAGCCGGCTCTAGCGATAGTAGTTTTACATGACTTTTTTTCCTTTAGAAATGTCATTTTGCTGTCAGACTGTTCTAAACACGGGAAACATGCACCCCTTTACAGGCATACTATAGACACCCCCCAGGTACGAAATGTAAAGGAATATTATCTTCAGTCCCTGGCAGTGGGTGGGTCATAAATGCTGCAGAGAGCGGCACCAATAATGAAGGGGTACAGCATGTATGCTCCTGTGAACCATGGATGACATACCTCCAGGGGGAGTGAAGTGGGGGTGGGGGATTTTGAAACCCTGAGTTCACAAAAGTTGATTATATGGCACTGGACATCATTTATTCTGAAATAATGGTGTCATCTACTGGCAGAACATAGTTACTGCAGGGGACAATTTCAGGGAGAGGGGATTTTAGCCAGAGATGCTTATTTTTAATTTAACGACTTCACCTCCGGAAGGTTTTACCCCCTTCATGACCAGGGCATTTTTGCTATTCAGCACTGCGCTATTTTAACTGGCAATTGCTCTGTCATGCAATGCTGTACAAAAATTCTAAACACGGGAAACATGCGCCCCTTTACAGGCATACTATAGACACCCCCCAGGTACGAAATTTAAAGGAATATTTCACTTTTATTGCTTCACTTTAAACATTATTAAAATCACTGCTCCCGAAAAAACTGCCATTTTTAAAACTTTTTTTTGCATTGATCCATGTTCCCTGGGGCAGGACCCGGGTCCCCAAACACTTTTTATGACAATACCATGCATATAAGCCTTTAAAATTAGCACTTTTGATTTCTCCCATAGACCTTTAAAGGGTGCTCCGCGGCTTTCGAATTTGCCGCTAACACCCCAAATTGTTCGCTGTTCGGCAAACAGGTGAACAGCCAATGTTCGAGTCGAACTGATGTGCGACCCGAACATAAAGCTCATCCGGTTCGAGCTACAGTGTTCACTTTATGCAGACTTACCTTTTATAAGAGATTGATGTTTCTTTGCTTGCAAAAGGCTAAAATTGGGGAGGAGATGGTGGGCTGGGTAAGATGTATCTTTTTGCCACTGTAGAATATTGGGGGACATGTTCTGTGTGTATCTTGGAGTGCAGATCCACAGTAACCTGAGATGAACCTCCATTCTTATAATTACAGGTTCTCTTTCTAGTGATGTTCAGAGCATTCTGGGAGCTGTGAGGAACCTGGAACAAGTTCAGAAATTGAACCGTAAGATTGTCTTATTCCATTCTCTGGAACACTTACCCATCAAACCACCATTTGCCACAATGTAGAAAATAATAGAATAGATACTGTATATCTCTATAAACTATTCTCTCTGGCACATTTTTGTGACCGTAAATGTGTATAAAGGTCAGTCTTCCTTTAGCCGGTATATACAGGCAACAGTACAGATAGGAATACATTGAACCCTTAAATCCAGTTTACCCTCACCCCTACTCTTCGGATACCAACCCCATTTGGAGCACCCCAAGATTTATTCTTTGAAAAAAAAAGCATCTATACCTCTTTTCTAAGGGTCTTCTCTCTAGCCACTTGACAGCAGAGCAACTGTTAGAAATCACGGGGCCCCATATAGCTTACCCGACAGGGCCCCATTCCCCATCCAAAAGTGACCAAGGACATAGATTTATCAGTCCCTTTCTCTGTAGCCTCGGTTGCACAGATGAATGAATAGGAAGCACTCCAAGGCTTCTTGCTCATTCACAAACTGAAGCATAGTAAACAGTTTGCTATGCTTCTGTGAAGAATGGACACAGGAGTGATTGGTACTGATCACTCACTGTGTTCATTCAGTAAAGGAAGGGGCCAGTAAATGACATATTTACCAGCCCCTTCTCCCACTTTCCATCTTGAAACATCCCCCTCTGTGCCCACAGTAGCTTCCGGCAGAAGAGGAGAGGAGGGAAGCTGGCAGCGCTGCAGGGGAAAGGGACACACAGGGGTTCCAGACAGCAGATAGATGGAGCGTATGTGTAGGGGGAGAGAAGAGGATAAGCTGGCAGCCCTGCAGGTGGGAGGCAGAAGAGGATTGGTTTCTGTAATAAAACAGTAAAGCCAGACCTCCTGCTCAACAGGTGCCCGGGCCCTCCTGTTGAACTTAAGGGGCCCGGGCCCAGTACAGGAGGGCTGGCTGTACTGCCTTATCAGCAGCCCTGCTTCACAGCACAGGTCATCTTCAGTCCCTGGCAGTGGGTGGGTCCTAAATGCTGCAGAGAGCGGCACCAATAATGAAGGGGTACAGCATGCATGCTCCTGTAAACCATGGATGACATAACTCCAGGGGGAGTGAGGTGGGGGTGGAGGTCTTTGACATCCTGAGTTCACAAAAGTTGATTACAGTGGGGACGGAAAGTATTCAGAACCCCTTAAATTTTTCACTCTTTGTTATATTGCAGCCATTTGCTAAAATCATTTAAGTTATTTTTTTTCCTCATTAATGTACACACAGCACTCCATATTGACAGAAAAACACAGAATTGTTGACATTTTTGCAGATTTATTAAAAAAGAAAAACTGAAATATCACATGGTCCTAAGTATTCAGACCCTTTGCTGTGACACTCATATATTTAACTCAGGTGCTGTCCATTTCTTCTGATCACCCTTGAGATGGTTCTACACCTTCATTTGAGTCCAGCTGTGTTTGATTATACTGATTGGACTTGATTAGGAAAGCCACACACCTGTCTATATAAGACCTTACAGCTCACAGTGCATGTCAGAGCAAATGAGAATCATGAGGTCAAAGGAACTGCCTGAAGAGCTCAGAGACAGAATTGTGGCAAGGCACAGATCTGGCCAAGGTTACAAAAAAAATCTGCTGCACTTAAGGTTCCTAAGAGCACAGTGGCCTCCATAATCCTTAAATGGAAGATGTTTGGGACGACTAGAACCCTTCCTAGAGCTGGCCATCCGGCCAAACTGAGCTATCAGGGGAGAAGAGCCTCGATGAGAGAGGTAAAGAAGAACCCAAAGATCACTGTGGCTGAGCTCCAGAGATGCAGTCGGGAGATGGGAGAAAGTTGTAGAAAGTCAATCATCACTGCAGCCCTCCACCAGTCGGGGCTTTATGGCAGAGTGGCCCGACGGAAGCCTCTCCTCAGTGCAAGACACATGAAAGCCCGCATGGAGTTTGCTAAAAACACCTGAAGGACTCCAAGATGGTGAGAAATAAGATTCTCTGGTCTGATGAGACCAAGATAGAACTTTTTGGTCTTAATTCTAAGCGGTATGTGTGGAAAAAAACCAGGCACTGCTCATCACCTCTCCAATACAGTCCCAACAGTGAAGCATGGTGGTGGCAGCATCATGCTGTGGGGGTGTTTTTCAGCTGCAGGGACAGGACGACTGGTTGCAATCGAGGGAAAGATGAATGTGGCCAAGTACAGGGATATCCTGGACGAAATCCTTCTCCAGAGTGCTCAGGACCTCAGACTGGGCCGAAGGTTTACCTTCCAACAAGACAATGACAATAAGCAAACACCTAAAATAACGAAGGAGTGGCTTCACAACAACTCCGTGACTGTTCTTGAATGGCCATGCCAGAGCCCTGACTTAAACCCAATTGAGCATCTCTGGAGAGACCTAAAAATGGCCGTCCACCAACGTTTACCATCCAACCTGACAGAACTGGAGAGGATCTGCAAGGAGGAATGGCAGAGGATCCCCAAATCCAGGTGTGAAAAACTTGTTGCATCTTTCCCAAAAAAGACTCATGGCTGTATTAGATCGGAAGGGGGCTTCTACTAAATACTGAGCAAAGGGTCTGAATACTTAGGACCATCTGATATTTCAGTTTTTCTTTTTTAATAAATCTTCAAAAATGTCAACAATTCTGGACATCATTTATTCTGAAATAATGGTGTCATCTACTGGCAGAACATAGTTACGGCAGGGGACAATTTCAGGGGGTGAGGATTTTAGCCAGAGATGCTTATTTTTAGTTTAACGACTTCACCTCCGGAAGGTTTTACCCCCTTCATGACCAGGGCATTTTTGCTATTCAGCACTATTTTAATTGGCAATTGCTCTGCCATGCAACGCTGTACCCAAATTAAATTTAAATCTTTATTTTTCACACAAATAGAGCTTTCTTTTTGGTGGTATTTGATCACCACTGTTTTTGTTATTTTTTGCTATATAAATAAAAAAAAATACCAACAATTAAAAAAAAAAAAAAAATTTTCTTAGTTTCTGTTTATTTGTTTGCAAAATTTAATTTCTTCATAAATTTAGACAAAAATGTATTCTGCTACATTTCTTTGGTAAAAATTACCCAAATCTGTGTACATTATTTAGTCTGTGTGAAAGCTATATAGCCTACAATCTATAATATATAGTAAAAAAATGCCGCGCTGGATCAATAAAATAAAGCAGCAGTGAACAGTGTGACAACACAAATATCAATAATAAAAATAAACTGCGCTAAATGTCCTTTAGTTGGTATTGACATAAATATTTGAGGTAAAAGTACAATAGTATAGTCCAAATATCGCTTTGAGTAAGAAAAAGCACTCCGGATCATCCAAATGGTACAACATGCATAGAAATGATTCACAATCCAAAGATCACGACCATGAATTGCCCTTACCAGAACGCCAAATATATTAAGCAGATGGCTTAAACCCAGCCGGGGCCTTTTGGGATAAGGACCGATCAGCTCTGTCAGAGTTCAGGCGTAGTTCCCTCAGTTCATTACCGAAAGAGAAACAAAAATGCTTGCCATAGTATAATATTGTTTTGCAACCAGGTATGAGCATGCACCTGAAACCAACACCCTAATGTGCATTTGGAACAAAGGTGATAACCCACCACCACAGCTGTAGAGTGTGCTTACCAACTCTAATGCCGCGTACACACGGTCGTACTTTTCGTCTACAAAAGTCCAACGGACGCTGACGGACTAAAGCTGGCTGGTAATCCGATCGTGTGTGGGCTTCTCCGGACTTTCAACGTACTTTTTTAGCCTCAAATCCGACGTACTTTAGATTTGAAACATGCTTCAAATCTTTACTTCGTAACTACGACGGACCCCGAAATCCGCTCGTCTGTGTGCTAGTCCGACGGACAAAAAGCCACGCTAGGGCACCTATTGGCTACTGGCTATCAACTTCCTTATTTTAGTCCGGTGTACGTCATCACGTAAGAATTCGACGGACTTTTGTGTGATCGTGTGTAGGCAAGTCCGTTCGTTAGAAAGTATGCCGCAAGTCCGCCGCAAGTCCGCCGAAAGTCTGCCGGAAGTCTGTCGGACAGGCTGTCTGACTTTTGTAGACGAAAAGTACGACCGTGTGTACGCGGCATAAGACTTTATATTCATTGGGCTCTATATCACTGCTACTACTAATTGAGAGGTAGTAGCTTAAAGTTGTTACTCTGCAAAAGAAAGTGCTGTTAGTGGCTGGATCTCCAGGATTTCCTGATACAGCCATCAATCTCCCAGTGATATAGAGCCCAATGAATATAAAGTCTAATAGGGCGTACACACGGTCGGACTTTGTTTGGACATTCCGACAACAAAATCCTAGGATTTTTTCAGACGGATGTTGGCTCAAACTTGTTTTGTCTACACACGGTCGCACAAAGTTGTCGGAAAATCCGATCGTTCTAAACGCGGTGACGTAAAACACGTACGTCGGGACTATAAATAGGGCAGTGGCCAATAGCTTTCATCTATTTATTTACTCTGAGCATGCGTGGCACTTTGTCCGTCGGATTTGTGTACACACGATCGGAATTTCCGACAACGGATTTTGTTGTCGGAAAATTTTATCTCCTGCTCTCCAACTTTGTATGTCGGAAAATCCGATGGAAAATGTCCGATGGAGCCCACACACGGTCGGAATTTCTGACAACACGCTCCGATCGGACATTTTCCTTCAGAAAATCCAACCGTGTGTACGGGGCATTAGAGTTGGTAAGCACACTCTACAGCTGTGGTGGTGGTGGGTTATCACCTTTGTTCCAAATCTATAATATATTAATTTGAAAATGAATCAATCCTGATGTAGTGGCAGCCTGTCCCATTTCTTGAGGCTCAAAAATGCCAGGACAGAACAAATAACCCCCAAATGACCCTTTTCTGGAAAGTAGACAGCCTGAGGTATTTAGTAAGAGGCAAGGCGAGTTTTTTGAAGTTGTCATTTTTTTGGTCCCAATCAGTGGCGGCCCGTGCACTGTGGGGGCACGGGCGCCCCCCCCCCCCCATCCATGCGCCCAGACCCTTTCAGGACGCCGGATGCATGGATTACTATGGCGGCGTGGTACATTTTGAAGCACCTGATTAGAGCCTGAGGCTCTAATGAGCTTCAAAATAGGGTGTGCTTGGGGCACGGAGAGTGCACCCTGATCCCACCCAATTGTGTGACGATAGCAAATTAATTGTCGCTATTTTCACACTAACCTTCCTCCCCACCAATCAGGAGTCAGACCTGCTTCCTGATTAGCCAAAGCGCCAGGCCACCCTATTGGATGCCTGGCGCTTAGGAAGAGGAGCGAGGAGACTCGCGCTGGAGCGGAGGTCACTGACGCTCTGAGAGGTAAGTCCCCTTGGCTGCTTAACCCCCACCCCCGCACGTGGATCGCGGCTCTGGCAGCAATCCGCGCCCTCAGGGGGGGTGGGGTGCAGCCAGAGCCGCAAACCCCGTGAGTGGGGGGGGGGGTCGGTGGGCACAGTGGCTGCATTTTATGGGCACAGGTGGCTGAATTTGATGGACAAGTGGCTGCATTTGATGGGCACAAGTGGCTGCATTTTATGGACACAGGTGGCTGAATTTGATGGACAAGTGGCTGCATTTGATGGGAAAGTGGCTGCATTTGATGGGCACAAGTGGCTGCATTTGATGGGCACAAGTGGCTGCGTTTGATGGGCACAAGTGGCTGCATTTGATGGACACAAGTGGCTGCGTTTGGGCACAAGTGGCTGCGTTTGATGGGCACAAGTGGCTGCGTTTGATGGGCACAAGTGGCTGTGTTTGATGGGCACAAGTGGCTGCATATGATGGGCAGAAGTGGCTGCATTTGATGGGCACAATGGCTGCATTTGATGGGCACAAGTGGCTGCATTTGATGGACAAGTGGCTGCATTTGATGGGCACAAGTGGCTGCATTTGATGGGAAAGTGGCTGCATTTGATGGGCACAGGTGGCTGCAATTGATGGGCACAGGTGGCTGCATTTGATGGGCACAGGTGGCTGCATTTGATGGGCACAAGTGGCTACATTTGCTGGGAAAGTGGCTGCATTTGTTGGCCACAGGTGGCTGCATTTGATGGGCACAAGTGGCGGCATTTGATGGACATAGGTGGCTGCATTTGATGGGCACAAGTGGCTGCGTTTGATGGGCACAAGTGGCTGTGTTTGATGGGCACAATGGCTGCGTTTGATGGGCCCAAGTAGCTGCATATGATGGACACTAGTGGCTGCATTTGATAGGCACAAGTGGCTGCATTTGATGGGCAAAATGGCTGCGTTTGATGGGCACAAGTGGCTGCATTTGATGGGCACAGGTGGCTGCATTTCATGGGCATCGGTAACTGCATATGATGGGCACAATTGGCTGCGTTTGATGGGCACAAGTGGCTGTGTTTGATGGGCACAAGTGGCTGCATTTGATGGACACAGTGAGGCTGCAATTGATGGGGGGGTTCAGTATTTTTCAGTTTGTTTGCGCCCCCCCAAAAAAATTTGAGCACCAGCTGCCACTGGTCCCAATTGTTTGGAAAATTAAAAAATTAAATAAAAACATTTTTTTTTCACATTTTTTTTTTTTTTTTACTGTCACCAGTACAGCGTCATCATATGACTGGTGTGTCGGTGATCAGAGACAGTATGTATGTAAAAAAAATGTAATAGATTATCTTTATTACATTTTTTTTAAACTTTACTTTTAATTCTATCAACAGAGTAGTTCAGTGTTGCCTTAGTGACATTGTACTACTCTTTGAGGGGGGGGGGGGGGTTGATCAGGGATTTTTTTTTAAGCTGTTATTGCTTATAGCAGTGATTAACACTGTTTTTAAAGCAATATTTTTAACTGTCATGATTGACTTTCATCCAAGACAGCTTACTATTGTAATGCTGTGATTGGCTACAGCTAATCAAATTGTACAGGGTGCCAGGGTACCATGTGATATCTGCAGGCCAATCGCAGCATTACAGTAGTAAGCAAGCTGTCATGAATGAAAGCCATTCATGACAGTTCTGCTTATGTAAAATGATGTGATCGCTGTGATTGGTCATAGCGATCACATGATGAGTGGTCAGGTACCAAGCACCATGTCCACTGGACACAGCGGTCACGGGGCCATTCCGCTGCATGCCAAAGGGGGCGCACCAGTGCACATGTGCTGAGCGATATATCGGTAAGTCCTTTAGCCTGGAGCTGCCGCCCGCTTGCAGTAGAAGTACTGTGGGCATCCAGCAAGTGGTTACGTTTATCTGGACACTATTTCATAAGAATACTGAGTTGGACTTTAAAACCGACCTATTATCAAATGAGGTTCTCATTGCTCAGTCCAGCATGGTCCATATTGATCAGAAATGGTAACCTAAGCCTGGAAATAATGACCTGCCTTGGAGAATCCACTATGGTCACATGAATAAATGCCCACGATCAGACTAACTGATCGTTCTCTTTAACAGAGATCGGGTGACCCCAAATGGGGGGTGGGAAGGGTAGTGGCTGCATCTTGATAGAATTATGTAGAGTACAGAGGGGTGCATAATGATAAACCCAATGATACTAAATAATATTGGTTCTCTCTTTATCTCAGATTCCGACATGATGACCACAGTCACAGATATTTAGATCGACTTCTTAATGAAGCAAATTTCAACTTATAAAGACATTGGTAATTATATATTTCTCAATGTTTATTACAGTGGTTTTGATAGCCTTTATCTACTATAAATCTTCTAACCACCTACTGTAGCCAGACCCAGATGGATTTACAAAAAATGGGTGAGTTTTTTTCTGAAATATTTATATGATGGCAGCCCTGGTCAGTGTTTGAATGTATGGAGAATATAGCTTAATAGATACAATAGAAAATGTACTCAGTATAGGCAAGGGTTTCCACCATCCCTTCTATATACAAATATACAAACATTTCCTCTCATGGGATTTTAAGGACAGCCAAACAAGAACAAACACTGCCATAAAAAGTTAAATTTTATTACGAATGTTAAAATACCAAGATCCATTAAGTTCTTTACAGACACTCAAACACTATTTTTGCCAAAAGTATTGGGACACCCGTCTTTACACCAGTGTTTCTCAACTCACGTCCTCAAGACCCACTAATAGGGATGGGCCGAATGGACCCCTGTTCGGTTCGCACCAGAACTTTCATACACCGCAAAATTTCGGACCCGAATAACGAACCTCATTAAAGTCAATGGGACCCGATCGTCAAAAACCAAAAGTGCCCATTTTGAAGGATTATATGCAAGTAATTGGGCATACAATGGTTATAGAAGTCCGGGTCCTGCTCTGGGGGACATGTATCAATAAAAAAAGTTTCTGAAAAAGCATAATTTTTAAATGAGCAGTGATTTTTTGATTTTTAAAGTGAAAGCATAAAAATGAAAAATTTCAATATAGTGCCTGGGGGTTCCCCTTAGTCTACCTGTAATGTAGCAGATCTGTACCATGTCTAGAATCTGCTGCAGCAAAAATTGCAAATATAAAGCCAAAAAAATGTAATTTTCCCTGCAAGGTGCCTTTATTTTGCTCAGCAACAGCTGGAAAGCCAGTGTGTATGATGAGGCCACAATGTAGTGCACTGGGAACAAGATTAGAGATTTTTTGGATACATTCTGGTGTCACTTTGACTTTGGATAGAAGTAACGGGTGCATAAAAATTGGTCTTTGGGTGTCGGTGGGGCCTTCCCACCGTAACCCTATAGAAGTTCTCTTGATGAAAGCAGGAATTGGCCTTGCTGTAAAAAATTGCAATGATATGCACCCGTCAGACAGGTGCAGAAAAATTACTCTTTGGGTGTCGGTGGCGCCTTCCAACTGTAACCCTATAGAGATGCACTTGATGAAGGGAAAAAAATTGCAATGATATGCACCTGTCAAACGGGTGCTGAAAAATTGGTCTTTGGGTGGTAATTGTGCCCATGAAACCTATACCAAAAACATTCTTCCAGATTACATGATTGAACATCCTCAAAGCTAGGCAACCTCGAAGTCCTGCAGAGATTCCACATCCCAAAAAGACTTAATCAGTGACATCGGCATCAGGGGCATCGTAGCTGGTAATCCAGGACTGATTCATTTTTATAAAGGCAAAAGGTCCACGGAGACTGTGGACAGACTCATTCTATGATCAGTAACGAAACCTCCTGCAGCACTGAATGCCCGTTCTGAAAGCACGCTGGATGCAGGGCATCCCAACGGCTGACATTAAAGAGAGATCACGGCTCCTCCCACAGAAGACATCCATCGGAGCTGGAAAGCCACCAAGACTCGTGTGACCGGCCTGAAGAAAAATCGGTATTTATAACACTCGTTTTTTTAAAGCCACTTACATAGTGTGCTATGCCAGCCTCTAATAGAGGGGCTGGCATAGTCTTATAAATATGGGTTCACAAACACTTTAAGATTTCCCTTTACTGGAACTAAGGGGCCAAGCCCAACCCCTGAAAAACAACCCCCACACCATAATCCCCCGTCCACCAAATGATTTGGAGGGGTGACCCAATGCTATTGGCAATATAGTGTGGATGAGTGAGTTTGGGGTGGAGGAACTTGACTGACCTGGACAGAGTCCTGATCTCAACCTGATAGAACACCTTTGGAATGAATAGATAGATGGACCAGTATATAATATTGGGATAGACACGTAGCACCCTCCTAGATAGGTACTAGGAGTAGATAGATTTAGCATCGCTCACTGTAGTCAGTGAGGCTGTATTCTTGTGTTCGGTAAATTTTAGCTTTGTCTCACTGTAATCAAATAGGCTGCAATTCTGGGTTAGGCAAATTTAGCTCTAGAAGTGAAAAAATGCAGCGCTGAGAAGAGTATGACCACCCCAAAGAAAACCCCTTAGGGTGGGTATTCACAAATGAAATGGTGAATAGCAATATGAATATGCAATTAATACAATATATTAAACGTGTTCAGTGCATGAGTAAAAACAATAAATAGACTTATGTGAACACAGCACAACCGCATGAACCAAAAGGCAATGATGTAGTCCATATAATAATTGCACATGAGATGTGGTCTGACCAAGGCTGATCAGCATTGAAATCTATCTATTGTAATCTTATTGGAAGGTCCATAAAATAATTCAATGAAAGGTATATAGTCTCTCAAACATATTAATGAGATGCAATCATTCTTATGAAGAGAATAAGCTGGTATACGATATAGGGAGTGACTTTCACACACAGCAATCTGGGATGTGTATCCAACACCAAGGAAGGGTGGGGGATGGGTACTCTTACCCCAAAACGTGGACACACACGCCAGTGGCGGTGGGTCAATCAAGCGTGAAAAGATTCTCCAAAACGAGCTCTCCAACCAGGACGCCTGCAGGTAAGATTGTACAAGCAGCATCCACGTCCAGATCGATAATGAGTTGTCACCGTAGGGGCTCCAATTAGAAGATGTTAGTGGTCATCCCAAAAGCAGCATCAATCATGGGAAAAAGAAAAGAAAAAAAGGCCTTCACATAGTGCAGGTAAATCCGAGATAAAAAGGTATTTAAATAAAATAGGTAAAAAAAACGTACAAACCATCAATCAAGATGCGTACTAAGCGTGATCGCGAACAACAGATAAAAAATCGTGCTATGTAGAGCCAAGAAGGCTATGTAACCGACATGTTTCGTACTATGGTACTTCTACTGGGGCATCATGCCCTAGATAATTCTGGACCATAGGTAATATATACATAGCAATGTAAATGGGTAGCATGAATATTCATACTGCTTTCGCTAATCTTGTGGGCCCTTGCGCAGGTGAATGCTGGTTAAGGGTATAAATAGTTTGAGCTCTAGAGCATTAATGTCTTATCCTGAAACGGGGGATGTCCAGCCTGGAGGGCATGCTGCCCTCCCAGGCAACCTTGCCATGTGCTTGCTGCTTGTGAGTCCTCAGCTGGGCTAACGGACCGAGGAACTGTCTGGTTTGGATCTGGTCTGGGACTACTTTCAGACATTGGGAGGAGGCATTCATTCATCTGAGGGCTAGTGAGTACAGGCCGAGTGAAAGATCCTAGAGACTGAGCCTATGGGCTGCTGCCAAACCACCACTTTGGTGCTTGAGAGTCAGCCAAGAGTGTAGGGAAAAGGTGGTATCCTGTAAAGCTTTTTCCATTCTATTTTGTGCTCAGGGACTTTGCTCAAGTTGCTGAAACAAGTTTTAACCTTTCATCTGCTTCAACTAAGCCAAGTCCATTACTGGCCCCTGCAAGGACTGTTCTAAAATTGCTGCAGAAGAAGAAAAGTAAAAGTGTCCTCATCTGTACATAATTCTTTTTTGGAGCATGCCACTCTTCCCCAATCCCTATCCAAGGTACTCCAAAAATAAAAACACCAAAAAAAAGGACACCCCTGGACTGCTTACTGAGCCAAAGAGTGACTCGATTCGTTATTTTCATAATTTTGCTTGGGTAAATTTGTTTAATTCGTTTTTGGAGTCCGTTTCATTTATTTGTATGCCAATTGATTCAAATTTTCTGAATTTGAATCGATTCAAATCGTTTTCGAATTGGAATAGTTTTCCAATTTCCACAGAGAATAAAATAGAATAGAAAATCAAGGAGTAGAATAGAAAAAAAATAGAATAGAAAATAAAAGAATAGAATATAATAGAGTAAAACAGAACAAAATAGAACAGAGAATAAAAGAATGGAATGGAATATAAAAATAATAGAAATAAATAGAAAGAATATAACCATCTTCTGAAAATGGAAATCGAATAGAAAAGAATAGAAAAAAAAATTGAATAGAAATGATATAACCATTTCCCAAAATTCTAATAGAATCAATTCAAATTTGAATAGAATAGAAAATAATATATTAAAATAAAATATTAAATAACAGAACATTATAGAAAAAAAAAATCTAATAGAAACGATATAACCATTTCCCAAAATTCTAATAGAATCAATTCAAATTTGAATAGAAAAGAATATATTAAAATAAAATATAAAATAACAGAACAGTATAGAAAAAAAAAAACAGAATAGGATAGAAAGAATATAGCCATCGTCCTATTCTAATCTATTCTTTTCCAATTTCAAATTGATTCTATTTGAATTTTGGGAAATGCTTATATTTTTTCTATTCCATTCTATTGTTTTTTTAATTCTATTCTTTTTTTTTTTTTTTTTTTTGTTCAATATGTTTTTTATTTTAAAAATACACCATAATACAAGATAAAGATCAATCAAATAGATGGCCCAACATAGGCCTAGAAATCAAGAATTACATATATTTATGAGCATAGATCATTTATGTTTGATAACAAGGAACCTCTTCTGGAGAAAAGCTTTTGGATCTCTACAGAGGGTTTAGACCCTCTATTCTTTTTCTATTTGTCTATTTGTCTATTCTATTATATTCTTTTCTATTCAAATTACAATTTATTCTGTTTGAAATTCGAATTTCAAAAGATGGTTATATTCTTTCTATTCCATTCTTTTTTTTTTTTTTATACTATGCTGTTATTTTCTATTATATTCTAATTTATTGTTTTCTATTCTTTTCTAATTTGAATTGATTCTATTTGACTTTTGGGAAATGGTTATATTCTATTTCATTGTTTTTTTTTAAATTCTATTCTTTTCTATTCCATTATAGTATATTCTATTCTTTTTTTTTCTATTCTATTCTTTCCTATTCAATTATTTTCTCATGTATTCAAATTAAAATGTATTCTATTTTGAAATGTAGAAGATGGTTATATTCTATTTTATTCGATTATTTTTTTATTCTATTCTAATCTTTTATTTACTATTCTATTTTGTTCTGTTTTACTTTATTCTATTCTATTCTTTTATATTCTGTTATATTCTTTTTTAGTCTGTTATATATTTTTTTCTATTCTATACTTTTATTTTCTATTTTATTCTCTTTGGAAATTGGACAACTATTTGTATTAGAAAAATATTCAAATCGATAAAAATTAGAATTTCGTCCGAATTTTTTTTTTCATTATTTCGGATTTGTTTAAATTCGGTACTTCGGATACACCACAATTTCTGAAAAAAAACAAAAATTTGTCCAACTTTAAATTCGGAACAAAACAAACTGCACGTGTCTAGTAGATGTATAGATAGATCTGGCAGAAATTAACTGACTTTCTGTGTATTTCAGTTTTTCTTTACAGCAACGTTCAGAGAATGTTGGGAGTTTTGGGGAAAGTGACAGAAGAGGTCCAGAAAATGAAAAGTACGTTTATCCTGTCCTTCCTGATCCCCCTGAATTTTCTGATTTTTTTTTTTTTTTTACTATAAGGTGTGGTATCTGCACTTTAAGGTTACAGTGGTCAATTCCAGCAGGTAAGGTTTAGCTTACTATACAAAGTAGCATTTGAGTTGGGAGGAGCCAAATGAATGGGGAGGGGCCAGGGTCAAATGTAATGGTATTGTGTGTAACTGTGACTAGTCAATTCTGTAGCACAGCCCCCTCCTTCTTTGTCCATCATCTCCCTCTCCTAGTTACATAGTTACATAGTAAGCGAGGTTGGAAAAAAGACACAAGTCCATCAAGTCCAACCTGTGTCCTCATCTGGAAGTTTCTAATTG
Organism: Lithobates septentrionalis; assembly: GCA_037952835.1. Taxonomy (NCBI): domain Eukaryota; kingdom Metazoa; phylum Chordata; class Amphibia; order Anura; family Ranidae; genus Lithobates; species Lithobates septentrionalis. The sequence continues at coordinate 1,822,957 of JBBDGP010000853.1, forward strand.
TCATCTTTGCTGGCCCAGCTCCTCTGCCACACCCCACATAACCTTTATGTAGCTGCATTGGAAGCAGTAAACAGGCCATGCTTTAGGAATTTTCATTAGGCCCTTTACACACGGGGCAGGCTCCACTGGAGTCCACCTGTTCAGCATGGAATCTGTCCACTGATCACCAATGAGCAGGTAGGTGGCTTGTCCACTCCGCTTATGCAGAGCAGATATGGACATCTCCTCTATGGGTGGACGGATGTAAGCAGACTACCTGTCCATTTAGCTATCCGATACACCAGATGGATAGAGAATGGATCCCCATCTGTCTGTTTTTAGGGGATAGGATTGGATCAGATGTCGGTGGGTGTAAAGGGACACCTGAAGGGTTTGATTGTGTCTGCCTGAAAAACTAACAGGCGGAACCAATCAGTCCACTAGTGTGAAAGGGACCTTAGATAAAAAAATCTTTCATAATCTCCAAACTATGGACATCGATTTAAACCACCCGTGCAAAGTGAAGGGAATCCTGAAAACATGACCAAAGTATTTTGGGGCTTCTGACATCACATCCAAGATGGCGGCACCCGGCAGGGGACTAGGGGCCTATGGATGTCACACAAGGGAGACTTTTATGGGTAAATAACATGCATAAAATACATGAAATACGCATAATATATTATGGGAAGATTGTTGTTAAAATTAGTGGTCTGGTGACAGGGTCTAGTAAAGTCTTTAGTGCCTCCATCTAAAGAGATCTTATGGCTACAAGGGGGACTCCTCCTATAGGATTATATCTTCTCCAGGTCCATCATTTACATTTTCTTGCATCATGGAAGGAATGTAGGTCCAGACTTGACTACAGATTGTCTATTTATTCCAACTCGATAGAAGAAGGGTAGGACAGAAGGAGGTAGAACACAGAAAACTCTTGGGGACTCCTACAGCTCCTCCTGCTGTATGGGTATTGCTACCCTGGAGCATCTCACAGCTTCATCTGGAGAACAACAGACTAAAAAAGGCTGCAGTGTTCCTCCATTCCGGTGATGAATCTAACATAGGACAGAATTGGTATCATGTGGCCTCCAGGCACATGGCTTTCATACAGAAGATGATACATAGGCCCAGACTCCTGCCCTAGGATCTACAACCAGGAACACAGTCTTCTTACAGGAATCCTATCCCTAGAGGGAACCTCTCTACCTCAATGGGAGGAGGGAAAAGGGTCCTTCCAAAAACATTGCCTCCATGTTTGGTCAAAGCCAGGGCTAACCAACTGAGGACAAGCTCACCAGGATATGGACAGCTGACTGAACAGATGGGATTCTCTGTACTCACCGCTGACTCAGGACTCTAAGCCCGGGTTCACACCATAATTCGCTGCGGACCGCACAGGAGCGCTGTGCGTCCCTGTTCACCGTTTCGGGGACGAATCGGGGCCGATTCTATGCCTGAATTCGGCCCTGAAACGCAGCCAAAGACGCACAGCGTTTTTGTGCAGTGCGCACCGCAGCCGCCCCGGAGATATGTGAACCGGCTCCATAGGGAGCCAGTCACATTCCCTGCTATGCGAATTAGATGTGCGGAAACGCACATCTAATTCGCATAGGTGTGAACCCGGGCTAAAGCCTTCCCAACAGAATGACTGAAAGTTTATGTGATACAGATTTTCTCTGAGTTCAAAAGCAAAATTAAACAAAATACAGCAAGACTGCTAGTGAACATATGCCTACATAGGGAAGAGTAACTTTATTTACTGGGGTACAGAGAGGGTATCTCATTCAGTTTAAATAATACATCTGGTTTAGGCCAAAAAGAAGGAAGTAAGGGACCAAAAACACAATTCTATTCTATTCTATTGTTTTTTTAATTCTATTCTTTTTCTATTTGTCTATTCTATTATATTCTTTTCTATTCAAATTACAATTTATTCTGTTTGAAATTCGAATTTCAAAAGATGGTTATATTCTTTCTATTCCATTCTTTTTTTTTTTTTTCTATACTATGCTGTTATTTTCTATTCTATTCTAATTTATTGTTTTCTATTCTATTCTAATTTGAATTGATTCTATTTGACTTTTGGGAAATGGTTATATTCTATTTCATTGTTTTTTTTAATTCTATTATTTTCTATTACATTATAGTATATTCTATTCTTTTTTTTTCTATTCTATTCTTTTCTATTTAATTATTTTCTCATGTATTCAAATTAAAATGTATTCTATTTTGAAATGTAGAAGATTTTTGATGTTTAGGCCAAAAAGAAGGATGTAAGGGACCAAAAACACAAGTTTAACCAGTGTGTTCTAGAGAATGAAATTCCCATAATTCCCTCTATCTTTTCTATTGGTGAGCTCTCTACACGGAGTTCCTTCCTGGCATGTACACCTGCTGTGACCATTAAAAGGGTTTCTACTATCCCTGCACTAAGTTTCAAGGTCTAAACAGCTGCTATGCCCATTATGAGGGTTTCCCACCATCCATGCGATTAGTTCCCAGGTCTGCACACCCGTTGTGCCTATTCTGAGGGGCTCTAATCATCTCTACACCGAGTTGCTGTGGCCATTATGAGTAGTTACAGTATCACAATCCCTGCAATGATTTTCAAGCTCTGTACACCAGCTGTGTCAATTATAAGGTGCTTCTAACATCCCTGTGCTGAGTTCTCGGGTCTGTACACCTGCTATGCCCATTATGAGGGACTCCCACCATCCATGTGCTGAGTTCCTGGGTCTGTGCACCTGCTATGCCCATTGTGAGGGGTTCCCACTATCCATGCACTGAGCTCCTGGGTCTGTACACCTGCTATGCCCATTATGAGGGGTTCCCACCATCCCTGTGTTGAGTTCCTGGGTCTGTACACCTTCTGTGCCTATTATGAGGGGCTCTCACCATCCCTGTGCTGAGTTCCTGGGTCTGTACACCTTCTGTGCCTATTATGAGGGGCTCTCGCCATCCATGCACTGAGTTCCCAGGTGTGTGCACCTGCTGTGACCATTATGAAGGTTTTCCATCATCTCTGCACTGAGCTTGTGGGTCTTCACACCTACCCATTATGATGAGTCCCTTTCTGCTGGGACATACAAAGTTGGTTGGTGACACACAAAGTTCTCAGGTGGACAGGAGCAAGGTTTGGACTTATAGCAAGAAGATCCCCCTAGTTGAGAATCAAATACATAAAATACATACAAGACATAAAAGAAGCCAGGAGGTTACAACTGGAGATGTAATGCTATTTATCAATGATTCCCTTTCACTACAATTTTACTATCATAGTCCATCTGAGCTACTATAATGAATACAATGTGGCATGACCCTTGTAATCCTCTTTTCTTGCTCCCTCAGGCTCTCTTAATCTAATGCCGCGTACACACGGTCGTACTTTTCGTCTACAAAAGTCCAACGGACGCTGACGGACTAAAGCTGGCTGGTAATCCGATCGTGTGTGGGCTTCTCCGGACTTTCAACTGACTTTTTTAGCCTCAAATCCGACGTACTTTAGATTTGAAACATGCTTTAAAACTTTACTTCGTAACTACGACGGACCCCGAAATCCGCTCGTCTGTGTGCTAGTCCGACGGACAAAAAGCCACGCTAGGGCACCTATTGGCTACTGGCTATGAACTTCCTTATTTTAGTCCGGTGTACGTCATCACGTACGAATCCGACCGACTTTTGTGTGGTCGTGTGTAGGCAAGTCCGTTCGTTAGAAAGTAGGCCGCAAGTCCGCCGCAAGTCCACCGAAAGTCTGCCGGAAGTCTGTCGGACAGGCTGTCTGACTTTTGTAGACGAAAAGTACGACCGTGTGTACGCGGCATAACATGCAGTGAGGGGTGGACACACTATGGACTCAGCTGTTACTACATGTCCTTGGATGCACAACCATGGAATGTTTCCAAGAAAGCCTGTGAGGACATGAATGCCCAACTGGTGGTCATTAATGGCGAGGGGGAGATGGTAAGAATGATGAATTAATCCTGATCATATCCTATATCTACCCCTCATATATGTCATTTGCTGAAAATAAGGACTTGGGGTCTCATGTTTAAAGGGTATGGATTCATGTGACTTGCAAATTTGATGCATTTAATGCGGTACTATCTTGCATTTCCAGTTAGATACACTATATTGCCAAAAGTATTGCGATGCCTGCCTTTACACACACATGAACTTTAATGGCATCCCAGTCTTAGTCCCTAGGGTTCAATATTGAGTTGGCCCACACTTTGCAGCTATAACAGCTTCAACTCTTCTGGGAAGACCGTCCACAAGGTTTAGGAGTGTGTCTATGGGAATGTTTGACCATTCTTCCAGAAGTGCATTTGTGAGGTCAGGCACTGATGTTGGACGAGAAGATCTGACTGACTCGCATGCTGCCCATTTACATTATTCCACACTGAAAGTCCAGAATTATCTAGGTAACCCTGGAGATACAGAGTGAGAGCAATCAAATCTGCAGCCTATTGAGTCATAGAGCAAAAACTAAACAATCACATGCAGCTACACTGGTTACAGTGAGCTAGAGCTAAATTTGCCTAACCCAGAATTTCAGCCTAATTGATTACAGTGAGACAAAGCTAAAATTTACCAAACACAAAAATACAGCCTCAGTGACTACAGTGAGCAATGCTAAATCTATCTACTCCTAGTACCTATCTAGGAGGGTGCCATGTATCTATCCCATTATTATATACTGATCCATCTATCTATTCATTCCAAAGGTGTTCTATCGGGTTGAGGTCAGGACTCTGTGCAGGCCAGTCAAGTTCCTCCACCCCAAACTCGCTCATCCATGTCTTTATGGACCTTGCTTTGTGCACTGGTCCAAATCATTTGGTGGATGGGGGATTATGGTGGGGGGTTGTTTTTCAGGGGTTGGGCTTGGCCCCTTAGTTCCAGTGAAGGGAACTCTTAAGGCGTCAGCATACCAAGACATTTTGGACAATTTCATGCTCCCAACTCTGTGGGAACAGTTTAGGGACTGTCCCTTCTTGTTCCAACATGACTGCACACCAGTGTACAAAGCAAGGTCCATAAAGACATGGATGAGCGACTTTGGGGTGGAGGAACTCGACTGGCCTGCACAGAGTTCTGACCTCAACCCGATAGAACACCTTAGGAATGAATTAGAGCGGAGACTGCGAGCCAGGCCTTCTTGTCCAACATCTGTGCTGACCTCACAAATGGGCTTCCCATAGACACACTCCTAAACCTTTTGGACAACCAGAAGAGTTGAAGCTGTTATAGCTGCAAAGGGTGGGACAACTCAATATTGAACCCTACGGACCAAGACTGGGATGCCATTAAAGTTCATGTCTGTGTAAAGGCAGGCGTCCCAATACTTTTGGTGACATAGTGTATATCTGAAAATTGACCAATCCTGATGTATTGACGGCCCATCTCATTTCTTGAGGTCCTTAAAATGCTAGGGCAGTAAAAATACCCCCCTCCCCCCACACCCACACACAAATGTCCCTTTTTGGGAAAGTAGAAAGTATAAGGTATTTAGTAAGAGTTTTTTGAAGTTGTCATTTTATTTTTGTCCCAAATTTTGAACAAATTTATTAAAATTTGGGATTTTTTCACAATTTTTTTTTTTTTTTACTGTCACCAGTACAGTACAGTGCCATCATATTACTGGTGTGGTGGTGATCAGGGATGTTGACTGGAGATTGTATGTTAAAAAATAACTAAATAAAAAATGTTTTATTATATTTTTTAAACATTTTTTTTCTTAACATAAACAGTAAATAACACCACACTTTCAGACAAGTCCTTTAATTAAAAAAAAAAAGTCTAATGATGTATATCCATAAATATTCACATCATCCAGGGAGGCCGATCCACTCTCGGCAAATTATATCTCTCAGCTCTTGTTGCTAAATGTAAACAAAGGGGTGGAGTCTCTTGGGTGATATTCGTTACGTTACCCTTTGTTTACATGGCTCGGGGATTCCCAGCCGGTAAGGCTCTGTTCACATCTTGGAATCCTGGATCGCGGGCAGAATTGCAGCGATTTTGCCCATAAACTGGGACGCCAAGGTGTGAATGGAGCCTAAATGTTTGGAGCCCAGTGAAGTCACTGGTTTCTAATTGATATTAACAACCATTGACAGGAAGGTGTCATATATAGTATCGTATATAGTAGCTGTAGAAAATACACTTCTATATATGATGTTGGGAGCCTGTTGAACCAGAAAAAAGTCCAGATTTTGATGAAAAGCTTGAACAGCCAACGTTAAGTCAAAACTCATGCCTAGTCCTTAGTTTTAAATTCCATGATTTTATGTTGGATTTCAACAGGCTGTCACAAGATTGTTACTCTAGAGTAGGGATGAGCCGAACACCCCCCGGTTCGGTTCGCAGCAGAACTTGCGAACAGGCAAAAAATTTGTTCGAACACGCGAACACCTTTAAAGTCTATGGTCACGAACATGAATAATCAAAAGTGCTAATTTTAAAGGTTTATATGCAAGTTATCGTCATAAAAAGTGTTTGGGGACCTGGGTCCTGCCCCAGGGGACATGAATCAATGCAAAAATCATTTTTAAAAATGGCCGTTTTTTCGGGAGCAGTGATTTTAATAATGCTTAAAGTGAACCAATAAAAGTGTAATATTCCTTTAAATTTCATACCTGGGGGGTCTCTATAGTATGCCTGTAAAGGGGCGCATGTTTCCGTGTTTAGAACAGTCTGAAAGCAAAATGACATTTCAGAGGAAAAAAAGTCATTTAAAACTATTTGCGGCTATAATGAATTGTCGGTCCGACAATACACATAAAAGTGCATTGATAAAAACAGCATGGGATTTCCCCACAGGGGAACCCCGAACCAAAATTAAAAAAAAAAATGGCATGGGGGTCCCCCTAAATTCCATACCAGGCCCTTCAGGTCGGGTATGGATATTAAGGGGAACCCCGCGCCAAAATAAAAAAAATGGCCCCCCAAAAATCCATACCAAACCCTTATCCGAGCACGCAACCTGACAGGCCGCAGGAAAAGAGGGGGGACGAGAGAGCGCCCCCCTCCTGAACCATTCCTGGCCACATGCCCTCAACATTGGGAGGGTGCTTTGAGGTAGCCCCCCAAAGCACCTTGTCCCCATGTTGATGAGGACAAGGGCCTCATCTCCACAACCCTTGGCCGGTGGTTTTGTGGGTCTACGGGTGGGGAGCTTATCGAAATCTGGGAGCCCCCTTTAACAAGGGGACCCCCAGATCCCGGCCCCCCTGTGTGAATTGGTAATGGGGTACAAATGTACCCCTACCATTTCACAAAAAAAAGTGTCAAAAAGGTTAAAAACACAAGAGACGATTTTTGACAAGTCCTTTATTAATTTCTTCTTCTTTCGGCTTCTTCTTCCATCAGCCCCCTTCTTTAACAAGCCCCCTTTAACAAACCCCCTTGTTAAAGGGGGCTTCCAGATTCCGATAAGCCCCCTGCCCGCAGACCCCCACAACCACCAGCCAAGGGTTGTGGGGATGAGGCCCTTGTCCTCATCAACATGGAGACAAGGTGCTTTTGGGGGCTACCTCAAAGCACCCTTCCAATGTTGAGGGCATGTGGCCTGGTACGGTTCAGGAGGGGGGGCGCTCTCTTGTCCCCCCCTCTTTTCCTGCAGCCTGCCAGGTTGCGTGCTCGGATAAGGGTCTGGTATGGATTTTTGGGGGTACCCCACGTCATTTTTTTAAAAAAAATTGGCGTGGAGTTCCCCTTAATATCCATACCAGACCTGAAGGGCCTGGTATGGAATTTAGGGGGACCCCACGCCATTTTTTTAAAAAAAATTTGGTTCGGGGGTTCCCCTGTGGGGAAATTGCATGCCGTTTTTAATCAACAAACTTTTATGTCTATTGTCGGACCGACAATTCATTATAGCGGCGAGTAGTTTTAAATGACTTTTTTTCCTTTGAAATGTAATTTTGTTGTCAGACTGTTCTAAACACGGGAAACATGCACCCCTTTACAGGCATACTATAGACACCCCCCAGGTATGAAATTTAAAGGAATATTACACTTTTATTGTTTCACTTTAAGCATTATTAAAATCACTCCTCCCCAAAAAACGGCCATTTTTAAAACTTCTTTTTGCATTGATACATGTCCCCTGGGGCAGGACCCAGGTCCCCAAACACTTTTTATGACAATACTATGCATATAAGCCTTTCAAATTAGCACTTTTGATTTCTCCCATAGACTTTTAAAGGGTGTTCCGCGGCTTTCGAATTTGCCTCTAACACAACAAATTGTTCGCTGTTCGGCGAACTGGCGAACAGCCGATGTTCGAGTCGAACATGAGTTGGACTCGAACTCGAAGCTCATCCCTACTCTAGAGTACAAGCATTCAACCTTGACCTTGCTGTCCATTTTTTAAGGCTGACCCCAGGGTTGTCCTGAGCCTGGAGATGGGTCGTACCATGTCTGTGTGTCAGGGGGAGGGTTATGTTGAGGGTTAATGTGTTCCTGGTGCCCCATTTTTCTATTCAGTCCAAAAATATACTGGTAGCTCAACTGGCATTTCACCAAATCAGCCAAAGCATGTGTGTGCGTGTGTGTGTGTACAATATGGTGTACAGTGAAAATTCACAGCATGTTTTTTTTTTATGAAGAATTTTGTGCGTGGACTTTCACAAGGTATCACAGACGCATGGATCAGTCTAACAGATGTGGATGGAACGTGGAGATGGGTGGATGGAACGCCTTATGACGTAACTCCAAAGTAAGACAATAAAACCCCAAATATCAAAGCCTTTCTCACACATCCCCAACACTAAGATCTGGCAAAATGATCTGGCACACTGATGGATCCTTGAGCTGAAGTACATCACCAAGGCTTTGATTCACTCCACCCAGAGCAATAATAAAAAAAAGGCGTGGAGACCCCCCCCCCCCCAGAATCTATACCAGACCCTTATCTGAGCATGCAGCCTGGCAGGCCAGGAAAGCATGCACCCCCCTAAGCCATACCAGGCCACATGCCCTCAACGGGGGGGGTGCTTTGGTTGATAGGGACAAGAGCCTCTTACCCACATCCCTGGGCTGTGGTTGTGGGGGCATGCTGGCTTATCTGGAAGCCCCCTTTAACAAGGGAAATTGTGGGGAAGATGCCCTTGTCCCCATCAACATCATCACCCATGTTGAGGGCATGTGACCTGGTATGGTACCAGGAGGGGGGGCGCTTGCTCGTCCCCCTCTTTCCTGACCTGCCGGGCTGCATCCTCAGATAAGGGTCTGGATTTTGGGGGGCACTCCATTTTATTTTTTTAATATTAGCATGGGGTTCTCCATAAAATCCATACCAGACCCTAAGGGCCTGGTATGCATGGGGGGGGGGGGGGGGGCTGAACCCACACTTTTTTTTTTTTTCATCTTTTCTCCATTGCCAGCATTCTGCTGACAGGTGAGTCGTCAGTTGTTAAGGATGCGGCGGGCGGCTTCCCGAGCCCACTTCTTAACAACTAGCTATTCTTCACACAGAATTTGACTTGGTCGATCATTTTTCGACCGATTTAATTTCCAATAGTTCTGAAAATTTGGAATTGGTTGCAAAATAAAGAAAACCTAACACATTTTTCAGTTCTGCACAAGTCACACTCAAAGTTGCACTTAAAGTTGCATCAAAATCGCAGCTATATGATGCAGGAACTATTTTGAAGTCGCTGGAACTTGAAGTCACACAGATATGAATGATAGTCATAGGGAAACATGGGGTGCGACTTGTGATGTGACTTTCGCCGCATGACAAGTCGCACAAGTGTGAATGGAGCCTAAGTCATTTTAAATGCCGTGTGATAATGACTCCATTTTATAGAGGCAATAGGATGTAATAAAGTATTTTAGAGATTGTCATCAGTGAAAGTAATCACACTTTACAGCTTCCACCAGTGAATTAGTTGTGAAAGAAGCAAAACATAAACTTGCAATTATGTGATCTCCTCCACTAATTCATAACCCTATGTGTCCTCCACCAACCACGGTGAGGCCAACCAGAGAGTGTGTGAGTCTCACAATAAAAGTCAAACAACACTTGTTGCCACCATTGCAGTATATCACCATAGGACTAAGCAGTTCACATAGCAGTTTTACTCTCCATCTCAGTAAGGTCGGGGCATAGGACATGAAAAGGAGCCAAAACACCGCTTACAATAGTGTAAATCTAGCAGGTACGTTTATTGAAATCATTTAGAAACATTTACATAAACATTGTGTGTCAAAAATCCTCATTGAAACGACACATCCCTGAACCCTTGACTGTCCACGCAAGCGCGGTGACGTCACCGCTTCTGGCTTCTCCCCCACGTGTTTTGGCAAATATGACATCATCAGGGGGACAGAAGCTGGGAGTCATTCATCTTTTATCCCACAGTCTTTTAGAGGTCAAAGGAAACCCCAGAAGTTAATCAGTAGGGATGAGCCCGATGTTCGAGTCAAACGCAAGTTACATTTGCCAATAGGAATACAATGCCTCATTGGTTACCTTGCAAGCTTGATTGGTTTGTCAGGTGTACACCTGTACAAGTCCAATCTTTCTGGTAAGAGACTAGTTCTTTCGGTGGTGGTCTTTTCATGGTATTCACCAATCACTTTGAAATCTGCTCAAGATTTTAATGATCGTCGCATGCTTGTTTTGGATCACTCACCACAGGGATTTACCATTATATGCGGTCACTTTTCATCACATTTGGACATTTATTTTTATTGATCTTTATACTGGTCATATGTCACTTTATTTACTGTATATGTATGTCACTGTTCACATATTATTTCACTTCTTTTATTGTGACATCATTGTCAACAATTACATTCTTGGTATTTATTTGTTTATAGCGCTGCACCCCTCCATGTTGATGGGGACAAGGGCCTCATCCCCACAACCCTTGCCCGGTGGTTGTGGGGGTCTGCGAGCGGGGGGCTTATCGGAATCGGGAAGCCCCCTTTAACAAGGGGGCCCTCAGATCTTGGCCTCCCCCCCGTGTGAAATGGTAATGGGGTACAAGTACCCCTACCATTCAACAAAAAAGTGTCAAAATGGTAAAAAAGACAAGACACAGGTTAGGACAAGTCCTTTATTAAAAAAAGAAAAAAAAATGTCCCACGATGTCCATTCATCTTCTTCTAGCACGCCGCCCGATGGACCGAAAAAAAAAAATCCGCGACCGAACCGCCTCCATGGGAGGCTCCTGCCGAGTGACGAGTCTGCGCTGTGACAGCTCTTATATAACTGAGGGTGGGGCCACCCAGTGACGTAACCGGGTGACCCCGTCCCCTCTGATGCCATGGGGACTTTCCCATGGCTTCCCCGTGGTGTCAGAGGGGGCGGGGTCACACGTTTACATCACCGGGTGGCCCCACCCCCTCTGACACCACAGGGAATCCATGGGGAAGTCCCTGTGGCGTCAGAGGGGGCAGGGTCACCCGGTTACGTCACCAGGTGGCCCCGCCCTCAGTTATATAATAGCTGTCACAGCCAAGACACGTCACTCTGCAGGAGCCTTCCATGGAGGCGGTTCGGTCGCGGCTTTTTTTTTTTTTTTTTTTTTTCAGTCCGTCGGGCACCGTGATAGAAGAAGATGAATGGACATAGTGGGACATTTTTATTTTTTTATTTTTTAATAAAGGACTTGTCCCAAACTGTGTCTTGTCTTTTTTACTATTCTGACACTTTTTTTGTGAAATGGTGAATGAATGAATGAATGAATGAAAAATTTATAGAGCGCTGCAAATGCGAACTGAATCGACTCAAGGCGCTAATGCGTTGGTGTTGTCAGCTTCTAGAAGAGGAAGGTCTTGAGTTTTTTCCTGAAAGCCAGATGGTTTTCTTCCATGCGGATGTGGGGCGGAAGTGCGTTCCATAGTCGAGATCCTTGGACTGCGAACCTTCGTTCTCCCTTTGCTTTGTAGCGGTATTTGGGAATGAGAAGGAGGTTTTGGTTAGATGATCGAAGATTGCTATTGGGTGTGTAGTGTTTTATTTTCTCTCAAAGGTATTGAGGCGCGTTTCCTTGTATGCATTTGTGGGTGAGGCAGAGGGTCTTGAATGTGATCCGATTCTTTACGGTTAGCCAGTGTAGGCTCCTCAGGGATGGGGAGATTGAATCCCAGGTTTTTTTTCCTGTTAACAGTCTTGCCGCCGTATTTTGGATGAGTTGTAAGCACGCAAGCTGATATTGGGGTAACCCTTTATAGAGCGACTTAGCATAATCGAGTCGGGAATTGATGATTGTTCCAACTACTGCTGCTTTGTCCTCCTCTGGGATGAAGGGGATAAGTCTACGTAACAGGCGGAGGAGATGGTGGGATCCACTGACTACCGATCCTATTTGTGCATCCATTGTCATTTCTGAGTCAAAGATAACTCCGAGACTCTTGACTTTGGTGCTCAGAGAGATGTTCTGTCCTAAGATGGTGGGAGGTGTCCACAGAGTCTTGTTTTTGGCATTTTGGTTAGCGTGTAGGAGAAGAAGTTCTGTTTTTGAACCGTTGAGTTTGAGGGAGCTAATGGTCATCCAGTCATCTATCATAGTGAGGCATTTTTCTAGTTGTTGATGGTGGTCTTTTTGTCCGGTGATGCAAAGATACAGTTGGGTGTCATCAGCATATGAGTGGAAGGAGAGGCCAGATTTTCTGATGATTTTGAGGAGTGGGCGGATGTAGATGTTGAATAGGACTGGTGATAAGGGTGAACCCTGCGGGACTCCACAGGAGATTGTGCGGGTTTCAGAGGTGAATGCTCCAAGTTTCACTATCTGAGAGCGATTCTCTAATGCCGCGTACACACGAGCGGACATTACGGCGGACTTTGCCCGGCGGACTGGATTTCGTCGGACAATTCGATGTGTGTGGGCTCCAGCGGACTTTGTTTTCTCAAAAGTTGGATGGACTTAGATTTGAAACTTGTTTAAAATTTATCCGTTGAAATCGAGTCCGGTCGAAAAGTCCGACGTCTGTATGCTAGTTCGATGGACAAAAAGCCACGCTAGGGCAGCTATTGGCTACTGGCTATGAACTTCCTTGTTTTAGTCCGGTCGTACATCATCGCGTACGAATTCGACTGACTTTGGTGGATTGTGTGTAGGCAAGTCCGTTCATTCAGAAAGTCCGTCGGAAAGTACGTCGAAAAGTCCGCCGGGCAAAGTCCGCCGTAATGTCCGCTCGTGTGTACGCGGCATAAGAGGGATGCAAACCATTTTAGACCAGAGTCTGTGACTCCTGCTACTTCTGTGAGACGGGCGAGTAGAGTGTTGTGGTCCACTGTGTCAAATGCTGCACTGAGGTCTAATAGTACCAGGAGACATGATTCTCCGTCATCTGCTGCTTCGAGGGCATCATCCCATATTTTGAGAAGTGCTGTTTCTGTGCCATGCCCTGGGCAAAAGCCTGATTGCAGAGGATCCAGGAGTTGATGTGTGTCCAGGTGGCGCTGTAGCTGTTGTACTACCACTTTCTCCATAATCTTGGAGATGGTGTTGAGGCGTGTTATTGGTCTGCGGTAGTTGGGGTCCTTAGGGTCGAGATTGGGTTTCTTTAGTAGGGGTTTGATGATACCTTGCTTGAGAGTGGTTGGCACAATCCCCTCTTTAAATGACTGATTTATGAGGTGTGTTATAGTAGGGGCCAGAATGTCGGAACACTCTTTCAGGAGTTTTGTGGGATTTATGTCATTTGGGGATGTGCTGTCTCGAAGAATTCTCATGATGTTTCTAGTCGTATCAGTGGAGATTGGTGTTAAAGAGAGATCTGGTGGTTTTGTGATGTTCGTGTCGATATCCTCTTCTTGCTTTGGGTGAGTTGTTTTTTTTTGGTGAATTGATTTCCGAATATTGTCGATTTTGTCGATGAAGAAATTTGATAGCTCATTGCAGAATTCTTGAGTATCGTTTTCTGGGGGCTCTAAGCAGGTAGGGTTCATTGATTGGGCGACTATTTTGAAGAGTTCCCGTGGTCGGTTTAAAGCAGTTGAGATGGTGTTTGAAAAATGTTCTTTTTTGGCTTGGAAGATTGCTTTGTGGTATTTCACAGTGAGTACTTTGTATTTTGTATGGTTTTCCTTGGTAGGATTTCTTCTCCATGCCCTTTCAGCTCTTCTACATTCTTGTTTCAGTAGTGTGAGGGTGTCATTAAACCATCTGGAGTTTTTTTTGCGGATGAGTGTTCTGCGTTTTGGCGCCACTAAGTCTGCTGTTTGTAGTAGTGCCTTGTTTAAGAAGTTGAGTGTTTGTTCCATTGAGAAGTTTGAGTTTAACAATGGTATTTTGTTTGATAAAGTGGTTTTGAAGAGTTCGGAGTGTAGTTTCTTTTGAGATCTGTTCCAATGTGTTGTTGTTATATGTTTCTGTTTTTGAAGGGTGGTGTCAGTGGTGATTTTAAACTTGATGGCGTGGTGGTCCGTCCATGAAAGCGGTGTGTTGTCGAATATGTTGATGTCCATATTCTGTTCGAAGATAAGGTCTAGAGTGTGTCCTGAACCATGTGTGGGAGCATTTATCAGCTGTTGAAGACCTAGTTCTTCCAGTTGGTTAATGCAGGCGGTCGCGATAGGGTCTTGGGTAGAGTTTGCCCAGAGGTTGAAGTCCCCAAGTATCAGAAAATTTTTGTTTTTCAGAGTGTGCATTGAAATGAGTTCAGTGAGTGGTGTAAGGAGATTGGTCTTTGGTCCTGGTGGTCTGTAGCATAGTAGTATGTGAATGGTGTCTTGGGGTGTTGTTTGAAGCCGCAGGGAGAGTGTTTCCATAAAAGTCACTGAGCTCTGTGAAGCTGGTTTGGTGAACACAAGGTGCAATTTGAAGATCACTGCTAGGCCTCCTCCTTTATTTCCTATTCTATGCTCAGTTAGGATGCTGTAGTTCTCAGGCACCAGTTCCGTTAGGATGGTGTTGCAGTCGGGTGTTAGCCAGCTTTCTGTAATGAAGAGGCAATCTATGTTGTTTTCGGTGATGAAGTCGTGGATTTCCAGTCTGTGTTTGACTGCAGATCTGGTGTTGATCAGGGCGCATGCTAGTTGCTGTGGTTGGATTGGTGTCTCCTAGTATTTGATGGTTGACTGTGGTTTGGTCCGTAGTAATTTTTCTTTTTTTAGTCTTTTTTTAGTGTCGGTTGGTATGGTTAAGGCGGTGTTTCTTAGCCTGTGGAGGGCATCCGCAGTGTACTTGAAATTGCACATGATGGTAAAGACTGTTGCTGAAGGAGGATGCGGAGTTGCCGGGGGATGGAGGGGTTGGAGGCTGTTACTGCTGCTGGAGATATAGTTGCCGGCTGAATGATGGTGTGTAGTACTGGGGGTGATGGGGGGCTGCCTACCTCCCTCCTGTTAATCCAGAGAAAGGCAAAAAACCCCTAGCTGAGCTGGCCAATCGCTACAGCAGAGGAAAAAAATTCCTTCCTGACCCCCCGAAGGGCGATCGGCTCAAGGAGCCTGGATCAACTACTGGAGTACCCGGTGGGCTTACCTGAGCAGGAGATCTGGAGGAGAGGGGTAGGGGGGCAATTTGTAGGGGGGGTGTTGGCTTACTGGTTAGCCTGGTGGTGCCTGCGTTTTGGAGGATCTCTGAAGGACGCTAGTCGGGCCAGAGCCGTGGAATCCTGGTCCCTGGTGTTAAACTGTGTCCCTGCAGGGGTGTTCCGGTGAATAGGGCACGGAGCCCCCTGGACGGGTGTGGGGGGGTTGTGAGGTGCTGGCTTGCCGGAGGTTATGCCGCAGCCGTGGTCTGTCCCCCGAGTCTAGTGACTTAGAGCAGTGGGGGTGAATGGAAGGCAGGTGCAGCTGTGGTGGTGCCCTGGGGGGGATGTGGATCGGAAGAGGGGGTCCGAGGGATGATGGGTCTTACCTGGAAGTAGGTCAGTGCAGATCTGGGAGGGTCGGGAGGGAGCGGGTCCTGATACTGACCTGCTGGGTGGCAATCTGGCTGAGCTCCGGAGAAGGGTGGAGATTGTGCCCTCCTAGGTGGACCAAGATGGCCGCCGAGGTAGGCCCGAGCCGCGGGCTTTCCTGATGCTCGGCTCCAGGTGGTTGTGGTCCCGTCTGCTGATTAGGCCCTGTTGGGTGGAGTGCTCGGCTTCCGATGAAGGCTGGGGGTGAGCTGCGGTGTGTCCTGTGGGACTGCTCCGGAGGCTGACAGCTGGGATCAGTGGGATAGTGTTCTATCGTGACGGCGTGGTGAGCGGTTAGAGTGGGCTGGCGGAGCGACGGGAGGGGCCGGGATCCCGTTCCGTTTCCGGTCGCGTAGCTGGGTGAGGGGGGTCCCGGTGACTATGTGGCTGGGGGTCCGGGATAGTCCTGGGTGAGGGGAGGCTAAAAGTTGGCCGGATGGCCGGAGCTACTGGAAGCCGGAGCTTCACAACGCACGTCTGCTCTCTCTTGTTCCCCGTTACCATTTCACACAGGGGGGAGGCCGGGATCTGGGGGTCCCCTTGTTAAAGGGGGCTTCCAGATTCCAATAAGCCCCCCGCCCACAGGCCCTTGTCCCCATCGACATTGGGACAAGGTGCTTTGGGGGGCTACCCCAAAGCACCCTCCCCATGTTGAGGGATGTGGCCTGTAATGGTTCAGGAGGGAGGGGCACTCTCTCGAAGGGCCTGGTATTTATTTTAGGGGGGCCCCATGCAATTTTTTTTTTTAAATTTTGGTTCGGGGTTCCCCTTAATATTCATACCAGACCCATAGGGCCTGGTAATGGACTGGGGGGGGGGGGATCCCATGCTCTTTTTTTCAATGAGTTTTATCTATATTGCCGACACCCAACAATTCATTACAACCGCGATCAGTTTTAAATTACTTTTTTTTCATTTAGAAATGTAATTTTGCTGTGGTACTGTTCTAAACATGGGAAAACTGTGCCACTTTACAGGCATGCTATAGACACACACCCCCAGGCACAATATTTAAAGGAATATTTCATTTTTACTGTTTCACTTTAAGCATTAAAAAAATCACTGCTCCCGAAAATTTGTCTGTTTTTAAAACTTTTTTTTTGCATTGATACATGTCCCCTGGGGCAGGATCCAGGTCCCCAAACACTTTTTATGGCAATAACTTGCATATAAGCCTTTACAATTAGCACTTTTGATTATTCATGTTCGTGTCCCAAAGACTTTAATGACGTTCGTGTGTTCTGCCAAATTTTTTGCCTGTTCGCAAGTTCTGCTGCGAACCGAACCAGAGGGTGTTCGACTCCTCCCTATTAATCAGGAAGAGCAGTGAGGGTGTCACGTACCTGATTGGAGACTGAAAAAAGGCCGGTCTCTCTTGTGTCTCCAGCCCCGGTCCCGCTGATGGAGGGAAAAGAGGGGGTGCTGATGTTGATAGGAGTGTTTTCAGCAGGAGATGCAGACCCAGGAAGGCTGGCAGAACATCAGGTCAGGAACAGTAGCTGTGCTTGAGTTCCAACCGAATTCAAAGGGGCACTCCACACAGGCTGTGGGTTCCAGATGAGAGGCTTGTCAGAGCTCCCAGCAGGCTTGAGACAGGAACTCACTGTGATGAGCAGAGCTGATACAGATGACAGCCGGATAGGCACTTAAACTGGATGTGGGAACAGAGCCAGGAACAGCAGTGTGGTCACAGGGATAGCCGAGGTCAGCAGCAGGTGGGCAGCAAGGTACCAAGTCATAAGGCAGAGACGTGGTCAGGAACAGAGCCGGGGTTAGGAACTGGCAACAGAGCAGAAGCAGGATCCAAGTTCAGGTCAGAGGCAAGCTGGGTCAGCAACAAGGGAACAAGCAAAGTAATGCAGGGCGTGGGGGCGCCGCCCCCCTATCCATGCATCCGCCCCCCTAATCTACATGTGGGGCGCCAGACGCATGGATTCCTGAGCTGTTGTGTGAATGGACACACAGTGTGCAGCTCAGGAGAGAGCCTGCTTGACTGCCCCCATAGGAAGGGGCTTGCTATTGTGGGCACTAGGCAAGGAGGGAGGAGCCAGGGCTGCTGTCGAGGGACCCAAAAACTATTACACAGAGCAGTGTACAAGTATAACAAGTATAACATGTTTAAAGTCACTTTAAGATCAAAAGGGGAACAGAAGCTTCTGTTGTGTTGCTTAGACACATATCCTAACAGAAAATGAGCTGGGGGAAAAGGGGGCTGGAGAAAGGGGAGCTGGGGGAGAGTACTTCTCACCTATCCAATCAGGAAAAGATGTGAAAAAATAGGTGAGAGGAAGAACTTCTCACATAGACAATGGGGAGAGAATTTGGAAAATCTAACTTTTTACAGAGAAGGTCAGGGAAGGACCTGGAGAACAGAACCATTTGGAAATCCAATTAAGGAAAGGAGCTGCAGAAAAAAACTCCTCACATAGCCATTCAAGGAAAGAGATGAAGGGAAAAACACCTTCAACTAGGACTATGTATTTGTGGGTTTGACCACAACTGATCTAGACTCAATAATCTGTACAATCAAATTGTGACATGATGTGTATTCATACCGAACGGCGAGTAGGACTTGAGTTCATATATCCAGTATGTTTCTAAAGTGGATACCCCTCGTAGACATGAATCGCCCCTTCAATGAGGAATGAACTTGTCAATGATTTGAAAACGGGTACCTATGTTTTTTTTTTCATGATGTAGCAGATAGTGGCGAGGCACACTGTGGTTTGTGAGGCCATTTCTGATACTAGACAGGTGTTCATTAACCCTTACAGAAAAAGTCCTAATCGTGCGCCCCAGGTATTTTTTGCCACACGGGCATGTAATGAGATACACTGTGGCAAGTGCAACATATGCCTTCATAATGTATGCGGCAGGCGTAAAACTGATACCTCTGTATCCACAGCTACTTCCCATAGCTATAACATGAAACACTTCACCACGTGTGCCACCAGATCTGGTGTGCCACCAGATTTATAGTATATCTCATTACATGCCCGTGTGGCAAACAATACCTGGGGCCCACTGTCATACGACAGGTGTGCCCACCGTGTTCGGTAAGGAGTACCCCCCATCCATTTGTCTATATTTTGATAAATGTTTATATGTTTCCAACTTCCAGTTGTGTCACACAGTCACCCTTAGATTTACTTCATTGTATCATCAGCCACAGAGGATACCACTTCAGTCACATTAGGTGTCCTCCCATTCACAAATTTATTGTGTTATTGTCTTTATAGTGTTTGGACTCTATTTCATCTTAGCCAGCACACTTTATTACTTATCATTTTTTATTTTAGCCGTTTAATTTCATATGTTTACACTTTGTTACACATCATTCACGAGC
Organism: Lithobates septentrionalis; assembly: GCA_037952835.1. Classification (NCBI taxonomy): domain Eukaryota; kingdom Metazoa; phylum Chordata; class Amphibia; order Anura; family Ranidae; genus Lithobates; species Lithobates septentrionalis. The sequence continues at coordinate 1,842,152 of JBBDGP010000853.1, forward strand.
GCTACACTTTTTATCTTTATTTGTCTTGGACTTTGTTTGTTTTAGTGTTAGCAGCTATATTAATTTCACTGTTTTAGTTTTTGTCAGGAAAGGGTCCATCCGCTGGTAAGACATATCGTTTGGCGTGCAGTACTGGGGTCCACCAGCAGGTGTCTCCTGGCAGTTTTGAACTGTCAGGGGAATATTTCCCTGCTGGTGTCATTTCATCTTTTGGCCGCAGTACTGACGTCCACAAGCGGATGGATCCTGGCAGTATGGAGCAGACAATACTCCCTGCGCTCAGGTGTTACTTGAAGACAATTATTGTCAGTCCCATAAATACCTGGCAAGGCCTCACATGCTTGCCTTGGTATCTCTCTCCTTGAGATACCACTATAGGGGGTGCAAGAGTCCCAGCCGCGACTGGGCCCTGTGCTGCAGGGGGCACGTGCGGCTCCCCTTTACACATGGCCGGCGGCATCATAGGCTAGGAATACCAATGCGTGCACCGTGCGCACGGGTGGCTGGCTGCTGACTTGAGGTGGGGGGTGATTATCAGAGCTCCATGCTTGAGTACCGCACTGGCTGCTGTTTAGTTCTGGGTTCCCCGCATGACCTGTGTCCACAGCCAGCTCCTCTGGGTCCCCCTCTCCTTCTCCATGCAGGGCCGCTCAGTCCGGTGTCAGTCCCGCCCCCTGAGTCGGCTCACACACTGCACTGCATGCTTCTAAAGGGGCAAACAAACTGAGCACACAGAGGCAGTGTGCGCAGCCCTGTGAGAGCCGGCTCCTCGGAGAACACTTCAGGCTTGTCTGCCAGCCCCCCTCCTCCCCCGTCATACACAGATGACAGGTCTTTCTGGGAGATACACTGATCGTCTGTGCAGCATGCTGGAGGGAGCCCAGGCCACCATGGATGAGTGCCCGGCCTGCAGCTCGGTCATGGTGAGTGACATGACCCCATCCCCCACACATACCATCACATACCCCCCTCCATCACCCTTAAGACAGGGACCCCATCTCCCCTAAGGACAGGGACCCCATCACCCCTGAGACAGGGATCCCATCTCCCCTAAGGACAGGGACCCCATCTCTCCTAAGGACAGGGACCCCATCTCCCCTAAGGACAGGGACCCCATCTCCCCTAAGGACAGGGACCCCATCACCACTGAGACAGGGACCCTATCTCCCCTAAGGAGAGGGACCCCATCACCCCTAAGGACAGGGACCCCATCTCCCCTAAGGACAGGGACCCCATATGGGGACCCCATCACCCATAAGGATAGGGACCCCATCTCCCCTAAGGACAGGGACCCCATCTCCCCTAAGGACAGGGACCCCATCTCCTTTAAGGACAGGGACTCTACCTCCCCTAAGGACAGGGACCCCATACAGGGACCCCATCACCCCTAAGGACAGGGACCCCATTACCTCTGAGACAGGGACCCCATCTCCCCTAAGGACAGGGACCCCATCACCTCAGAGGCAGGGACCCAATCTCCCCTAAGGAGAGGGACCCCATCACCCCTAAGGACAGGGACCCCATCTCCACTAAGGACAGGATCCCCATCACCCCAAAGAACAGGGACCCCATCACCTCTGAGACAGGGACCTCATCTCCCCTAAGGACAGGGACCCCATACAGGGACCCCATCTCCCCTAAGGACAGGGACCCCATCTCCCCTAAGGACAGGGACCCCATCTCCCCTAAGGACAGAGACCCCATCTTCCCTAAGGACAGGGACCCCATCACCACTGAGACAGGGACCCTATCTCCCCTAAGGAGAGGGACCCCATCACCCCTAAGGACAGGGACCCCATCTCCCCTAAGGACAGGGACCCCATACGGGGACCCCATCACCCCTAAGGACAGGGACTCCATCTCCCCTAAGGACAGGGACCCCATCTCCCCTAAGGACAGGGACCCCATCTCCTTTAAGGACAGGGACTCCACCTCCCCTAAGGACAGGGACCCCATACAGGGACCCATCACCCCTAAGGACAGGGACCCCATTACCTCTGAGACAGGGACCCCATCTCCCCTAAGGACAGGGACCCCATCACCTCAGAGACAGGGACCCCATCTCCCCTAAGGAGAGGGACCCCATCACCTCTAAGGACAGGGACCCCATCTCCACTAAGGACAGGATCCCCATCACCCCAAAGGACAGGGACCCCATCACCTCTGAGACAGGGACCCCATCACCCCTGGGGACAGGGACCCCATATCCCCTAAGGACAGGGACCCCATCTCCCCTGGGGAAAGGTACCCCATCTCTCCTGGGGACAGGGCTCACTTCTCCCCAGAGGGCAGGGACTCCTTCTCATCTGGGGACAGGGACCCTCTTCTCACCTGGGGACAGGGACCCCATCACCCCTGGGGACAGGTACCCCATCTCCCCTAAGGACAGGGACCCCATCACCTCTGAGACAGGGACCCCATCTCCCCTAAGGACAGGGACCCCATCTCCCCTAAGGACAGGGGACCACATCACCCCTGGGGACAGGGACCCCCATCTCCCCTAAGGACAGGGACCCCCATCTCCCCTAAGGACAGGGACCCCATGTCACCTGGGGAAAGGGACCCCATCGCCCATGGGAACAGGGCCCTCTTCTCACCTCGGGACAGGGACCCCATCTCACCTGGGGGCAGGAACTCCATCTGCCCTAGGGACTGGGACCCCATCCATCCTAGGGACAGGAACCCCATCCCCCCTGGCAATGGGGACTCCATCTTACCTAGGGATCCCATCTTCCCTGGGGACCAGGACCCCCACCTCCCCTAAGAACAGAAACCCCATCTACAGACCATAATGGCTGGCAGGGCTGGCGTCAGCCATCCTAGGGTGCCAGGATGGAGGAGGGAGCAGGACACACAGAGGAAATGTGAATCCCCAGCTATTTGGGGGGGTGTACCAGCAGGGGTCACTGGACACCGGGGGGGATACAGCAGGACCAGCGTGCGGTCACTGGGGATGGGGATGGGGTACCAGCAAGGTGTGCACTCCAGCCCCTGTGTGCTCTTTCCCAGACCTTCTCGTCGGCTCTGCCAAGTTACCCCATCCTCTCTCCTGCTGGCTGCTGCTAGGGATCTGTCAGGACGGAGAGTGGGAAATGGGCCAGTAAATGTGTACTTATCACTGACACTGTCCATTTCATAACTGTGGCATATAGTAAACTGCGTTTACTATGCTTCAGTTTATGAATGGGCAAGAAGCTCTGTACAGAGCTATTCCTGTCCATTCATTCTATGTAGCTGAGGTTGCAGAGAAGGCGATTGGGGGCTGTGTCCTCAGTCTTCCTCTTTATCTCAAAGGTGGAAAATCATAGGTCTGTTTAGACCTCTGAAATGTCACCAAAGCCCCCCAACGGGGCTCCTAAAAAATTGTAAAAAAATAATAAAAAACTACTGATACCAGTGGCAGAACTACAGGGCTCACAAAGGTCTTACTTGTAATTGGGCCCTGGAGTTCCACCACCTGACTCGGAGGGAAGGGCCCCGGCTGGGGTTCAGGGGGGCCCTTCATGGTTTCTTGCACCGGGGCCCTGAAGGTTCTAGTTAAGCCACTGCCTTGAGCCCTGACCTTGTTTGCCTGTTACCCGATCCTGAGCCTGCATCTGACCTTGTTCCCCAGCTTATCCTGACCCGGTCCCTTCTGTGTTCCTGTACCCTTCAGCCTGCTTTCCGGTCCGATGTGCCCATCTTCCAGCCTGATATCCTGGTACCTGCCTTCCAGCCTGTTGTCGTGATATTGGTATCTCAGCCTGAAGTTTCGGTGCCCGTGTCTCAGCCTGAAGTTTCGGTGCCCGTGTCTCAGCCTGAAGTTTCGGTGCCCGTGTCTCAGCCTAAAGTTTCGGTGCCTGTGTCTCAGTCTAAAGTTTCGGTGCCCGTGTCTGAGCCTGCTGAACCGGTGCCCGTTACCCAGTCTGTTGAGTCGGTGCCCGTTCCCCAGTCTGCTGAACCGGTGCCCGTTACCCAGTCTGCTAAACCAAAGTCCAACACTCTGCCTGTTAAGCCAGTACCCGTTATTCGGCTTGCCGAACCAGTGCCCGGTGTCCAGCTCGCTGAGTCGGGGCCTGTTACCCAGCCCCCTGGGCCGGGGCCCGTTACCCAGCTTGCTAAGCCACTGCCTGTAATCCGGCCTGCCCTTACGGTGCTCGCTGTTCGGCCTAATGCTCCGGAGCCTGCTGTCCAGCTCGATGACCCGGAGCCTGCTGCCCAGCTTGATGACCCGGAGCCTGCTGCCCAGCTCGATGACCCGGCTTGGTTAGTTTCTGTCCGCTGCCCAGCTCAATGACCCGGATGTGCCAGCTGTCTGCCCAGATGTGCCTGACGACCAGCCTGAAATGCCTTTTTCCACCATTCTGCCTGATGCCATAGACTATGGACAATTAAGACTAGTTGGAGCGTCCGGAGGCCGCTCCTTTAGGGGGTGGGTACTGTCAGGAAAGGGTCCATCCGCTGGTAAGACATATCGTTTGGCGTGCAGTACTGGGGTCCACCAGCAGGTGTCTCCTGGCAGTTTTGAACTGTCAGGGGAATATTTCCCTGCTGGTGTCATTTCATCTTTTGGCCGCAGTACTGACGTCCACCAGCGGATGGATCCTGGCAGTATGGAGCAGACAACACTCCCTGCGCTCAGGTGTTACTTGAAGACAATTATTGTCAGTCCCATAAATACCCGGCAAGCCCTCACATGCTTGCCTTGGTATCTCTCTCCTTGAGCCCTGACCTTGTTCGCCTGTTACCCGATCCTGAGCCTGCATCTTACCTTGTTCCCCAGCTTATCCTGACCCGGTCCCTTCTGTGTACCCTTCAGCCCGATCCATTCCTCCTCTGCTCTGTTGGTTCCCTGTTCTTCATTTATTGATCTACCTGTGTATGACCTTGGCTTGGGTAACGTTTACGTTCCTGGAATATCCCTTGTCCTGCTGACCTGTCGTGTATGACCCTGGCCTGGCTGACATCTGTGATTCTGGTATTGCCCCTTGCTGTATATATTGTTGTTGTTGGTGGGTTTGTTGGGTTGTTTGGGCACTGTTTGTATTTTCTAATTATCATCTATTTTAATAAATATCATTATTCACTTTACATGCATTTTGGGTTATCTCTGTGCAGTCCACACAGTCTGGTTTACTAATTCTCCTGACAGTTTTATTAGGGGTTTAGCATAGCAATTTTTACACATTTTTCAAATTGTGACATGTACCCAGTTGTTTTGCAGTCCATCACAATTGAGAAGCTCACACCTTAAAAATCCAACTAATTTCTTGTCTAAACCTAATGACAAAAATGTCACATATTGCAGATTACCAGTCCTTAGATGTAGTGGTTGCGTTATTTTATTTTTTTTCTTTATTTTCACCTGGTGATCCTGCCATTAACGCTTTCTGTCTTAGAATGACAACCTAAGCTAATTCATAGTTCTGTCTCACCTTTCTTTTTATTGTTTTGTTTATATTATGGCTTTGTTAACTATGGAAGTATTGTTCTTTATGGAAGTGGCAACTTGCAAACAGTGCATAATATAGAGTTAACAAATGATCACGCATAGACCATATGGAAGTTGATTGTCTAAGTCGCCGCTGAACGGCAAGACCCACATATTGTTTTCTCATTGCTTTTTGCTTCCCCTTTTCTACCCGCGCATTCTCTTCCTCTATGTGAGTGGAGATGCTAAATTGACCCTTCTCCCAGGCTTGATGGTGTTCTTTCCCCCCCCTCCGGGGGGCGGGGCTATGTCACACTTGCCTTCCTGGCAGGGTAAGAGGGTTGGCGTAAGGGCCCTGCGCCTCCTTGATGCGCCCACCAGGAGGCGACACCTGGGTGAGGGCGCTCTCCTCTTCCCTGCCAGCGGCATCCCGGATTGTTTCCGGACGCCGTGCTCACGTGCGCGCAATGGTATGCGTCTCGCGATTGCGACGGAAATGACGGGAGTCCCGGGGAAACCCTTCCTCTGGAATGCCGGGGGGATCACTCAGTGTGCGTCTTATGGCGCCACCTTCTCCCTAACTGGGGGAGGCATCGGGGTGAGCGCTGTCTGCACCTGTGAGCACTTGGAAAATAATTGGCACCTTGTTAAATAAATTGAGCGGTGGGGAAGGCTTATTGCTGCCTCCCATTCCCACTCAATGCGTGCAGGCTCTGATCATAGACCTCTCGGTAAGATACTTATGTCTTGTCTACTGTTTCTCATCATGTGACTACATCATGTTCAATTGTCTTCACTTGTATTTTACCTATTCACCCTTTAATGCTAATACACCTATAATTCTTCAGAACTTCTGGCAACTCTGCCTCCTTATAAGGTAATCACTAACCTTCATTATGCAATTCAAGGGGTTTCTTTCACTCACTTCACTTTGGCTTGTTTTGTTTGCTGTGTATTTGGCTTTGCTACTCACACCTGTCACTATTCTTGGTCTTCTCACATCATCTTTATCAGTATCACTTTCTCTTCCTTGTCACTGTCTCTGTCCTTGTTTCATACATCTCCAGCCCTCTGGCTGGTTGCTTCCTTTCACCCCACACACTGGCACCTTAACTCTACCACTTTTATAGGACTAACTCTCTTTCTCCCACACACTGGTTTGGCTGGTGAATGGCCCTTGCTTGCTGATTGCTGGCTTGTCAATTCAGTTTCCCACACCTGTCGCACACCCCATTCCCTTCTTTCCCCCCCCCCTTCTCTTCCTCCACCCCTTTCCCTTCCTTCCCCTCTCCCTCACGACTTTTTCCCCCACTTGCCTATCACCGAATTCCCCGCACGTCCCCCCTTCCCCCCCACCCTCCCCCCCCTCCCCTTCCCCTTCCACTTCCTCCCCTCTTTTCCCACTCCTTTCCTTTTTGACACGCCATGCCTCCTGCTGAAGCTTGGACCCACTTACATCACCATCTCGCATCTCTTTAAATAGTGGAATCTGCCACATGGCTCTATTACTTTAGGAATAGGCAAAAACTCCTTTTGCTTTCAACTAGCACTGCTATTATTATACCATAGGTGCGGTGCATGCGCTTCCCCCTTCCTCCTCTGGTTGTTTGGGGGCAGTTTATGTGTGATCCCTTGTAAGGCAAGTTGTTTTGACACCCGCTCCCTCTGCTAGGGGGGATTGGTCCACCGCCTGGGAAATAAAGGAGAAAGGGGAGGGAACCCCTACATCATACCAAGGTCATCTGTAACCCTGGGAAGAAACGTGACTGGTAATTATACTTAACATGAAAATGTTCATACATATACACTAATTTTATGCTTTACCTGGTGCCCTTTTGTAAGATTGTGACACATGCTTACATCTTCACAGCTGTTAGTCATCTGTCCTCTGAAGAAGACCCATCGGGGTCGAAACGCGTCAGACTCTAATGTTAATGCAATATAACATAATTTGATTTTGATTTTGATCTTGTTGCTTGGAATACACTGTATTGCATGAGATACTGGATTGTATACTGTTGTATACTGGATTGTATACTGTTGCCGGCTTCCCCCCTTTTTTAACCACTTTTGTATCACAGATCATGTCTTGACTTTTAATGTCTGAAACCAATAATATGTTTTACAGTTTTTGTATTAATAAAAACCATATTTGATTATTCCATCACTTCCTTTAAGTGTCCATTATTGGCTGCATTAAAGCCCCGTTTAGGGTTTTTTTTTGTGTGTTTTTCTTATACGTCCTTTACTCTTTTATCTGGTTTTCAACCTTTGCCCATAAAATCCCTGGGGCAACTCCTTTGTTCTGTTCTAAAGCTCATCCTTATCACCCGAGTGCTCCCACCACCACATGCAATGCTCGCTCACCTCCTTGTAAGACCCAGCAGGGGGTCAAACACATCTTGCACACAGTGCAACTCTCCTTTGGGAATGCTCCACGCTGGTCCTTAACGGTTCCTAGTAAGCTCTTTAGGGTAATAAACGCTCTGCAAAGAGCGCAGAATCCTCCGAAGACAGCTACTTCAAGATTGGCTCCACATTGCTTTCCGGCAGTTCCACAGTGACATAGAAAACAAAAGTGCCTCCAATAGTGCAGTATCCAGGGTATTAAATGGACAGAACCTCACCACCCCAGCTAATGTTAAACTCACATTTATTAAGAAGATAAAAGCATTGATAAATATTCCATTTACAGATCTCACTTGTTGCAAAGGATTCCACCGTCAGGCTTCACCTCTACTAGTTACGCCACCTACCTCGTGGCTTCATCTAGAGGAATGAGCCAAGCGGCTACGGCGGGGTCCATTTATAGATTATGATAATGAAAAGGTGAAAAATACAGCGCTGTCACCTGAAAAAATGGTACCAGCAGCTGACACAGCAAAAGACAATTGCAATTTGAGATAATAGGTATAAGTGCAGAGCTAAGCTACGGCTACAATCAAATCAAGTATGCAGCGCTAAGTGAAAGCGGTCATATGAAAATAAGACTGTGTTTAACAAATGAATAAAATCTAAGAGTAAAAAAGATTGTTAAATGTATAAACATAAACCTTATATACTCTTAATAAACGTGCAAATATATGTAACTAAACACTTGAAAAAGTCCACAACGTGATAAAAAGTGAAATGAATAAAGTCCACGGATGGCAACTGGAATATGCTGTAGATCCTGATAAATGGATAGCCTCCTTAGGACATCAGTGGAAAAACAATCGTGAAAAGTGGATGATAGAAGCAAAACCACCACCAACATATGGAAGGCTTACCAGAGCTAGTGGACTCAACCAGGCATACACCTACTGAGTCTTCAGAGCTTGTGGTGCGACCAATATATCGAACATCCACGTCTGCAACTAATGGCACCAACGGATGATGGTCACATTGTCATTCAAATGGTTCCCAACAAAGAAGGAAAACTCAGAGGAGGGGTAGACCAATTCTTTCCCGTGTGCTCACAAGATGCGGCCAGAAATTAAACAAAAGTTCCACATAGTGTAAATCCACATAATAATGGATATTTATTAAAAAAGAGGAACAGATAAAAAGAGCTTGGAAAACAGACTGTAAGTTCAAGGGACAAGCCTTGCCGATGTCATTGCGAGAACTTACAGTCTGTTTTACAAGCTCTGAAGACTGAGTAGGCGTATGTCTGGTTGAGTCCACTAGCTCTGGTAAGCCTTCCATATGTTGGTGGTGGTTTTGCTTCTACCATCCACTTTTCACGATTGTTTTTCCACTGATGTCCTAAGGAAGCTATCAATTTATCAGGATCTACAGCATATTCCAGTTGCCACCCGTGGACTTTATTCATTTCACTTATGTGGTTGTGGACTTTTTCAAGTGTTCATATACATATATTTGCATGCTTATCAATGCGAGCACAGACATTTTTTGTCGGAATTTCCGACAACAAAAATTTGAGAGCTGGTTCTCAAATTTTCCGACAACAAAATCCGTTGTCGGAAATTCTGATCGTGTGTACACAATTCCGACGCACAAAATTCCACACATGCTCGGATTCAAGCAGAAGAGCCGCACTGGCTATTGAAATTCATTTTTCTTGGCTCATCATGCGTGTTCTACGTCACTGCGTTCTTGACGTTCGGAATTTCCGACAACATTTGTGCGACCGTGTGTATGCAAGACAAGTTTGAGCCATCATCCGTCAGAAATAAATCCAGGATTTTGTTGTTGGAATGTCCAATCATGTGTACGCGGAATAGGAGTATATAAAGTTTATGTTTATACATTTAACAATCTTTTTACTCTAAGATTTTATTTATAGATTATGATAAGCCTGTTTAATTATCAATTGTTGCGAAAGATTCCACCACCAGGCTCCACCTCTACTAGTTACGGCACCTACCTCATGGCCTCATCTGGGAGGAATGAGCCAAGTTGCTATGGCAAGGTGCATTTATAGATTATGATAAGCCTGTTTAATTATCAATCTCGCATGCGCCATAGGCTCCAGCGATCCCGGAAGGCCACGCATGTGCACTAGGTTGTTCCTTCATAAGAAAATACATCATTTCCCTGACGCACTAAAATGACGGACTTCTGGCTAACCAAGTTAGCTCCCGGCAATGGCGCTAGTAAACAATGCTCCAAGAAAATGGCCGAAAATGGAAGACATAATTTAACAATGTAGAGGTAGGGATTAATTGGAATAGATATCTCGCCAGATATCTAATATATTACACACATATCAAATAACACTGGTAATCAAAGACAATAATAATAATTAATTAAAAACTAAAATGACTAAAAAATTAAGCGTTTAGAGAACAGAAAAAACCTTGTGATTAGACCAGCGGATAAAGGAGGAGGGTTAGTTATACAGACTAAAGAGGTATATAAGGTGGAATTAAAGAGACAGCTGGAAGATAAGGAAACATATATCTCATTAAGAAGCAACAAGGAGTTACAAAAATGAGCTGGAGAAATTGGTGGATAAGGGTATAAAGAAAGGTTCTTTCAATAAGAGAACGTAGATATCTTGTTCCTAACACCTGTAGATTCCCTATTATATATATATATATTCCTAAAAAACATAAGGACAGTATAAATCCTGCAGGATGACCCATCATTAATGGAATTCAATCTGTTGGAGCCAGGATGGGTCAATACCTAGACTATCACCTGCAACCCCTAGTACAGAAAACTACAGCATATTTGAGGGACACGAAGCACCTTATTCAATTATTAGATAAAATTCAAATGAAAGAGGGACCCTGCCTACTAACCACGGCTGATGTCAATTCATTATATACAATTATTGGACATCAAGAAGCAGTAAAGGCAACACAAGGGGCATTGGAACATTTAAGTGAAATACCTAGAAAACAGTGGGCTTTTTTGTTAGCGTAAAAGGAGTCCCTTTGGGTGGGGGGTTTTGTGCAACTCAGCTTACCTTGGAGAGCTTTGGAAACTCTGTGTCCAGCTTCCCCAGACCCTCTTATGTGTAAATCACCCTGTGTCCATTAGGGGCACAGGATGCCTGAGAACCCCGCTATGATCTGTGCTAGTCAGACTCAATGTTGTATATATGTATATATTGTGTGTTGTCTCATGCTGTTGTGGACTTTTTGCTATGATCGTTTGGGGTGTGGTTGTATTCCATTGTTTGTGTCTGTAAGCCTTGGAAGAAACAGATATTATGGGATGGATGTCTATGTGGAGGGGGGAGGGGATTCCTCCAACAGCTGTCCCTGCTGATAAGACTGTTTACTGATGAGAAGTTTGAAGTTTGAATACACCTGACCTGTGTGTCTATTGTGATTGGACAGTTTTCCCCTGCCCTGAATCCAAGGGTGGGGGAAAGTGTCTTGGAGTTGGATATCTGTGGTAACATGTGCTGGAATAAATCAGTTTGTTGTTGTTGTTCACCCTACACTGTGTTACGACTAGTGACTGGGTGGGCTAAAGGGTCTTGGAAAGTGCTGGTTCTGGACAAAGGAAGCATTTACGGCAGACATAGTCCTGTTGAGGACAAGGGTTCGTAACAGTTGGAAGGTTTAGAATATTGTCTGGCATGATAACACATATTATAAGCAAGTAAAGGGTATTGCAATGGGTGCAAAATTTGCCCCGAGTGTGGCAAGTATCTTTATGGCTGAGTGGGAGGAAAATGCAATTTATCAAGCTACACCAAAAAAGCTACTAATGTACAAACGATATATTGATGACGGCATTATTGTTTGGAAAGGCGATGAAATTACATTGGTTCACTTCCTAAATAAACTTAAGCTAAACAATAAAAATATTTCTTTCAAATGGGAGTATGATAGGAAACAGATTTTGGACCTGACTATAGCAGTGATGGATGGAGGGTTTCAAACTAAAACATTTTTCAAAACAGTTGAAAAAATTGGGTATATACCCATGAAAAGTTGTCATTATGCCCCTTTGTTGTTAAATATACCTAAGGGCCAATTCATGAGGTTAAAGAGGAACTGCATAGACGATAAGGATTACAGAGAGCAGGTAGATCTTTTTAGCCAGAGATTTGTTCAAAAAGACTACCAAAAAGATTACATCAAACAACAGATAGAAAAAGTGGACCAGATAGACAGACAAATTCTAATAGAAGAGAAACCAAAACGGAATACCTATCAAGATACCATGCCCATCATTCTCAGCTACGGAGTACAATACAAGAAAATAGAAAAGGTTTTAAAAAAACATTGGCCTATATTAACAGCTGACAAACATCAAAAACATCTACTACCCTCACATCCAAAATTTACGTACAGACGAGCTCCAACGTTACGTGATAAAATAGCAAAGAATATAGTTGACACCCCAAAGACCCCCAATTTCAATTTTTTTCTGGGAAAGGGCTCTTTCCATGCAAACAATGTTATGCTTGCATTAGAACAAAGAGAATAGAATACGAAATGGGACAAGTTCACAGCTACAGCCACAGGAAAAGAGTATCAAATGAGGGACTGCATTACATGTAGAACAGAAGGGGTAGTATATGCCCTGCAGTGCCCTTGCCAAATTCAGTACATTGGTCGTACCAAACAGCCAATGTGGAAAAGAATTCGGGAACATGTCAAAATATTGCCAAAGGTTACCCTAAGCACATAATTTCCTAACATTATGCCACGCACCATAATAAAGATCCCTCTTCTCCCTCACAATTATGCATAGATTCATTGTCCTACATTGTTTGTTCTCATTATCATTACCTTATATGTTGGCCCCACTCTTTTTTTATAATAATGTACATAATTGGTCCATATAGTGAACTCGGTGTTGAGTTATTCACTTTAAAGAGGAGTTCCACCCAGGGGGTCCATTAAAAAAATAAATAAATAAAAGTCAGCAGCTACAAATACTGCAGCTGCTGACATTTAATTGGACACTTACCTGTCCCTGGGTCCAGCGATCGAAGCCCTGTTCGCCCCCCCCTCCGCTCGTCGGCGCCGGCATTTCAACTGTGGGCACTGGGCTGTGGCTTCACAGCCTGGCACCCACTGCGCATGCGCGAGCGGTGCCACGCGCAGTGATTGGCCGCTCAATCACCTGGGACCTGTAATGGGTCCCAGATGATTGACAGGAGGGAGGGAGCAGAGCCGAGCCTTTCCTGTGCTGAGGGGGAAGTGATGTCACCAGCCCAGGCAAAGGAAGAGGCAGACTACGAGGGACCACCTAGCAACAGGCATTTAGAGGTAAGTAAAAAAAAAAATATGCAAATGTTTTTTTGGGGTTTTTTTTAGAATTTTTCAGGTATTTTTCTTTTTTTGGGTGGAACCCCACTTTAAGGTTATCACAGAGGACAAGGGGGCACTCTTTACATCTGGAGGAAAAGAGATTTCATCCCCAAATACAGAAAGTCTTCTTCATAATAAGAGTTGTGACGATGTGGAATGGACTCCCTCAAGCGCTAGTTCTTGCCAACTCAGTAGACTATTTTAAGAAAAGCCTTGATTCTTTCCTAGTTATCCAAAATATGAATGGATAATAATATTTATAGATAAAGTTGATACAGAGAATATCCGATTCCCTCGTGTGAAATCAGGAAGGAATTTTTTCCCCCACTGGAGAAAATTGGATCATGCTTTGCTGATCTAATTTTTTTTGCCTTCCTCTCGATCAACTGTAGGTATTGGAAGTTTTTCTATTTGAGTGTGTTGGTTTTCTTTTTTTTCTTTGTTGGTTGAACTAGATCTGTGATGGATGCATCGCGGCGGTCGTTCTTGTGGCGTGTCATTCTGACACACCGCAACTCAGATCTAGGTAAAGATGTGATGAACTACATTTCCCATGATGATAATGCACTCTGCAGTGTAGTTGAGCATCATGGGAAATGTAGTTCCAAAAATTCTGGGGTGCCAAGGTTCCCCATCACTGAACTAGATGGACTTGTGTCTTTAGAAAAGTGAGTACACCCCTCACATTTTTGAAAATATTTTATTCTATCTTTTCATGTGGCACCACTGAAGAAATGACACTTTGCTACAATGTAAAGTAGTGAGTGTACAGCTTGTATAACAGTGTCCTCTCAACACAACACACAGCCATCAATGTCTAAACCACTGGCAACAAAAGTGAGTACACCCCTAAGTAAAAATGTCCAAATTAGGCCCAAAGTGTCAATATTTTGTGTGGCCACCATTATTTTCCAGCACTGCCTTAACCCTCTTGGTCATGGAGTTCACCAGAGCTTCACAGGTTGCCACTGAAGTCCTCTTCCACTCCTCCATGACAACATCACTGAGATGGTGGATGTTAGAGACCTTGCGCTTCTCCACCTTCCGTTTGAGGATGACCCACAGATGCTCAATAGGGTTTAGGTCTGGAGACATTCTTGGCCAGTCCATCACCTTTACCCTCAGCTTCTTTAGCAAGGCAATGGTCATCTTGGAGGTGTGTTTGGGGTCGTTATCATGTTGGAATACTGCCCTGCGGCCCAGTCTCCGAAGGGAGGGGATCATGCGCTGCTTCAGTATGTCACAGTACATGTTGGCATTCATGGTTCCCGCAATGAACTGTAGCTCCCCAGTGCCGGCAGCACTTACGTAGCCCCAGACCATGACACTCCCATCACCATGCTTGACTGTAGACAAGACACACTTGTCTTTGTACTCCTCACATGGTTGCCACCACACACGCTTGTCACCATCTGAACCAATAAGTTTGTCTTGGTCTCATCAGACCCCAGGACATGGTTCCCTGTCCTTAATCTGCTTGTCTTCAGCAAACTGTTTGCAGGCTTTCTTGTACATTATCTTCAGAAGAGGCTTCCTTCTGGGATGACAACCATGCAGACCAATTTGATGCAGTGTGTGGCGTATGGTCTGAGCACTGACAGGCTGACCCCTCTATCCCTTCAACCTCTGCAGCAATGCTGGCAGCACTCATACATCTATTTTCCAAAGACAACCTCTGCATATGACGCTGAGCACGTGCACTCAATTTCTTTGGTTGACCATGGCGAGGCCTGTTCTGAGTGGAACCTGTCCTGTTAAACCGCTGTATGGTCTTGGCCACCGTGCTGCAGCTCAATTTCAGGGTCTTGGCAATCTTCTTATAGCCTAGGCCAGTGATGGTGAACCTTGGCACCCCAGATGTTTTGAAACTCTGCAGTGTAGATGAGCATCATGTGAAATGTAGTTCCAAAACATCTGGGGTGCCAAGGTTCACCATCACTGGCCTAGGCCTTCTTTATGTAGAGCAACAATTCTTTTTTTCAGATCCTCAGAGCGTTCTTTTCCATGAGGTGCCATGTTGAACTTCCAGTGACCAGTATGAGAGAGTGAGAGTGATAACCCCAGATTTAACACACCTGCTCCCCATTCACACCTGAGACCTTGTAACACTAAACGAGTCACATGACACCGGGGACGGAAAATGGCTAATTGGGCCCAATTTGGACATTTTCACTTAGGGTTGTACTCACTTTTGTTGCCAGCGGTTTAGACATTAATGGCTGTGTGTTGAGTTATTTTGAGGGGGCAGCAAATGTACACTGTTATACAAGCTGTACACTCACTACTCTACATTGTAGCAAAGTGCCATTTCTTCAGTGTTGTCACATGAAAAGATAGAATAAACTATTTACAAAAATGTGAGGGGTGTACTTACTTTTGTGAGATACTGTATGTGACTATGTAGCTATTATTCGATCGATGTTTTTTTTTGTCATTCAAAGTTTTATTGAAATAGGTACAAGAAAAAGAAAAATGAACATTGTGCACAATGCTTCCATCGCAGATGCAACTGCGTGTGTTGTTTTTCATATATAACATGTACGCATAAGGTAGCTAACATTTACGAAATATTTAGTTCTGGTTTAGGAACTGAATTCGCAAAATATTTCAAGCATGGTTAAACCTTTCAGTTGAGTTAAACATTACTGTAGTGAGCTGAAGTGGATCACACTTGGTCATCTCGCAAAAGCGATTATGACCTGAAACATTAAATGAAAATTATTAATAGCTTCAAATTCAGCTTGAGCTAGCAAAAAAACATCTGTCTTCTTAATTAGGATGAAGGATGTGCTCAGTGTAGGAAAATTAAAGAAAGTAAAGATTTAGAGAAGAGAAGTCAGGTTAGGTAATAGGAGGTATCGTACATACGGTATCATAATGAATTACTTGAGTCATATTAGGATCTTTCATAGGGCAATTTCAGGTATCAATTTCAGGCGTATCATCCCAGTGTGAGTCAGCACTTTGTGCGTATTTGAAAATCAACCAAGGTTGCCAGGTTTTGTGAAACCTTTCAATGTTGCCTGTGTCTTGTGCCAGGGTGTCTTCCATCTCATAGATTTCGCTTATTTTTTTCACCCATTCGTCAATAGATGGAGCTCGGGTAGAGTTCCAATGTAAGGGGATCAGTGATTTGGCTGCGTTTAGCAGGTGCTTTGTTAGGGAATTTTTATAGCGTTTAAGGGAAAATTTGGTTATATGTAGCAGACAACAAGCTGCATTCAGTGTTATCTTTGTTTCAGTGATTTTTTTGATTAGTCTACATACTTCATTCCAGAAGGGCTCAATCTTGGGACAATACCACCAGATGTGCGCTAGAGACCCCCTTTCCGATAGGCATCTCCAGCACAAATCCGATTTCTGTTCATCCCATTTGTGTAATTTGTCGGGTGTGTTATACCAACGTGTCAGCAGTTTATAACTCGTTTCTTGAAGTTTTGTGCTGATGGAACATTTGTGTGTTAATATACAAGCATACCTCCACTGTTGATCCGTTATGTCTTCTTTCAGTTCCTCCGACCATCCCCTCCTGTGTCCATTCCCACCCGCGGCTCCCGCACATCTCAGCCAGGAATATGCTACCGAAGTAGCTCTGTCAAGTGGCTTCCCTTCTTTGCAAACCGATTCTAGAGCTGTCAGGGGTCTACATAGTTGTTGGTCGTTTTTAAATTTACCTAAATAGCTCCTTATTTGAAAGTAAGTCCATTGTCTCATACGGGGTAGATTTTTTTCTGATTTAAGTAGTGACCAATCTCTAAATTTGTTGTCTGTGTAGCAGTCACCAGCCAGCAAGGGAGTATTCTGCATCGGTGGTTGGAGTGTCTGATTGTGCATGCCTGGCAAAAAGTCAGGATTGTCCAGCAGCGGTGTCAAGGGGCTTGGTACTGTGATAAGCTCTTTTTGTTTTGCTATTGTTTTAATGATTCGCAAAGTCGTGCCAGTGATTGGGTGTTTGCGTAGGACATGTGAGTAACTATTCAGTGTAACCCATGGCGAATACTTCAATGAGTACGTGGATAACTCCGCCTCTAAAGCAACCCAATCCTTCGTGTGGTCATGGCAGTGCCAATCAATGACTCTCGCTATGTGTGATGCATGATAGTAGTGCTGAAAGTTTGGTAGGTTAATGCCTCCTAAATCTTTAGGTTTTGTTAGTGTGGTTAGTTTGACTCTTGGTTTTTTGTGGTGCCATAGGAACTTCGAAATTAAAGAGTTTAGGGCTCTAAAGAATTTTTGGGGAATCTCGATCGGTAGTGTGCGCGTTAGGTAGAGGAATTTGGGCAGTATCACCATCTTCACTATTGCTGCTCTGCCAAACCATGAGAAGAATCCCTCATTCCACCTCACGAGATCTGTCCTGTATCCCTGAAGGAGGGGTATGAAATTTCTCTCAAAGATGGAGCTTAGCTGCGGCGTGAGCCAAGTCCCTAGGTATTTCAATGTATTCGGATCCCATCGAAATTGGGAGTTGGCCTTGGTCTGTGTAAGCAGTCTTTCTGTGAGGGAAATATTTAAAGCTTCTGATTTTGTGTAATTTATTTTTAAGTTGGATATATACCCATAATTAGCGAATTCTTGTAATAGGTTGGGGAGGGTTATTGTCGGGTTGGTGAGGAAGAATAAGAGGTCGTCAGCATAGGCTGCCACCTTATATTCTTTGTCTTTGATCTGAAATCCATGAATTGCTGTGTTGTGTTGGACTGATCTAATGAAGGGTTCCAGGGATAGGATAAATAATAGGGGCGAAAGGGGACATCCTTGTCTGGTCCCGTTGGTAATGTGGACCTTTTTAGACAGTATGCCATTTATTTTCAGTTCCGCTGAAGGGTTTTGATAAAGTGCGGAGATCCAAGCCATCATATGTGGACCCAAACCAACTCGTCTACACACAGTCAGCATGAAATCCCATGCTACTCGATCGAAGGCCTTCTCCGCGTCAGTTGATAGGAGAAAGCCCTCGATCTTTCGCAACTTCACTGCATGAGTGAGCAGAAGTGCTTTGGTTACATTATCCTTGGCCTCTCTGCCCGGCATGAAACCAACCTGTTCCATACCTATCAGATTCGGCAATAGTGGGCCCATCCTCAAAGCAAGCACCTTAGCAAACAATTTGACATCCAAATTCAATAGAGAGATGGGTCGATAGCTAGCGCATTCTCTGGGGTCTTTGCCCATTTTTGGTATAACCGTGATGTGAGCTGCTAATAAATCTGGAGTTACTGCTCTCGGGTTAGAAAGTGTGTTCAAGGCATCTTTTAAAGGATTAGTGAGAATGTCTATAAAGGTCTTATAGTAGGTGGCTGAGAACCCATCTGGGCCCGGACTTTTACCCGATTTAAGTTGTTTAATGGCATGTTTGATTTCAGATGAAGAGATTGGGGTTTCTAGTAGATCTATGTCTGATTTCGCTAGGGTTGGGAGTCCGCTGTTGGTTATGTAGTCCTGCATGATTTGTGTTCGGTCTCCGGTCATATGCGGCTGCCTATGCTGTGGAGGTAGGTTGTATAATTTTGTGTAGAAATCATGGAAGTGATTGGCTATAGCCTCTGATGCAATGTCTAGTTTCCCCTCCTTGTTTCTAATGCCCGCAATATTGTTGGTAGAATTTTGTTCTCTTAGAGCTCTCGCCAGGAACCTACCGGCCTTGTCTCCTGACTCATAATAAATTCGTTTTTTGAAAAATAGCATCCGTTTGGCTCTAGAGTCAAGTATCTGTTGAAGCTCTTTCCTGGCCTCCAATAGGTTCCCGGCTGAAGCTACAGAGAGCGACTGTTTGTGCAATTGTTCCAAAGTTGCAATTTGGTCAAGCAGTTTTTTTATTTTGGCATCTCTTTCTTTTTTACGCCTGGAACCCAGTTATATTAGTGTTCCACGTATTGTACATTTGTGTGCTTCCCATACCATCAGTGGGTCTGCCTCAGGTGTAACGTTGTGAGTAAAGTATTCTGTCAAATTTTTAGTGATCGTGGGTAGGAGCGCTTGATCCGTCAGTAGTGAAGTGTTTAGTCTCCAGGTCGGTTGTTTTTGTGTGGTGATTTGTAAGTCCATGGAGATAGAAATCGGGGAGTGGTCTGAAATCGTCTGTATGCCTATATGGGCGTCAGTTAGTTTCGAAAGATCCCTTTGTGAGATGAATAGATAGTCTAGTCGTGCGTATCTATTATGCGGGATTGAGAGGTGAGTATAGTCTCTTCCTTCTGGGTTAAGAAAGCGCCAGGAGTCCACCAGTTGTAGCGTCTGTAAGAGTGACTTGAGTTTTTTAAGTATTTTGTAAGTGATACAGGTCTTGCCATTAGAGGTATCAAGGAGGGGGTTCAAGGGCACATTAAAGTCCCCACCAAGTATCAGGCATCCCCTAGCAAACTCCTGGAGCTTTCCCACAATATGTTGACAGAATGTAATGTGGGCTTTGTTCGGGAAATAGACGTTAGCCAGGGTTATGGGAGTGCCTCTGTATGAGCCCTTCAGGAATACGAATCTTCCTTCCGGATTACACATTTGTTCAGCTAGTTCAAAGGGTACATCCCTACCTATAAGGATAGATACACCCTTGGACTTAGAGTCAGCAGTAGTGGCATGAAAAGCTCTTGGGAAGTGTAAATTAGTGAGTCTTGGTATATGGTGTGTCTTAAAGTGGGTCTCTTGCAAAAAAACGAATTGAGGCTTACCTTTTTTAAGTTCCCTCATGAGGGTGGAGCGGCGTTCAGGGATGTTTAAGCCTCTGATGTTATGTGATACTAGAAGAGGGCGGGTGCCCAAGGATGAGTAGACCATGGCGGAGCGGTAGGAGGAGACGGTCGGAAGTCCTTACTGAGGATACAAAACTGTTTTATAGAGGTTAATACCCACGATTTTTGTCGAAAACAGTACTCTTATGGCACACTTTTCTGGTACCTTCTATATATTAAAAACAAAATAAGTAAGGGGAAAAGAAAAAGGACAGGTCAAGGGAGGGGAAGAGAAGGAAAGGCAGAGAAAAGGAAACACTTAATGAAAGTAATGGGAGAGTATTACTATGGCAGTCCTCTCTCCTGAGGGGTCACCTACTCCCCCAGAGCAGAGGTACCACCTGTTGCACTGTAGCTATTCCCTTCGCTCAACCAGGAGGTCGGGGAAGCTTTGTGGGATTGCTGGGAGGCGATAACAACCAGGGGACAGTCTACCCGTCAATCCGCAAAGATGTAGATTGATCAGATAACTGTAAACAAGGGCAGCCTCAGTGAGGCACACACGGTCAGTTCAATTAAAGTTTAAGGTAGGAAATTATCCTTAATTTGTTTACACCCGATCATGGTGTATTGTATGGAAGTAAATGGGCATTTTTTTTTTTTTTTTAAGTATAACATAATATAATGTAGTATGAAGTGTAAGACCTAATTGGCACAGAGTGTCGTTATAGGTAGAACAACATGTATTCGCCATCATAACTATTAACTGAGAACCGTCTCAACTTATGGTGACTAATACGTATAAGTAGCGTTATTTCAAACTTTGCTGGTTAACAGGACTTAGGGTGGCAGATATATGCAAGAGGGATTATGCGGTGTGCAATGATAGCGTCGTTACTCCTCTTCTTTCCCTATGCATAAGTCCACTTCCCCTGCTGCATTCATCTGTTCGGTTTCCTCAACGTTGTTAACTTTGGTCAGAGCGAGGAACAGTACTTGCACGTAGTGACCTTTTAACAGACATTGAGCCATGTCCTGGGCAAGATGGTGTAAGGGTCTTGTTTGTGTATCGTAAAATCTGCTAACATTCTTATGGTCGGTCTGTGCTCACAGATAATATGAACCGATAGCTCATTTTTCTGTCCGTGGACCAGGATATGAAGAGAAGGTGTTGCTACGGCTATTCTGTGTGAGTTTAAGGTAAAACTCATCAGAGAGTGTTACTGTGACATGATGATGTCATCTGGTAGGAGCTGTAGTGAGGAAGGAAGTTCATACAAATGCTTTACTTGCCTGTCTGGGGTTGTGTCGAAATTCAAAACGGAAAGTTGAAACAGGAGAGTTCTGGGAAAGCATTTCAATCCTCTTCTTGTTCTCTAGAGGTGCTAGCCAAACTTCTCGGGGTGTCTGTTACCGAGTTGCCCCCCCGGTTTTGTTTACGTCTTTTCAGCTGTCTCTTGTCCGGAGACGAGAAGGGCGAAGTAGGTGGGCTCCTCATCACTGGAGGTTGTAGGAATTCAGCATACCATTCCGGAAGGTCTAGTTGATCTATGTCCAACATCTCGCAGAATTCTGGGAGATTCGCTGGGGTGCGCAGTATGCATTGGTGCCCCTTGTGAGATACTGTGAGGGCGAACGGGAATCGCCATGTGTACTTTAAGTCTCTAGCTCTCAATTTTTCCAGCAGGGGGCGTAAGGCGCGACAGTTCCTCAGAGTGATCTGTGATAGATCCTGAAAAAGCATAATTGTAGCTCCATTAAAGATGATCTGGTCATTTCGCCTAGCTTTGCGCATAATATCTTCTTTTATGCCGAAATTTTGTAAGCAGCATATTATGTCTCGGGGTGGTGCTGATTCCGACCCTCTGGGTCTTAAAGCTCTATGGGCTCTCACAAAGTCAATCTCTGTGTCCTCCTGTCTCTCCAATAGTGTGTTAAAGACTCTCCTGAGGGCTGGGACAATTTGTTCTTGTTCCACCGATTCAGGGATCCCTCTCACCCTGATGTTGCATCTTCTGCCCCTGTTATCAAGGTCCTCGATATGGCGGTTCATGTCTATGAGATGCTGCACATGTGCTGATGTAGTCATCTCTAGCTTGTGTATTGCCTTATCTCTGTGTCTGCCAGCGTTTTCAGCAGCAGCCATCTTCTCATTGATCACCAGCATGCTCGTTTTTAAGTCCGTGATGGCTGCTGAGAAGGTCGCTTTGATGTCTGCAGCAAACACTGACATGTCAGCGAACGTTAGGGGATGGTCCGACCTGGACTTACCCCTGCCTTTGTCCTCTGTGGCTGAGAGAGAGTCCTCACTGCCCTCTTCCTCATGAGACGGCGGCGCCATCTTAGGCCTCGTTGTTCCGCTGCGGGCCGCCGACTTGCTTCTAAAGATGTCAGCGATGGTATTGTTAGCTGACGGTACCGAATTGCGGCGCGATCTTGTGCGGGGAGTCAGGTGGAGCTTTCTGCCCGGCATCTGGAGGCGACTGATCGGGTTAAAAGCTGTGAACTACCGTGTGTGTCGAGGAGCTCCTTCAATGTGCTGCCATCCCTGTTGCTCGCCAGGCCACGCCCCCTCGATCGATGTTTTAGCATATCTTTTTTTCATATGTCGATTGGTAATGGATGTGTATTGATAGCTTGGCAGGTATCTCTGACCATTCATTATTTTTTACCTGTATGCCCTCCTGTGAGCTTAAGAGTACTTATTTAGATCAGTTGATCCTAGTTCTTGGTTATGATTAAGCACAAGGTAGTGTGAAATGCATGAACCTCACTTCATCCCCACTGTTCTTACATTGTGCTTTTATGTTGTGACACCATTACTTCAATAAAGATGGTACACAGAATGTAATGCAGCCATCTAGACTCTTCTTGTTTATGCCACAGGTGTGCGAACTGGGCCTGTACATGCAGGAGAGTGTGTGAGGTGTATTGTTCTGGATCTGCCTTGAGCAGCACTCCTTCACTTATGCCGCGTACACACGAGCGGATTTTCCATCGGAAAAATCTTAGATGGTTTTTCCGACGGACTCCGCTCAAGCTTGGCTTGCAAACACACGGTCACACAAAAGTTCGCTGAACTTTGGACCATCAAGAACGCGGTGACGTACAACACTACGACGAGCCGAGAAAATGAAGTTCGATGCTTCCGAATTGCTGCAGACGATCAGAATTTCCGATCGGAACTTTTTCCGACCGAAAAATTGAGAACCTGCTCTCAATCTTTTGCTGGCGGAAATTCGGCCAGCAAAAGTCCGATAGAGAATACACATCGGTCTTTTGCTGGCCGAATTTCTGGTCGTGTGTACGCGGCATTAGGTGTTCTGGACTAATGAGTCCAAATGTATAATATTTGTCTGTAACAGGAGGCAGTGTGATCGTTGAAGGGCAGGAGAATGGTACAATAATGAGTGTCTGCAGACAACTGTGAATCATGGTGGAGGTTCCTTGCAAGTTTTGGGCTGCATTTCTACAAATAAAGTTGGAGATTTGGACAGGATCATTGGTGTCCTTAATGCTGAGAAATACAGGCAGATGCTTCTCCATCATGCCATACCATCAGGGAGACACGTGATTGGCCCCACATGTATTCTGCAACAGGACAACCACCTCAAAACATACAGTCAATGTCATTAAGAACTATATTCAGTGTAAAGAAGAACAAGGAGTCCTGGAAGTGATGGTTTGGCCCCCACAGAGCCCTGATCTCAACATCATGGAGTCTGTCTGGAATTACATGAAGAGACAGAAAAATTTGAGGCAGCCAACATCCACAGAAGATGTACATAGAACAACCTACCTGCTGCGTTCCTTCAAAAACTGCGTGCAAGTCTACCGAGAAGAATTGATGTTGGTTTGAAGGCAAAGGGTGGTCACACCAAATATTGATTGGATTTGGATTTCTCTTCTGTTCATTTACTTTTCATTTTGTTTGCTGATAAAAAGAAACTATTAACACCTCAATTTCTGAAAGCATTCTTCATTTACATAATTTTTCACACCTGCCTAAAGCTAATCCCACTGGGGGAAGAGGAGAACGCATTGTCCGAATCTTAGTGTGCACAGATCATGCCGATATAAAGAAGTGATCATACAGAATCCTACTGGGCAATAAGAGAACCGATCATACAACCAGGAGAAGTGATCATGCTGAATATCACTTTACAAGGACAAAGGCTTCCTACAATTGGGGGTATTGGCAACAATCAGAGCCGGAATGACATTTGGGGGCTATTGGAGCTGCAGCTCCAGGCCCCTTCCTTAAGATAGGCCCAGCCCTAATGCACTAATGCTGCCCAGCCCTGCACTGTGTGCAGTGTACACATGATTGATCTGTAAATCGCAGCGGCATTAATATGTAAATTGTTGGAGCCTTCATAGGTATGTCAAAGTCCCTGAGCCCTGGTCCAACACAACCTTTGGTGAATGCTGCCGACATTGGGAATGTACAACGAGCCCTGCCTGCCATAGTCAATGAGCCTGCCATCAGCCTGTTCTGCAAAGGTGAGCAGACAGATGGGGGTGCCCAGAGGTAAACAGGGAAGGTATTTCACCCCCCCCATTTAATTTGTTTAAATATTTAATTTGTTTTAATAAAAAATTGTTTGCATTTTCATTTTATTTATTTCCATTAAAAAGCCCACCAAAATCCTCAGCACTGGGTCCATGATGCTCTTAATCCGGCCCTGGTGACAATGGTGGGTTATGAACTGTATGCCCATTTTTTAAAAGCAGCAGGCAGACTTGTGAAAATCAGTAAATTCAAGGAACATTCGAAAAATTCCAAATACGAATTCCGAATACGAATTTAACAAATCAACCGAATTTAATGAAACTAAACTACTAGATTAACAAATCTAAATGCAATTAATTTGTTCATCATGCACATGTCTAATAATAATAATAACAATAATAATAATAATAATAATAATAATAAGTGTACTACACAGACTTCCTCTTCCTTGAAAATGCGATTTCCTGAAAATTGTAAAGAATCTCCTATTTAGGCATTAAGTGCAGCAGCCGTCTACAATTCTGGAAACTCAGATTATACAGAATCCCACTGGGGAATGAGGAGAACTGATCATAGAGAATGACGCGGTGACGCAACGCGTCAGGGAGGAGTCAGGTGTCGTCACTTCGGGCCGCGGCCGAGACCCGAAGTACTGGAATCTGTGCTGCTTATTCTGTTTTTATATGTAAGTCACTATGTTTTCTTTCAATAAATCTTTGCTGAATACTACAAGAATGGGGACACTCCTTTTTATTACATGCCTCCACCCCACCTGCTGAGCTTGAAGCCTTCCACTGGAGACCCGCCAGGGCTGTGACGATCGGAGGAGATTGATCGATCGATGGTTTTCACCCACTTCCTGATTGCAGGCTCGACTTGACCCGAAGGGGTCTTTACTAGAGGTGAGAGGCTGGGGGAAACGTGTGGTGCACCAAGGATTACGGACGACTAGAGGAATTTGAAACTGATAATTTTTTGCACTTGCACTTTTTTTGTCTGCTGCACGAACTGATATATGAAGATTCACTCTGTTCACGTCGGAACCTTATTGCACTAGTTGGATTATGCACTTTTGGCTATCTTTATAGCGTTTTTTACTTTTTTGCACTTTATGCAACTTTTTTCATTTGTATGCGGCTTTTTATATTTTATGCGATTTTTTTAATTTTTTCATATTTTGGGATTTTTTTTCACTTTGATGCACTTTTAGACCACTATTGGATTGTATTTGTTCTTCTAGGATCCTTCTATCTATTTGTTTTTTACATTTTATGTCACATTTTATGAATGGTCATTTTTTTATGTTTAGTCACTTTATGTGATTTTGCTTGTTACACCCATGCACTTTAGCTAGTAATTGAAGAATCAAAGAAACATTATTTTCTGCTTGGTTTCATCATCCTTATTATATGTTTATGCACTTTAGTTAGCGCCACATATTTCTTATGATCATAGAGAATACTACTGGGCAATGAAGAGAACTGAGCTGTCAGGGAAATCAAAGACGTGCATGAAGATGTGCGCTTGCTAATAAAAATTTGCAAATGACAACTAGACATGCCCGGACTCACTTGTGTGTCTCTACACACGTGCATGTGCATTAGCGTGAGCGTGCGTGAATACTTGTCGCTCTCTTCCTCTCTGCCTATTTCAAGAGTCTCCATGGACCAGAAGATTGCTGAGTGGTTGTCAGCTTCTACCGTCTGAGACCTGATCCTGTGTTTGTTCCTGTGACTCTGCTCATTCCTGATAACTTATTGCTGACCTGGCTTATGACCTGACTCTGCCTTTTGCCTACCATTCTGGTGCCTTCCCTGCTTGCCTGATACCGACCCTGGCTTAGCCCTGACTCTGCTCTGGACCTGATTCTGTACCTCTGCTGCTCGGCCATTACTGACTTCTGCCTGGCTGAGCACTCAAGATCCTGCATCTGCCTGCTCTCCAGCTTGGCTTATGCCCACTGTTCTGCATCTGCTGCTGTGTACCTGCACCTGCCAGTCCACCAGTCTGCCTGCTGTTCTGCGCCTGTTGGCATGTATCCGCATCTGCCAGTCCAAGAGTCAGCCTGCTGCTTGCCAACTGCTGTAAGTACCTTCCATCCAGGATCTCCAACTAGGCACCCATGCCACTCTGTGCCCTGTTATATCCTGTCACCACCTTCAGGAGAAGCAGGACAGGGGGTGTAATGGAAAGCCCTCCCATAAACCAGGTACGTGACATGACCAAATACTGTAGAATACTAGTGGGAAATAAGAAGAACTGACCATACACACACTCGCCGGGCAATGAGAATCCTACTGGGCAACAGGAGGAACTGGATCATACAGAATCCCACTGGGCAAAAGGAAAACTGATTAAGTGATTGTAAATAATCACACCTGGGCAATGAGGAGAGCTGATCATACAGAATCCCACTAGGCAAAATGGAGAATGGATTGTCAGAATCCCACTGTGCAGAACTGATCATACCTAGACACTGGGCAACAAGAAGAACTGAACATATAGAATTCCAATGGGGAACAAGAAGAACTGATCATACAGAATCCCAATGGGCATTGAGGAGAACCAATCTTACAGAATCCTACTGGGGAACAAGCAAAACTAATCACACCTAGACTTACTGTGCAATGAGAAAGACTTATGTTAGAGACCCTAATGGGCAACAAGAGGGACTGAGTCATACAGAATCCCACTGGGCAAAGCAAAAACTGGTTATAAATAATCCTACCTGGGCAATGGGGAGAACTGACCATATACATCCCCATTGGGCAACAAGGAGTACCGATCATACAGAATCCCACTGGGCAATGTGGAGAAATGACCATTCAGAATCCTACTGCGAAAAAAGGAGAAGGGTTTGTAAGAATCCCACTGTACAACAAGGAGAACTGATCATATACAATCCCATTGGGCAACAAGGAGAACTGATCATATACAATCCCATTGGGCAACAAGGAGGACTGATCATATACAATCCCATTGGGCAACAAGGAGAACTGATCATATACAATGCCATTGGGCAACAAGGAGAACTGACCATACAGAATCCCATTGGGCAATGTGGAGAAATGACCATTTAGAATCCTACTGCGAAAAAAGGAGAAAGGTTTGTAAGAATCCCACGGTACAACAAGGAGAACTGATCATATACAATCCCATTGGGCAACAAGGAGGACTGATCATATACAATCCCATTGGGCAACAAGGAGGACTGATCATATACAATCCCATTGGGCAACAAGGAGAACCGATCATTCAGAATCCTACTGGGCAAATAGTTCTCCTTGTCAGAATCTCACAGTGCAACAAGGAGAACTGATCATACATGACATTACTGGGCAACAAGGAAAAGTTATCATACACAATACCACCTGGGCAAACGGGAGAGGTGATCATACTGAAATGCACTGGGCCACAAGGACAAAAGCTTCCTATGGAGAAACCAGGGGTAGTTGGTGACAATGGTGGTTTGTGAACTGCATGGTCCTAAACCAACAGGGAGTGGCTGTATTTTATTAAAGCTGCCTGTTCATTGTGAGCAGATTTAAACTTTTTTCTTTTTCTTTTCTACTTTAACATTAGAGGGCAACTTCACTGAAAAGTTGTCAGACATGAAAACCATTGTGATATACTGTACAGTTTTGAAACATCCCTAATTGTGGTGGGTACAGAAACTGAAAAATATTTATGTTGCAGTAATAACAATTACGAAAGTACACAGACTTCCTTTTTCTTAGAAATATAATTTCCTGAAAAATTTACAGAAATCTCCTATTTACACGTTAAATGCAGCAGCCATCTATAATTCTGGAAACCTAGATTACACAGAATCCTACAGGGCAACGAGAAGAACTAATCATTCAGAATCCCACCAGGGAACAAGGAGACCTGCTCATTCAGGATCCTACTGGGGAACAGGCAGACCTGATCATTCGGAATCCCACCAGGGAACAAGGAGACCTGATCATTTAGGATCCTACTGGGGAACAGGCAGTTCTGATCATTCGGAATCCCACCAGGGAACAAGGAGACCCGATCATTTAGGATCCTACTGGGGAACAGGCAGTTCTGATAATTCGGAATCCCACCAGGGAACAAGGAGACCCGATCATTTAGGATCCTACTGGGGAACAGGCAGTTCTGATAATTCGGAATCCCACCAGGGAACAAGAAGACCCGATCATTTAGGATCCTACTGGGGAACAGGCAGTTCTGATCATTCGGAATCCCACCAGGGAACAAGAAGACCCGATCATTTAGGATCCTACTGGGGAACAGGCAGTTCTGATCATTCGGAATCCCACCAGGGAACAAGAAGACCCGATCATTTAGGATCCTACTGGGGAACAGGCAGTTCTGATCATTCGGAATCCCACCAGGGAACAAGAAGACCCGATCATTTAGGATCCTACTGGGGAACAGGCAGTTCTGATAATTCGGAATCCCACCAGGGAACAAGAAGACCCGATCATTTAGGATCCTACTGGGGAACAGGCAGTTCTGATCATTCGGAATCCCACCAGGGAACAAGAAGACCCGATCATTTAGGATCCTACTGGAGAACAGGCAGTTCTGATCATTCGGAATCCCACCAGGGAACAAGAAGACCCGATCATTTAGGATCCTACTGGGGAACAGGCAGTTCTGATCATTCGGAATCCCACCAGGGAACAAGGAGACCTGATCATTCAGGATCCTACTGGAGAAAAGGCAGACCTGATCATATAGAATCCTACTGGGAACAAGGAGACCTGATCATTCAGAATCCCATCGTGGAACAAGGAGACCTGATCATACAGAATCCTTCTGGGGAACAAGGAGACCTGATCACTCAGAATCCTACTGGGGAACAAGGAGATCTGATCATTCAGAATCTCACCGGGGAACAAGGAGGCCTGATCATACATAATCCTACTGGGCAATAGGAACAACTGATCATACAGAATTCCAAAGGGACAACGAGGAAAACTAATCATAGAATCCCGCTAGGCAACAAGGAGAACTAAAGAACCCGTGATGGAGTCAGGTAACTCATAGGTGCTTTTTTGTTATCATGCAGATACCATTCTAGAGTAATTTAAAGAATATCACACAGATAGATGCATTTTGAGGGAAGTTGGGTTTGTGTCAGTGTAACCTTTAACAGTAATATATGACAAGTAACAGCATTACTCAGCACTACACTAAAAAAGTTTACATTGTATCAAAATAATAATTTATAAGGTATGTAACCTAACAATGAACTCCTCTTATTTGCTGCCTTATGATCTGTTTAATATGTCATTGAACATGTTTTCTTTTATCTTTTCAATATTTTTATCTACTTTAGTTGAGTCTTTTAAAAGTAATACATGTAATACATTTGGGATCTTTGATTTAGTAGTTGTAGTCATCTAAAAAAGGTGTTCTTAACCAGTAAGTCACTTTACTATTATCCCAAAAGATTGAATAGATTTCCTTATTTAATTTTTTTTTTACAATACTTTGAGCTGTGCACGTTATATAAGCTCCTGAAAAAAATATATTTTTCTTACCTGGCCAGGTAGAATGTTTTTCCTTCTAGCTGCCATAATGCTAAATCCATGGTGTACTTGTACCCTATGGGAGAGACAAATGTGATAGTAGCTGCATTGTATTCTGGGGGTGCTGTATGGAGCAAGTGACATCATGATCTAATGAAATGTGACGATTCCATTGGTTTGTGGAATTATTATTTACAATGTAAAATTAAATGAAATATTAGGTTTATGTAGACACCAAAAAAAGAGACTATTGATTGCAACGCTCCTACACCATCTGCAGCCATTGCAGTTCTAACTGTGCACCATCCAGCACCATCCATTGTATGGAAGAGATCTTATAATGGTGAACAATTTAACTGGCTGTGACTAGTTCTCATACCTGCACCCCCCCCCCCCCCCCATATGCACCAGAGCAACTTTTAGATTGCTGCTATGGGCCTAACTAGGTCATTACTTAACCACCTCAATACAGTGCATTTTCGCCCCCTTCCTGCCCAAGCCATTTTTCAGCTTTCAGCGCTGTCGCACTTTGAATGACAATTGCGCGGTCATACAACACTGTACCCAAATGAAATTGTTATCATTTTTTCCCCACAAATAGAGCTTTCTTTTAGTGGTATTTGATCACCTCTGCGGTTTTTATTTTTTGCGCTATAAACAAAAGAAGAGTGAGAAGTTTTTAAAAAAACACAATAATTTTTATCTTTTGCTATAATAAATATCCAATTTTTTTTCTTTAAAACAAATTTTTTCTCAGTTTAGGCCGATATGTATTCTTGTACATATTTTTGGTAAAAAAAAATCGCAATAAGCGTATATAGATTGGTTTGCGCAAAAGTTATAGCGTCTACAAAATAGGGGATAGATTTATAACATTTTTTTTTTTTTTTTTTTTACTAGTAATGGCGGCGATCTGCGATTTTTATTGTGACTGCGATATTGCGGCGGACACATCGGACACTTTTGACACATATTTGGGACCATTCACATTTATACAGCGAACCGTGCTATAAAAATGCATTGATTACTGTATAAATGTGACAGGCGGTGAAGGGGTTAACACTAGGTGGTGATCGAGGGGTTAACTGTGTTGCTAGGGAGTGATTCTAACTGTAGGGGGCGGGGACTCACTAGAGGAGGAGACCGATCGGTGTTCCTCTGTGCTGGGAACACACCATCGGTCTCCTCTCCTCTGACAGGACCGTAGATCTGTGTGTTTACACACACAGATCCACGGTCCTGCTGTGTTACCGGTAATCGCGGGTGCCCGGCGGACATCGTGACCGCCGGGCACGCGCACCGGGTGCCTA
This sequence comes from Lithobates septentrionalis, assembly GCA_037952835.1. Lineage (NCBI taxonomy): Eukaryota > Metazoa > Chordata > Amphibia > Anura > Ranidae > Lithobates > Lithobates septentrionalis. Next base: position 1,873,299 of record JBBDGP010000853.1, read on the forward strand.
GTGACACGGCGGGCGCGCGCGATCGCCGGCGGCCGCGCTCCCCCTGGTGGCCTAGGAATGCGAGGCCGTCATATGACGCCCGCCCGCAACGAGAGCTGCGCCGCCTGGCCGTCAATAGACAGCCGGCGGTCAGCAAGCGGTTAAAGTGATTCTGTCTTTTTTTTTTTCATATTATACTTACCTGCTCTGTGGAATGGTTTTACACAGAGCAGCCCCAATCCTAGTCCTGGTTCCTCCCCCCTGCTGAGTGTCCCCAAAAGCAAACCTCTTGCTATGGGGGGCAGTCGAGCAGGCTCACTTCCGAGCCACACCCCTGTTTATGGACATTGTCCTCACTCTCTTTCCATTGGCTCACTGGCTGTAATTCACAGCAGCAGGAGCCAATGTCTCCCACTGTAGTGTGAGCCCATGAGGAGAGAGACCCTGAAAAGCCGCTTCTCTCATGAACATCGCTGGATTGGGCTCAGGTAAGTATAAGGGGGGGGGGCTGGTCGAGCTGCACCCAAAAAGGTTTTTCTTTGACTGCTTGCCGACCGGGCCCACGTACATTTACTGCGGGGCGGCGGCTCCTGTGCACTGAATCATGTACAGGTACAAGATTCTGCTCTTCCGGGTCTGGAGCGTGCACATGTGCCGCCAGCGACCTGCTCCTACTGTCATTGGACACAGCGGGAGCCAATCAGCGGGTCGTTCGAGGCACAAACAAGGCAGATCACAGTTCTGTGACAAGGGAAGGCAGTGATCTTGTGCTTCTGCTAAGCAGTGTTGGCTGGTGCTCAATATTTTGTGGGAGGCAGATGGGAAGGCGGTGATCACCCCCCCCCCCACAGCTGGAGATGGACGGTAAAGTATTATAGTGCCGTATCGCATTAAAACGGCCTGGTCATCAAGGGGGCTAATTCTTCTGGAGCTGGAGTAGTTAATGAGACATGCACTATAATAATCAATAAATCAAATAAAAATTAAATATATTTAAATATTATTAGTTAGACTTGTAGTGAAGTTAAAGTAATAAAACTATTGTTTCTTTCAAGCAGGCAATTATGGTAGTCTAATGCCCTGTACACACGGGTGGACTTTTCGGCAACAAAGGTCCGACAGTCTTTCCAATGGACTTTCAACGGACTTTTGACAAGCTTCCGACGGACTTTCAAAAGAACGGACTTACCTACACACGATCACACCAAGGTCCAACGGATTCGTACGTGATGACGTACAACCGGACTAAAATAAGGAAGTTCATAGCCAGTAGCCAATAGCTGCCCTAGCGTCGTTTTTCGTCCGTTGGACTAGCATACAGACGAGCAGATTTTTCGATAGGAACTGGGTCCGGCCGAGTTCCGACGTAAAAATTTGAAACATGTTCCAAATCTAAAGTCCGTCAGATTTTCGACAGAAACAGTCCGCTGAAGATCCGATGAAGCCCACACACGGTCGGATTGTCTGCCGGATTCAGTCCGTCGGACCAGTCCATGCTAAAAGTCCGGTCTTGTGTACAGGGCATAAGTTGACCTTCATAAGCCCATAGGCTTGGGATTGGGAACTTCTTCCCACATTTGTATTGGTCAGTAGGGCTGTCAGTTATAGTTTTAGGCCAATAGTGAGGCACAGGAGGCACAAGGGGTAGGTTCAGGTCTATGCCAGGAACAGAAGGCAGGATTTTCACACCCATACTTTCTGGTTTTAAGGTTCCAAGGATGCTTGAGTTCTGTTTTATACAGTAATATTACCAAGTTGGATCATTTCAGTCTCACTTACAGGTCCATTTTAATTTCTTTGTCTTCAGAGGGTCCTCATCATATATATGACAGTATAAGTGACTTTCATGGAGAGAAGGTAAAGAATAAGCCAAAAGCCAGAGGTAAGTTATTATCTGTTGGAAGAAAATCTCTTCTTCTATTGTGAACAGCCTAAAACACGTCTCAGTTTCTTAGGACGTTTGTGTTCTGCTAACAAAATGTATATTAGAATGGCTTCATACAGCATCTCACAAAAGTGAGTACACCCCTCACATTTTTTTAAATATTTTATTCTATCTTTTCATGTGACAACACTGAAGAAATGACTCTTTGCTACAATGTAAAGTAGTGAGTGTACAGCTTGTATAACAGTGTACATTTTCTGTCCCCTCAAAATAACTCAACACACAGCCATTAATGTCTAAACCGCTGGCAACAAAAGTGAGTACACCCCTAAGTGAAAATTGGGCCCAAAGTGTCAATATTTTGTGTGGCCACCATTATTTTCCAGCACTGTCTTCACCCTCTTGGGCAGGGGTCCTTTTTAGACAGGGGGCCAGTTCACGGTCCCTCAGACTGTTGGGGGGCCGCACTATAGTTTAAAAAAAATATGAACTAATTCCTAAATTCCTATGCACACATCTTTTTTTGTAGTGCAAAAGAATAAAAGAATCAATAATAATAATATATATTGGGGATGGACAGGGGGACAGAGGGATGGACAGAGGGGTGGACAGGGGGACAGAGGGGTGGACAGAGGGACAGTGGGGTGGACAGGGGGACAGAGGGACAGAGGGGTGGACAGGGGGACAGGGGGACAGAGGGGTGGACAGGGGGACAGAGGGGTGGACAGGGGGACAGAGGGGTGGACAGGGGGACAGAGGGGTGGACAGGGGGACAGTGGGGTGGACAGGGGGACAGAGGGGTGGATAGAGGGGGGGACAGAGGAGTGGACAGGGGGACAGAGGGACAGTGGGGGGGACAGGGGGACAGTGGGGGGGGGACAGGGGGACAGTGGGGTGGACAGGGGGACAGTGGGGTGGACAGGGGGACAGAGGGGTGGACAGGGGGACAGTGGGGTGGACAGGGGGACAGAGGGGTGGACAGGGGGACAGAGGGGTGGACAGGGGGACAGAGGGGTGGACAGGGGGACAGTGGGGTGGACAGGGGGACAGTGGGGTGGGCAGGGGGACAGAGGGGTGGACAGAGGGACAGAGGAGTGGACAGAGGGACAGAGGGGTGGATAGAGGGGGGGGGACAGAGGGACAGAGGGGTGGACAGGGGGACAGTGGGGTGGACAGGGGGACAGTGGGGGGACAGAGGGGTGGACAGAGGGGGGGACAGGGGGACAGTGGGGTGGACAGGGGGACAGTGGGGTGGACAGGGGGACAGTGGGGTGGACAGGGGGACAGAGGGGTGGACAGGGGGACAGAGGGGTGGACAGGGGGACAGAGGGGTGGACAGGGGGACAGTGGGGTGGACAGGGGGACAGTGGGGGGAACAGGGGGACAGAGGGGTGGACAAAGGGGGGGACAGGGGGACAGAGGGGTGGACAGGGGGACAGTGGGGGGAACAGGGGGACAGAGGGGTGGACAGAGGGGGGACAGGGGGACAGTGGGGGGGACAGGGGGACAGAGGGGTGGACAGGGTGACAGTGGGGTGGACAGGGGGACAGTGGGGTGGACAGGGGGACAGTGGGGTGGACAGGGGGACAGAGGGGTGGACAGGGGGACAGAGGGGTGGACAGGGGGACAGAGGGGTGGACAGGGGGACAGTGGGGGGACAGTGGGGTGGGCAGGGGGACAGAGGGGTGGACAGAGGGACAGAGGGGTGGATAGAGGGGGGGGACAGAGGGGTGGACAGAGGGGTGGACAGGGGGACAGTGGGGTGGACAGGGGGACAGTGGGGTGGACAGGGGGACAGAGGGGTGGACAGGGGGACAGTGGGGGGACAGGGGGACAGTGGGACAGAGGGGTGGACAGGGGGACAGAGGGGTGGACAGGGGGACAGTGGGGTGGACAGGGGGACAGAGGGGTGGACAGGGGGACAGTGGGGGGACAGGGGGGTGGACAGGGGGACAGAGGGGTGGACAGGGGGACAGTGGGGTGGACAGGGGGACAGTGGGGGGAACAGGGGGACAGTGGGGGGAACAGGGGGACAGAGGGACAGTGGGGTGGACAGGGGGACAGTGGGGTGGACAGGGGGACAGAGGGGTGGACAGGGGGACAGTGGGGTGGACAGGGGGACAGTGGGGTGGACAGGGGGACAGTGGGGTGGACAGGGGGACAGTGGGGTGGACAGGGGGACAGTGGGGGGAACAGGGGGACAGAGGGGTGGACAGAGGGGGGGACAGGGGGACAGTGGGGTGGACAGAGGGGTGGACAGGGGGACAGTGGGGTGGACAGGGGGACAGTGGGGTGGACAGGGGGACAGTGGGGTGGACAGGGGGACAGTGGGGTGGACAGGGGGACAGTGGGGTGGACAGGGGGACAGAGGGGTGGACAGGGGGACAGTGGGACAGTGGGGTGGACAGGGGGACAGTGGGGTGGACAGGGGGACAGAGGGGTGGACAGGGGGACAGAGGGGTGGACAGGGGGACAGAGGGGTGGACAGTGGGGTGGACAGGGGGACAGTGGGGTGGACAGAGGGACAGTGGGGTGGACAGAGGGACAGTGGGGTGGACAGGGGGACAGTGGGGTGGACAGGGGGACAGTGGGGTCCTCACTTGTTAGTAAGCTGTTGCTTGAAGCCTCCGCTCGCGCTGTCACTCTTCGCGCCTCCTGTCTCCGTGCAGGACTGTGCTGGGAACTACACTTCCCAGCATGCAGCGCGGCACACGGAGCCCTCCATTACTGGGGTGGGGGAGGTGGCTTGAGCGGAGCGGATATGCTCCCTGCCGAAGCCGAGCCGACCTGGCCCCGGCCCGAGCCTGGATTGTCGGGAATCCGGCCCTGGGTGGATTGGGCCGGATAAATGTCCTCGGCGGGCCGCATGTGGCCCGCGGGCCGTAGTTTGAGGACCCCTGCTCTTGGGCATGGAGTTCACCAGAGCTTCACAGGTTGCCACCGGAGTCCTCTTCCACTCCTCCATGATGACATCACAGAGCTGGTGGATGTTAGAGACCTTGCTCTCCTCCACCTTCTGTTTGAAGATTCCCCACAGATGCTCAATAGGGTTTAGGTCTGGAGACATGCTTGGCCAGTCCATCACCTTTACCTTCAGCTTCTTTAGCAAGGCAGTGGTCGTCTTGGAGGTGTGTTTGGGGTCGTTATCATGTTGAAATACTGTTCTGCGGCCCAGTCTCTGAAGGGAGGGGATCATGCTCTGCTTCAATATGTCACAGTACATGTTGGCATTCATGGTTCCCTCAATGATCTGTAGCTCCCCAGTGCCGGCAGCACTCCTGTAGCCCCAGATCATGACACTCCCACCACCATGCTTGACTGTAGGGAAGACACACTTGTCTTTGTACTCCTCACCTGGTTGCCACCACACACGCTTGACACCATCTGAACCAAATAAGTTTATCTTGGTCTCATCAGACCACAGGACATGGTTCCAGTAATTCATGTCCTTAGTCTGCTTGTCTTTAGCAAACTGTTTGCGGGCTTTCTTGTGCATCATCTTTAGAAGAGGCTTCCTTCTGGGACGACAGCCACGCAGACCAATTTGATGCAGTGTGCGGCGTATGGTCTGAGCACTGACAGGCTGACCCCCCCCACCCCTTCAACCTCTGCAGCAATGCTGGCAGCACTCATACGTCTATTTCCCAAAGACCACCTCTGGATATGATGCTGAGCACGTGCACTCAACTTCTTTGGTCGACCATGGCGAGGCCTGTTCTGAGTGGAACCTGTCCTGTTATACCGCTGTATGGTCTTGGCCACCGTGCTGCAGCTCAATTTCAGGGTCTTGGCATCTTCTTATAGCCCAGACCATCTTTATGTAGAGCAACAATTCTTTTTTTCAGATCCTCAGAGAGTTCTTTGCCATGAGGTGCCATGTTGAACTTCCAGTGACCAGTATGAGAGAGTGAGAGCGATAACACCAAATTTAACACTTGCTCCCCATTCACACCTGTGACCTTGTAACACTAACGAGTCACATGACACCGGGGAGGGAAAATGGCTAATTAGGCCCAATTTGGACATTTTCACTTAGGGGTGTACTCACTTTTGTTGCCAGCGGTTTAGCCATTAACCACTTGACGACCGCCTCACGCCGATGTACGTCGGCAAGGTGGCACGGACAGGCAAAATCACGTACATGGTACGTGATTTGCCTTCCGCAGGTGGGGGGTCCAATCGGACCCCCCCCCCGGTGCCCGAGGCGGTCGTCTTTTGTCCAGCGGCGATCAGAGGTGAGGGGGAGACCATCCGTTCGTGGCCCCCCCCTCGCGATCGCCGCCGGCCAATCGAATCATTCCTTTGCTGCTGTATGCTAAACAGCAGCAAAGGAAATGATGTCATCTCTCCTCGGCTCGGTAATTTCCGTTCCGGCCCGAGGAGAGAAGACAGGTATGTGAGTGCACAACACACTACACACTCAGTAGAACATGCCAGGCACACTAAACACCCCGATCCCCCCCCCGATCGCCCCCCGATCACCCCCCCCCCCCCCCCCGTCACAAACTGACACCAGCAGTTTTTTTTTTTTTTTTTTTCTGATTACTGCATAGTGTCAGTTTGTGACAGTTACAGTGTTGGGACAGTTACTGTTACCCCCCTTTAGGTCTAGGGTACCCCCCTAACCCCCCCTAATAAAGTTTTAACCCCTTGATCACCCCCTGTCGCCAGTGTCACTAAGCGATCCTTTTTCTGATCGCTGTATTAGTGTCGCTGGTGACGCTAGTTAGGGAGGTAAATATTTGGGTTCGCCGTCAGCGTTTTATAGCGTCAGGGACCCCCATATACTACCGAATAAATGTTTTAACCCCTTGATTGCCCCCTAGTTAACCCTTTCACCACTGATCACCGTATAACTGTTACGGGTGACGCTGGTTAGTTCGTTTATTTTTTATAGTGTCAGGGCACCCGCCGTTTATTACCGAATAAAGGTTTAGCCCCCTGATCGCCCGGCGGTGATATGCGTCGCCCCAGGCAGCGTCAGATTAGCGCCAGTACCGCTAACACCCACACACGCAGCATACACCTCCCTTAGTGGTATAGTATCTGAACGCATCAATATCTGATCCGATCAGATCTATACTAGCGTCCCCAGCAGTTTAGGGTTCCCAAAAACGCAGTGTTAGCGGGATCAGCCCAGATACCTGCTAGCACCTGCGTTTTGCCCCTCCGCCCGGCCCAGCCCAGCCCACCCAAGTGCAGTATCGATCGATCACTGTCACTTACAAAACACTAAATGCATAACTGCAGCGTTCGCAGAGTCAGGCCTGATCCCTGCGATCGCTAACAGTTTTTTTGGTAGTATTTTGGTGAACTGGCAAGCACCAGCCCCAGGCAGCATCAGGTTAGCGCCAGTACTGCTAACACCCACGCACGCACCGTACACCTCCCTTAGTGGTATAGTATCTGAACGGATCAATATCTGATCCGATCAGATCTATACTAGCGTCCCCAGCAGTTTAGGGTTCCCAAAAACGCAGTGTTTGCGGGATCAGCACAGATACCTGCTAGCACCTGCATTTTGCCCCTCCGCCCGGCCCAGCCCAGCCCACCCAAGTGCAGTATCGATCGATCACTGTCACTTACAAAAGACTAAACACATAACTGCAGCGTTCGCAGAGTCAGGCCTGATCCCTGCGATCGCCAACAGATTTTTTGGTAGCGTTTTGGTGAACTGGCAAGCGCCAGCGGCCTAGTACACCCCGGTCGTAGTCAAACCAGCACTGCAGTAACACTTGGTGACGTGGCGAGTCCCATAAGTGCAGTTCAAGCTGGTGAGGTGGCAAGCACAAGTAGTGTCCCGCTGCCACCAAAAAGACAAACACAGGCCCGTCGTGCCCATAGTGCCCTTCCTGCTGCATTCGCCAATCCCAATTGGGAACCCACCGCTTCTGCAGCGCCCGTACTTCCCCCATTCACATCCCCAACCAAATGCAGTCGGCTGCATGAGAGGCATTTTCTTTTTGTCCTCCCGAGTACCCCTACCCAGCGAACCCCCCCAAAAAAGATATTGTGTCTGCAGCAAGCGCGGATATAGGCGTGACACCCGCTATTATTGTCCCTCCTGTCCTGACAATCCTGGTCTTTGCATTGGTGAATGTTTTGAACGCTACCATGCACTAGTTGAGTATTAGCGTAGGGTACAGCATTGCACAGACTAGGCACACTTTCACAGGGTCTCCCAAGATGCCATCGCATTTTGAGAGACCCGAACCTGGAACCGGTTACAGTTAGAAAAGTTAGTTACAAAAAAAGTGTAAAAAAAAAAAAAAAAATATATAAAATAAAAAAAAATAGTTGTCGTTTTATTGTTCTCTCTCTCTCTATTCTCTCTATTGTTCTGCTCTTTTTTACTGTATTCTATTCTGCAATGTTTTATTGTTATTATGTTTTATCATGTTTGCTTTTCAGGTATGCAATTTTTTGTACTTTACCGTTTACTGTGCTTTATTGTTAACCATTTTTTTTGTCTTCAGGTACGCCATTCACAACTTTGAGTGGTTATACCAGAATGATGCCTGCAGGTTTAGGTATCATCTTGGTATCATTCTTTTCAGCCAGCGGTCGGCTTTCATGTAAAAGCAATCCTAGCGGCTAATTAGCCTCTAGACTGCTTTTACAAGCCGTGGGAGGGAATGCTCCCCCCCACCGTCTTCCGTGTTTTTCTCTGGCTCTCCTGTCTCAACAGGGAACCTGAAAATGCAGCCGGTGATTCAGCCAGCTGACCATAGAGCTGATCAGAGACCAGAGTGGCTCCAAACATCTCTATGGCCTAAGAAACCGGAAGCTACGAGCATTTTATGACTTAGATTTCGCCGGATGTAAATAGCGCCATTGGGAAATTGGGGAAGCATTTTATCACACCGATCTTGGTGTGGTCAGATGCTTTGAGGGCAGAGGAGAGATCTAGGGTCTAATAGACCCCAATTTTTTCAAAAAAGAGTACCTGTCACTACCTATTGCTATCATAAGGGATATTTACATTCCCTGAGATAACAATAAAAATGATTAAAAAAAAATAAAAATGAAAGGAACAGTTTAAAAATAAGATAAAAAAGCAAAAAAATAATAAAGAAAAAAAAAAAAAAGCACCCCTGTCGCCCCCTGCTCTTGCGCTAAGGCGAACGCAAGCGGCGGTCTGTCGTCAAACGTAAACAGCAATTGCACCATGCATGTGAGGTATCACCGCAAAGGTTAGATCGAGGGCAGTAATTTTTGCAGTAGACCTCCTCTGTAAATCTAAAGTGGTAACCTGTAAAGGCTTTTAAAGGCTTTTAAAAATGTATTTATTTTGTTGCCACTGCACGTTTGTGCGCAATTGTAAAGCATGTCATGTTTGGTATCCATGTACTCGGCCTAAGATCATCTTTTTTATTTCATCAAACATTTGGGCAATATAGTGTGTTTTAGTGCATTAAAATTTAAAAAAGTGTGTTTTTTCCCCAAAAAATGCGTTTGAAAAATCGCTGCGCAAATACTGTGTGAAAAAAAAAAATGAAACACCCACCATTTTAATCTGTAGGGCATTTGCTTTAAAAAAAATATATAATGTTTGGGGGTTCCAAGTAATTTTCTTGCAAAAAAAAAAAAACTTTTTCATGTAAACAATAAGTGTCAGAAAGGGCTTTGTCTTCAAGTGGTTAGAAGAGTGGGTGATGTGTGACATAAGCTTCTAAATGTTGTGCATAAATGCCAGGACAGTTCAAAACCCCCCCAAATGACCCCATTTTGGAAAGTAGACACCCCAAGCTATTTGCTGAGAGGCATGTCGAGTCCATGGAATATTTTATATTGCGACACAAGTTGCGGGAAAGAGACAAATTTTTTTTTTTGCACAAAATTGTCACTAAATGATATATTGCTCAAACATGCCATGGGAATATGTGAAATTACACCCCAAAATACATTCTGCTGCTTCTCCTGAGTACGGGGATACCACATGTGTGAGACTTTTTGGGAGCCTAGCCGCGTACGGAACCCCGAAAAACCAAGCACCGCCTTCAGGCTTTCTAAGGGCGTGAATTTTTGATTTCTCTCTTGACTGCTTATCACAGTTTCGGAGACCATGGAATGCCCAGGTGGCACAAAACCCCCCCCAAATGACCCCATTTTGGAAAGTAGACACCCAAAGCTATTTGCTGAGAGGTATAGTGAGTATTTTGCAGACCTCACTTTTTGTCACAAAGTTTTGAAAATTGAAAAAAGAAAAAAAAAAAGTTTTTTCTTGTCTTTCTTCATTTTCAAAAACAAATGAGAGCTGCAAAATACTCACCATGCCTCTCAGCAAATAGCTTGGGGTGTCTACTTTCCAAAATGGGGTCATTTGGGGTGGTTTTGTGCCACCTGGGCATTCCATGGCTTCAGAAACTGTGATAGGCAGTGAAGAGTGAAATCAAAAATTTTCACCCTTAGAAATCCTGAAGGCGGTGATTGGTTTTCGGGGTCCCGTGCACGGCTAGGCTCCCAAAAAGTCCCACACATGTGGTATCCCCGTACTCAGGAGAAGTAGCTAAATGTATTTTGGGGTGCAATTCCACATATGCCCATGGCCTGTGTGAGCAATATATCATTTAGTGACAACTTTGTGCAAAAAAAAAAATGTGTCACTTTCCCGCAACTTGTGTCAAAATATAAAATATTCCATGGACTCAATATGCCTCTCTGGAAATAGCTTGGGGTGTCTACTTTCCAAAATGGGGTCATTTGGGGGGGTTTTGTGCCACCTGGGCATTCCATGGCCTCCGAAACTGTGATAGGCAGTAAAGAGTGAAATCATAAATTTACACCCTAAGAAATCCTGAAGGCGGTGATTGGTTTTCGGGGCCCCGTACGCGGCTAGGCTCCCAAAAAGTCCCACACATGTGGTATCCCCATATTCAGGAGAAGCAGCAGAATGTATTTTGGGGTGCAATTCCACATAGGCCCATGGCCTGTGTGAGCAATATTTCATTTAGTGACAACTTTTTGTAAATATTTTTTTTTATTTATTTTTTTATTATTTTATTTTTTTTGTCATTATTCAATCACTTGGAACAAAAAAAATAAATATTCAATGTGTTCAACATGCCTCTCAGCAATTTCCTTGGGGTGTCTACTTTCCAAAATGGGGTCATTTGGGGGGGGGTTTGTACTGCCCTGCCATTTTAGCACCTCAAGAAATGACATAGGCAGTCATAAACTAAAAGCTGTGTAAATTACAGAAAATGTACCCTAGTTTGTAGACGCTATAACTTTTGCGCAAACCAATGAATATACACTTATTGACATTTTTTTTACCAAAGACATGTGGCCGAATACATTTTGACCTAAATGTATGACTAAAATTGAGTTTATTGGATTTTTTTTATAACAAAAATTAGAAAATATCATTTTTTTTCAAAATTTTCGGTCTTTTTCCATTTATAGCGCAAAAAATAAAAACCGCAGAGGTGATCAAATACCATCAAAAGAAAGCTCTATTTGTGGGAAGAAAAGGACGCAAATTTAGTTTGGGTACAGCATTGCATGACCGCGCAATTAGCAGTTAAAGCGACGCAGTGCCAAATTGGAAAAAGACCTCTGGTCCTTAGGCAGCATAATGGTCTGGGGCTCAAGTGGTTAATGGCTATGTGTTGAGTTTTTTTGAGGGGACAGCAAATTTACACTGTTATACAAGCTGTACACTCACTACTTTACATTGAAGCAAAGTGTCATTTCTTCAGTGTTGTCACATGAAACGATATAATAAAATATTTACAAAAATGTGAGGGGTGTACTCACTTTTGTGAGATACTGTAAGTCAGAATTGAACATTTGACATGTCGAGACAATGAAAAGGAGTGGTGGATCTGGTACCATACTGCAAATGCAAAGGGCATATTTTATTAAAAAAAAAAAAATGCGGAATGAATGTCACAAGCATTCACCCAGCCATAGTGAATGATCCCTTTAATTTGTCTAATACCATTATTTCCTTATGATCGTTGTCTCTATTTGGGTCTGGTATGGATTTTGGGGTGGTCCAGGTAAAAAATGCATGAGGTCCCCCTAAAAACTGATACCAGACCCTTCATTTTGAGCCTGGCTAGCCAAGAAAAATGGAAGAAAATGAGCATGCACCCCCTAAGCCAGTGGCGTCACTAGGGTTGGTGTCACCTGGTGCGGGAGAAAATGGTGTCACCCCCCCTCCGGCACTAAGCAGGCTAGTGCATTGGTGCGGCTCTCCCCCCTTAACCTGCCACAATGGATGGAGCCAGGATGTGAGGGATTGGGGGATGGATGGAGCCAGGATGGGATCGGGGGGGATAGATGGAGCCAGGATGGGATTGGGATATTGGATGGAGCTGGGATAGGATGAGGTGGTGGATGGAGCTGGGATGGGATCAGGGTGGTGGATGGAGCCAGGATAGGATCCGGGTGATGGATAGAGCTGGGATGGGATTGGAGGGGGTGGTTGGAGCCAGGATGGGATTGGGGGGATGGATGGAGCCAGGATGGGATCGGGATGGTTGATGGAGCTGGGATAGGAGGGGGTGGTGGATGGAGCCGGGATGGGATTGGGGGATGGAGCTGGGATAGGATGGGGTGGTGGATGGAGCTGGGATGGGATCCGGGTGGTGGATGGAGCTGGGATGGGATCCGGGTGGTGGATGGAGCAAGGATGGGATCAGAGGTGGTGGTTGGAGCCAGGATGGGATCCAGGTGGTGGATGGAGCCAGGATGGGATCGGAGGTGGTGGTTGGAGCCAGGATGGAATCGGGGGAATGGATAGAGCTGGGATGGGAACGGGGGGTGGATGGAGCCAGGATAGGATCGAGGGGAATGGATAGAGCTGGGAGGGGATCTTTCGTGGGGGGGGGTGATTAGAGGATGTGTGCTAGGGTGTAAAGAAGAGCAATTGTGCTGGGGGTGTCAAACTTCAAATCTGTCCCCCCTTTACTTCTAGCACTGGTTCTAACCCAAATCAAAGAGCCCCAGCACACATCCTCTAACCCCCACCAATACCCCCCTCCCTAAAATCAATTCGTAGCAGCATAGATGTTATGTTACCTGTCAATGCCCCCCCAATCACCGTGTCCCCCTCCCCTGCAATATTTCTGTTATTACATACAGTACCTTAGCCCCCGGCAGGTGGCGTAGCGTGGTGCCCCTCTTCCTCCTCCTCGGCTCTTCCTCCTGGTCTGTGTACTTGAAACATCAGAGCTGAGGAGGCGGCGGCTATAGTCTGGTCTGCAGTGAGTGCAGTCGGCAGGGAGAGATGTGATAGTAGCATGCGGGACGGTCGGATCCCAGGCACCCTGTCTCTCTCTGCCTCACTCCCTCCTCCCCCACTCTCCCTGCACATCACGTGCAACTGAGGAGATACCAGAAGGGAGCCGCAGCACCGGTACTAGTCTGAGCCTGGTGTCACCCACTAGCAGGTGTCACCTGGGTGCAGGCCGCACCCCCTGCCCCCCCCCCTAGCGACGCCACTACCCAAAACCATATCAGGCCACATGCCATCAACATGGCCCTGGCCCAGCACCTTTTCCCTATGCTAATGTAGACAAGGACCTCATTCCCACAACCATGGCCCAGTGGTTGTGGGAGTCTGCAGGCTTGGGGTTTATTGGAATCTGAAAGCCCCCTTTAATAATATGGAGGCCCTCAGATACCAACCTCCCTCCATATTATTGCATTAGGGTGCATAGTACTCATACTCATTCACAAAAAAATAAATAACAATTACAGCCTAAAAATAAAGACACCCAAACGTTTGATTTGTTTTTTTTTTTGTTTTTAGAAAAAAAAAACCCTTAATAAATCCATTGTCAATAACAATGCCAACCACCTGCCAAAAAAGAAAAGAAGACCACCCAGTGTACACAACCAATCCCAGTGGTACTCACAACCAAATGATAGCCCCCTGAGCTGTTGTCAGCTATATAAAGGGAAGGAGCAGGGATGGTGGTGACATTATTGACCAAATATGGCCATGACCATATTTGGTCAATGCCATTGCCTAAAAAATGGGCAGTGGCCATGTTTGGGCAGTGATGCCACTGCTATCCCCACCTCTTTGCTTAAAAGGGCCAGGAATTTCCAGTGACATTTAGGGATTCTGAATGACATTAGTGGCTCCTAGGGACACCACGGGTGCAAGCGCCCAACACTTCCTTGGGAAACCAGCGACAGCAGGCAGCTGCCATTTAAAGACACAGTAGAAATACCACTGCTATATCTGATGCACGTCTCTATCTCCAAACAAGGGGCCCAACAGGCAATCATTTTGGCATTGTCCAAAGGCAGAACATCAAAAGTTCAGCGCAAATCTGGATTCACACCAAAGTTTCGGCTCATCCCTATTAGACAAAATACTGAGTAAATTCCGAAGTCCATCCAATCTTTTATAACTAGACCCCTTAGTATTTTTCTGGTTGAACTGATCAACAATTTACAAAATTAACTTTAAAATGAAATGTAACTAAGGAAAATGTGCAACAGTTTTGTATTGTGTGAATATTTATGTTTGCTGATCTCCTGAGGATTCGTTCAGTCACTTCCTGTCTACATGCACTTCCTCCTGCATTGGCCGCACACCATTGCTCTGGACATGCTTACTAATAGTGGCAATGGTGGACCATGTCTGAGCAATGTATGTAGGCAAAGACACCTGTGGCCTTCACCAGGGCACATGTGATAAGGTGACAACCCATGAGGGCTATTCGGAGACAGTTGTCATCCTATAACAGGAAGTGCCTAAACAAAGGACCCTTGTGATGGGATCATTGGCCAACATGCTTACTAATAGGGGCAATGGTGGACCATGTCTGAGCAATGTATGTAGGCAAAGACACCTGTAGCCTTCACCAGGGCACATGCGATAAGGTGACGACCCATGAGGGCTATTGGGAGACAGTTGTCACCCTATAACAGGAAGTGCCTAAACAAAGGACCCTTGTGATGGGATCATTGGCCAACATGCTTACTAATAGGGGCAATGGTGGACCATGTCTGAGCAATGTATGTAGGCAAAGACACCTGTAGCCTTCATCAGGGCACATGCGATAAGGTGACAACCCATGAGGGCTATTGGGAGACAGTTGTCACCCTATAACAGGAAGTGCCTAAACAAAGGACCCTTGTGATGGGATCATTGGCCAATATTTTGCAGATTTTAAAAGATTAAAAACAGATTAACAACATTTTTTTTAATAATAAACCTTGTGAGATTTTAGTGATTGGCTGTAGATCTACTTAAGCCATGAATGGGTTTATGTAGTGGAGATATTGCTGTGGAAGGTTAGTGACCACCCACAAACATGCAGATTCATTCCTCTATGTATGATCATTCCAGGGACGAAGACCACACGGCATGGGGTTATCATGGTCCTGGTGATTCTCCTGATCTTGATGTTCCTTCTATCGCTCCTCCTTACAGGTCTGGTTTTGCACTGTGAGTATCAATATTACAATCGCAATCTCTGTTCTCTTTGTCATGATATAGAAAGAGTTAGATATTCTTTGGCTGAATCACCCACTATATTATATACTTTGAGTATCCTCAGGATGTCAGAGGATGGTGCTGAAAGGTATATGGCATATGGGGACTCTCTGTTGGGTGGCCATTTATACCATAAGGGCTTTCACACTATCGTTTCTGTCTGAAGAGCCTCCTCACCACCTCCTTTAACCCCCTTGGACCCGGCTCTAGTGCACCACAACCATGTGCATTGTGACAGGTGGCCCAATGCCTGCCGAACAATAAAACAGATGACCCAGTGCACATGATCGATATTGCCACAGCCATGAAGCCAAACATTGCAGACACAGTAGAAGTCCACGTCTGGCCTCTGCAGCTAAAGGGGTAGCAGTTTTAAGGCATTAAAAGTGCGGCTCAACAACTAGTGTGAAGAAGTCATAAAAGTCCAAAAATGAAGACACCTTCTACTAGTGTTTGGAAACCTTCTAGGTCTCCTTGACTCTCTTAGGGCTCATTCACACTGGCGGTGCTCTCTGAAGAGCGGGAAGCTTGTAGAGCAGTCCTATTCACATTTATGGGTCGTGGGGGGGCACTACATTAGCTCCTTGCACAAAGCAAAGGATCACAGCTGCAGAATTTATACCCCCCCCCTCTACTTTGCAGCTAAAGGGGATAGCAATTAAGGGGCAGTAAAAAAACAAAAAAACAACAGCTAGTGTGAGCGAGCCCTTAAAGAGTAAAATCATATGGTTTACATTTTTTTTAATATAAAAAAATACACAAATGATAACAAAGAGCCCCATGTGCAAAGACTGGTAGGATTAATTAACCCTTGCACCTCTCACACCCATACACCACCTATGGAGCAGAGCAATTTTCATGTTTCCCACGAGCCCATTGTTTTCAGTAATTATTTTGTCATTACTTAAGATATCAAAGTAATAGTAATTATTTTTATTTGGACACACAGTCATAAGTCATAATGTCTTGTAAACATGATTTTATTTTTTATTTACTACATACACAATAAATGTAACCAGCAATGTTTATAAACAATGTTACTTTGTATCTCTCTATCTCCTGTCTGATCAATGTTTATAAACAATGTTACTTTGTATCTCTCTATCTCCTGTCTGATTGACGTTTATAAACAATGTTATTTTGTATCTCTCTATCTCCCATAGTTTTGTCTATGAGGTTAGCAGTCAGTTTTTAGCAGTCAGTTTCCAGTAAGTATTCGGGGAAATCAGCATTGAGGCAGAAAGAAGGGGCGTATTACATACCCCCTGTGTACTTCCATGACTCTGTTGGATGTGTGTGGGATGTCCACAGCTGGGGAAGGAACCCATAAGAAATACAAGATTGTCATCAAGTCACATATCACTGTCAGCAAAATCATGGGATCTAATTGTGATGCCTGCGGGTGAGAAGAGTCCTCGGCAGACACATGTCTTTGAAAATGGCAGTTGGCTTATTAGGATCATTTTATCTAATATTCTGCTCTTTTTTATTTTTCCAAAACCTATATTTTTGTTCATATCTTTTTTAAAATTCCCTTCTTCATAATATGCTAATTTGAGGTTTTACATTAGTAATGAGAAAAGGGTGTCGGCTTTATCTGATAATGAAGGAAGTTCCTCTTTTATCGGGAAATATCTTGCGGTGTCTCTGGCATTCGATCGTTATTTTGTAACTCTCCGGAGAAATGTAATCACTCAACTACAGCCGCGGCTCCTGTCTGTCTGTGTATTGGGATGTGATTGTATGCGTCATTCACCACCAGTGATATTATATATATGTGAATATATTCACCACCAGTGACATAATATATATGAATATATTCACCACCAGTGATAATATATATATGAATATGTTCACCACCAGTGATATTTTATATCTATATATAAATAGATATATATCTATATATATATAGGAAAAACACGTGGAACGATGCTTTGATGCAAAAAGTGTCCTTTTACTGAAAATTATTCCATTACATGATTCAAAATACAAGCAAGCCACTGTACAGTTCCGAGCGCAAGTCGCTCTTCGTCAGGCTTTTCTGGCTGTGTGTGAAAAGCCAAACCACACTATGTTCTCTTATCAACACCCAGTCCAGTACACACCTGTGTTCACTTAACTAATTATCCTACACAAACCACCTATAAACATTCAAGCATTTAACCCTACTGCATAAATCTAATTCCAGTAAACCATCCTAGATTTCCTAATAAAGAAATATTTACAACAGATTCATACTATTATGTATCATGTATCATCAGCATATCATTATGAACTGACTAGATTCTCTCACTTAATTAATTAGGTCTTTCCAAATATTTATCACAAATATACATGTGTTAATATTCTTGTTCATGTCTCAAATTTCTTCATAGACTCCAGTTGATATTCTGCTATCTAGTTTTCCCAACGGGAGCTCTTTGTGATCGATCTAAAGAAAATACAATATATTCAAAATATAATCGTAACTTCTTTTTAATCTCTTACCAAAAACTTCTACACAAATAAATATAAATCATAATCCCTGTTCATACCATCAGGATGCAAGGATTGTAATTTATTAATCCACCAAACTTCACGTCTTTTCAATTTCAAAATCCTATCACCCCCTCTTTTATCATGAGGAATCTCTTCTAGCACCATAAATCGTAGATCGGTGTCTTTGTGTCCCATTTCTGAAAAGTGACGCGATACAGGAAGACCTGATTGGGGATGTCTAATTGTACTACGATGTTGTGCGATACGGTCTTTAATTTTTTGGGTCGTTTCCCCCACGTAAAGGAGATTACAGGGGCATGTGAGAATGTAAATCACATATGATGACTGACAGGTGTAAAAGCCATTAATTATTATTTTGTTATTAGTTCTAGGATGACAGAAATTATTTCCCTTAATCATTAGGTTACATTGGATGCAATTAAGACAGGGGTAACAGCCCTTCCTTTTACTACCGAGAAAGGTCATTCTTTTCTCATCCTGCCTCTCAGGTTTGAATTCAGATCGTACCAAAAGATCGCGCAAGGTTTTATTGCGCCGATACGCTTTCATGGGAGTTAATTGAAACTCCTCTATCTGAGGATATGATCGTTTCAGTATCGTCCAATGTTTTCTCAATACATTAAAGATCCTATCACTATAACTGTTGAATTTAAAGACAAATGGAATCCTAGGTTTGTCAGATGAGTATCTCTTCTTATTGGAGATCTTAATAGGGTTCAAAATTTTATTTAATTCCTGTCTGATTAAACCTTCTGGATAGCCCCGCTCCTTAAATTTACAGCACATTTCATCTAGTCTCTTATCTCTTATTGTGGTATCACTCACAATCCGCGTCACTCTGAGAAGTTGGCTTCTAATGATAGAACTAAAGACTGGGGGGGATGGTAGCTGTCATATCTTAGTAACTGGTTCCTGTCTGTGGGTTTAGTGTATATATCAGTTTCAATCCGTCCTTGTTTTGTGTATGCCCGTATATCTAGAAAGGGGACTGAATCCCCGCTGATATGGATTTTGAACTGAATATTTGGTGAAATACTGTTAATCATCTCATCAAAGGTTTTGAGTGATTCAATGTTGCCCCGCCATATGGCAAAAATGTCATCTATATAGCGCCACCAGGTGGCGCAATGTTCCCGAAAAATATCATTGACAAAAATATGTTTCTGCTCAAAATCATGCATAAATGAACAAGCATATGGCGGGGCAACATTGGAACCCATGGCAACCCCCGTCAGTTGCACATAGTACCGATCCCTGAAAAGAAAATAGTTATTATATAAGATCAACTTAAACAACTTTTCAAAAAAGGCAATCTGAGCTTCTGAGTACTCATGACAGTTCTTGATTAGGCTCAACGCTGCTTCAATGCCGGCCACATGAGGAATTGATGTGTATAGACTTGTTACATCCCAAGTGACAAGGATACATTCATCTTGAATTTGTGGTAGGTCCCTAATTTTGGTCAGAAAGTCACCAGAGTCCTTGATGTAGGATGGGGTAGTTTTCACCAAAGGTGATAGCACTCTATCCAGTAATTTGGCCGTGGGTACAAAAATCGAATCCCTCCCCGATACAATCGGGCGTCCCGGTGGGGAATGTTTGTCCTTATGGATCTTGGGGAGTATGTACAAGACCGGGATACGGGTATGTGTTGGTAACAAAAACTGATACAGATCGTGTGAAATTAACCCTTCTTTAAATGCTGGTTTTACAATACTCTCCAAGATCTTTCTAATACTCCATGTGGGATCCGATTGTAGAGGTTTATACACTGTATCATCATCCAATTGTCGCTTGATCTCATTCTCATACGCCTGGGGGTCCATAATGACTACCGAACCCCCTTTATCAGCAGGTTTACAAATAATATCATTCCGTTTAGTTAGTTCCCGCAACGTTATTCTTTCATGAGGGGACAAGTTGTTGGGTACATGGTCTTTAAAGTCCACTTGTTGTAATAAACGTTTCACATCTCGGGTGACCTCCTGTACAAACATCTCAACAGGTACGTAAGTAGTGGGGGGAACGGATTTAGATTTCATCACCAGTCCCAGACTTTTATTACTTAATCTCCCTTCAGGTATGTCATTATGGACAAATGGTTTGTGAAGAAAATGGACCTTCCATCTAATATTACGGAATAGGTGATACAGATCTTGATCTAACTGAAATGGATCTAGATGACTCTTAGGGCAATAAGATAAACCACGGTTAAAAAGTCCTACCTCATCCGGTGACAGGACCCGCCTGGAGATATTATGTACTAAGTCTCCCTTGATCGGCCACGGTTGCCTCGTGTATTGCGATATCTGTCGTGAGTCATCTAGATCCATTTCAGTTAGATCAAGATCTGTATCACCTATTCCGTAATATTAGATGGAAGGTCCATTTTCTTCACAAACCATTTGTCCATAATGACATACCTGAAGAGAGGTTAAGTAATAAAAGTCTGGGACTGGTGATGAAATCTAAATCCGTTCCCCCCACTACTTACGTACCTGTTGAGATGTTTGTACAGGAGGTCACCCGAGATGTGAAACGTTTATTACAACAAGTGGACTTTAAAGACCATGTACCCAACAACTTGTCCCCTCATGAAAGAATAACGTTGCGGGAACTAACTAAACGGAATGATATTATTTGTAAACCTGCTGATAAAGTGGGTTTGGTAGTCATTATGGACCCCCAGGCGTATGAGAATGAGATCAAGCGACAATTGGATGATGATACAGTGTATAAACCTCTACAATCGGATCCCACATGGAGTATTAGAAAGATCTTGGAGAGTATTGTAAAACCAGCATTTAAAGAAGGGTTAATTTCACACGATCTGTATCAGTTTTTGTTACCAACACATACCCGTATCCCGGTCTTGTACATACTCCCCAAGATCCATAAGGACAAACATTCCCCACCGGGACGCACGATTGTATCGGGGAGGGATTCGATTTTTGTACCCACGGCCAAATTACTGGATAGAGTGCTATCACCTTTGGTGAAAACTACCCCATCCTACATCAAGGACTCTGGTGACTTTCTGACCAAAATTAGGGACCTACCACAAATTCAAGATGAATGTATCCTTGTCACTTGGGATGTAACAAGTCTATACACATCAATTCCTCATGTGGCCGGCATTGAAGCAGCGTTGAGCCTAATCAAGAACTGTCATGAGTACTCAGAAGCTCAGATTGCCTTTTTTGAAAAGTTGTTTAAGTTGATCTTATATAATAACTATTTTCTTTTCAGGGATCGGTACTATGTGCAACTGACGGGGGTTGCCATGGGTTCCAATGTTGCCCCGCCATATCCTTGTTCATTTATGCATGATTTTGAGCAGAAACATATTTTTGTCAATGATATTTTTCGGGAACATTGCGCCACCTGGTGGCGCTATATAGATGACATTTTTGCCATATGGCGGGGCAACATTGAATCACTCAAAACCTTTGATGAGATGATTAACAGTATTTCACCAAATATTCAGTTCAAAATCCATATCGGCGGGGATTCAGTCCCCTTTCTAGATATACGGGCATACACAAAACAAGGACGGATTGAAACTGATATATACACTAAACCCACAGACAGGAACCAGTTACTAAGATATGACAGCTACCATCCCCCCCAGTCTTTAGTTCTATCATTAGAAGCCAACTTCTCAGAGTGACGCGGATTGTGAGTGATACCACAATAAGAGATAAGAGACTAGATGAAATGTGCTGTAAATTTAAGGAGCGGGGCTATCCAGAAGGTTTAATCAGACAGGAATTAAATAAAATTTTGAACCCTATTAAGATCTCCAATAAGAAGAGATACTCATCTGACAAACCTAGGATTCCATTTGTCTTTCAATTCAACAGTTATAGTGATAGGATCTTTAATGTATTGAGAAAACATTGGACGATACTGAAACGATCATATCCTCAGATAGAGGAGTTTCAATTAACTCCCATGAAAGCGTATCGGCGCAATAAAACCTTGCGCGATCTTTTGGTACGATCTGAATTCAAACCCGAGAGGCAGGAGGAGAAAAGAATGACCTTTCTCAGTAGTAAAAGGAAGGGCTGTTACCCCTGTCTTAATTGCATCCAATGTAACCTAATGATTAAGGGAAATAATTTCTGTCATCCTAGAACTAATAACAAAATAATAATTAATGGCTTTTACACCTGTCAGTCATCATATGTGATTTACATTCTCACATGCCCCTGTAATCTCCTTTACGTGGGGGAAACGACCCAAAAAATTAAAGACCGTATCGCACAACATCGTAGTACAATTAGACATCCCCAATCAGGTCTTCCTGTATCGCGTCACTTTTCAGAAATGGGACACAAAGACACCGATCTACGATTTATGGTGCTAGAAGAGATTCCTCATGATAAAAGAGGGGGTGATAGGATTTTAAAATTGAAAAGACGTGAAGTTTGGTGGATTAATAAATTACAATCCTTGCATCCTGATGGTATGAACAGGGATTATGATTTATATTTATTTGTGTAGAAGTTTTTGGTAAGAGATTAAAAAGAAGTTACGATTATATTTTGAATATATTGTATTTTCTTTAGATCGATCACAAAGAGCTCCCGTTGGGAAAACTAGATAGCAGAATATCAACTGGAGTCTATGAAGAAATTTGAGACATGAACAAGAATATTAACACATGTATATTTGTGATAAATATTTGGAAAGACCTAATTAATTAAGTGAGAGAATCTAGTCAGTTCATAATGATATGCTGATGATACATGATACATAATAGTATGAATCTGTTGTAAATATTTCTTTATTAGGAAATCTAGGATGGTTTACTGGAATTAGATTTATGCAGTAGGGTTAAATGCTTGAATGTTTATAGGTGGTTTGTGTAGGATAATTAGTTAAGTGAACACAGGTGTGTACTGGACTGGGTGTTGATAAGAGAACATAGTGTGGTTTGGCTTTTCACACACAGCCAGAAAAGCCTGACGAAGAGCGACTTGCGCTCGGAACTGTACAGTGGCTTGCTTGTATTTTGAATCATGTAATGGAATAATTTTCAGTAAAAGGACACTTTTTGCATCAAAGCATCGTTCCACGTGTTTTTCCTATCCTTTATGGTGGAAGTTTGGGAGTCCACCCTGACGGTGCCTTGATTGAACAAGGATATCAAGAGAAGAGGGTAACCCACCTGATGTTTCTATATATATATAGATAGATATATATATGAATATATTCACCAGTGCCGTTCGGAAATACTCGGAACCACTCGGAAATACTCAGAAACACTCGGAAATACTCAGTTCTCGAGTGTTTCAGAGGCTTTCCGAGTTCAGCCGAGCTGTCCCTGAGTATTTCCAAAGCTCTCCGGCGCCCCCCATCTCCGGCCACATGGGGTATTGCATGTAATAGTAGTCAATGCGGAACAAATTATCTTTGTTTCCTTTGACTTCTATGGGGAAAGTCACTTTGATATGTGAGTGCTTTGGATTACAAGCTTTCTCCTGGAACGGATTATGCTCGTAAACCAAGGTTCCACTGTATCTGAATGTATTCACCACCAGTGATATTATATATATGAAAATATTCACCAGTGATATTATATATATGAATATATTCACCAGTGATATTATATATGTGAATATATTCACCAGTGATATTATATATATGAACATATTCACCAGTGATATTATATATATGAACATATTCACCAGTGATATTATATATGTGAATATATTCACCAGTGATATTATCCAGTGATACAGCCCATGTGAATATAACATAAAAATGGTAATGCTCTATTGTAGCATTTAACGACTTAAGGACCAGAAGAATTTCCCC
Source organism: Lithobates septentrionalis (assembly GCA_037952835.1). Taxonomy (NCBI): domain Eukaryota; kingdom Metazoa; phylum Chordata; class Amphibia; order Anura; family Ranidae; genus Lithobates; species Lithobates septentrionalis. The sequence goes on from JBBDGP010000853.1 coordinate 1,896,947, forward strand.
CCCTTAATGACCAGGCCATTTTTTTTGTGATACGGCACTGCGTCGCTTTAACTGACAATTGCACGGTCATGCAACGTTGCACCCAAACTAAATTGACGTCCTTTTTTTGCCACAAATAGAGCTTTCTTTTGGTGGGATTTGATCACCTCTACGGTTTTTATTTTTTGCGCTATATACAAAAAAAGAGCGACAATTTTGAGAAAAAAACAAAAACAATATTTTATACTATTTGCTATAATAAATATCCAAATAAAAAAGAAATTTCTTCATCAGTTTAGGCTGATATGTATTCTTCTACATATTTTTGGTAAAAAAAAAAAAAAATCGCTATAAGCGGATATTGGTTGGTTTGCGCAAAAGTTATAGTGTCTACAAAATAGGAGATAGATTTATGGCATTTTTATGGCTTTTTCTTTTTTTTACTAGTAATAGTGGCGATCTGCGATTTTTAGCGGGACTGATCGGACACTTTTGACACATTTTTGGGGCCATTGACATTTATGCAGCAATCAGTGTTATAAAAATGCACCGATTACTGTGTAAATGACACTGACAGGGAAGGGGTTAACACTAGGGGGCAATTAAGGGGTTGAATATGTTCCCTGGGAGGTGTTTCTAACTGTAGAGGGGATGGGACTGACTGGAGGAGGAGGAGACATATCGCTGTTCCTACTTAGTAGGAACACACAATCTGTATCCCTTCTCCTGACAGAATAGGGAATTGTGTGTTTACACACTCACACAAACACACATCCCCGTTCTGGCTCTCGCGCCCACGTTCGCGTGTGGCCAGCCAATATCGCAGCTGCCGGCCCCCACCGTTCAGCGGGCGCACGCGCATGCCTCTGGCGGTGCACACAGCTGCTAGAGCTGTTTAAAGGGCCGACGTACAGCTAAGGCAATTTGCGGGAATGTGCCGACCTGCCGCAGTATAATGATGGTGGCTGGTTGGCAAGTGGTTAATCAATGGTATCCCTGGTGAGTCCTACGAAAATATATAAATAATTATATATGGTCCATGTATAAAGCGTTCACTGTGCAGAAGTATTAACCATTTACACGGGTACTACATAGGTTTTCTGTATTGTTTGTAATATGATTATTTTTATGAACATCAGCACCATCTAGTGGCCATAATGCTGTTTATATATATATATATATATATATATATATATATATATATATATATATATATATATATATATATATATATATATATATACATATATATGTATATATATATATATATATGTATATATATATATATATATATATATGTATATATATATATATGTATATATATATATATATATATATGTATATATATATATATATATATATATATATATATATATACACACACACACACATACATATACATACATATATATATATATATATATATATATATATATATATATATATACACACACACACACATATATATATATATATATATATATATATATATATATATATATATACACACACACATATATATATATATATATATATATATATATATATATATATATATATATCTAGTTCGGCTCCAGGGCAATTTTTTTCTTTGTCGCATACATGTAAAAAAAAAAAAATCGAAATTTTTGGCAATACAATTACATAAACCCCAGAACATTATATGTTTTCTGAAAGCAGAGGCCCCGTAGAATAAAAAAGGTGATCTTTGCAAATTTTTAGTTTCATGTGGTATTTGCGGAACTGTTTATTATACGCAAATTTTCCCGAAAAAACACATTTTTGGTTAAAATGTAAATGATGGGGTTGCATGGAACAAATAGATACCTAACATTCCATGTTATAAAATTGCATGCGCCCGCGACATCGCAATAAAACTACGGTGCCCCAAAAAAATCACTATAGGCGACGCTTTAAAAGCCATTACAGCTCATCAATTTAGAGTTAACGAGGATCTCTTGTGCTAGAATTATTTTTCTCACACTGATGTTCGCGGCGATATGTCACATGTGTGGTGCGACCTGCAGTTTACATACACGTACGCACCATGGGCTTGCATTTGAACTTGCGCAGGTGTGCGGGGCAGTGGTTTTGGCTTTTTTTTTATGTTACTGTAATATATTTTATTTTGTTTTACTTTTTTCTTTTTCTTTATTTTTATGTGATTGCTATCACAAGGGGGTTAATAAACCCCTATGTTTTAGCATTGGGGAGGTAACAGGTACTCTTTTTGGAGACATTAGTGGTCTAGTAGACCCCAATGTTCCCCCTGCACTTCACACCATCTAACCAACCACAGATTGGCTTGGTTAGAAGTGTCCCCTGGCTGTACCGTCCAGGAAAGGGTGACATCACTTCATAGATGTGCGCAGCCTAAAGCTTCACGCACACATGTGTGTCTACATAGATCAATCTCCCTGCCAGCACAGTAAAAGAGAAGTGCACAAGGACTTCTCTTATGGCAGAGCCATATGATGGAAGATCTTTCCCACCTTCCTGCTGGCACACAGAGCGATAATGCTAATGTACATGGGGTTATTAGGGTGTGACCAGGCACGCCTGGCACACCCTGTGCGCACGCCTATGCATCACTTCCAGTTGCATTGTTTTCAAATGAGATTGAGGCTTGGATTTGCAGTCTCTCTCTCTCCCCGCTGGCGGATGTGTTCCATGGGTGGAGTGGGGGCTGCCGGCAGGAGGGGGAGGCACCGCGTGGTCAGCTGTGTGAAAGTGATCGGCAGCTATGGAGAAACCACATCACTATCACTTTGAAGTCGGTCGCCAGCTCTACAAAACACACTGCTGCAGCCATCATCTTGTGATCAAAGGTTCACTCTTTGGACTTACATAGTACGCCCCAAAGAGCTGAACTGGATATACTGTATATACACTATATTACCAAGATGTTTCCCAAGCCTGGGCAGGCTCTGTGACAACAGCCGACAGTGGGCTCCAGCCCGCTGACTGCTGAAAACTGATCACAGGAGTGCAAAATGATCTGCAATCTTGTGATCCACTGGAGAAGTGCCAGCAAAACAAGCTTTGACTGTACTTCTCCTTTATGGAACTTTAGTTATACTTTAACAACTTGCCGACCAGCCGCCGCAGCTCTTTAAATGAATGTAGCAGGAGCACGTGCTCCCGCAGCGTGTCCCCAGAGCCAATGCACGTGCCATTCCTGACAGAGCCAGAATGGGGATGTGTGTGTGTAAACACACACACATCCCCGTTCTGGCAGGGAAGAGGAGACATTGTCTGTTCCTAGTATATAGGAACAATGATCGGTCTCCTCCCCCAGGCATTCCCATCCCCCCTACAGTTAGAACACGCTGAGGGAACACATTTAACCCCTTGATCGCCCCCCTTCCCTGCCAGTGACATTTATACAGTAATCAGTGGCTATTTGTAGCTCTGATCGCTGTATAAATGTCACTGGTCCTAAAAAAGTGTCAAAAGTGTCCCATCGCAGTAGCAGTCCCGATAAAAAGTAAAAAGTGAAAGTACTAGTAAAAAAATAATAATAATAATAAAAATGCTATAAATCTATACCCTATTTTGTAGACGCTATAACTTTTGCACAAACCAATCAATATACGCTTATTGCGATTTTTTTTTTACCAAAAATATGTAATCTAAACTGAGGAAGAAATTATTATTTTTTTTAATATTTTTTGGATATTTATTATAGCAAAAAGTAAAAAATATTGCTTTTTTTTCAAAATTGTTGCTCTTTTTTTTTATAGCGCAAAAAATAAAAACCACAGAGATGATCAAATACCACCAAAAGAAATCTCTATTTGAGGGGAAAAAATGACATAAATTTTGTTTGGGTACAATGTCACAACACCGCGCAATTGTCAGTTAAAGCGACGCAGTGCCGTTTCGCAAAAAATGGCCCGGTCATTAAGGGGTCAAATCCTTCCGGGGCTGAAGTGGTTAAAGAGGAAGTCAACCCTGATGGGTTGACTTCCTCTGTTGTTCCCTGCAAAGTAAAAGCATAATGGGCTAGCATGCATCGCATGCTAGCCCATTATGTGGCACCTACCTGCAAATGAAGCCTGCGCCGTCCCCGCTGGTGGCCGCATCCATCTTTGTCCCTCTTCCTTTTGGGGAGCCGTGCCCCCCCCCGCCTCTGTGACTGGCCTGAGCCGCGTGACGTCACTCCTGCATATTTGCGCGCGGGGAGCTGCCAGTCACGGCACTCGCTCGGGAAGAAACGGAGCGCGTTTAGGAAATATTTACAGTACCTACAGGTAAGCCTTATTATATGCTAACCTACAGGTTCCTTAAAGAGGTTCACAACCACTTTAAGTATTTCAGGAAATTACGGCGTTACGGCCAGTAGATGGAGGTGATGTTCATAAAAGACAATCAGTACAAACAATACCAAAAATATTTGTGGTGCCCAGGCAAATGGTTCTGACTTCCGCACAGTGAATGTTTTGAGCAAAGACCCCTGTGTAAGATCTCTTGGATTAAGAATTTTTTTTCTCCATTGTTCTCCTTTCCTCCCCAGATAAAAGCATCGCAGGGGAGGTATCGCATCCAAATAATAATGGTAAGTAGCTAAGATGTTTGTACTTCTGTAGAACAGCACAAATAACCTCAAGGCTCTGTGCTAGTATTCTGTTATTCTGCTTGAAAGTGATATAACTGAAGGGTTGGTGGGTAAGGTATGTCTTAGTAGGTAAAGTAAGGGTTGTTGGGTTAGATGTATCTTAGTGGGTAAGGTAAGGGTTGGTGGGTAAGGTGTGTCTTACTGGATAAGGTATGTTTTAGTGTGTAAGGTAAGGGTTGGTGGGTAAGGTATGTCTTAGTGGGTAAAATAAGGGTTGGTGGGTAAGGTATGTCTTAGTGGATAAGGTAAGAGTTGGTGGGTAAGGTATACCTTAGTGGATAAGGTAAGGGTTGGTGGGTAAGGTATGTATTAGTGGGTAAGGTATGTCTTAGTGGGTAAGGTACAAGTTGATAGGTACGGTATGTCTTAGTGGGTAAGGTAAGGGTTGGTGGGTAAGGTGTGTCTTACTGCATAAGGTATGTTTTAGTGTGTTAGATAAGGGTTGGCAGGTAAGGTATGTATTAGTGGGTAAAGTAAGGGTTGGTGGGTAAGGTACATTTTAGTGGGTAAATTCAGGGTTGGTGGGTAAGGTATGTCTTAGTGGGTAAGGTAAGGGTTGGTGGGTAAGGTATGTCTTAGTGGGTAAGGTAAGGGTTGGTGGGTAAGGTATGTCTTAGTGGGTAAGGTGAGGGTTGGTGGGTAAGGTATGTCTTAGTGGGTGAGGTATGTCTTAGTGGGTAAGGTAAGGGTTGGTGGTTGAGGTATGTCTTAGTGGGTAAGGTAAGGGTTGGTGGGTAAGGTATGTGTTGGTGAGTAAGGTAAGGGTTGATAAGTAGGGATTTTTTGTTTAGGTTTTTTTGTAAGGGATTTATAATTCTAATAAGCCCCTCGCTTGCAGAACCCCACAACCACCAAGTCAGGCTTGTGGGGATGAGGCCCTTGTCCTGATCAATATGGGGGGGCAGGGTGCTTTGCATGGTTCCCCCAACGTTGAGGAATTGTGACCTGGTATGGTTCAGGAGGGTGCACACTCATACCCCCCTTTTCCTGGACAGCCAGGCTGCTGCATGCCTTCATTAAGGGTCCAGTATATATTTATAGGGAACCTCACACTTTTTCTTTTTTTTTTTTTTGGGGGGGGGGGGTTGCACAGAGTCCTCCTTGAAATCCATCCATTCCCCTCCATTTTTAGGGGGAAGGGGGGGTACCACCTTAAAATACATCCCAGACTCAAAGGCTCTTTGGCATTTTGGTGAGAAGAGATTACAGCACACAAACCCCTCCAAAGGTCCCCCAAAAGAACTTTCTGTACATCACAGAGATGCCCCCTTCACAGGCAGGATTAGGACACCCCCCTCCCAGACAAGCTATTTAAACTAGTTAAAGGAATTGGACATTTTTGATGTTACGATTTAAGCATTTAAAAACAAATTACCTGGTTTCCTGGTAAAACAATTTTTTGCATTGTTACATGTTTCCTGAGGCAGTGCCCACCTCCCCATACTATTTGACAACCCCTTGCCTATTAGCCCAGAAAATTCAACAACAATGGCTGCACGGCTTTTCTCAATGGAAGGCTTCAGGGAGGTGACAACAGTGAACCGTGCTTGTGCAATGTGTGCCGAGACAACCACATGTAGTCTCCATTAGAAGCCCATGTGACAACACGGGACGACAATTGGGAGACATGGCTAGAGCATTTCATTGAAGGATGCCTATTTAAAAATATTGAATTGGCTTTGGAAATGACATTAACATGTTAAAGCTTCTGTCAGAAAAAAGTACCAATGCTTTTGTAAAATGAAGAAATGTTCTTGTGTCTCAGAACATTGGGGGAGCTTAACCTGGAGTCGGGATGTAATTGATTTCTACTGTTTTACTAAACTGTCATATACAAATGTTATACACGAGAGCTACTACGGCTGAGATGGTTCAACATAAGACTCAATTTCTTCTCTTTTAGGCTCTTCCAATGCAATTTGTGGTGTAGACTGGACATGCCATAAGTCCAGCTGCTACTACTTTTCCTTCCATATAAAGACCTGGATGATGGCCAAGAAAGATTGTGAGGATATGGGGGCTCACCTGGTAGTCATAAATTCCGAAGAGGAGATGGTGAGAGAACCAATGACGGGGAATACTTGTATCTGTGAACTTCTTTTAAACTTCAAACAGCCCATGTTTGTCATGGCGGGATGGCTTTTTGGTAGATATGGAAAATGGAGGTGTGGCCAAGCTACAGGGGGCGGGGTATCACATAACTACCATTTGCCCCAGGCATCTAAAATACACTATTTTCTCCCAAAATCATGGAAGTTTGCCAAATGTGCCCAAATGTCACGTAACGGGTTGAGGCAGAGTTGATGAGGACTTTCCATACACCTGTTGTCCTGTTTTACCTGGGGATGATGTCATGTTATAACAGGGAAAGGGAAAAAATCTGAAAGTCGCCCATCTCTGCAAAACCCTGTAGGAAGGTGTGTGACAGCCTTAGACCCGGCTCCAACCAGGCCATGCCCGCAGCGTCTTTTTCTCCACCGACGGAGCTTAGTTATGACTAAGCTCCATGGGTGGAGTGAAACGCGTTGGGGACGTGGCCTGGTTGGGGCCCGGGCTGAAGCTGTCATGCACCTTCTTACGGGGTTTTGCCGAGATGTGCAGCTTCCAGGACTTTTTCCCTTTTCCATTAGCTGTCATCCCAGCTCTGTTCTTCTCTCCACTCCAAGCGGTTCCTGCTACGGAGGACCTGATGAAGCCTTGAGCAGCACCTATAAATTTAGTTTGTGTCACAGGTTATAAAGAGGCACAGAGTGGCACGGGAGCCTGTAGGAGATCCGGTTCAGTAGATCTGGTAGTAGATGCAAAGCTGAAGACAGTTCAGCAAGCAAATTGGCACCAGGCGGATGCAGGAGCATGGTCAGATGGGCAGTAGTCGGCAACAATCGGGCAGCAGCAGTACAGAGTCAGGAACCAGGAGTGGAGAGAGAGCTAGGCCAGGGTCAGAGTATCAAGCAAGCAAGGAGGTACCAGAATCGCAGGCAGGAAGCAAGGTCAGGTCACAAGCCGGAGTCAGAAACAGAGGCCCAGGAACAAGCAGGATCAACAAGGTCGGGATACGGATGAACACGGGATCAATTCACAAGCTGTAGGAGCTGATGACCACTCAACGATGATTCTGAATTCTGTAGGGCTTTTAATAGGCCACTAGGCACCATCAAACATGTACACTCGCGCTCATGAGCACGTGCAGCACAGTAATGCTCACGTGCGCACATGCTCGTGCAGATACGCACATGATCCTAATTCTGCTCTGCACGCATGCACTTTCCTCTGAGCACTGGCTTGAGCACGGTTTTCCTGATACCAAATTAGGTACATGTGTTAGGTACATGGGCGAAACCAGATCACTAGATTCTGGGCATTAGTTTATACTCATGCCGCATTCCTAATGGAGAGTAGTTCCATACCATGGTCTTGGGAGAGGACTGTATTTGATTTAGTTTTTTTTTTTTATACCCATTGGAGTTGTTTTGATAAATCTGTCATCTCCTATAGTCAGTCCCCTCCCGGCACAGTTAGAACACACAGTCAGGGAACACATTTAACCCCTTGATCGCCCCCTAGTGTTAACCCCTTCCCTGCCAGTGACATTTATACAGTAATCAGTGCATTTTTATAGCACCGATCGCTGCATAATTGTCACTGGTCCCAAAAATGTGTCAAAAGTGTCCGATCTGTCCGCCGCAATGTCTCAGTCCCGATAAATATCGCAGATCACCGCCATTACTAATGAAAAAAAAAATAATCATAATAAAAATGCCATAAATCTATCCCCTATTTTGTAGACGCTATAACTTTTGCGCAATCCAATCAATATACGCTTATTGTGATTTTTATTACCAAAAATATGTAGAATACGTGTCGGCCTAAACTGAGGAAAAAAATTAGCTTTTTTAAACAAAATTGGGGATATTTATTATAGCAAAAATTGCAAAATATTGTTTTTTTTCAAAATGGTCGCTCTTTTTTTGTTTATAGCGCAAAAAATAAAAACTGCAGAGGTGATCAAATGCCACCAAAAGAAATCTCTATTTGTGGGGGGAAAAAAGGACATCAATTTTATTTGGGTGCAACCTCGCACGACCGCGCAATTGTCAGTTAAAGCAACGCAGTGCCGAATCACAAAAAATGGCCCGGTCATTAGGGGGCAAATCTTCCGGGGCTGATTCGGCTAATGCGTCATATAATTATTTTCTTTGTGTTTTAAAGATTTTTATAGAAAAGTTTTCCTATGCCGCACTCATATGGATCGGTCTTACTGACATGGACGGAAGCTGGAAATGGGTGGATGGGACTTCCTATGCCTCAAATGTAAAGTAAGATCATGAACTTTAAATGAAATCTAATCTGATGAGGCTAGATGGAGCCAAAGAACTGCATCTTTAGCTTACCAACGGTATATATAGCTATACTGTGTGTGTGTATATATATATATATATATATATATATATATATCTGTTAGAAAACACAGGGCCCCATACAGCCAACCTGACAGCCTTCCTAACTAAACAAAGTCTACATAGCTACATAATTAGGTTGAAAAAAGACACAAGTCCACCTAGTTCAACCAAAAAATAAAAATAAATACAATCCCATATACACAATCCCATACCCACAGTTGATCCAGAGGAAGGCGGAAAATCCCCAGCAAAGCATGATCCAATTTGTTTACAGCAGGGGAAAAAATTCCTTCCTGATCCCTCGAGAGGAAATCAGATATTCCCTGGATCAACGTTACCTATAAATGTTATTACCAGGGGCGGACTGACCATTCGGGCACTCGGGCATTGCCCGAGGGCCCCATGCCACTAAGGGGCCCCATCAGGGTTGCCAGCCTCAATAAAACCAGGGACAGTATGTAAAAATCTGTGGTTTTTTTAAATACCAAGATTATAGCTGCCCCGCCTCTCCAGTACCTTTTCGGTGTGTGTGTGTGTGTGTATTCTGTGTGTGTATATTGTGTGCCTGTGTATGTATACTGTATGTGTGTGTGTATACTGTGTCGCCCCATAATCTATTGCCTGGGGGCCTCATAATCTCCTATTGCCTGGGGGCCCCATAATCTCTTATTGCCCGGGGGCCTTATAATCTCCTATTGCCCGGGGGCCCTATGAGTTGTCAGTCCACCCCTGGTTATTACCCAGTTATATTCTGTACATTTAGGAAAAAATCCAGACCTTTCTTAAAGCAATCTACTGAACTGGCCAGAACCACCTCTGGAGGGAGTCTATTCCACATTTTCACAGCTCTTACTGTGAAGAAACCTTTACATATTTGGAAATCTTTTTTCCTCTAGACGTTAAGAGCGCCCCCTTGTCCTCAGTGTTGACCTTAAAGTGAATATCTCAACACCAAGTTCACTATATGGACCCCTTATGTATTTGTACATGGTGATCATATCTCCCCTTAATCTCCTCTTCTCAAGAGGGAATACATTCAGTTCCTATAATCCAGCCTTTCTCAATCTTTTAAACACCGAGGAACCCTAGAAATAACTTTCTGGTCTCAGGGAACCCCTGCTAAAATTACTATAACTACAACTCATGATACATTAGTGTGATGGTCACTGGAAAGAATTACTCCCTTACAGATAGTCAAAAAGATCAATGGTGTCAGTGGGAAGTTATCTGAGAGGCAAAAATTGTTCATTGCTCAAGGAACCCCTATCAACCTCAAGTGGAATCCTAAGGTTCCATGGAACCCTGGTTGAGAAACCCTGCTCTAATCTTTCCTCAGTTTACTATGCTTCAGTTATGAATAAACACAGTGAGTGATCGGTACCGATCACTCATTGTGTTCATTCAGGAAGGGAAGGGGCTGGTAAATATGACATATTTACCGCACCCTTCCCCCACTCTGCATCTTGAAGGATCCTATTGTGTGCTTGCAGCTGCCTGTGGGAAGTAGACGGGTAAAGCTGGGGGGCACAGGGGTGGGGGGCACAGGGGGAAATGTATGCTGCACAGGGAGGGTGATCGCAAGGAGAAAATTACTGTAACCAACAGTGGCAGCTGGTGCTCAATATTTGGGGGAGGGCGGCAAACAACCCCCCCCCCCACTCACACCGTCCCACCCTTTTTTTAAGCCAATTAAAGCCCCGGGCTCTAATCACGTGCTTCCAAAAAAAATTGCAATCCATGAGTCTGGCGTCCTGCATGGAGCTTAGGGGCCGGGCACATGGATTAGGGGGGGTGGCGCCCCTGCGCCCTGCATGGATGGGCCGCCACTAGTAGCCAATCCTCTGCAGCAGCTGAAAGCCGGCTGGAGGGAGAAGAGAAGAAGCCAGCTTTCAGCTGCTGCAGAGAGAGCAATACAGGGGATTGGTTCCAGTAGTTTCCCCCTGTGACCCCATATCTACGGTCCTTTATATATATATATATATATATATATATATATATATATATATATATATATATATGGGGACGGAAAGTATTCAGAACCCCTTAAATTTTTCACTCTTTGTTATATTGCAGACATTTGCTAAAATCATTTAAGTTCATTTTTTTTCCCTCATTAATGTACACACAGCACTCCATATTGACAGAAAAACACAGAATTGTTGACATTTTTGCAGATTTATTACAAAAAGAAAAACTTAAATATCACATGGTCCTAAGTATTCAGACCCTTTGCTGTGATACTCATATATTTAACTCAGGTGCTGTCCATTTCTTCTGATCATCCTTGAGATGGTTCTACACCTTCATTTGAGTCCAGCTGTGTTTGATTATACTGATTGGACTTGATTAGGAAAGCCACACACCTGTCTATATAAGACCTTACAGCTCACAGTGCATGTCAGAGCAAATGAGAATCATGAGGTCAAAGGAACTGCCTGAAGAGCTCAGAGACAGAATTGTGGCAAGGCCCAAATCTGGCCAAGGTTACAAAAAAAATTTCTGCTGCACTTAAGGTTCCTAAGAGCACAGTGGCCTCCATAATCCTTAAATGGAAGATGTTTGGGACGACCAGAACCCTTCCTAGAGCTGGCCGTCCGGCCAAACTGAGCTATCGGGGGAGAAGAGCCTTGGTGAGAGAGGTAAAGAAGAACCCAAAGATCACTGTGGCTGAGCTCCAGAGATGCAGTCGAGAGATGGGAGAAAGTTGTAGAAAGTCAACCATCACTGTAGCCCTCCACCAGTCGGGGCTTTATGGAAGAGTGGCCCGACGGAAGCCTCTCCTCAGTGCAAGACACATGAAAGCCCGCATGGAGTTTGCTAAAAAAACACCTGAAGGTCTCCAAGATGGTGAGAAATAAGATTCTCTGGTCTGATTAGACCAAGATAGAACTTTTTGGCCTTAATTCTAATGCCCTGTACACACGGTCGGACATTGATCGGACAATCCGACAACAAAATCCATGGATTTTTTCCGACTGATGTTGGCTCAAACTTGTCTTGCATACACACGGTCACGTGTGAGCTCTCAAACTTTGTGTGTCGGAAATTCCTATGGAAAATGTGTGATGGAGCCCACATACGGTCGGAATTTCCGACAGCAAGGTCCTATCACACATTTTCCATCGGAAAATCCTATCGTGTGTACAGGGCATAAGCGGTATGTGTGGAGAAAACCAGGCCCTGCTCATCACCTGTCCAATACAGTCCCAACAGTGAAGCATGGTGGTGGCAGCATCATACTGTGGGGGTGTTTTTCAGCTGCAGGGACAGGACGACTGGTTGCAATCAAGGGAAAGATGAATGCGGCCAAGTACAGGGATATCCTGGATGAAAACCTTCTCCAGAGTGCTCAGGATCTCAGCCTGGGCCGAAGGTTTACCTTCCAACAAGACAATGACCCTAAGCACACAGCTAAAATAACGAAGGAGTGGCTTCACAACAACTCCGTGACTGTTCTTGAATGGCCCAGCCAGAGCCCTGACTTAAACCCAATTGAGCATCTCTGGAGAGACCTAAAAATGGCTGTCCACCAACGTTTACCATCCAACCTGACAGAACTGGAGAGGATCTGCAAGGAGGAATGGCAGAGGATCCCCAAATCCAGGTGTGAAAAACTTGTTGCATCTTTCCCAAAAAGACTCATGGCTGTATTAGATCAAACGGGTGCTTCTATTAAATACTGAGCAAAGGGTCTGAATAATTAGGATCATGTGATATTTCAGTTTTTCTTTTTTATTATGTGTCTCCTGTGATCCCACTGAACTTCGATATTAGATTGGATGATAGCAAATTCTTTTTCCAAACTATTTTCTGAAGTAATATATTGAGCACTAGGGGAATGGCATGACACACAGCGGACAAATGCATCCCCTGAGGAAGCCTAATAAGGCGAAACATGTTGGGACTTTGCCAGCCATGCCAAACAGGAGCTACATATGAGATGACTTTTTAAGTGAAATACATGTATTTGTGTCTATTTGTTGATATATATCCTATTAACATTTTTTAATGATGTTTAAGATAAAATTTCAAATTTCCATTATTTTCAGTGTCCTTGTGATATAATAGCACCTTAAAAGTCCCAAATATTCTCTTTGCTCTTCTGATGAAAAATGCATGTTATTTTGTGAGTTGTATATGATTTTATAATGTAGGGCAGTTTCTGGAGCTGGCAAAGTGAGGGTAGAAACTCATTCAGGACAACATATGACAATGTGAAGTTAAACACACACTAAAAATGTGAAATGCAAGCATAGGCTTAATTTGGTTCTGAATGGATTACAGAAGTCTTTACCATTTTGCAGGTGGTATAATCCAGTAAGCTGTTTTTTATATTAGTTAAAGGCTATCTCTGTCTACCATCATCACTATCTCCAGCCTGCCACTCTTCCTTCGTCTACGGTCACTAACATAATTTGTTTCTTTCAGGTTTTGGCAGTTCAGTCAGCCAGATAATTGGTCTGGGCATGAGAACGGAGAAAATGAAGATTGTGCCACAATATTACCGGTCAGAAAATGGAATGATGACAATTGTTTTCGGAGAATCCCATACATCTGTGAGAAGAAACGTTCCTGACCTGGACATCAAAGAAGACAAGATTTCTATCTGCAAATCATTCCTCTTCCTCAACTAGACTATAGAAGAAACTATCCTGACCCGGACTTTGGAGAAGACCAGACCTGCAACTGCTAACTATTGCTCTTTATCTACCAGAATATATAAGAATATATCCTGACCGGGACATCAGAGAAGACCAAATCTCCATCTTCTCATAAATATTCCTCATGTACCCGACTATAATAAAACATATCCTGACCTGGGCATTAAAGAGAGTTAGATCTCCATATGCTAATTATTCCTTTTCTTCCACCAGACTATAGAAAAAATATCCTGAACATTGGAGAAGACAAGATCTCCATCTGCTTATCCTTCCCTTTCCTCAACCAAACTATAAAAGAAAATATTCTCACCTAGACTTTGAAGAAGACCAGATCTCTATTTGTTAATCATTCTTCATCTACCAGACTATAGAAGAAAATATCCTGACATAGACATCAGAGAAGAATAGCTATCCATCTACTAAGCATTCCTCTTCCTCCACCAAAATATAGAAGAAAATAATCAGACCTGGACATCACAGAAGACAGGTCTCCATCTACTAATCATTCTTCTTCCTTTACCAAATTATAGAAGAAAATATTCTGACCTTAACATTAAAGAAGTCCAGATCTCCATCTGCTAATTCAATGTTTTTCATTCACCAGGATAAGATTGTACCACAATAATACTTATTGTAAAACAGGATGATAACTGTTCATAGAAAATCCCATACATCAGTGAGAAGAAACTATCTTGACCTGGACATTGGAGAAGACCAGATCTCTATTTGCTAATCATTCCTCTTCCTCAACCAGACTATAGAAGTAAATATCCTGTCCTGGACATTGGAGAAGACCAGCTATTCAACTGCTAATCATTCCTCTTTATCTACCAGACTACAGAAGTATAAGTCCTGACGAGGACATCAGAGAAGACCAAATCTCTATCTGCTGATAAATATTCTTCATCTACCAAACTAATAATAAATGGCCTGACCTGGACATCAGAGAAAACAGGATCTACATCTGATCATTCCTCTTCATCCACCAGACTATAAAAGAAAATATGCTAACTTGAACATCACAGAAGACCAGGTCTCCATCTGCTAACCATTCTTCTTCATCTACCAGACTATAGAAGAAGATATCCTGACCAGGCCATCAGAGAAGATCATATCTCTGTCTATTAATCTTTCCTCTTCTTCTACCACAGTGGTTCTCAACTCCTGTCCTCAGGACCCACTAACAGGCCAGGTTTACAAGATAACTGAAATACATCCCAGGTGATATCAATTGCTGCTCAGTGATTGCAGTATTCTAGTCTGCATCTCCCCAAGGTGATACTTAAAATCTGGCCTGTTAGTGGGTCCTGAGGACAGGAGTTGAGAACCACTGTTCTACCATAATACGGAAATGTAGAATCCAATGCACTATTACTAATTATCCTGCTGATCCTTTTAGTCTGTTTTTTTTTTAACTGGAGGGCTTCACAGTGTTCACAACCACACCCTTCACTCCATTAAAGTAATGCATATAAAAACAAAACAAAACTGGATGACATGAACTTTGCTCACGCAGTGTGTTTTATAAACAATCGTGTTTTTCCCATAAAATACCGTTTTCACCTTTGCTTCATTCTTTTGTTCATCTCAGTGTGGCTAATCTCCTGCAGCCTCATTCAGCCACTCCCTGTCTATAAGCACCCCCCTCCAATAATAACTATGGTGGACCATGCCTGGGCTATGTGTGTTGATCTTGTAGTGTTCACCAGGGGCATAGAGTGACAACATATGAGCACAACTGGGAGACAATTGTCACCCTATAACAGGAAATGCCTGAACAAGGACTTCAGGGCAAGATGTCCACAGATTTTGTAATAAAATCGGCTCCACTACATATATAGCAACAGGATGACTGCCCTGCCCGAATCCCCGTATATGTATGGCGGCTCCTTTCAGAGCCATAGCAGGTGCACTCACTGCATGGCGGAGGACCCGATGCGCATGTGTGATTGCCGCCGGCCACCCACGCTCGCGGGCACAAGAGCCAGAACAGGGATTTGTGTGCGTAAACACACAAATCCCCTGTTCTAACAGGGGAGGAGAAACAGATCGTCTGTTCCTACTAAGCAGGAACAACGATCTGTCTCCTCCTCTAGTCAGTCCCACCCCCCCACCCCCCCACAGTCAGAAACACACCTAGGAAACACATTTGAACCCTTGATCGCCCCCTAGTGTTAACCCCTTCCCTGCCAGTGACATTTACACAGTAATCAGTGCATTTTTATAGCACTGATCGCTGTATAAATGTCAGTGGTCCCAAAAAAATGTCAAAAGTGTCCGATCTGCCCGCCGCAATGTCGCTGTCCTGCTAAACATCGCAGATCAACGCCATTACTAGTTAAAAAAAAATTATAGAAATGCCACAAAATGCAATAAATCTATCCCCTATTTTGTAGACGCTATAACTTTTGCGCAAACCAATCAATATATGCTTATTGCGATTTTTTTTAAACAAAAACATGTAGAAGAATATATATCGGCCTAAACTAATAAAGAAATGTGTTTTTAAAAAATATTTTTTGGGGTATTTATTATAGTAAAAAGTAAAACAATATTGTTTTTTTTCCAAAATTGTCGCAGTTTTTATATTTATAGCACAAAAAATAAAAACCGCAGAGATGAGCAAATACCACCAAAAGAAAGCTATAATTGTGGGGGGAAAAAAAGGACGTTGATTTTGTTTGGGTACGTCACACAGCCGCGCAATTGTCAGTTATGTGCAAAAATACTATTTTTTGGGGGGTTTTCCTCAACAGTTTCCTTCCATGCCACAGGAATGGCAGACTGTGGCCTCCCACTTTGCCCAGCGGTGGGATTTTCCTAACTGCGGAGGGGCAATTGATGGGAAACACGTCCACATCATCCTACCACCCAACTCGAGGTGGTACTATTATAATTACAAGGGGTTCAATAGTATTGTGATGTTGGCGGTGGTGTTGGCTAATTACGAGTTCCTGTATGTGGACGTGGGGAAGAATGGCCGGATGTCCGATGGTGGAGTCATCGCCCAGATGGAGTTTTACAGGCGTCTCCAGAATGGCAGCTTGGACTTGCCACCTCCAGAAGAGAATGTGGAAAGACTCCCATTCGTCTTCGTTGCGGATGAAGCATTTGCGCTGGGGAACCAACTTATGCGGCCATTCCCGATGAGGACCCTCACCCCGGAACAGAGGGTTTTTAATTACCGGCTGGCCAGAGCCATAAGAGTGGTGGAGAACACATTTGGAATCATGGCCAGCCGGTTCCGCCTATTTCTTACACCCATCCATATGGCGGAGTATAAACTTAATCATATAATCCTGGCGTGCTGTGTTCTACATAACTTTTTACGGCAACATTCGGCCAACTATGCTGGCTCAGTTGGGCCTGAGGCCGGAATTATAAATGAAACAACCCTGACGACGCTTGAAAGTGGCCGTCCTGGCTTGCCCTCCCTGAGTGCCCGTGATGTCCGGTTAAGATACCTTGAGTTCTTTGCGGGTAGGGGGGCCATCAATATGCCAGACAATTTGTGAATTTTGGTGACATTTACTGCTTGTGTTTGTTTTAGCTGACCCTGACAGAAACGGCCGTTTTTAAAACTTTTTTTTGCATTGATCCATGTCCCCTGGGGCAGGACCCAGGTCCCCAAACACTTTTTATGACAATAACTTGCATATAAGCCTTTAAAATTAGCACTTTTGATTATTCATGTTCGTGTCCCATAGACTTTAACGGTGTTTGCGTGTTCGAACAAACTTTTTTCCTGTTCGCATGTTCTGGTGCGAACCGAACAGGGGGGTGTTCGGCTCATTCCTATTCAAGAATTGATGTCTGCCCTGGGGGTCCAAGGCTTCGCTAATTTCTGCTGTTTATCCTCCCTCTTTGTTTGGTTCTGAGCCCTTAATAAAGGATTTTTGGTTTCAATTATACTTGCCTATGTGTGTTTTCCTTCAAAAAGGACAGTTTGTTTGTGAGGATTCAGGTACATTTCAAATATACAATGTGAAATTAACAAGGGACATCAACACCAAACAATCTCCTTGAGATTAAATAATACAAGATAATAATGGTGTTGTGGTAACTTGACACACAAAACACACACAAAAATATTCTGGAGTAAAACTAAAAATAAAATAAAACAAAGATCAGCCTTGGAAAAAATACAAACCTAAAATAAAATAAAAATCTGCCTTTAAAAAAAATAAAATATATATATATATATATTTTTGTCAGATGTGACAAATCAAAATATATTAAGGGAATCCCGATAAATAATAAAGAAATAAGTTTGTGAGAAGTCTGTGTGAATATGAGCAGCAAAACTACTTCATTCTTCTCACATTATAAAGAAGAAGAGAGTGCGCTGTATTAAACCATTTTTAACATTGCACCGTGATGAAAGTGTTGTACCATTGCGAACGCTAAGTTTACCAGACCGAGCTGTTCCGTCTCGGAATTTCTTCTGAGCATGCGTGGCACTTTGTGCTGTCAGGCACTGATGTTGGACGAGAAGGCCTGGCTCGCAGTCTCCGCTCTAATTCATTCCAAAGGTGTTCTATTGGGTTGAGGTCAGGACTCTGTGCAGGCCAGAGAAGTTCCTCCATTCCAAACTCTCTCCTCCATGTTTTTATGGACCTTGCTTTGTACACTGGTGCGCAGTCATGTTGGAACAGGAAAGGACCATCCCAAAACTGTTCCTACAAAGTTGGGAGCATGAAATTGTCCAAAATGTCTTGGTAAGCTGACACCTTAAGAGTTCCCTTCACTGGAACTAAGGGGCCA
This sequence comes from Lithobates septentrionalis, assembly GCA_037952835.1. Lineage (NCBI taxonomy): Eukaryota > Metazoa > Chordata > Amphibia > Anura > Ranidae > Lithobates > Lithobates septentrionalis. Next base: position 1,915,369 of record JBBDGP010000853.1, read on the forward strand.
AGCCCAACCCTTAAAAAGCAACCCCACACCATAATCCCCCCTCCACCAAATGATTTGTACCAGTGCACAAAGCAAGGGCAGAAGGGTTGAGCTCAGAAGGATGAAGACCTGTGGAGAAAGGTTGAGCTCAGGAGAAGGAAGCCCTGTGGAGAGGGATTGAGCTCAGAAGTAGGAGGAAGCCATATGTAGAAGTATTTAGCTCCGAAGAAGGCTGCAGCCCTATGGAGAATAGTTGAGCTCAGAAAAAGGATGCAGCCTTATGGAGAAGGGTTGACCTCACAAAAAAGATGAATCTCTGTGGAGAAGGGTTAAGCTCAAAAGAAGGATGTAGACCTGTGGAGAAAGGTTAGACTCAGAAGTATGCAGACCTGTGGAGAAGGGTTCAGCTCAGAAGAAGGTGGAAGCCCTGTGGAGAAGGGTTGAGCTCAGAAGGAGGAAGCCCTATGGAGAAGTGTTTAGCTCTGGAGAAGTGTGCAGTCCTATGGAGAAGAGTTGAGCTCAGAAGAAGGATGCAGCCCTGCATAGAAGGGTTGAGCCAAGAAGAAGGATGCCGCTCAGTGCAAAAGGGTTGCATCATTTCAGCATAGGTCTCATGTGGCATATGCTCCAACAGTTCTTGTAGCCCAACAATTTAGCAATGTGCCCCCCCCAAAAAAAAATCCAGGTATCCTAAAAATTGTGCCCTAAAAATCAAGTTCCCCAATTTCTTCCAGTGCCCAAAAAAATGAAGTGCCTGAACATGCCTTTCTGACCTCTGCCTCCAAAATGTAACTGCAGCTAGTCCCTGGAAAATGGGATGCACACAATTTTTAATTCACATTTCTGGCAGTGTACTTACATCAACTATTATTATTAAACAGGATTTATATAGCGCCAACAGTTTGCGCAGTGCTTTACAACATGAGGTCAGACAGTACACTTACAATACAAATCAATACAGGAGGAATCAGAGGGCCCTGCTCATTAGAGCTTACAATCTAGAGTAACTACAGAGAGGGACCTGCCAGTGTGCCTGTATGTACACAAAATATCTCATGTAAGTGTCCGTCCATTCTCTTCTCACCGACCTTTCAGCGAACACATGGGAAAAGAGCGAGCTGCACAAGTTCCACCCAATATACTGTACACAGTGGGCAGCTTCCCAACTGTGCAGGAATAAACAAACAGAGTGGTCAAACTGCGCAGGTGCAAATCCGTTCTCATATGTGTGGTAATCGCTAATGTTGCGCACAAGCAGATGGCTTAAGCGATGCTATTTTTGAATGGTACAAGTGAACGACAGAACCTACACAGTGAAATCTTTACTATACACAGCATAGCTGCAGGGGACAAGGCCAAAAATTTGGCAGGGACATGCCCTTCCTGGGGAAAGACCCCCAAGATGGGGGTCAGATGACAACCTTTTAGTAAATATCTTTCAGTAAAGGCATCACGCCAGCACAGACCTCTAATTACAGACAACCTTCACACTCCTCTCCTGTACATACTGCCCATGGCAATACCCTCCACACCCCTCTTCTGTACATATTGCCCACTGTCATACCCTCCACACCCCTCTTCTGTACATACTGCCCACTGTCATACCCTCCACACCCCTCTTCTGTACATACTGCCCACTGCCATACCCTCCACACCCCTCTTCTGTGCATACTGCCCACTGTCATATCCTACACATTGCTCTACTGGTCATGAAGTAGAATAAATATGTATATAGTTTTTAGACTGCATAATAAATGTTTTGTTTTTCTCTTTCTACAGTCTCCAGTTTGATCAGTAAAGTAATAGAGATCGATTTCACAATTAATTATGTTTCAGTAAATGGTAAGTTGAATTTCTAAAACAAATAACTTTTTTGCAGTCCAATTTTTCCCCTAATGCCCCCTCTCAAGTGTCCTGGTTGAGTAGCACAGTCCTCGTTCCAACTGTCATACCCTCCATGCTCCTCTCCTGTGCATACTGCCCACTGTCATATCCTTCACACTCCTCTACTGTACATACTGCCCACTGTCATACCCTTCACACTCCTCTCCTGTACTTACTGCCCACTGTCATACCCTTCACGCTCCTCTACTGTACATACTGCCCACTGTCATACCCTCCACACTTCTCTCCTGTACATACTGCCCACTGTCATACCCTTCACGCTCCTCTACTGTACATACCACCCACTGTCATACCCTTCACACTCCTCTACTGTACATACTGCCCACTGTCATACCCTCCACACTCCTCTCCTGTACATACCGCCCACTGTCATACCCTTCACACTCCTCTACTGTACATACCGCCCACTGTCATACCCTTCACACTCCTCTACTGTACATACTGCCCACTGTCATACCCTCCACACTCCTCTCCTGTACTTACTGCCCACTGTCATACCCTCCACACTCCTCTACTGTACATACTGCCCACTGTCATCACCTCCACACTCCTCTACTGTACATACTGCCCACTGTCATACCCTCCACACTCCTCTACTGTACATACTGCCCACTGTCATACCCTCCACACTCCTCTCCTGTACATACCATCTACTGTCACTGAATTTCAAAAGAGCTAACTTTCCTACACTATGAACCTTGCTAGAAGGCATAAATTGTGATAGAATATTAGGAACAAAGAACAGGGAGGAGAGATGGGTTTGCTTTAAGAGCATATTAAATAAGGGCATTAGCCAATGCATCCCATTGGGTAATATACCGTATTTATCGGCATATAACACGCACTTTTTTCCCCTTAAAATCAGGGGAAAATCGTGGGTGCGTGTTATAGGATGATCCCCGCCAATTTTGTTCTGATCGGAGTGATCGCGGCAATTGCCGCGATCGCCGCCGACATTCACAGCTGTGTGTAGATTCAAATATGGCGCCGAGACTGTAGGAACTCGTCGGAGCCGAGATACGCGTACCCGAGTGCCCTCGGCTTTTCTCGGCGCCGCTCACAGTTCCGCCCAGTCCCGCCATTGGACCCGTGTTATGTCCATCATAGAGCGGGACTGGGCGTGACTGTGAGCGGCGCCGAAAAAAGCCGAGGACACTCGGGTTCGTGTATCACGGCTCCGACGAGTCCCTACAGTCTCAGCGCCATATTTGAATTTACACACAGCTGTGTATGTCGGCGGCGATCACACAAGGCTGCACTGGGGCAAAGCTGCACTGGGGCAAAGCTGTACTGGGGCAAAGCTGTACTGGGGCAAGGCTGCACTGACAAGGCTGCACTGGACACTGGGGCAAAGCTGCACTGACGCTGACAAGGCTGCAGATGGACACCGATAACGCTGCATTGATGGGCATTTTAATGTAAGTTTTTCTTCCTCAAAGTTTACTCCTAAAAGTTTTTTTCCTTAAATTTCTCAAAATTCCCTCCTAAACTTGGGGTGCGTGTTATACGCCGACGCGTGTTATACGCCGATAAATAAGGTATTTAAAAGAGCGAACAAAAGTCCTGGATGGCTTAACTCCAATGTAAAAATGCATATAAAAGCAAAGGAGAAGGCCTTCAAAAAATACAAGAAAAAAAAGAGAGGAAAAAAGGGAAACTAATGCTCATCCAAACTAGTCCTGATTAAATTGGTTTCAGAGATGTGTATAATTGTACACACACATCACTACAAATTGCAACCTACACCATAGTCTACAGACACCGTCACCTTTAAATAAATAGCATTAAACTCCAGGATATTAATCCTCTAAATATATAGGCACATACACAAAAAACGGAAAAGATTCCCAAAGATGTTCTTCAAAGAGGATACACCGGTTTAGGGGCTAATAATCTTTATTTAATATCCACCATATATTAATTATGTAGAAAAATGTATATATAAATACATTCCTCCAACACAAATAATTAAAATTAAGAAAAAGAGAGTCTTAATGAGACACCGGTGTCCACCATACGCAGCCATACACAGCTTACATCCACCCCATGCATACGAATCAACTCGAACCACCCCATGCATAAGAATCAACTCGAACCACCCCATGCATACGAATCAACTCGAACCACCCCATTCATACAAACTCAACTGTTGGTAATTTAAGGCTTCATTTAACCAGAAAAGGATATAAATGTGTTATACTGGTTCTGTTAGGTAAAACGTTTTAGCTTGCATATACACAGCTTATTTATATTGAGGGTTCGTAAGCTCCATTTAAGAAAAAAGTGCTTGTGCTTAGTATGGCTTTGCTAATTTCTATTTAGGCTTTAAAATTAGCCAAAAAAATGAGATGAAAAAAGAAGGGACATTTTGTATTCTTTTTGATTATCTTTATGTTCAATAAAAACCTTTGTACAAGAAAAAAGGAGGCACAGAAGAGAAAAAAAGTTCATTCGTGGAAGGCTTTGCAAAGAAACAGTTATTGTGCACTTATCATATACGTATATTTTAGGTCACAAACTGGTAAATATGAGGGTGACAACAGACAAGGAAACAAAAAATCGTTTCTTTCTCTGAAAAGACTTCCCTTTTAATTGTAGAGGGCTGATACAGCTCACCGTTTTGACATCTTGCTCTGTGTCCTTTATTCCTTTTATTGTAAGTCCATGTGTGTGTGGCCCAACCACTTCGATGGTGAAATATAGAAATGAGATCATCAGAATGGCTTCAGACAACGATCTGTGCTTCACAACATGAAGATGTGTATACCTCCAGGTATTTCTCCAGGTGGATTACCTTGTAGCAGTATCTCAGGTGTATCCACATGCCATACTACCCTGTTTCCCCGAAAATAAGACCTAGCATGATTGTCGGTGCAATATAAGCCCTACCCCCCCCCAAATAAGCCCTACCCTGTTTCCCCAAAAATAAGCCCTTCCCCCTAAAATAAGACCTACAAGGACTTTAACTAGGGCTGATTTGGGGGGTAGGGCTTATATTGCAGCCATCACCGACAATCACGCTAGGTCTTATTTTCGGGGGAAACAGGGTAGCAGTGTAAAACTGATCCATCCAGGTTTACCAGTCTGATGCTGGGGACTGGGGATGTATACTGGAGAGGACTCAGGATGGTTGGATGTGGTTCGCTGTATAGGCGGACAGACCGGTGCTCACACCACAAAAGACATGATGCTGTCTTGCTCCTTGCTTACATGTTTCGCTTGTAACCAAGCTTCCTCAAAGCATGCGCAGTAGCTCAGAGAGTGTCCTTAAGTATCAATAGACTTAATTAGATAATTTGTAGCTATCACAGACACCTCAGTTCTATTGTTTATTCAACATTCAGTCTCACACAGTGCAAACATAACTTTCACCCAAGGTGATCACCCATTGCCGAATTTTGACACGCGCTGGCCACACGCGATCGCGGGCACGAGAGGCAGAACGCGGACGTGCATAGGCGTGCGCACAGGGTGTGCCAGGTGTGCCCAGGCACACCCTAATCACCCCGTGCAGCAGATTCCCTCTACTGCCCTGGCTCCTATCGCTCCCCCTGCAGTGCTGCCGCCTTCTCTCCTCTCCTCTCCCATCCCATCGGCTGTTGCTGCAGGGATGTTTTCTTTTCAGAATGGGGAAAGGGGCCACTAAATATGTAATGTACCAGCCCCTTCCCTTTCTGAATGAACATTGTGAGTGATCGGTAGTGTGTGTTTGAGCTTTGGGGTGCACACCCTAATGCAATAGGCTGCGCACACCTTTGGGGACGTGTGTGTGTGTAAACACACAAATCCCTGTTCTGAGAGGAGAGACAGATCGTGAGTTCCTATTAGCTAGGAACAACGATCTCTCATCTCCTATAGTCCCCTCCCCCACAGTTAGAACACACAGTCAGGGAACACAGTTAACCCCTTGATTGCCCCCTAGTGTTAACCCCTTCCCTGCCAGTGACATTTACACCGTAATCAGTGCACTTTTATAGCACTGATCGCTGTATAAATGACAATGGTCCCCAAATAGTGTCAAAAGTGTCTGATGTGTCCTCCATAATGTTTCAGTCCCGATAAAAATTGCAGATCGCCGCCATTACTAGTAAAAAAATAAAATAAAATAAAAAATGCCATACATCTATCCCCTATTTTGTAGACGCTATAACTTTTGCACAAACCAATCAATATTTGCTTATTGTGATTTTTGATTACCAAAAATATGTAGAAGAATACATGTCGGCCTAAAGTGAGGAAAAAAATAGCTTTTTAAAAAACAAGATTGGGGATATTTATTATAGCAAAAAATACAAAATATTGTGGTTTTTTTTTTCAAAATTGTCGCCTTGGGTGTTCACACTGATGCAATCTGATTCCTGCACTATTTAGCAGTTCGAAACGATCTGGGGGTGTCATTAACTTTGTATTGGCGCTGGCAGGTGACATGTGATGCGGGAACGCTGGAATATCGCTGGTTCTCGCATCGCATATATGTGAACCGGGACTTAAATGGGACAGAACACAGTATATAGTGTATGTGATGTTTGTTATTAAAGATAGATAAATTTGATCTAAATCCCAACAAGAGGTCTCTGAAGAGTTAACTATGTTTAATCTGTCTGTGCTCAGTCATGCCCTCAAGTTAACTTGGGCAGTCGGGTGTAAAATGTTGCCATGTCAGTGCGCATGCGCGGGACTTCCGGAGCGACAGGCTGACCGAGAGCTCCGCACCGCTCCGGCCCTCCAGAGCACAGCACGGACGCTATAATTAGCGGATTTCGGCAGGAGGACCAGTTATCAGACCCTCTTACATCCGGGCACCAGCCTACATGTCCGGATCCCAACAGAAAAAAGACGTTAATAGGCAGCTGAACTTTGGCCTAGCTCCCCTGGGACCTTCCAAGATGGCGGCCGCAACTGCTCCATGCGGAGACACAGCAAGCACACAAGGCCCGGTGTATCCTCCAGCATTATACACTCCAACTACAGCACATGTGAGTAACAATATGGGGGCACAAAGCTACTTAGCGTCTCCTGCGTCCACTGAATCGCTCCTCAGCAGAATGCAGAACGGCAACCCTTACTCCCCCCTTCTCAACTCCCCTGACACCATTGCAGATTCCCCACAGGCCTCCCCCATCACCAATAATCATCCCCCAGAAACGGCACAACTGCTTAACTGCTTTTCAGACATGCTAGCTAAAGGGTTGGCACAAAACGCCATGCAAATCACCACATCAATCAAAGCAGATCTCCAGAGCTTAGGGGCAAGAATAGACGCTATTGAACAAGCGGTCGATGAGTCCGCAGCACGCACCAATCAACATGCCACCTGTATTCACTCGCTACAGGATCAACTCGAGAATGCTCTAGCCAAAATCGAAGACCTGGAGAACAGAAGCAGACGATATAACTTTAGAGTGCGAGGTATTCCTGAAGCCAACATGGATATCCCTAACACAATCAAAGCCCTAATCAAAGAACTCATCCCTGACATTCCGGATGACAAGCTCGAATTGGATAGGGCCCACAGAGTGCTTCAACCCCCCCGCCAAGATGGACTCCCCAGGGACATAGTAGTCAAGACACACTTCTACGGGACAAAAGAAGAGGTAATGAAAAGATCCCGCTACAAAGATGACATCACCCTGTTTGGTAATAAAATCCAGATATTCGCAGATATCTCACCGACCACAATCCAAAAAAGAAGATCACTTAAACCACTCCTGGAAGTCCTCACACAGAAAATGATTAAGTATAGATGGACATTTCCTTTCCGACTACAATTCAACTACAAAGAGAAATCATACGGCTTTTCGAATTTCCAAATGGGTGAGCAACTGCTTATTCGCCTTGGGCTAATCTCTCAAGATATTCCCCAGCACAATACGGAAAATCGACCAAACTCGTCCAAAAGACCACCTCCAAGCAGCCCCCTTACCCCACTATGGGTGAAACAGCAAACAAAGAAACAACGGGATTCCATGCCCCCCAGATGAACTCTGTTACCACCTTCGCACGTAGATCAAATCTCCATACAGGAAATGTGTAGAAGCTTCTCCTACACACCCACGGTCTTTTGGCTACCTTTCACCTTTTTTTTTTTTTTTTTTTTTGCCATTATTCTCCGAAGCAACAAAAGCAGACTTTCCCTTCACCTTAAAAGGACTTCCAAAGACTCACTAATTTTTATTCCTTCCCTCTAGGTCTCAGGTCTAAGCCATATCTGGGAACATCCCGATTCCCCCTAAATCTTCCCCCCCCCAATCCTCTTCCCCCTTCCCATTCCCCTTCCCTTCCCCCTCTCCCTTCCCTTCCCACTTCCTTCCCGACACACCCTGTACTGTTTTAATTTGCATAATAGATTTATCCAACATGATATGACGCAAGTCATTATCTTGTTTATAGTATATACAGATTGCACTAGTTTTTCTCTATTCAGTTTACAAGGGCGAGCTTAACCCTTTTATTTAGAGAAGGTACTTGAAAAACACCCTAAGTCGCTCATGTTCAGTTACTACTAACTCTTGCTATAGGGAGAGTTCTCCTTTAGCTCTCTTAGTTATTTTTACTGGTTTTGTCTTCTCATTGTTTATAACAAATGCTCTGTGGCCGGAGCGGCTCTACATGCCACCCCACCTATTGTAACCTAGAGGAAATTTTACCCCTTGGTCACAATAGACTTACGACCCTATTTTGGGTCGTCCATACTTTACTGAGCCCCCTATCTTAGGGACTCAGTGCAGGTATCTGAACCTGCATTCAAAGGATCCACTGTGATATTCACACACTGGATTCCTTCTCTTTCAGTTGGTTCTATTTCTTCTTTCTGCTACTTTCTGTCCTGCTCTTTTCCCCACCCTCTCTCTCTTCCACCCAGGCACCTTCGAGGGGAGCTGAACAAGCAAAATACCCGAAAACCCACAACCAAGACTATGGTCCAGGGACAGATGAAGCCCTAACCCTGGATTGGGTAAGAAACTGTTTTTTACTGTCGAATACCTCTCATAATGTCCATGGCTGACGAACGTATCCCACAGTCATCTCTTAACATCGCATCCCACAATGCTCAGGGACTAAACTCCCCAGTTAAAAGGCGCAAAGCCTTTCATAGCTACCATTCCAGAGGATTGGACGTTATACTTATCCAAGAGACTCACTTCCCTAAATCTTTCAATCCATCATTCCTACACCGTAACTATCCCACCTTTTATTTGGCTAACGCAGATGACAAAAAAAGAGGAGTAGCTGTACTTATCTCCAAACGCTCACAATTTTCTCTGACCAAAACCATTAAGGACGAAGAGGGGAGATATATACTTGTGAAAGGCCAGATAAACGGTGCAACTCTCTCCATAGTATCGTACTATGCTCCTAACAAGGGACAGGCTTCTTTCTTCTCTTCTATGCTCAATTTGCTCTCCCCACATTTGGAGGGCAAGGTGATCATGGGAGGGGACTCAAATATTGCTTTTGACCATATGCTGGACAAATCAACAAAAAGCAATTCGAGGCTCAAAAGACCCCCCAATCAGAGCCTTCGTATTGCTCAACTTCTACACTCTTTGGGTCTGATCGATGTATGGAGAGAGTTGAACCCTAGTGCTAAAGACTATACTCACTACTCAGCCCCTCACAGAACATACGCACGTATAGACCATATTTTCATACACACCACTGATATTCACCTAGCAGCTAGGGCAGTAATTAGCGAAGTACCCTGGTCTGACCATTCATTGGTCTCCACCAAGCTAAACGGGTTCCTACACACAAGAAGCCCACCTCAATGGCGTCTCAATGAAGCCCTCCTATCCAACCCGGTACACTGCACCATGATAGAAAAAGACATTTTAGAATACTTCCGCCTTAATGACACACCGGAGATTTCCCCAGGAACCCTATGGGGAGCTCACAAAACAGTAGTACGGGGTAACCTTATACAACTTGCAGCGAAACTAAAAAGAGAAAAACAAATTGACATTAAAAAATTGCAAAAAGAATTCCAAATCATATGTAAGCAGCACAAACAAAAACCCACACCCGAGTCCTTAGCCAAAATGGATTCCTCTAGGATTGCCTTAAACACTGCTCTAACATCCTCCGCAGAAAAACACCTCAATTGGGTCAGGGGAAGATTCTATCTCAATACTGATAAATTTGGCCCCCAATTAGCCTCAAAACTTTCCCCCAGACATAGATTCCAAGCTCTACCCAAAATTAAATCCAGTTCGGGTACATTAACACAAAACCCCAAGACAATACTGGAAACATTCCACTCGTTTTACTCCAAGCTATACTCCCATCCTAGTCAAGAGAAGGCCCAGAAACTCAACAAATTTTTTGATAGCATCCCCCTCCCCAAAATATCTAATTCTCACCGCTCCCTAATGGAAGCTCCTATTACCATAGAGGAGGTATTGGAAGTCATAAAGGAATCCAAAATGGGCTCAGCGCCTGGCCCTGACGGATTCTCGTCACTGTATTACAAAAAATTTGGAAATCCCTTAGCTCCTTATCTGGTCCGGTTCTTTAATTCCCTTAACAGAGACTCTCCCGTAGACCCAGCGACAAACCTAGCCTATATCTCAGTCATACCCAAACCGGGAAAAGATCAAAGCCTGGTAAACAACTATAGACCTATATCCCTCATGAACAATGACCTAAAAATAATGACCAAAAGCCTTTCCAACAGACTAGGCTCCTTTATAGGAGCATACGTTCATAAGGACCAAGTGGGGTTTATACCAGGGAGGCAGGGCCCGGACCAGATAAGGAGAGCTATAGACGTAATATCTATTCTTCAATCAAAATGGGATGGTAACCCACCCCAGGAAGGGTACCTCCTGTCTATAGACCTCCAAAAAGCCTTTGACTCTATTACATGGCCATACCTTTTTGGAACATTAGAGCGATGGGGTTTCGGCTCCCATTTCTTAAATCTCCTAGCAGCTCTCTATTCACACCCCAGAGCCCAAATCAAGATCCAAGGCCATTTATCGGAACCATTCCCCATAACCAAAGGGACTAGACAAGGTTGCCCTTTATCACCCTTACTCTTCGCCATTGGCATAGAAAATTTAGCTATTGCAATAAGGAACCACCCAGACATACATGGCGTTAAATGTGGCCAGTCAACACACAAATGCGCCCTATTCGCGGATGACGTCTTGCTCTTCATCACTTCCCCTCTAGTCTCTACCCCCAATATTCTCTCCCTCTTAAACAATTTTGGACGGATCTCGGGTTTACAAGTAAATATGTCCAAATCTATAGCACTTAACATATCCACTCCATCACACACAGTGGAAAGCTTAAAGGAACACTTCCCTTTTGCTTGGAGCTCAAACTCCATCACATATTTAGGTATTCAGCTAACCCCCCTAATAGAGCAATTATATCGCTTTAACTATCCCCCCATGTTCAAAAAACTTAACTCTGATCTTGCTCAATGGTCACTACACAAATTATCTTGGCTAGGAAGACTGAATGCAGTCAAAATGACACTACTACCGCGAATTTTATATTTGTTCCGCTCCCTCCCCATCCCTGTCCCCAAACTCCACATCTCAAAACTACAATCCTCGATCATCCAATTCATTTGGAATAAATCAAATCACAGGCTCTCTAAAAAAACTCTTTTTAGATCAAGGAAAAAAGGTGGTCTTGGACTCCCTAATCTCTGGTGGTACTACCAGGCAGCCCACCTTAGTCAGTTTTCAGCCATTTACTATAGAGGCCCCAAACCTGAATGGATAGAGATGGAAAGACAAGCTATACCCAAATTCACTATAGACTATCTTTTATGGCGCCCCCATAAAACTAGACCGCCGATTCTCTCCCCCTCCCTTTCACATTCATTCACATTATGTGACACCATGCACAAACTACACAATCTAATATCTACATGGAAACCCTTAGCACATATTTTTAATAATCCCCTTTTCCCTCCTGGTACAAACACAAGAGCGTTCCAATGGTGGCTTGATAAGGGAATGTACAGAATAGGTCATTTCTGTAACTCTGGGGGCCCCCTCACGTCAACACAATGCACCTCGAAACTCAAGATGCCCCAATCCGAAAAATTCCGCTTACACCAACTGAGACATTTCCTACTCTCCACCCTATCCCAAGAACCGCTTCCACTTCAAACCACCCCCTATGAACAGTGGTGCTCCTCAGCCATGGACATGAAAGGGGGAATTTCGCTCATATACTCAGCTCTAGCAGAACCCCAAGAGAAAGCTGACTACATGATAACATGGGAACGTGATGTCGGATTCGAATGGGATCTAGACACATGGCACTCCAATGTAGCGTCTGCTTTCAAGGGTATCATAAATGTCTCTCTTGTCGAAGCAGATCTCAAAATCATAACGCGATGGTACCTAGTCCCAACTAGGCTAGCTAAGTTCTATCCAAACTCCTCCCCTATATGTTTTAGGGAATGCGGACACTTAGGCACCCTCTTACATATTTTTTGGGAATGCCCACGTATCAGAGGATACTGGAACAAAATTTTCAACTTAATTCGCAAAGTCACTGACTTAGCGATCCCACAAACTCCAACTATAGCCCTATTAAACCAAAAAATTCCCAAAATATCAAAATATGACCGAATCCTAATCCACTACATTCTTATAGCAGCCAAAATTACAATAGCCCGGGCATGGAAACTTCCTAAAGTTTCATTTCATGCAGCCAAACAGAAAATCTCCTGGATCATGTACCAGGAGAAAATCTCTAACATCATTCTTGACAAGACTGAGAAATTCAAACGTATATGGGATCCATGGGCTCGCCATATGGGAGTGACTCTCTAATCCCTAAACCAGCTACTCATTCAGCCAACTAAGTTTCCCTGCCCGGCTACCTGACAATCCAACACGGCTCTCCTCGAAGGATCTGGCAAACCCTCCTCACCCAATCCTCTCATACCTCTCTCTCCCTCTTTCTTAATATCCCTCTCTTTTCTCTCCTTTTCCTTTACTTTTTATTATTTTATTAAGTAAAATAAAATTTATCTTGAGGCTCCCTCTCCCACTGAGTCAGAATGGTGGGAGGTGAAATTGAAGATACAAGATTATACATATGTCTATTATGATGTATTAGGTTATTACTTTAAAGATGTTATCTTCCATACAAGATTTTATAAGTTTGTCAAAAAAAAAAAAAAAAAATATTTCAGAATAAGACACTAACGCTATGATCTCGATTCTTAAACTGTAATTTTATTTTCAAGAACTTAAATGTTTGGCTTTGTATCATTTTTCATGAACCGTTGGGAAATTACCTTTTGGCAGAGAACTGGAGCCCGGGGGACCTGGACACAGCATGATCCCGATTCGGGGTGTCTAGTCTCCGGGGCAGCTGGATTTTTGTTATGAATACTCAATTGGAACATGAAAAATCTTTTATTTTATTAGTTCTACATGGAAATTCCGGATGTCAAATATTACTGTGCAGAGACTTTCAAGTGAAATCCACTTATATATGTATCTATATGTTCCAAACCTTATATCTGCCCTTTTCCCCTGTGTGGGAAAAATATTGTTGATGTTTAACCTTTTGCCTCAATAAACAATTTTAAAACTAAAAAAAAAAAAAAAAAAAAATGTTGCCATGTCTTAATGTTGCACTGTGTCCTTTTAGGTTGACCTGTGAGCTAAGGGTAACTGAGCAGGAAGGGTCAGCGCTTTTACTGCCATTTTTGCAAAGTTATCGCCCCCCTCTCAGTCATAAATTAAAAAAGGGGGTCTCAACCGATTTTGTAGAGATCAGTTCCTGGGGAAATATTGTATGTAGTAGTAGTTACTCTGCTGGAGTGGAACACCTTCTTTTGGGGGGTGATGGGAACCCAGTCGGGGTTCCCAGTGGGGCCTGGAATCTGGAGACCATTGTGGACTTACAAGCACCAATGAGGAACTTTACTACCTTTATGGATTACTGACAAATCGTGGACTCCAAGGGACTTATGTTGCATCTTGTGCATATATTGCCTAGATGGACTTTTGCTTCTGTCTAAGGGGCAGAGCATGTAGGATGCTGTCTAGAGTAGGCTATATTGCCAATGCTAGGGACAACTGTATTTGTATAATGTGCTTAAAAGCAGCCAAGCAACCAGGGAATGTGTGACAGGCAAGTGTGATGGACACTCTGATAGTGAAGGGGTGTGATGCTTGGACCCTTGATTAGCAACTGGCTCCCCACATATTGGGGCTGTCCTTGAAGCACATAGTGCCTAAAGACTTAGTCAGGAGTCAATGGAGAGAGTGGAATGTATGAGGTACCCAGGAGTCCAGGACCCCACATGCACCCCTTTAGTAACTTCAGACCAGGCCATGAGCAGTTGAAGCAACTTTACTGAACTTTTGGCAAAACATGTATAACATGCAGTAATGTGTTTTCCATAACTGAACCCAACTGTGGTTGCCCCAGGTTACCTGCACAGAAGTCTCTTGGAGAAAAGTCCAAACTTAGCGGTGCTGTAAAAGAGAAGTCTATGTTCCAGGCTTCTTCCGATGATTCAGCCTTCCAGAGGAGACCATAGATCCCAGCAAGTCTTCAGTGTAGGTTCCCCATGCATTTCCCAAGTGTTCCACGGAGCCCCCCTCCAGGATCTGTACCTATTCCCTTTTATAGAACACAGGAGGGAGGCTGGAAAGCAAAACATTAACCCTTTCCCCTAACCTGGGCAGCCAGGTGCTAACTAAATACAAACAGTAGGCAACCTGCCTACAGGCAGAATGTCATCTGGCCGGTCTGTATCCAAATGGGGAGTTTTCCAGGAAGGATGGCATGACCCTCTCCTTTCCCTACTCATCTGGAACCTCTCCGCTAATCACTGTCCCTGTCAGACTGGTGACTTGTCCGTACACTACCCACATGCAAAATGCACGCCAAACCAGGGAGCCAGGGCCTTAAAGGGACTTTGAGTGAACCAAGATGACTGTCAGAGTTGACAGCTTCCAATCAGATAGCTTCTCCAGTGACTCAAGAAACCATAGAGGAACCAAGTTCCTCTTGACTTCCCCTCCAAGTGCAACCCTGCTGTGGTCAAGCGCCAACTACCGTGGAGAAAATAGACTGTACCTGCCTACAAAACCAAAAATGTAATATATTACAGTTGCTGTCCTCAGCATCAAAACACAGTACAAAGCAACATGAAAAATTCAATTGATGTAATTAAAGCACAACAGGAAAAAGTTCAAACAACATAATCAGAGTATTCTGCAGGAAGGTCGCAGCGGTTAGACTGCAATCACAACCAGAAACAGTGTCCACTGGGGAGTCAGGTAGCAGGTAATCATCTTTTGGCTGTGACTCCAGAGTAATACGTGGATGGGGACCAACCAGGCTTTCCATACCTCCATCGCCTGGGCCCAAGTCCGAATCATCAGTCACGTCTGGACAGTCTGTGGAACTTGCAGGGATTGTTGGATTGTGCATCGTTGCTGCACTGGGGCTTCCCCGGAGGGGTCGGAGGCTCGAGCAGTAGAGGAGATGGGTACCACTCTGCGGGAACCTCTTGCATTGGTGGACTGTCCACAGGGCCTTCCCGGTCTCCAGTTGGTCTGACGGAACAGTCACCACTTAGCACACAGGGCCTCAGCAGGTTTCAGTAGAGACATCTCTTGACAGGATTGGATCCTTCTGGGACCACATCATATACTGGAGTTGGGGGGAAAGGGCTGTCGTTCCACCTGATATTGGGTATGATCCCCCTTGGGCTCTAGCTTAATGCTTCGCTTATTTTTGATATTTTTTACCAACATTTAGTCCAACATGTTGGTGCCATCTATCTCTGTGCCCTTGTTCAAGAGTCCGTAACATGGCCAGCAGGGTGCGGTTGAACCGTTCACAAGCTCCATTACCCTGGCCTGTGAATGGTAGGGGAAATATGTGACTTACACTGGGGTGGCACAGCTCAGACATAATCACTGACTAAAAGTTTTAGCTTTGGTCTGAGAGTATCTGGGGAAACTGTATGGTTGGGGCCATCTGGTCCTTAGTGGGGTCTACCACCTCAAACTTGGTGAAGTCTTTGACAAAAATAGTGATGTCCTAGTGGGATCTTATGTACGGAGCAAGTTTCACACTCCCAGCAATCCTTCTGAACCCAATCTGCCAGCTGCGGGCAGAAGAAGTATCTTCTAACCAAGGACCTGGTTCTGTCGACTACAAAGTGTCCACTGGCAGTATGTAGTACGCGGCAGACTTAGAGGATGTGTGACTAGGGGACCACAATTCGTAGGATGTCCCGCTATTTGGTAGGAAAGCGCACCTTGCAATAAAGCGCACAGTCTTTGACACTCATGGGAGGGTGGCTTACGCCATCGAGAGAGGAAGCCCTGTACCTGCATGAGATCTGGATCCTTCTGTTGAATCAGTGCCAATTCCTCTCAACTGTAAATTTCAGTGGACTCCACCTGCGGAACTGCTCCCTGTTCCCCAAGAGAGCATGAGGTGGATGCTGTGGGCAGGACAGGAGCTAAATTGATGTCTTCTCGCCAAGAGTTCACATCCTCCCCTGGGTGTTCCACCTGATAGCGGGAGACTGTGGCTTGCATAGGCAATCACCCATTAATAACCATCTTGTGTTTGAGCCAGTACAGCTCCTAGGCCTTGTAAACTCCCATCCGTATATACACAGAAGGGCTGTTCCAGCCTTCAGTCCTACCACAAGCTGGTCCGTCAATGGACGATCTGAGTCAGTGATATCAGTACAGCCTCCTGCACCCCTTTTCTCCAGCCATTTTCAAAGGTTCTGGAGTGCTACCGCAAAGTGGGCGAGGCTCTCGTTCTCCTGTTGCGTCCGAACAAAGAGTCTGAGCCTCATCTCTGGGATTGTCATAGTCTCTCAGAACTGGCCCTTCAGATGTATCATAATTTGTTCCAAGGTGGCACAGTTCTCTTCCAGCAGTGCTATCACTGAGCTAATAGCCAGCTCCACAATCACCCGGATGGGAACCTGACACAGGCATGCAGCACTTTCAAGTCTCTCCTCCCACTCAGCCAGAGTAACATTGGAGCCATTAAAATGGGCACCAGAGCAAGAGCCGATCCTAGCCAGGTGTAGACTGTAATAATGTCAAAGTCCAATAATTCACAGCAAGCCTGGGGGGGAAGGTGCCCGACCAGGAACACTCACAGATTGTAATAGCAGTGTGTAGCCGAGTAGGTCTCAGATGTGCCTACAGAGTCTGTCTTGAGGGGCAGAATGTGACCTGGTTGGTCTTTACCTATATGGGGGGGGGGTTTCCAGGAAGGATGGAATGTCACTATCATTTTCCCTATCCGTGGAACCTCTCCCTGCTGCTAATCACTGTCCCTGTCAGATGGGTGACCTGTTCCTACACTAAAAAAAAATTAAATAAAAACCAAGCGCTGATGTGGATAGATATGTGTGATATAAATAAATTGTGCTAAAAATATATATAAACCAATATAGTTAGTGCTATAATAAAATCAGTAAATTAAAGCTGCTATCAATATAGGGTGATCAGATAACCAAACAAATAGTACTAAGTATAAAATTGATGCGCTTTAAATAAATAGTGCACAATATGCTGCTACGACTAAGCTAAAATCCAGGAATAAAAAATGCATACATGTGAATAAAATAGATAAATAATTATGGTGCTAATACATGTGTTAAAATAGCCAAAATAAATCTTCAAATTGTGATGTGACGGTGAATATAAATAAATAATAATGACACTCAGATTACAATGTCCAGATAGAGATAAATAGTGGGGGAAAGTAAAAATAATTAAACAGTTCCTTCCCTTAATCCAGATTGATTGACTCACTGGGTTAGATCGTTTGTATCAGGATATTTAGTTTTTCTCGGATCCCACTTTAGCCATAATAGTGCTGATGATTCGGCTCTCAGGATAAAGGTTTTATGCAAAGCAAGCAAAGAAAAAATAGATCATTGTGCAGTGAACTTACTAGATAGTGCACAAGCAAAACAGGGACAAGAGATACACTCACAAACTCCCGGTCTATTAGAAGCATTCAACTATGCAGATTGCAGTCAGCCGCTGTGGACGAAGTTTCCCATAGAGAAACAGCTGCTGTTAACCTTCAGGTGTATTGCAGCACTGACACGTGACTTTTTCAAGGATAAACACAGGAAGCCACGGCCTCTGTATTTAAGTCCTATGGCATTGTGGTTACCATGGAGACAGCGCTGTGTTCATTGGATCATCATACTGCTTTCTGCTACTAATGACATGTAAATATTTTGGCTTAAGCCTTAATGGGAGGAGCTTAGGACGTTCAGTGCTGCAATACACCTGAAGGTTAACAGCAGCTGTTTCTCTATGGGAAACTTCGTCCACAGCGGCTGACTGCAATCTGCATAGTTGAATGCTTCTAATAGACCGGGAGTTTGTGAGTGTATCTCTTGTCCCTGTTTTGCTTATGTACTATCTAGTAAGTTCACTGCACAATGATCTATTTTTTCTTTGCTTGCTTTGCATAAAACCTTTATCCTGAGAGCCGAATCATCAGCACTATTATGGCTAAAGTGGGATCCGAGAAAAACTAAATATCCTGATACAAACGATCTAACCCAGTGAGTCAATCAATCTGGATTAAGGGAAGGAACTGTTTAATTATTTTTACTTTCCCCCACTATTTATCTCTATCTGGACATTGTAATCTGAGTGTCATTATTATTTATTTATATTCACCGTCACATCACAATTTGAAGATTTATTTTGGCTATTTTAACACATGTATTAGCACCATAATTATTTATCTATTTTATTCACATGTATGCATTTTTTATTCCTGGATTTTAGCTTAGTCGTAGCAGCATATTGTGCACTATTTATTTAAAGCGCATCAATTTTATACTTAGTACTGTTCCTACACTACCCACACGCAAAATGCACGCACAAACCTGGGAGCCAGGGCCTTAAATAGGCTCTTCCTGACCCAAGATGGCTGCCGAAGTCACATGAGGCAGCAGTATCTGATCGGATATCTTCCCCAGTGACCCAGGAAACCATAGAGGAACTGTGTTCCTCTTGACTTTCTCTCCGTCTGCGCTGCTGCTGCGGTTGAGCACCACCTACAGTGAAACAAAATAGACTGCACCAGCCTACAAACCCAAAACTAAAAATGTAATATACTGTATTGCAGCTTCACAATCAATAAATGTAGTGCCTGAAGTTTTCTTTTTTTGGGTTTTCACCCTCTGTTTTCACCTGGTGATCTGGTCAGTAACACACCCTCTGTATTAGAGCACCTCCACTCTGGATGAAGGAGCACAGGAGGCATAGCAGGCAGCAGCATTGTCAGTCTGGGAGTAGGGGAGTGTTAGATGGACTAGCAGATTTAGATACACTATCAAACTGACGTCAAACTCAAGCACACATTTTATAAGCAGTTACGGCAAACAGTTGGTTTTCCTTTTTGGACAGAGTTACAAAAATAAAAGCTGGCCATTGTTAGTACCCCTGTCAGTGGTAAATGGTTTGTTTCATCTCTGTAACTGATACAATCTGTAGGAGAGCTTGTTCTTTTGAATAACAGACTCTCTGACTGTAAGATGCATTTTTCTGTTAATATCTACAAAGCAAAATGTGAACAATTCCTTTTATAAGGATTTGTTCGACTTGGGATAATGTGACAGTTTAGTACGAGTCTCACCATCCTCTCCCTCTCTCTCCCAGGCACTGTTGGTCTATTGTGCGGTAAAGACTGGACGTTCTATTAACTCTGGTGTTACTACAAGTCTACATTTAAAACGTCATGGAATTCCGCCAAAGAAGACTGTGAGAAAAAGATGTCCCACCTGGTGATCATTAATGGTGATGGTGAGATGGTAAGAGTATCAGGCACCTCAGATATGTCTCCATGACTTGTGTTACCGACTCAGCCTGGTCTCTCTTCCAATGTTTAATCTCCACTTCAGATATTCTCTTCATACATGGAAGATTTCTCCATCATGGAAATATTAATAATACGCTGTAGTTCATTGGTTGTTGTTCATCTTCCCACCACACTTTCACCCAATGGTGTAGTATAATAGTTATACTATATTGTCAAAAGTATTGGGACACCTGCCTTTACACGCACATGAAATGTAATGGCATCCCAGTCTTAGTCCGTAGGGTTCAATATTGAGTTGGCCCACCCTTTACAGCTATAACAGCTTCAACTCTTCTGGGAAGGCTGTCCACAAGGTTTAGGAGTGTGTCTATGGGACTGTTTGACCATTCTTCCAGAAGCGCATTTGTGGGGTCAGGCACTGATGTTGGACGAGAAAGCCTGGCTCGCAGTCTCCGCTCTAATTCATCCCAAAGGTGTTCTATCGGGTTGAAGTCAGGACTCTGTGTAGGCCAATCAAAAGTTCCTCCACCCCAAAACTCACTCATCGATGTCTTTATGGACCTTGCTTTGTGCACTGGTACAGTTCAGTGCAGGAAAAATGCAGCATGTAATACTTTTTCCTGGAACTAGAAAGCCCTGAAACTGACGTGACGTGGTGTGAACTATGCCATTGGAAACCATATAACCTGCTTTCCAAAAAAAAAAATGCACTCAACTGTATGTGGTGTAAATTGACCCTGAATAAGAAAAAAAGAGTACCAAGCACTATTATGGAGAATAGAGGGACTCGTGTATGACCTGAATGTGATGGTCTCAAATACAGGAACATCATTGCAGTTGTTACAAATGAAGACAACACTCATTAGACTGGGTCTGATTTATCATTGAGGACCCTTTTTGAGAACTTCGCGCATGCTCTTTAGAAGCTTTAGCCTGATCCAATGCCAACACAAACTTTCTCCAGCCTGCAGTCCTGCACCACTCCAGGGCCTCCAGGACAGCTAACGCTGCTGAAAAAGTGCTTCTACCATGAACCGAACAATGCTGGTGGTGAGAAAGTAAATTGCCCGCTACAGATGATAAAAGCCAGAAAATTATTTTAGCCAGTATCTTCCTATCAACACCGAGAAGGTTAATGGGCCACCAATTCTCAATTCTCGAAAAAAGTCTTAAACCTTTGAGAGAAAAATAACTGCAGATTGTCACATGAAGGGAGGGAGCGAACCCTCTCTCAGACAGCAATTCAAAACCTCCACCAAATACGGGGCCAGAGTAACCTTAAAGGGCTTATAAAACTCGTCTGTCAATCCATCTGGGCCAGGCGACTTCTTAATGGCAAGCTTATCAATAGCCTAATTACCTCATCTGCTGTGATGTCCCCTGTTTAACTCATCAGGGAACTGCCATTAACCAGTCTTGGATTAGAATAAAAAAAAAAAAGACATGTCTACCCAATCAAGGTCCCTCCTACCCAGCAGGTCAACATAATATGACCTGGCGGTTCCAGGATCCCCGACTTGGATTTTGTCAAGGAAAGTGTACTGTCAACCAGGCCTACAACGGACTTAACGTGGTTGTAAAGGCAGAAGGTGCATTTTATACATTAAGACAAAAAAACCTTCTGTGTGCAGCAGCCCCCCTCAGCCCCCTTAATACTCACCTGAGGTCCCTCTCTGTCCAGTGATGTCCACGAGTGTCTCAGCCATCTGAGATTGGCTGCTGTCAATCAAAGTCAGCTAGCCAATTGGGAGAGAGGGGGTAAGGCATGGTTAAGGCTCCATGTCTGAATGGACACAGGGAGCTGTGACTCGGTTGCCCCCATAGCAAGCTGCTTGCAGTGGGGGCACTGAACAGGAGGGAGGGGCCAGGAGCACAGAAGAGGGGCACGAGAAGAGGAGGATTTGGGCTGCTCTTTGCAAAACCACTGCAACAAAGCAGGTAAGTATAAAATGTTTGTTATTTAATAGGCAAAAAAATTAACTTTACAACCACTTTAACTGCTCTACCTTGTTTGCAATTCTGGTAAGGGTCAGGCGAATGATATTTCCCATAATCCCTTTCCAGAACGAAAGAGGCATGCCTGTCATATTGACACACTGAGCAAGAGTTTAACCTCAGAGATCATCCCAGGATCTCCAATATTCCAGACAAGCCTATCAAGCTTCCTCCGCAGATGCTGGTAGGTGACATACTTATCAAGGCGTTTATTTCTTCTTATGGCCTTGAAAAACCCAACAATCTTTTGTTTTGTAAGCTCCCACCACTGTGACTTACTGCTGCAAAAGTCCATTGAGTTTGGCTTGTAAATTGGAGACATCCTTTAAAGATGTTATTCCACTGCATAGCTTGGTGTCATCTGCAAAAACTGAAATGGTACTTTTAATCCCAGACCCGATATCATTTATAAATATATTAAAAAGTAAGGGTCCCAGCACTGAACCTTGGGGTACATCACTGATAACCTTGGACCATTCAGAGTAAGAATCATTAACCACTACTCTCTGAATTCTGTCTTTTAGCCAGTTTTCTATCCATTTACAAATTGATCTTTCCAAGCCTGTAGACTTTACCTTACACATGAGCCGTGTGTGGGGAACTGTGTCAAACGATTTAGCAAAATCCAAGTATACCATGTCCACAGCCACCCCTCTGACCAAGTATACCACGTCAACAGCCACCCCTCTGACCAAGTATACCACGTCCACAGCCACCCCTCTGACCAAGTATACCACGTCAACAGCCACCCCTCTGACCAAGTATACCACGTCCACAGCCACCCCTCTGACCAAGTATACCACATCCACAGCGCCACCCCTCTGACCAAGTATACCACCTCCACAGCCACCCCTCTGACCAAGTATACCACATCCACAGCGCCACCACTCTGACCAAGTGTACCACGTCCACAGCCACCCCTCTGACCAAGTATACCACATCCACAGCGCCACCCCTCTGACCAAGTGTACCACGTCCACAGCCACCCATCTGTCCAAGGTTTTACTTACCTCCTCATAAAAAGAAATCAGGTTTGATTAAAATATTTTTTCCAGCAAGAACTCATCTATGTGGTCTTTTATTAAACTCTCCAGTATCTTCCCGACTACAGAGGTTACACTAACAGGTCTATAGTTACTTGGTAAAGACTTTGTTCCCTTTTTAAATATGGGCACCACATTGACCCTGCGCCAATCCAGTGGTACCATTCCAATCATTAACGAATCCATAAATATAAGAAACAATGGCCTTGAAATGATAGAGCTCAATTCTTTTAGGATCCGTGGTTGGATTCCATCTGGTCCAGGTGCTTTATCCACCTTTATTCTGTCTAAATATTTCTGGACTAATATCACTTTTGAGCCATTGTGGATCATTTGGGGCTGTGTCACTACCACCCCTATTATGGACATGAACTCCCCCATGCTCCTTTGTATACACAGAGCTGAAAAAAGTATTTAATACATTTGCTTTTTCTTTGTCCCCAGTCACCCACTCTAGATTATTTTGTAAAGGGCCTACATGCTCAGACCTGACCTTTTCAATATATCAATATATAGCAGACTCATTCACACCAGATGCTGCTGTCTTCACATCTTCCTCCCCCAATATACTCCTCTTAGTCTTCCACTCCTTGTTACTATTCCATGGATTTCAGTAATACCTTTCATAGTCCAGCTGTCATTTCCCTTTCCACCATTTTCCACTGTATTTGCAGCTACCGGTGGGGATTGTTCAGAAAAAATGGCAGATCCCAACTTTCCCTTCCTCCCAGCAGAGTCACAGAGTGCTTACTAACTTTGTCCAGAGTCACAGGTATCATAACATCAGTAGAATCCATTCCTGTAGCCATCTTTACTGCAGAGCTCTGTGCAGACACAGGAGGTTTTCCTTCCAAAATACTGCTCTCCATGCTGGTGTCTATACTGACAGTTTTAACAAAGCATGGATTTTCAATACGTTTTACCATTACAGGACCGGGCATAGAGTCCTCACCATCATTGTCATCAGCAGAATCCGACAAAAATTGAAAAGCTTCCAGGACCCCCTCCTCACTCTCTACCCATACTGCCACCACCGATGCTTTTCCACCATTGGTGTCACACCTAATTTTCCAGAACCTCTCCTCATTCTGGAACTTCTCCTTGAATGTTCCACTCTTTTCCTTTACCGATTTCACCAGGTTCTGCTGCTTCTTGATGGCGTCCTCCAAAACTTTAAGCTCTGGTTTCAAACTCTATCTCTTGTTGCTCTATACCTTATCATGTGAAACTTTCTTTTTCCTGTATGCCGCTTTCAGGCTCACCAGCTTTTCCTCCTCCTTCTTAAATCTCGCCAAATGGTCAGTAACCCGCTCCCTGAAAGCAGGGGTAGATTCACATGTATCCAGCCTTTTTCCAAAAATCTGATCGTAACAAAATCTAGGGGACGTGAACAGCCGCACACCCAGAGACTTACAGCATCTATGGGGACTTGGCCACCATCTGTCCTTCTCAGGACCTCAAATCTTCTCAACCTCACCCAGAATGTTGTTCACCACCGCCTCAACAGGAAGGACTTTTTTCTGAGTGTAAACCTGACACAGTGCATTCCACGTGATGTAACGGACTACTAAACTAGCTAGAAAAAGTGTCTCAAAATTAGAATCCCGGCGAGTCTCAAAGGCCCCGTATGACCACTCCACATAACTCAAGTGGGAAAGGAAAGGGATCCCCAGAGCTCCACCCACTTATAGGCTTCTACATTGAAGGGGCACTTAAGCAAGAAATGGTCCATCATCTCCTCCAGACCGCCACACTCCACTGTTGGACAACCACGGTTCTCCACAGAGCGATGCTTCAGGCTGCTCTTCACATAGAGTCTGCCATGGAATAAGCGCCAGGCCAAATCCCGAAAATTTTAAGGGATTCTCTCCACATTCAGGATATTTGAGTGTAAGCTGTTCTGGCACAGAGACTGATGTGACTGGCTCAGTGTTCTCTGTACAGCACTGTGGTGTATGTCAGAGCTATATAAATGTATAATAATAATAGTAGTGTGTGACTATGGGGGGATATTAGAGTGTAAGCTGCTCTGGTACAGAGACTGAGGTGTCTGGTTCTGTGTATTGCTGAATATGTCACAAATATTATAACAATCGTAATTAAATGTCTAGATGAAAAACACTGCATTGTAACAATTTCTATCTTTTGTCTTTCTGAAGAATTTCCTACGTACATTTACACAGAAAGAGAGTCCATGGGTAGGTCTCAACAAGACAGAGCCTAATAAATGGCAATGGGTGGATAGGACTGTTCTTAACACTATAGAGTAAGTCCCCCCCCTCCACATCCGATTTCTTTAGACATTGCAAGTCATAAATGTGATCAGCCTGATTGTCTGTGTAGATGTTGAAGATTATATATACTGTACCCATTGTAAATATCACCATTAGTACTTTTTTAGGTTCCGAGAACCTTTAGGAATCCCCTGCTTCTCTCCTGCTTGGTATCAGTTTCAGACCTGGTCACTAATGGGATTTGTTCCTTGCAGGTTCTGGCAGAATGGTCAGCCCGATAATAAAAAAGGAATAGAAGATTGTGCTCAGTTCAGAGAAGGAGATGGCTTGAATGATGTGGATTGTTCTGCGACAAAACCGTACATCTGTGAGAAGGAATTATTCTGAAGTGTGCCGCTGAACCTCAGAAGACACCTCCCGACTCTCTGCTCTTTTATTCTCCCACATCCTACTACAGTAATATAAAATGGGCTAAAAACAAAGAGAAATGTGCAGGTTCCCATGCCTGATCATCTCCTAAAATTGCCAGTTACCTGTCTTCTGTGGTGAGTCTCTAAATTTAACACTTTAGGAAAGGGATGTCCAACTCACAGCCCGTGGGCCACATAGGGTTTCAACCTGTCCGGGATTCACCTGGTTTTGAATCGGGTGTCCGGGTTTCTGACTGCCTGAAACCCGGACACAATAATCATAATGGACTGTAGCTCCCCAAGCAACCGAGTACCACAACTTCCGAGTGCATAGGGGTACACACGGGGCCCATCCCCATACACAGACAGGAGAGAGGGCTTGATTTGCTCCCCATCCTCCCACCCCTACCTCTCTGTCTGCCCACCCATACACCAATCCCTGGTGTCTCTGGAAAGAGAGTGTGGGCTGAAAATCTAAAGCTCAGCGACCGGCAGGTACATCGTAGGTGAAAGGTGTCGAGGCCTGAGCCTCCATCCTTGGGTGAGTGAGCTCACCATCCAATGCCACTTTACAGGAACAATAAGCTGGCCCTCCAGGCACGATATTTAAAGGAATTTTTCATTTTCATTGTTGCACTTTAAGCATTATTAACCCTTACGTGTGTTGATTAAAAAAAATACAGCCCTCGCAACACACAATGGAGACTGCGAGCCAGGCCTTCTCGTCCAACATCAGTGCCTGACCTCACAAATGTGCTTCTGGAAGAATGGTCAAACATTCCCAAAGACACACTCCTAAACCTTGTGGACAGCCTTCCCAGAAGAGTTGAAGCTGTTATAGCTGCAAAGGGTGGGCCAACTCAATGTTGAACCCTACGGACTAAGACTGGGATGCCATTAAAGTTCATGTGCGTGTAAAGGCAGGCGTCACAATACTTTTGGCACTATAGTATATGTATCATGAACGCTGCGTGTATCCTTCCTTAAGATTTACTTAACATGCGGTAGAGTAAATGACAAGTGTGTTATATTTACTTAACACATTGAAAAGGGAACTTGTTGGGGCGAGATATTGGGTAGAGGAATAAGATTGGCAATTTTGAGGTTTATTGCACAGTTGGTTAAATGGCTGCAGGAGAAGAAATGCAGCACACTGTGGACACTTGGCAAACACTTAGTACCTGCGTGGTAATGGTTGTGTTAACCTCGAAAGAGGGGAGAATACATAAGTGGGGTTGCCACTCCATGCAACCACCTCCCTGTGAAAAAATCCATACAGTACAAATGTAAGTGACGAAACGCGTTGATCATGGTTACACTGCGACAGCAGATGACATCAGGACTGCAACCTCCAGAATTAGATGCAGGGGCTCGTCCGTGGTGTCCGGAGGTGGTGAGACTTTTTTACAGTCTATCACATATGGAGACAGTACCTGATGTCAACTCATATTAATATACCAATATGCAATCATTTTTTTTTTAATATGTGAGTGGCTTTCTAGCGTTTTTCAACAAATTTTAGCTCATTTGTTTATTGTACCATTGGAGGATATCTTTGCTTTTTTCACATGCTACTGGCCATTAATGAACCCTACGGAGATACACGGTGATACCTTTAGATCTTAACAGCTGGATATTTCACCCAAGTGTTTTGTGCCAACAGAGTGGGAGGCATTGAGATTTGGTGAGTGATGGAGGAGGCTATGATTGCTAGGAGCACTGTAATATAAAGGGGGCTGCATTGTAATCATTACAGTACCCTTTATATCACAATGCCCTCTTTACCGTGTAGTCCCCTTTACATCACAGCCCCCCTTTATATTACAGTGCCCCATTTACATCACAGTCCCCCCTTTATATCAGTGTCCTCAGTTCCCCATTACATCACAGCCCTCCTTTACATCACAGTGCCCCCTTTACTGAGCAGTCCTCATTATATTAATGAAAAGGGGCACTGTAATGTAAAAGGGGGCCTGAGAAGGGGAACTGATGACACCAATATAAAGGGGGGTTGTGGTGTGAAGGGTGGCTGAGGACAAACTCCATGAATATCCCACCCCCTGACCCGTCTAACAACTAACAACCCCCCCTCCCCCCCAGGGCCCTGGGAAAATTGGAAATTATATGCCATGAAACCAGTCTCTGGTGCCAAAAAGGTTGGGGACCTCTGGGTTAGAGGATTGAGCAAGTCACCACATGGTCACTTATAATCAAAGCCCAGCCTGTGTAAGAAGATAATCCATGCTTAAGTTTCCGGTTCGTGCTGCACTGGACTGACTGGAGCAGTCTGTGGTCATGGGTGGGTGATTTTGTGGGCAAAGAGAAAGAAATCCCTTCCAGTAGAATGTGCCCAACGGTGGGTGGTGGTGGTTGACCCTCTTGGGGGCTTGAGCTGCTACCTTTCCGATACGGCCTTATGGTCATTTCAGTGAGAAGACTTGGATAGGATAGAAAAAGCGCCCTGATGTCCAAAAAACTGCAACTTTGATGTATGGTTTGTATGACGTTTAATAAAAATATAAACATGTACATCGAGCCAACACATTTCGGAGGAAGGGACTCTTCCTTCTTCAGGGCTGTTGCTGCGTGCTATTAAATGGGAATGGTTCCCAAAATAATATATTGATAATGAGGTTTCAGAAAGCAGACAGAGTGTGGGCTAGGGATGCAAAGGCAGCAAGCAAGCTTGCTCCTTCTGCATCACTAGCAACAGCCCTGAAGAATGGGGGGGAGATCCATTTGCCCCAAATGCCATGTCCCGATGTACATGTTTACACTTTAAATAAACGTCATATAAACCAGGCATAAAAGTTGCAGTTCTTTGGACACCGGTGCTCCTTCTATGCTACCTAAATACTTAGGTTTCCTAGGTCATCAAAATCGACCTCTTTGCTGCTCTCTGGCTCTTGCAGGCATGTGGCTCTTCAGGAGAGCAGCACCATGGTGGACTTTGAAGACAAGGCCGCTGGAAAGTTACAGTAAATATAGATGATCTTCTGTTACAGAGGCTTTGTTTACAAGTGATCCTTTGGAAAGTTACAAAGAATGGACTTAGGAAAGGTCCACTTTTCATTCATTGTGCTTTTTATAAAAAAAATTCTGAAAATTGGACTTTTTTTTAAATTATATTTATTAGAGGTTAAGGCATGTAACCATATTTCCATATCGTGATAAACATTGATAGAAAAGGGTTACAAAAGATAATGCTGTGAATGAGGAAAACAAGTAAGAAAAGTTGTAGAACAAACAATGCAACATAATAAGCTCTCTCACATGGTATGTGAAGAGAAAGCGATACTAGAGTTGAATGACTCTCGCTGAACAGATGGTACTGAATACCAGTAATTACAGCTACTACACAAAAGATGAATCTGGGTCGAATTGTTAGAATCAAAACCTCCTAAACTAAAATTAAAGGAAGGTAATATATACTAAAGGTATGATAAATTTAACCTAAAACACATTGCGAAAAAAGGAAGGGGGGGGGGGATAAAGGATAGTAGGTCCTCCGTAGGGTCACAGGTCTTGTCTAAATAAAGATCGGGTGTCCATGCTGCATGCAATTGAGTTAAGCTATGTGCTTCTTGAAGTTGTGGTCTGCAGTTTGCCCAGGGTGTTTGACAAGCTGGCCTTGAGATACCATTCAGCGTATTTGAAAGATTGGATTAGTGATTCTATTTACGTGGGAGAAAAGGTGTATTCAATGTAAGAGCACCATCTTATGAAGAATCTATTAGTTGGAGCATAATTTTGCATCTCTGTATCCAATTTTTGTGAGGTCTTTCTGTACTGCGGTAATCGTTGGTGGTGAAGAGGATGTCCACCTTTTTAGTATATTTGTGGGTGCAGCTAGAGGACATAAGTGAGTCCACTGGGAGATATGGGTTTTGGGTTTGCCCAGTTGCAGTTGGCTGGATTCGTTATGACTGAATAAAAGTAGGATAGGTGTCTTAGCAATGTGGCAGCCAGTGATACTGAAAATATACTTTACGATTTGGCTCCAGAAAGCTGAGATTGGGGCACATTTCCAGAAACGATGAAGCAAAGAGGGTTTGAGGGTCCCACATTGCGGACAGTTTGCAGAGTTAGGGGTGTCTCCTGAGAAGTGAGATGGGATAAAAGCCCTGTGTATCAATTTGGGACTGTGCCGTTTTTTTTATGCCAATTAATATACATTTTTTGCATTTTCTGCTCTTTTAATAAAGAAACAATTCCTTGCTGAAAAATTGGACCGTGTTAGTTTTTGATGACAATTGAAAATAAATTAGTTATCTTTGGGTGCCGGGTTGCTGAGATGATCCATGTGGCCAGGCAATGACCACACCTGCACAATATATCATGTTGAAGAAGAGTTCAGTTTCATCCGCATGGGAATCATGATCATGATCAATGATGAGATGTAAGGTGGTCACCCTATGCTACACCTAAATAAACACACAGGTGAGTAAGTTTGGTTGATCCATTGCTTTGTCCTCACTAATACTATTCAGGTCAAATTGATTTTGCCCTGTGAACTGCACTAACCCTTTGACTGCTAAGGACTTGTTCTAAATATCATGGCAGTCAAATGGTTAAAACAAGCTCATGGTTGCCAACCCCCACCATGCTCCCTGGTCCTATCTCCAGGGATACCAGGACTAATGGACATTGCTCCAGGATGAAGAGTAGGTGATAATCAGGGAAACATATTTTCTCTGACCCCTCCTGTGTGCTGTGATCCTGGAAGTGTTCAGCTCTGAGCACATCTGGGTTCACAGCTATCAGATTCTGGCCAGAGGTGGGTAGGAAAGGAGCGAATTTGGGATTCCTTGTCCCTTATCTGCTTGGAGTTGAGTGTAGAGGAGGCATCATGGGTCTAATAGACACCTTATTTCTCCATATAGAGTGCACAATTCTGTCATCTAGAGGGCTTGTCAGGAGGTGCAGCGTGATGCTGCAGCAATAAACACAATATATCAATTCATGGTTTTCTATGTTATTGTCACCCTCTAGTGACCAAACCCAGTAAATTCTCTGACCAGTAATAAATAGCATTGTTTCCATGATTTACTACTATTCATTTGTATTCATATATTTACCCATGTGCACCCATGATTGATTCACAATGTACTAGTAATTCATGTACTCAGACGTAGGCATTTTTGGTTGTTTTTCATAAAAATTTATTTAGATTAATACAGTTTATAATTTACAGTCCTCCTGCCGCTTTTTCCCGTAGCAGCAATTTAAAGTATAAACTGTAGCACATCTGCTGTATTTAAAGCTTGATAAAGAGGGAAAGTCCTTAAACACATTCCTTAGCACTTTATCTGGAGAAGCCAAGACCCCTCCACCTTGAGGTGCCATCTGAGATTGCCACTTGTCTTGAGCTGGAGCGGGTCCTCTAAAAGGTTGGAGGAGCCGAAGGGGAGCAAGATCATAACCACCTAACTACCTGTAGCCTGATTGAAGCCATGTCCAGAATCCCCCAACATTCCTCCTTCTGGCAACCATCTACTTTTAGACCAATGCTTCTTTTATAGCCCATAAAAGCAGATACTGATTTGACAGAAGTCCATTTGTTTAAACAGCACCAGCAGAAGCAAAGCAAAAAATTATTATCAAAACTAGAATAACGATCTTTTGCTTCGGTTCCAGCAAGAGACTCCCCACACGATGTTGTGTCTTTTTTCCTCATCGTAGCTTCGGGGGTTTTTAACAATGTCCGGAGGTCTGGATGTCCTGCAAATGAAAGAGGAAGATGTCCTCAAGTTCCTGGCTGCAGGATCGCACTTGGGTGGCACTAACCCCAACTTTCAAATGGAGCAGTATATCTACAAAAGGAAAAAATCTGAAATGGAAATGGGGGAAACTTCTGCTTACTACACGTGCCATTGTAGTCATTGAAAACCCAGCTGATGTTAGTGTGATTTCCTCCAGAAATACTGGCCAGAGGGCTTTTCTGAAATCTGCTTCTGCCTGAGGGGCCACCCCAGTTGCTGGTCGCTTCACACCTGTTACTTTCACCAATCATATTCAAGCGGCTTTCCGTGAACCATGCCTGTTAGTTTTGACTGACCCACGCGCTGATCATCAACCACTTACTGAGGCACCATACGTCAATATTCCTACTATTGCTCTCTGCAATACAGATTCACCTCTACGTTATGTGGATATTGCCATCCCCTGTCATAACAAGGGTGCCCATTCTGGTGGTCTTATGTGGTGGATGCTAGCTCACAAAGTTCTGCGCATGAGGGGAACAATTTCCCGTGAACATCCATGGGAAGTCATGCCTGATCTCTATTTTTACCAGGATCCGCAGGAGATTAAGAAGGAAGAACAGGCTGCTGAGAAGACTACCACTAAGGAGGAATACCAGGGTGAGGTCTCCAAATGTTCCAGAGTTTCCTCAGCCTGAAGTTCCTGACTAGTCAGAAGGAGTACAAGTCCCATCTGTACCCATTCAGCAATTTCCTGTGGAGCGTCCTGAGCTCCAAGCAGCTTCCAAACCTGCAGCAAAAGATTGGAGGTCCCAGCCAGCTAGCACAGATGACTGGTCTACTGCCCCAACAGCTCAGGCATCAGAATGGGTGGGAACAACTACTGAATGGTCTTAAAAAATCATTCTGGTATTACCCATGTTCAAACATCATGGTGGATTTTTGAAATAAACTTGTTTTTGAGAAAAAAAAATTAATAATTGAATAACGGCTTAAAAAGTTCCCCAACCCTATTAAAAACTGACAAGTTCTCTATGTGACAAAATTGTGCAGGTGACAGATGCTCTTTATGGAGGAATAAGGTGTCTATTGGACCCCCTGATGCCTCTTCTACACTATGCCCCAATCAGATCAGGGACAAAGAATCTCCAATTTGCTCCTTTCCTGCCCACAGCTGGCCAGGATCTGTCTGTGGTCAACCCAGAAGTGCTCAGAGCTGAACACTTTCATGATCACTGCACAAAATGACATTTCTAAAGCAAAAAAAGTCATTTAAAAGTACTCGCAGCTATAATGAATTGTCGGGTCTCGGCAATACAGATAAATGTCATTTAAATAAAGGCATGGGATCCCTCCCAGTCCTTTGGGTCTGGAATAGATATTAAGGGGAACCCCGAACCAAAATTTTTTAAAAGATTGCGTGGGGGTCCCCCCAAATTCCATACCAAGCCCTTCAGGTCTGGTATGGATATTAGGAGAACCCTGCGCCAATTTTTTTTTAAATGGCATAGGGGTCCCCCCAAAATTCATACCAGACCCTGAGGGTCTGGTATGGATTTTAAGGGGAACCTCGTGCCAAAATTAAAAAAAAATGGCGTGGGGGTCCCCCCAAAAATCCATTACAGACCCTTATTCGAACACGCAACCTGGCAGGCTGCAGGAAAAGGGGGGGACGAGAGAGCGCCCCCCCTCCTGAACTGTACCAGGCCACATGCCCTCAACATGGGTAGGGTACTTTGTGCTAGCCCCCAAAGCACCTTCTCCCCATGTTGATGGGGACAAGGGCCTCATCCCCACAACCCTTGCCCGGTGGTTGTGGGGGTCTGCGGGCGGAGGGCTTATCAGAATCTGGAAGCCCCCTTTAACAGGCAGACCCTCAGATCCCGTCCTCCCCCTGTGTGAAATGGTAACGGGGTACAAATGTACCCATGGGAGGCACCCGCTGTATGGCGCATTCTCACAGGTGACAGTTCTTTTATAACTGAGGACATCCCCAGGTGACCCCCGCCCCCCTCTGATGCAAGGGGAAATGCCGGGGTTACCCAGTGACATGTATGGGTGACCCCGTCCCCCTCTGATGCAACAGGGGTTTCTCGTGAAGCATCAGAGGGGGTGGGGTCACCCGTACATGTCACTGGGTAACCCCGGCATTTCCCCTTGCGTCAGAGGGGGGCAGGGTCACCCATCCATGTCACGGGTGGCCCCGCCCTTGGTTATTTAAGAACTGTCATCCGAGTCGCGCGTCATTCTACAATGTACTCCATTACCATTTGACACGGGGGGCCGGGATCTGGGAGTCCCCTTTGTTAAAGGGGGCTTCCAGATTATGATAAGCCCCCCGCCCGCAGACCCCCACAACCACCGGGCAAGGGTTGTGGGGATGAGTCCCTTCTCCCCATCAACATGGAGACAAGGTGATTTGGGGGGCTACCCCAAAGCACCCTCCTAATGTTGAGGGCATGTGGCCTGGTATGGTTCAGGAGGGGGGATGCCCTCTCATCCCCCCTCTTTTCCTGTGGCCTGCCAGGTTGCATGCTCGGATAAGGGTCTGGTGTGGATTTTTGGGGGAACCTCATGCTATTTTTCTTTAAATTTTGGCATGGAGTTCCCCTTAAAATCCATACCAGACCCTCAGGTCTGGTATGGATTTTTGGGGGGAACCCCACGCCATTTTTTAAAAAATTTTGGTGCGGAGTTCCCCTTAATATCCATACCAGACCTGAAGGGCCTGGTAATGGAATTTTGGGGGACCCCCACGCTTTTTTTTTTAATTTTTCAATGATTTTCAATGACTTTTATGCGTTATGCGTATTGTTGGGACAGACAATTCATTAATAGCAGGCACTAGCACTAGCACTTTTAAATGATTATTTTTTCCTTTAGAAATGTCATTTTATTTTTATTTTATTCATATCAAATGATTTGATTCGATTTCTGATTGAGGTAACAGTTCTCAATTTTTCCACCGTGGGGGATTCCAACAAGTGCATCTCTGCAGTTTGTATTTGAGCAAGGAGGTTGAATTTTAATTTGGCAGAATCTCGTTTCAAGCGAGAGCCTGTAGATATACACTCGCCTCTAAAAAAAGCCTTGTGGTCCTCCCACAAGGTGGAAATTTCCGAAACTGACCCATCATTTAGTTGGAAGAATTCGATCAGCTTCTGTTGCAAGTGAGTTTGGGATACTGGGTTTTTGATCAGGGACTCGTTGAGACGCCAGTGGCACGTCTTGGGATTTGAAGACGTCAAAACAATATTGTGTATATGTTTATCTCCGAGGAGACTACATAGGGAAAGAGGGGCAATCAGTGCATTTTTATAGCACTGATCGCTGTATAATTGTCAATGGTTTCAAAAATGTGTCAAAAGTGTCCCATGTGTTCGCCATAATGTCACAGTTCTGATAAAAATTGCAGATCGCCACCATTACTATTAAAAAAATAAATAAATAAGAAAAATGCCATAAACCTATCCCCTGATTTGTAGATGTGATAACTTTTGTGCAAACCAATCAATATATGCTTATTGCGATTTTTATTACCAAAAATATGTAGAAGTATTTAGATCGGCCCAAACTGTCTAAATTTTTTTTTTTTTTTTTAAATTGGGGATATTTATTATAGCAAAATGTACAAAATATTGTGTTTTTTTCAAAATTGTCTCTCTTTTTTTGTTTATAGCGCAAAAAATAAAAACCGCAGAGGTGATCAAATACCACCAAAAGAAAGCTCTATCTGTGGGAAAAAAAGGACATCAATTTTGTTTGGGTACAGCATTACATGACCTCGCAATTGCCAGTTAAAGCGGTGCACTGCCGAATCGCAAAAAATGCTCTGGTCATTGAGCAGCCAAATCTTCCGGGGCTGAAGTGGTTAATATTTATCTGTCATGGAGGCTCTGGAATTTGTTCATTTTATCTAATGAAGGAGTGTCCTTACTCAACTCTTGAAAATTGATAGGTTTTGTTGTGGACCCAGTGGGTGCTGGTGATTGCGCCCGGGCCAGTACTCCTCTTCCCTCCCTCTCCTTCCCCTCCCACTCTCCTCTCTTTTTTTGGTACTCTCTATGGTACCTCTGTGTTTTATTTTTCTTTCTGACTTTCCTGTTTTTTCCTGTTCTAATAGTGGTTGGGGATCGAGCATTTTGTTTGAATCCTTGATTATGTGCCCAACCTGTTGTGTTTCACTTGATAACTCAAGCTGATACTGTTGAGGGTCAAATACGGTCATTATCAATGTTACCCTGAACTTTATCGACACTACCGTTATGGGTTCTTTTTAGTTTTATGAAAGTTGGACAGTGTGATCACTTAAGTATATTTGTTGTTATGTTTGTTTGTCCCTGACCTTTCTCTTTCAAAAAATAATAAAAATTTATATTTGA
Source organism: Lithobates septentrionalis (assembly GCA_037952835.1). Classification (NCBI taxonomy): domain Eukaryota; kingdom Metazoa; phylum Chordata; class Amphibia; order Anura; family Ranidae; genus Lithobates; species Lithobates septentrionalis. The sequence goes on from JBBDGP010000853.1 coordinate 1,950,845, forward strand.
AAAAAATATATATATATTTATCTGTTTACCAGGAAATTACTGGTTGGAAGTTATAACTTCAGACTTCAGTAATTTGTCCGTTAAGCCCCCTGCTTGAGTACAGATTTTGAAATTTGAAATTACCTTAAAAACAATATATAATAATTATTTATGTATTACTTATCGTAATTAACCCCTTGCCACCCAGGCCAATTCTGACACTTCTCTTCTACATGTAAAAAATCTACTTTTTCATGTCCCTAGACCTAAACGAGAGGTAAACCCCTTAAGCTTGGATGAATCCCCAACTGCAAGAGAGAAATGTCAAGTTTTTTAGAATTTAGCTTTAAATCAGCCTTGAGGTCATTGATAACTGTGAACCACCAGACTGAAAATGGAATAGCCGCAAACTTCTCCAATGAAAACCCATAAGTATTGCAGAACATTAGGGTAGGGTGGAATAGAGCTTGGTACTGGCCTGGAGGACATGTATCAGTGCAAATTATTATTTTTTAAAATATCATTTTTAACCGCTTGCTGACCAGCTGCCGCCATTATACTGCGGCAGGTCGGCACGATCCCGCGAGCCGTCGTAGCTGTACATCAGCTCCTTTAAGCGGGATAGCAGGCACGCGCGTGCCGCCAGGGGGGTGCCGAAGCTCGTGGCCGGGGGTCGCGATGACCACCGGCCACGCACGATTACGGGCACGAGATGTGTCAAAAGTGTCAAATGTGTCCGCCATAATGTCTCAGTCCCAATAAAAATTCCAGATCGCCGCCATTACTAGTCAAAATAATAATAATAATAAAAATGCCATAAATCTATCCCCTATTTTGTGGACGCTATAACTTTTGTGAAAACCAATCAATATAAGCTTATTGCGATTTTTATTACCAAAAATATGTAGAAGAATATGTATCGGCCTAAACTGAGGAAAAAAATTAGCTTTTTATAAAAAAATATTGGGGATATTTATTATAGCAAAAAGTACAAAATATTGTGTTTTTTTTTCAAAATTGTCACTCTTCTTTTGTTTATAGCGCAAAAAATAAAAACCGCAGAGGTGATCAAATACCACCAAAAGAAATCTCTATTTGTGGGGAAAAAAGGATGTCAATTTTGTTTGGGAGCCACTTCGCACGATCGCGCAATTGTCAGTTAAAGTGACGCAGTGCCATATCGCAAAAAATGGCCTGGTCATGAAGGGGGGTTGATCTTCCGGAGCTGAAGTGGTTAAGTAAACATTCCCAAAGTTACTAGATACCTGGTCCTGAAGTTCCTACTAGAGGGTGCATGCAAGGCGTGCAGACGGGTGCAATCTGCTGTCTCCACTGCAGGTGGCACTCAACCTCAGCGGCAATGCAGAGGGAGAGGAAGTCTTGGGGAACAGGGTTTCTCTATGGTTTCCCCAGTCACTGGGTCAGCGATATAATTGGATGCTGGCCACCTATGTGACTCTAGTGGTCATCTTAGGTGTGGCGGAGTCTATTTAAAACCCTGGCCCCTGGGTTTGACTCGCTTTATCTGAGTGGGTAGTGCAGGGAAAGGTACCCCGCCAGGGACAGTGGAAAAAAATTTTTTAAGGAGAAACCACTAATGAGTATAATAACTGGAGGCCTATGCCACATGTCAATTGAAATCATTTACAAAGGGAAGTGCCCCAGGGATTGTATGGGCATAGGAAGAAAACCAGATATTCAAAGAGTATTGTAATGTAAAAAAGTACAACATTTTTTTAAATTGCCTGGGACATTAGTAGTGAAAGGGAAAGGTTCCTGACAAGGAGGGAAAGGGTCGCTACCCTTCTGAACTTTTTCCCGATTGTACTTGCTGCTCTCAGCAGACGCTGTCAATGTGGCTGGAACCCGCTCTGTTGGAAAACCGTGAGTGCACCCGGTGAACCTTTGCGGCATTCCTTTAATACAAGTGTCTATTGCACCTGACTGTGTGAACTATTGCTTCCACACCAAGCTGCACCCCACCTACAGGCATACAAAAGAACATCAGGGGATGAGCACTACCAAAGATTAACAAATGGTGAATGTTACAGAATGAGAAACCATCTTGCCATTGCCATGAGTAACCAGGTGCATTTGGTGCTAAAGATCAGTCAGTGCACATTGTGGCTTGGCAGGAATGAAGGAGTGCTCTGCTAGCAGGGGTTTTCCAACACACAATCCCACCCTCCCTACTGGCCGGGACCGGCATCATGGCAAGGGCCCCTATGCATCAAGTCTGTTTGTCATGGGGAAGAATGGGAAGGAGGATCCGTAGAACCATAGAAATATATGGTTGATGCAAACCAAAAAACTTGGATATGTCACTGAGGTGGCATTGAAGCTAGACTGGAGAGCAGGTTAAAGGCTATTTGACTCTCCTTCAGAAAGTGCTGCACCATGGGAGAAAGTCGGGGTACAGTTAGTCAAGTGTAATGTTATGGAGAATATTAAATACTTGTGCGTACACCAAAAAAATTTAGACGGAGCGAAAAGATAAAAATAAAGCACCTACTACATAATCATAAATAAACACAAACCCAACGAGGTAAAAATAATGGTAGCTGCCACAAATAACAGTGTTCACACACCAATTGACAAGAAAACAGGTAGTAAATTGCGGCGCTTACCTAAATGTTGAAACCCTATATATGTGCAACTCTCACCATACCAGGAAGATCAAAAAATATATATGAACTACAGGTATAAATAAAGTAAAACAGTTATTATTCCACTAGATAGTGCAACCAGAGGTCACAAAAAACAATATTGCAAGAGTGTATCTAAAACAAGCTGGCGTGAAGCCCCTATGGGTTAATCCATTGGAGAGGAATGTTTCCAATCAAATAAATTCCTCAAAATGATGAAAAAACAGGGGAACATAATGATGAAAATCTAGGGTAAAAATGTAGCAGAAATCAAAAGAATAATAAATAACCAATTATAAGTGTAGCGAAAATCCAAAACACATATCCCAAGTGTCAAATGTCATCTAAAAAATGTGTCAAAACCAATGAAACCAAAAATAAAACCTATAAGCTACTTAAGATATTCTGAAACTGGTCCACCAATAATGTAGCAAATCAAATAGTCAAAGAAAGCAATTGCTTAGAATAAATCACGTGCATAAATTCAAACAGTGCAGCATAATTAATAATAATCTGAAAATAAATAATAATAACGGTACGTGCACCAAGTGAAGCACAGCAAAAAGTGCAGTTTAAAATTTGCAACTTAAATAAATCCTGGCATCCAGTTCTTCAAAACAGGTATATACGAAATAAAGTGAAGAGTTAGTGGACAATGCATAAATCAGATAAATAAACCCATAAGAAGTCCCATAACACAATCAAGTCCCCATCGTGATAATTACTTAGAAAAATGTGTCCAAATAGATTCCTTCAGGTGTGACCGATATTAAACAAAGTGAAGTGGAAATGATGGTTCCCCAAGCCTCTCACCTCACGGCTGAACGATAACAGCCAAATAAGCCAGCCAAGATAACACAGGCAACTCCCGATCTCCCTGTTAACGAACCCCCCCCCCGGGGTCTCCCGGCTTCTGCTTCCAGATGACTCAGGCAGATAACACTCCAAGAATAGAAAGAGGGAAGGACCCTATAGTGTGATGCAGTTTAAAATTATTTATTTAAAGCCTCTAGTCACTTACATATAAAACCACAACCAGCGATGAAAGACTGCAGTGATTAACTTAGGTATTTCCCTTCCCTCCATTTCCCCAGAGCAGCTTGATCTTCTTGCAGTGCCTTTTTCACCCAATGAAATTCATAAACTGATTCAACAATTACCCCTACACAAAGCCCCGGGCCCTGACGGTCTTCCCAAAGAATACTATAAACGCTTCGCTGTGCATCTAATCCCCCATCTATACAGCACATATAACCAGTTTGCAACCACGGGCAACATCCCCAAAGAATCCCTCAAAGCATTAATAGTTACCATTCCAAAGCCAGGAAAAACACCAGACAACCCCACCAACTACTGACCAATCTCACTTCTCAACACGGACACAAAATTATAAGCTAAACTCTTGACACAACGCCTCTCAATGATCATCCCCCAAATTATCCATCCAGACCAAGTTGGCTTTGTGCCAGGCAGACAAGCCTCCGATAGTACCAGAGGTTTTATCGACCTAATACAATGGGCAGAGCATAATCAAACGCCTTCTCTCTTCCTATCTTTGGATGCAGAGAAGGCGTTCGACAGAGTCTATTGGCCTTACATGGAGGCGGTACTCCGTAAATTTGGAGAGTCAGGAACCTTCCTATCAGCCATACTGAGCCTATACACTCAGCCAAGCACACGCGTATGGACCTCTGGCATTGTGTCCAACCCCTTTAAAATCACCAGACGAGGCTGTCCGCTGTCTCCCCTTTCGACATGATAATGGAACCGTTAGTGCAGGACATAAGATCTGATCCTTTGATATCAGGAATAAAGATTGGGGACACAGACCATAAAATTGGCCTCTATGCCAATGATGTCATTATACTCATTCAGCTCAATATCCCTATATAAACTAAACCATAGTAAATCCCTCATGCTCAATCTAGGCCTAGATCACCAAACTACTAATACCATCTCAACCAAATCTCTCTTCGCATGGGCCCCCAATTCCTTCCTCCCATACTTAGGAATTCAATTAACATTTCCAAGCCATATTCTATTAAGAACTAACTTGGAGGACCTTGGAGGCAAGGTCATGCGGCTATCTAAAGAACTGAGCCATATTCCTGCCTCCTGGGCTGGAAGGATTGCTCATGCAAAAATGTATTTACTCCCACACATCCTGTATCTATTTTGTGCAATCCCTCTCCCACTTGTGCAAGCTCAAATAAGAAAACTTCAAGGAATTGTCAATAACTTTATATGGCAACAAAAACGCCCCAGGGTAAAAAAAGCCACACTCCTGACCCCAGTTCAAAAAGGAGGTTTGGGCACACCGGACATCCAAGCGTACTATCGTGCAAAGATTTTAGACCAACTAAAAACTTGGTGGTCAGATGACTACCACTCAACCTAGAAACAAATAGAAGCTACTGCACTCCTTGCAGACACCAAACACGTCCTATTTGCTACCTGGCTTAATATCAAACCAAGGTGCCACTCACTAGGCACTATCACTGCCTCCTTAACTTATTGTTAACTTGGTTAACTTTGGTAAACTCCAAAGGAATGACTGTTAATTGAAACTCAGACACATACTTTATACCACACAGGAGGACATTCCCTCCTGATCATATTACCCTAACAATAAAAACTGTAAACAGGAATATAATTATTATATTTAAACAAAAGCTAGCATATACTATTAACAGTAAGTTAATTAAACAACTAGTCACCCAGGTGACGCTAGTTAGGGAGGTAAGTATTTAGGTTCGCCGTCAGTGTTTTATAGCGTCAGGGACCCCCATATACTACCTAATAAAGGTTTTAACCCCCTGATTGCCCCCTAGTTAACCCTTTCACCAGTGATCACCGTATAACTGTTACGAGTGACGCTGGTTAGTTAGTTTTTTATAGTGTCAGGGCACCCGCCGTTTATTACCTAATAAAGGTTTAACCCCCTGATCGCCCGGCGGGTGATAAAAGTTAGGTTTTAGGGTCAGATAGGGTCTGCGTCACCCCAGGCAGTGTCAAGTTAGTGCCAGTACCGCTAACACCCACGCACGCAGCATACACCTCCCATAGTGGTATAGTATCTATACCGATCAATATCTGATCGGATCAGATCTGTGCTAGTGTTCTCAGCAGTTTAGGGTTCCAAAAACGCAGTGTTAGCGGGATCAGCCCAGATACCTGCTAGCACCTGCGTTTTGCCCCTCCGCCCGGCCCAGCCCAGCCCACCCAAGTGCAGTATCGATCGATCACTGTCACTTACAAAACACTAAACACACATAACTGCAGCATTTGCAGAGTCAGGCCTGATCCCTGCGATCGCTAACAGTTTTTTTGGTAGCGTTTTGATACAGTTGCTAACAGTCAGGAGCTTTTTTACCTGTGAGTCTCACTACTGTACCACTAAATTTAGAGCCCAAAATGGCAAATCGTAGGTACACTAGTGAAGAGGCCTACACGTTTCTGAGCATGACAGATAGTGAAGAGGAAGTCACTCATCTGTCAAATTCAGGCTCAGAATACGATCCTGTAGACGACAGCGGCTCCATAACAGATAGCTCTGAAGACGGAGTTGTGGTCCCTGCCAAGGTCAGGCGTACCCGACCCCGAACTTCTTCTTCTGTCCTTGATGTGCAAGAACCGCAGGTCCCTCGTATGGAGCAGAGCAGTACTAGCGCCGCTATTCCTTCTGGTGAACTGGCAAGCACCAGCGGCCTAGTACAACCTGGTCATAGTCAATCCAGCACTGCAGTATCACGTGGTGATGTGGCGAGTCCCATAAGTGCAATTCAAGCTGGTGAGGTGGCAAGCACAAGTAGTGTCCCGCTGCCACCAAGAAGACGAACACAAGCCCATAGTGCCCTTCCTGCAGAATTTTCCAATCCTAATTGAGAACCCACCACTTCTGCAGCACCCGTACTTCCCCCATTCACTGGCCAACCCGGCATTCAGGTGGAAACAGTTGATTTTACGTCACTTGATTTTTATTCCCTGTTTTTCATCAAAGATCTCTATAGATCTCTTGTGGACCAAAGCAATTTGTATGCTGGTCAACACATCGCCCTTTAAGAATGTAAGATCTTTCTGGGCCTATTCCTCCTCATGGGCATAACCAAAAAGAGTGAGTTGCGGTCATATTGGTCCACTGACCAAATTCACCATATGCCCTTGTTCTCTGCCTCCATGACCAGGGTACGATACAAGCAGATCTTGCGGTTCATGCACTTCAACAAAAATGAACTCTGTCGTCCTTGTGGAGACCCTGGATACGATCGGCTCTACAAAATTCGGCCTCCTCGTAAACCACTTCAACCAACGTTTTGCAAACTTGTTTACTCCCCATCAAGTTGTCTGCATTGATGAGTCCCTGATTAAGTTTTCTGGCTGCTTGTCATTCAAACAGTACCTTCCCAGCAAGTGTGCCAGATACAGGGTCAAGATGTATAAGCTCTGTGAGAGGGCCACAGGCTATACATGTAGTTTTATGGTTTACGAGAGAAAAGAAATGGCTTTGCTGAACGCTCATGTGCTATACAGAGCCCTTCTGTTTCTAGACGGTGCTCCACCTTCCCCAACCAAACGCAGTAAGCCGGCTGCATGAGAGGCATTTTATTTATGTCCTCCCGACTACCCCTACCCAACGAACACCCCAAAAAAAGATGCTGTGTCTGCAGCAAGAGGCGTGACACCCGCTATTGTTGTCCCTCCTCTCCTGACAATCCTGGTCTTAGCGTAGGGTACAGCATTGCACAGACTAGGCACACTTTCACAGGGTCTCCCGAGATGCCATCGCATTTTGAGAGCCCCGAACCTGGAACCAGTTACAGTTACAAAAGTTACAGTTACAAAAAAAAAGTGTAAAATAAAATAAAAAGTAAAAAAAGAAAAAACCACAAAAAAATATATATAATAAAAAAAACAAAAATAGTTGTCGTTTTATTGTTCTCTCTCTATTCTCTCTATTGTTCTGCTCTTTTTTACTGTATTCTATTCTGCAATGTTTTATTGTTATTATGTTTTATCATGTTTGCTTTTCAGGTATGCAATTTTTTTATACTTTACTGTTTACTGTGTTTTATTGTTAACCATTTTTTTGTTTTCAGGTATGCCATTCAGCTGCAGCGCGGATTTATTTATCTTGACAGCAACAGTGCTTGCTCCCACGATACAAAAAGCCGTGACTCCAGCGCTGTAGGAGGTGATTTCACCACCACAGTTAAAAAAAAGAGCATATATGCCGATGCATGGGGGCAGCAGGGGCGGAGAAGCGATTTGCTCCTTCCTTTTGTGGGTGGATGCCCCCATATTTCGGCATATATATATTTTAGGTACAGGTTGCGTTAAAAGATGTTTTATTTTTTACTATTTTTTTTTTGTATTTGCTTTGCAGGTATGGTAAGTCTTATAGGGCATACACACGGTCGGACTTTGTTCGGACATTCTGACAACAAAATCCTAGGATTTTTTCCGACGGATGTTGGCTCAAACTTTTTTTGTCTACACACGGTCGCACAAAGTTGTCGGAATTTCCGATCGCCAGCCACGCGGTCACATACACCACGTACGACGAGACTAGAAAAGGCCGGTTCAGAACCAAGCGCGGCACCCTTTGGGCTCCTTTTGCTAATCTCGTGTTAGTAAAAGTTTGGTGAGAGACGATTCGCGCTTTTTCAGACTCGTGGCTTTCAGATCGTTTTCTGCCGTTCAGTTTGTGCTTGTGGGTTTGTATCTGCTCTTCAGTGCGTGCAAGCAAGTTCCGCGTGACTTTAAGTAGTCATTGTATTCTTGTTCGTTCGTTACTGTTTTTCAGGTCGCTCTTCACAGGCCTTGCTGTTTTTCAGTGCGTTCTGTTACTTCGTTCTAAGCATCCGACCGTTTTCTAGCCATGTTTCGTATGCATACTCCTCGTAGAGTTCGTGCTGTGCGGGGGCTTGGTGTTGGGGTCCTGACCTTGACACAAGTCCAGTCCATGAACAGGGTGGGGAGGAGTTCATGGATCAAGAATTGGTTGCTTCAGCGTGACCAGTTCTCTCATATGCCTTTGCTTCGTGAGATCTGTGAGAATAATCCTGACGATTTCAGGAACTTTCTCAGGATGACGGACCCCGTGTTTCACCGTTTGTTGGCTTCGCTGACCCCTTATATTAGCAGGCAGGATACCTGCATGAGGCAAGCCATCACTCCGGAGTAGAGGTTGGTCGCTACCCTGCGGTACTTGGCGACAGGGAGAAGTCTGCAGGACTTGAAGTTCTCGACAGGCATCTCCCCCCAGGCTCTGGGTATCATCATCCCAGAGACCTGTTCTGCCATCATCCAGGTCCTGCAGAAGGAGTATATGAAGGTAAGATTTTTATCCTTTAATATCACATTTTATTGTATTGAATGTTTGATAATATATTGTATTTCTTTCCTCATTCCCTAATTACCATGATTGTAATATGCTGTGAATGTCCCTTTTGTTCTCATGCATGCTGGATTTTTATGTAATTATTAGTTTAGGTCCTTCATACATATTTGCCCTTTAATAACCTCCCCAGCATGGTGTCTCCTGGCCCTATATTCACCTCATGTAATCACTTAACAATGTATTTTATCAGCTCCATAGTAGTGCTTTACCCCAAACACCCCCTAAAATGTTTGGAAATGTTATTTTTGATTTAAATTCTGGCAGAGTGCCAGAGGCTTTTTTTTTGTTGGTGTCTCCAAATAATTTTTAGTAACCCTCCCTCCCCCAACTGCTAAGTCAGCTGATCCCAATTCTCTATGTATCCTCAATCATCTATCTGCTGACTTTGCCAAACCCATACACACTATACCCATCTCTTTACTGGTCAGATTTATGGATGAATTGCCCAAAGCATGTAGTGCAAGGGCCTGCCTGTATACTTTCAAATGGTACTGTTTCAAGTTTTGTATCCTATTATTATCTTGATAGGTAATAGCAGAATGTCCAAATGTCCTCAAATGTGTACAATGTGTATTTATATCTTTGTATTATGACACTTCTTACCTGTCCAGTGGTCTGCCAATAGTGTAACTAAGGAGGGGCTGTTCCAAGTAATACCCATTATTTAGGCATTCATCTTTCAATGAAGTGAAGAGGTTTACCTGTCCAAGAGTCCCCCCCCTATAATTTTAGAAATGGCCCATGAGAGGGGGGGAGGGGGAATATGATAGGTGTACCTTATACTTTGGCCTTGTTAAATACCCCTTACTAAATGCTATCTGGAGGTTGCCCCATAATGTTTGTGTCTAATCTGCTTGCCATGTTTCTGATCAAAAATAGTAATGTTTATTGTTTTTTCCTCAACAGTTTCCATCCACGCCACAGGAATGGCAGACTGTGGCCTCCCACTTTGCCCAGCGGTGGGACTTTCCTAACTGAGGAGGGGCAATTCATGGGAAACACGTCCACATCGTCCCACCACCCAACTCGGGGTTGTACTATTATAATTACAAGGGGTTCAATAGTATAGTGATGTTGGCGGTGGTGTCGGCTAATTACGACTTCCTGTATGTGGACGTGGGGAAGAATGGCCGGATGTCCGATGGTGGAGTCATCGCCCAGGCAGAGTTTTACAGGCCTCTCCAGAATGGCATCTTGGACTTGCCAGCTCCAGAGGACAATGTTGAAGGACTCCCATTTGTGTTCGTTGCTGATGAAGCGTTTGCGCTGGCAGACCACCTGATGCGGCCATTCCCGATGAGGACCCTCACCCCGGAACAGAGGGTTTTTAATTACCGGCTGGCCAGAGCCCGAAGAGTGGTGGAGAACACATTTGGAATCCTGGCCAGCCGGTTCCGCCTATTTCTGACACCCATCCATATGACGGAGTATAAACTGAACCATATTATACTTGCATGCTGTGTTCGCCATAACTTTTTAAGGAAATATTCGGCCAACTATGCTGGCTCAGTTGGGCCTGAGGCCGGAATGATACATCAAAACCACACTGACGGCGCTTGAAAGCGGACGTCCTGGCTTGCCCTCCCTGAGTGCCCGTGATGTCCGGTTACGATACCAGGAGTTCTTTGCGGGTAGGGGGGCTATCAATATGCCAGCAAATATGTGAAGCCTTTTTATAATAAAACAAAAAAAGAAATTCTTTGTGAACATTTACTGCTTGTGTTTGTTTTAGCTGACCCTGACAGAAATGTGTAGAGTCCAGAAAATGTCGTGATTGTGTAACCTTATTATACAAAGCACTGTTGGCTGTTATTTAATAAAATGCAAAAACACATTTCAGTACAAGTGCACTTGCAACTGCACTGAAACTGCACTTGTAGTGCCAAGAGGATTTGCCCTTAGGAAATAACCCCCATTTTCTCAGAAAACAACAATTACATCACCCTAAAAGTGTTGTAGCGTTGAGACAATAATCCACACATCCTTGATTAAAACAATCTTTTTAATACCTGCACAATCACATGTGCATTTACCAAAGGTGTTTCTAACAAACCAACATGTTTGTTGTATACCAATTTTTGTGGTGGCATTATCAAAACTCAAAATGTCCATTTTAGATAAAACAGGCCTGTGTAAAACCAACAAGAAAAGACACAAATCTTGAACTTACAAACGTCACATTTGGTCGAACTTGAAGGCTATATCAGACATGAGTATTTAGGAACTGTGTTTGATATTGCGTTCAGATGGGGTGAAGTCACCCCAGGAAAAGCCAAATTTGGAAGATGCACACCAATTTAACAATGTCAACATGTGCTAGCTGCCATCACGGGTGATCAAGGGACGTGTTTTGGGGGAGCAAGCCCTTTCTCACCGCTACTTTATTATTGAGGAAGCACCCCCAAAATGCGTCCATTGATCTCCCGTGATGGCAGATAGCACATGTTGGCACACTGTGGGCATCCTCCAAATTTGGCTTTGGGAAAAATCACAAAAACATTTAGCACATTGTAGCACACAAAAGAAGAAAGTGATTTGGAGGGGCTTTAAACTCGCCCCAAAACATCAATGATGTTTTTATTTTTTGGAATAACATCATTAATGTTTTGCTTGATGAATTGTAATTGTAAACTACACCCCATTATCTCCCCGATCAGGATCTGGGCACTTTCGGATGTGAAAGGATCTGGATCCACACCCTCACGATCACCTAAAAAGAGAGGAACCCCAAAATAAATTAGGTTTCAAAAAAATGCCGCCATCCATCTCTTATCTGAGCCTGTGGTCGCAGACACTCACCTGTTGTGGTGACTAGTTCCACCACGTCTTCCTCCTCCTGCTCAGCTTGTGTTGGGGGTATTTCCCCTTCTTCCAGAGTGGGGGGGCTCTGGTCTCCTCAGATGAGGGGTGTCCTCCGAGTCTTTCCCCCCCTATATAAAACAAAAATGCTATACTTAACACAAAGATATTTGATGGCAGAACTATAAAGATGAAACATTGCTTGGAAGTGGGGTACAATTGTCAATTTTAGCAGAGTTCCAAGATGTAGCTTTTTTAGTGTCCTTTGTCAACATGCAATACTTTACCTGTTTTGTACAAGCTTCACAGATGTAGCCCCCCCTATAGTATACACTGGAGCACCTGTGTGGCCCCCCTAATAAAAATTGTGTTCTTGTGTCCCACACTAGTGCTCCGGTGTCCAGATGTGAAAACAGCTGCTCAGTGTCCTCTCCTTACACAGAATCTAGTTTGCATTTCATTCTAGTAACAAAGCCATCTACACAACCCAATTCTTTGAAGACAAGTATAGAGCGTCAAAATGGTGGCCAAATGCATATGGGCTAAACAATGGTATTTTATAGTCCGAAAGAAAAATGTTGGATCCGAACAAATAATGTGCCCATGAACATGAAAGTTGCCATTTTAAACTGTACAACAGTTCCTAAAAGCACATGGAGCAGCACAAACGTAATAAACATAAAGAATAGGAACACAGCACAACTACTTACTTTTTTGCAGCACTCTCTGGATCTTTCTGTACTGCTCATGTTCTCTTAATTTGAGGACCGACCACCGGTTCCTGAGCTGATCTTTTGATCGTCGTAGCCCGAAATTCCGGTGCAGACTCCTGACCACTTTCGCCATGATCTTGGCCTTTCGGACATTGGGGTTGGGGTAAGGCCCATACTTTCCATCATAGTCGGCCTTCTTCAGGATGTCAACCATCTCCAACATCTCCCCAAAGGACATATTTGAGTCCTTAAATCTCCTTCTGGATCGGGACGTTTCAGGCTCCGGCCTTTCCTCCTCCTCCTCCTCGTTGCTACAATTAGCACGCACCTGCTGTCTATCCGCCATGTGCTCTTCCCCCACTGCGCCAAGCGAAGAGGGGCGGGGAATAGACTAGAAAGAACGCCAGGGGCGGGCGGAGTTATACGCATGCGCGTATTACGTCCAATCTGTGAGCGGAGGAAGGAGCATCGGAGACGCCGATCGTGATAACGAAGGTAAGATCTAAGCTTGCGCCCATACTGCTTCGAAATGGAAGCCTATATTGTAACAAGATTAGGGGAGATTGGCCTTACATTAGGGTTTGTCTTGTGTTGTGTCTTGAAGAGAAAATGGATGGGTTCAATGACCACAATTTCCTGCCCCTGTTCATTGACAAATACAGGGAGCTGCCCTGTCTGTGGCAGGTCAGACAACCCCACTATAATCACAAACAGAAGAGGCAGGCAGCGCTGGAGAAACTGCTGGAGTTGGTGAAGCCGGTGGTCCCCACAGCAACCATCCCTTATTTAAAAGCCAAAATTGGTGGCCTGGGGGGCGTGTCCGGACTCTGCAGTGACAGGACGTGTTACCTGATAGCTCCGCGGAGACTATTGCAATCCACCGCCATCCTGCGAGTTCTAACATTTGGTGAGCCTCCACAACTCACCCAACAGTTGCTGAGCACCTGCTACTCCAATCCCTGGGGAAATTTCAGAGGCTACCTGGCCGATCGAGTGTATCCTAGACTGTGGCCGGCTCCTCATCTCCAAAGACTCGCCGCCATCTTGCGGCCTACGGACCCTCATCATCCCCAGGCTGAAATACAGTGATCGGCCGAACACAGAACGGCTGAATTGCCCCCATCTGCTGCTGCTGTTACAGGGGAAGGTCGGGCGGTGAGCGGACACTGTGGATGCCTCATACTCCTCAGGCTGCAGCGCAGGAAAATAGGAGGCTCGGGCCTACCAGTGGAAGACGGTGGCCATCTTGTTAATTCAGGATCACTTCCACTAATTTTTCTTCCGCTCTCCCCCATACCCAGTTGACTCTCATACCACTATAAGTGGAAGATGGCCGTGTGAAGGAAGAGCTCCTGCCGTTGCCAGTCCTACCACTCACTACCGGAGGTATTTTTATTTTTATCTCTTTTTATTTTTATTTTGACGACATAACACACTCTTTGCCATGGGTACAGCCTCCAGACAATCCTCTACCTCAAGATCTCGCTCCCCGAGAGAGCTTACAGGAGGAACCAGCCACAATATCCCAGAGATGTTCCGATCACAAAGGGGCAATATGGCATCCTCCCGCCACAGACCGCCTCAGCCGTCGGAACCACGTTCACCGGATCCCCTTCTCCTTCCAATATCTCAAACCCATACCTCACCACCTATAGATGTTGGCACACCTCCCGCTCAACCACATCTGAACATCAATGATCTTCGGTCCATAGCTGCAGACATCAAGGATACCCTGTCAGCTGCAATTGCTGAGCTACGCATAGATATACACACGCTGACTGACAGGGTCCACGAAGTAGAACAGGCAACGACACAGCATGACCATGTCCTACGCAAAGCTACCAGGCGGATCGACACTCACACCATCCAGTTAAGAGAAATACAGCGTCATGTCGAAGATCTCGATAATAGATCTCGCCACGATCTTAGGATCAGAGGCATACCAGAGACCGTCCCCGCAGAAGACATTTCATCGGCAGTGACTAGCCTATTCAATGAACTTCTCAACAGGCCACCTCAAACTCAAATATCCATGGAAAAAATACACAGAGCTCTATGCCCCAAGGGTAGGGATACCGACCCGCCAAGAGATATCATATGCTGCATTGTGGACTATAAGCTCAAAGAAGAAATCCTCAGACAAGCCAGACTCAGATGGCAGTTGCAACATGCAGGAACTTCAGTCCAAATATTTCAGGACTTATCCAGTATAACACTGCAGCACCGCAGAGATCTCAAACCACTATTAGATGTATTGCACACAAAGGGAATCCAATACCGATGGAAGTTCCCTTTTTGCTTATCAGCTACTCATATGGGGCGCACTGCCCTGTTAAAAGTTCCAGAGGATCTATACCCATTTTGTGACACTCTGGCTATCCCTCTAGTGGACGTTCCACAATGGTATGCGGAATTCTGCCACACGGCGATAAAGAAAACCACACCACAGGCAGAACCGATGGAAACCCCGGAAGGAAGAAACCGCAGACGAAGATCTTCATCTGGCTATAGGAGGCGAAATCCGCAACATGATCCTCCACATGGCTCCTACCCCTCGGATTCCCCGAGGTCCCGGAGAGCCAGGAGAGATTACTGATCAGCACCTTACTGACACCGTTCTCGTCAGCGTTTAGACATGTTCAGGATCTAATAGTTAAAAATTACCTTTAATGCTTTTATTCTAGATTAGCATCCATATATTCGCTCACTCACTGTCGCAACAAGTCGCTTGCTGAAGGAGATTACACCCACTAACATATCATTGGACACCATAGCTGTTGCTACCTTTGCGGCTCACTCTCCCGCCCCCCCCCTGTCATTTCTCAACAGACAATAGACATCAAGTCGCCCAATCCACTGATGACATCTGTTGTATATGACCATCGTAATAGAACTTCCACCGCTTACTACCCTGTTCACCAGCTACAACATTCTCGCAGTCATGGATACTCTGCCTTCACAGTTGGGATTATTGTATACTTATACTGCTTACCACCTCACCTCCTTTCCTTGAACACTGTTTCCTACATGATCCTGCATGAATTACATTTTTGTTAACCCTACTGACAATTATCAACCTGGGTAATGTATGATAAGAGGTATTCTAAAGATTTGTTCCATATCGCACTGATTAATATACTGTACACAATGATAGGAAAATGTGCCCCCACTATCGTCAAGCTCTACATGTCCCAGTACGCCGCGCACAACTACATTTTGAGTCAGCTGAATACATTCCCCTTATGCAGCCATGAGAGACCACGTCTGTTTATTCTTAGTTACAACATATGTTTTAAGATTTTCTAACAAAAGATTAACATTTATCCCTTTTCTCCATTAACCACTCCGACTGCCCGAACCTGACATCTTACTTTCTCGTATTGACTACCCTCACACAACCTCTCCATGGAACCTGTAGATGTTGGAACATTGCTGAGAAACTTGACTGATACGGATGCCAGCTTCACGACATCTCTTCCCTGGTTTAGACCCTAACATGATATGCTTTGGTATTGTTAACACACGTAACAACAGTTCATTCCCATGAACACAATAAGCGGACTATATATATTCTATATAGACTATATATATTCCACATAAACCTGGAAGCGGTGTATCCACGACGGTGAAATTACCTCACTCAACGCCTACTTTTTCAGATCAGCTGGGAATTTTTTTTTCTTTTTCTTTCCCATAACACCATCAATCATTAGTGGGTTTAAAACTACTTCCTTAATTGGCTGATAAGAAATCCCTCATCACTTGTCCCTACACGTAGGTTAGTGGCTATAAACGACTACCTATCATCAACTCTTCTATACCACCTGTGTCACTTGGGCTTTTATCACATCGGCTGGTAAACTGAGAGAGTGAGGAGGGAAGATAGTTGGGCTGCATTACCTACACACTACACCGTCCCAGACTACTTTTTAAATGCTTTAACAGATACAGACTCTTTGTGACTAACAACTCCTTACACATCTTGAGGAATATATGTTTTAAGTTTTGACTTGAGTTATATGATGTTGCGCTTTTGCCTTTTTCGTTTTCCAGAAATATGCAATTTCTTCACACCAATACTCAGGAAGCCTGGTCCACTATATGTTATTTCCACAAGCATATACACCTGCCAGATCTGTCTTACGCACACTACTACTGACACACACACATTGATTACATGTCCCACTCCGCTTCCTTATGCAATAGTTGACGCGCCTGAACTCAATCTCTTCTCCACATACCGCTACACTCTCTAATCTCTTGGTAAATTCCATACTTATCATATAATCTCCTGCCAATCCTTCCCTTACCTAACCACACTTTACCCTATCTCCTCCTATAATTCTTATTTGCAAACCTCCTCCCATATGCTCCTATGCTCCTATGACTGGCAACGGGAGGTTAGCCTTACTTGTGACTCTATCCTCTCTGCTAGGTTCTACCCGACCCCCACACGGTGCAGTGGAACGGTCTGGATCTTGACTCCAGGCTGACTCCCCTGACGTCACATCGTACCCCTTCTTCCTCTCCTGACAGGGGAAGATACTTAAATACACCCCACCTTTTCCATCCCGAACAGACACCAACTTTGTACATGTTTTCTATACCCTCCTTTCCTGTTCCAGTTACAACAGAGCCCCTTTCCAGCTACAAGGATGGCGGACACTCCTACACACGACACAAAGACTGATACTGGACCGACACACGTTTCACAGGTAAAACTATGCTCTATAAACATGCGTGGGCTTAATACACCTGAAAAAAGATCGCAATTGCTACACACTTTAAGACAAAATAAAACACAAATCACGTTCATACAAGAAACGCATTTCCGCTCAGACAACATTCAGAAACTACACAATACGCACTACCCTACGGTATATCATGCCACTAATGATGACTCTAAATCAAAAGGGGTGGCTATTTTAATAGCAAAAAACTGCCCTCTACAGGTATCAGAAGTTAAACGAGACATTAAAGGTAGATTTCTTTTTCACAAAGGGACTCTTCACAACAAACCCATAACGTTAGCAAACCTATACGCTCCTAATACGAAGCAAGTTCTATTCTTTCGCGAGACCCTACAATTACTGACGGAATTTTATTCCGGCATGCTTATTGTGGGTGGGGACTTTAACGTAGCTCTCTCTCCATCACAAGATACATCCACAGGAGCTTCCTCTATGCCTTACAGAGCTCTCCAGGCCATTAAAAAACACCTTAGAGACCTGACCCTTCACGACGCCTGGCGAACGCTACACCCGAATGAGAGAGACTTCACGTTTTACTCCGCACCTCACAATAAATACACAAGAATTGACCACTTTTTCATATCCCAATCAGACTTATCTTTACTTTCTAAGGCCTCCATCAAACCCATGGTGTTATCAGACCATAGCCCCATATCCATTACTCTAGATATTCCGGCAAATAGATTCCACAATATGATTTGGCATCTAGATAACTCCGTCTTAACAGACCTAGACATAACCCACAAACTCAACACCTGACTCAAACAATACTTTTCGGAAAACACCTCAAAGGACTCAAAACAATCCAGCATATGGGCAGCGCACAAATGCGTAATACGTGGTGAAATCATATCTTTAACGGCATACAGTTCCTAACTGGACCTACACTGAATTGCTTCAGGAACACTTGTTGTTCTCTCAAAATGACCCCATTCCCAGGGCCATTGACCCCCCTCACAGGCAACCCCGCCTTTCCCCCTGGCCTTCCGGAAAACAACCCACGTTTGGTCACCATGATGTCTTCATTGAGAGCACATAATTTTTTCCATAATGGTTCAATTATCCCGTACACCGACCTACCCACTGAACTCCAGACTGGAAACATTCCCTTCTTCTCGTACCTACAAATCAGACACTTTCTCAAGAGTTCCAATCCCATCTCTCAATGGTGTAGAGATATGACGCCTTTTGAAGCACTATGCTCTGAAACAAATCCTCAAAACCACTTAATCTCAATTGTGTATTCCTTGCTTTTCGGCGAAACTAACCTCCTATCTACCACAGTGAACCGGAAATGGGAAAGAGAGCTCAACCTAGACTTATCATTGGAAGACTGGGAAAATATCTATTCTCACATCCATAAAGGCTCTATTAACGTCTCAGCACAAGAAACCAATTACAAATTGTACTCTAGATGGTACCGCACCCCTGATCGCATTCATATGTTTCATACAAATGTTTCTCCTCAGTGCTGGAGATGTAATTCTGGAGTGGGCTCCCTTCTCCATATATGGTGGGACTGTACCCTCATAAAACCATTCTGGGTACAGGTACACCACATGATCACTCGAATCACTACTTATACTCTAGACTTTACACCTGCTCAATATTTACTGCACCACACCTCACTTCGCCTATTAACTTATAGGAAATCTTTAATGCTTCACCTCATAAACGCGGCCAAGCAATGTATTCCGTTACGATGGAGGGACGCTAACCCTCCAACCTTATCAGACTGGCTAAAACGTGTAGAACAAATAGCAGTCATGGAAGACTTAATACATCAAGCAAACGACAACCCCACAAAATACAGTCATACCTGGGCTTGTTGGAAACACTTTCGCGATTTGGTTGAATTTCAGACGCTACTTATTGATCCACAAGCTGGAACATCCTTGGTTCCACGATGACCCTCGTAACAAGTACTAGTCAGGGACTGTAGAAGGAGTGTCCGCCATCCTCCCCCATCCTCCCCCACCACCACCTTCATCCTCACCCTTGTGCTCACATACCCATATACCCACCCATGTCAGTCTATACCCCATCATATTATAAATATACAAAGTAAAGCATATTTAATCCAACTTTTCTCCCCCCCACCCTATATGCACCCCACACCTTTCGAAATCAAATTCACCACATACACTATATGACCTCTTAGAAACACTATTCCACATAAAGGACCTCTCTCACTACCTCCATATATATTTGGTTATTCTGACTCTCCTCCCCCCCAGTACAGTGTGCTCCCGTAGGGGTACTGGGAATGGGAGAGGATTGATAAAGGTCCATGTCCCATGCTCCTCTTTTGAATTCCACCCCACCATAACAACATGGGATATTATAGATTTCAATAGCTAGCCTCAATGATTCTAGAGCAGCTAACAAAAGTTTAAGGTGACTGGACACCTCATATAATTACTTACGAATGTTTTAAACGTTTATTTACCTGCAATTGGACGCTTTCACACCCATATGTTCTTTTACGTTCAAAGTTGTTATATGTACCACTATATCTGATTGTTAAATGTACCAAATCTGTAACTTGACAATATATCTCTGTAAACCTTGGAGAAATACCATTATCTGTATTGTACATTTCATCTTTCATCAATAAAAAATTTTTGAAACAAAATTGGTGGCCTGAGGAGCACATATCTGAGGGAGCGCAAGAAGGTCACAGATTCCCAGAGGTCCGGAGCTGCAGCAGATGACGTTTATGTCCCCAGGCTGTGGTACTATGAGAGACTGCGATTTCTGTCAGACCACACTGAAGTCAGGGAATCCCTCTCTACTCTTCCTTCCACGCTTCCTTCCATACCAGCTGAGGCTTCTGATGTCCAACCTGGGCCTTCCAGCCAGGAAGAAGTGGAGGAGCCCAGCTGGAGTCAGGTATAGCATTCTTCTACAGATTTATGGTCAATAAATAAATGATGCTTACTAGATGTTAGTATTGATCACTAATTGCTGCTTGAAAGTGTTTTACATATCAATAGACAGTAGTGGGCACCCAAAATTGGGACAAGAATGAAGACTGCTGGGCTCAGAATGATAGTCTGTTATATTTGTGAACATTCAATTTGCAGCAGTCAGGAGGTGAAAATTGTGTGTGATTGATGACTAAAAAACTAAAACTATGTCCCTTTTTCATACACAGGAAGACCTCAGCCAGGAGGAGGTTGTGGAATGTGGCAGTCAGGAGGAGGCGGGGATTAGTTGCAGCCAGGAGGAGGCGGGGCTAAGTGGCAGCCAGGAGAAGCCTGGGACCAGTCCCAGCCTGACTGAGTCTCAGGTACCTCCCCTCTGCCTGCCATATAAAAGAGCCAGGAAGATGACTCCCAGTCCTGTGCAGGATTCAGCGTTCAGGCTGATCCAGGAGGCTTTGGCGTCCCTACGAGCCTTACCAACTCCTGAAGAGGCCTTTGCCTGCATGGCTGCCACCAAATTGCAGGGTATGCAGGAGGTTCAACGCAGGCTCTGTGAGGACCTTATGTACAAAGTCCTACGTAAGGGGGTGAGTGGTGAACTAACACCAGTGACCGACGTGGTTGAGTTGGACCATCCTCCTCCTCCTCCTCCTCCTGCTGCCACAACTCCACCACCACAGCCACCGCGTGGAAGGAAGCGTGGAAAGAAGACCTGAGAGTGATTGCCCTGGGTTCAGTCTGGTCTGACAGAAGCTGCAGTCTCTCGTATGACCACAGCCTGGGGACACAGATGTCATCTGCTGCTTTCCGGATCTTTGGGACTTCTGGACCAGACTGCCCTCCCTTAGATATGGACTCCTCAGGCCACCAATTTTGCTTACAAATAGTTGATGTCTGTCCTGGGGGTCCAAGGCTTCACCCACTTCTGCAGTTTCTTCAGCGTTGCCTCCCTCTTTGTTTAGTTGTGAGCCCTTAATAAAAAATTTTGGGGGGAAATTCTACTCTCCTGTGTGTGTTTTCAGCCAAAAAAGACAGTTTGTTGGTGACGATTCAGGTACATTTCTAACATAAAATGTAAAATTAACAAGGGACAACAACACCAAACAATCTCCTACAGATTAAATAGAACAACATATCAATGGTGTTGTGGGAACTTGTCACAAAAAACACACACAAACATTTTCGGGAGTACAAATCTAAATCCACAAAAAAAAAAAAAATTAAAAAAAATACAAACACAAAAAAATAATCTACATTAAAGCCAAAAAAAAAAATAAAAAATATACAAAAATATGTTGTCAGATGTGAGAAATCAAAATATATTGAGGCAGGGCCGGTACAAGGGGTGGGCGAGAGGGGCGGGTGCCCTGGGCGGAGTGTGAGAGGGGGCGGATTTCTCCCCCTCCCTCTGCTCGCTGACTCTGAGCATAATGTGAGAGCCGCTCCGACCGATCTGCTCCCTCCCCCTCATTGTCAGGGAGGAGAGCGACTTCAGAGGGATTGAACCAGCAGGGGGAGGGGCGGACAAGCCTCCCATTATCTTGGTAACTGTGAGGAAACAGACTGATTTCTCCCGTCCGTAGGATAGGAGAATCAGTCTGTAACATTGTGAGACTGGTGGCTGCAGCTGTGTAATGCCGCGTACACACGGTCGTACTTTTCGTCTACAAAAGTCCAACGGACGCTGACGGACTAAAGCTGGCTGGTAATCCGATCGTGTGTGGGCTTCTCCGGACTTTCAACATACTTTTTTAGCCTCAAATCCGACGTACTTTAGATTTGAAACATGCTTCAAAACTTTACTTCGTAACTACGACGGACCCCGAAATCCGCTCGTCTGTGTGCTAGTCCGACGGACAAAAAGCCACGCTAGGGCACCTATTGGCTACTGGCTATGAACTTCCTTATTTTAGTCCGGTGTACGTCATCACGTACGAATCCGACCGACTTTTGTGTGGTCGTGTGTAGGCAAGTCCGTTCGTTAGAAAGTAGGCCGCAAGTCCGCCGCAAGTCCACCGAAAGTCTGCCGGAAGTCTGTCGGACAGGCTGTCTGACTTTTGTAGACGAAAAGTACGACCGTGTGTACGCGGCATAAGTGTGTCTGACTGTGACACTTACACAGCCCAGCGAACACATTACCTCCCCCCTCACTGACAGGAGATCAGGGAGGAATACAGCTCTCCTCCTCCTCCCACCTCTGCTCCTCCAGTGACTTCCCGCCCCGCCCACACTATCCCCGACGTGAAGATGTATCTGAAGTGAGGGGATGTGTGGGCGGGAGATATGAAAACAGCAGCTGCAGGCTCCAGATTCCAAAGATGCCTGAGCATCCAGCCTGGACCTGGGTGAGTGAGCAACTGTGTACACCACAGTACAATGTAATCACTGAGCTGTCCTTATCTCCATCTGTCTCCCCCTCACCCTCCCCCCCCCCCTCATGTTCTTTCAAGATATTCACTAACTTTCACTTTCAGTTAGACAATAGATGGTACAAATTTCTTTCCAGTAACCACAGATTGCAGGAAAGAAATTAACACAATAATCACTGTTTGTGGGGACAATACAATTGCTCAGCAGAAGGGATTCCCCTGTCAGCACTGACTGTGCTGACAGGGGAATCCCTTCTGCTGAGCAATTGTATTGTCCCCACAAACAGTGATTATCACTAGCAGATATAGCAATCGCTAGTGATAATCATAAGAGAATCCGGCAGGCTGATTGTACCCAATTTGATCGATCAACTTGGTACATTCAGCCTGCCCATTAATGGTTCCAATCTCAGCCAGTTCTCACTGAAACAGCCGACATTTAACCACTTGCTTACCGGGCACTTAAACCCCCCTCCTATCCAGACCAATTCTCAGCTTTCAGCGCTGACGCACTTTGAATGACAATTACGCGGTCATACAACACTGTACCTAAATGAAATTTTTATAATTTTTATCCCCACAAATAGAGCTTTCTTTTGGTGGTATTTGATCACCTCGGCGGTTTTTATTTATTGTTAAAAAAAATGTAAAAAGACCAAATGAAAAAAAAAAAAAAATGTTATTATATTTTGTTATAAAATTTTAAAACAGGTAATTTTTCTCCTTCATTGATGTACACTGATGAGGCGGCACTGATGGGCACTGATCAGTTACATTGATAGGTGGCACTTGTGGGCATTAAAAGGTGGCACTCATGGGCATAGGTAGGTGGCACTGGCAGGGGGCACAGATGAGGCATAGCTGCCTCTTCCTCTTCGGAACCGATGTCCCTTGCTGGTGAGCCGGTGATCAGCTTTTTTTTCTCCTCGCGCTGTCAGCGTGAAGAGAAAAAAAAAACGATCACAGAGCTTTTGTTTTGATCATGTGATCAGCTGTCATTGGCTGACAGCTGATCACATTGTAAGGGGCCGGGACTCAGTGACTCGGTGATCACAGCGCGCACAGGGCACGTGCACTCCGAAAATTCAGGTCCGCGCTGTGGCCGTCATTCAGCTATAGCGTGGATGTCAAGAGGTTAAACTATCTTAGT
The DNA here is from genome assembly GCA_037952835.1 of Lithobates septentrionalis. Classification (NCBI taxonomy): domain Eukaryota; kingdom Metazoa; phylum Chordata; class Amphibia; order Anura; family Ranidae; genus Lithobates; species Lithobates septentrionalis. The sequence goes on from JBBDGP010000853.1 coordinate 1,974,578, forward strand.
CTTCGCTCTTTGGCAGCCCATACATTGATCACTTTTTTCATTCAACTATTAGGTTGAATGAAAAAATAAAAGAATGTTCCAATTCCCCCATCTACACATTCCAGGTGGAAGGGGGAATCCTCCCACTGTGGACCAGTGGTGGAATCCATTGCGGTGGTGTATAGAGCCAAAAAGATTAGAATTGTGTCAATGTCCCAATATTTATGGACCTGACTGTACATATAATTAAAAGGTGTGAGTGAACTCTGTTTCTATCACAATAAACCTAATTGAATTTGTATTGTTTTAAGTATATCCTTGTTTTGAAATGACATTGATTCTTTCTTAAAAATGGGGGGGGGGGGGGGGCGCAGTTTGCCATCTTTGCCCTGGGCACCAAATGGCCTTGTCCCAGCACTGTATTGAGGGAATCACGATAAATAGTAACAAAATAAGTTTGTGAGAAGTCTGTGTGAATATGAGCAGCACAACTACTTTATTCTTGTCACATTATAAAGAAGAAGAGAGTGCGCTGTATTAAACCATTTTTAACATTGCAGCGTGACGAAAGTGCTGTATCCATTGCGAACGCTAAGTTTACCAGAACGAGCTGTCCCGTCTCGGAATTTCTTATGAGCATGCGTGGCACTTTGTGCATCGGAACAGGCCACACACGGTCGGAATTGACGCGATCGGATTTTGTTGTCGGAAAATTTTATCTCCTGCTCTCCAACTTTGTGTGTCGGAAAATCCGATGGAAAATGTCCGATGGAGCCCACACACGGTCGGAATTTCCGACAACACGCTCCGATCGGACATTTTCCATCGGAAAATCCGACCGTGTGTATGGGGCATTACTGTTATACTGTATTGTTACTTTGTTTTTTGTTAACCATCATTTGCTTAGCAGGTACGCCATTCAGTTGCAGCGCGGATTTATTTATCTTCACAGCAACAGCGTTTGCTCCCACAATACATAAAGCTGTGACTCCAGTGCTGTAGGAGGTGATTTCACCACCACAGTTAAAAAAAGAGCATATATGCAGAAGCATGGGGGCAGCAGGGGCAGAGGAGCGATTTGCTCCTACCTTTTGGGGTGGATGCCCCCATGCGTCGGCATATATAAACGGTGCATGTATGCCCATCATTAGAAGTGGGTGGATGAAGGGAGGTATTCTAATGGTGGGCATACCCACCGATCAATCTCTTTTTTTCGTTCAGCCCACAGGCTGCATGAAAAAAAAGTTTACAATATATGCCCAACAAGGACCATCAATGTACTGGTATGTTGCTGGACTTTGAGTGGTTATACCAGAATGATGCCTGCAGGTTTAGGTATCATCTTGGTATCATTCTTTTCAGCCAGTGGTCGGCTTTCATGTAAAAGCAATCCTAGTGGCTAATTAGCCTCTAGACTGCTTTTACAAGCAGTGGGAGGGAATTCCCCCCCCCCACCGTCTTCCATGTTTTTCTCTGGCTCTCCTGTCCTAACAGGGAACTTGAGAATGCAGCCGGTGATTCGGCCAGCTGGCCATAGAGCTGATCAGAGACCAGAATGGCTCCAATCATCTCTATGGCCTAAGAAACTGGAAGCTACGAGCATTTTATGACTTAGATTTTGCCGGATGTAAACAACACCATTGGGAAATTGGGAAAGCATTTTATCACACCGATCTTGGTGTGGTCAGATGCTTTGAGGGCAGAGGAGAGATCTAGGGTCTAATAGACCCCAATTTTTTTCAAAAAAGAGTACCTGTCACTACCTATTGCTATCATAGGGGATATTTACATTCCCTGAGATAACAATAAAAATGATAACAAAAAAATAAATAAAAGGAACAGTTTAAAAATAAAATAAAAAAGCAAAAAAAAAAAAAATATAAAAGCACCCCTGTCCCCCCTGCTCTCTCGCAAAGGCGAACGCAAGCGTCGGTCTGGCGTCAAATGTAAACAGCAATTGCACCATGCATGTGAGGTATCACCACGAAGGTCAGATCGAGGGCAGTAATTTTAGCAGTAGACCTCCTCTGTAAATCTAAAGTGGTGACCCCTAAAAGGCTTTTAAAAATGTATTTAGTTTGTTGCCACTGCACGTTTGTGCGCAATTTTAAAGCATGTCGTGTTGTATTAACGGACACTCACAACAGTAATGAACCCTGCAACTCAATGACTGTAACCATGTGCTGTTGTCCGTGGCAACCACGGTGAGTGATCGCGCCTAATGGATTACAAATATGTCTGATGCTTTGTACGGCGTGGACATCACCCACTGTTCGCAAATAGCTTTATTGCCCTGCTAAACACAGTTGAGAGTGGGGAGTGAGATTGTGGATGTCTACTGTTGCCCTTAGCAACACGGACACAGGGGGGTGTCGTTGAAGGGGATCTGCACGTGTCAGTCCCTTATGGTAGGACATCACAATGGAGACACTTTCATGTGTCAATGGTGCCTGCTGCCAAGTTACCCTGCAATTTAACAGTGTCTGCCACCAGGTGTTGCTCTGGGGCACTCTAAAAATGTATGGTTACAGTTCCTTTCACGCTGAACCAACAAGTGGAGGGTGGAGTTACGCCTGAGCGGAGAGTGTGCAGTGTGCTGCATGCCAGGCATGAGGCGGAGGAAGATGGTGGAAGGTGTTCAGAGCACACCCACCATGGAGTGGTCGTCTGATACGCAGGACCGGGTGTTGATCGATACCAGCATCCGACTGGAGCTCACCGGAGGATTGGCCTTGGGAGCGATTGCAGGTGTGGAGCGGTTATGTATGCTCTGCCTGGGATGTCACAGACCCAACGGCTGGAGTCAGCACATAGGCCCTGTGTGGACACTGCGGAGATCCACTGACTCGTCTGGTACCGGTGCAGCAGGAGGTTCAGTACTACTCCACCAGCTTGATAACTGGACTTTGTTTGCCACAGATACAGGTGACCCGGAAAGCCGGAAAGGGCCATGCATCACCCACTCCTGCGGTGAAGGGACTCCCATCTGGCTCATCTGAGTTGGAGTTCTTGGAGGCCAAGGCCGAAGAGGATGTCGAGAAGACCCGTAGCCTGGCCAGGGACACGGAGGTGTTAGTGAGCGGCCTCCGGAGGAAGTCCCTGAGGAGCCGGCCTCAAGTAAGTCCTTTGCAATGCCTGTTCGGAAGGAGCCTAAGCTGCAGGAGGGGGATCCCTCGGGTGAGCCGGACAAGGTGAGCAAGGGCTGGGCTGTAGGCTGGGGTCCTCCTCAAATGCTGGAGAGGTATGGATCTGTGGAGAATTTATTCGAGTGGTCCTCCCCCAGAGGAAGGCTTAGCTAATGATGAGGAGCCGTGGGTCATAGGTGATTGTCCATCTTCTGGAACTTTAACAAAGAGGAACTACAGCGCCCAGATCCACCCTCAGTTCAACCTCACAGACTTTTCACTAGTCTGCCAAGTGTCTCGTCTGAAGTAATGTCCATGTAACGACGATGGGTCGGCAGGCCCCTGACTCCTGCGTTTTTCCTGGCTGAGGGAGGCCCAAAGAATTGCCTAGACTATCCCGGTTCCAGAGGGAAGTACAGCGAAGAGTCACTCGGGAGTGGGGCCTGGACTACCCCTATGTTCCGGATCATGTCATCGAAGTCGTTGAAAACTCCCGGGAGCAGTGGGAGAATGACATGATCTGGGACTACTAACATGTCCCCAAACCACAGCGGGTACCAGAGAGTGAGGTCTGGGTTCACTTTAAGGACATACATCGAGAATGGAATGGGCTATCTGTAAGGACAGGGTGCTGGTCATAAAAGCAGGACAGAACACCCATAGCTATTCCATCTCGGTCAGAGGCGAGGGGGACAGTCAGAAGCAGTTGCCGGACCCGAGGTACTACTTATAATGTGAGACTGCTGCTGTGTAGCCACAAGTGGGACATTGTACCTGGTTGGACTGCTGGATTGCAGCCGGGTTAGGGTGGACTTCCCCAATGACTGTTTTCAATGCAGAATGTCTGCCACTCAGGGTGCCTGACATGAACACAAGTCATGGACACTAAAGCTGTCTCTGCCTGACCCTTTGCCACTTGCTAAAAAAAAAAAAAAGGGACTCTTTGTCTAGGAGCCAAACAGAAAGTTTATTTGCCTACGAGCACATATACTTAACTACTGGCGTGTCTGTCTAGGCTGCATTCTGCAGGAGGTCTCTCAGACTCCTTTTGAGAGGGTGACAGCTCTAGCAGGGAACCACATGCCATTTCTCTGTGTTTGTTCTGTCACCAGACAGAGGATTGTAACCCCCTCTGTTTGGTTAAGTGCTGGGTTTCAGTTAGTTTAGTTGTGTGCGTTATGTCTTCTTTTAGGAAAAAAACCCTGGGATGTAACGGCCGTACATCTTCACCAATGGAACAGATGAAGTCCTGTGGTAAGCAGAGTATTTATCTCAAGGGAGCAATGCTCTGGTTTCACTTGTATGTCACATTAGTTGTAGGGATGTGTAGTTAGAATGTATGGATCGTACAAATATATATATGTCACTTTGCACTTTTATACAAATGTTACCCTTTCCAAGTTTGTTTCCCTTTTCCCCATCCAACTAATTTCATATGAGATGCCTTTCCTCTTCAATTAAGGAGGTATTTTTCCAATTCATTTTCCTACAACTGAGGACAGTTGTGATTTTAGTGGGGGGGTGAATGTAGCACCCTCTACCTGAAGGTAGGTGCTAGAAGAGTATTTCTTTAGCTCAGGGCCCAAGTGCAGGTAAATTTAACCAGGCCCGTGCTTTAGGCTGGGCCTGGTTGGTTTGATTTGGGACTGGGAGTATTTAGTGTAGTGGTGGGTGTGGCCACCTGTACTCTGACTCTGAGGTGCCTCCCCTGCTTTCAAAAGGATTGTTCTGGAAGAGGGGTTGGAGCTGATGTTTGAGTGGCGGGCAGCTCATGTGAGGAGCTCTGACCAATTACCCTTTGGTATTGGCAAGGGGCAGGCCTCCCATATAAGCTGAGGTCACATGCTGCCAAGGAGGAGTTATGGAAAGTAGGAACAATGGAGTATTGAGTTGCTGTTCCGGGCGCCCCCACATGGGGATGCGTCAAGTGCAGAGGAGGGATGGAGGAACCGCTAGGAGGGAGTCCTAGATAGGATCTTCATTTTCAAGAAGTATCAAGCTGCTGTGACCGGGGAACACAGGACTTGCATGCTGGAGAAGATCAGTACGGAGGAAGTATCAGTCAAGCGGAGGAGAGTAGAGCAGCGTTCTGTGACCGGGGACACAGAACTATTATCCTCTTAAAGAAAGGTCAGTGCAGAATACTGTGGCCGGGGAACACAGCATTAATAGTCATGGACTGGCTGAAAGCAGTAGTCCGCCCATTGCCATGTGTCAGGCCGTCGTGTGGAGATACCGAGTTATCTTTGGCCTGGTTAGCACAATGGTAATACCTTCCAAAAGACTGTGTGGTTGTCTGATTCTCTGGGCCATCGGGGAGAGGCTGTGCATGCTTCTGGCTCTTTGATTCGAATGGACAATACCATTATGGTCTGCAAGGCGTTATTATTCAGAGTGATTCTTTCTTGTCCCAATGGAAGTGAAGAAATAGAATGTCAGTGGTTTTGCAGTAAAGGATGTGTACAAGGAAAGAAGAAGCAACAGGCTACAGAAAAGTTAAGGAAGGAAACCGGGGTGCAAGGAGTGTATTAAGTTTCTGCAAGGCCACTGAATAACTTTTGATCATGTGATAAATGCTATGGGCATCTCATATCATCCTTTCCCCTATCCAAGATGTATCCTACAATAAACGTAACAAAACTGTGCAAATGACTGTTCATTGTCTTCACTGATAGATGGGGGTCTGGCAGCAGGGTGATTGGCGGATTGCTAAGTAACCAAGTGGTGAACTTACAGCTACAATAATAATAATACAATCTTAATATCTACAGAATGCCATAAGCTTCCCCTTCTTCGTGGTCAGGTTCAATTACAAGACAACAAAATGAGATGACTTCCCGATTTCTCACATATTTAAAGCAGAAGACGTAGTTCTACAGACAGAGATAGCGGAGCACGCAATTTTTTTTACATCCACAGATCACGATGTGGAACACTGAAGAGCTGCAGATGGAGATGAGTAAGATTTACATATGTGATTTTCAAACTTTAAATGAGGTGGGGTATGTTTTGGATAAGGAGAAGAATGATACTAAAGTCTGTTACTTTCATCTAGCTATTTTTAAGCATACTGTGGAATTTGATGGCACAGCCAGACATGTTATGGGGAGGTGGGCTTAAAGCAAAGAAAAACAAAGTAGAGTATTCTTTGAGCAAAAGACACCTATTTGAGATAACCTAAACTTCCATCATAGGATTTAAAAAAAAGGATCTATTTCTAATTTTAATATAATGGGTGGAACTATGGAGATCATTGCTTAGGAACTTGATAGATCACAGCTAAGGATTTCTGAATGTTCTTCAGATAATCCTCCCTGGCTGCCATTCACATGGATACCAATCATGGTATAACTGGGTAACTCCAAGTGTATAAAGATTTAATCTATTATCTTCTGGATCCTGTGCTAAATACGGATGAAGTTCTAAAAATGTGTCCTGCCAATTTAAGAACTTGTTATGGGTGAAATCTTAATCCAACCTACCTGATTTGTTCACCCCATGTAAATTTTGATTAATCACATTTTTATTAAGCATTTTGTATTTACGCAAGTTCCACTCACAGCATGTAAATAGCGTATTCACGTATACCTATTATATTATAATTGTTAGTACACAGCTCCAAATTTTCCTCTATAACAATTCATAAAGGCTAAAAAAAGAACCAAAACCATATAATTAGGTATTTTTACCTATTCTTTCATAATAGATATTTTGTGCTGTCGAGTGTTTCAGGAGGGAGTTCTAGTATTGGGAGGTGATCTAAATTTAACTTTGGACCCAACCATGAACACTTCAACGGGAAATCTAGATATCTCATACGTTCGCTTAAATAGGCTAAAGCGGACGCTTCATTTTTCCCAATTAGTAGATGTTTGGCGTGTCTTACACCCTCGGGATAAAGATCATACGTGTTACTCATAACACGTATAGTAGGATAGATTATTTCTTGGTTTCCCATCGCCTCTTGGACTGTGAACCGTGGTCTGAGATAGGGGTTCAAAAGTGGTCAGATCATATTCCATTGTACTTCTCTGAGAGGTTCCTAATACTATAAAACCTAAATTTTCATGGAGATTAAATGAGAATCTATTAAATGATTCTCTGACAGCGGGGGGCTATAGTGGAGACAATTTCAGCGTTCCTCAATGAACATAAAGATGATACAACAGCTTCACCCATAAAGTGGGAGGCTTTAAAGTGTATGCTGAGGGGAATATTAATCTCACATGGTACAAGATTGAAGAGAGAAAGGGCTTCTACTATGGCTTCCCTGTTGGAAGAGATTTGTGAACTTGAATTGGAGCATAAACAAAATTTAGAGGCCTCTACCTTTCAATCTCTCCAACAAAGAGATCTGAATTGTATTCATTACTTGACCAGGCCTTGGTGAAATATAAGGAATGCGCGCAACACGCTCTTTACGAACATGGAAATAAGTGTAGTAAACGCGCTCAATTTCTAAAAAACAGTCCAGATGTTATATTCCTAAGGTGCGCTGTCCTCAACGGGGTCTTGTATGTGCTACAGAACAAATAGCTTCTACATTTCATGATTACTATTCTGCATTATACAACTTAAAGGATCCCAGTGTATCAATGTCAGATCGATTTAGTTATTCACAACTTTGTGACTATATTCAGAGCTCTGGCCTACCAAGTGTGTTGAAGGAGAAGGCAAAGTGTGTTTTGACTCTTGGTAGAAGTCAATCAGGTCATTAAATCTTTGAAACCAGGTAAAAGTCCGGGGCCTGACGGATTCCCAGGTATATTTTTTTTAAGCAATTTGGAGATGTTCTTAACCCAGTCCCGTGTAATCTATATAATGAAATTAAATCAGATTGTCCATTTACTAAACAGCCACAAGCGGCACATATCACTCTTATAGCAAAATCCGAAAAAAAGATCCCTCTCAGTGTTCTAGCTATAGGCCCATTACATTGATAAATGTGAACCTAAAAATCTATGCTAAATTGTTGGCTACACGTTTACAAACTGTGCTACCCTCTTCAAACCGCTTCAGGCCCGGACCATTTGGCTGGCCAAAGACCAGAGCACTTTTTGCGATTCGGCACTGCGTCGCTTTAACTGACAATTGCGCGGTTGTGTGATGTGGCTCCCAAACATAATCAATGTCCTTTTTTATCCCCATAAATAGAGCTTTTTTTTGGTGGTATTTTATCACCTCTGCGGTTTTTATTTTTTGCGTTATGAACAAAAAAAAGAGCGTCAATTTTGAAAAAAAAAAGCATTATTTTTTACTTTTTGCTATAATAAATATCCCCCCCAAAAAATATATAAAAAAACATTTTTTTCCTCAGTTTAGGCCGATATGTATTCTTCTACATATTTTTGGTAAAAAAAGATCGCAATAAGCGTATATTGATTTGTTTGCGCAAAAGTTATAGCATCTACAAAATAGGGGATAGATATATGGCATTTTTATTAATATTTTTTTTATTAGTAATGGCGGCGATCTGCGTGATTTTTATCATGACTGCGACATTATGGCGGACACATCGGACAATTTTGAGACATTTTTGGGACCATTGGCATTAATACACCGATCAGTGCGATTAAAAATGCATTGATTACTGTAAAAATGTCACTGGCAGTGAAGGGGTTAACACTAGGTGGCAGAAAAGGGGTTAATGTGTGTCCTAGTGTGTGTTCTAACGGAAGGGGGATGGGTACTGTGCAGGGAAACTAACAGATCGCCTGTTCATACTCTGTATGAACAGAGGATCTGTCAGTTCTCCCCTCAGAGAACCGGAAACTGTGTGTTTACATACACAGATCCCGGTTCTCCGTGTTCCCTGAGTGATCGCGGGAGCCCGGCGGTGATCGAGTCCGCTGGGCACTCTCATCGGCTCCGTGGGCGAGCAGGAGCTCGCACGTGCCCCCTAGTGGCCGTCTATGGTACCGACGTACCATGACGGCGATTCGCCTGCCTGTGCCATTCTGCCGCAGTATAACTGCGGCGGACAGTCGGCAAGCGGTTAATAGGGCTAGACCAGGTGGGATTTGTACCAAATAGGGAAGCTTGTTATAATATCCTACAAACAAGCCTTTTGTTGCATCATGCTCGGAGATCAAAGAATCTGTTTGGTCTTTTAGCTTTAGATGCGGAAAAGGCTGTTGATCGCCTAGATTGGAAGTTCATAGTTGCATCATTGGAACAAATAGGACTTCCAGGAGAATTTATACAGAACATAATGGCCCTATATACCACTCCATCAGCTAGAATAAAGGTTAACGGGACATTATCTTCGCCTGTTAAAATCTCTAATGGGACACGCCAGGGCTGTCCGCTATCACCATATTTCTATATTCTGGCCATGAAACACCAGGTGGTCGCCCTACGGTCCAACCCCTCAATTCAGGGGGTTCAGGTGGGCAATAATTCATATAAACTGAGTATTTTCACAGACGGTTTACTTATATATGTGTCTGATCCTAGAATAGCTTTTCCGAATATTCTTCATGAATTGGAACAATTCGGTCAGTAAAGCAATTTCAAAGTAAATGTCGCAAAATCTCGTTGTCTCAATATTTTTTTTTCAATAAAGGAAAAAGAAACGCTAGAGAATAATTTCCCGTTTCAATGGGAATTACAATTTCTTAAATATTTAGGAGTGAATATTGTTCCCTCAGAAGAAAAAATGTATGAATTTAATTATCTCCTCTTACTTAATTCCACGATTAATAGATTGTAGCATATGGCCAAAGAGAAATATTCCTGATTAGAGAGAATGGCAATATATAAGATGGACATCTTACCTTGTTTCTTATATCTTTATCAAACATTGCCTATAGCTGTTCCACGGACTTTCTATCGTTCTCTAAGATTGAGCTTTCTTCGCTATATCTGGCCGAAATTCTTTGGCTGGACTTCGTTACTATATTCTGGTAAAGCAGAAGACAGAGGGGAGAGCAGGTTTACCGCAGATGGAACTTTATTATATAGCTTTAGTATTGACTAGAATACTGGATTGGTTCCATTGTGGGAGAACAAAACCGTGGGTAGCCATTGAAAAGCAAATAATAGAGCTCCCTCTGGTCTCTCTTCCGTGGATTGTACCTAAATTTCATCCACCAAGACAAATACTTCCACCTTTGACCCAGTCTCTATTAAGAGTCTGGGATTGGACTGTTCGAAGGTGGGGGTGTCTCTTCAGTACAAGGCCCATTAACCCCAATAATGGGTAATCCAGAATTTTTACCTGGCTTGTCGTCGGAGAGGTTTTTAAGATGGACACTGCCGACTCCCTCCCCGATTACACAAGCCCTGTCATCAAAAGGACTCCAGGCATTGAACACGATAATGTCTACTGAATGCAATTATGTGGGTCAGTGGTTTCACTATTTCCAGCTCCAACATTATTATAGAGACAACTATCTAAAATGACCTCACTTCATCGGGATTTTTAGCCGTTTGAATCTCTTTGTAGTGGGCCTACTGGATGTTCTAGCACTATTTCAACGCTTAATGGTATACTTTTATCCCACGCATTTCCTTTAAGCCCGTACTATATCAGAGACTGGGAGAGAGAATTGGGCCATCTGATTTCCATAGAAGAGTGGAAGAAAGCTTTCTGGTTAACTTTCAAATCTAGTTCCTTGACTTACATACAAGAAAATAACTATAAAATACTAACTAGATAGTACAGATGCCCGGCAAGGCTACATAGAATCTCCCAGATCTATTCTGAGGAGTGTTGGCGTTGCGGAAGAGATGTAGGTACAATGATTCATATATGGTGAACATGCCCCCACATAATAGAATTCTGGGAGATTGTATTCCAAATTTGCTCTTTTGTAACTGGCATATCTTACCAGAAATCTCTGGAAATAGCTCTGTTATCCATATACCTGGGCTCTATGCGAGAGGTCACAAAAGGACTGCTCCCTTACCTAATCTCCGCTGCGCAAATAATTATACCCAGACATTGGAATACAAAAGTTGCTCCCACTATTAAAGAGTGGGTTGCTGAACTTAATCAATTAAAGAGAATGGAGGAAATAACGGCAAGTATACAGGGAAGCCATCATAATTTTATGGAAGTGTGGTCACCTTGGATTGAATTCTCGAGCTCAGATATACTGAGATCCTATCTTTGAAAAGTTAAGGTTTGTGAGTGAGACTCAGATTTGGTGTGGTTTGGTGTGGCTTGGCTATTATGTAATGTTATGTTGTGGTTAATGGTCGAAAGGGGGCTTTCCAGAGGTTTGTGTAGGTTTGTTTATGCCTGTATTTGGTGTTTTTTTTTTTTCTCTCTTTCTCTTTTTCATTTTTCTTCTTTTCTTTCCTTCTCTATGGGGCAGATATCTGCCTACGAGGAACACTCGACAGCACAAAATATCGACCCAGTGTAAATTGTTTGCAACAATTGACGCCAAAAGGTGTTTGACCAAATTAACTGGACATTCTTAAACTTAACCCTGGAGCAGATGGGTTTAGTTCCCCGGCTGAGGTCCAAAATGCTGTCGCTTATTCGTTCCTGTTAAACTACCTTTTAATTAATGGTAACCAGCCTTACCCATTCATGAGTTCTAATGGTACGAGGCAAGGCTATCCCTTACCCCCTCTTGTATTTGTGGCACCAGAGGGGGGAGGGGAGGAGGCAGATAAGAGGAGCTTCCAGGTTTGTTCCTTTATCTGGAAACTGTCATATCAGCCCAACTCACTAATCTTTATGCTCTAAATTAAGCCCAAACTATTAGGTGTTAGCAAGGAATTTAGCCCTTGGCACCTATTGAATAAACTCCATGGTTTGGTGGAATAAAAGCAATTAAAATGGAAATTCTCTCTAAACTTTTATATATTTTCCAAACTATCCCTATCTCCCTTCCGTTCACATTTTTTTGCGCACTTCGTTCATTGACAACACATCTATTTTGCATAGATTTTTTTTGAGGCTGTAATTAAATACCCTATGTGCCATGTACCAGGTGCGAGGCCGAAGTGCTGAAAGGGCTCCCATTGCGGCTAAGTGCAGCGCACCCCTGAAAGTGGTACAGGGGCGGCAGTGCCCAAAGGAGCATAGTTTGCCAGTTGCTGTGGTCTGACGAGCTGATCAGCGGAAGGTGGCTGGAGCGGGCAGCCTGCACTCTAGGGCAGGTGTGCCAGGGAGACACCAGGTGAACTTGGCAGTGGAGCAGACAAGAAACATAACCAGGAGCCAGGCCAGGGTTCATACACAGTGGATCAGTCAGTAGCAGGTTCAGGTAGCAGACCGGCAGAAGAACTGGAACAACCCGGGGTCATTCACAGTAAAGCAGGTAGTAGCGGAGACGGTGAGCCTAGCCGAGGTCAAACATGATGCAGCAGACAAGAGCAGAGCCAGGAGTACAAGCCAAAGGTCAAACAAGGAGATCAGGATAAGCAGGTCAAGGCAAGCTCAGTCGGTAACAGGAAGTCAAGTATCAAGATACACGGGAAACATGGGGGAGCTGACGATAATCCAGCAATCTACAGGTCTCAGCAGCAGGTTTATGTAGGCCAGTGGGCACTGGAATTTGTCATATTGTGTGTGCGCCATTGAGCCTGCACATGCTGGTTCACGCCATCGCTAGGGTTGCCACCTGTATGGGATTCACCCGTACAGTCCGGGATTTGAATCATGTGCCTGGTTTTAAGCCCCCCTGAAAACCGGACACATTTTTCAGATAGGATCGTGGCTCATAGCTGGAGAGAGGTTTAGGTGTTCTCCTCCCTCCGGCCTGCAGGTGGCAATAGAGAGCGGCGCTGACTGAAAAGTCTCAGCAGCACTGCGGAGGAATGAACACGGAGTGTGTGGAGCCTGGAAAGAGAAAGAGAGGAACTTCTTTGCAGTTAGTGATCAGTGAGTAGAGGGGGAAAGGGGGGCTCTGGTGTCATATCTGATGTAAGGGGGGCTCTGGTGTCATATCTGATGTAAGGGGGAGCTCTGGTGTCACATCTGATGTAAGGGGGAGCTCTGGTGTCACATCTGATGTAGGGGGGGCTCTGGTGTCATATCTGATGTAAGGGGGGCTCTGGAGTCATATATGATGTAAGGGGGGGGGGCTCTGGTGTCATATCTGATGTAAGGGGGGGCTCTGGTGTCATATCTGATGTAAGGGGGCTCTGGTGTCATATCCGATGTAAGGGGGCTCTGGTGTCATATCTGATGTAAGGGGGAGCTCTGGTGTCACATCTGATGTAAGGGGGAGCTCTGGTGTCACATCTGATGTAGGGGGGGCTCTGGTGTCATATCTGATGTAAGGGGGGCTCTGGAGTCATATATGATGTAAGGGGGGGGGGCTCTGGTGTCATATCTGATGTAAGGGGGCTCTGGTCTCATATCCGATGTAAGGGGGCTCTGGTGTCATATCTGATGTAAGGGGGGGCTTTGGTGTCATAGCTGATGTAGGGGGGCTCTGGTGTCATATCTGATGTAAGGGGGGGGGGGGGAGTCTGGTGTCATATCTAATGTAAGGGGGGACTATGATGCTTTTGTTTATAGCGTAAAAAATAAAAAACGCAGAGTTGATCAAATACCCCAAAAGAGAGCTCTATTTGTGGGAAAAAAAGGACAGCAATTTTGTTTGGGTACAACGTCGCACAACCGCGCAATTGTCAGTTAAAGCGGCGGAGTGCCGTATCGCAAAAAATGGCCTGGTCAGAAAGGTGGTAAATTCTTCCAGGGCTGAAGTGGTTAAAGTGTTTGGGTTTGACTTGATGAAAAGGTGGCAACCCTAGCCATTGCGCATCTGCGTGTGCCAATGTGCACGGGAGTTCACCCGATGCGGCAGTGATGGATGCTGGTAATATTGCCAGTTTTGTGGCCATTTCCCTAACATTTACCCTGTATCATATTTCAGCTTTACTTTCACAGACGTTGGAGTGGTTCTTTCATCGGTGGATCTGAGAGATTTACCCTGAGGCTACGCTCAATCTTTTTCCTCTACTGCAGGTCTTTCACTGGTTACATTAGCATCTATGTGCATTTGGTATAAACATAGACTATCTTTCTTTTTATCTTCTATTCTGTCCCCTTTGACCACATTATTGGTCAACACTATCTCGTGAAGAGGTTGGTCACCCACTCTTCTTGGCTTGGGGGATCCAGAAGAGGTTCTGGGCTGGGGGGTGCAGAGGAGGTTCTGGACTGGGGGGGTGCAGAAGAGGTGCTGTGGTAGGGGGAATGCAGAGGAGGTGCTGGAGTGGAGGGGTGCAGAAGAGGCCCTGGACTAGGAAGGGAGTACACAGGAGGCCCTTGACTGGGGGATACAGAGGAGGCCCTGGACAAGGAGGGGAGTACAAAGGAGGCCCTGGACTGGGGGATGTAGAGGAGGCCCTGGACTGGAAAATGGGGTTGATAAAGGACCTGGATTCAGAGAGCAGGGTGCAGACTGCAGAGGAGGCTCCTATTTTGGGGTGGGCTGTAAAGGAGGCCTTGGACTAGCAGAGGAGTGCAGAGGAGGCCCTGGACTAGAGAGGTGGGTGCAGAAGAGGCCATTGACTAGGGTTGGTGTGGCAAAGGTCCCTGGATAGGTGGGGGGAGGGAGGGAGATACTGGACTAGGTGAGGGGGTGCCTGGAGGTCATGGATTAGGAGAGGGGGTGTCTGGGGGCCCTGGACTAGGGCAGCTGGTGCCTGGAGGCCCTGGACTATGAGAGGGGGACCGTGAAGGATCTCTGGACTAGGAAAGAGGGTGCCTGAAGGACCTTCCAGCTTCAGGGAGAGATAGCCTGGATTTAAAGCCTGGGCTGAGGAAGAGCCTGCCTGGGCCCCAGCGGGGGAGTTCACAACATAAATGGAGATATTTATCAACTGTCGCAAGTAATGTCAAACAGGAGCAGAGAAACAGGTCGTGTGATAGATTTATTAAAGGAGAAGTACCACCAAAGTCTGTTTGGTTGTATTTCTCCTGTTGATCATAGCAGCCTGAGTCGCCACTCCCGCCCCCTCCACAGCCCAGTATTTCAGTGAAATGACAGCCACCATCTCTCTGCTTAGGGAGCTCTGAGAACTGAGTGATCGGCGGTGTTTGATTACTCGGTTCTCAGCCTTAGAGGCGGTGGGGGACAGATGCAGCATCTACCTAGGTAAGTATGATTCAAAAATAAAATTCCCATGCTTCTCTTTTAATTACCCGACATCTCCTTTTTCATGCTATCTGACGCACATAACTATTATGATATGCGTCCATGCCCAGTGTGATGGTTGTGTGCCGTGTGGGGAGCCCCTTCTCTGTCCAGCGATGGGAGCCTTGGCTGTCTGGGGACTCGCACTCCTGATTTGCTGTTGGCAGCAGCGGGAGCCATTGGCTGACAATCACAGCCCGTAAGCCAATCAGAAGACAGAGGGAGCATAGTCAAGTAATGGCTCCGTGTGTGGTTGGACACAAGCTGCTTGCTGTGGGGCACCCAGAAAGAGGGAGGGGCCAGGGGTGTCAGCAAGGGACCCAAGAAGAGGAGGACCCGAGCTGCTCTGTGCAAAACCATTACACAGAGCAGGTAAGTATAACATGTTTATTATTTAGAAAAAAAAAAAACAAGACTTTACTATCACTTTATGGTTAGCTGTGTTTAGTAAATGAGTATACCGAGGTTTGTGCTGTCTGATTAATACTCACTTGTGGCACAGTCATTAAAGCATATGGCCATTTAAGCCCCTCCCACTGTTGATGCAATCTGATCACACCCACAGTTTTGGCGTGGCACCGCCATATTGCCACATACCATTTTTCTTGGGGGGGGGGGGGTGCAAAAAAGTCCAGCCCAGGGTGCCAGATGTGCTAGATATGCCACCGCCCATACCCATTCACATAGGGGGGTGGGACCTGGGGGCTTACAGATTCCGATAAGCCCCCCACAGACCCTGACAAACACAGCCCAGGGTTGTTGGGAAACTGCCCTTGTCCCCATCAACATGGGCACAAGATGCTTTGAGCACCCCCCCATGTTGAGGGCATGTAGCCTGGTATGGTTCAGGAGGGGGGGACGAGAGAGGGGGGCCTGCTGGGCTGCATTCCTGGACAAGGGTCTGGTATGGATTTTGAGGGGGACCCCACTCCATTTGTTTAAAAAAAATTGGCATGGGGTTCCTTTTGAAACCCATACCAGAGCCAAAAAGCCTAGTATAGTCTGGGGGGGGGACCCAGTCAGGTGCTGGCAATTGCAACCGTGAATCATTTTAAATGTGATTTGACTCATTTTTTTTCTTTAGAAATGTCGTTTTTGCTGCAGCATGTTTTATATATATATACAAAACAAAGTGAGTCAAAGCCCTTCAGGTCTGATATGGGTTTTAAGGGGAATCCTATGCCATAATTAAAAAAAAAAAAAAAAACAGCGTGGGGTCCATACCAGGCCACATGCCCTCAACATAGTACCCCCACCCATTCCCCAAAAAAGTGTACAAATAAAGAAATAAAAACAGAGGCAGTTTTTGACATTCCCTTTTTAAAAAAAAAAAAAAATGTCCCCTGTTGTAAATCCATCATCAATCACGCCACCCGCCGTACCTATGTACGAAAAAAAAAATCACCATCACATCAACAGGTGGTCCCACCCCTTAACTATATAAGAACTGTCAAAGCGCAGAGGAGGCATTCGGCGAATGGCCGTCCTAGAAGATGGAGTGCTTTTTTTTCCGGTCCGGCGCATGATTGACGATGGATTTACATGGGGGGGGCACTGTTTTTTGTTTTTTATTAATATAGGATTTGTCAAAGACTGTCTCTGTGTTTTTATTTTTTTTGTACACATTTTTGGTGAATGGGTAGGGGTATGTACCTTCTATCCATTCACATGGGGGGGGGGCGCTGGGATCTGGGGGCTTGTTAAAGGGGGCTTTCAGATTCCGATGAGCCTCCCACCTGCGGACCCCAACAACAACCACCCAGGATTGTCGGGAAGAGGCCCTTGGCATAGCCCCCCCTGCCCCAGAGCACCCCCCATGTGGCCTGGTATGGTTCAGGAGAGGGGGTGTACTCCTGAACTAGCAGCAGCATGATACCCAGCATATGAAACCTTAAATTTGTGTGCGCCTGTGAAATGGCGACAAAGTTTGGTCCGCAATATTTTCCATAGGCAATGCTACAAAGCCCCCTATAGGTATCAGTTTAGTGTTATGGAGGAGATCTGGTGCTAGAATTATCACTCTCACTGCATAACGATATGTAACGTGTATAGCAATCAATGTTTTCACTTGTACTGTAGGTGCCCTGACATGTGTGTTTATGTTCGTATGTGCGTATATGTGGGGACGGGGGCCTCAAAATAATTTTTGGGAGGATTTTATGTGCTTGGGTGTAACTTTATTTTTTTTGCAAAAAAAAAACATTTTTTTTGCTTAACTTTTTTTTTTTATCACATAGGGGACAAAAAAGTCCCCTCTGTAATGATTTTTAGGTGACAGGTTCTCTTTAATAAGACATGCAGAGTCTAAAAGACTCCCAATTTCTCCTCTGGACTCCACTGAATGTATGGCAATGCAGATCGCATTGCCATACGTCCCTTCCCGGCTATGCTAGCCGGGGACACTGAGAAGCTGACCCAGAAGTGATGTCATGCATGTCATTTTCCAGGTCACAGCAAGAAGGGGCGGACTCACGTCCGCTCTTCTTCCTCTCCACCCACCGGCACCTGCCATGCCGGGCCTGCAGATGGGTAAGCTGAGCCCGGAACACATGGCAGGGGTGAATGTGGGGGGGGGGGGCAGCACCGGGGTGTGCTGAGGCAATCGGCATCAAAACATTCATTACTGTACATTAACCGCTTCCCGAAATCCCAGATATACTGCATCAGAAGGGCACGTACAGGCAAAACCACGTACCTGTACGTTGCCTTTTAAAAGACGGCTTGCGGCCACCGGGAGCTCCGTGAGAATAATCGCGGGTCCCGCGGACTCGATGTCCGCGGGGATGCCTGCGATCGTTTCACGGAGAGGAAGAACAGGGAGATGCTAATGTAAACAAGCTTCTCCCCGTTCTGCAATAGTGACAGGACACTAATCTCTGCTCCCTGTGATCGGGAGCGGTGATCAGTGTTGTGTCACACACAGCCCCTCCCCCCCACAGTTAGAATCACTCCCTAGGACACACTTAACTAACTACAGCGCCACCTAGTGGTTAACCCCTTCACTGCCAGTCACATTTACACAGTAATCAATGCATTTTTAATTGCACTGATCACTGTATAAAAGTGAATGGTCCCAAAATCACGCCAAAAGTGTCCGATCTGTCCACCATAATGTCGCAGTCATGATAAAAATCGCTGATCGCCGCCATTACTAAAAAAAAAAATATATAAATATATTTATAAAAATACCATAAAACTATCCCCTATTTTGTAAATGCTATAACTTTTGCGCAAACCAATCAATAAACGCTTATTGCGATTTTTTTTTACCAAAAATATGTAGAAGAATACGTATCGGCCTAAACTGAGGAGAAAAAAAAATGTTTTATTTTATATATTTTTGGGGATATTTATTATAGCAAAAAGTAAAAAATAAAAGGACGTCGATTTTGTTTGGGAGCCACGTCGCACGACCGCGCAATTGTCAGCTAAAGCAACGCAGTGCGGAATCGCAAAAAGTGCTCTGGTCTTTGGCCAGTCAAATGGTCCGGGGCTTAAGTGGTTAATGTAACATTTTTCTAACTGAAAATGAAAAGAGAATGTAGGCATTGCCTAGAATTGTTTTTTCAGGTCTGTTTCTGTTTTCAGGGGTCCACGGACAGGAAGGTGTGTACGACAATGTGCGTGATCTCAACGTACAGCAGAAGAATGAACTAAAAACCACAGGTAAGTCATTACTGTACATTTACATACTCTCATGTTCTACTCTAAACATTTAAGAATATATCCCTTAATTTATGGAACATTTATCATCTAACATGAATATTTTGCAGTCTTGTCAGCTGTTCAAGCTTAGCGATTGATCAAAACTTCTATACAACAGGGCACAGAAGGTGCTGATTGGTCCTTGTGTCCCTTTAAATACAGTCTTAATCAAATACAGACAGTTACTGTATAGAGAAATATGTGCAACTGAAGTGAACATCACATAAAAGTTACTAGTGCATGAGTTTGCTGGACATCTCATTTCGAAACCATGGCCATTAATATGGAGTTGCCCATCTTTATGGCTATAACATCCTTCATTCTTCTGGGAAGGCTTCCACAAGATTTTCCCAGAAGAACATTTGTGGCTGTAACATCTTTCATTCTTCTAGGAAGGCTTCCACAAGATTTTCTCAGAAGAACATTTGTGGCTATAACATCTTTCATTCTTCTAGGAAGGCTTCCACAAGATTTTCTCAGAAGAACATTTGTGGCTATAACATCTTTCATGCTTCTGGGCAGGCTTCCACAAGATTTTCCCAGAAAAACATTTGCAGCTCTAATTTTCTTCATTCTTCTGGGAAGGCTTCCACAAGATTTTCCCAGAACATTTGTGGCTGCAACATCTTTCATCCTTTTGGGAAGGCTTCAACAAGAATTTCTCAGAAGAACATTTGTGGCTATAATATGCTTCATTCTTCTGGACAAGCTTTCGCAAGATTTTTCCAGAAGAACATTTGCGGCTATAACATCTTTCATCCTTCTAGCAAGGCTTCCACAAGATTTTCCCAGAAGAACATTTGCGGCTCTAATATCCTTCATTCTTCTGGGAAGGCTTCCACAAAATTTTCACATTGTGGCTATAATATCCTTCATTTTTCTGGGAAGGCTTCCACAAGATTTTCCCAGAAGAACATTAGTGGCTCTAATATCCTTCATTCTTCTAGGAAGACTTCCACAAAACTTTCCCCGAAGAACATTTGCGGCTGTAACATCTTTCATTCCTCTGGGAAGGCTTCCACAAGATTTTCCCAGAACATTTGCGGCTATAACATCTTTCATTTTTCTAGGAAGACTTTCACAAGATTTTCTCAGAAGAACGTTTGCAGCTTTAATATCCTTCAGTCTTCTGGGAAGACTTCCACAATATTTTCCCAAAGAACATTTGTCAGTTCAGATACTGAAGTTAGATGAGAAGACCCAGCTATCAAGGCTCCCAGTTTGCATTCCAGATTATCACAAAGGTGTTCTTAAGATTGAGCAGGACACCCAAGTTCCTCCACACCAAACTGATCAAACCATGTCCACTCTTTTTAGAGGGCTTTCCACCCGATTTTGCAATCTGTCTGTAGAAATTTGTGTTGATTTGTTAGGTCAGGTACTGATGTTGGATGAGAAGACCTGGTTCGTCATTGATGTTTCAATTCATCCCTGTGGTGTCCTGTAGTTGAGGTCAGGGCTCTGTGCAGGAAACTGGAGTTCCTCCACCCCAAACTGGTCAAAACCATGTCTCTATGGAGTTGGCTTTGTACACAGGGGCACAGTCTTGCAGGAATGTATGATGTAGTATTAACAAAATCCTTTACTAGAACCGCCTTAACTTCATCACTCATTGAAGTAAGGAACAATATTTTTTGCATTACATTATATATTCCGGAATGGTAGAGTCAATTTTATGTAGGACGGTAAGGCAAGGGTACCATTGTGATAATATGTGGTAATTACATTCCTGACCATGAGAAGATAAAGACCCGTGGTCTCCAAACTGTGGCCCTTTGCTTGTCCTTATCTGACCCTTGGGGCACTATTCTACCAAATGACACCAATGATGGGGCACCTTTCCCCCTATTGACACCATCAATAGTGTATTTCTCATCTCACTGATATCAACAATAGGGCACTATTCCTCTCATTAAAACCCATAATGGGGCACTGATGCCGGCGGCATTTTCCACTCCCTCTGGCCACAATGCAGCCCCCCTGAAGGACAGTAAACTGGCCTTTTGCTTGGAAAGTTTGAAGACATTATTTATACAATAGGTAGGAAAGGGCCAGTATTTTGTCCCAGTTCATATCTTCAGTCATTGTATTTAACTCCTGTTCCCACTTCAGTAGGAAGGGTGGCAGAGCTGAATAAGATTCCTTTAATAGAATTTGATAGATTTGTGATAACAATTTTGCATTACATTATAGAGTGCTCTAATTTTATCCTGAAAGGCTTCATATATGTATAGTATTACAATATATATTTGTTTACACTGATTGAAGGTTTCTTTACAATTTTGTCTGTTTCCAATTCTTCTAGCTGATGATTCTACAGGTCGGGTTGTGCAGATCCTGATGGTCCTCCAGCTCCTTCTATCTTTAATTTTGCTCATCCTCTTATGTGTTCTGTTTATATTCTGTGAGTATAACTTCTACATTTATAAACTTCTTTTCTATATCATTGTCATAAAGAAAAGAGAGAATTGGTCATTATGGAAATTTTGGTTTGCAGCCACCTTCACCCATCATTGCATGGGCTTATCAGAAGGGTACCTCGGAGAGGCTGATATTTGGGTCCAATGGTTTACAATATTGTGTTGAGTTTTATTAGCTCTAATATAAGTAGCTTGTATGATACCAGTCCAGAAATGATAACATCTGAGATCAGGCGATGACAGATTGTTCGAATATTATAGGCTACACAGGCCTGTTCTGACTGCAGAGGTCTAAACATCTCATTTGTAATCTTGGCTTGCTGATATCAGGACACAGTTTCAAAGTCTGTGGTGATCTTAATAGACAGACATCCCCGGCCAACAAAAGTTATGAAACATTTGTTGGCCACGTTGAATTGTTTCATCGAAATGAATTGTTCCTCTTTTCTATATTGTGAATTTTTATATTATATTATATTATATTATATATAAGTTCTCCTCCTCTTCCAACTGGCACTTGAGTCTGGTCCGAACTTTGCCTGTTCGGCGATTTGCAAACGGGTGAACAAAATGGTGTGTGTGACAGCCCTCCCACTTGTTGAGCCAAACCTCTGGCTGCAACGAGACGTGAAGCATTTAGCATCAGTGTTAGTACTAATAAATGTGATAGCTTCCTATTCAGGCTGGTTGTTAGGAAACCAGCAGCAGCCAACTTCCTAGCAAGCAGTGAGAGACCTCTGCCCGGCCATTCAGCTGTTAGAATTGAATCCCTATCTAACAGCTGAATGTAAACAAAGGTACAGGGATGAATGAATGAATGAATGAATGATTTATAAAGCGCTGCAAATGCGAACTGAATCGCCTCAAGGCGCTGGATGCATTCTCTGAAGTCAGCTTCTCAGAAAAGGAAGGTCTTTAGTTTTTTTCTGAAGGCCTGGTGGTTTTCTTCCATGCGGATGTTGGTAGGAAGAGCGTTCCATAGTCGAGGTCCTTGGACTGCGAATCTTCGTTCTCCCTTTGCTTTGTAGCGGTATTTGGGAATGGTAAGGAGGTTTTGGTTAGCTGATCGAAGACTGCGATTCGGTGTGTAGTGTTTTATTTTCTCGCGGAGATATGGTGGGGCGTTTCCTTGTACGCATTTGTGGGTGATGCAGAGGGTCTTGAATGTGATCCGTTTCTTCACGGTTAGCCAGTGTAGGCTCTTTAGGGAGGGGGAGATGGATTCCCAGGGTTTTTTTCCTGTTAACAGTCGGGACCCCCCTCCCGCTCCTCCCTCCCTGACGCCGCCCTCAGCCAGCCGGTCGGCCGCACAGGATACTCCGCGGCTCCGGCCCAGCTCGGCTGCTAACAGGCAACAATTCACTGCCCCCTTCATCGACCGGTCTGCCCGCCTGGCGGGCGCTCCCCCCCTCCTTGCTTACCTCACCACCGGCTCCGATGATAGTGCGGGGGGGGCAAGCCGGACCACGGAGCTGCCTGGCGGCCGGCCGGTTGGCTGGACGGGCGGGGGAACGAATGGAGACCGACAAGAGCGGGAGGGGGGTCCCGAATGCAGCAACAAGGGGGGCCGCTCGGACCTGCAAAGAGCCCCGAGCGGCCGGCCTGCCGCTATGTGACGTGGGGGTGAGGGGTGACAGATGGAGAGGAGGGGAGCAGGTGAGCTACCGCGGGGGGTCAGGAAGAGTCAGGACCCAAGGATGGGAGGATGGGAGGCCGAGTGGCCGGGCTGCTTACGAGCCGCTGCAGCAGAGGTCTGCTCTCTACAGTGTCAGCACTGTCAGGGATGGTGGCTGACAATGTACGCTGACTGGTCATGGGCATATATGCTCATTGACATCAACCAGCATCCCCAACCCTTTGTTTACAATTCAGCAGTTAGCTGGGATCTGTCATTTGGAGCGGGTCTCTGTCAGGAGCATATCTGTAGCTGTGTTCTTTTATCCGCGGATGTTGTTTTATAGATGATTTTCATCATAGGACTTTTTCTATTCTGCAGCATGTTCATATAGGGATCTGATATGAAATTTTGAGGGGCCCCATGCATGGAGTTCCACTTGACATTCATACCAGAACCTCATACAGAATAAGGTCTGGTATGTTTTTTGAGAGGAACCCCAGTAAGTTTTTTTTGTTTGGGCCCCCCCCCCCATTAAAGTGATACTAAAGTCTTGTTTTTCTTTTGTTTAAAAATAACAAACATGTTATACTTACCTGCTCTGTGTAATGGTTTTGCACAGAGCTGATTCTCTGGACCCTCACTCATAGTAGGCGAGGTTGAAAAAAGACACAAGTCCATCAAGTAGACCCCTCACATTTTTGTAAATATTTTATTCTTTTCATGTGACAACACCCGAGAAATGACACTTTGCTACAATGTAAAGTAGTGAGTGTACAGCTTGTATAACAGTGTAAATTTGCTGTCCGCTCAAAATAACTCAACAAACAGCCATTCATGTCTAAACCGCTGGTAACAAAAGTGAGTACACCCCTAAGTGAAAATGTCTAAATTGGGGCCAATTAGCCATTTTCCCTCCCCGGTGTCATGTGACCCATTAGTGTTACAAGGTCTCAGGTGTGAATGGGGAGCAGGTGTGTTAAATTTGGTGTTATCGCTCTCACTCTCTCATACTGGTCACTGGAAGTTCAACATGGCACCTCATGGCAAAGAACTCTCTGAGGATCTGAAAAAAAGAATTGTTGCTCTACATAAAGATGGCCTAGGCTATAAGAAGATTGCCAAGACCCTGAAACTGAGCTGCAGCATGGTGGCCAAGACCATACAGCGGTTTAGCAGGACAGGTTCCACTCAGAACAGGCCTCGCCATGGTCGACCAAAGAAGTTGAGTTCATGTGCTTAGCGTCATATCCAGAGGTTGTCTTTGGGAAATAGAGGTATGAGTGCTGCCAGCATTGCTGCAGAGGTTGAAGGGGTGGGGGGTCAGCCTGTCAGTGCTCAGACCATACGCTGCACACTGCATCAAATTGGTCTGCATGGCTGTCATCCCAGAAGGAAGCCTCTTCTAAAGATGATGCAAAAAAAAGCTGCAAACAGTTTGCTGAAGACAAGCAGAAAAAGGAGGGATTTACTATGGATTACTGGAACCATTCCCTGTGGTCTGATGAAACCAAGATAAACTTATTTGGTTCAGATGGTGTCAAGCGTGTGTGGTAGCAACCAGGTGAGGAGTACAAAGACAAGTGTGTCTTGCCTACAGTCAGGCATGGTGGTGGGATTGTCATGATCTGGGGCTGCATGAGTGCTGCCGGCACTGGGGAGATACAGTTCATTGAGGGAACCATGAATGCCAACATGTACTGTGACATACTGAAGCAGACGATGATCCCCTCCCTTTGGAGACTGGGTTGCAGGGCAGTATTCCAACATGATAACGACCCCAAACACACCTCCAAGACTACCACTGCTTTGCTAAAGAAGCTAAGGGTAAAAGTGATGGGCTGGCCAAGCATGTCTCCAGACCTAAATCCTATTGAGCATCTGTGGGGCATCCTCAAATGGAAGGTGGAGGAGTGCAAGGTCTCTAACATCCACCAGCTCTGTGATGTCATCATGGAGGAGGGGAAGAGGACTCCGGTGGCAACCTGTGAAGCTCTGGTGAATTCCATGCCCAAGAGGGTTAAGACAGTGCTGGAAAATAATGGCGGCCACACAAAATATTGACACATTGGGCCCAATTTAGACATTTTCACTTAGGGGTGTACTCACTTTTGTTGCCAGCGGTTTAGACATTAATGGCGGTGTGTTGAGTTATTTTGAGGGGACAGCAAATTTACACTGTTATACAAGCTGTACACTCACTACTTTACATTGTAGACAAGTGTCATTTCTTCAGTGTTGTCACATGAAAAGATAGAAGAAAATATTTACAAAAATGTAACAGCTGTACTCACTTTTGTGTGATACCATATGTCAGTATTACATTGTATAACCCTGTATGTTGTGGTCGGTTAGGTTAGGCGCTTATCTAATAGTTTTTTGAAATTATCGATGCTCCCTGCTTAAACCACCACATGTGGAAAAGAATTCCACATCCTAACCGCTCTTAAAATAAAGAACCCTCTAAGCAGTTTAAGGTTAAACCTCTTTTCGTCTAATTTTAGATAATGGCCGCGTGTCTTATTAAATTCACTTTCGCGGAAAAGCTTTATCCCTATTGTGGGTTCACCAGTATGGTATTTATACATTAAAATCATATCCCCTCTCAAGCGTCTCCTCTCTCAGTGCTCGTAACCTTTCCTCATAACTAGGGATGAGCCAATTACCCTCCTGTTCGGTTTTCAGCCGAACAGGCAAAAAATTTGGCAGAACACACGAACACCGTTAAAGTCTATGGGACACAACATGAAAAATCAAAAGTGCTTATTTTTAAGGCTTATATGCATGATATTGTCATAAAAAGTGTTTGGGGATCCGGGTCCTGCCCCAGAGGACATGTATCAATGCAAAATATTTTTTTTAAAACAGACATTTTTTTGGGAGCAGTGATTTTTTTAATTCTTAAACTGAAATAATAAAAATGAAATATTCCTTTAAATATCATTCCTGGGGGGTGTCTATAGTATGCCTGTAAAGTGGCGCAGTTTTCCCGTGTTTAGAACAATACCGCAGCAAAATGACATTACTAAAGGAAAAATTGTCATTTAAAACTGATCGCGGCTGTAATGAATGATCGAGTCTCGGCAATATAGATTAAACTCGTGGAAAAAAAGAGCATGGGATCCCCCTCAGTCCATTACCAGGCCCTTTGGTCTGGTATAAATATATAGGGGAACCCCGAACCAAAATGAAAAAAAAAATTGCGTCCAAATCCCCCAAAATCCATACCAGACCCTTATCCGAGCACGCAACCTGGCAGGCCGCAGGAAAAGAAGGGGGACAAGAGAGCACCCCCCCGTACCAGGCCACATGTCCTCAACATAGGGACAAGGGCCTCATCCCCACAACCCTTGCCCGGTGGTTGTGGGGGCATGCGTATCTTCTGTACATACTGCTCACTCTCATACCCTCCATACTCCTCTCCTGTACATACTGCCCAATTTTATCCCCTCCACACTCCTCTTCTGTACATACTGCCCACTGTCATACCCTCCATACTCCTCTCCTGTACATATATCTTGCTGTCATACCCTCCACACTCCTCTCATGTACATACTGCCCACTGCAATACCCTCCACACTCCTATGCTGCGCATTCTGTCCACTGTCATACCCTCCACATTGCTCTCCTGTACATTCTGTCCACTGTCATATCCTCCACACTCCTATCCTGTGCATATTGCCCACTGTCTTACCCTCCACACTGCTCACTGTCATACCCTCCACACTCCGCTCCTGTACATACTTCCCACTGTCATACCCCTACACTCCTCTCCTGTACATACTGCCCACTGTCAAATCCTCCATACTCCTCTCCTGTACATACTGCCCTCTGTCATACCACCTACACTCCTCCTATACATACTGTCTACTGTCATACCTTCCACACTTCTCTCCTGCACATTCTGTCCACTGTCATACCCTCCACACTCCTCTGCTGAACATACTTCTCTCTTTTATACCCTCCACACTCCTCTCCTCTACATACTGCCCTCTGTCATACTCCCCACACTTCTCTCCTGTACACACTACCCACTGTCGTACCCTCCACACTCCTCTCCTGAACATACTGCCCACCATCAGACCCTCCACACTCCTCTCCTATAAATTTAGGAGTTTGGCTGAGCGACCCTTGGTGTGATACGACACCTCATCCCAGTAGTTTGAAAATCAGTTTGGGGGGGGGGGAGTAGGGATTATGACGGTGCCAAGAGAAACAGGATGCAATGCTTGAGAATAAAAAAAATTCTATTTATTTAACAAGATTCAATAAAATTTAGACATAACAATCACATAGACGAGGTGTGCAAAGAAATTCTAAAATCAATTCTGTAGCCAGAAATATTTCACATCACTTGGCCTGATGACTGTGACGGCCAGTTCTGTGAGTGGGTATTCAGATGTCCGACATGTTTCGCCGGTTTTGGCTTCTTCAAGGACAGTTGTTTGATACCTAAATAGCTACAGGGTTTTCTATAAAGAAAGATATAGCAGTCAATGGATGTTTAGGAGCAGTTGATATGTTAAGATACAAATTAGTATATATATATACATACATATCATATGTTTGCGAGCCGTCAAGGAGAACTATGCCCCGCCACCCAAAATGGTCTCCAGAAGCCTTCCCACACACCACAGGTGCCAAAATGCCCCAAAAACAGGCTATCAATAGGTGGATTACCTGCAGTTCACCAGGAATAGATGCTACGTGCCTCCGAAGCAGAGCCTCAGAAATAGAGATCAAAGTAGGTAGCTGCAGGGGACGATAAGAGAGACCTGACGGAGAATATGCCTAAAGAAATATATACAGGCGAAGTAACGTATATGTAGGTGGGCCTGGGGACCATATATCAGTTAAAATAGGAGATTTCAAATTGGACTAACATAGTCTCTAATTTTACTTACACGTAAAATATTCAAATTGGAAAACAGGACATCGGGGAACAGCCAGTATTGGGAGTAGTTCAATTATAGGATGAAAAATGTCACTGAAATGGTAAAGAAGGGGGGGGGGGGAAGAAGAGGGGGAGCATTTATGTGCCGGGTAATGCTATCCAAAAAATGTAAGTAAGCAATGATAGTTGCGATACAACTGGGGCAGGTGACAAATCAAAATATAAATAGATTTACACTCACCAATGGTGTAATCTAGAGTGAGAGGCTATGGCTGGGAAAGCCAGTCCGCAGCCAATAGAAACGCTTATCAAAACAAGCTGGGGGATAAAAGTATGCACTGTCAGCTCAAAACAAGCCCAATCTGAAGGAGAGTGAAGGGGAGCGGCCAATAAGGCAAAAAAGTACTTACCCGATCGTGCTACGGTTCGTGTGACCGAGTCCTGTGATTCCCTGGTGTGTCTAATGGCCTGGGATGCCGGCCCTCTTATATCCCCCTCACACGAGCGGCGTCTGACGTCACCGCGCGCGTGAGCGGACGAAGGGGCCACTGCGCATGCACCGCCCGCTGTTCATCCGGTCCTACAAGGTCCAGAAGGCACAGCGGTGGTGTCCATGGTGATGTAAAAGTACATCACGGGCACTGCGCAGTATACAAATGCCGCAATAGGCAGCGAGATACCTGGAAGAGGGTTAAACCAATGCGCAGTGGCAGAGGCGGGCAAAGGACGAACCAATGCCCTTGGGTGTCCATACAGCTGGGATGTATCTCATATAAAGGGGCTAATGACACCAGAGACAGCACCAATACCATCCTGGGATACAGGGACCCGTGGACAGTTGGCCGCAACGGGTGACAGTCTGGAAAAGGGGCAGAAAGGCAACCATGAAGGCGGGGCGCAACTGGGACATAATAGGATAGAGGAGTCAATAGGAACAGACCGGGGACGAATGGACAATGGGGAGAAATAGGGGGGGGGGGGGGCGCCTGCACACAAGGCTGGAAAGGATGAAGGGAAGAGAAGGATAAGGAAAAGCACATAGTCCCCGGCATGTACCCACACAGGTAGCCCAGACAGCTCGCAAATTAACACACATGTAAGTGACAAAATTATATAAGCAGCATAAGGAACAGCTAGTGATATGACAACATGGAACGATCTATACATAGGTAAAACACTAAGGGTATCCCAATGGTACTAGATAAATCTATCTGTTTGAGTTAAGTTGGGTAGTATCAAAAGGGAATATATAGATGGGGAGGGGAACAAAGGATGCCATAACTTAATCCGTCAGGACCGATCTCTAAGGTGGGAAGGAGCTACCTGGGGAGGAATATACAATGTACAAAAGCAAATAATGTAAATAAATAAATATAAATATGAAAAATATGAAAAAAGGGGGTCATGATTTTAAGGTGGGCTGTGTTAATCCCATTGGGGAGAGGAAAATGGGGGGGGGGGAGAAAGGGAAGGGGGGGGGAGGAAAGGTGGGGAGAAAAACAGCCAACCTACAAAAATGGCTTAAAACTGATGCCTTCGTTGAGCCCTGGGTGTCTGGTGGCATCCAAGGTATGTATCCACTTAGTTTCCAATTGGAGTAATTTTTGGTCAATGTCTCCACCCCTAACATGTGTAGGGATATGTTCCAATGCTGTAAATCCCACAACATGGGGATTAAAGTCATGGTGTACTGCTATATGTCGGTTGATAGATGTAGAAACTTTACCTTTGTATAAAGGTTTGATGTGATCACGAATCCTGACACAGAACTGACATTTAGTTTTGCCGACATAGTAACTGCCACAAGTACAAGTAGCAAGATAAACTATGCCCGTGGTTTGGCAGGTGACTTTATGTTTGATTTTCTGTCTTTGGCCATTCGGAAGCGGTTTTTCGCGTACATCATAAATGAATTCACATATATCACAGTGACCGCATGGAAATGTGCCAATCACTGATGAAGAAAATTCTAGTTTGGGTGCATGGTGGCTCACTATGACTTTATCCCGTAACGAGGGGGAACGACGGTAGGTAATTTGAGGTTGAGATTGAATATATTTTTTAATAGTATGGTCTGCTGTAAGGAGGGGCCAGTATTGTTGAAGAATATTCCTCACCTCATTATGATGTTGGGAAAATTGAGTAATAAGTCGGACCGGTTGAGAAGTGTCCTTCTTCTTGATAGTATACAGCAATTTTTTCCGATCTAGTTTTTTTACTTTGTTGAAAGCCTGTTTCAACAATTTCTGGCTGTAACCTCTTCTTTTTAATCTTTCGTACAGGTCCTGTGCGGCCACGAGAAAGTCCTTCTCGTCCGTGCAGTTTCGTTTAATCCGTAGATATTGACTATAGGGGATAGTATTTAGCAATGGTTTAGGGTGAGCACTGTTAGCATGCAGGATAGTATTCCCTGACGTTTTCTTACGGTACAGGGATGAGGAGATGTTTCCATTAGAATCAACTCGTATTTCCAGATCAAGAAAGGTAATTCTTGTCTGGCTACACTCCATTGTAAACTTGAGATTATATGAGTTAACCGCCAATATCTCTATAAATCTCGTGAGATGTTCGCGAGTACCAGACCAAAAGAAAATAATATCATCAATATACCTGTGCCACGAAATCACGTGGCACATGGAAATCAGCCAGGTGATGATTAGAAAACAGGTCTTTTTCCCACCCCCCCAGGTACAAGTTGGCGTAGGATGGCGCACATTTCGTGCCCATGGCCACGCCTTGCACCTGGAGGAAGTGGGAAGTACCAAATAGAAAATGGTTCCGTGTTAGGATAAAGCGTAAAAGATCAACCACAAAATCATTGTATGCCTTGAATTTAGGGCCTCTATCCTCCAACAATTTGGAAATAACTTCAGTGCCAAGATTATGCGGTATTGTGTTATAAAGGCTCTCAACATCCAGTGCAACCAGCCATGTATCCTGTGGAACTTGCAAGTCCGCCAAAATACGGAGGAGATGCACCGTATCCTGAACATAAGAAGGAAGAGCATGTACATGTGGATTTAGATACTTGTCCACAAGGGCGCTAGCATTTTCTGTCAAACTTGAGCACCCTGACACAATCGGACATCCAGGGGTTTTTTTTAGCGACTTATGCAACTTAGGCAGAGCGTAGAAAGTAGGTATTCTTGGATTATGGACATTAAGAAACTTCCAGGTGTTAATGTCTATGGTTCCCTTTTGATAGGCAGAGAAAATGAGCTCATAATATTCAGAAGTAAAGTTTTCAACGAGTGTACGTGAGATGGGTCTATACCAATCTTGGTTGTCAAGGATGTTGCGGCACTTGGTCTCATACGCTGCAACATCCATGACAACCACATTGCCGCCTTTGTCGGCGGGTTTTATAACCAAGCCATTGTGATCTTGCAGAGATTTAAGGGCCCGTCTCTCGGCACAAGATAGATTAGAAGAATGTAAGGTAGGAAAATCCATTTCTTTAATAGTTTTACTAATTTGTTCCACAAAGGCCCAAATATTGGGGTTTGCAGAGAGATTAGGAAAACTTGTAGATTTAGGTTTGAAAGATAACGGGGGGGGGGGAAGGACACTCCAGAGGCCACAATGCCGTGGTTGTCAGATTCCCACAGGCATTCATCCTCTGTACCACCTACTTCAAGGAGAGTAAGTAGGTCTTTAATAGCCTGAATTTCGGCTACTGTGGGGGCACTATTATCAGGTACTGGGTCTGCTGTCTGGTTTATACTGGATTTATCAAAGATAACCTTAAACATCAGCTTTCTTGCAAATAGTTGTATGTCCTTGATAAATTGAAATTTGTCAAAATCGGCTGAGGGACAGAACGTGAGACCTAATTGTAGGACTTTTATCTGATGTTTGCTTAGGGAAAAGGAGGAAAGATTCACCACATCTAAATCCAAGGTGCGTTGTGATTTGGAAACGGTAGGTGCTATATTGTTGGGCTCTGTGTTGAGTCCAAGGCTTGGGATAAAAAAATGGGAGCCAACTTAGGGTCAATAGCCTGAGAGGCTGTAGGGAACATGGTAGTCAAAGTAGGTTCACTTACCCGTCTTCCGATGGGAGCAGGAAGAGCAAATATTGCGGGAGTGGTCGTGGGGAGTGCTAACTGTGCAGTGCGTGAGGAAGTGGGAGGTGGCCGTGGTAGTGCTCGTGCGAGTGGGGTAGAGGTGCTCGTAGTTTTAGGGCGAGCCCCAAGGGGCTTGGCCAAACTAGTGGTTCCAAAGGTGCGTCGAATAGAGTCTGTAGAGGAAGTGGGTAATTCACTCTTTCTTTTTTTAGGGATTCCGTCTTGTGAAAGTTCACGATAAGTGGTAGATGAACTGGAGGAAAAAGAAGTGGAGAAAACATTAGGTATTTCAGTGTTATTTTTAGGTACATTGTTAGAATTCGGTTTGGTGAAAGATTTTTTAGGAATATTACCATCCCATCTATAAGCATAACCGTTTGTATGGGCAAGTTTGTCCCGCAGGAATTTATTCTCTTTCGCATTGATTATGTCAATTGTGTAGTCCTCAAGGTGAGCCCGGAGATCCTTCTCCCTTTGGGCAAACCTTGAGGAGGACACATCAGCAGCTCGATCAGTAAGCCATTCATTAATGGAGATGTCTAGCAACTCCAGTTCCTTGTCATACTCCTCACAGAGCATGCGAATCATATTAAAGGAACACATTTGTAAATTATCTTCCCAAGCCTTTTTTAAGGGGTCATTGATTTTTTTAATATTAGGGAATGTTTGAATTCTTAGACCCCAGGGAACAATCTTATTATCAACATATTTTTCGAAATAGACCTTGTGCCAATAGACACGAACCTTCTTCTCTAGTAGCCGTTGAAACCTGATAAAATATTTGTCTAGTTCAGAATCTGGGACATTTGAGGTAGTATGAGTCGTTTGAATTCTAGTCATAAGATCCTCACAACCTTCCCCACAAAAATCGGCCATGACTTCAAAGGAAACAGCAAGGGGAATTTTTGTAGAAACAATTAATGTTAGCCTAAATTGCACTAAAGTATAAATACATAAACTTACAATTTTGAAAAAACAGATAAGCAAAATAACCAATCAAAAATAGAAACAACAAAAAAATGCTTGTCTTGGCACAGACATAAATGTAAAAGGGAAAGCTCGGCCTAGGGTAAGTGTACTGAAACACTAATGCCCCGTACACACGGTCGGATTTTCCGATGGACAATGTCCGATCGGAGCGTGTTGTTGGAAATTCTGACCGTGTGTGGGCGCCATCGGACATTTTCCATCGGATTTTCCGACACACAAAGTTGGACAGCAGGAGATAAAATTTTCCGACAACAAAATCCGTTGCCGGAAATTCCGATCGTGTGTACACAAATCTGATGGACAAAGTGCCACGCATGCTCAGAATAATTAAAGAGATGAAAGCTATTGGCCACTGCCCCGTTTATAGTCCCGACTTACGTGTTTTACGTCACCGTGTTCAGAATGATCGGATTTTCTGACAACTTTGTGTGACCGTGTGTATGCAAGACAAGTTTGAGCCAACATCCGTCGGAAAAAATCCTAGGATTTTGTTGTCGGAATGTCCGAACAAAGTCCGACCGTGTGTACGGGGCATAAGATTTCAAGATAGAAATCAATAAAGCCTTCAAATTTAGGAGTTTGGCTGAGCGACCCTTGGTGTGATACGACACCTCATCCCAGTAGTTTGAAAATCAGTTTGGGGGGGGGGGAGTAGGGATTATGGCGGTGCCAAGAGAAACAGGATGCAATGCTTGAGAATAAAAAATTCTATTTATTTAACAAGATTCAATAAAATTTAGACATAACAATCACATAGACGAGGTGTGCAAAGAAATTCTAAAATCAATTCTGTAGCCAGAAATATTTCACATCACTTGGCCTGATGATTGTGACGGCCAGTTCTGTGAGTGGGTATTCAGATGTCTGACATGTTTCGCCGGTTTTGGCTTCTTCAAGGACAGTTGTTTGATACCTAAATAGCTACAGGGTTTTCTATAAAGAAAGATATAGCCGTCAATGGATGTTTAGGAGCAGTTGATATGTTAAGATACAAATTAGTATATATATATATATATACATACATATCATATGTTTGCGAGCCGTCAAGGAGAACTATGCCCCGCCACCCAAAATGGTCTCCAGAAGCCTTCCCACACACCACAGGTGCCAAAATGCCCCAAAAACAGGCTATCAATAGGTGGATTACCTGCAGTTCACCAGGAATAGATGCTACTCCTCTCCTATACATACTGCCCACTGTTATGCCCATCCCACACCTCTCCTGTATATTCTGCCCAGTGTCATACCCTCCACACTTCTCTGCTGTAACTTCTTCTAACTCTTATACCCTCCATACTCCTCTCCTGTACATACTGTCCTCTGTCATACCCTTTACACTCCTCTCCTGTTCATTCTGTCCACTGTCATACCCTCCACACTCCTCTGCTGAATATACTTCTCTCTTTCATACCCTCCACACTCCTCTCCTCTACATACTGCCCTCTGCCATACTCCCCACACTCCTCTCCTCTACATACTGCCCACTGTCATACCCTCCACACTCCTCTCCTGTGCATATTGCCCACCATCAGACCCTCCACAATCCTCTCCTATACATACCGCCCACTGTCATCCCCATTGCACACCTCTTCTGTACATTCTGTCCACTGTCATACCCTCCACACTCCTCTGCTGAACATACTTCTCTCTTTCATACTCTCCACGCTCCTCTCCTCTCCATACTGCCCACTGTCATACCCTCCACACTCCTCTCCTATACATACTGCCCACTGTCATGCCCATCCCACACCTCTCCTGTATATTCTGCCCAGTGTCATACCCTCCACACTCCTCTTCTGTAACTTCTTCTCACTGTCAAACCCTCTACACTCCTCTCCTCTACATACTGCACACTGCCATACCCCCACACTCCTCGCCTGTACATACTGCCCACTGTCATACCCTCCACACTCCTTTCCTCCACATACTGCCCACTGTCATGCCCTTCACACACCTCTCCTCTACATACTGCCCACTGTCATACAATCCACACTCCTCTGCTGTACATAATTCTCACTGTCATACCCTCCACACTCCTCTCCTGTACATATTGCTCACTGTCATGCCCTCACACTCCTCTCCTGTATTTACTAATCACTCTCATACCCTCCGCGCTCATCTCCTGTACATACTGCCCACTGTCATACCCTCCACACTCCTCTCCTTTACCTACTGCCCACTGTCATACCCTCACACTCCTCTCCTGTACATACTGCTCACTAACATACGCTCCACACTCCTCTCCTGTACATACTGACCACTGCCATACCCTCCATACTCCTCTCCTGTACATACTGCCCAATGCCATACCCCCTATACTCCTCTACTGTACATACTGTCTACTGTCATACCCTCCATACTCCTCTTCTGTACATACTGCTCACTCTCATACCCTCTATAGTCCTCTCCTGCACATACTGCCCACTATCATACCCTTACACTCCTCTCAGGTACACACTGCTCGCTGGCATACCCTCCATACTCCGCTCCTGTATATACTGCCCAATTTTATCCCCTCCACACTCCTCTTCTGTACATACTTCCCACTGTCATACCCTCCAAACTCCTCTCCTGTACATTCTGCCCACTGTCATACCCTCTACACTCCTCTCCTGTACATTCTGCCTACTATCATACCCTTACACTCGTCTCCTGTACATACTGCTTACTGTCATACCCTCCACACTCCTCTCCTGTACATACTTCCCAATGTCATACCCCCCTACACTCCTTTCCTATACATACTGTCTACTGTCATACCCTCCATACTCCTCTCCTGTACATACTGCTCATTGTCATACCCTCCACACTTCTCTCCTGTACATACTGCCCATTGTCACCCACTTCACATTCCTGTGCTACACATACTGCCCACTGGTATACCCTCTGCACTCCTCTCCAATACATACTGCCCACTGCAATACCCTCCACACTCCTCTCCTGTAATATTGCCCACTGTCATACTCTCCACACTCCTCTCCTGTACATACTGCCCACTATCATACCCTTACACTCGTCTCCTGTACATACTGCTCACTGGCATACTCTCTGTGACAGACCTATCCGGGACAGAGGCTTTTGGAGGGGACTGAATGCCAGCCTCTTGCCTAGCGATTATGGGCCCTGGCATTTGGGGGAACGGTGCTCGTTGTGAGCTATATGCCTGGGGACCCTTGTGGTGGCGTTACTTTAGATTCAGGTCCATGCCCCCCAAGACACACAGACTCTGGGGACCCTGGATATGCCATTGTGACGGGAGTCACTAATAGGGGCACAAGGTGAATGAGAACCCCACTATGATCTGTGCTAGTCAGACTCAATGCTGTATATATGTATATATAATGTGTGCTGTTTCATTATGTTGTGTACTATTTGCTGTGATGGTTGAGGTATGACTGTATTCTATTGTCTATTGTGGCTGTCTGCCTCAACTATTATGGGATGTCTAAGTGTCTTGCTGTGAGGAAAGATGGAGGGGGGATTCCTCCAGCAGCCCCCCTGATAAGACTGTTTACTGATGAGAAGGTAAACACACCTGACCTGTGTGTCCATTTTCATTGGACAGTTTACCCCGCCCTGTTTTCCAAGGGTGGGGGGGAAGTGTTTTGAAGTGGGATCTGTATAACATGTGTTTGAATAAAGATTCATTCCTGCTTGAACCTCAAGACAGAGATTTGTCTCGTACTAAGGGGAGAATTATTTGTATGGGTTCTTTGTTCAGCTGATTGAAGTGTTCGGTAGCTGCCTTTGTGTTTGGTATGGAATGTCCTAAATGACTTTAACCCCTTTCATACCTGGGGTATTGCTACACCCTCCATACTCCTTTCCTGTACATACTGCCCTATGTCATACCCCCTATACTTCTCTACTGTATGTATCCTGTACATATTGCCCATACTGCCAACTATCATACCCTTACACTCCTCTCCTGTATATACTGCTCACTGTCATACACTCCATACTCCTCTCCTCTACATATTGCTTACTGTCTTACCCTCCACACTCCTCTCCTGTACATACTGCCCACTGCAATAACCTCCACACTCCTCTCCTTTACATACTGCCCACTGTCTTACCCTCCACACTCCTCTCCTGTACATACTGCTTACTGTCATACCCTCCACTAGGGATGAGCTTCGTGTTCGAGTCGAACCCATGTTCGACTCGAACATCGGCTGTTCGACCGTCTGTCGAATTGCGAACGTTATGGGCCGTTCGCGCCAAATTCGTGTGGCGCGTCACGGCCCATAATTCACTGCGGCATCGCAGTGCATTGCTGGCTGATGATTGGCCAAGCATGCACTATGACCCGCATGCTTGGCCAATCACAGCGCCGTCAGTAGAGAGAGCTGTAATTGGCCAAAGCCAGGGTGGCTTTGGCCAATTATGGCTCAGGGGATTTAGTACACGCCCCACACTATATAAGGCCGCCTGCACGGCGGCCCTGTGTAGTGTGTTCCGGTGTGCTGATAGAGAGAGAGACAGACAGTGTCATTTGATTTGAGAGCTAGATTAGGCTAGATCTGTTCCTGCTCTTTACATTTAGTGCAGTGCGTCCTGCTCACAGTGTTCAGCTAGATCCGTTCCTGCTATTTACATTTAGTGCAGTGCGTCCTGCTCACAGTGTTCAGCTAGATCCATTCCTGCTATTTACATTTAGTGCAGTCAGTGCGTCCTGCTCACAGTGTTCAGCTAGATCTGTTCCTGCTATTTACATTTAGTGCAGTGCGTCCTGCTCACAGTGTTCAGCTAGATCTGTTCCTGCTATTTACATTTAGTGCAGTGCGTCCTGCTCACAGTGTTCAGCTAGATCTGTTCCTGCTATTTACATTTAGTGCAGTCAGTGCGTCCTGCTCACAGTGTTCAGCTAGATCCGTTCCTGCTATTTACATTTAGTGCAGTCAGTGCGTCCTGCTCACAGTGTTCAGCTAGATCCGTTCCTGCTATTTACATTTAGTGCAGTGCGTCCTGCTCACAGTGTTCAGCTAGATCTGTTCCTGCTATTTACATTTAGTGCAGTCAGTGCGTCCTGCTCACAGTGTTCAGCTAGATCCGTTCCTGCTATTTACATTTAGTGCAGTGCGTCCTGCTCACAGTGTTCAGCTAGATCTGTTCCTGCTATTTACATTTAGTGCAGTACGTCCTGCTCACAGTGTTCAGCTAGATCCGTTCCTGCTATTTACATTTAGTGCAGTCAGTGCGTCCTGCTCACAGTGTTCAGCTAGATCCGTTCCTGCTATTTACATTTAGTGCAGTCAGTGCGTCCTGCTCACAGTGTTCAGCTAGATCCGTTCCTGCTATTTACATTTAGTGCAGTGCGTCCTGCTCACAGTGTTCAGCTAGATCCGTTCCTGCTATTTACATTTAGTGCAGTGCGTCCTGCTCACAGTGTTCAGCTAGATCCGTTCCTGCTATTTACATTTAGTGCAGTGCGTCCTGCTCACAGTGTTCAGCTAGATCCGTTCCTGCTATTTACATTTAGTGCAGTGCGTCCTGCTCACAGTGTTCAGCTAGATCTGTTCCTGCTATTTACATTTAGTGCAGTGCGTCCTGCTCACAGTGTTCAGCTAGATCTGTTCCTGCTATTTACATTTAGTGCAGTCAGTGCGTCCTGCTCACAGTGTTCAGCTAGATCCGTTCCTGCTATTTACATTTAGTGCAGTGCGTCCTGCTCACAGTGTTCGGCTAGATCCGTTCCTGCTATTTACATTTAGTGCAGTGCGTCCTGCTCACAGTGTTCAGCTAGATCTGTTCCTGCTATTTACATTTAGTGCAGTCAGTGCGTCCTGCTCACAGTGTTCAGCTAGATCCGTTCCTGCTATTTACATTTAGTGCAGTGCGTCCTGCTCACAGTGTTCAGCTAGATCTGTTCCTGCTATTTACATTTAGTGCAGTGCGTCCTGCTCACAGTGTTCAGCTAGATCCGTTCCTGCTATTTACATTTAGTGCAGTCAGTGCGTCCTGCTCACAGTGTTCAGCTAGATCCGTTCCTGC
Organism: Lithobates septentrionalis; assembly: GCA_037952835.1. NCBI lineage: Eukaryota > Metazoa > Chordata > Amphibia > Anura > Ranidae > Lithobates > Lithobates septentrionalis. The sequence goes on from JBBDGP010000853.1 coordinate 2,013,473, forward strand.
TATTTACATTTAGTGCAGTGCGTCCTGCTCACAGTGTTCAGCTAGATCCGTTCCTGTTATCTTCCTACTGACAGGCAGGCTTGTCTGGTTACAGTATATAAAGCTACCTGAAGAAAATTACAGGTGTTCTATCCCAGCTTAGTGCAGCTACAGGCCATTAGTATGTCTGGAAGGCCAAGAAGGAGAGGCAGACAGTCACAAGCCAATAAGAGAGGGCAAGCAGGCTCTGTGTCTAGTGCTGGTCGTGGAGACGGTGCATCCTCATCAGCCCGTGGCCATGGGACACGCTTGGCCTTTTTTTCGGCAGCTGGCCGTGTTGAGCCGCAACATGCAGAAAACTTGGTCGAGTGGATGACCAAGCCGTCCTCATCCTCCTCATCCTCTCTCACCCATGCCCAGGGTGCTTTGTCTGGCAAAGCAGCGGCCTCTTCCCTCAGCTCAATGTCATCAGTGACTCCTTCCCTAGCTCCACCATGTCCTCATGAGGATTCCCTCGAACTGTTTGACCACAGTGTTGGGTACATGCTCCAGGAGGATGCCCAGCGTTTGGAAGGCTCTGATGATGATACTGAGCTCGATGAAGGCAGTAACATGAGCACGGACAGAGGGGGTGCCCAAGAAGGACAGCAATCTGGCAGTCATGCTCCCCCTGCTGCAGCATACTGCCAGGTTTGCTCCAGTGATGAGGAGGGAGGGGATGATGAGGTCACTGACTCAACGTGGGTGCCTGATAGGAGAGAGGAGGAGGAGGAGGAGGAGGAGGCGGCACATCACCAACGAGGCAGGATGCCCTCCAGGGGCCAGCCTAAGGGCAGCACATTGACTGCATCACACCCCAAAGCTCCACATGTGCAGGGCGCTGCAGTCTCTGCGCGTTATTCAAAAAGTTCTTTGGTGTGGGCCTTTTTTGAGACGAGTGCATCAGATCGCACCGCTGCTATTTGCAACATATGTCTCAAGCGTATCTCGCGTGGCCAAAACATCTCCCACTTGGGTACCACATGCTTGACCAGACATATGTTGACCTGCCATGCAGTTCGTTGGCAAGCATATCTAAAAGACCCACACCAAAGAACAAAGAGGATCTCTCCTTGCTCCTCATCAGCTGAGATTTCCAACCCCACTAGACCTTCAGTCCTCTCTGAGACCTGCAGTGAGAGGAATGAAGGTGTAGAATTAGGTGTGTCACAGCCAAGTACTTGTGGGCAATCTGCTTTTGGTACACCGACGCCAGATTGTACCAGGCAAATTTCCCTGCCCCAGCTGCTGCACCGCCGAAAGAAGTTTGCTCCCAGCCATCCACATGCCCAGCGGTTGAATGCTAGCTTGGCAAAATTGCTAGCACTTCAACTGCTGCCTTTTCAGTTGGTAGACTCTGCCCCCTTCCGTGAGTTTGTGGAATGTACGGTTCCTCAGTGGCAGGTACCCAAACGCCACTTTTTCTCACGGAAGGCGATTCCAGCTCTCTACCGGCATGTGGAAGGCAATGTCCATGCCTCGCTGGACAGGGCGGTCAGCGGTAAGGTGCATATTACCGCTGACTCATGGTCCAGCAGGCATGGACAGGGACGTTACTTAAGTTTCACGGCGCATTGGGTGACTCTGCTGGCAGCTGGGAAGGATGCAGGACAAGGTGCAGTAGTGTTGGAGGTTGTTCCGCCACCACGCCTCCAAAATGCTGATTGTGACACACCTCTCTCCTCCACCCCCTCCTCTTCTTCTTCCTCCATGGCCTCTTCCTCGGAACCAGCGGTGCTCCGTAGGCGTTCAAGGGGCTACGCAAGTACGCAGGCCAAAAGATGCCATGCGGTGCTTGAGCTGGTGTGCTTGGGGGACAGGAGCCACACTGGGGCAGAGGTTCTGTCAGCTCTGCAGGGGCAGGTTCAGAGGTGGTTGACGCCACGCCAACTTAAGGCAGGAATGGTGGTTTGCGACAATGGCACCAACCTCCTCTCTGCCCTCCGACAGGGACAACTGACCCATGTGCCCTGTTTGGCTCACGTCCTTAACTTGGTGGTGCAGCGGTTCTTGGGCAGGTACCCGGGCTTACAGGATGTCCTGAGGCAGGCCAGGAAAGTCTGTGTGCATTTCCGCCGGTCATATAATGCCAGTGCTCGGCTGACGGACCTCCAAAAGGAGTTTAACCTGCCCAAGAACCGCCTAATCTGTGACATGCCCACCAGGTGGAACTCGACATTGGCCATGCTGCAGCGGCTGCACACGCAGCAGAGGGCCATAAATGAGTACCTGTGCGACTATGGCACCAGGACAGGGTCAGGGGACCTTGGTTTTTTTTCCCCACGCCAGTGGGCCATGATCAGGGATGCATGCACTGTCCTGTCACCATTCGAGGAGGCCACGAGGATGGTGAGCACTGACAGTGCATGCATCAGTGACACTGTCCCCCTTGTCCACCTGTTGGAGCACACGCTGCGTGGAATAATGGACAGGGCACTTGAGGCAGAACAGAGGCAGGAAGAGGAGGACTTCCTTAGCTCTCAAGGCCCCCTTTATCCAGACAGTGTTCCTGCGTGCCCGCCGATCACACAGGAAGAGGACGAGGAGGAGGAGGAGGAGGAGGAGGAAGATTGTGTCAGTATGGAGGTGGAGCCTGGCACTCAGCATCAGCAGTCTTTAAGGGATCAGTCCCAAGGAACACATGGACTTGTACGTGGCTGGGAGGAGGTGGCTGCAGACGTTGTTGTCCTTAGTGACCCAGAGGACTCCGGACCGAATGCCTCAGCAAACCTACGCTGCATGGCCTCCCTGATCCTGCAAAGCCTGCGTAAGGATCCTCGTATTCGTGGTATCAAGGAGAAGGACCAATACTGGCTGGCAACCCTCCTTGATCCACGTTACAAGGGTAAGGTTGCGGACCTTATCTTGCCATCGCAGAGGGAGCAGAGGATGAAACATCTTCGGGAGGCCTTGCAGAAAGGTCTGTGCAACGCGTTCCCAGAGACTGGGAGGTTACAAACTCCTGTTTCTGGACAACGTGTTGCTGAGGCTTCGGTCAGTCAAAGAAGGAGCGGTGGAGAAGGTGGCCGTCTGACCGATGCGTTCAGACAATTTTTTGGTCCGCAGCCCCAAGGTATGATCGGTTCCAGCAACCATCGCCAGCGTCTGTTTTACATGGTGCAGGAATACCTAGGGGCAAGATCAGACTTGGACACCTTTCCCACCGAAAATCCTCTGGGTTACTGGGTCTTGAGGATGGATCACTGGCCAGAGCTTGCACAGTATGCAATTGAGCTACTGGCCTGTCCTGCATCCAGCGTTCTTTCGGAACGCACATTCAGTGCTGCTGGAGGCGTGGTAACCGATCACAGGGTGCGTCTGTCCACTGACTCGGTCGATCGGCTGACCTTCATAAAAATGAATCAGTCTTGGATCACCACCAGCTACCAAGCACCTGATGCTGATGTAACTGAATAATTTTTTTCAGATCCCTTCAAAGACTGCCTATGCTGATGCTGAGTGACTATCCCTGAGTAATTATCCTCTTCCTCCTCAATCATCACGCTGATAGCTTGTAAGAACATTTTTGGTTCTGGGCGCCACCACCAGTGCCTAAGGCACAATTTTTCAGCCCCTGTATAACAGGGGCGTGTAATTACAATTTTTGATGTAATACTTTGCAGCAGGGCTCGTTCCTGCATTCCAACTAGAGTGTCTGTGAGGGGTTGCAGTGTTGTGGCACCAGCACCAGTGCCTAAGGCCCAATTTTTCTGCCCCTGTCTAACAGGGGCATGTAATTACAATTTTTGATGCAATACTTTGCAGCAGGGCTCGTTCCTGCGTTCCAACTAGAGTGTCTGTGAGGGGTTGCAGTGTTGTGGCACCAGCACCAGTGCCTAAGGCCCAATTTTTCTGCCCCTGTCTAACAGGGGCGTGTAATTACAATTTTTGATGCAATACTTTGCAGCAGGGCTCGTTCCTGCGTTCCAACTAGAGTGTCTGTGAGGGGTTGCAGTGTTGTGGCACCAGCACCAGTGCCTAAGGCCCAATTTTTCTGCCCCTGTCTAACAGGGGCGTGTAATTACAATTTTTGATGCAATACTTTGCAGCAGGGCTCGTTCCTGCGTTCCAACTAGAGTGTCTGTGAGGGGTTGCAGTGTTGTGGCACCAGCACCAGTGCCTAAGGCCCAATTTTTCTGCCCCTGTCTAACAGGGGCGTGTAATTACAATTTTTGAAGCAATACTTTGCAGCAGGGCTCGTTCCTGCGTTCCAACTAGAGTGTCTGTGAGGGGTTGCAGTGTTGTGGCACCAGCACCAGTGCCTAAGGCCTAATTTTTCAGCTCCTGTTCAACAGGGGCATGTAATTACAATTCTTGATCTAATATTTCACAGCAGGGCCCTGTGAGGGCTTACAGTGTTGTGGCCACAGCAACACCTAAGGCCCAAATTTCTGCTGAGTATATAGGGCAGGACCCTACTTTCAAACATCTAACTTACAAACGACTCCTACTTGCAAACGGAAGGAGACAACAGGAAGTGAGATGAAATCTACCCCTAGGAAGGGAAATTCTCTCATGTAAGAGTTAATATGGGAAAACAATTTCTCCTTTCCACTGATGCTTTCCAATCCTTGTTCCACAAAAAAACCCAAATTTTCAAAAAACATTTTTCATTGGGACAAAAAAGTGAGGTGAAATCTTCTGAAGAGGAGGAAAGACGCAAAACAAATGTCACAGGGGTGATAACCCTTCCCTATGTTTTCCAAAAAGCTTAGAAAAGATTTTTTGGCTGGAGCTAAACACGTTAAAAATGTTCAAAATTACAAACAGATTCTACTTAACAACAAACCTACAGTCCCTGTCTTGTTTGCACCGCCTGTATACTGCTGTTCAGAGTATATAGGGACCTTTCCTTATTTTAATTTGGGTGCGGGGTTCCCCTTAATATCCATACAAGACCCAAAGGGCCTGGTAATGGACTGGGGGGTACCCATGCCGTTTGTCTCACTGATTTTCATCCATATTGCCAGGACCCGACATGACATTAAACCCGCAAGCAGTTTTAAATGAGATTTTTTCCTTTAAAAATGACATTTGGTGCAGGGACTGTTCTAAACATGGGAAACACGCGTCACTTTACAGGCATACTATAGACACCCTCCAGGTACGATATTTAAAGGAATATTTCACTTTTTTTTTTTTACTTTAAGCATCATTAAAATCACTGCTCCCGAAAAAACGGCCGTTTTTAAAAGTTTTTTTTGCATTGATACATGTCCCCTGGGGTAGGACCCGGGTCCCCACACCCTTTTTAGGACAATACCATGCAAATTAGCCTTTAAAATGAGCACTTTTGATTTCGAACGTTCGAGTCCCATAGACGTCAATGGGGTTCTAACGTTCGTGCGAACTTGCGGTCCGTTCGCGGGTTCTGGTGCGAACCGAACCGGGGGGTGTTCGGCTCATCCCTACCCTCCACACTCCTCTCCTGTACATACTTCCCAATGTCATACCCCTACACTCCTCTCCTGTACATACTGCCCACTGTCATACCCTCCATACTCCTCTCCTGTACATACTGCTTACTTTCATACCCTCCACACTCCTCTCCTTTACATACTTCCCAAAGTCATACCCTCCACAGTCCTCTACTGTACATACCACCCACTGTCATACCCTCCAAAGTCCTCTCCTGTACATACTGACCACTGTCATACCCTCCACACTCCTCTCCTGCACATACTGCTTACTGTCATACACTCCACACTCCTCTCCTGTACATACTTCCCACTGTCATACCCTCCACACTTCTCTCCTGTACATAATGCTCGCTGTCTTACCTTCCACACTCCTCTCCTCCACATACTGCCCACTGATATGCCCTTCACACACCTCTCCTGTATATACTGCCCACTGGCATACCCTCCACACTCCTCTCCTGTACATAATGCCCACTGTCATACCCTTCACAATCCTCTACTGTATATACTGCCCACTTTCATAACCTCCACACTCCTCTCCTCTACATACTGCCCACTGTCATCCACTCCTCACTCCTCTCCTGTACATACTGCCCACTGTCATACCCTCACACTCCTCTCCTGTACATACTTCCCACTGCCATACCCTCACACTCCTCTCCCGTACACACTGCCCAATTGTATACCCTCCACTCTCCTCTCATGTACATACTGCCCACTGTTATACCCTCCATACTTCTCTCCTGTACATATTGCTTACTGTCATACCCTCCACACTCCTCTCCTGTACATCCTTCTCACTGCAATACCCTCCACACTCCTCTCCTGTGCATGCTGCCCACTGTCATACCCTCCACAGTCCTCTCCTGTACATACTTCCCACTGTCATACACTCCACACTCCTCTCCTGTAAATACTTCCCACTGTCATACCCTCCACACTCCTCTCCTGTACATAATGCTCCCTGTGTTACCTTCCACACTCCTCTCCTGTACATACTGCCCACTGTCATACCCTCCACACTCCTCTCCTCCACATACTGCCCACTGACATGCCCTTCACACACCTCTCCTGCATATACTGCCCACTGTCATACCCTCCACACTCCTCTCCTGTACATACTGCCCACTGCCGTACCCTTCACAATCCTCTCCTGTATATACTGCCCACTTTCATACCCTCTACACTCCTCTCCTCTACATACTGCCCACTGTCATTCACTCCTCATTCTTCTCCTGTACATACTGACCACTGTAATACCCTCCATAGTCCTCTCCTGTACATAATGTTTACAGAGCGGGCAGTTGGCGGGAGGCCTCCCAGGAGGCAAGAGTGTTTTTAGATTTTTCCATTTTTTTGGCTCCGCCGAGTAGCGTGATTGATTATGAATCTACAACGAGGGACACAATTTTTAGATACAATTTTTTTTATTTTTTATTTTTTTAATAAAGGACTTGTCAAAAAATGAAATTAGTACCATAACAAATTTATCTGAAATTAAACATTTTTTTTCCATTCTGCATGTCTATACCATTCTCCACTAGGGATGAGCTTCAAGTTCGAGTCGAACTCATGCTCGACTCGAACATCGGCTGTTCGCCAGTTCTCCAAGCAGCGAACAATTTGGGGTATAATTTGTCATAAAAAGTGTTTGGGGACCTGGGTCCTGCCCCAGGGGACATGGATCAATGCAAAAAAAAAGTTTTAAAAACGTCATTTTTTTCGGGAGCAGTGATTTTAATAATGCTTAAAGTGAAACAATAAAAGTGTAATATTCCTTTAAATTTCATACCTGGGGGGTGTATATAGTATGCCTGTAAAGGGGCGTATGTTTCCCGTGTTTAGAACAGTCTGACAGAAAAATGGCATTTCAAAGGAAAAAAGTCATTTAAAACTACTTGCGGCTATTAATGAATTGCCGGTCCGACAATACACATAAAAGTTCATTGATAAAAACAGGATGGAAATTCCCCACAGGGGAACCCCGAACCACAATTGAAAAAAAAATGATGTGGGGGTCCCCCTAAATTCCATACCAGGCCCTTCAGGTCTGGTATGGATATTAAGGGGAACCCCGGGCAAAAAAAAAATGGCATAGGGTCCCCCTCAAAATCTATACCAGACCCTTTAGGTCTGGTATGGATTTTAAGGGAAACCCCGCATCAAATTTTTTTTTAAATGGCGTGGGGTCCCCCCAAAAATCCATACCAGAGCCTTATCCGAGCAGGCAACCTGGCAGGCCGCAGGAAAAAAGGGGGGATGAGAGAGCGCCCCCCCTGAACCGTACCAGGCCACATGCCCTCAACATTGGGAGGGTGCTTTGGGGTAGCCCCCCAAAACACCTTGTCGCCATGTTGATGGGGACAAGGGCCTCATCCCCACAACCCTTGCCCGGTGGTTGTGGGGGTCTGCAGGCGGGGGGCTTATCGGAAACTGGAAGCCCCCTTTAACAAGGGGACCCCCAGATTCCGGCCCTCCCCCCTGTGTGAAATGGTAAGGGGGGTCCCCATGCGTCAGAGGGGGGCGGGGTCACTGGGTGGCCCCACCCTCTGTTATTTAAGAACTGTCAGAAGAGGAGAAGCATCACACAGCGGGAGCCTCCCATCATAGTGGATGCGGAGCGGCCCAAGAAGACGAAGGGAAGAAGACGCCACGGAGGAAGATGCCGGACGAGAACACCAGAGGAAGAACCAGAAGAACCAGAAGTACCAGAAGAAGAAGATGGAAGAAGAAACTGAAGGAAGATGGAAGATAGAAGAAAGAAGAAGCATTTAAATAAAGGAATTGTCAAAAACTGTCTCTTGTCATTTTTAACATTTTTGACGCTTTTTTTGTGAAATGGTAGGGGTACCCCTTACCATTTCACACAGGGGGAGGGCCGGGATCTGGGGGTCCCCTTGTTAAAGGGGGCTTCCAGATTCTGATAAGCTACCCCAAAGCACCCTCTCAATGTTGAGGGCATGTGGCCTGGTACGGTTCAGGGGGGGGACTCTCTTGCCCCCCCTCTTTTCCTGCGGCCTGCCAGGTTGCGTGCTCGGATAAGGGTCTGGTATGGATTTTTGGGGGGACCCACGCCATTTTTTTTTATTTTGGCGTGGGGTTCCCCTTAAAATCCATACCAGACCTGAAGGGTCTGGTATAGATTTTGAGGGGGACCCCACACCATTTTTTTAAAAAATTTTGGCCGGGGTTCCCCTTAATATCCATACCAGACCTGAAGGGCCTGGTATGGAATTTAGGGGGACCCCCACATCATTTTTTTTTTAAATTTTGGTTCGGGGTTCCCCTGTGGGGAATTCCCATGCTGTTTTTTTATCAATGAACTTTTATGTGTATTGTCGGACCGGCAATTCATTATAGCCGCGAGTAGTTTTAAAGGACTTTTTTTTCTTTGAAATGTCATTTTGCTGTCAGACTGTTCTAAACACGGGAAACATGCGCCCCTTTACAGGCATACTATAGACACCCCCCAGGTACGAAATTTAAAGGAATATTACACTTTTATTGTTTCACTTTAAGCATTATTAAAATCACTGCTCCTGAAAAATCGGCCGTTTTTAAACCTTTTTTTTGCATTGATTCATGTCCCCTGGGGCAGGACCCAGGCCCCCAAACACTTTTTATGACAATAACTTGCATATAAGCCTTTAAAATTAGCACTTTTGATTATTCATGTTTGTGTCCCATAGACTTTAACGGTGTTCGCGTGTTCGAACAAATTTTTTGCCTATTCGCATGTTCGGGTGCAAACCGAACAGGGGGTGTTCGGCTCATCCCTATTCTCCACACTCTTTTTCCTGTACATACTGCCGACTGTCATGCTCTCCATACTCTACTGCGGAAAACAACCGCCCAAATCTTTCCCTTTTTTGGAACAGGGAATATGATTTCTAGTAAAGGAAAATGTGTAAAGAATGGCTCTATGTATGGACTGTATAATGATTTGAGCGGAAATTGTTTATAATTTGATATTTGTTTTCCTCTCTCTGCAGATTCCAGTATGATGATTAAAGTGACAGAAATGGAATCCACTATTAATAATGATTTAAGAAATGGTAAATGTGACTTCAAAAGTAAATACTCTTCATTGAATGCCATTAGCTCTCAGTTATGCCAATCTCTCACAGTGCCCATTTTTGGGCTTATAAAGATGAAGATGATACCTGTGATTGTCTAGTTGGTAGTAAAGCTTTGAAGAGTAACTGCACTTTTGTTTAGAAAATGTACATTGCAGGGATTTTAACCAACTTTGTAGCAGATTTCAAACTGTTTCAGCTCTGAAAAACTAGTTTTCCTGCGTCATCATTGTAGTAATATGACTGAACCGGAGTGACTCCATCTTTATAAGTTCATATAAGATTAACTTGGGTTAATCCGCTAGTTAATTTAGGTTCTGTATTCATAAGGGATGAGCTTCGAGTTTGAGTCAAACACATGAGTTTGACTCGAACATCGGCTGTTCGCCAGTTCACAGAACAGCGAACAATTTGGGGTGTTCGCGGAAAATTCGAAAGCCGCGGAACACCCTTTAAAAGTCTATGGGAGAAATCAAAAGTGCTAATTTTAAAAGCTCATATGCATGGTATTGTCATAAAAAGTGTTTGGGGATCTGGGTCCTGCCCCGGGGGACATGGATCAATGCAAAAAAAGTTTTATAAACGGCTGTTTTTTCGGGAGCAGTGATTTTAATAATGCTTAAAGTGAAACAATAAAAGTGTAATATCCCTTTAAATTTCGTACCTGGGGGGTGTCTATAGTATGCCTGTAAAGGGGCGCATGTTTCCTGTGTTTAGAACAGTCTGACAGCAAAATGACATTTCAAAGGTAAAAAAGTCATTTAAAACTACTCGCGGCTATTAATGAATTGCCGGTCCGACAATACACATAAAAGTTCATTAATAGGGTCTTGTATGGATTTTGAGGGGGACCCCACACAATTTTTTTTCTAAATTTTTGGCCGGGGTTCCCCTTAATATCCATACCAGACCTGAAGGGCCTGGTATAGAATTTAGGGGGACCCCCACGCCATTTTTTTTTAAAATTTTGGTTCGGGATTCCCCTGTGGGGAATTCCCATGCCGTTTTTATCAATGAACTTTTATGTGTTATATGAGTTTCACTGTGTTATATGATGTCCCAAAAGGGGCAAATTAATTTAGAGTGAAGTCAATTTCCCTTGTTATTCCCTTGCTATATTCAGGTATCGTGGAAGGGGTGAGTACTGTTATATGCATGTTCATATAAGTTTGCTTGGTATGTATATTATAGTATAGGATGTGAATAATATGACTTCTCCCCTTTGCTAGTATTTTGGTTATAGAGCTTTGGAATTATAAGTGCTTGATTCTGTTTGAAAAATGCGTAATTTGTTCGTTTACCGTAGCCTCCCTGACGGTTTTCCTGAGTGTGGCTCGGGGTTAAATTTTAGTCCCATTAGCAGTAACCCCCCGAGCCACACTCGGGATTACATCTCAGGATCCTGGTGCAGGTTACTTACCTTGTCCCCAGGATCCTGCAATGTCCCCCCCCCGCGGTGTCTGCGGGCTCTGTCCTCCGCCCGAAGCCTCTGTGCCAGGCTCCGTTCCCTGCGAGCGTTGCAACGCACGGGGCGGAGCCTGGTGGCAAATTAAAAAAAAATGTAAAAAATCATAACACATACAGTATTGTGTAATCTTGCAGATTAATCTTACAGATTACAGTACTGTATGAAATCATTTCACATCCCTTTTGTCCCCAATGCATTGTCCAATGCCATGCATGCAGTTTTATATTATATATACTGTTCTTTCTGCCTGGAAACTTGAGAATGTCCATGGCAACCAAAAAGTGTCCCTTTACGTCAAAAGTGGCTTTAGACCAGCTAGAAAACAGCGATAGTAAATTAGAATCACTTGCAGAATTGAGCGATAATGAATCCTGGGGAAATTTATTTTATTATTATTATATTATTTTTTTTTTAATTATTTATATTTATTTATTATATTATAATTTATGATTTTGTGTTTCAAACTTCATCATACACGGGATATCTACTAGACTCTTGTTTGGACAGATCTAAGTGTGTTATTGCTAAGAATTACAGGCCTACAATATAAAATGCCAAATTTCTATGCAAAATAGTTGTACCGCTTTGAGACGCAAAAATCGTAAATAATCATACCGCCAGGAAGGTTAACAGTCTGGTAACTCTGTGGAGAAAGAAAAGAGTGGTATTTTTGAAGCTTGTGAAGAAATGTGTTAGTTGAAAGGGGGTTTGTACAAGGTAACTGTGTGATGAGATTGGAAAGTGAGAGTAGTTTAAAAGGTGTTTAACCACTTCAGCCCCGGAAGAATTTACCCCCTTCGTGACCAGTAACTTTTTTGCGATTCGGCACTGCGTCGCTTTAACTGACAATTGCGTGGTCGTGCGACATGGCTCCCAAACAAAATTGACGTCCTTTTTTTCCCACAAATAGAGCTTTCTTTTGGTGGTATTTGATCACCTCTGCGGTCTTTATTTTTTGCGCTATAAACAAAAAAATAGCAACAGTTTTGAAAAAAAAACATTATTTTTTACATTTTGCTATAATAAATATCCCCAAAAAATAATTTTAAAAAGTTTTTTTCCCCCTCAGTTTAGGCGATACGTATTCTTCTACATATTTTTGGTAAAAAAATCGCAATAAGCATTTATTAATTGGTTTGCGCAAACGTTATAGCGTTTACAAAATAGGGGATAGTTTTATGGCATTTTTATTAATAATTTTTTTTTACTAGTAATGGCAGCGATCAGCGATTTTTATTGTGACTGCGACATTATGGCGGACACATCAGACATTTTTACACATTTTTGGGACCATTGTCATTTATACAGCAATCAGTGCTATACAAATGCACTGATTCCTGTGTAAATGTCACTGGCAGTGAAGGGGTTAACCACTAGGGGGCGGGGAGGGGTTAAGTCAGTACTAGGGAGTGTTTTCCAACTGTGGGGGGGGGATGGGCTGTGTGTGACACGTCACTGATCTCTGCTCCCTATGACAGGGAGCAGAGATCAGTGACACTGTCACTAGGCAGAACGGGGAGATGCTGTTTACATTAGCATCTATCCGTTCGTCCTCTCCATGAGGCGATCGCTGGTATCCCCGCGGCCATCGAGTCCGCGGGACCCACGACCCGACTCACAGAGCTCCCGGCCGGCGCGCGCACGCAATGGCACGACAGGAAATTCAATGGGACTTACCCAATGGTGTCCCTAGGGGGGGCCAGAGGGGGCCCTGACCCCCCCAATATTATGCTGTCCCCCCCAATTAAAAAAAAATATATTTTTTTTTTTACAAAAAGGCAATGTCTAAGAGGGAGAGCGCCCCCAGTCAGCTCCTGCGGGTGATTCCTCCCCCTCCCTCTGCTCGCTGACACTGCTTAATGCGAGCACTCACACAACCACGGCCGCCCGATCTGCTCCTTCCCCTGCATCTTCATTGGCAGGGAGAAGAGCGAGTTGCTGAAAAAACACACTGATTTCTCCCGTACTTAGGACAGGAGAACCAGCCTGTAAATTCCAAGAGATGCCAGACCAACGCTGTCAATAGCAGGGGCAGGACAGCAAGAGGAGGCTGGGGAACCCCACAGTGGCAGAACACCAGGGCCCGGTGGCAAGTCAACCTTTGCAACCCTGATAAATCTCCCACTGCTTTGGACCCTTATATTTTCTTGGTATGCTGGTGACATATATCTCTTGTTTTATGCCACCCTGGGGGGCTCCAATACAGTATGAAGGGAGCTCACTGCAGAACATGTGAAAGGGCCCGTTGTGGGATCGTAGTAAAGGTCCCCAGGATATATATATATATATATATATATATATATATATATATATATATATATATATATATATATATATATATATATATATATATAAAATTTCATTTTATAGTTGCCCCCTTACTTTTGTCCCTGTCCCCCCATGTGCCCCCCCTAAATATGAAAGCTGGAGACGCCACTGGACTTACCTGTACGCCCATTTGCCCAGCTGTGCCATTCTGCCGACGTAGATCGGGAAGTGGTTAATAAAAGCATCCTACATTGAAGAGGGTAAAGCAAGTGAAGTCGAGAAGGTAAAAGAGAGATTTGAGTTATTTATTAAAAGAAGGTTTGCATTTTACAAGGTTTTTTTAGTGCATTTTTCTTTTTAGACAAGCCGATTTCACGGAGAAAGAAAGAAAAAAAGCGAAGGAAAGTACTTTTAAGAAAACAGGAAGTTAGCAGTCAGAGTTGTTTGAGATTTAAAGGGGACATTTGCATACCAAGCTTCAAAGGATTTTTTTTCATGATGGCTGTAGCAATGTGGAGATATTCCTTTTTATGTATTTATTGACTGCGAAGTATCTTTGAGGAAACGATTTTAAAGGACAGCAGAGATAGGAGGTTTTGGGCAGTTAAGGAAATTAACATAGAAAGAGTTTTGCTTAAAATAAGCATTTTAACCAGTTCCCGACCGGCGCACGCCGATGTACGTCAGCAGAATGGCACGGCTGGGCAAATGGGCGTACCTGTAAGTCCCATTGCATTCCCCGCCATGCCATTGCATGCGCGCGCGCCGGCCGAGGGCTCCGTGAGTCGGGTCGCGGGTCCCGCAGACTCGATCACCGTGGAAATACCCGCGAGCGCCTCACAGAGAGGACAAACGGGGAGATGCTGATGTAAACAAGCATCTCCCCGTTCTGCCTAGTGACAGTGTCACTGATCTCTGCTCCCTGTCATCGGGAGCAGAGATCAGTGACGTGTCACAGCTAGCCCATCCCGCCTACAGTTAGAAAATACTCCCAAGTACTGACTTAACCCCTACACTGCCCCCTAGTGGTTAATTCCTTCACTGCCAGTGTCATTTACACAGGAATCAGTGCATTTTTATAGCACTGATTGCTGTAAAAATGACAATGGTCCCAAATATGTGTCAAAAATGTACGATGTGTCCACCATAATGCCGCAGTCACAATAAAAATCGCTGATCGCTGCCATTACTAGTATAAAAAAAATTAATAAAAATGCCATTAAACTATCCCCTATTTTGTAAACGCTATAACTTTTGCGCAAACCAATCAATAAACGCCTATTGCGATTTTTTTTACCAAAAATATCTAGAAGAATACGTATCGGCCTAAACTGAGGAAAAAAAATGTTTTTGTATATATTTTTTGGGGATATTTATTATAGCAAAAAGTAAAAAAGAATGCGTTTTTTTTTCAAAATCGTCGCTATTTTTTTTGTTTATAGCACAAAAAATAAAAACCGCAGAGGTGATCAAATACCACCAAAAGAAAGCTCTATTTGTGGGGAAAAAAGGACATAAACTTTGTTTGGGAGCCACGTTGCATGACCGCGCAATTTTCAGTTAAAACGACACAGTTTCGAATCGCAAAAAGTGCTCTGGTCAGGAAGGGGGTCAATTCTTCCGGGGCTGAAGTGGTTAAAGTGTCACAGCTAGTTTAATTTGGATCATCAGATAAAAGGTGCTGTTAAAAATTTTGTGTAGACTTGCCCTGTTTGTCTGTTTGTTTGTTGATTGTTGTTTGCTGAAGTTATAATGGGTCGGTACAGGTGGGTTGGTAAGATGTGCAGATCACTGTTCAGCAACAGACATGGGTACAGAGGGTGGTGGGGGCTGATTCCCAGGTGGCGTCAGGACATGGTGCCTCTACTGCACCAATCATATCTGATGTAGGGAAGGAGGACTGTGAGACCGAGACTTTGGGGGAGGCACCCACACCTGCTTGTACAGGAAAAGGTTCAACCAAGGGTAAAAAGAGAGAGAGCTGGTGGGGAGGCTAGAACCCTTGTTGAAAGCACCCCACCTCATGCAATGAGCGGCCTCTGATGCTGGGATCTCGTGAGACTTTGCGGGATTACGGTACCAGAGATTCACAGAAACACCGAGATGTCAGTTTATTGGGCAGTGATAAAATTGTCGCTGCTCAGTGCACTTAAAGAGGAGTTCCCATTTATAAAAAAAAAAAAATTAAAGTCAGCAGCTACAAATACTGCAGCTGCTGACTTTTAATAACCAGACACTTACCTGTCCCAGGGTCCAGCGATGCGGGGGATAGAAGCCCCCAGGGGCGTAACTACCACCATAGCGACCGATGCGGGCGCTATGGGGCCCGCAGCCTAGTGGGGCCCAGTGAGGATAAGAGTACCGCCGGCACAGTCTCCCAGCCAGGGGAAGAGAGAGGAAAGGAAGAGGCGAGCTGTCCGTATCAGCAGAGAGCTGAATTGCCCGATGTAAGAGCTTTCATTAGAACTTCCAGTGTTCCCGGGGCTCACGTCACATAGCTCCACCTTTTGGGCCCAGGCCTTTGATAGACAGAACGCCGATCCAATGCGGGACATGTGACGTCATCAAAGGCGTCGGGCCAAGAGGTGGGGCTATGTGACGATGAGCCCAGGGAAGACAGGAAATTCAAATGAAAGCTATTACAGTGGGCAATCCCGCTCTCTGCTGATCCGGGTGGCTTGCCTCTTCCTCTGCATAGGTGGGGCTGTATGGGGCACAGGCAGACCAGGCTGTATTGGGCACAGGTCATGCTTTATGGGGCACAGGTCATGCTGTATTGGGCACAGGTCACGCTGCATTGGGCACAGGTCACGCTGTATGTGGCACAGGTCACGCTGTATGTGGCACAGGTCACGCTGCATTGACACTAGAGCAGCTGTGGGGGGGGCCCATACAACATTTTTCTATGGGGCCCTGCTATTTCTAGTTACGCCCCTGGAAGCCCCGCTCACCTCCCCCTCCGTTTGGCGGCGCCGGCATTGCAAATGTGGGCGCCCATCTGTGGCTTCACAGCTGGGCACCCACTGTGCATGCGCGAGCGGCGCCGTGCGCTGTGATTGGCCGCTCAGTCATCTGGGACCTGTAATGACAAGAGGGAGGGGGCAGAGCTGAGCCCTTCCTGCGCCGAGGGGAAGTGATGTCACCAGCCCAGGCACTGAAGGAGGCAGACTACGAGGGACCCCCTAGCAACAGCCATTTAGAGGTGAGTAAAAAAAAAATATTTTCCAAATTTTTTTTTTTTTTTTTAGGGACATTCATGCTTTTTTTTTTTTTTTTTGATGGAACACCACTTTAAAGGGGGACATGGTTACTGTTTTGGGGCATCTGAATGAGGTGGAGGGAAGTTATAAATCTTCCTCCTTCCCTCTCGGATCCCCCCAGATTCCCTCTTCACTCCTCGATTCTCCACTTCTGAGCTGGTGAGTTTGGGGGTGTGAATTCTGACGCGGATCGCCAGCGAAGCGCTGAGATCGCAGCTTCATGGACTGGCCGTTTCTGTGTCGATCAGTGAGGATTCTCAGTGTGCGGAGATCATCGGAGGGAAAACATGTTTAAACACTTCTCCTGCGATTATCTGTTTCATGGACTGTTTGTGGACTGTGATCGGTGGCGATCCTTGGGGTCGCCGCTGTTCACAGTTTCATAAGACGGACACCTAGGTAGGGGAAAGTTGTTGTTAATAGAGAGAAGTGCTTAATTTTATGTGCATGCGAATTTTTCACTTGTCTTGGAATTCCAATTTAGAGTATAAGTTGTTTTTTCTTCTGAATGCAGATGAATTGTTGGGTAGTTGATATATGTCCTATGATACTACCAAGACGGAGAGCATTGCTAAAGTGGGCAGGTGAGAGGGACAGAGTAGGGTACTCATCTGTGTGTGGTGCTTTAAGAGGATTGAATCGCGGATTTGGACAAGGACAAGTTACTATTTGAGTGATTCCTCCTGTCCAAAGTACTGTTTAGCACAGTGGTTCTCAACATTTCTAGTGTCGTTACCCCGTAATAAAATTTCCTAAGTTGTGGGGACCCCAATAGTAAAATTTATTTTTGTAGCATTGGTTGTCAGCACCCAAGGCAAGACAATTTGTGCCCCTAACCCACGGACATTTAACGCTCCCCGAGTCCCTTCCACTCGTACTGTATTAAAACCCCTTATGGGGCGTACACACGGTCGGACTTTTCGTCTACAAAAGTCCAACGGACGCCGACGGACTAAAGCTGGCTGGTAATCCGATCGTGTGTGGGCTTCTCCGGACTTTCAGCAGACTTTTTCAGCCTCAAATCCGACGGACTTTAGATTTGAAACATGCTTCAAATCTTTACGTCGTAACTACGACGGACCCCGAAATCCGCTCGTCTGTGTGCTAGTCCGACGGACAAAAACCCACGCTAGGGCAGCTATTGGCTACTGGCTATCAACTTCCTTATTTTAGTCCGGTGTACGTCATCACGTACGAATCCGTCGGACTTTTGTGTGGTCGTGTGTAGGCAAGTCCGTTCGTTAGAAAGTCTGCCGCAAGTCCGCCGCAAGTCCACCGAAAGTCCGCCGGAAGTCTGTCGGACAGGCTGTCGGACTTTTGTAGACGAAAAGTCCGACCGTGTGTACGCCCCATTATGGTACATTTGAGGATGTACCACTCTCTTTGTTCTCCTTTCTTTCCCTTTTTTTCTCTCTCAATGCTAATTTCTTGTTTTTTTACCCCCATCCATCTCTCTAGCCATCTTTCTTGTTCTCTCTCTTATTCTCCCTCTCCCTTTTTCTTTGTTTCTCCTCCTCTTTTCCTCTCCCTTCCATGTATTATCTATTTTTATTCCTTCTCTTATCCTTGGTGGGGGGTGGGGGGATGGGATGAGTGGCAGTGCTGGGGGGGATTTCTGATCAGCCAACTTGGGTGCTCTTGATGAAGGTCATCTGCTGATCTGAGAACTGTAGTGGGGACTTTTAATGGCAACTCTAATCACAGGTAGTTTTACTCACTGTGTCTCTGGATTCACTGTGTCTCAGAATTTGTGGTGTCTCGTAGCAGTGACACCTATGCCGAAATTAGGAGATAGTGTCTCCTCCAGCCCCTCCCACTTCACATTCCTCACCAGTCAGCTGACCTCTAGTCTCTGCCCCCCAGCCATGCTGTGAACTGAATGGGCAGCTGCGAAGAGGCTGAATGGACGGCAACAGGCTCCAGGAACAGCCCAGCTGGGCAGCCGCAAAAAGGCTGGGAGAGCAGCATGGGCTTCAGGAACAACCCAAGATTCGGTGCACCCTGGCAAATTGTCATTCGACCCCCGAGGGGGTCCCGACCCCCAGGTTGAGAACCACTGGTTTAGCACAGTACACTGAGGTACATATCTGCTTGCAGAGATCTGCTATTTTGCTTCAGGTGGAAGGGGGGATCAAACTGCCGACCAGGCCTTCGTCACCTCTTTTGTGGAGAGCATACTGCTATATTTGCATTCCATAGTCAGCGAGTCCAAGAGATTTGCTGAGGTGGAGAATGAATGTTAAAGAAGAATTTGATTCAGAAAAGTTAGCTATAAAAATACATGTTTATTGTTAAAATGTTGCAACTATCGTTAGTCTGTTCATAAAATGTGTTGGGCACATATTAAGCCCACTGCATGGTAAATTGGGAACATTAAAAGGGGAACGTGACACGTCACTGATAAAATTATATGTATGCGCTGGTACCAAATGTTTTTTTTTTTTTTTGAGGAATCTGATCAGATACAATTTCTTTGGGAGTAACATTTCAACGTATACATGGGGTGTTTTGATTGTTTCAGTTGGGCTCTGTTTCCACTGTTGCAGCCCCAAAGTCGCGCAATTTTCGATGCGGCTTTGCAGTGCGATTTCCTGCAACCAGTGAAAGCCGCGTGGGAACAAGTCGCTGCGTGGAGTCGCTGCGACTTGGGTCACACCGGTTGGAACGGGGAGCCTTGAAGTCTGGTTTTAGGGACTGGTTTAGTTGTGTAAGTTGTTTATTCTTGCGTTATCTAAATGAAAAGGTGGTTTTTCGGTATCGGCATGTGTGCTATAGATCGGATTCATATAATTGCCCTGGGTTCCGAGGCGTTCAGTAAATGACATTATACTGTTATCAAAGAACAGAACCTAGAGTGGTGTTTTATGTAGGGAAAAAAAAATATGTTATAAAACAATAGATTGTGCGTTTAAGGGGAAGTTGGGCTGACGAGTGCATTTGTTGATGTCGAAAGAAAGAAAGAAAAAAAATATGGGAATTTTGCATTGTATAGGGACATTGCCTGTTATAAAGCAAGGGAATGATCATTTGTGCAAACGGGTTAAATTGTGTTTAAGATGTTTTAACATTGATTGGGGATTTTAAAATGTTTGATTTTAACCAAATACAGGTTTAAGAATATTATAATTAAGAGTCCATGCTGCGAAAATAAATAAAGGGAAGTTATATATTCTGGGCGCTACTCCAGAGGAATTGTGGTTAGTAAAGAAAAAGAGAAGTAACCGTGTTGTGTAATCCTATGCACTAGGGAAAATATATATACTTCGGGTGAGATAAGGACTTAAAAATCTGGAAAAAGGTGTTCAAAGGTGTTTGGGGGAAAAATATGGAAAACAGGTCTAAATGAAGAATGAATGGAATGGCCAAATGAATGTGGAATGAGAAAGTGGTTGTATTGTGTTTAACCACTTCAGCCCCGGAAGAATTTACCCCCTTCCTGACCAGAGCGTTCTTTTGCAATTCGGCACTGCGTCGCTTTAACTGACAATTGCGCGCTCGTGCGGCGTGGCTCCCAAACAAAATTGACGTCCTTTTTTCCCCACAAATAGAGCTTTCTTTTGGTGGTATTTGATCACCTCTGCGTTTTTTATTTTTTGCGCTATAAACAAAAAAAGAGCAACAATTTTGAAAAAAACTTTTTGCTGTAATAAATACCCCCAAAAAATAATTAAGAAAACATTTTTTTCCTCAGTTTAGGCCGATACGTATTCTTCTACATATTTTTGGTAAAAAAATCGCAATAAGCATTTACTGATTGGTTTGCGCAAAAGTTATAGCGTTTACAAAATGGGGGATAGTTTTATGGCATTTTTATTAATAATTTTTTTTTTTACTAGTAATGGTGGCTATCAGCGATTTTTATTGCGACATTATGGCGGACACATTGGACATTTTTGACACATATTTGGGACCATTGTCATTTATGGCAGTGAAGGGGTTAACCACTAGGGGGCGGGGAGGGGTTAAGTCAGTACTAGGGAGTGTTTTCTAACTGTAGGGGGATGGGCTAGCTGTGACACGTCACTGATCTCTGCTCCCGATGACAGGGAGCAGAGATCAGTAACTCTGTCACTAGGCAGAACGGGGGGATGCTGTTTACATCAGCATCTCCCCGTTCGTCCTCTCCGTGAGGCGATCGCGGGTATCCCCGTGGCGATTGAGTCCGCGGGACCCGCGACCTGACTCATGGAGCTCCCGGCCGGCGCGCGCATGCAATGGCACGGCGGGAAATTTAATGGGACTTACCTGTACGCCCATTTGCCCATTCGTGCCATTCTGCCGACGTACATCGGCGTGCGCCGGGTGGGAAGTGGTTAATAAATGCACAGGGTATTATTATCTTAAAGTGTTTGTTTAAAATGTACACAAAGAGTTGTCTCATATTGTGTTTTCTTGTTTTGGTAGTAGAGTTTATTGTTCCTGATAGTGTATATTTCCCAAAAAGTTTGTGGTTAAATTTAAAAAATTGATAAAGGGATTTAAGAAGAGTGAAATTTGGGAAAAAATGTTTGAAGAGTTACTGAAATTAGGTAACCGGGATCAAAAGCCTCCCTCTTTTCTGCGGCACCGGCATTGTCAATGTGGGCACCCTGCTGTGGCTTCACAGCCGTGCACGCACTGCACATGCATGAGCGGCGCTGCACACTCTGACTGGACGGGCAATCATCTGGGACCTGTGACGTGTCCCAGATGATTGCCAAGAGGGAGGGGGGAGTGGTGAACTTGCTTCCGGCGCCGCGGTGCCCCAGGAGGAAGTGGGAGCTGGAACCCTCTAAAAAGAGGGTCTCAGCCCCCCCCCAAAAAAAATGACATGCCAAATGTGGCATGTCAGGGAGTCACCTTCTCGTAAAGTGGAAGTTCCATTTTTGGGTGGAACTCCGCTTTAACATGGGGGAATATCTTGCCAGGAAGGAACAAGGGCCTCTTCTGCACAACCCTGGCCCGGTCATTGTGGTGGTCTGTGGGTGGAGGGCTTATCATAATCTGGAAACCCTCTTAAAAAAACAAGGATGCAGATACCCCAAATACCACCCTATGTGAATGAGTAAAGGGTACATAGTACCCCTACTCACTTACAAAAAAAAAGAATGTAATTTAGAAATAAACACACCGAAAAGTTTGACAAGTCCTTTATTAAAAAAGTCCCATGATGCACATCCATTGTCAATCCCTTGTCCAGTGATGCAGGCCCATGTGTTTTACAAAGAACAACTCCCACTGACCCACTGAAAGAAAAAAAACCCAAGGAATGCAAAAAAACATCCACATCCGTCATTTACCTCCCATCGGATGACATCTCCCACTCCCTGCTGCTAAAGTAAACAAAAGATCAGGGTCACCTGGTGATGTCATTGGCCAAATATGCACATGTCCATATTTGGTCAATGATGGTGACCCCACCCCCTTTGTTTACTAAAGCGACAGGAACCCAGAGACATCATTCAGATTATCTCTACCAAGAAAGGATGGGGATCATCTGAATGACATCTCTGGGTAGTCCCTGCTAAAGTAAAAAAAAGGGGTAGTATACTCAGTGAGGCCTTTGATTAAAATAGGCAAGTCCATATTTGTCCAATGACATTCCAAGGTGACCCCACCCCTTTTGTTTTCTTTAGACCTCTTTTACACTGAGACGTTTTTCAGGCGCTTTTAGGCTAAAAATAGCGCCTGTAAAGTGCCTGAAAAATGGCTCCCCTGCAGTCTCAGTGTGAAAGCCCAAGTGCTTTCACACTGAGGCGATGCACTGGCAGGAGGTTAAAAAAAACTCCTGCAAGCAGTATCTTTGGAGCAGTGAAGGAGCCGTGCATACACCACTCCTAAACCGCTCCTGCCCATTGAAATGAATGGGCACCGCTACCGAACCGCCGGCAAAGCGCCACTACAGCGGAGCTTTGCGGGTCGTTTTATCCCTTTTTTGCCCGCTAGCTGGGCTTAAAAGCGCCCCACTAGCTGCTGAAAACCCCTGGAAAAACGACGGTAAAGATCCGCTTTACCTCCAACGCCCCAGTGTGAAAGTGGCCTTAGTGGAAGTGACCCAAACATGTCATTTGGCATGTGGAAAGCAACAAAATCGGACGTGTCTCGGCATTCATCCGTTTTTGTCTTTCGGCAGGTCAGTGGGTCATTTATTGCAATTGAAATGGACCTGCATCACTGTACAATGTGATTGATGATGAATGTGCATTGTGGGAATTTTCTTTTAATAAAGGACTTGTCTGGGTGTGTTTATTTTTATTTTTTTAAACATTTTGTTTTATTGAAAAATAAAAATATTTGCATACAAAGCAACAGAGATCAATTGCTTGTCAGATATGTTACAATAGTAGGTAGATATTTAACCACTTGCTTACCGGGCACTTAAACCCCCCTCCTATCCAGACCAATTTTTAGCTTTCAGCGCTAACGCATTTTGAATGACAATTGCGCGGTCATACAACGCTGTACCCAAATGAATTTTTTATCATTTTTTTCCCACAAATAGAGCTTTCTTTTGGTGGTATTTGATCACCTCTGCGGTTTTTACTTTTTGTTAAAAAAATGTAAAAACCAGAATTTTTTTTAAAAAAAAAATTTTTTTTTTTATATTTTGTTATAAAAAATTTTTAACGGGTAATTTTTCTCCTTCATTGATGTACGTTGATGAGGTGGCACTGTGGGCACTGCTAGGTGGCACTGTTGGCACTGCTAGGTGGCACTGTTAGGTGGCACTTTTGGGTGGCACTTATGAGGAATTTTTTGTGCTTCCTCTTTGGGACCGATGTCCCTGGCATCTGAGCCGGTGATCGGCTTTTTTCTCTACTCGCGCTGTCAGCGCGAGTAAAAAAAAAACGATTACCGATCTTCCTGTTTACATCATGTGATCAGCTGTCATTGGCTGACAGCTGATCACATGGTAAGGGGCCGGGACTGGCCCCTTACTCAGATCGGTGATCAGCCGAGTCTCAGTGACTCGGTGATCACACCGCGCCCGGCGCGCGCCCTGCAGGGCGCGCGCAGGGAGCGTGCACAGGGGAGGCCGTCATATGACGGCCTCCCGGGAATGTAGGTCCGTGCTGTGGCCGTCATTCGGCCATAGCGCGGATGTCTAGTGGTTAAAGCACAAGATGGAATTACATTGATTTTTGTGTAATTATCATCAGTATACCATTACTTATGAAATATAGTCTAAGGAACCAAATTGAAAGTTAACTGAGTTTCATCAATCTGTATGTTAGTTATGGGGTAAACATATGAACCCATGCTATATCCTAAGAAGGTGTAATTACCCCTTCTTTGTAACTAAACAACATACATTGCAGTAATCTACAGAGTACAATTGGTTTATCATCTTATGTAAACATCACCTTCTTCTTAATATTAACTATTATAAAAATAAAGAGGGGAGGAGAAGGAGAAAAAAAAAAAAAAAAGAAGGAAAAGGAAGGAAAAAAAAAAGAGAGTGTGGATGGGAGGTGAAAGAGGAGTCAGACCAGGTTTTGTGCCAAGACTGCAGTGAAATCTTGCGAGTACTTAAAGGTGAACCAAGGTTGCCAAGTTCTATGAAATCGTTCAATGTGGCCCCTGTCCTGTGCTAGCATGTCCTCCATCTCGCAAACATCCCCTACTTTATTCAGCCATTCTGCTGTAGAAGGAACTCTCACTGAATTCCAATATAGCGGGATCAAAGATTTAGCCGCGTTTAGAAGGTGCTTAGTCAGAGAGTGCTTGTACCGCTTGAATGAAAAGTTCGTTATGTGTAAAAGGCAGCAAGCTGCCGAGAGATTTATTCTTGTTTCAGTAATTTTTTTAATCAGATTTCTTATTGTAGACCAGAAATTTGCGATAGGAGGACAGTGCCACCATATATGTGCCAATGTGCCCAACTCACCCTGACACCTCCAGCATAATTCTGACTTCTGAGAGTTCCATTTATGCAATTTGTCTGGTGTGTTGTACCAATGCATTAGTAGTTTATAGCTCGTCTCTTGTGATTTAGTGTTTATAGAACCTTTATGAGCAAAAATACATGCATACCTCCATTGTTCACCCGAGATGTCCTCTCCCAGCTCCTCTGACCACCTCCTCCTGTGACCGTCATCATCAATGCTCTTGGGGTGTTGCAGCCATGCATATGCAAATGAAATGGCTCTGTTTAAAGGAGTCCTACTATGGCAAACCGACTCCAGATCCGTGAGAGGTCTAAGAAAATCCCCTTTATGACTATGGCTGGTTAGGTAGCTTCTTAATTGAAAATAAGACCATTGCCTTAGATGTGGTAGGTTATTTTCAGCCTTCAATACCATCCAATCTTTAAATCTGTCATCCGTAAAACAGTCACCCGTAAGTAACGGAGATGCGTCCTGAGTTATGGGTTTGAACAGTTTGTTCCCGAGTCCAGGGGCAAAATCTGGGTTATCTGTTAGTGGGGTCAGTGGGCTTACGTCAGAAGTAATACAATGACGATTGGCAAGTAAGTGTATAATCTCTAGTGTGACGCCAGTTATAGGGTGTTTGCGGACATTCAACGGGTATCTAGCCCAGGGGATCCACGGGTAGTATTGTAATTTTAGGGCGTTCAACTCTCCCTCCAGGGGGACCCAGTCCTTCATGTGGCCATGGCAATGCCAATCTATTACTCTGGCTAAATGTGAAGCGTAGTAGTAATGCTTAAAGTTAGGTAGGTTAATCCCCCCTAAATCTTTGGGTCTTGTCAGCCAGGGTAACCTAATCCTAGGTTTTTTTTGGTTCCAAAGGAATCTCAAAATTATAGAGTTCAGTGCACGAAAAAAGGCATGAGGGATTCTAACTGGTAGGGTGCGCATTAGATATAGAAACCTGGGTAGAATAATCATTTTTATAATAGCGGCACGTCCGAACCAAGATAGAAAATCCAAGTGCCAGTCTTTAAGATTCTTTTCACAGCTCTTCAGGAGTGGAGGAAAATTCTTTTCAAACGTGTTCTGGAGTCGAGGGGTAAGCCAGACTCCTAGATATTTAAGTGCATTGGGGACCCATCTAAACTGTGAATTGGAAGTGGTTAGGCGGAGCAGATTATCTGGTAGAGTAATATTAAGGGCTTCAGATTTTGAATAATTTATTTTTAAATTTGAAATGTAACTGTATGTATTAAATTCTTTAAGTAAGTTAGGTATGGAGACAGTAGGGTTTGTGAGAAAAAATAAAAGGTCGTCTGCATAGGCTGCCACCTTGAACTCCCCGTCCCCAATCCGAAATCCAGCTATTGCGGTATTTTGCTTAATCGTTCTTATGAAGGGTTCTAAGGTTAGTATGAACAGCAGGGGTGACAACGGGCACCCCTGCCTAGTCCCATTCGCTATATGTACAGGTTTAGAAAGGGTACCATTAATTTTTAATTGTGCCTTGGGGTTTTGGTATAAAGCTGATATCCAGGAGAGCATGTGCGTACCCAGTCCCACATGTTGGCACACTGCCCTCATGAAATCCCATGCCACTCTATCGAAGGCCTTCTCCGCATCCGTGGACAAGAGAAGGCCCTCGATATCCCTCGCTTTTGCTGCATGTATAAGAAGGAGCGCTTTAGTGACATTATCTTTAGCGTCTCTTCCAGGGACGAAAACCCACCTGTTCCAGATCAATCAGCTCCGGCAATAGTGGGCTCAATCTCGTAGCGAGTATCTTAGCGAACAGCTTAACATCCAGGTTTAGCAGGGAAATGGGTCTATAACTAGGACATTCTAACGGGTCTTTTCCTGGTTTCGGTATCACCGTGATGTGGGCCGAAAGAAAATCTGGGGTCACCTCTCTAGGCGAGGACAGAGAGTTCAAGGCAGCCGCCAGGGGGTTCTTAAGGATGTTCAAGAAGGTTTTATAATAAATGGCTGAATAACCGTCCGGTCCCGGACTCTTGCCATTTTTTAAATGTTTAATGGCCTGGGTGATTTCTAGTGGTGTGATTGGGTCCTCTAGTAGGACAGAGTCCGACTCCTGAAGAGCTGGGAGACCGCTCCTGAGTATGTAGTCTTTTATGATTTGGGTTCTGTCGTCAGTCATATTATGTTCTCTGTGTTGTGGTGGAAGATTATAGAGTTTTGTGTAATATTTCTGGAAATGATCGGCTATCGCTTCTGTTGTTACGTCAATTTTACCTTGTGCCCCTCTGATGCCGGGGATGTTATTAGAGGTTGTGTGTTCCCTTATCGCTCTTGCTAAAAGTTTTCCTGTTTTATTTCCCGCCTCGTAGTATAGTTTCTTTCTAAAGAATAGAGTTCTTTTAGCTCTAGAATCCAATATTTGTTGAAGAGTCTTCCTAGCTTCTAGTAGTTGTGTGGCTGTGGTTGTAGATAAAGACTGTTTATGCAAGGTCTCTAGGGTGTTAATTTGTGTGATCAATTTTTTAATAGTAAGTTCTTTTTCTCTTTTACGTTTGGATCCCATTCTTATCAACTCACCCCTAATCGTACATTTGTGGGCCTCCCAAATCATAAGAGGGTCTGCGTCTGGGGTGTTGTTTATGTTGAAAAACTCAGTCAGTGTGGAAGTTAGAGTAGGAAGAAGCGACGGGTCCGTCAGGAGCGATGCGTTTAATCTTCATGTCGGTTGTTTCTGTGGAGGATTTAATAAATCCAACGACAGAGAAATAGGTGCATGGTCAGAAATCGTTTGGTTTCCTATGTGTGCACCCTCTACTAACTGGAGATCTCTCCGTGAAATAAACAGGTAGTCTAGTCTCGCATATCTAGCATGTGGGATAGAAAAAAAGGTAAAATCTCTATCCTCAGGATGGAGAAAGCGCCATGTATCAACTAACTGGAGGGATTGGAGCAGTGCCTTTAGTTTTTTGAGTATTCTGTAGGTGATACATGTTTTCCCATTGGACGTGTCTGCTAGAGGGTTAAGCGGGACATTAAAATCCCCTCCGAGGATCAGACAGCCGGAGGCAAATTCCTGCAACTCCTTTACCATTCGTTGGCAAAACGTGACATGGGCCTTATTCGGGAAGTACACGTTTGCCAGAGTTACTGGGGTGCCTCCTAGAGATCCCTTTAAAAAAATAAACCTACCTTCGGGGTCAGAGAGTTGTTCAGTTAGTTCAAAAGGTGTGTTTTTGCCTAATAAAATTGATACTCCCTTGGATCTGGAATCGTTATTTGTAGCATGGAATGCCCTTGTAAAGTGGGAATTCGTAAGTTTAGGGACATGATGTGTCCTAAAATGAGTTTCCTGCAAGTAAACAATTTGCGGCTTACCTTTTTGGAGTTCCCTTAGAAGGGAAGTACGTTTCTCATGGACATTCAGACCTCTTACGTTGTGTGAGATGATCAGAGGGTTTTTCCCCAGCGATGAGTAGGCCATGGCGGCAGGTCTGGAGGAGGTGGCTTCGAGGACAATCTGCAAGGAGACAACTACAAAAACCTGGTTAAACACTTTGTTATTATCACTGACTCTCAATCTCAGTCCCAATTGGAGTGGGTCTGAGTAGAGTAGAACAAAAGATTGAGCACCAAAACCAAAAGAGAAAAAAAAAAAGTGGGGGGTAGAAAGAGAGAGAAAGGTAAACAATGAGTAAATAAAAAGGAGGAGAGTAGATTGAGGGAGCAAATAAAATACTGGGGGGTCCCTCACCAGGGCGTGCTCTTACCGCCCCAGAGGGGGAGCCCACTGGGTTTAATAGTGAACCCCGAAACCTGCAGTCAGGTCACTGGGTCACTTTGTGGGGGAAGAGGGAGTCGTCAACGACCAAGCGGGGGCACACCAACTAAATTAGTAAATGTGTAGAATTAGGTTTGAGAGAGAACTCTATTGAGTCACACACAGCCTTAAGAAGATTAGCTGAATTAAAAAAAAAACTGAACCATCGTATACCCAACCCAGGTATCAGTCAAAAATTCGGGTTGAGGTGGTGGGATGTCTTATAAGGCAGGGGCTGAGACCTAACATAAAATTCAAAACTAAGGCTAAAGTTCTCTATGGACGAGTAGAGAGAGATCAAATGGGGCACTAAAGGTATTATCGTCCTCTTTGGAAGATCCATGTTTCCGCCCTGTGAGAACAGCTGGTCTTCAGTTGTGACTTAAGGTGAACATGTGGAATAAGAACAACTGCAAAACTGTGGAGCCGCACATCCGTGCAGAGGGTCTTAAGATTTAAGGGTGGGGGAAGAAATTGGGTATGTTCAAAGCAGATGTAAACGAGAGTTATCAAGTTTGAAGTTTCTGCAAAGCACCCGTGAACAACGTAACTGTGCAAACGTTAGTGTACACTAACAACAAATTGGGGTATGGGCGTCACTTCATTCATCCTCCTGGAATCTGGCTTCTTCTGCGGATCTTCTCGGTGTTCCCATTTTGGAGTTTCCAGATCTGCTGTATTTGGATTTCTTGGACAGTCTCTTGTCAGGTGTAGAGAGAGGTGAGCTCGGTGGACTTCTTTCAATAGGTGTCCGGAGGAAATCAGCGTACCACTCTGGTAGGTCAATCTGATCCATATCTAGAGCGCGACAGAATTCAGGGAGGTCAGCGGGGGTGCGCAGGGTGTGTTGGTGACCATTGTATGAGACCAGCAGAGCAAAAGGGAATCGCCAGGAGTATCTGAGATCTTTTTCCCTTATTTTCTCCAGCAGAGGGCGCAAAGCGCGTCTATTTTGCAAAGTAATCTGAGACAAGTCTTGAAATAGCATGATCGTTGCTCCATTGAAGACAATTCTCTCATTTCTCCTTGCTTTCCGCATTATTTCATCTTTTAGCACAAAACTTTGCAGGCAGCATATAATATCCCTTGGAGGGGCTGTGTCTGGACCTTTCGGTCTAAGGGCTCTATGAGCTCTGACAAAGTCAATCTCCATGTCCTCAGGTCTCTCTAATAAACTGTTGAACACCCTTTGCAGTGCTGGGGCTATTTGGGCCTGTTCTACTGATTCGGGTATCCCTCTCACCCTGACATTGCACCTTCTGCCCCTGTTGTCGAGGTCTTCAATATGTCTATTCATGTTTATTAGGTGCTGGGATTGCGTCAGTGAGGCCTTTTCAAGCCTGCCTATGGCCTTATCCCTGTGTCTTCCCGCGGCCTCTGCCGCCGCCATTTTCTCATTAATAACCAGCATGCTGGTCTTAAGGTCTGTGATGGCAGCAGAGAAAGTGGCTTTGATGTCTGCCGCTATCAGGGACATGTCGGCGAACGTCAAGGGGTGATCCGGCCTGTGCTTACCCCTGCCTGAGTCCTCCGGAGCCGACTGGGAGTCTTCGCTGTACTCCTCCTCGTTGTGAGCCGGCGCCATCTTGGATCTCGTTTTGCTGCCAGTGAGCTGCTTAGCTTTAAAGATGTCCGGAATCGTAGAAGCCGAGTGAGGCACCGATCCACGTCTCGGGCGGGATTTAGGTGTGTAGTATAGCTTCTTACCCGGCATCTGGTGGCTCTGGGTCGGGTATTAGGTTGCGGACGGCTGTGTGTGCTGCGGAGCTCAGTTAGTGTGCGACCATCCTCGTCGCGCGCCAAGCCACGCCCCGGGTGTGTTTATTTTTAGGTTACATCCTACCAAGTGTGCAATAGTATTTTTTTAATAGTTTCTTAATTAGGATTACTGCAGTATGGTACTTTTTGTTGCTTGTTGTTTTAACCACTTCCATACCGGTCCAATATAAAATGACACCGGCACAAATATCTCTTCCCCCTGGGTGGGTGGCATATGACGTCCTCCAGTTCTTGACGCTCTTGCGCGCCCCCGGGGGCATACAGTGCGGCGATTGGGGATAAGGCGTGTCCCTTGGGACACAGCCCATCCCCGATCAGTGTAAAGAGCCAATAAAAATGTCTCTTTACAACGTGATCAGCTGTATCCAACCACAGCCGGTCACAAGCATTGTCCTCGTGCACGCCGCTCATGCACCCCAACACTTATTGTCCCAGTAATCAGGGCCGGATTTCCCACAAGGCCATCAAGGCCAGGCCTCGGGGCGGCAGTGGTACAGGGGCGGCGCCGCGGCCGCCCACAGACTATTTTTTTTTCTCTCGGAGGATGGGGCACGGCCGCAGCGGGGTGTGTCATCAGAAAGCCACTACACTGTGGCATTCTGGGAGCTGTAGTCCAGGCGAGCGCCCTGTGATTGGCCGAACAGGGTCATGTGCGGGCGGCCGTCATGGGCACTTTTGATTGGCCCAGGGGAGCTGGTCACTGTGGAGGCGGGGCTGGTCTGTGGGTTATCGCGACCACTTGCTGCGGCAATCCCGCCTCTCTGCCTGGCGTGCTGTATGTCTTCTGAGGTCTCTGAGGTCTCTCTCTCTCTCATCTACCCCCTCACAGTCAGTGTACCCTCTCTCTATCAGCCCGTACCTCTCTCTATGCCCCGCCCCTTTCGGTCAGCCCATCCCTCTCTCTATGCCCCGCCCCTCTCGGTCAGCCCGTCCCTCTGTCAGTGCCCCCTCTCAGTGCCCACCCCCTCTCTGTCAGTGCCCACCCCCTCTTTGTCAGTGCCCCCCCCTCTCTGTCAGTGCCCCCCCTCTCTGTCAGTGCCCACCCCCTCTTTGTCAGTGCCCCCCCCTCTCTGTCAGTGCCCCCCTCTCAGTGCCCTCCCCTCTCGGTCAGTGCCCTCCCCTCTCTGTCAGTGCCCCCCCTCTCTGTCAGTGCCCCCCCTCTCTGTCAGTGCCCCCCCTCTCTGTCAGTGCCCTCCCCTCTCTGTCAGTGCCCCCCCCTCTGTCAGTGCCCCCCTCTCAGTGCCTCCCCCCCTCTCTGTCAGTGCCCCCCCTCTCTGTCAGTGCCCCCCCTCTCTGTCAGTGCCCCCCGTCTCTGTCAGTGCCCTCCCCTCTCTGTCAGTGCCCCCCCCTCTCTCTGTCAGTGCCCTCCCCTCTCTGTCAGTGCCCCCCCTCTCTCTATCAGTGCCCCCCTCTCTCTATCAGTGCCCCCTCTCTCTGTCAGTGGCCTCCCCTCTCTGTCAGTGCCCTCCCATCTCTCTGTCAGTGCCCTCCCCTCCCTGTCAGTGTCCTCCCCTCTCTCTGTCAGTGTCCTCTCCTCTCTGTCAGTGCCCTCCCCTCTCTATCAGTTCCCCCCCTCTCTCTGTCAGTGGCCTCCCCTCTCTGTCAGTGCCCTCCCATCTCTCTGTCAGTGCCCTCTCCTCTCTGTCAGTGCCCTCCCCTCTCTCTGTCAGTTCCCTCCCCTCCCTGTCAGTGTCCTCCCCTCTCTCTGTCAGTGTCCTCTCCTCTCTGTCAGTGCCCTCCCCTCTCTCTGTCAGTGCCCTCCCCTCCCTGTCAGTGTCCTCCCCTCTCTATCAGTTCCCCCCCTCTCTCTGTCAGTGCCCTCCCCTCTCTGTCAGTGCCCTCCCCTCTCTATCAGTTCCCCCCCTCTCTCTGTCAGTGCCCCCCCTCTCTGTCAGTGCCCCCCCCCCTCTCTGTCATTGTCCTCCCCTCTCTCTGTCAGTGTCCTCTCTTCTCTGTCAGTGCCCTCCCCTCTCTCTGTCAGTTTCCTCCCCTCCCTGTCAGTGTCCTCCCCTCTCTCTGTCAGTGTCCTCTCCTCTCTGTCAGTGCCCTCCCCTCTCTCTGTCAGTGCCCTCCCCTCCCTGTCAGTGTCCTCCCCTCTCTCTGTCAGTGTCCTCTCCTCTCTGTCAGTGTCCTCTCCTCTCTGTCAGTGCCCCCCCTCTCTGTCAGTGCCCCCCCTCTCTGTCAGTGCCCCCCTCTCAGTGCCCCCCCCCTCTCTGTCAGTGCCCCCCTCTCTGTCAGTGCCCTCCCCTCTCTGTCAGTGCCCTCCCCTCTCTGTCAGTGCCCTCCCCTCTCTGTCAGTGCCCCCCTCTCTCTGTCAGTGCCCCTCCTCTCTCTGTCAGTGCCCTCCCCTCTCTGTCAGTGCCCTCCCCTCTCTGTCAGTGCCCTCTCCTCTCTGTCAGTGCCCTCTCCTCTCTGTCAGTGCCCTCTCCTCTCTGTCAGTGCCCTCTCCTCTCTGTCAGTGCCCTCCCCTCTCTGTCAGTGCCCTCTCCTCTCTGTCAGTGCCCACCCCCTCTCTGTCAGTGCCCACCCCCTCTCTGTCAGTGCCCCCCATCTCTGTCAGTGCCCTCCCCCATCTGTCAGTGTGCCCCCCCTCTCTGTCAGTGCCCCCCCCTGTCCGCCCCCCCCTCTCTGTCCCCCTCTCTGTCAGCCGCAGCAGAGTGCACCATGCCAGCCAGCCACCCACTGACCTACAGCAGGGAGCCAGGCCAGCCTCCCACAGCAGTGTGCACCGTGCCAGCCACCCACCCACCCACTGACCTACAGCAGAAAACTAGCCAGCCACAACAGGAGCCACCCACGGTGACCCACCCACACCAGGGAGCCAGCCAGCCACAGCAGGGTGCTGACCAGCCACCCACTGGAACCAGCCACAGAGGACGTGGGAGTCAGCCACCAACAGGAGCCAGCCAGCCACCAACAGCAGCCAGCCACAGAGGACGTGGGAGCCAGCCAGCCACAGAGGATGCGGGAGCCAGCCAGCCACAGAGGATGCAGGAGCCAGCCAGCCACAGAGGACGCAGGAGCCAGCCAGCCACAGAGGACACGGGAGCCAGCCAGCCACAGAGGACGCGGGAGCCAGCCAGCCAGCCACAGAGGATGCGGGAGCCAGCCAGCCACAGAGGACGCGGGAGCCAGCCAGCCAGCCAGCCACAGAGGACGCGGGAGCCAGCCAGCCACAGAGGACGCGGGAGCCAGCCAGCCACAGAGGACGCGGGAGCCAGCCAGCCACAGAGGACGCGGGAGCCAGCCAGCCACAGAGGACGCGGGAGCCAGCCAGCCACAGAGGACACGGGAGCCAGCCAGCCACAGAGGACGCGGGAGCCAGCCAGCCACAGAGGACGCGGGAGCCAGCCAGCCAGCCACAGAGGACGCGGGAGCCAGCCAGCCACAGAGGACGCGGGAGCCAGCCAGCCACAGAGGACGCGGGAGCCAGCCAGCCAGCCACAGAGGACGTGGGAGCCAGCCAGCCACAGAGGACGCGGGAGCCAGCCAGCCAGCCAGCCACAGAGGACGCGGGAGCCAGCCAGCCAGCCAGCCACAGAGGACGCGGGAGCCAGCCAGCCACAGAGGACGCGGGAGCCAGCCAGCCACAGAGGACGCGGGAGCCAGCCAGCCACAGAGGACGCGGGAGCCAGCCAGCCACAGAGGACACGGGAGCCAGCCACAGAGGACGCGGGAGCCAGCCAGCCAGCCACAGAGGACGCGGGAGCCAGCCAGCCAGCCACAGAGGACACGGGAGCCAGCCAGCCAGCCACAGAGGACGCGGGAGCCAGCCAGCCACAGAGGACGCGGGAGCCAGCCAGCCACAGAGGACGCGGGAGCCAGCCAGCCAGCCACAGAGGACGCGGGAGCCAGCCAGCCACAGAGGACGCGGGAGCCAGCCAGCCAGCCAGCCACAGAGGACGCGGGAGCCAGCCAGCCACAGAGGACGCGGGAGCCAGCCAGCCAGCCAGCCACAGAGGATGCGGGAGCCAGCCAGCCACAGAGGACGCGGGAGCCAGCCACAGAGGACGCGGAAGCCAGCCAGCCACAGAGGACGCGGGAGCCAGCCAGCCACAGAGTACGGGGGAGCCAGCCAGCCACCAACAGGAGCCAGCCACAGAGGACGCGGGAGTCAGCAACATCTGCAGTACCCATAGTTAAGGTAAGAGGAGCGCTACACAGTGCCAATTTTATTTTTACTTTGTGAGAGGTTGGTGCAGGGGTGAGAGTCATGGCACAAGGAGGGTGTCCCATGAGGAACAGAGTGAATGAAGGTGTTCACTGTACACTCTGTTAGATAGAGGCCCCCTCCAGGTCCTATTATACTCCTTTTCAGTCTCTAATGGGACCTGGTGGGGACTCTTTCTAACAGATTCTATAATGGACACTGAATGAGCCTCTGTTAGAGAGACCCCCCTCCAGGTACCATTAGACTCCTTTTGAAGTCTCCAATGGGTCCTGGAGGGGGTCTCTCTCTAACAGAGACTTTCTAATGGACACTGTTAGAGAGAGACCCCCCTCCAGGTCCCATTAGACTCTGTTGTAGTCTCTAATGGGGCCTGGAAGGGATACTTTCTAACAGCAGGGAGCCAGGCCAGCCACCTGCAGCAGGGTGCACTGTGCCTGCCAGTCACCCACCCACTGACCCACAGCAGGGAGCCTACTGGCCGCTAGCCATGGCATGTGCGTTCCGCTGGCCTGTGAGTCTTGCTGGCCATGGCCAGCTCCCAGCAGGATCAAGAGGCCATGACCAGCTCACAGCAGGACCCACAGTGTTGAGGGCTATTTTTAGACTACTAGGTGGGCACTGGCCTGGGGCAGGGTAAATAGGGTATATGGGGGGGTAGATGGTATGTGGGGTTCAGCTGCGGGTGTCAGGGTCTCTCACCTCAGCGATGGCAGCTGCCTGTGCCAGCTCAGCAGGTCCCTGCACTGATGGGCACTGGTGAGGCTGCCCCGATGGGCACTGGTGATGGTGAGCTGATTCGGTGGTTCAGTGGGCCACTTGACTGCCCTGTCGGCCGCCCCCCCAATCCGCACTAACATAGCAGCATGGCAGGTCCATGCCTTCTCTAATATCACTGCACTGCCCCCTCCCCACACTGCCTTTCTTATTCACACAAAACATGAAGCGCGGCCGCTCTAGACAAAGGGCAGGACTTTTTAAGTTAAGAAGTGGGTGATTGGTTGCTAGGCAGCGGGGAGGTCCCAGCAATAAATCACTCACTTTTAACGTGAAAAGTCCCGCCCGTTGTCCAGAGCGGCCAGGCTCCATGTCTTGTGTGAATAAGGTAGGGTTCTTTGGGGAGGGGGGAGTGCTGTGCTGCAAAAGAAGTTTGATATTAAGAGAGGACTGTGATGGGGGTCAGTCTGTGATGGGGGGTCAGGTTATGATAGGGGCTCTGCCATGGGTCAGGTCAGTCTGTGATGGGGGTCAGTCTGTAATGAGGGGTCTGTGATTTGGGGGGGTCAGTCTGTGATGGGAGAGGTCAGTCTGTGATGGATCAGTCTGTAATTGGGGTCTGTGATGGTGGTCAGTCTGTAATGAGGAGTCTGTGATTTGGGGGGTCAGTCTGTGATGGGGGGGTCAGCCTGTGATGGGTCAGTCTGTAATGAGGGTCTGTGATGTGGGTTTGTGATGAGGCAGGGGGGATGTGACGTAAGGGGGGGGGGCTAAGGACACTGATGTAAAAGGGGGTCGTGATGTAAAAGGGGGTATGTGATGTAAAGGGGGGACTGAGGACACTCATGCAAAAGGGGGTCTGTGATGTGATGTGAAGGGGGGGACTGAAGACACTGATGTAAAAGGGGGTCTGTGATTTCTGCACCCTCTCTCTATGCCCCGCCCCTCTCGGTCAGCCCGTCCCTCTGTCAGTGCCCCCTCTCAGTGCCCACCCCCTCTCTGTCAGTGCCCACCCCCTCTTTGTCAGTGCCCCCCCCTCTCTGTCAGTGCCCCCCCTCTCTGTCAGTGCCCACCCCCTCTTTGTCAGTGCCCCCCCCTCTCTGTCAGTGCCCCCCTCTCAGTGCCCTCCCCTCTCGGTCAGTGCCCTCCCCTCTCTGTCAGTGCCCCCCCTCTCTGTCAGTGCCCCCCCTCTCTGTCAGTGCCCCCCCTCTCTGTCAGTGCCCTCCCCTCTCTGTCAGTGCCCCCCCCCTCTGTCAGTGCCCCCCTCTCAGTGCCTCCCCCCCTCTCTGTCAGTGCCCCCCCTCTCTGTCAGTGCCCCCCCTCTCTGTCAGTGCCCCCCGTCTCTGTCAGTGCCCTCCCCTCTCTGTCAGTGCCCCCCCCTCTCTCTGTCAGTGCCCTCCCCTCTCTGTCAGTGCCCCCCCTCTCTCTATCAGTGCCCCCCTCTCTCTATCAGTGCCCCCTCTCTCTGTCAGTGGCCTCCCCTCTCTGTCAGTGCCCTCCCATCTCTCTGTCAGTGCCCTCCCCTCCCTGTCAGTGTCCTCCCCTCTCTCTGTCAGTGTCCTCTCCTCTCTGTCAGTGCCCTCCCCTCTCTATCAGTTCCCCCCCTCTCTCTGTCAGTGGCCTCCCCTCTCTGTCAGTGCCCTCCCATCTCTCTGTCAGTGCCCTCTCCTCTCTGTCAGTGCCCTCCCCTCTCTCTGTCAGTTCCCTCCCCTCCCTGTCAGTGTCCTCCCCTCTCTCTGTCAGTGTCCTCTCCTCTCTGTCAGTGCCCTCCCCTCTCTCTGTCAGTGCCCTCCCCTCCCTGTCAGTGTCCTCCCCTCTCTATCAGTTCCCCCCCTCTCTCTGTCAGTGCCCTCCCCTCTCTGTCAGTGCCCTCCCCTCTCTATCAGTTCCCCCCCTCTCTCTGTCAGTGCCCCCCCTCTCTGTCAGTGCCCCCCCCCTCTCTGTCATTGTCCTCCCCTCTCTCTGTCAGTGTCCTCTCTTCTCTGTCAGTGCCCTCCCCTCTCTCTGTCAGTTTCCTCCCCTCCCTGTCAGTGTCCTCCCCTCTCTCTGTCAGTGTCCTCTCCTCTCTGTCAGTGCCCTCCCCTCTCTCTGTCAGTGCCCTCCCCTCCCTGTCAGTGTCCTCCCCTCTCTCTGTCAGTGTCCTCTCCTCTCTGTCAGTGTCCTCTCCTCTCTGTCAGTGCCCCCCCTCTCTGTCAGTGCCCCCCCTCTCTGTCAGTGCCCCCCTCTCAGTGCCCCCCCCCTCTCTGTCAGTGCCCCCCTCTCTGTCAGTGCCCTCCCCTCTCTGTCAGTGCCCTCCCCTCTCTGTCAGTGCCCTCCCCTCTCTGTCAGTGCCCCCCTCTCTCTGTCAGTGCCCCTCCTCTCTCTGTCAGTGCCCTCCCCTCTCTGTCAGTGCCCTCCCCTCTCTGTCAGTGCCCTCTCCTCTCTGTCAGTGCCCTCTCCTCTCTGTCAGTGCCCTCTCCTCTCTGTCAGTGCCCTCTCCTCTCTGTCAGTGCCCTCCCCTCTCTGTCAGTGCCCTCTCCTCTCTGTCAGTGCCCACCCCCTCTCTGTCAGTGCCCACCCCCTCTCTGTCAGTGCCCCCCATCTCTGTCAGTGCCCTCCCCCATCTGTCAGTGTGCCCCCCCTCTCTGTCAGTGCCCCCCCCTGTCCGCCCCCCCCTCTCTGTCCCCCTCTCTGTCAGCCGCAGCAGAGTGCACCATGCCAGCCAGCCACCCACTGACCTACAGCAGGGAGCCAGGCCAGCCTCCCACAGCAGTGTGCACCGTGCCAGCCACCCACCCACCCACTGACCTACAGCAGAAAACTAGCCAGCCACAACAGGAGCCACCCACGGTGACCCACCCACACCAGGGAGCCAGCCAGCCACAGCAGGGTGCTGACCAGCCACCCACTGGAACCAGCCACAGAGGACGTGGGAGTCAGCCACCAACAGGAGCCAGCCAGCCACCAACAGCAGCCAGCCACAGAGGACGTGGGAGCCAGCCAGCCACAGAGGATGCGGGAGCCAGCCAGCCACAGAGGATGCAGGAGCCAGCCAGCCACAGAGGACGCAGGAGCCAGCCAGCCACAGAGGACACGGGAGCCAGCCAGCCACAGAGGACGCAGGAGCCAGCCAGCCACAGAGGACACGGGAGCCAGCCAGCCACAGAGGACGCGGGAGCCAGCCAGCCAGCCAGCCACAGAGGACGCGGGAGCCAGCCAGCCAGCCAGCCACAGAGGACGCGGGAGCCAGCCAGCCACAGAGGACGCGGGAGCCAGCCAGCCACAGAGGACGCGGGAGCCAGCCAGCCACAGAGGACGCGGGAGCCAGCCAGCCACAGAGGACACGGGAGCCAGCCAGCCACAGAGGACGCGGGAGCCAGCCAGCCACAGAGGACGCGGGAGCCAGCCAGCCAGCCACAGAGGACGCGGGAGCCAGCCAGCCACAGAGGACGCGGGAGCCAGCCAGCCACAGAGGACGCGGGAGCCAGCCAGCCAGCCACAGAGGACGTGGGAGCCAGCCAGCCACAGAGGACGCGGGAGCCAGCCAGCCAGCCAGCCACAGAGGACGCGGGAGCCAGCCAGCCAGCCAGCCACAGAGGACGCGGGAGCCAGCCAGCCACAGAGGACGCGGGAGCCAGCCAGCCACAGAGGACGCGGGAGCCAGCCAGCCACAGAGGACGCGGGAGCCAGCCAGCCACAGAGGACACGGGAGCCAGCCACAGAGGACGCGGGAGCCAGCCAGCCAGCCACAGAGGACGCGGGAGCCAGCCAGCCAGCCACAGAGGACACGGGAGCCAGCCAGCCAGCCACAGAGGACGCGGGAGCCAGCCAGCCACAGAGGACGCGGGAGCCAGCCAGCCACAGAGGACGCGGGAGCCAGCCAGCCAGCCACAGAGGACGCGGGAGCCAGCCAGCCACAGAGGACGCGGGAGCCAGCCAGCCAGCCAGCCACAGAGGACGCGGGAGCCAGCCAGCCACAGAGGACGCGGGAGCCAGCCAGCCAGCCAGCCACAGAGGATGCGGGAGCCAGCCAGCCACAGAGGACGCGGGAGCCAGCCACAGAGGACGCGGAAGCCAGCCAGCCACAGAGGACGCGGGAGCCAGCCAGCCACAGAGTACGGGGGAGCCAGCCAGCCACCAACAGGAGCCAGCCACAGAGGACGCGGGAGTCAGCAACATCTGCAGTACCCATAGTTAAGGTAAGAGGAGCGCTACACAGTGCCAATTTTATTTTTACTTTGTGAGAGGTTGGTGCAGGGGTGAGAGTCATGGCACAAGGAGGGTGTCCCATGAGGAACAGAGTGAATGAAGGTGTTCACTGTACACTCTGTTAGATAGAGGCCCCCTCCAGGTCCTATTATACTCCTTTTCAGTCTCTAATGGGACCTGGTGGGGACTCTTTCTAACAGATTCTATAATGGACACTGAATGAGCCTCTGTTAGAGAGACCCCCCTCCAGGTACCATTAGACTCCTTTTGAAGTCTCCAATGGGTCCTGGAGGGGGTCTCTCTCTAACAGAGACTTTCTAATGGACACTGTTAGAGAGAGACCCCCCTCCAGGTCCCATTAGACTCTGTTGTAGTCTCTAA
The DNA here is from genome assembly GCA_037952835.1 of Lithobates septentrionalis. Taxonomy (NCBI): domain Eukaryota; kingdom Metazoa; phylum Chordata; class Amphibia; order Anura; family Ranidae; genus Lithobates; species Lithobates septentrionalis. Next base: position 2,052,865 of record JBBDGP010000853.1, read on the forward strand.
TGGGGCCTGGAAGGGATACTTTCTAACAGCAGGGAGCCAGGCCAGCCACCTGCAGCAGGGTGCACTGTGCCTGCCAGTCACCCACCCACTGACCCACAGCAGGGAGCCTACTGGCCGCTAGCCATGGCATGTGCGTTCCGCTGGCCTGTGAGTCTTGCTGGCCATGGCCAGCTCCCAGCAGGATCAAGAGGCCATGACCAGCTCACAGCAGGACCCACAGTGTTGAGGGCTATTTTTAGACTACTAGGTGGGCACTGGCCTGGGGCAGGGTAAATAGGGTATATGGGGGGGTAGATGGTATGTGGGGTTCAGCTGCGGGTGTCAGGGTCTCTCACCTCAGCGATGGCAGCTGCCTGTGCCAGCTCAGCAGGTCCCTGCACTGATGGGCACTGGTGAGGCTGCCCCGATGGGCACTGGTGATGGTGAGCTGATTCGGTGGTTCAGTGGGCCACTTGACTGCCCTGTCGGCCGCCCCCCCAATCCGCACTAACATAGCAGCATGGCAGGTCCATGCCTTCTCTAATATCACTGCACTGCCCCCTCCCCACACTGCCTTTCTTATTCACACAAAACATGAAGCGCGGCCGCTCTAGACAAAGGGCAGGACTTTTTAAGTTAAGAAGTGGGTGATTGGTTGCTAGGCAGCGGGGAGGTCCCAGCAATAAATCACTCACTTTTAACGTGAAAAGTCCCGCCCGTTGTCCAGAGCGGCCAGGCTCCATGTCTTGTGTGAATAAGGTAGGGTTCTTTGGGGAGGGGGGAGTGCTGTGCTGCAAAAGAAGTTTGATATTAAGAGAGGACTGTGATGGGGGTCAGTCTGTGATGGGGGGTCAGGTTATGATAGGGGCTCTGCCATGGGTCAGGTCAGTCTGTGATGGGGGTCAGTCTGTAATGAGGGGTCTGTGATTTGGGGGGGGTCAGTCTGTGATGGGAGAGGTCAGTCTGTGATGGATCAGTCTGTAATTGGGGTCTGTGATGGTGGTCAGTCTGTAATGAGGAGTCTGTGATTTGGGGGGTCAGTCTGTGATGGGGGGGTCAGCCTGTGATGGGTCAGTCTGTAATGAGGGTCTGTGATGTGGGTTTGTGATGAGGCAGGGGGGATGTGACGTAAGGGGGGGGGGCTAAGGACACTGATGTAAAAGGGGGTCGTGATGTAAAAGGGGGTATGTGATGTAAAGGGGGGACTGAGGACACTCATGCAAAAGGGGGTCTGTGATGTGATGTGAAGGGGGGGACTGAAGACACTGATGTAAAAGGGGGTCTGTGATTTCTGCACTAGCAAAACACAGGTCTCTGCAAGGGCAATAGAAAACAATTGTTTTCTATGTGTCCTGTTCACACTGCAACAGCGCCACTGCGTGCTGATCAGTGTGGTGCAAAATGCATACTGTTTCTATGCGCTGCAACTGAGCTGTGGTGCATAAAATTGAATGAAATGTATTTGCATAAAGAACTATTTACGATCATCTTTGGGTCAAGAAAGACTGAACAGTTTAGCTTTACTTGCCATTGAGTCAGAACTTTTAAATACTTTGTCCTACTAAGATATCATCAATGAGTTTGCCAAAAGAAAAGTTAGAACTAAAAAAATTGTAGGGAGTTTCTTACTGCTATAATCTTTAAAAGGCATTTTCTGCATTACAGAGTATTTTCAGTCTGTACAATTAAAGCCAGTTATTTTCAATGTTCTCGTGTGTGGAGATATGTTTTTAATTGATCTATTGTAGCAGTCATCGATAAAGGACGAGAATGGTGGTGTAGGTGTGTGTGTGTGTGTGGGGGGGGGGGGCGGCATTGAAGGACCCGGCCTTGGGGCGGCAAAGGGAGTAAATCCGTGCCTGCCAGTAATAAAGAGTACCTGTCACCAGCCCATCTGAGTACCCGAGTAGCTGTCATCAGCCCAGAGTACCCGAGTACCTGTCACCAGCCCATCTGTGTAGCCGAGTACCTGTCCCCAGCCCAGAGTACCCGAGTACCTGTCACCAGCCCATCTGAGTACCCGAGTACCTGTCACCAGCCCATCTGAGTAGCCGAGTACCTGTCCCCAGCCCATCTGAGTACCCGAGTACCTGTCACCAGCCCATCTGACTACCTGAGTACCTGTCCCCAGCCCAAAGTACCCAAGTACCTGTCACCAGCCCATCTGAGTACCCGAGTACCTGTCACCAGCCCATCTGACTACCTGAGTACCTGTCCCCAGCCCAAAGTACCCAAGTACCTGTCACCAGCCCAGAGTACCCGAGTACCTGTCACCAGCCCATCTGAGTACCCGAGTACCTGTCACCAGCCCATCTGAGTACCCGAGTACCTGTCACCAGCCCATCTGACTACCTGAGTACCTGTCCCCAGCCCAAAGTACCCAAGTACCTGTCACCAGCCCAGAGTACCCGAGTACCTGTCATCAGCCCAGAGTACCCGAGTACCTGTCACCAGGCAAGAGTACCCGAGTACCTGTCCCCAGCCCATCTGAGTACCCAAGTACCTGTCCCCAGCCCAGAGTATCCAAGTACCTGTCCCCAGCCCATCTAAGTACTGGAGTACCTGTCACTAGCCCATCTGAGTACCCAAGGAACCTGTCACCAGCCCAGAGTACCTAAGTACCTTTCTCCAGCCCAGAGTACCTGAGTACCTATCTGCAGACCATCAGAGTATCCGAGAACCTGTCACTTGCCCAGAGTACCTAAGTACCTTTCTGCAGACCATCAGAGCACCCCAGTACCTGTCTCCAGCCCAGAGTATCTGACTACCTATCTGTAGCCCATCAGATTACATAAGTACCTACGTATATCCAGCCCATCAGGGTACCCGAGTACCTATCTGCAGACCATCAAAATACCCGACTACCTGTCTCCAGCCTAGAATACCTGAGTACCTTTCTGCAGTGCCCATTAGAGTACCTGAGTACCTATGTGCAGCCCATCAGAGTACCCAAGTACCTATTTGCAGCCCATCAGAGTACCTGAGTACCTATCTGCAGCCCATGTCTCATAGAATATACGTTGGGGTGTTTTCTTTCCAAAATAGGGTCATTTTGTGGGTAATTCCATTGCGCTGGTGCTCTAGGACCTACAAAAGTGTGATAGGTCATTAGGAAATTAGATGTGTAATTTATGCTGCTAGAATGCCTAAGGCCGGGTTCATGCTGTAACCCGCTGCGGATCGCACAGGAGCGTGTGTGTCCCTGTTCCCTGTTTTAGGGATGAATCAGGGCCAAATCTGTGCCTGAATTCGGCCCTAAAACGGAACCAAAGATGCACAGTGTTTCCGTGCAGTGTGCTTCGCAGCCGCAACAGACAAATGTGAACGGGCTCCATAGGAATCCAGTCACATTCTCCTGCTATGCGAATTTGATGCGGGGAAGCCCGCATCTAATTTGCATAGGTGTGAACCCCGCCTCAAGGTGCTCCCTGCATGTTGAGCCTCTGTATGTGGCCAGGCTGTGGAAAAGTCTCCCACATGTGGTATCGCCATACTCAGGAGGAGTAGCAAAATGTTTTTGGGGTGTAATTGGAAGTATGCATATGCTGTGTGTGAGAAATAACTTGTTATTATGACAATTTTGTGTAAAAAAAAAAAAGAAAAAAAAATCTTAATTTTCCCTAGAATTGTGGGAAAAAATTACAACTTCAAAAAACTTGCCATGCCTCTTACTAAATACCTTGGACTGTCTAGGTCACGGAACCCTGTCACACTCCACTTGAGTGCTTCTGTCAGTATACAGCTTCCTCCAGTCTGAACATCAGATATCAGATATTACAGCCACATATTGTAACTAAAAAACAGATGAGACTAGATCAGTTACATTGAATAATTTATTGGACAAACTCACACAAATATATACACCAGGAGGACATCCCCCCCTTCTGATTATATTACCCAAGCAAACTGTAACCAGAAACAGAATTAGCATAGCTAATCAACTAATCATTTAAACAGCCTAGGTGACTCAGAAATATGAACTTTCAGGGCAGATTTGCCGTCTTTTAGTTCAGAAGACACAACACACATTATCATAAACCTAAACACAGGACACCTTCACACAATAGCCGGAGTCCCCAGTAGCAGACGGACCATGTGATCAGCTCTTTCAATTACCATGTATAGTTCAGAATCAAATAAACCAGGAGAACAAGACAGAAATAGCTTATTCCTGAATGTATTACTCTTGTTAAAAGTTGCCTCTGGGTATGCTGCTGGGTTATTTCCTGAAAAAATGGTATATGGGAGATGCTTTGGAGAAACTAAAAATGAGTCCAAAATGTCTGAGGTTTCACCTCCTAACAGCCAGATGGGAAGCATTTCTGCTGCTATGGTCCAGGGTGGTGCTGGTCAGTTGACGGTGAAGGGTGCGTATACTGCACCAGTGAACAAACCACGTGAGATGGAAGGGCCGAGCATGGACCAGAAAACAGCAGAGATCCTGACCGGGCTCAGACAGAGGTGGTTAAAGAAACTGGGGTCACCAGTCCAATAATAGGTTTAGGTGACAAGGTCCCTGAGACAGGGAAATGGATAAAAAGTGCAGTAAGATACTGTATGTATGCGGATCAGATGAGAGCTCGTCTGTTCCGGTTTTGGATAGAAATCCAGGTGGTAATAAAAAAGGTCAGTTGGTAGGACAGATGCCTGCTGAGTGGGTGACACCAGGGGAGGTGATGTCTTGTGAGGTTCTCATGGGGTATTGCCACTCTCCGGTGTGTGTGCCCTCTGCAAGCACTGCCCTAACAAATGCTGAGAGAGGTGTTGGGAAACCTGAGAACCTGAAGCTTGGAGGCAGAAGGGTTGGTAGAAAGACCAGAGGTAACCCGTTAAGGAAAGGAAGCGCTTATGTAAATGCACTCGGAAGAAGAGTTGGGAAGGTTGCATCAAAGCTCATAGCAGAGTGACAGTGAGGCTTTGAGGGAGACACCAAAGGAGGCATTGGGTAGAGTTCCCCTTTAGGAGAAGTGAGGTCAGACAGGATTGGGCTCCTGTAAATGGTAGCTGGCACAGAGGTGCCAAAAGAAATTTGTGTGTTCCGCCCTCGGGTTCGAAACCAGGGTTATGTGGGGGGATATGTGGTAGTGTGGTACCCCACCAGTGTATGGATGCAAGATTCTCAACCAGGCAGGTTGAGGGGCTCCAGTTTATTTGCTTATTTGGGAGGAAACTGGCTTTTCAGTTTTCCTCATTATTTACTAAAAATCAGTTTTGGGATCTGGGGCCCGGGGATTTTGTAGCGATCCGGTTGGATGAAATCCCCAGTCCTGGGTCCTGATTTTGAGACTCACCAGCACACTGACTGGTCAGGTGTGTGCTGGACTATTTGTAGACACCTGACCATGGTTCTGGGCTCCACCCTCCCGAGGAGTCCAGGCGCGCAAGGGAGAAGTGTGCATGTCTGCACAGTTCCGTCTGTCAGCAAACAGAGGGTCCAAGCCTGTGGGCTGGAACAGCAAGGAAGCTGGAAAAGAGTGCTGAGGTACAGGGTTTGTACAGGAACTCCGTTATAAAGCCAAGAGGGCTGAAGCAAAGCCTGAGCAGCAGAGCTGACCAGAGAGCCAGGTGGCTTGGAATTTTTTGTTTATTACTGCTGTGAAGCTGAATGGACATTTTCTTTAATAAAATTGGGCCTACAAGCCCTTAAAACGGCATATCTGGCGTGGACTCCGCTCACTGGTAGGCTCTACACTAAGCTAAACAACCCCCAATGTTACACCACTTTTATAGCTTTTTCCGTTTTCTATATTTGTAAGAATTTGATCCACCTGGGATGATGTGACAGTTCAGTCTGAGTCTTCTCATCCTCTCCCTCTCTTTCTCTCCCTCAGGCATTGCTGATTTATTGTGCGGTAAAGACTGGAAGTTCTATAACGTCAGTTGTTACTTTAAGTCTTCATCTGAAAAAACATGGGATTCTGCCAAACAAGCCTGTGAGGATATGAATGCTCGTCTGGTGATCATTAATGGGGATGGTGAGAAGGTAGGTGTAACCGGAACCATTATAGAGAATAGAAGGACTCATGTATGACCAGGATGTGATGGCGTCTGTCATCAAGAACAACATTGCAAATGTCAAACACAAAGACAGCACTCAGACTGGGACTGTCTTAGGACTGAAGACTAGACATGGGCGATTCAGTTCGTTTACATTCATTTCTCAGACATAAATTACATTTTCAGAGATTCGGATGCATCCGAATTTGCGAATGAACATAGAAAAGAATGGCAACGAATCAAAAAAAAAAGTTATAACTAAAAAATAATACAGTTCATGTGTATGACATACTTTTCGAATTTGAATAGCTGTGGCCATTAAGGAGCGGGCGGCAGCTGCGTCCTTAACAACCATGACTCATTTGCTATCAGCAGGATTCTCCACTGACAGCAGAATATAAAGAAAAGAATTGCTGGTTGAAAAAAAAAAATAGTGTGGGGGTCCTCCCCAATCCATTTGGGGCCCTTTGGTTGTGGTATAGATATTTAAGGGAATCCTACGCCAAAATTTACTCTCCCCCCATAAAATCCATTCCAGACCCTTATCCGAGCATGCAGTCTTGCAGACCAGGAAGGGGGGAGCGAGCGAGTGCCCCCCTCCTGAACCATGCCAGGCCACATGCAATCAATATGGGAGGGTGCCTTAAGGGAGGGGCCTCCCCACCCAGAGCAACTTGTCCCCATGTTTATGGGGACAAAGCCCTCTTCTCCACAACCCTGGGCTGTGGTTGTGGGGATCTGCAGGTAAGGGGGGCTTATCGGAATCATATGAATGAGTATGAGGTACATAATACCTGTGGCGGAAGTCACTTTGGGCGGGGGGTCCGCAGAACCCAGCTTACCTTAGAGAGGTTGAGAAACTCCTTTTTCAGCCCCCCAGGCCCCTCTTATGTATAAGTCACCCTGTGTCTATCAGGGGCACAGGTTGACCGAGAAGCCCAGTCTGGTCTGCCCTAACCAGACTCACAGTACAACCACACCAGACTCAGCATTTTGTTTTACCCCTGTTATCCTGGGTCTTATATGTTTCATTTGTGTTGAAAGTTAGAGAGGCTTCTTCACTTGGGCCATAAATATTTATCAACAATATGTCTCAAGAAATCTATGAAGATAAATGAAGTTCCACTGTATCAGTTTGCTGGGACATTGTATGAGCTTTGCCTCATAGCCTGCTGTAGACCATTGCCATGAAGTCTGTGATTCCTGATTAATCAAAGCATTGTTAGATGTGAATTCCATGGTTAATCGGGTCCCCTATTGTTTCTGTCTGTCGGCTAGTATTAGGTCCACTTTGCCTTGGTAGCAAATTATTGTGGGATATTATATGTTTATTTGGATTAGCTTATAGGTTAATGAAGACAGAAGGAGAGTAATAGTGTTACTTTTGTTGTGGGAATTAATGTACACTACTGCACAATTAACTTTGCTTGTGCTAATAAGCACACTTTTCAGCTCTTTTGGATAATGCAATTGAGTGTACTCATGTTTACCAAGTAAGACACACACTATAGTTGTTCTCACATGGGAAACTCCACAGACAGTCCTGGGTTGTTATGGGAGCTCCGTTTATTTATAGGACTTTGAACAGGGGTAACAAAAGAGGCTTGGTGATTATACAGTTCAGCCAATCAAGCCCAGGTATTCCTTCAAACAGTAGGTGTTATACAAAACTCAACCAATGAAAACACGTGTGTATATTCAAAGAGAACAATGACTAGGGGAGTGTCTGGTCATGCCGGTGTAGATCAGTGTGTACAATTTTTCCACCCTTTGTACTTGAAAACTGTGCTTCTACAGTTTAACAAAAAAACCCACATGTAGTAAGCTCGCGCACACTCCCAATTATACCATTGGCGTGAATCCCTTTTCTGCATTGTTCCGAGAACAATGCATAGCCAGATTATACTACCGTTCCTATGGATGTGAGGCTATCTGCAGGGACACGCTCATGGTCCCTCTACGTAATGAACAGCCACACAGAGAGACATGAGCGTACATCCCCCTGCAAATGCAGATAGGTATCAAACCGATAATGTCTTTGCAGAGTGAACATATCCCCACCAAACAAACAAGTCTGCACATAACGCAGGGGCCATCGCTGGTGGACATATCTTCACAGGGCGAACACCTCTCTACATCCACAGGAAGCTTTTCACTACCAATGGTCCTTCACCAGTGCCGGTTCGCTCCGGTTCTCTCGTAGGAGCGAGCTGCAAGTAGAACTAACACTGGGAGTCACTGTGACAATACATATTGAATTGGAAACAGATGTGATAGGGGGTGCTAGACCACTAATTATTACTTACATAAATAAATAGTGAATAGACATATCCATAAATGATAAAATACTGTAACTGTTTCAGTGCCGCTGAACCACCTAAAAAAACCTATGTGCCTCTAATTTAAATACCCGTGTACAAATAGTGCATATGTAAAAAAAAAATAGTTTGCAACCATATATTCACTACATGTGCTGAAAAAAAATAAAATTAATAAAAAATGTTATAAAAAAATCACAAAAGGAAGTCCAATGGGCAAAACACAAAAAGACATCAAAGAGTGCTTCCACTGTAGAGATGAACCACCTTCACCGATTACGTTGTACACCCAAAGTGCTCTGTAAGTGGATGTCTGCTTACCATAAGATGTTGACCTTATTAATTAAAAGAAGGTCAAATATAGCCTTTAGCAAGAAATGACTTGCTGCTATTAGATGGATGAGTCGTGTGGGAAACCTTTCCTCTCCCCCAGTGTAGATACCAGGAAACATATATAGGAAAGATATAAAAAACTGGAATAGTGTAATCCCATTTATTGAAAGAATAGATAAAATCAAAGGCCAAGTGGCTGCTTACATTTAAAAGTGCCTTCTCCCGGCACTGAGGCTGTTCCACTCGTCTATGAGAAAAGCTCCGCTCTGGCGTGGTGTCTGGCGTGCGTTCCACCGCCAGCTGCCGACAACCAGAGGGACTGGAAATGTGAACCAGATCGCACGCCTCGACGTACCTTTTGTATCACGTCTTCAGGAGGCGTGCCTGGTTACTGTGCATGCATATATAGCGCCAGCCTTTTTGCTTGCTAATGTAATGCAATGTTAATTTATGAGCAGTATTATAATTTGGTATTTGGCACCATCTAGTGGACAAAATGTGGAATGGACTTTATTTTATTTTTCTATTTCAAGAACAAGAGAAATGTTACAGGAAGTGACGGTTTGTTTACATTTCACAATAACTTACCTACCCAGAATGCCGAGTGACTTACCCAGGAACACTCAGTACTAAATTGCATGCTGGGTAGGCTATAAAAGGCCCAGCGCGGCCATCTTAGCTGTCTTCTGGATGCGTGGCCTTCCTGTGAGGACCTGTGCAGAGGTGTTCCACAGAGCGCGGCCTACACCTACTGCGGAGCATCACGACCAGTGACTTCTCTTTGTACCAGTGGGCAGGAAGGACGGTGTAGCAGCACTGGGAAGGATCCAGAGATACCCGTCCGAGCCACCGGAAGGTCCCGGTACATCTTGCGGAGTGGAGCGGTATAACAGCGCCGGATGGGAAGGAGCAAGACTGAGTGCACCGGAGCGGTTCTAATACACAGACCTGGTTGGGTGCGAGGGCTGTTGCCCAGAGTTTTCTTAACGCACTTTTATATACCTGAATCTGTAACACAGTGTGCTGGGACCTGTAGTCCCGCACAGGAGATCATAAGGAACTAAAGACTGAGTTCAGACAGGCCTCAAGCCTACCCTTTTCTATACTACTAGCACCGTGTTACAAAAAGTTAATTGCATCGGAGACAGTTGTAGGTTACTACACTACAATGATAATTCTCAACATCCACTTTACCTAACCCTGGGTTATTTAACCGTTGGATTACAATTTATACTTCACAAATAGCTAGCAGAAGACAGAAGAAGGAAAAGACTTCATCTCTCATTGCAAGGCCTTGCACTCTCCAGTTTATCAGAGGGACTGCATTATAAAGCAGGGGGAGCTCCCTGGGAATTGCATTTGCGCTTTATTTACTGATGTTGTCTTCTTGTGGTTATAAAAGCGCGCTGGAAGTGGGAAGGTGCCCAGAATTAAGGTGTTTTCCATTTTAGTCCCACTTGGAGACGCAGTTCCAGAGACCAGTTAATATAACTTTATATGTGCAAACTGTTGTGAATACTTATTGGGCTGTTGCACTACATTTGTGTGACAGTACAAAATTGTAATTACTATTTTTATACCAATTCCAGTAAAATTACGTTCCTGGTTAGGTTAGAGGCATTGTTTAGGGTGGAGAGGCAGGGAGGGGTTTATTGTTTAGGGTGGAGAGGCAGGGAGGGGTTTATTGTTTAGGGTGGAGAGGCAGGGAGGGGTTTATTGTTTAGGGTGGAGAGGCGGGGGGAATGCAGGAAGGTAGGGGGGAGGGATTTGGGAACCATATAGCTGCCAATTACTGCACCACAACACCCAGCAGCCCCACCCTCCCCCCTCCATGAAACTCTGCAGCAGCTGAGACACCCAGAGAAAGTAATCAGAGGTAAAGGGAGGGGGAGCCTGGCTCACGGCAGGACACACACTACTTACCAGGTAAAGCAATCACTCGGCAGCCACCCGCAAAGGAGTCCGAGGAGAGGAGGCATGTCGTTGGGATGAGTCAAGCACTGAGCTAAGGGGGAGGGTTGGGGCCAGTAGAGGGGACAGTGTATGTGGAGACTCTTAACCCCACACTGTAGCGCATGACACCTATCATCCATGTATGCAGTGTCAGGAGAGGCTGGTCAAGCAGAAGCCAGAGTCGGGCGGCAGAGTGGACCTACAAACCACGTCATCGGTTACTACAACGCCGGTGGTCCTAGCAACCAGGGACTGAGAGAAAGATTGAAGTAGAGGGGGAGAATCGGAGAGTGCATGCATGTAGGAATCCTCACCGGGTGCAAAGTGTGAGTGCATTGAGGATATCCCACTGAGTGGAGCCCACTGCTGGAACTTGTGCCGGCAGTGGGCTCGGGGACTTCAGTTAAAATCCGCGGGATGGGGTCCGGGATGGTTGGAAGGTATTTGTAAGCATTACAAAACATGCCAGCTATTTTAAAACACTCGTATAATAAAATAACTTGACAATCACTGCAGTATACCAATTTTTAGATTTTGTCTTTCTGAAGGAATTCCTACGGAAGTTTTCAGGATCAAAGGACAGGCCATGGGTCGGCCTAAAAATTGAGAAGTCTAACGTATGGAAATGGGTGGATGGAACTTCTCATAATTCGAGAAAGTAAGATACCGACCCCCTTCTTTTTTTTTTTTTTTCAGACATAGAAATTGCAAGTTATATAATTCTCATCTGTCTGATTTTCTGTGTGGAGTTTGGAGATTTATACAACCCCTGACTAAAAGTATGGAATCACCACTTTTGGAAAATGTTCATTCAATTGTTTAATTGTGTAAAAAAAAACTAATTACAGACATGCCTCAAAATTATTTTTCCTGGCGCCAACATGGCAGCATACTAGTGATAGAGCTCCGCCTCTTGACCACTCCCTCAGGACCAGTGAATAGCATAAATGAAGGCATGGATAGCCGCCACCCCATTCTTCTTCTGTTTTTCCTCATACCTCCACGCTCCAGTGATGAAGAAGGGAATTTTATGTCCCCCACCCTGCCGCTGAGCAGTAACCGGCTGGGTTCAAGCCTCTCCCAGTGCGTAGTCTCAGTGCTTGGGCTGCTAACATCGAGCTAATAAGCCTGAGATACAGGGGGGTAACTAGAAATCACAGGGCCCCATAGCAAAATGTTGTATGGCCCCCCCAACAATTAAATTAACAATGAATGTTGGCGCTTCAATCATCACAGCACCATGGTTGGTATGGTGTCAGGATGATTGAAACACATTATTTCTATTATTACATTATTATATAAAATTAAATATTTCAACTCACCATAATGCAGAATCAGTGGGAGCCCTGAGCGTGACACTTGCCAACGTCACCTGCCACAAGTTGCAGATTATCACTTGCTACATCACCTGCCACACATTGCAGATTGTCCACTTGCCACATCACCTGCCACATGTTGCAAATTGTCCACTTGCCACATCACCTGCCACAAGTTGCGGATTGTCACTTGCCACGTCACCTGCCACACGTTGCAAATTGTCCGCTTGCCACGTCACCTGCCACAAGTTGCGAATTGTCACTTGCCACGTCACCTGCCACATGTTGCAAATTGCCCACTTGCCACGTCACCTGCCACACATTGCGAATTGTCCATTTGCCAGGTCACCTGCCACACATTGCGGATTGTCCACTTGCAACGTCACTTGCCACAAGTTGCAGATTGTCACTTGCCACGTCACCTGCCACATGTTGCAAATTGCCCACTTGCCACGTCACCTGCCACACATTGAGGATTGTCCACTTGCCACGTCACCTGCCACAAGTTGCAGATTGTCACTTCACTTGCCACAAGTTGCAGATTGTCACTTTCCTGCTAACGTGGGGAATGGGGACTGACACTTCCTGTTTCCCAGTCTGAGTCATGCAGCAGAGAGATGATGTAATCTCTCTGCTGCCTGCACAGTGAGTGAGGGCGGAACTGCCGGGATGCAGGGCGGGCCCGGGCAGTCAGAGACGATGTCATCTCTCTGCTCAATCAGCACCCGCTGATTGGCCAGTCCACCCACCAAGCCTCCCAGCTGGCAGCATCCCGTATGTTGCCCCACCCACCCGCCAAGCCGCCCAGCTGCATCCGCTCTCACAGTGAGTGTGACTGTGCGAGCGCCAAACAGATGGGCAGCTCGGCGGCTCACCCGACGCCTGCTCACTTGCACGCCGAATCATGGGGCCCTACTCAGCTGCGGGGCCCCATAGCACCCGCGTGGGTCGCTATGGCGGTAGTTCCACCACTGCTGAGAGACCCATATCTGTGTGGTCTTGATGGGTCCCTGCAGTGTTTCCTCTTTAGGAACAAAATCTGCCATGCAGCATGACTTGGTTCCAGGAACTTTGGGGGGGGGGGGCAGCCTGTCATTTCCTTTTCTAGGGGCTTCCTTGTCCATTAGGCTATGTCTTTACCTGTTTTATTCAGTTCCTGCTCTTCTGCTTTCTTATTTGGCTTTTAGTAGGTTCCGGGTGAGCGAGGAGCGGGCCGCACCATGCAGTAGGTGTCAGGGTCTCCCTATAGGTGTGCAGCGGCTGTGTCATGAACAGGTGTGACCAGAACCATGTGATCTGCGACAGAGGACACCAAAACATATATAAGTGAAAATATAATAATTTATTAAAGAAAGTGAGTAATATAATACAAACAACTCCAATATGACACAGTGCAATAACCATCCACAGACAGAGACCCACAAATAACAACAGACAGGTAAGTGCAATAAATGGGAAATACCAGGATCATAAACAATAGCCAGGCCAGGGTCATACACAGGAGATCAGCAGATGGACAGGGGATGTTCCAGAGACATAAACGTAAGCCAGGCCAAGGTCATACACAGGGAGGTCAGCAGAAGGGGTATGGAATACAGGACAGGGAGAGGATGGATGGGTCAGACTGCAGGCAGGGATGCAAGGTAACAGGTGGGACAGGATAGGGTCCGAGACAGGGAGACAGGATCAGGTTCAGGGCACAGGATCAGATCGCTAGCAGGTCAGGAGGCAATGAAGAAATCAAGGCAAACATGTGAATGTTTGCCGGGTATTTATAGGCCTGTGATTGGCCTCAAGTGACACCTGATTGTAGGAGGTACTGTCTACTCCACACTGCCAGGATCCATCCGCTGGTGGACGCCAGTACTGCGGCCCAAAGGTGATATACTATTAACAGGGAAAACCTCTCCTGACAGTTCCAAACTGCCAGGAGACACCTGCTGGTGGACCTCAGTACTGCATGCCAAATAACAGGTATTACCAGCGGATGGAACATTTCCTGACAGTACCCCCCCTCAAAGGAGCGGCCTCCGGACGCTCCAATTGGTTGTAATTGTCCATAGTCTATGGCATCAAGCAGAACAACAGATGGTGGCACAACAGGCAGTACAGGTGGTGGCACAACAGGCAGAACAACAGGTGGTGGCACAACAGGCATGGACACTTCAAGCTGGGCAGCAGGCTCATCAGGCTGGAGGGCAGGCACTGAGACCATCAGGCTGGAGGGCAGGCACCGAGACATCGGGCTGGAGGGCAGGCACCGAGACATCGGGCTGGAGGGCAGGCACCGAGACATCGGGCTGGAGGGCAGGCACCGAGACATCGGGCTGGAGGGCAGGCACCGAGACATCGGGCTGGAGGGCAGGCACCGAGACATCGGGCTGGAGGGCTGGCACCGAGACATCGGGCTGGAGGGCTGGCACCGAGACATCGGGCTGGAGGGCTGGCACCGAGACATCGGGCTGGAGGGCTGGCACCGAGACATCGGGCTGGAGGGCAGGCACCGAGACATCGGGCTGGAGGGCAGGCACCGAGACATCGGGCTGGAGGGCAGGCACCGAGACATCGGGCTGGAGGGCAGGCACAGAGACATCGGGCTGGAGGGCTGGCACCGAGACATCGGGCTGGAGGGCTGGCACCGAGACATCGGGCTGGAGGGCTGGCACCGAGACATCGGGCTGGAGGGCTGGCACCGAGACATCGGGCTGGAGGGCTGGCACCGAGACATCAGGCCAGGCAACAGGTACTAGAACTTCAGACTGGGCAATAGGCACATCAGGCAGAACAGCAGGTGCTAGCACAACAAGCTGAACAGCAGGCACATCGGACTGGATAGCAGGTACTGGAACTTCAAACCGGGCAGCCGGTACTGGAACCTTAGACTGGGCAGCAGGCACTGGCACATCAGGCAAAACAGCAGGTGCTGGCACAACAGGCTGAACAGCTGGTACATCGGACTGGATAGCAGGTACTGGAACTTCAAACCGGGCAGCTGGTACTGGAACTTCAGACTGGACGGTGGGCACAGGTGCTGGCACATTAGGCAGAACAGCAGGTGCAGTGGACTGAATAGCAGGTACTGGAACTTCAAACCGGGCAGCCGGTACTGAAACAGACTGGACAGTGGGCACAGGTGCTGGCACATCAGGCGGAACAGCAGGTACTGGCACAACAGGCTGAACAGCAGATACATCGGACTGGATAGCAGGTACTGGAACTTCAAACCGGGCAGCTGATACTGGAACCTCAGACTTGACAGCGGGCACAGGTGCTGGCACATCAGGCAGAACAGCAGGTACTGGCACAACAGCAGGCATCGGAACATCAGGCTGGGCGGCACACAGGAACACATCAGGCTGGAACAGATCAGCTGGCGGGGAGGCAGGATTGGACACTGGCATGATGGTATGGGTTGGATTAGCTGGTGTGGAGGCAGGTTGGGTTACTGGCAGGATCGTCTTGGTTGGGAAAAACTTTCGTTTTTTCTTTGGCTTAGCCACTGAAGCTCTGTAGGTGAGGGGTGCAGCAGACTGGAAAGGAGGATTGGAATATGGCAGAGAGGAGGTAACAGTAGCTGGAGGAAGTTCCTGTGGGTTTGTGGATAGCTGAGAAGAGGCAGGTGGGTTGAATGCAGGATAGGTGCAGCGGGTAGGGACAGGGTATCGATATTTGGCGGGAAGCAGTGTATATTGGGCCGAAACGGAGGTTGCCATGGTGTCAGGCTACGACTTACCAGACCGGCGAGTCCACTCGGGCAGAGGGTAGGCTCCCTTACGCGTCCGACTGACGGCCCCTGGTAGAGTAAACAGAAGGCACGAAAGTACGGAGTGGTATGAGAGCCTGTATTCACTGTCCAGATACTGCAGGGTTAACAGATGGGAAGGCTGAAGATGGCTGGAGCACAGGCACAAGACTGAGCAGGTAGTTTTGGAAAGCAGGCTGGGTAGACAACAGACAGGCAACTTGGATCCAAGGGAGCAGGCAGACGGATGGTCAGGAGACAGGCCGGGTTCGTTAACAGGCAGACGGCAACGGTACAGTGGAGCAGGCAAGCGGATGGTCAAACAAGCAGAAGTCAGGTACAGGCAGAGTTCAGAGAGAGATCGGGGGACAAGGCCGGATCAGCAGGTAATCAGGAACGGACAAGGTACAAGGTCAGGCACTAGAACGACTAGCTGTTGATCAGGCAGCACTGGTCACAGGGGCACGCCGGCTTAAATGCAGCTTTTGGCGCCAAACGACGTGCACGCGCGCGCCCCGGCACACACAGGCACGCGCACCCGCCAACGCCCGCGCGCCCCCGCACACCGGCGTGCACAGCAGGATGACCCTGGATACACACACCAGCACCGCGAGGAGCACGCACGGCGGGGTCTACAGGAACGCGCGCGCCAACGCACCCTGCCGCACACCACCGCGAGCACCCTGCCTGCCGAGGTACGCCCTCTGACAGTGCCCCCCTCTCAAGGGCAGCCTCCGGATGCCCAGCTGGGCCAACCTGGTTGCATGGGAGTCCTTGAAGGCTTGTAATAATTCCTCAGCATGGAGATTACTTTCAGGCTCCCAAGAGTTATCCTCGGGTCCATACCCCTTCCACTTAATGAGGTACTGGAGCTGATTCTGCCTCCTTCTGCAATCCAGGATTGCCTCGATTTCAAATTCCTCCTCATTGTTGACCATGACCGACTCCGGAGGTTTGGCCTTACGGTCAGGAAAGGAATCCGGGGTAACTGGTTTCAATAATGACACATGAAAGACCGGGTGAATTCTAAGGGACTCCGGTAGCTTAAGTTCATATGCGACATCATTCACTTTCCTTTTCACCAGAAAAGGACCCATAAACTTAGGTCCCAACTTCCTGGAAGGACAGGCCAACTTTAGGTTACTTGTGGAAAGCCACACTTGGTTACCAGGTTCAAGGACAAGTTCTCCTTGTCTTTTCTTGTCAAAAATCTTCTTGAAGGATGCCTGGGACTGGGCCATGGTCTCCTGCAAGATCTTACAGTTTTTAGAGAAGAACTCCATTGTTTCAGTTACCGCAGGTAGGGTGCATTCCGGAATAGAGCTGGGAAAGAAGGAAGGGTTGAATCCATAATTGGCAAAGAAAGGAGTCTGGTTGATAGCTGAGTGTAGGGAGTTGTTGTACGAGAATTCAGCGACTGGTAACAGGGAGACCCAGTCGTCTTGCGTAAACACAGAAAAGCAACGGAGGTATTGCTCCAGCGTCTGGTTAGTTCATTCAGTCTGGCCGTTTGTCTGAGGGTGGTAGGCCGAGGAAAACGCCAATTCAATTTCCAGAGCACCACACAGTGCCCTCCAGAACCGGGAGGTGAACTGGACACCCCGATCCGATACGATATTCGCGGGTACCCCATGTAGTCTCACTATTTCCTTGACAAATATCTTCGCCGTTTCTACGGCTGTGGGTGTACCCTTCATGGGGAGAAAGTGTGCCATCTTGGACAGTCTATCGATCACCACAAAGATGGTCGAGAAACCTTCAGATGGAGGTAGCTCCACGATGAAGTCCATTGATAACATTCTCCAAGGCCTGTCAGGAATCGGTAAGGGTCTCAACAAACCCCAGGCCCTTGAGCGGTTGCATTTATTCCGGGCACAAGTGTGGCAAGAACCCACATACTTTTTACAGTCCTCCAATAATCGTGGCCACCAAAAGGTGCGTTGCACCAATTCCGTCGTTTTCCGGGCTCCGAAGTGACCCGCCAGCTTGTGGTCGTGGCACAATTCCAATACCAGCACTCTAAGTTTTTCAGGTACAAAAATCTTGCCTTCGTGCCAGAGCAACCCATCACTTAAACTGGTCCCAGTAGGTTGAGGAACTTCTGAGGAGGCTTGCTTAATTCTGGAAATTAAATCTCCCTGGAGGAGTAAAAAGTTTCCCACTGGCAGAATAGTATCTGGAGGAGCAATTTTCTTGGAATCATGGAACATTCGAGATAAAGCATCAGGTTTTCCATTCTTGGATCCGGGTCTGTACGTGATGTGAAAGGAGAAGCGGGAAAAAAAAAGTGCCCATCTAGCCTGTCGTGGTTTAAGTCTCTTGGCTGACCTTAGGTATTCCAAGTTCTTGTGATCGGTATAGATGAGAACAGGATGTACAGCACCCTCCAGCAGATAGCGCCATTCCTCCAGAGCCGCCTTGATGGCCAAAAGTTCCCGATCTCCCACATCGTAATTCCTTTCTGACAACGAGAGTTTGCGGGAAAAGAATGCTACTGGGAACAAAAGGGCTTTGGGGCCCTGGCGTTGAGAAAGTACTGCCCCAACTGCGATCTCCGAAGCATCAACTTCCAGCACAAACGTTAGCGCAGGGTCAGGATGTTTAAGGATGGAGGCAGATGTGAACAGTTCCTTTAATTTCTCGAAAGCTGCTTGTGCTCTGGACGTCCAACAGAATCGTGCTCCCTGTTTTGTAAGTTCCGTTATTGGCGAAATGATTTTAGAGAAGTCTTTAATGAATTTCCTGTAGAAGTTAGAAAATCCTACGAAACGTTGGACCCCTTTCTTGTCTGTAGGTGCAGGCCAGTCCAGGATGGCAGACACTTTTTGTGGATCCATTTTGATACCTTCCACAGAAATAATGAGTCCCAAAAACTGGATACTTTGAAGTTCGAACTCACACTTGTCAAGTTTAGCGTATAGACCATGTTGCCTGAGCCGAGCAAGGACATTCCGGACGTGCCTGCGGTTATCAGCCAAGGAGGGGGAGAAGATGAGTATGTCGTCCAGGTAAACAATGACGTAGAGGTCTAGGAATTCTCTAAAAATGTCGTTCACAAAGTGCTGGAACGTAACTGGGGCACAGGCACAAGACTGAGCAGGTCGTTTTGGAAAGCAGGCTGGGTAGACAACAGACAGGCAACTTGGATCCAAGGGAGCAGGCAGACGGATGGTCAGGAGACAGGCCGGGTTCGTTAACAGGCAGACGGCAACGGTACAGTGGAGCAGGCAAGCGGATGGTCAAACAAGCAGAAGTCAGGTACAGGCAGAGTTCAGAGAGAGATCGGGGGACAAGGCCGGGTCAGCAGGTAATCAGGAACGGACAAGGTACAAGGTCAGGCACTAGAACGACTAGCTGTTGATCAGGCAGCACTGGTCACAGGGGCACGCCGGCTTAAATGCAGCTTTTGGCGCCAAACGACGTGCATGCGCGCGCCCCGGCACACACAGGCACGCGCACCCACCAACACCCGCGCGCGCGCCCCCGCACGCCGGCATGCACAGCAGGACGACCCCGGATACACACACCAGCACCGCGAGGAGCACGCACGGCGGGGTCTACAGGAACGCGCGCGCCAACGCGCGCCGACGCACCCTGCCGCACACCACCGCGAGCACCCTGCCTGCCGAGGTACGCCCTCTGACACATGGGTAAAGGGAAAAAAGACTCCTGGGCAGGCATAAGTCTGATAATAAGTCTGACCATGCCTGTAGTACAGGTTGAACAAACGTGGGTTCACATACTGCCTGTCTAACCAGGGACTGCACCGAATCTATACAAACCACTAGCACCTGTGTAGGACAAGCTGAATAATGCTCCAGAAAGTATACAGCATCATCCTCCAACAGCCATACCAGAGACTCCACCTGATCACTACTGAAGGGGGGAGAAAAATCATCACATCCTTTAGGACTGCTAGACAAGGCTAGCTCAGCACACACCTGTATCAGGGGCTGAACGTTTTCAAACAGTAATCTATCCTGATGAACCAGAGAATGGGCCAGACGGATACACTCCAGGAGCTGATCCCTGGCCCACTCTTTCAATACCAGACACCAGTAAGGGTCGGTTCACACTGGGGCGACTTGGGATCCGACTTGTACGCCCTCAAGTCGCCCCAAGTCGCCCCAGAAAGAGATTCAATGGGAGTGAACGCTAGCGTCTTAATAGACACTACTGAAGTCGCTCCGACTTCAGAGCGTACTCCCTGTACTACTTTGATCCGACTTGGTAGGCGACCTGTACCATAGAAATCAATGGAAGTCGCCTCCAAGTCGGATCTCTCTGTAAAGTCAAGCGACTTTGCAGGGAAAACCCCTCCCTCCTCCCTCCCTCCCAGAGAGCTGATTGCCCTGTGATTGGCCACAGCCGAAGTCGCCTGTCATGGCGCCTTGTAATTTGCTAAAGTCACGCTGAAGTCGCGCTGAAGTCGCGTAGAAGCCGCGTTGAAGTTGCCGTGCAAAGTCGCGCTGAAGTCGTGTTGCCCCAGTGTGAACCGACCCTTATTGTTATCCTCCAACACCAGTGAGGCAAGGAGAACAACTGTTTCTGATTGCATTTTAATAGCACTACAATGGTTCCTCTGCACAGTCACTTCTGGTCAGAGATGGCCTTGATTTACTGTCATGAACAGGTGTGACCAGAACTGTGTGATCTGCGACAGAGGACACCAAAACATATATAAGTGAAAATATAATAATTTATTAAAGAAAGTGAGTAATATAATACAACCAACTCCAATATGACACAGTGCAATAACCAACCACAGACAGAGACTCACAAATAACAACAGACAGATAAGTGCAATAAATGGTAAATACCAGGATCATAAACAATAGCCAGGCCAGGGTCATACACAGCAGATCAGCAGATGGACAGGGGATGTTCCAGAGACATAAACGTAAGCCAGGCCAAGGTCATACACAGGGAGGTCAGCAGATGGGGTATGGAGCACAGGACAGGGAGAGGATGGATGGGTCAGACTGCAGGCAGGGATACAAGGTAACAGGTGGGACAGGATAGGGTCCGAGACAGGGAGACATGTTCAGGGCACAGGATCAGATCGCTAGCAGGTCAGGAGGCAATGAAGAAATCAAGGCAAACATGTGAATGTTTGCCGGGTATTTATAGGCCTGTGATTGGCCTCAAGTGACACCTGATTGTAGGAGGTACTGTCTGCTCCACACTGCCAGGATCCATCCGCTGGTGGACGCCAGTACTGCGGCCCAAAGATGATATACTATTAACAGGGAAAACCTCTCCTGACAGTTCCAAACTGCCAGGAGACACCTGCTGGTGGACCTCAGTACTGCATGCCAAATAACAGGTATTACCAGCGGATGGAACATTTCCTGACAGGCTGCCCAGAGCCGTATTTATTGGCCTAGGGCGCTCCCGATGATGTCATAGGGCTGCACCCAGTCCGCACATGAGCACTGACCGACAGAAGCTCTGGGCGTCATTTTGGGCGATTCGTTTTGCCCACAAACAACAGGAGGAGTCCTTCTGTTTCTCTTTTCAGCTATCTCTCTTTTTCCGCTGGCCATCCCTTATTCTCTAATACCATGAGTCAGCCACCACTTATGTAAGACCCTCAATACTTAAGGTAGGGGGACCACCAGTTGGTAAGTTTTCAGGTGTCCTTAAAAGAGTGCCCTCTAATGCGGTTTGCTTTGATATGTTTCAGCTCCGCACGCTCACGCTCTCGGAGTTAAACAACAAGAGAGGACAGGCGTTCTCCAAAGGAGCCTAGCTCCAGACGTCTCTCCCGGTCAAAAAAAAAAAAATCCAAAAGAGCATGTCGCGCCTCCTCTTCTCCAGAGCAATGCAGGCATCCCAGCAAGAGATCAGGCTGGGCTTATGGCACAGTCCCCCTATCCAATAAATTGGTGCGCAAAGACTGTCTAGAGGAGTCTGCAGTAGACAAGGAACAGGACACTGCGCAGGTCTCATCATTACTGAAGAAGGTATTACGAGATTCCTTGTCTGAGTTTACCTCAGCCCAGCCACCCACCCAAAGGGTCCCATTGGAAGATCAGCCAGGGAATTCAGCAAGCAGTATGACCATGCCCAGTGTAAAAAAAAAAGGCACTCCCACTCAGGAGAAAAGCTCCAAGGAAGACGTCTCTGATCCTCTTCCTCAGAGCCAGCGCCCCAGCAAGAGTCCTGCAGGGCCCATGGCGCAGTATCTATACCCAGGAGGCTGGTGAGTAGACACTGCCTGGAGGAGTATACAGCTAACAGGTAATGCCAAATGTCTTTATTATTGATAAGAGTGGCACAAGATTCTGTTTTGAACTCGCCTTAATTACCTGAAGCAGCTGTTACACTTGTATTGGAAACTGTTGGAGACTGTTGCCATAGGAGTCAGCGCTCTTATCCATGCAGATGTGGCATCTTGCTGGATGCTTTTCCCTGCGTGGCTGTCCTGTAGAAGTCTGGGAGTTTACCGGGTTAGCATTACACAGACATATTTGGGTGCCCCAAGAAGAGTGGCAAAGTAGTGCTCAGAGCGCGCTAGTGGGTGTGGCTAAATTGCCCTTGCTGACATCATCACCCTTCTGTGAGGCCAAACAGCCACCTACGACGGCAACAGATTTGTGTATGACTATCTCGTTACTTGGGGAACCACAGCCTGGTCCAGGTAATATGTACGGGTCTCAGGGGGACTGAAACCCTAAAACATGCTTCAAAACCCAAACTGTCCGGCTGAATCCTGGACAGGTGGTACACCCTTGGTGTCTGGTATCCATGAATCTACTTTGCACTGCACCTACTATGCCTTACGACCCACTCTATGTGGAGGGAGGTCGACAACTCATGGCTCTGGAGGTTCTCATTGGACTGAAGGAGTCCTGGGTCCTTGCTACATATATTCTAGATGCAGCAGTCTGCTACTCAAAAATAGGGAGGCTGATCAGGAAGTCCAGGCTGACCAGGAAGTCCCCTCTAGTTGCTTGTATAACCACTGGAGGAGCACCCTAGCACTTTGGCGGCTAGGGAGGCCATATGGTTGAGACCCTGGGCTGTGTATTGCTTCCTAGAAACAAAAGTGGGGTAGATTGGAAGGGGTTCGAGAAAAATGCCCGTATAAACAGGCTGTCGAAACTGTGTACCCTGAACAAGCTAATGGTCAACCTGCTACTACATACTGTATCATCTGCAAGTGCCGGCAGACCAGCAATATCCAGCCCATGTACTGGGTGAGTCTAATGGGAATGGTTTAATAATTATCAACCAGCTGTTGCACCTGCAGGACTCTGAGGACAGTGGCAGGGTCTGCATCCCTTTAGACATGATTTCCTATTGGGAGTATCTTGCAAAAAATTATATTTTGTAGCAGTGGATGCCAAAAATCTGATTTGCATTTTAGTGCAGACTTCTGGGCAAATCAGTGAGCCAGTCACACAAGTGCATAGCCAGACTCTTAAGGTAAGACCTAGAAGGCACGCTTCATGGGTTTCTGGACAGCATGCTGTACAAAGCCTTGGATGAAGGTATCAGACACTCATGGTCATTCATTGTCACTTCGGGAGACACCTTACTGCTCCTTCTCCAGGCCATTTCTCTCCCACAGAGCTGCCAAGTCCACCACAACAGCGGGTGGGCTGCTACAATGCTTACAGACACCTCAGACTCAAGAGGGATTGCAGGTTTTCTACCCAATCCTGTTTGGAGTTTGCAGGGGATGTTGGTTAGTGTACAGTTGCAGATCAGAAGAGGTCAAACCCTTTTGGGCCCTCTTTGAGATCTTTAAGACGGAGTCCATTAAACAGTATAACTACATGGCTGGAGGCTGTTGCTGGATCGCCAGGATGCCTATTCTATCCTCACACTTTCGAGGGAAAGTAAAGCCAACCTTTTACCATCCCAATGGTTGGTGTACCTGGGGGTGCTCTGCTATTTCCTCTGTTTTATTTCCATCAGAGGAAGTGGTGACAGTCAGGAACAGAATTCTGAGGACGAATATTTCCGTTTGTTTGATTTCATCATTCATATAGATGATTCCTGGGGTGCATGGGCACCTGCACAAATTTCAACTAAAATTCTTAGTGCAAGGGAGGAAACAGGATAGAACACAGTTAATAGGTATTACTCAGTATGAGTAGCGGTCTTCGGTGATGGAAAGACCTTAAGGAAGTCTTGGTCCCTTAGGACTGTTAGACTGGAGAATGGCTACGAATCATGTCTGCAAGACAGCCAGGAACATGCACTGCGAAGGACTTTCGGTCAAGGCAAGCAGAGATTCCTGGCCAAGGAGGATAACCTTGAACGTGCTGGGGGTTCATACAGCCCTTTTAGCACTTTGGCCTTACTACACATAGTCAAGGAGGACCAATCTCCTTGCAGTTTAACAATTGAGCAGCAGTCACCTATATTCAGCTCCAGGATGAAACTCGCAGCAATATGCTATTGAGAAAGGTGAAACCCTTAACACCTGGGGCGGAAGATCACCAGCAAAATTTTGGAAGCAGTTTACCTCCCAGCGGATTTTTCTTTTGAACAAGTACAAGCTTCCCAGAGCACAACGAGTGGGTCTATGGCCCAGGTCTTCTCTGAGCTGGTCCACAGGTGGGGCCTACCACAGGCA
The DNA here is from genome assembly GCA_037952835.1 of Lithobates septentrionalis. Classification (NCBI taxonomy): domain Eukaryota; kingdom Metazoa; phylum Chordata; class Amphibia; order Anura; family Ranidae; genus Lithobates; species Lithobates septentrionalis. Next base: position 2,077,093 of record JBBDGP010000853.1, read on the forward strand.
GACCTCCTCGTTTCCCACAGTAATCACAAGCTTTGGTCTGATTTTGTCAATACCCCAAGGCGCAAGGGGCAAATGCTCTGGTCTCTCACCGGGACTACAATCTAAACCATATATATCTTTCCCCAACATTTCTCGTAAATGAGATTCCCCTTGAGGCTGTCAAATATATATTTGTCATAGCCAGTCCTCCATATTGACCAGGAGGCCCTCGGATTTCCCTGGCCATTCATTTCAGGATACAGAAGACATTTCCCCTCTATAACATATGCAGACTGGGGCTGCAAGCAGGGACACTAAAGGGGGAGGATGGGCAACTCTGGTTGCTCCAGTTTCACTCCAGAGTGATCTCTACTTCGTTGTGTGCGAGAAGACATTCTACTTCTCTACAACATTTTGGTCTAATTCAAGGAAAAAGTTTTCTTGGTAGGGCAAGACATTGATCCTACTGCCCTGCCAGTGTCAGCTGTTCTATACTTCCTCCAGGCATTAGCCTATCCTCACATAGCTCACGAGTGTGGGCTATTATGGCAATAACACATTTGAATGGGCCAAGAATCATTACGTTTGCACAACTTTTGAGGACAGTCGTGAAGAGTCGGTCACCAAGGAAGAAAGATCTATTGCAGTTGCTAGATCTCATATCAGTTTAACCGTTTGTTCCAACAGAGCAGTGTTTGGTTCAAGCCATCACTTACAAGGCAGTATCAATTGCAAGAACTTTAAGCAGAAGGTTATCAGAGATTCAAGCTCTTGGAGCTTCAAAGTAAAAAAAAAATATATATATATATATATATATATATATATATATATGTATGTGTGTATATATATATCTATATATATATATATATATATATATATATATATATATGTATATGTATATGTGTGTATATATATATTCCTTTCTTTCCAGAAAGAGTAGAGTTGGATCTTGTAGATCATGCTGCATCAAACATAGCAACAGACTGCTATTTAACAGACAGCTGGGCATTGCCTAACTTTCCGGAACATCACACAGGAAAGTCACACGTACTGTTCATTTTCAGAACTTTAAAGGAGTATCTTTCCACAATTGTCCCTTTCAGGTCATCTAAATAAACCTTTTGTCATTCCAGCTGGCAATCTTCAAGGGAAAGAGGTTACTGCCTGGATCCTAGCAGGCTTGGGTTGTGTATATAAGACTATAGGTCGCGAGCCTCCATCAGCGGCGGCGGAACACTCTACCAGAGCGGTTAAAGCCTTATAGGCAACACATTCAAGAGAATCTATGGTGCCCATCTGTACAGGGGTATCATGGTTGCTCCAACATTCCTACTCAAACTTGACGGAATAGATGCGGGGGCCTTGTCATCAGGGGACTTGGAGGAAGGACTATTCAGTCCTCTGGCTCATCCTAATTAGAAGATTGGTTTGACAAACAGATCCCACCCTATCAGCTAGTTATTTATCACTAGTATGCTGCCATGTTGGCGTCAGAAAAACAGAAAATTGTATCAAATACCTTAATTTTCCTTTCCTGACGCCAAACCATGGCAGTATATGAGCCCACCCATGTGCGTTCCGGTATGTGGTTTGTAACAAAGAATGGGGTGGCGGCTAACCATGCCTTCATTTATGCTATTCACTGGTCCTGAGGGAGTGGTCAAGTGGCAGAGCTCTATCACTAGTATGCGGCCATGGTTTGGCATCAGGAAAGGAAAATTACGGTAAGTATTTGATACAATTTTCCGTTTCATTTAACATTCCAGCTAGGGATGAGCCGAATACCCCCCTGTTCGGTTCGCACCAGAACATGCGAACAGGAAAAAAATTCGTTCGAACACGCGAACACCGTTAAAGTCTATGGGACACGAACATGAATAATCAAAAGTGCTAATTTTAAAGGCTAATATGCAAGTTATTGTCAATAAAAGTGTTTGGGGACCTGGGTCCTGCCCCAGGGGACATGAATCAATGCAAAAAAAAGTTTTAAAAACGGCCGTTTTTTCAGGAGCAGTGATTTTAATAATGCTTAAAGTCAAACAATAAAAGTGTAATATCCCTTTAAATTTCATACCTGGGGGGTGTCTATAGTATGCCTGTAAAGGGGCGCATGTTTCCCGTGTTTAGAACAGTCTGACAGCAAAATGACATTTTGAAGGAAAAAACCCATTTAAGACTACCGCGGCTATTGCATTGCCGACAATACACATAGAAGTTCATTGATAAAAACGGCATGGGAATTCCCCACAGGGGAACCCCAAACCAAAAAAAAAAAAAAAAAAATGATGTGGGGGTCCCCCTAAATTCCATACAAGGCCCTTCAGGTCTGGTATGGATATTAAGGGGAACCCCAGCCAAAATTTAAAAAAAAAATTGACGTGGGGTTCCCCCTAAATTCCATACCAGACCCTTCAGGTCTGGTATGGATTTTAAGGGGAACCCCGCGCCAAAAAAAAAAAAAAAAACGACGTGGGGTCCCCCTAAAAATCCATACCAGACCCTTATCCGAGCACGCAACCTGGCAGGCCGCAGGAAAAGAGGGGGGGACGAGAGTGCGCCCCCCCCCCCTCCTGAACCGTACCAGGCCACATGCCCTCAACATTGGGAGGGTGCTTTGGGGTAGCCCCCCAAAACACCTTGTCCCCATGTTGATGAGGACAAAAGCCTCATCCTCACAACCGTGGCCGGTGGTTGTGGGGGTCTGCGGGCGGGGGGCTTATCGGAATCTGGAAGCCCCCTTTAACAAGGGGACCCCCAGATCCCGGCCCCCCCCCTGTGTGAAATGGTAAGGGGGTACTTACCCCTACCATTTCACTAAAAAACTGTCAAAAATGTTAAAAATGACAAGAGACAGTTTTTGACAATTCCTTTATTTAAATGCTTCTTCTTTCTTCCTTCATCTTCTTCTTCTTCTGGTTCTTCTGGCTCTTCTGGTTCTTCCTCCGGCGTTCTCGTCCAGCATCTTCTCCGCAGCGTCTTCTATCTTCTTCTCCTCGGGCCGCTCCGCACCCATGGCATGAGGGGAGGCTCCCGCTCTTCTCTTCATCTTCTTCTCTTCTTCATCTTCTTCTTCATCTTCTTCTTCATCTCTTCTTCCTTCTTCTCTTCTTCATGTCTTCTGCGGGCCGCTCCGCAGCCATGCTGGCATGGAGGGAGGCTCCCGCTGTGTGACGGCGTCTCTTCGTCTGACGGTTCTTAAATAACGGGGGGCGGGGCCACCCGGTGACCCCGCCCCCCTCTGACGCACGGTGACATGACGGGACTTCCCTGTGGCATTCCCGGTGACGTCACAGGGAAGTCCCGTCATGTCACCGTGCGTCAGAGGGGGGCGGGGTCACCGGGTGACCCCGCCCCCCGTTATTTAAGAACCGTCAGACGAAGAGACGCCGTCACACAGCGGGAGCCTCCCTCCATGCCAGCATGGCTGCGGAGCGGCCCGCAGAAGACATGAAGAAGAGAAGAAGGAAGAAGAGATGAAGAAGAAGATGAAGAAGAAGATGAAGAAGAGAAGAAGATGAAGAGAAGAGCGGGAGCCTCCCCTCATGCCATGGGTGCGGAGCGGCCCGAGGAGAAGAAGATAGAAGACGCCGCGGAGAAGATGCTGGACGAGAACGCCGGAGGAAGAACCAGAAGAGCCAGAAGAACCAGAAGAAGAAGAAGATGAAGGAAGAAAGAAGAAGCATTTAAATAAAGGAATTGTCAAAAACTGTCTCTTGTCATTTTTAACATTTTTGACAGTTTTTTAGTGAAATGGTAGGGGTAAGTACCCCCTTACCATTTCACACAGGGGGGGGGCCGGGATCTGGGGGTCCCCTTGTTAAAGGGGGCTTCCAGATTCCGATAAGCCCCCCGCCCGCAGACCCCCACAACCACCGGCCACGGTTGTGAGGATGAGGCCCTTGTCCTCATCAACATGGGGACAAGGTGTTTTGGGGGGCTACCCCAAAGCACCCTCCCAATGTTGAGGGCATGTGGCCTGGTACGGTTCAGGAGGGGGGGGCCGCACTCTCGTCCCCCCCTCTTTTCCTGCGGCCTGCCAGGTTGCGTGCTCGGATAAGGGTCTGGTATGGATTTTTAGGGGGACCCCACGTCGTTTTTTTTTTTTTTTTGGCGCGGGGTTCCCCTTAAAATCCATACCAGACCTGAAGGGTCTGGTATGGAATTTAGGGGGAACCCCACGTCAATTTTTTTTTTAAATTTTGGCTGGGGTTCCCCTTAATATCCATACCAGACCTGAAGGGCCTTGTATGGAATTTAGGGGGACCCCCACATCATTTTTTTTTTTTTTTATTTTGGTTCGGGGTTCCCCTGTGGGGAATTCCCATGCCGTTTTTATCAATGAACTTCTATGTGTATTGTCGGCAATGCAATAGCCGCGGGTAGTTTTAAATGAGTTTTTTCCTTCCAAATGTCATTTTGCTGTCAGACTGTTCTAAACACAGGAAACATGCGCCCCTTTACAGGCATACTATAGACACCCCCCAGGTACGAAATTTAAAGGGATATTACACTTTTATTGTTTGACTTTAAGCATTAATAAAATCACTGCTCCTGAAAAAACGTCCGTTTTTAAAACTTTTTTTTGCATTGATCCATGTCCCCTGGGGCAGGACCCGGGTCCCCAAACACTTTTTATGACAATAACTTGCATATAAGCCTTTAAAATTAGCACTTTTGATTTCTCCCATAGACTTTTAAAGGGTGTTCCACGGCATTCGAATTTGCCGCGAACACCCCAAATTGTTCGCTGTTCGGCGAACTTGCGAACAGCCAATGTTCGAGTAGAACATGAGTTCGACTCGAACTCGAAGCTCATCCCTAATTCCAGCCCTCTGGCTTTAATAAATAGTTTAAAAAAATAAAAAAAGAAAGAAAACTGTAGTCAGTTGCAATTGTTTTTGCAGATCAAGCAGAGGAAAAAAAATATGGAATCACTCAATTCTGAGGAAAATATTCTGGAATCACCATGTACTTTGCAGTTCTAAAACAAACATCTGCATCAGATTACATCCTGAAAAATGATGTCATCATCACCAAACATCCTTTTAATTGATGGAATAGGGAAAGTGTACAAAATCTCAATATAAACTAGACATGTGCGCCGTCAATAAATCCGTTTCGTTCCGTTACGTTTCGTATTAGAATTAATTTGTATTTCGTAATTCGTGTCCGAAATTCAATTCAAATTCATACGAAATACGTATTTTCGTTAGGTTCGTTAACTTTTCGTAACAAATACGAATGTTTGTTATGATGAATTTATCATTATGAGGGGCCCCCACCATCCCTGTACTGTGCTGACTTCCTGGGTTTCTAACTTTTAGGTTTAACTTTTCGTAACAATTACGAATGTTTGTTAGGAATTTGGATCCAAAATTAACTGTGAGTGGATCTATTTTTACCTTCGATAAATTGGTTTGTGTCGATCTGGAGCTTGCCTGCAGTAGGTCTTTTCTGGATGTGGAGTGATTTCCTTACCCTTAATGGTCTCACATGAGGTGGAGCAGCTTTAACCGCATGTGGAGTGGATAGTGTTTGTAGGATGGATCGATGGTGCCGCTATTCAGTATATTTAAAAGTGTATACCCCATACACTGATGGTAAGAGTCAGTCCTATTGGGTGCTGGTGATGGTCTATCTTTCCTTCCATATATGAAGACACCTTAAAGGGACTTTATGCTGATCGATCAAATGTTTTTTGTTGAATTTTATTATTAATTTTTATTTTTAAGCGCTAAACCTCCTTTTCCGTTTCTTTAAATTGTACCAAGCAATCTCGTGTTAGCAGCTTTTAATTTTTTGTATTTCATTATTCATTTCCTTTGTATTTGGCGCAACAAATCCCTGTACTATTCTTCATCAATTTAGGCCAATAGGTGTAAAAAAAAAAAAAAATCCCAATAAGCGTATATTGATTGGTTTACGTGAACATTATAACGTCTACAAACTATGGGATTTATTTATGGATTTTTTTTTTTTAAACTAGTAATGGTGGTGATCAGCGACTTATAGTGGGACTTTGCAGTGGACATTCGGACACTAATGCCCTGTATACACTAGCGGTTTTGCCGTTGGAATAAACTCTGATGGTTTCTCCGACGGAATGCCGCTCAAGCAGTCTTGCATTCACACCAAAGTCCGATCGTCCAGAATAAGGTGACGTAAAACACGTACGACGGGTCTAGAAAAAGGAAGTGCAATAGCCAGTAGCCAATAGCTGCCGTCTCGTACTTGCTTCAGAGCATGCGTTGTTTTTGGTACGTCGGAACAACATACAGGTGAGCGGTTTTCCCGATAGGAATTAGTATAGAACATGTTCTCTATCTAAGTCTGTCTGAATTTTTGATTCAGACGGAATCAAAAAGTCTGATGGGGCATACACACGGTCGCAATATACGATGAAAAGCTCCCATCGGACTTTTTCTGATGGACATTCCGCTCGTGTGTACGCGGCATTACTGACATTTTTGACACTTTGCCCGAACCAGTGACACTAATACGTTGATTAGTGCTATACAGTGGGGACGGAAAGTATTCAGACCCCCTTAAATTTTTCAATCTTTGTTATATTGCAGCCATTTGCTAAAATCATTTAAGTTCATTTTTTTCCTCATTAATGTACACACAGAACCCCATATTGACAGAAAAACACAGAATTGTTGACATTTTTGCAGAATTATTAAAAAGAAAAACTGAAATATCACATGGTCCTAAGTATTCAGACCCTTTGCTGTGACACTCATATATTTTGTGAACAGCAGTTTTAGACATTATCTTTTTATGATACAACGGCTACAATTGCAGATACTAACCGAATCAAAACTACAGCCCAAAATCATCAACTGATCCAAAGGACATCTCAGCAGATTGAATCTGGAAATCCATCCTGGACATACAGAGACCTGTAACTGTGATACAATCGGGGTGTCATGCTTACCAGTGGCTCTGTCCCTCGCTCTACCTGATTCACGCATGTTTTCTATCAAACCAGCCTTCACTTCAGTTTTTTACGTGACGCACTGTTCCCTCTGATTCGCACCTTGGCCATCCTTTGGGAGGGCCCACCTGGCGGCCCCGGGAGATCCATACAGAGTTTGACCCAGAAGGTTCGCAGAGCTGTGATGTCCGCTTTCAGGCCCTGAGAGGCAACCCGCTCGAGTGACTCCCTGTCGCTGACAAGGGAGTCCAATGTATCTGGTAAGAGTTTCTTACACACCATCTTTACCAAGTCACATGCAGTTGTGAGATACAGCTTTGGGATGATCTGATGATTTACCCGTGTTAGAGCATTTGCCGTCTCACATTCACTTACCATTTCCAGTGGAACATTCCATGTATATTTGTTTTCTATTCACTCACTGGACTTTATTCACCTTCATTGAGAGACTTTTAAGTTTTATCATTGCTGTGTTTACCATTCATGGATATTTGTTTTTCAGTTGTTTTCTTGATTGAAGACTTTTTGCACAATCTATGCGCTACATTTTACTTTCACATGATTTTTTGGTTGTTGTCACCCTGTATGTAGCTGCTCCGCACCATATATTTTTTGAATTTAGCACAGTGTATACTTTTATTATCTTTACACTCATATATTTAACTGAGGTGCTGTCCATTTCTTCTGATCATCCTTGAGATGGTTCTATCTACACCTTCATTTGAGTCCAGCTGTGTTTGATTATACTGATTGGACTTGATTAGGAAAGCCACACACCTCTCTATATAAGACCTTACAACTCACAGTGCGTGTCAGAGCAAATGAGAATCATGAGGTCAAAGGAACTGCCTGAAGAGCTCAGAGACAGAATTGTGGCAAGGCACAGATCTGGCCAAGGTTACAAAAAATGTCTGCTGCTTTTAAGGTTCCTAAGAGCACAGTGGCCTCCATAATTCTTAAATGGAAGACGTTTGGGATGACCAGAACCCTTCCTAGAGCTGGCCGTCCGGCCAAACTGAGCTATCGGGGGAGAAGAGTCTTGGTGAGAGAGGCAAAGAAGAACCCAAAGATCACTGTGGCTGAACTCCACAGATGCAGTCGGGAGATGGGAGAAAGTTGTAGAAAGTCAACCATCACTTTCTACAACTTGGCCCGATGGAAGCCTCTCCTCAGTGCAAGACACATAAAATCCCACATGGAGTTTGCTAAAAAAACACCTGAAGGACTCGAAGATGGTGAGAAATAAGATTCTCTGGTCTGATGAGACCAAGATAGAACTTTTTGGCCTTAATTCTAAGCGGTATGTGTGGAGAAAACCAGACACTGCTCATCACCTGTCCAATACAGTCCCAACAGTGAAGCATGGTGGTGGCAGCATCATGCTGTGGGGGTGTTTTTCAGCTGCAGGGACAGGACGACTGGTTGCAATCGAGGGAAAGATGAATGCGGCCAAGTACAGGGATATCCTGGACGAAAACCTTCTCCAGAGTGCTCAGGACCTCAAACTGGGCCGAAGGTTTACCTTCCAACAAGACAATGACCCTAAGCACACAGCTAAAATAACGAAGGAGTGGCTTCATAACAACTCTGTGACTGTTCTTGAATGGCCCAGCCAGAGCCCTGACTTAAACCCAATTGAGCATCTCTGGAGAGACTTAAAAATGGCTGTACACCAACGTTTACCATCCAACCTGACAGAACTGGACAGGATCTGCAAGGAGGAATGGCAGAGGATTATGGATGAGCCGAACACCCCCCTGTTCGGTTCGCACCAGAACATGCGAACAGGAAAAAAGTTCGCTCGAACACACGAACACCGTTAAAGTCTATGGGACACGAACATGAATAATCAAAAGTGCTAATTTTAAAGGCTTATATGCAAGTTTTTGTCATAAAAAGGGTTTGGGGACCTGGGTCCTGCCCCAGGGGACATGGATCAATGCAAAAAAAAGTTTTAAAAACGGACGTTTTTTCAGGAGCAGTGATTTTAATAATGCTTAAAGTCAAACAATAAAAGTGTAATATCCCTTTAAATCTCGTACCTGGGGGGTGTCTATAGTATGCCTGTAAAGGGGCGCATGTTTCCCGTGTTTAGAACAGTCTGACAGCAAAATGACATTTGGAAGGAAAAAACACATTTAAAACTACCCGCGGCTATTGCATTGCCGACAATACACATAGAAGTTCATTGATAAAAACGGCATGGGAATTCCCCACAGGAAAACCCCGAACCAAAATTTAAAAAAAAAAATGACGTGGGAGTCCCCCTAAATTCCATACCAGGCCCTTCAGGTCTGGTATGGATATTAAGGGGAACCCCGGCCAAATTTTTTTAAAAAAATGACGTGGGGTTCCCCCTAAATTCATTTTAAGGGGAACCCCGCGCCAAAAAAAAAAACGGCGTGGGGTCCCCCCAAAAATCCATACCAGACCCTTATCCGAGCATGCAACCTGGCAGGCCGCAGGAAAAGAGGGGGGGACGAGAGTGCGCCCCCCCCTTCTGAACCGTACCAGGCCACATGCCCTCAACATTGGGAGGGTGCTTTGGGGTAGCCCCCCAAAACACCTTGTCCCCATGTTGATGAGGACAAGGGCCTCATCCCCACAACCCTGGCCGGTGGTTGTGGGGGTCTGCGGGCGGGGGGCTTATCGGAATCTAGAAGCCGCCTTTAACAAGGGGACCCCCAGATCCCGGCCCCCCCTGTGTGAAATGGTAAGGGGGTACTTACCCCTACCATTTCACTAAAAAACTGTCAAAAATGTTAAAAATGACAAGAGACAGTTTTTGACAATTCCTTTATTTAAATGCTTCTTCTTTCTTTTATCTTCCTTCATCTTCTTCTGGTTCTTCTGGCTCTTCTGGTTCTTCCTCCGGCGTTCTCGTCCAGCATCTCCTCCGCGGCGTCTTCTATCTTCTTCTCCTCGGGCCGCTCCGCACCCATGGCATGGGGGGAGGCTCCCGCTCTTCTCTTCATCTTCTTCTTCATCCTCTTCTCTTCTTCCTTCTTCTCTTCTTCATTTTCTTCTTCGGGCCGCTCCGCATCCATGCTGGCATGGAGAGAGGCTCCCGCTGTATGACGGAGTCTCCTCGTCTGACGGTTCTTAAATAACGGGGGGCGGGGCCACCCGGTGACCCTGCCCCCCTCTGACGCACAGTGACTTGACGGGACTTTCCTGTGACGTCACGGGGAATGCCACAGGGAAGTCCCGTGATGTCCCGTGCATCAGAGGTGGGCGGGGTCACCGGGTGGCCCCGCCCCCTGTTATTTAAGAACCATCAGACGAGGAGACGCCGTCACACAGCGGGAGCCTCCCTCCATGCCAGCATGGATGCGAAGCGGCCCGGAGAAGAAAATGAAGAAGAGCAGAAGGAAGAAGAGAAGAGGATGAAGAAGAAGATGAAGAGAAGAGCGGGAGCCTCCCCCCATGCCATGGGTGCGGAGCGGCCCGAGGAGAAGAAGATAGAAGACGCCGCAGAGGAGATGCTGGACGAGAACGCCGGAGGAAGAACCAGAAGAGCCAGAAGAACCAGAAGAAGATGAAGGAAGATAGAAGAAAGAAGAAGCATTTAAATAAAGGAATTGTCAAAAACTGTCTCTTGTCATTTTTAACATTTTTGACAGTTTTTTTAGTGAAATGGTAGGGGTAAGTACCCCCTTACCATTTCACACAGGGGGGGGGCGGGATCTGGGGGTCCCCTTGTTAAAGGGGGCTTCCAGATTCCGATAAGCCCCCCGCCCGCAGACCCCCACAACCACCGGCCAGGGTTGTGGGGATGAGGCCCTTGTCCTCATCAACATGGGGACAAGGTGTTTTGAGGGGCTACCCCAAAGCACCCTCCCAATGTTGAGGGCATGTGGCCTGGTACGGTTCAGGAGGGGGGGCGCACTCTCGTCCCCCTCTTTTTTCCTGCGGCCTGCCAGGTTGCGTGCTCGGATAAGGGTCTGGTATGGATTTTTGGGGGGACCCCACGCCGTTTTTTTTAAAAAAAAATTGGCGCGGGGTTCCCCTTAAAATCCATACCAGACCTGAAGGGTCTGGTATGGAATTTAGGGGGAACCCCACGTCATTTTTTTTTTAAATTTTGGCCGGGGTTCCCCTTAATATCCATACCAGACCTGAAGGGCCTGGTATGGAATTTAGGGGGACTCCCACATCATTTTTTTTTTTAATTTTGGTTTGGGGTTTCCCTGTGGGGAATTCCCATGCCGTTTTTATCAATGAACTTCTATGTGTATTGTCGGCAATGCAATAGTCGCGGGTACTTTTAAATGGAATTTTTCCTTCCAAATGTCATTTTGCACTCGGACTGTTCTAAACACGAGAAACATGCGCCCCTTTACAGGCATACTATAGACACCCCCCAGCTACGAAATTTAAAGGGATATTACACTTTTATTGTTTGACTTTAAGCATTATTAAAATCACTGCTCCCGAAAAAAACGCCGTTTTTAAAACTTTTTTTTACATTGATCCATGTCCCCTGGGTCAGGACCCGGGTCCTCAAACACTTTTTATGACAATAACTTGCATATAAGCCTTTAAAATTAGCACTTTTGATTTCTCCCATAGACTTTTAAAGGGTGTTCTGCGGCATTCGAATTTGCCGCAAACACCCCAAATTGTTCGCTGTTCGGCGAACTTGCGAACAGCCAATGTTCGAGTCGAACATGAGTTCGGCTCGAACTCGAAGCTCATCCCTACAGAGGATCCCCAAATCCATGTGTGAAAAACTTGTTGCATCTTTCCCAAAAAGACTCATGGTTGTATTAGATCAAAAGGGGGCTTCTACTAAATACTGAGCAAAGGGTCTGAATACTTAGGACCATGTGATATTTCAGGTTTTCTTTTTTAATAAATCTGCAAAAATGTCAACAATTCTGTGTTTTTCTGTCAATATGGGGTGCTGTGTGTACATTAATGAGGAAAAAAATGAACTTAAATGATTTTAGCAAATGGCTGCAATATAACAAAGAATAAAAAATTTAAGGGGGTCTGAATAATTTCTGTCCCCTTTATACCTCCCAACTTTCTGGGATGGGAATGAGGGACACCTATTAAGAAAAAGTATGTAGGCATAGGACACACCCCTTGCCACGCCCCCTTAAAGGAGACTTGTACAAAATAAAATGATTGGTAAAACCCACAAGTGCTTTTTTACCACTACTATTCCTTATTCCTGGATGAAAGGTTTAGCACTGGGAAACACATTTTGAAAGATAAAAAGTGCATTTTATATACAACTATGTAGATCAAAACAAAATGAGGGACAAATGAGGAGGAAAGAGTGACAGAGGGACTTTGTTCCAAATGAGAGACAGTCCCTCCAAATCAGGGACAGTTGGGAGCTATGTTAGTGCTAAAATTATGCACTGTCACTGTACTGATGACACTGGCTGGGAAGGGGTTGCACGTCTAGTGCGATCAAAGGGTTAACCGTGTGCCTAAGCAGTGTTTGTGTACTGTGGGAGGTGCTTTCGCTAAGGGAAGAGATGGATTATAATCCCTGCTTTGCAGGAACACAGAATACATCCCTTCCCCCAGTCAGAACGGCGATCTACCTTGTTTACATAGGCAGATCCCTGTTCTGTGTAGTTTACTGACCCTAGACAGAAGTGCAGAACCCTTTATACATACCTCCCAACTTTTTGAGATGGGAACAAGGAACAACTATTAGCAAAAGTATGTAGGCGTAGGACACACCCCCTTTAAAGGAGAATGACATTTAAAAAATGGTTAGTTAAACCCATAAGCGAGCGTTGTGATAGACTTCTATGCAGGCTTTGGAGATGCTTTGAAGCACCAAGAAAATGACATGAGGTACCATTTTTTTAGCACAGCCAAGGCAACGTGTGAACAGGACTGTAAGGGGACCATTTTATTTAGTCACAGGAGCTTTGATTGGCATTGAGAGCGCATTAAAAAAGTGTCCAATGGCACATTTTGAAGCAAGTGTAAACAAGGCTGAGGGTAGACTACAAAACCTAAAAGATGTGCAGGACCAAGACATTGCTAAAAGGAAAAAATGTTCTGAGACTCATGGAGATTTTAGGTGAGGATTCATCTGTTTCTGTCCTTCTTAAGCCTCGCACACACGATCAGATTGTTGGCCAACCGAGCGTCTGATTTTTGTCAAGAGGGCTGTGTGCCAGGAACTTGTCTTGCATACTAACGGTACACAATTGTCGGCCAACAAACACGAACGTAGTGACGTACTACGAGGAATTTCAGCTCTTGAGCGCCACCCTTTGGGCTCCTTCTGCTAATTTCGTGTTTGGTGAGTGTTGATTGCGAGCATGCATGTTTGTACTTTGGACTTTTGTGTGACGGACTTGTGTACGGACAATAGGAAAATCTGACAACAGACCGTTGTCCGCAAAAAATTTACCAGCCTGCCATCCAACATTTGTTGGTGGAAATTTGGACAATTGTCAAAAGGAGTGTACTAAACCCTTGTACACACGATCGGATTTTCCAACGGAAATGTGTGATGATAGGCTGTTGGCGGAAAATCTGACCGTGTGTACGCTCCATCGGACAATTGTTGTCGGATTTTCCACGGACAATTGTTGGATGGCAGGCTTTAAAATTTTCCGCGGGCAAATGTGTGTTGTCGGATTTTCCGAGCATGTGTACACAAGTCCGTCGGACAAAAGTCCAAAGTACAAACACGCATGCTCGGAAGCAAGGATGAGCCAGAAGCGGTCGGTCTTGTAAACTGGCGTTCATAATGGAGAATTAACATTCGTGACGCGGCAAATTATGAAATCTGGAAATGTAGCGCACAATTCTCTTCTTCTTTAATGGGATAATAATGAAGCTGCTTTGCTGGTGACACTGATGGAGTTATGGCAAACTAATTTTAAATGGTTAAATGGCTTTTTTTTTCTAGAATAATATTATTATGCTTTTTTTTTTGCTTTTTTTTTTGGGCAAGTTACCACAACACCATTATCCCGTAGTTTTTAAGATCAAAGATACAACTATGTTGGTGTCCCTTGTTAATTTTGCATTGTATTTTTTTAAATGTAACTGCCTACTCCCAAACTGTCATTTAAAGTAAAACACATAGCCAAGTATTATTCTCCACATATTTTTTATTGTACATTAAAAAAAGAAAACAAATAAAATTAGACATGCTATCTGCCAATAGAATTTAACCAAAAAGTGCATTTTATGCATCCAAAAATATAGAAAATATACCAAACCAAATCATTATTCAACCAAAAAATTAAATAAAAGCCTCATGCATATGTCCTGCTTCTTAATATAGGGGGTCACAAATGCCAAGAGTTGGTGAAAGCAGGGGTCCGTCATCCGGAGATAATTCTGAAAATCATCCGGATTATTCTCCTGGAGCTCCCGCAGCAAAGGCATATGACATAATTGGTCACCATTAATAAAGCAACCAATTTTGGGCCAAGAAATCCTCCTCCTCCTGTTCCTGGACTGGACTTGGGTCAAAGCAATAACTCCAAGGCCAATAATAAATAACACGTTATCTCCTCTGATTCCGCAACAGGTCTGCTTGACGAACGGCCATTCAGGAACAAACTGAAAAGCACGAAATGAAAAGTGAAAATCAACATTCACCAAACTTCTACTAACACGAAATTAGCAGAAGGAGCCCAAAGGATGGTGCTAAAGAGCTGAAAAACCATGTAGTACGTCACTATGTTTGTGCTTGCTGGCCGACAATTCCTTGGCGTTTGTATGCAAGACAAAATCCAGGCACACGCCTTCAGGCATAAGTCAGAGGTTTTGTCTGCGGAAAATCCGATCGTGTGTATGAGGCTTTACGGTCAGATTTAAGGACAACAGTCTGTCAACAGACAATCCCCTGCCAACAATCGAACCGTGTGTACGAGGCTTAAGGCTTCATGTACACGGGACGTTTTTACAACCTCTCCTGAATGATTTAACTTGACAGATAGTAACCCACGTTTAAAACTTCAGTTTTGCTGCATTTACATGCCGCGTTTAGCTGCGTTTTGCTGTGTTTTTTGCGCTTAGAAGCGTTTGTTTTTTTCAAAATAGGCAAAAATTAAAAACGCCTGTAAACGAAACGCGGCTAAACGCGAGTTACCGCGTTTAGCCACGTTTAGAAGGGTTTGGCGCTTGAAATGATAGAAAAGTGATTCCGCGCTACAGTAAAAAATATGATCAAAAAACGGTCATAAAGTGCATATAACAATAAAGCGTTGAAACCTCACTTGAGGAATAAATGGTGTAAATAGTGTAATAATTAATAAATAAAAATATATAAAATATAAACTGGGCAAATGGTTAAGAGTGAGTAAGTCTCTCCCGGGAGTGGCCGGAGAGACTGAGCGATACCAGGAAGTGAAGTGAGAGCGGCGTTCAGACGCCTTAGCAACTGTTTTTGCTTATTACCTTATTCTCTATTGTAAGAGTCCATTTTAGCTTTCTGTATTAAAGCCTATGTTACTTTAATCATACTACACTATTGAGTTTTTTTTGTCTCTCTCTCTCTCCTACCTCTGTTCGCTGCTGTGCCCCCCCGCCCCCCACCCCCTGTTTTACGGAGGTACGAGGTATATGAAGAGGCTTGGAAGTGCAGCACTGACTGGGAGACTTTGTGGACGAAGGAGAGGACCCCCTAGGGGTGGAATTTAATATAAGGAATGACATTTTTTGTATCTATGGCTAAATGCTGACATTTCGATTGGGTTTAATTGCATTGATGTCGACACAGAGGACCCCCTAGTGGTGGAAGCTGAAATCACTTTGAATAAAGGATTTTTTATTCATTTAGCCTCTGGACAATTTATGAAGGTGAGAGCTCTGTGTCTACCACTTTTAAAAGGCTATTTTAAACATTTTTTAGGACACAACTCTAGTTCATTTTCCATCTTATTGAGGTTGTTTTAGAGACTTACTCACTCTTAACCATTTGCCCAGTTTATATTTTATATATTTTTATTTATTAATTATTACACTATTTACACCATTTATTCCTCAAGTGAGGTTTCAACGCTTTATTGTTATATGCACTTTATGACCGTTTTTTGATCTTATTTTTTACTGTAGCGCGGAATCACTTTTTAATCATCACTGTGAGTGGATTGTGATACACTTTTAGGTTCTGCTGCAGGCAGACATTATTATTTATGTTAACACTTTATGCAAATTAGGCACTTTATGGTTTTATCACCATTATATTATTTATTTTTCACTTATTTATCATAGTAACGCGAGGGCTTTACATTGTCATTTATTGGCGCTTGAAATGCCTCTAAACTCAGCTCCTGAACTCATTTTTTTGCTTTTCAAAAAAGGCCTCTAAACGCAACTGCCTAGAAACAACTATAAACCCTGTGTACATATACTGATAAGATAACATACAGGATCCTGTGTACATGTACTGATAAGATAACATACAGGAGAGATCAGGAGCAGTTGAAAAAAATGCCCAACTGCTCCTAAATGTCTGTTTACCAACAGCAGCAGTGTACATGAGGCATAAGTATCATCTTCACTCCCGGTCACTAATGGCACTTATCTCCTACAGGTACTGGCAGAAGAATCAGCCTGATTATTATGAAGGAAAAACAAATGAAGGTTGTGCTGAAATGAGAAATGAAGATAGCCCTGAAGATGACTATGGCTTGAATGATATTCCATGTAAATTAATGAGCAAGTACATCTGTGAGAAGGCATTACCCTGAATTGTTTTGCTAAACATTAGAAACCACCTCCTGTCTCCATCTGATCATCTCTTCTCCCTAGGGTTGCCACCTCACCCCTCTAAAACCGAACACATATTAATTACACAGGTTCTGTGGCTGATTAAGGTGGTAATTAAACTCACTTGGTGCCTTATCTGCAATTAATTAGCCTCAGAACCTGTGTAATTCATATGTGTTCAGGTTTAAAGGGATGAGGTGGCAACCCTACTTCTCCCGCTTCTAACTTCTAATGACAAATGTACTAAAGAGAAATATGTAGACTCCCAATGACTGTCTCTGAAAATCGGTAGACATCTGGCTGCTGTTGTAAATCTCTAAAATCAATACCTTGATGCCCCGTACACACGATCGGAAATTCCGCCAGCAAAAGTCCGATGTGAGCTTTTGGTCGGATATTCCGACCGTGTGTATGCTCCATCTGACTTTTGCTGGCGGAATTTCCACCAGCAAAAGATTGAGAGCAGGTTCTCTATTTTTCCGAAGGAAAAAGTTCCTATGGGAAATTCCGATCGTCTGTAGCAATTCCGACGCGCAAAATTCCTACGCATGCTCGGAAACAATTCGACGCATGCTCGGAAGCATTGAACTTCATTTTCTCGTCGTAGTGTTGTACATCACTGCGTTCTTGACGGTCGAAAGTTTGGAGAACTTTTGTGTGACCATGTGTATGCAAGGCAAGCTTGAGCGGAATCCCATCAGAAAAACCGAAAAACCATCCAAGGTTTTTCGGACGGAAATTCCGATTGTGTGTACGGGTCCATTTATAAAAAAAAAAAAAAAGTGCATAGTCAATCATCCAGGATATCTGCATGCACAATCATTCTGTGCAAATTGGGCTTGAACAAACGTTCTCCTCTAAAATGAATATTAGCACCCACGCTCGTGCAAACAATGTGATGTAAGTAAATTATATATAAAATATACAGCTGCTGTTATAAACACCAAACTGTCCAGAAACTAAAAATTGCAAGACAAGCGGCGCTTGCTTAAATAGAAACAAAAATGTAAAAAACAAATGTCCCATAAAAAGTCCTAGAAATTGTGAAGCAGACAATAGCCAAAGCCTGGGAGTCGTTGGTACTTTGTGTGGTCGATATGAAAAATCGAGTCACCCAGGTGACAATACATGCCAAGATCAAGGCAACGCTCCAGGACAAGGTGAGACGATACATTAATATTTGGCAACCTTGGGTAGATATTTACCTCCTGATTTTGATGCCTCTCTCATGGAGCCTTAGCTGACCCATTATCTTTGTCAGTTGGTTGTGCTCTTGGGACTGTGGCCAGTTCAACTCAGTGGCGGATCCAGGGGGGGCAACAGGGCAATTGCTTCCCCTGAGAAAACATTACAGACTCCGAGGCCGAGTGCGCCCCGGGTAACTGGAGCCGCGGTCGGAACAACTCACAGCCATTCTAAGCATGAATTACTGCTCAGAAGTGAGTGGGTGGGATGGGGATGTGCCTTTTTCCCCCGAGATCACGCTCGTCTGTAAAAGGGAGGTGTGAGCAGCTGAGCAGAGGGAGCCGAGTGAAAGTTCCTGGAGGTGAGCTCTGCTAGCACTACATTGTGGATTAGTTTACAGGCACCTCTATGATGAGTCTGCCCTCCTGATCCCCCCCCCGTGTATGCCCTCCTGATCCCCCCCAGTGTATGCCCTCCTGATCCCCCCCAGTGTATGCCCTCCTGATCCCCCTGTGTATGCCCTTCTGATCCCCCCAGTTTATGCCCTCCTGATCCCCCCCAGTGTATGCCCTCCTGATCCCCCCCATGTATGCCCTCCTGATCCCACCCAGTGTATGCCCTCCTGATCCCCCCCAGTGTATGCCCTCCTGATCCCCCCCAGTGTATGCCCTCCTGATCCCCCCCAGTGTATGCCCTCCTGATCCCCCCGTGTATGCCCTTCTGATCCCCCTAGTTTATGCCCTCCTGATCCCCCCCAGTGTATGCCCTCCTGATCCCCCCGTGTATGCCCTCCTGATCTCCCCCATGTATTCCCTCCTGATCCCCCCAGTGTATGCCCTCCTGATCCCCCCTCAGTGTACGCCCTCCTGATCCCCCCCCGTGTGTGCCCTCCTGATCTCCCCCAGTATATGCCCTCCTGATCCCTCCCGTGTATGCCCTCCTGATCCCTCCCGTGTATGCCCTCCTGATCCTCCCCATGTATGCCCTCCTGATCCTCTCCATGTATGCCCTCCTGATCCCACCCCAGTGTATGCCCTCTTGATCCCACCCCATGTATGACCTCCTGACCCCCCCCGTGTATGTACTCCTGATCCCCCCCCAGTGTATGCCCTCCTGATCCCCCCCAGTGTATGCCCTCCTGATCCCTCCCGTGTATGGCCTCCTAATCCCCCCCTGTGTATGCCCTCCTGATCCCCCCAGTGTATGCCCTCCTGATCCCTCCCATGTATGCCCTCCTGATCCCCCCCCCCGTGTGTGCCCTCCTGATCTCCCCCAGTATATGCCCTCCTGATCCTTCCCGTGTATGCCCTCCTGATCCCTCCCATGTATGCCCTCCTGATCCTCCCCATGTATGCCCTCCTGATCCTCTCCATGTATGCCCTCCTGATCCCACCCCAGTGTATGCCCTCTTGATCCCACCCCATGTATGACCTCCTGACCCCCCCGTGTATGTACTCCTGATCCCCCCCCAGTGTATGCCCTCCTGATCCCCCCAATGTATGCCCTCCTGATCCCTCCCGTGTATGGCCTCCTAATCCCCCCCAGTGTATGCCCTCCTGATCCCCCCAGTGTATGCCCTCCTGATCCCTCCCGTGTATGCCCTCCTGATCCTCCCCATGTATGCCCTCCTGATCCTCCCCATGTATGCCCTCCTGATCCCCCCGTGTATGCCCTCCTTAACCCCACCCCAGTGTATGCCCTCCTGATCCCACCCCAGTGTATGCCCTCCTGATCCCACCCCATGTATGCCCTCCTGACCCCCCCGTGTATGCCCTCCTGATCCCCCCGTGTATGTACTCCTGATCCCCCCAGTGTATGCCCTCCTGATCTCCCCCAGTGTATGCCCTCCTGATCCCTCCCGTGTATGCCCTCCTAATCCCCCCCAGTGTATGCCCTCCTGATCCCCCCAGTGTATGCCCTCCTGATCCCTCCCGTGTATGCCCTCCTGATCCTCCCCATGTATGCCCTCCTGACCCTCCCCATGTATGCCCTCCTGATCCCCCCGTGTATGCCCTCCTTAACCCCACCCCAGTGTATGCCCTCCTGATCCCACCCCAGTGTATGCCCTCCTGATCCCACCCCATGTATGCCCTCCTGATCCCCCCCGTGTATGCCCTCCTGACCCCCCCAGTGTATGCCCTCCTGACCCCCCCCAGTGTATGCCCTCCTGATCCCCCCCAGCTTGTGCCATTCTGACCCCCCCGGTAACACATAGTCCTTTGCTTTACTGATCCCTGTACACTGTCCTACATTTTACCTCTGTACACTGCTTTTCATCCTACTGACCCCTGTACATTGCCCTGTTGCTTCCTGTCTTCCACCCTACTTACCCCGTATTCTCTGTTCTTTCAACTCCTATCCTCTGCCCTGCTGACCTCCTGTTCTCTGCCCTACTGTTCCCTGTAAACTGCCCTACATCCTAGAGACCTCTGTACACTGTATTATTCGCTACATTTAGTTCCATAAGCAACACCTTATTTTCTGGCAGTGCCCCTCCCAAGACTAGACTCTGGATCTGCCCCTTGTTCAACTATCCCTTTCCCCCTTTCTTCTCACATTACTTTTCTAACCTCTCCTTTCTTTTATTAGAACGTTGAGGTATAATTCACTGACTTTGCTTGGTCCAAGCTCTCCCCGGGCAATGACTGAGGTGGGCCATCCAACTGTTGGCTCTCTACCTTCTTATACCTTTATACTGTCTATTATGTTGCTAAATGCTATCCTTTGTTGGACCATACTCATATGTCGCTCGACCTTTTTGTGGTGGGTTGTTATTTGCTCCAACATGTTAAAGAGACTTGATCATTTTCCTCTATCTGCATGGGGTCATTCTTTACTAACTATAGCCGTTATTTTACATGTGATGGTCTTTGTGTTATTCAATCCAATAAAATATTTGAATGCAGAAAAGTTCTAGAAATCAAATGTGATTCTTTGTATTCTTTGGACACCCCATGTGCTCCAACAACAAATTAATATGTGCTCCTCTCCACTCAAAGCAAAACCCTTCCGCACTCACCAGACTAATCTGTCCTCTTGTACAACCAAGAAAGTCAAATTGCTCTTGATGATACAACTCACTCCATCCGATCCCACCTTGTCCCTATAGGTCCTCTCAAAGCCACAAAGCACTCATAGCAGGGACCACTTCCACTGGAAGATTTACCCCCCCCCCCCCCTCCTTCATGACCAGGCCTTTTTTTTTGCGATACAGCACTGCGTTACTTTAACTGACAATTGCGCGGTTGTGCAACGCTGTACACAAATAAAATTTATATCCTTTTTTCCCCACAAATAGAGATTTCTTTTAGTGGTATTTGATCACCTCTGCGTTTTTTATTTTTTGCGCTATAAACAAAAAAAGAGCGACAATTTTGAAAAAAAAAAACAATATATTTTACTTTCTGCTATAAAACAAATCCAATATATATATATTTTTTTTATATAAAATCAAATGTCTTCATGAATTTAGGCCAATATGTACTCTGCTACATATTTTTGATAAAAATCCCAATAAGCGTATTTTGATTGGTTTGCGCAAAAGTTATAGCGTTTACAAACTATGGGATATACAGTATATACTGGAATTTTTATTTTTTTACTAGTAATGGCGGTGATCAGTGACTTATAGCAGGACTGGCGACATTGCAGCGGACAGATCTGACACTTTTGACACTTTTTTGGGAGCCGGTGACATTAATACAGTGATCAGTGCTAAAAAATGTGCACTGTCACTGTACTAATGACACTGGCAAGGAAAGGGTTAACATCAGGGGCGATCAAAGGGTTAAATGTGTGCCTAACCAGTGTTTTTTGTAACCAGTGTGGGGGAGGTGCTTTTACTAGGGGAAGACATATATCTTTGTCCCTGCTTTGCATGAACACGGGATTCATGCCTTCCCTACTGACAGAACTGCAATCTGCCTTGTTTACATAGACTGTCAGTCTGCTTGTGTACTGAACGATCAGCCACCCTGTAGCAGTAAAACTTCTATAGGGTGATCGTAAAGTGCATAAGAAGAAAAGGAGAAGCCTCTCATAGTGTAAAAATGTTTTATTTCCTTCAAAGGTCACTAAAATCACACTTGCACCAGGAATATGAAGCCTGGTATTTACTGAGATATAGTAACTGGAAATGATGCTGGCTCCCCGGCGTCCATTCCAACAAATCGTCCTGAGGACGTCACACATGAATGATTAAACGCTTAGGGCGGGACTTCCTCTTATGTTGTATGTTACATCAACAAGAGCAATTTGACTTTCTTGGTGGTATAAGAGGACAGATTAGCCTGGTGAGTGCGGAGGGTTTTGCTTTGGACACAGTGGAGTGGAACATATATACAGATGTGCTCATAAGTTTACATACCCTGGCAGAATTTATGATTTCTTGGCCATTTTTTTCAGAGAATATGAATGAAAACATAAAAACCTTTCTTTCACTCATGGTTAGTGTTTGGCTGAAGCTATTTATTATCAATCAACTGTGTTTACTCTTTTCAAATCATAATGACAACAGAAACTACACAAATGACCCTGATCAAAAGTTTACATACCCTGGTGATTTTGGCCTGATAACATGCACACAAGTTGACACAAAGGGGTTTGATGGCTATTAAATGGCTATTAAAGGTAACCATCCTCACCTGTGATCCGTTTGCCTGTATTTAGTGTGTGTGTATAAAGGGTCAAGGAGTTTCTGGACTCCTAACAGACCCTTGCATCTTTCATCCAGTGCTACACTGAAGTTTCTGGATTCTGAGGCCTAGGGAAAGCAAAGGAATTGTCAAAGGATCTGCGGGGAAAAGGTAGTTGAACTGTATAAAACAGGAAAGAGATCTAAAAAGATATCCAAGGAATTTAGAATGCCAATCAGCACTGTTCAAACTCTAATCAAGAAGTGGAAAATGAGGGGTTGTGCTGAAACCAAACCACAGTCAGGTAGACCAACTAAAATTTCAGCCACAACTGCCAGTTAAATTGTTTGGGATGGAAAGAAAAACCCACAAATAATTTCAAGTGAAATACAGGACTCTCTGAAAACATGTGGTGTGGCTGTTTCAAGATGCACAATAAGGAGGCACTTGAAGAAAGATGGGCTGCATGGTCGAGTCACCAGAAGAAAGCCATTACTACGCAAATGCCACAAAGTATCCTGCTTACAATACGTCAAACAGCACAGAGACAAGCCTCAAACCTTCTGGCACAAAGTCATTTGAAGTGATGAGACCAAAATTGAGCTTTTTGGCCACAACCATAAACACTACATTTGGAGAGGAGCCCATGATGAAAGGTACACCATTCCTACTGTGAAACACGGAGGTGGATCGCTGATGTTTTGGGGATGTGTGAGCTACAAAGGCACAGGAAATTTGGTCAAAATTGATGGCAAGATGAATGCAGTATGTTATCAAAAAATACTGGAGGAACATTTGCATTCATCAGCCAGGAAGCTGCGCATGGGACGTACTTGGACATTCCAACATGATAATGATCCAAAACACAAGGCCAAGTCGACCTGTCGTTGGCTACAGCAGAATAAAGTGAAGTTTCTGGAATGGCCATCTTAGTCTCCTGACCTCAATATCATT
This sequence comes from Lithobates septentrionalis, assembly GCA_037952835.1. Lineage (NCBI taxonomy): Eukaryota > Metazoa > Chordata > Amphibia > Anura > Ranidae > Lithobates > Lithobates septentrionalis. The sequence continues at coordinate 2,100,490 of JBBDGP010000853.1, forward strand.
GAGCCACTCTGGGGAGATCTCAAACGTGCCGTTCATGCGAGACAGCCCAAGAATTTACAGGAACTGGAGGCTTTTTGCCAAGAGGAATGGGCAGCTTTACCATCTGAGAAGATAAAGAGCCTCATCCACAAATACCACAAAAGACTTCAAGCTGTCATTGATGTTAAAGGGGGGCAATAAACGATATAAAGAACTGGGGTATGTAAACTTTTAATCAGGGTTATTTGGGTAGTTTCTGTTGTCATTATGATTTAAAAAGAGTAAACACAGTTGATTGATAATAAATGGCTTCAACCAAACACTAACCATGAGTGAAAGAAATGTTTTTGTGTTATCATTCATATTCTCTGAAAAATGGCCAAGAAATCATAAATTCTGCCAGGGTATGAACACTTATGAGCACAACTGTATATTTGTTGTTGGAGCACATGGGTTATCTAAAGCAGTGGTTCTCAACCCTGTCCTCAAGTACCCCCAACAGGCCATGTTTTGAGATGTTCTCTTAGATAAAATAGCTGTCCTGGACAATGTGTTGCTGAGGCTACGGTCAGTCAAAGAAGGAGCGGTGGAGAAGGTCGCCGTCTGACCGATGTGTTCAGAAAATTTTTTAGTCCGCAGCCCCAAGGTATGATCGGTTCCAGCAACCATCACCAGCGTTTGTTTTACATTGTGCAGGAATACCTAGCGGCAAGATCTGACTTGGACTTGACCTTTCCCACCGAAAATAGCTGGGTTACTGGGTCTTGAGGATGGATCACTGGCCAGAGCTTGCACAGTTTGCACCTTTGGAACGCACATTCAGTGCTGCTGGAGGCTTTATAACCGATCACAGGGTGTGCCTGTCCACCAGCACCAGTGCCTAAGGCCCAATTTTTCAGCCCCTGTTCAACAGGGACATGTAATTACAATTCTTGATCTAATATTTCACAGCAGGGCCCGTTCCAGCACCCACCAAGAGTAACTGTGAGGACTTACAGTGTTGTGGAAACACCACCACCACCATCACCAAAGGCCCAATTTTTCTGACCCTGTTCAACAGGGGCATGTAATTACAATTCTTGATCTATTATTTCACAGCAGGGCTCTGTGAGGGCTTACAGTGTTGTGGCAACACCAATACCTAAGGCCCCCATTTCTGCAGAGTATATAGGGCAGGACCCTACTTTCAAACATCCAACTTACAAACGACTCCTACTTGCAAACGGAAGGAGACAACAGGAAGTGAGATGAAATCTAACCCTAGGATGAGAAATTCTCTCCTGTAGGAGTTAAAATGGGAAAAACTTTTCTCCTTTCCACTGATGCTTTATCACCAATCCTTGTTTCACTAAAAACCCCAAATTTTCAAAAAACATTTGTCATTGGGACAGAAAGTGAGGTGAAATCTTCTGAAGAGGAGCACAGACAGCAAAACAAATGTCTCATAAGAACAAACCTACAGTCCCTGTCTTGTTTTGCCTGTATACTGCTGCTCAGAGTATATAGGGCCTGGGGCCCAACGCCTTTTCTTGGCTGGGGGGGGTACCCATGCCATTTGTCTCACTGATTTTCATCCATATTACCGGGACTCGACATTACATTAAAGCCGCAAGCAGTTTTAAATGACTTTTATTCCTTTTAAAATGACATTTTGTGCAGGGACTGTTCTAAGCACGGGAAACATGCGCCACTTTACAGGCATACTATAGACACCCCCTAGGTACCATATTTAAAGGAATATTTCACTTTTTTTTTTTCACTTTAAGCATCATTAAAATCACTGCTCACAAAAAACGGCCGTTTTTAAAACTTTTTTTGCATTGATACATGTCCCCTGGGGCAGGACCCGGGTCCCCAAACCCTTTTTAGGACAATACCATGCAAATTAGCCTTTAAAATTAGCACTTTTGATTTCGAACATTTGAGTCCCTTAGACTTCAATGGGGTTCTAACGTTTGTGCAAACTTTCGGTCCGTTCGCAGGTTCTGGTGCGAACCAAACTGGGGGTGTTCGGCTCATCCCTAACTGTGACATACTGAAGCAGAGCATGATCCCCTCCCTTCGGAGACTGGGCCACAAGGTAGTATTCCAACATGATAATGACCCCAAACACACCTCCAAGATGGCCACTGCTAAAGAAGCTGAGGGTAAAGGTGATGAACTGGCTAAGCATGTCTCCAGACCTAAATTCTATTGGGCATCTGTGGGGCATCCTCAAGGAGGGTGGAGGAGCACAAGGTCTCTAACATCCACCAGCTCTGTGATGTCGCCATGGAGGAGAAGAAGAGGACTCCAGTGGAAACCTGTAAAGCTCTGGTGAACTCCATGCCCAAGAGGGTTAAGGCAGTGCTGAAAAATAATGGTGGCCACACAAAATATTGGCACTATGGGCCCAATTTGGACATTTTCACTTAGGGGTGTACTCACTTTTGTTGCCAGCGGTTTAGACATGAATGGCTGTGTGTTGAGTTATTTTGAGGGGACAGCAAATTTACATGGTTATATAAGCTGTACACTCACTACTTTACATTGTAGCAAAGTGTCATTTCTTCAGTGTTGTCACATGAAAAGATAGAATAAAACATTTACAAAAATGTGAGGGGTGTACTCAATTTTGTGAGATACTGTATGTCTTTGCAGCAAGAGATGCAATGTAACAATTCTAGAAAACACTAAAAGGAATTAGTAACCAATAGTTACATTATTCCCTAGATTTCTGTAGAAAAGTTACATTATATCTCTTGTTATGAATATTATGTATTTCCTATCCTCCTCAGCTCCTTCTAGTGTCCATAAAGCTGCATTTTTCTACTGTCCATACCAAAGCAACATTTATTCAGAACAGAAAATAGTCTAAAGGATGTTTGTTCTTGCCCAATCAACACAGAACAAACGTACGTGTAGATTGAAATGGCCTGTTTGGACAGATTTGTCCCCTGGGCCTTGTGTTTGACACATGTGATATAGGGGATGATGGGATTAGTTGTTTACAGAAACTTGACAACATTGTTTTAGGTTTCCATGTCAGCTCACAGAAAGTGACAAGAACACTACATTTCTGGCAGGATCAACAGGTATTTTACATACGTGTTGAAAAAATTCTTAGCCTGAAAAAGGAAAACTAATGGCATTTTTGCTGTTTGATTTCAGATATCAGATGATTAGAATTAGAGTCAGGCATTCTGCATGTTGAATATTCTTGTTATGATATTTTCTTTTTAGGTGACCCTGTCACCACAGGGCCATTTGTAAACAAAGACCAACCCGTGTAAGAAGATAATCCATTCTTAAGTTTCTGGCAGTCCAAGTCATCAAAATATACCTCTTTGCCACTCTCCAGCTTCTGCAGGTGTTTGGCTCTTATGGAGAGGAACACCATGGTGGACTTATGCCGCGTACACACAATTGGGATTTTGGTGGGAAAAAGATATGATGCCTTTTCCGACGGAATTCCGCTCAAGCTTGGCTTGTATACACACAGTCACATAAAAGTTCTCTGAACTTTCGACCGTCAAGAACACGGTGATGTACAACACTACGACGAGCCAAGAAAATGAAGTTCAATGCTTCCAAGCATGCGTGGGAATTTTGCGCATCGGAATTGCTACAGACAAACACACTTTCGGATAGGAACTTTTTCTGACCGAAAAATTGAGAACATGCTCTCAATCTTTTGCTGGCTGGAATTCGGCCAGCAAAAGTCCGATGGAGCATACACACGGTCACATTTTCCGACCAAAAGCTCTCATCGGTCTTTTGCTGGCCGAATTTTCGATCGTGTGTACGCGGCATTAGAAGACATGGGCCACTGGAAAGTTAACTATAGATGATCTTCTTTTATATGTTGGGCTTTGCTTACAGGTGATCCTGTGGTGACAAAATCTGCACTTGGGTTGCAAAGTCTGCACTTGGAAATAGTTGGCCTTGACTTTTTATATATTCTGCTTTTTTATATAAATGCTACTATGCTGAAAATTGGACTGTACCATTTTTTATGCCAATTTCTAATACATTTTCTATATTTTGTGCTCTTTTAATAAAAAATGCTACTATGCAGAATATTGGACTGTGTCAGTTTTTGACAACAATTAATATTACATTATCTATCCTTTGGATAGCAGATTCTGAGATGATCCATGCAGTCAGGCATTGACCATACCTATATAACATATCATGGTCAAGAGGAGTTCAGTCTCATCCGCATGGGCATCATACTGATGAGATGTAAGGTGGTCACTCTACACTACACCTAAATAAACACACAGATGATGACATTTGGTTTGATCCATTTCTTTCTTCCTACTAGTGTTGAGATTCAGGTCAAATTGATGCTTGATGGGGTTGGCACTGCCCCATAATGCCCTGTGATCTGCAATTTAACCCTTTGACTACTAAGGACATTTCTAAGTATCAAGGTAATCAACGGGTTAAACAAGTTCAGGGTTGACCCCCCACCCCACCACACTGCCTGGTCTTATATCCTAGGGGGGTCCAGGACTAATGAAAATTTATCCAGGATGACAAGCAGGTGGTAATCGGGGAAACATATGTCCTCTGATCTCTCCTGTGTGCACTGATCCTGGAAGTGTTCAGCTCTGAGCACTTCTGGGTTTACAGCTGCCCAGATAGCAAGGATAACTTGCCACAAATTTGTGGCAGTATTGAAATGTAATGCCCTGCACACACGGTCGGACTTTCTGACGGAAAATGTGCGATCGGAGCTTGTTGTCAGAAATTCCGACTGTGTGTAGGCTCCATCGGCTTTTTCCATTGGAATTTCCGACACTCAAAGATTGAGAGCTGGCCCTAAAATTTTCCGACAACAAAATCCGTTCGCGTAAATTTCGATCGTGTGTAGACAATTCCGACACACAAAGTGCCACACATGCTCGGAATCAAGAGCCGCACTGGCTATTGAACTTCATTTTTCTTGGCTCATCGTACGTGTTGTACGTCACCGCGTTCTTGACGTTCGGAATTTCCGACCAACTTTGTGTGTCCGTGTGTATGCAAGAAAAGTTTGAGCCAACATCCGTCAACAAAATCCATCAGATTTATTCCATCGGAATGTGCGTTCGTGTGTACAGGGCAATAGTCTGTTAACTTGCTGCACGTTATCACTGGCAAGTTGTACACTTGCAGAGCACTTGAATCACAAGTTCTAGTTGACACTTTTCCAATTTGTAGCAAATTTGCTTGGCGATAATCTAGCAAGAGCAAAGTTGCAGTGATGAGTCTACAGCACGCGCTCAGCAAGGCTACAGCATTAAAATTCCCCCTGTGACCCCCTGTGGTGGGATGACTATTGCACAACATAACTGAACCAGAACTTGCAGCAGACTTGTAGAATGTTTACAAAGAAAGTTGATCTGGAGTCATGCAATGCGTATTTGCTGCAATTGTGCAACAAGCTTGTGAAGCCTGGCAAGTCTAGCCATAGCTTAGCAAGTCATTTTCAAACTTGCAGCACAATTGCTTGCTATCTGTGTGTCAAGTCCTGGACAGAGGTGGGATGGGAAAGGAACAAATCGGGGATTCCTTGTCCCGGATGTGCTAGTTACCCTGTGCAGAGGAGGCATCAGGGTGTAATAGACCCCCAATTTTTCCATACAAAATAGGAAGCAGGAAGGATGTGCTGGAACTGGAGAGAATCCAGAGAAGGGCAACAAAGTCAATTAGGGAGCTTGAGAATCTCAGTTATGAGGAATATTAAACACATTCTCCCTGGAGAAGAGATGTTCAAAAGAGAAGTAGAGCCAATGCTTGTGAATCACAGCTCGTTCTGCACTCCTGTGACCCAGTTTTGGCAGACAGTGGGCTTTAGCTGTCTCTCAGCCATTCCAGGCTGGGGAAAGATCCCAACTTTAAAGTCGGGATCCACCCAGATGCCTGGATAGGCAAGTGGCTCACCTCAGACTCCATTGAGCACTGGGGGGGTTGGCAGAGCAGAAAATGGGTGACTGACAGTCACCAGCTTTCTGCTCAAGGAACACTTGAGAACTGAGCGATCTGCGTTCTTAGAAGTGGCAAGGGACAGATGCAGCATCAGAGCAGTACTGCATCCACCTAGATAAGTAGGATTTCCAAATTGAAAAAAAAAATGCTTCTCCTTTTAAGAGGGGAAATGATTGCAATATACTGATCTTTGGATAATGGATAATCTAAGGTCTCTGAAAAAGACACGTAGCCAACAAAGCTGTTCAACCTTAAACTGTGTAAGGGGTTCTTTACTTTTAGAATGGTAAGGATGTTGAACTCCCTTCCACAGTTGGTGGAGTCAGTAGATAAATTCAAAAACCTTTTAGATCTGTTTCTTAATGAACACAATGTAAAGGGATATGGAAAATGGTGATGACATAAACACACACACTCATTCAACCATACTATGCATACTATGTAACTATGAGAAGCTGGAATTTGATGACACAAATCTTTCATCAGTTTAATTAATGAGGTAAGCACTGCATGGGCTGAATGTTCTATAACAGAGACCAGTCATTGAAATATTTCATTTTCTGTTTAGGGTACATCCATAGCTCCCCCCGACCCCTGGAGACAGGGTGGGCTAGCATTTTTCTAGGGCTGACTCCATGGCTGAAAGGTGGGGATGTGTAACAATTGGGTACCAATCACTTTAAGGACTTATTAAAGATTGTATTCCTCTCAACAGCACATGGAAGAGAGGATGAGGGGATTCAGAACACTCTTACTGACTTTCAGACTCAAAATCCATTTTTAAAGCACAGTACAGGCAAAAGCTGAAATCGGAAACCTGTACCTTTTGCAGAAGAAAGGTCATCCCCAGTAGCAGAAACAGCCTCAGCGATCCCCTTGATGGTTTCCCAAGTTCTCTGTGAGTTCCTTGTTCTCAGGATCTCCAGCAGCAGAGTCCCTTGTGATGCTCCATCCCAGGCATCTCTTCTCCTACCTCCATGCTCCTGCTTCTGGCGAGGAGCCCCGGCCTCCAGCAGCAGGTCCACGTTATTTTTCCAACATGACAAATTTTGAATCCACTCGATCTACCACCAACCCATTGCAGCAGTGAACCCAAACCTTATGCCTGGTCATACAAATTCCTACTTTCTGGATGGATTGTCACCATTGGTCTAGTCTAGGATTAAACTTTAAAACAGGGACCACCTCTGTTGGTCTCTCGAATGCCCAGGAAATCTAATAGCAGCAGACATTCTGATTTGAATAACAACCTTTGACAAAAAATAATAATCCCATAATCCACCTCTCTATGTGTAGCACCCTCCTAGTTTAGAGTAGGCCGGTATTTACATTTAGTTGGCTCCTCTGTAATCAGAGAAGCAGGGGTTGATTTTTAGGGCTTTTCAGTGTCCCACGGACTACTGCTCTGTTACTTCCCCCTGTATTCTAGAGGATTCTTAGTGGTAGGAAGAACAGGACATGCAGCCTGAATATTTATGGAACTCCATCAAATCCCTGGGTAGGTGTTCCCAGTAGGTGGTGAGAGAGTCAATAAGTAGTCTGTGGCCTGAGCAGCAGAGTGTAGTGTTTCTGGGTTCTGTCCTGCAGGACCCCTGTGCATGGACTCTTCCCCTGGTGCAGGATTTCAGGATAAGCCTACAGGAAGACCCCAAGGCCCCAACTAAGCTTACTAGAGTTGCGCAAACGGTTCAAGCTGAATATTGGCTGTTCACCCATTCGGAAAACATCTGAATTATCAGGGCATTCGACCATTTGTTTGGACTGTCGAATGACCACAATGCACTGTGCCACTACACACTGCATTGGAAGCCCTGATTGGCTGAAGGAATTAAAGTTTTTCCCAATCATGGCACTAGCACAGTTGGAGTCATGACTGGACACTGTCATGATGACTCTATCCAATCACGGCTCATTGCTCTTAGTTCCACACTATAAAAATATTTTTCCTGTAGCAGCCATTTGAAGTGTGATTTCGGTGTGGAGAGAGATAAAACAGGGCTCTGTTCAGTGCACCTAGCAAGTTAATGTGCTATTGTGATTCTATTGTCAGTGTAGAATATCAGTTTAGTGTGAATCTAGTGGTAGTTCAGTCATTGTGTGTAGTGACCATCTTTACATTAGTGTCAGTTTATTTTATGTTTCTTCTCTGCAGTATATTTTTGGTAGTTACTGCACATTTAACGCAGTATATTGCAGTGTGTTGGTGCATGTTTACTGCAATATATTCTACTGTGTCAGTGGAGTGTTTCTGTGTAGTGAGCAGGGCCGCCATCAGGGGGGTACAGCCCATACACTTGTAAGGGGCCCCAGCATCTGGAAGCCTGGCCAACTGGCAGGGATGTGAGAAGGCAGGGGCGGGTGCAGAGGTGCTCCGTGGATGCTCCTGTATGTGTGTGAGTTGGCGGACTGCTGCTCTGTCATGAGCTAACATCTGGCTCTTTGCTGCCACCTCTGGCCATTTCCTGCATGTGCACCCCTCTGCATGTGGAAACAAGAGCTGGGACTAGGACCACTCTACAAGTAAGGGCTGTGTGTGTGTCTGTATACATGTCTGTGTGTGTACATGTCTCTGTGTGTGTACATGTCTGTGTGTGTGTGTTTGTGTGTGTGTACATGTCTCTGTGTGTGTACATGTCTGTGTGTGTGTGTGTGTACATATCTCTGTGTGTGTACATGTCTCTGTGTGTACATGTCTTGTATGTGTACTTGTCGTGTGTGTACATTTCTGTGTGTGTGTACATGTCTCTGTGTGTACATGTCTCTGTGTGTACATTTCTCTGTGTGTGTGTACATGTCTCTGTGTGTGTACGTGTCTCTATGTGTGTGTGTACATGTCTCTGTGTGTACATGTCTTGTGTGTGTACATGTCTCTGTGTGTACATTTCTGTGTGTGTGTACATGTCTATGTGTGTACATGTCTGTGTGTGTGTGTGTGTGTGTGTGTGTGTGTGTGTACATGTCTCTGTCTGTGTACATGTCTCTGTGTGTGTGTACATGCCTCTGTGTGTGTACATGTCTCTGTGTGTGTACATGTCTTTGTGTGTGTACATGCCTTTGTGTGTGTACATGTCTTTTGTGTGTACATTTCTGTGTGTGTACATGTCTCTGTGTGTACATGTCTCTGTGTGCTTACTTGCTTCTGTGTGTGTGCATGTCTCTGTCTGTGTACATGTCTCTGTGTGTGTACATGTCTGTGTGTGTGTACATGCCTCTGTGTGTGTACATGTCTCTGTGTGTGTACATGCCTCTGTGTGTACATGTCTGTGTGTGTGTGTGTTCATGTCTCTGTGTGTGTACATGTCTTGTGTGTTTACATGCATCTGTGTGTGTACATGTCTTGTGTGTACATGCCTCTGTGTGTGCACATGTCTGTGTGTGTACATTTCTCTGTGTGTGTACATGTCTTTGTGTGTGTACATACCTCTGTGTGTGTACATGTCTTGTGTGTGTACATGCCTCTGTGTGTGTACATGCCTCTGTGTGTGTACATGCCTCTGTGTGTGTACATGTCTTGTGTGTGTACATGCATCTGTGTATGTACATGTCTTGTGTGTACATGCCTCTGTGTGTGTACATGTCTGTGTGTGTACATTTCTCTGTGTGTGCATATGTCTTTGTGTGTGTACATGTCTCTGTGTGTGTACATGTCTTGTGTGTGTACATGCCTCTGTGTGTGTACATGTCTTGTGTGTGTACATGTCTCTGTGTGTGTACATGTCTTGTGTGTGCACATGTCTCTGTGTGTGTACATGTCTTGTGTGTACATGCCTCTGTGTGTGTACATGTCTTGTGTGTGTACATCTCTTGTGTGTGTACATGTCTTGTGTGTACATGCCTCTGTGTGTGTACATGTCTTGGGTGTGTACATTTTTGTGTGTGTGTACATGTCTCTGTGTGTACATGTCTCTCTGTGTGTACATGCCTCTGTGTGTACAAGCCTCTGTGTGTGTACATGTCTTGTGTGTGTACATTTCTATGTGTGTGTACATGTCTGTGTGTGTGTACATGCCTCTGTGTGTGTACATGTCTCTGTGTGTGTACATGTCTCTGTGTGTGTACATGTCTCTGTGTGTGTACATGTCTCTGTGTGTGTACATATCTCTGTGGGTGTACATTTCTGTGTGTGTGTGCATGTACTCTTGGTGGGCGCTGGAACGGGCCCTGCTGTGAAATATTATATCAAGAATTGTAATTACACGCCCCTGTTGAACAGGGTCAGAAAAATTGGGCCTTAGGCACTGGTGCTGGTGCCACAACACTGCAACCCCCTCACAGACACTCTAGTTGGAGTGCAGGAATGAGCCCTGCTGAAAAATATTGCATCAAAAATTGTAATTACACGCCCCTGTTAAACAGGGGCTGAAAAATTGGGCCTTAGCCATTGGTGGCTGTGCCCAGAACCAAAAATATTCTTACAAGCTATCAGCGTGATCATTGAGGAGGAAGAGGATAGTCACTCAGCATAACAGGATAGTCACTCAGCATCAGCATAGGCAGTCTTGAAGGGATCTGGCATTTCAAAAAAAATATTCAGTTACATCAGCATCAGGTGCTTGGTAGCTGGTGGTGATCCAAGACCGATTCATTTTTATGAAGGTCAGTTGATCGACCAAGTCGGTGGACAGACGCACCCTGTGATCGGTTACAAAGCCCTCAGCAGCACTGCTGAATGGGAAAGGTGTCCAAGTCAGATCTTGCCCCTAGGTATTCCTGCACCATGTAAAACAGACGCTGGCGATGGTTGCTGGAACCGATCATACCTTGGGGCTGCGGACTAAAAAATTGTCTGAATGCATCGGTCAGATGGGCACCTTCTCCACCGCTGTTAGTTTAATTCCCAGGTAATTTTAAGACTTTAGATTGCCAGGTGATAGGGAATATTGGACATAGCATTGTGGCTTTGGTTGCAGGGATGGAAATATTAAAGTGGTTGTATACCCGCTGACACTTTTTTTTTTTTATACCCCTGTAAGACAAGTACATGTCTTGTGTGTGTACTTGTCGTGTGTGTACATTTCTGTGTGTGTGTACATGTCTCTGTGTGTACATGTCTCTGTGTGTACATTTCTGTGTGTGTGTGTACATGTCTCTGTGTGTGTACATGTCTCTATGTGTGTGTGTACATGTCTCTGTGTGTACATGTCTTGTGTGTGTACATGTCTCTGTGTGTACATTTCTGTGTGTGTGTACATGTCTATGTGTGTACATGTCTGTGTGTGTGTGTGTGTGTACATGTCTCTGTCTGTGTACATGTCTCTGTGTGTGTGTACACGCCTCTGTGTGTGTACATGTCTCTGTGTGTGTACATGTCTTTGTGTGTGTACATGCCTTTGTGTGTGTACATGTCTTGTGTGTGTACATTTCTGTGTGTGTACATGTCTCTGTGTGTACATGTCTCTGTGTGCTTACTTGCTTCTGTGTGTGTGCATGTCTCTGTGTGTGTACATGTCTCTGTCTGTGTACATGTCTCTGTGTGTGTACATGTCTGTGTGTGTGTACATGCCTCTGTGTGTGTACATGTCTCTGTGTGTGTACATGCCTCTGTGTGTACATGTCTGTGTGTGTGTGTGTTCATGTCTCTGTGTGTGTACATGTCTTGTGTGTGTACATGCCTCTGTGTGTGTACATGTCTTGTGTGTGTACATGCATCTGTGTGTGTACATGTCTGTGTGTGTACATTTCTCTGTGTGTGTACATGTCTTGTGTGTGTACATGCCTCTGTGTGTGTACATGTCTTGTGTGTGTACATGCCTCTGTGTGTGTACATGCCTCTGTGTGTGTACATGTCTTGTGTGTGTACATGCATCTGTGTGTGTACATGTCTTGTGTGTACATGCCTCTGTGTGTGTGCATGTCTGTGTGTGTACATTTCTCTGTGTGTGTACATGTCTTTGTGTGTGTACATGTCTCTGTGTGTGTACATGTCTTGTGTGTGTACATGCCTCTGTGTGTGTACATGTCTTGTGTGTGTACATGCCTCTGTGTGTGTACATGTCTTGTGTGTACATGCCTCTGTGTGTGTACATGTCTTGTGTGTGTACATCTCTTGTGTGTGTACATGTCTTGTGTGTACATGCCTCTGTGTGTGTACATGTCTTGGGTGTGTACATTTTTGTGTGTGTGTACATGTCTCTGTGTGTACATGCCTCTGTGTGTACATGCCTCTGTATGTGTACATGTATCTGTGTGTGTACATGTCTCTGTGTGTGTACATATCTCTGTGGGTGTACATTTCTGTGTGTGTGTGCATGTACTCTTGGTGGGCGCTGGAACGGGCCCTGCTGTGAAATATTATATCAAGAATTGTAATTACACGCCCCTGTTGAACAGGGTCAGAAAAATTGGGCCTTAGGCACTGGTGCTGGTGCCACAACACTGCAACCCCTCACAGATACTCTAGTTGGAGTGCAGGAATGAGCCCTGCAGCAAAATATTGCATCAAAAATTGTAATTACACGCCCCTGTTAAACAGGGGCTGAAAAATTGGGCCTTAGCCATTGGTGGCTGTGCCCAGAACCAAAAATATTCTTACAAGCTACCAGCGTGATCATTGAGGAGGAAGAGGATAGTCACTCAGCATAACAGGATAGTCGCTCAGCATCAGCATAGGCAGTCTTGAAGGGATCTGGCATTTCAAAAAAAATATTCAGTTACATCAGCATCAGGTGCTTGGTATCTGGTGGTGATCCAAGACTGATTCATTTTTATGAAGGTCAGTCGATCGACCAAGTCGGTGGACAGACGCACCCTGTAATCGGTTACAAAGCCCTCAGCAGCACTGCTGAATGGGAAAGGTGTCCAAGTCAGATCTTGCCCCTAGGTATTCCTGCACCATGTAAAACAGACGCTGTCGATGGTTGCTGGAACCGATCATACCTTGGGGCTGCGGACTAAAAAATTGTCTGAATGCATCGGTCAGATGGGCACCTTCTCCACCGCTGTTAGTTTAATTCCCAGGTAATTTTAAGACTTTAGATTGCCAGGTGATAGGGAATATTGGACATAGCATTGTGGCTTTGGTTGCAGGGATGGAAATATTAAAGTGGTTGTATACCCGCTGACACTTTTTTTTTTTATACCCCTGTAAGACAAAAGGCATAATGAGCTGGTATGCACCGCATACTAGCTCATTATGAAATACTTAACTTAGAACGAGGCGTCGGTATCTTACCTGGTCCACGCCGAGGTAGCTGACATGTTGCCTCGGCGTGTCTTCCGGGTATCGCGCGCGGGAGATTTCTTTCCCCGCAAGGCCTGGCATCTGCCGGGCCTTCAGAAGAGAATCCCCTGTGCGCATGCGCCGCTGCAGTCAGCTGCTCATAGCAAGGGGAATATCTCCTAAACAGTACAGGTTTAGGAGATATTTTTTTTACCTACAGGTAAGCCTTACCTGTAGGTAAAAGTTAAAAAATAGACTATACAACCGCTTTAAGTATCTACAATTTTAATATATTCATTTTAAAATTAGAGAGGGAATAAAAGGTCTGTAATGCGGACATTATATTTGGTAAAGTAACTGTAGCACTAACTCACGGTGGAGCTGCTGGTTTAAGCGGGTCTGTTACCTTCACTCTGCTTCCCTCTGTTTCACCAGCACCGGTCTAGGAGTTCCGTTGAGTTTACTGCTGGACGACACACGCACCAAAACTGGAGTATGTTTTCAATGCTTTATTAAACAGTCAAACTTTAGGAAGTAGCAGGAAAGAGACGGAAAAGGAAACCTTCAGGAGAAACTCAAATATCTTCTTACAAGATCTAGCGTAGAATTCAGATAACTATGTGAAATACGCTCCCCTCATGGGACACACTCTTTGCTCGTCTGGATAGGCCTCTCTCACCGGTCTAGCAGCCAGTATGCAGCACGAATCTAAAGTCTCTGCCACAGACTTATTTGGGGGGGGTAAATCTGCACGATCCTCTGCCACAGGATGCATCAGATCTTCTGCAGTGAACAGTCAGTCACAGTGCCTGAATCTTTAAGCCGAACCGGCGACACTATGCTGTATAATTACTTCTTTTGGATACGTCCTGCAACCGAGTCACCGGGCCCCTCTATAGACCAGCACGCTGCGTGATCTCTCCAAGACGGGTCCTCCCCTGGGATCTCCTCAGCTGTCCAGCTTCGTCACACAGGACCGACAGCTCAGGACCATTCCTCGGCCGCGGTGGTAGGCCCCAGACAAGCGTCTGGACCCGCCCCTGTGCCACGGCATCCTTGGCCTCCTGATCGGAGGACCACGAGGTAGCTCCTTAACGCATACCTGTCGGCCAGGAGGGCCAGCAGGTGGCTGAAAAACGAACCTTAGAACATGGCGTCTGTCCCATAAATACCCTTGCCCAGAATGCAACTCGGAGGACCACCTCCACCGAGCTTGTCTCCAAGACAGAGGAGCATCTATACACTTTGACACATTGCCCTTCCAACACTGACTAATGGTAACAGCGACACCCACCGGTCAGCACGGAAGCACACACAACGTCAGCCAAGCTGGAACAGAGGCGAAATTTGAACCTTCCGAACACACAATTTACTAAATTTACCTAATCTGCGGTAGATTGTAAATCTACCAGCGCTACATAACCTTAGGTTGTTGAATACAAAACAAAATAACGGCCCGCATATGCGGCTAACTTATGTTCAACTTCTTGAATTTTCACGTCATGAATGTCTGGGTTATGCCTTACTGTTGAAAGAAAAGGTTCTAACAAAATGGCAAATAACAGTGGCGAAAGAGGACAGCCCTGTCATGTGCCATTGTTAAGGGTAAGTGGGTTGCTAAGTGAACCGTTTACCCGTATTCTCGCAGACGGTGAGACATAAAGAGCAGAGATGCGATGAAGCATCATGGGGCCAAGTTCCATGAACTTCAGTGTTGTCATTAAGTAGTCCCAGTCCACCCTATCAAATGCTTTTTCAGCACCTGTAGAAAGTAACAGGTTGGGCTGGGAACTCCTCCCAACATAATAGTCAGAGTCCTTAGCGAGTTATCTCTTCCCTCATGGCCAGGGATAAATCCTGTTTGATCGGGTCGGATCCTTCTTGGGAGCAGCGGGAGTAATCTATTGGCCAATACTTTAGCATATCATTTAATATCTACATTAAGTAGTGAAATAGGTAACTCCCACAACATGATGGTTCTTTTCCTGGTTTTGGAAGTCCAGTGATATAAGCCGTTAGTGAATTTAGGAGAAATCCCCCTGTGCCCGCGATAGAATTGGCATATGAAGTTAGATGGGGTATAAGGATATGTTGAAACTTTTTATTATATGAGACAGCTTATCCATCTGGTTCTGGCGCTTTACCCAAAGACATTGATTTTAATACAGTAAAAAATCCTTCTTTAGAGAATTTGGTTCCAAACTTATTGAGGGTACTCGTAGGAAGTTTAGGTACCCTTGCCTTATTTAGGTATTGTGCATTTCTTTTACGTTTTTCCTCAGGAGAATGAGTCGGGCAATCCCCTTTCACGTTATGAAGATCTTTATAAAACATGTAAGGCTTCCGCAATACATGGAGTGGTATGTGCTACAGTAAGTCTCCTGCGGAAGATCTATAGTGCCTTGCGAAAGTATTCGGCCCCCTTGAACTTTTCAACCTTTTGCCACATTTCAGGCTTCAAACATAAAGATATAAAATTTTTATTTTTTGTGAAGAATCACCAACAAGTGGGACACAATTGTGAAGTGGAACGAAATCTTTTGGATTTTTGAAACTTTTTTAACTAATAAAAAAATGAAAAGTGGGGCGTGCAAAATTATTCGGCCCCCTTGCGTTAATACTTTGTAGAGCCACCTTTTGCTGCAATTACAGCTGCAAGTCGCTTGGGGTATGTCTCTATCAGTTTTGCACATCGAGAGACTGAAATTCTTGCCCATTCTTCCTTGCAAAACAGCTCGAGCTCAGTGAGGTTGGATGGAGAGCGTTTGTGAACAGCAGTTTTCAGCTCTTTCCACAGATTCTCGATTGGATTCAGGTCTGGACTTTGACTTGGCCATTCTAACACCTGGATACATTTATTTGTGAACCATTCCTTTGTAGATTTTGCTGTATGTTTGGGATCATTGTCTTGTTGGAAGATAAATCTCCGTCCCAGTTTCAGGTCTTTTGCAGACTCCAACAGGTTTTCATCCAGAATGGTCCTGTATTTGGCTGCATCCATCTTCCCCTCAATTTTAACCATCTTCCCTGTCCCTGCTGAAGAAAAGCAGGCCCAAACCATGATGCTGCCACCACCATGTTTGACAGTGGGGATGGTGTGTTGAGTGTGATGAGCTGTGTTGCTTTTACACCAAACATATCGTTTTGCATTGTGGCCAAAAAGTTCGATTTTGGTTTCATCGGACCAGAGCACCTTCTTCCACATGTTTGGTGTGTCTCCCAGGTGGCTTGTGGAAAACTTTAGACAAGACTTTTTATGGATATCTTTGAGAAATGTTTTTCTTCTTGCCACTCTTCCATAAAGGCCAGATTTGTGCAGTGTACGACTGATTGTTGTCCTATGGACAGACTCTCCCACCTCAGCTGTAGTTCTCTGCAGTTCATCCAGAGTGATCATGGGCCTCTTGGCTGCATCTCTGATCAGTCTTCTCCTTGTCTGAGCTGAAAGTTTAGAGGGACAGCCAGGTCTTGGTAGATTTGCAGTGGTCTGATACTCCTTCCATTTCAAAATGATCGCTTGCACAGTGCTCCTTGGGATGTTTAAAGCTTGGGAAATCTTTTTGTATCCAAATCCGGCTTTAAACTTCTCCACAACAGTATTACGGACCTGCCTGGTGTGTTCCTTGGTCTTCATGATGCTCTCTGTGCTTTCAACAGAACCCTGAGACTATCACAGAGCAGGTGCATTTATACAGAGACTTGATTACACACAGGTGGATTCTATTTATCACCATCAGTCATTTAGGACAACATTGGATCATTCAGAGATCCTCGCTGAACTTCTGGAGTGAGTTTGCTGCACTGAAAGTAAAGGGGCCGAATAATTTTGCACACACCACTTTTCAGTTTTTTAATTGCTAAAAAAGTTTAAAATATCCAATAGATTTCGTTCCACTTCACAATTGTGTCCCACTTGTTGGTGATTCTTCACAAAAAATTAAAATTTTATATCTTTATGTTTGAAGCCTGAAATGTGGCAAAAGGTTGAAAAGTTCAAGGGGGCCGAATACTTTTGCAAGGCACTGTAATTTGAGTTATATAGTTTCCGGATTTTTTTCCTTCAGAGAGCTGGCCAGTATCTTGCCCAGCTTGTCACCCCCTTCATAAAGTCATAGTGAAATGACCTGATAGCGTTGTTTGAGATCAAGGTCCAGTAAGGACTTAAGTTCTTCACGTTTCTGCGTTAAAGTTAGCAAGACCATTTTATGTATGGATAGTTTATGGCCTTCTCCAGGTCAGCTACTTGTTGTAATAATTCTTCTACTTTCCGGCGTTGCACTTTCTTTTTCCTGGCTCCAATCTCGATCAATCTCCCTCAAATATAGGATGTGCTGTAAAGGGGGGTTGTGGTGTGAATGGAGGCTGAGGACAGACTCTGTGAATATCCCATCCACTGACCTATCCAACAACTAACAACCCCCCCCCCCCCCCCAGTCCCTGGGAAAATTGGCTGCCATGAAACCAGTCCTTAGTGCCAAAAAGGTTGGGGACCTCGGGATTAGAGGATTGAGTAAGTCACCACATGGTCACTTGTAAACAAAGCCCAGCCTGTGTAAGAAGATAATCCATACTTAAGTTTCCGGTTTGTGCTGCGCCAGACTGACTGGGTTGGTTCGTGGTCATGGGTGGGTGATTTTGTGGGCAAAGAGAAAGAAATCCCTTCCAATAAAATGTAGCCGATGGGGGTGGTTGGCGCTCTTGTGGGCTTGGGCTGCTGCTACCTTTCCGATATGGCCTTATGGTTGTTTCAGTGAGAAGACTTGGATAGCACAGAAAGAGCAACCTGGTGTTATTCAAAATGTAAACATGTACATCGAGTCAACACATTTTGGAGGAATGGACTTCTCTTTCTTCAGGGCTCTTGCTGTGTTCTACTAAATGTGAATGGTTCCCAAAATAATATATTGACAACAAGGTTTCAGAAAACAGACAGACAGAGTGCGGTCTAGGGATGCAAAGGCAGCAAGCAAGCTTGCTGCCTTTGCATCACTAGCAACAGCCCTAAAGAATGGGGAGAGGTCCATTTGCCCGAAATGCAATGTCCCGATGTACATAAAACGGCATATTAACCAGACATAAAGTTGCAGTTCTTTGGACACCGGGCGCACCTTCTATCCTACCTAAATACTTAGGTTTCTAGCAGCCTCGGTCATCAAAATCTACCTCTCTGCTGTTCTCCGGCTCTTGCAGGCATGTGGCCCTTCTGGAGAGCAGCACCATGGTGGACTTTGAAGACACAGCCGCTGGAGAGTTACAGTAAATATATATACAATCTTCTTTTACAGGTTGGGCTTTGTTTACAAGTGATCCTCTATAAAGTTGCAAAGAGTGGACTCAGGGAAAATCAGTGGCAGCTTTTTATACATTGTGCTTTTTATAAAAAGAATTCTGAAAGTTGGACTGTGCCTTTTTTATGCCAATTAATATTGGTGCAGGGTGACCACATTACAGTTCATCTATTTGAAGCTGGTATATAGAAGATTGAATTTCTCTTGTCCAAGATATGTTTTTCAGGTGTGGTCAGTGCCCTAACACATGGATCATCTCAGCTCCCGGCACCCAAAGATTGATAATTGAATATGTCTGAGGTAGGTGGATATCTTCCCTTTCAGGAATGAAGACTCTTTGCTATGCAAGTTGAAGCTTTATTTAACACATTGGTGAAAACATTCAAACATGGCTATTGAGCTAAGGATTGTTCTTTGTACACAGGCTTATAAGATTAGTAAATTAGTAGAGATAGAAGATAAGTACCAGAAAAGGTATAATAATTTTATGCCAAATACAATATAACCAATAAAATGATCCTATTCCATTCCGGAAGGAAATTGTCATGCCGCGTACACACGGTCGGACTTTTCTTCTACAAAAGTCCGACAGCCTGTCCGACAGACTTCCGGCGGACTTTTGGCGGACTTGTGGCAGACTTTCTAACGAACGGACTTGCCTACACATGACCACACAAAAGTCCGACGGATTCGTACGTGATGACGTACACCGGACTAAAATAAGGAAGTTGATAGCCAGTAGCCAATAGCTGCCCTAGCATGGGTTTTTGTCCGTCGGACTAGCACACAGGCGAGCGGATTTCGGGGTCCATCGTAGTTACGACGTAAAGATTTGAAGCATGTTTCAAATCTAAAGTCCGTCGGATTTGAGGCTGAAAAAGTCCGCTGAAAGTCCGGGGAAGCCCACACGCGATCGTATTGTCAGCCAGCTTTAGTCCGTCTGCGTCCGTCGGACTTTTGTAGACGAAAAGTCCGACCGTGTGTACGCGGCATTACTCTAATTCTTATAAATATACCTTCTTACCATGATCAGAGTCCAGGGAGAGTTTATTTATACAGATGTTTAATATGTATGGACTGTGTTGACATTCCAAATGTAGGGGAAGGTGCTCAAGAAGCATAGAGGAGAGTACGTGTCTAAAGATATCAGGAAGATAGGGGCTTCATATCAAATGGCAGATAGAGTCCATCATAAAAATGAGGCCAGAAGCTTTGCATTGTCCATTATGATTTCCCACGACACCCAATCATAAAGTCTATGTCCACGCGTTTTTTAGAAAAAGAGCTCAAAGTATAAAAAGCTGCTACTAATTTTTCCCCAAGTTCAGATTTTGCAATTTTGTTAGGACTCTTTCACACAGGTGGCAGACTTCACAACCCTTTGAAAATAATCCAATGTGGGGGATCTATGGAGGTTGGCAGCTGTTTTTTTTTATCCTCAGGGACATTTTTCTATCCCAAATGATCATTGACATTTTGGGAACTTGGAGAATGTTCCCCATACTCATTCACATAGCGGGGCCAGAATCTGAGGGCCCCTTTGTTAAAGGGGGCTTCCACATTCTGATAAGCCCCCCCACCCGCAGACCCCCACAACCACCACCCAGGGTTGTAGGAAAGAGGCCCTTGTCCCCATCAACATCGGTGTGGGCTTTTTTCAACACATGTGCAGTAGATCACAACATTGCTGTTTGCAATCTATGTCTGAAGCAGATCAAGCATGGCCAGAAAACCAGCCGCTTGGGCACCACATGCTTGACAAGACATATGGCAACCTATACAGTCAATGGTTCAATGGTCAATTTGCAACAGCACCTGAAAGCACCCCCCCCCAAATTATAAAAAATGCAGAATTCTCCTTGCTCCTCATCTGGAATCTCAACCCCTACTATAACTCAAGTCTTCTCAAAAACCTGCACTGAGAGGAATGAAGGTATAGCAATAGGTGCCACAAGTACTTGCAGCCAATCTGCTAGCAGTACACCACCTGTTCTATCTTCTTCCTCTATGGCCTCTTCTGCTGAATTGTCCTCGGAACCAGCAGTGCTCCCTAAGCATTCAAGAGGCTATGGAAGAAGTCAGGCTAAAAGATGCTATGCGGTGCTTCAGTTGGTCATAGAGTCAGTTGGGGTAGAGATTCTGTCAGCTCTGCAGGGGCAGGCTCAGAGGTGGTCGACGCCATGGCAGCTTGAGCCAGAAATGATTGTATGTGACAATGGCACCAACCTGCTTTCCACCCTCAGAGATGTGTTCCATGCTTGGCACACATCCTGAATTTGGTGGTGCAGCATTTCTTGACCAGGTACCCAGGCTTACAAGATCTTCTGAGGCAGGCCAGAAAAGTCTATGGTCAATACCGGTGGTCATACGACGTCAGTGCTCGGCTGGCTGACATTCAACGGGAATCCAACCTGCCCACCAACCACCTCATTTGTGACATGCCCGCCAGGTGGAACTCAACATTGGCAATACTGCAGCCACTGCACACACAGCAGAGGGCCATCAATGAGTACCTGTGTGAGTATGGCACCAGGACAGGCTCAGGGGAACTTGGCTTCTTTTTGCCACACCAGTGGCTACTGATTAAGGATGCATGCACTGTCCTGTCACCATTTGAGGAGGCCACAAGGATGGTGAGCAGCAACAATGCATGCATCAGTGACACTGTCCCTCTAGTCTTCCTGCTGGAGCACACACTTCATGGAATCATGGACAGGGCACTTGAGGCAGAACAGCGGGAAGAAGAGGAGGACTTTGTTTCCTCTCAAAGCCCCGTTTATGCAGATTCCATTTCTGTGGGGCTGCTAAACATACAGGAGGAAGAGGAGAAGGAGGAGGATTGTGTCAGCATGGATATAGAGGATATCTTGCAGCAGTCTTCAAGGGATGGTTTTCAGTCCCCAGAAACCCAAGGAGTTGTACGTGGCTGGGAGAAGGTATTTACGGATAATGTAATCCTTAGTGACCCAGAGGACTCAGAATCTCATGCCTCTTCAAACTTACGCTGCAAGGGCTCCTTGATTCTGTAAAGCCTGCGAAAGGACCCGAATATTAGTGGTATCAAGGAGAGGAGCGAGACGAACACAGGAAGAGAAGTGACAGTGCGCTGAAAGTGCCACACTAGCTTTACTTTGCTGTATCTGCCTTTTAATTTTTGTTTAAATGTAAGAGTCTATTTTAACACTTAATAATAGTCCCCACAATTTAACTTACTACACTAGTGGAGCCCCCTTCCTTTCTCTCTCTCCTTCACCCCTAATGCCGAGCCGATTACACTGGAGCTATCTTAGAAGGCACAGCAGGTGATCCTAGAGGAGAAATCCATGACCAACAGCATTGGCTGACAGCGGTGACAACATCCATGGATTATTATTCACAACAGCTGTGATACCATAGCCTGGAGGTGAGAGTTCTGAGAGACTATATTGATAGAAAGTTCAGAAGGGCAACACTCCCATATTGCTTCATTAAGAAACCTTATATTGGATTCATACTATATCCCTATTATGGACTCTCTATTATAATTTACCCAGCGTAAAGGACTATATTTCTCCATCTATTATTGACTTGTATTGTTATCTTTGACCAGAGTACATGCACTGATGTGTCTGTCAGCAATAGCTTTGCACTAATATTTGCTTGTCATCAGTTGCTTATTATTATTTATATCACTCAATTATTTATTTAGAATGCTTTTATACTTATGCACTTATGCAAAATATCAAAAAAGAAAAAAAATACTGCGCTATCCCAAAATCTAGTCAGTGAAGATAAATGTATGTATTGTGAAAAAAGTTGGTTTGTGCTGCTGCAACCATAAGTGTGAGAAACATCCACTCATTATACACTATATACAAAAAAAAGGCTGCACTGCCACTAGAAGGTGAGTACAAAAATAGACCACTTTGATAACTGCAGATTGTGCACCCATATATCATGAATCAACTGTGAAGGAAAAGTAAAAATAAAATTAAAATATCAAAAAATTAACATGAATCCTATAGAATGAAAACTAAAAAACTGAACAAGAGAGGTCAGATTCAAAGCTGGATGGAGCAAGCAAAGTCCATAGAATAAAAAAGTTCATTGATAGGAAAGTCTTTCAGAGGGGGAATACACCAGTCATCCAAGCGATGTGAGACATGCAATTTTGTCACCCTGAGGAGCGTGATGACAGGAAAGTTCCTCCACCTCAAAACAAACTGCCCCTTACCAGATCGAATGATCTCTTGTTAGGGAGATCGTGTGAGCGTGTGGCTGTCTCCCCCAGCCACAGGGTCTCTGGTGGGAGCGGATCCCAAAAGTGTCACCTCTCAGGGGGTCCTCTAGATGGTACATAAACGCTCGTTCCTCATGGAAATATATATGAGAGAAAACTCCATAGCGTAACACAGTTTAGCAGTTAATTAAAAGATAAAAGAAACACACTTACAAATTAATCGTGTCAAATTTGCGTTAAAATCACAAGCCAGCCGGCTCCAGACTGCTGCCCGTTGCTTCTGGGATCAGCAATGGATGGGGGTGACATCAGCACCCCGCTCCTCCCTACGCCGTTTCGACAAAGCTGTCGTCTTCCAGGGGCACTGGAAGACGACAGCTTTGTCGAAACGGCGTAGGGAGGAGCGGCGCTCCCACCAGAGACCCTGTGGCTGGGGGGAGACAGCCACACGCTCACACGATCTCCCTAACAAGAGATCATTCGATCTGGTAAGGGGAAGTTTGTTTTGAGGTGGAGGAACTTTCCTGTCATCACGCTCCTCGGGGTGACAAAATTGCATGTCTCACATCGCTTGGATGACTGGTGTATTCCCCCTCTGAAAGACTTTCCCATCAATGAACTTTTTTATTCTATGGACTTTGCTTGCTCCATCCAGCTTTGAATCTGACCTCTCTTGTTCAGTTTTTTAGTTTTCACTCTATGGGATTCATGTTGATTTTTTGATATTTTAATTTTATTTTTACTTTTCCTTCACCGTTGATTCATGATATATGGGTGCACAATCTGCAGTTATCAAAGTGATCTATTTTTGTACTCACCTTCTAGTGGCAGTGCAGCCTTTTTTTGTATACTTATGCAAAATAGTAATATTTTCACGTTATTATTCACAATCACCTATTTATGTACCCTTTCCTAACATTTTTTCACCTAGAGGAAGGATCCCAGGGTATAAGATCACTGCGCGAGATCACGTTTTGATTTATTATTTTTATATGTATGTGTCATAGCACACATTTGAGATTTTGCTGCAGTTGTTTTATTTCATTTTATACATTTTTACACGGTAGTGATAGCACGAAGGACACTTTTACACTAATTCCTTTAAGAAGGGGGCCCCCAGTTCCCGACCCCCCCTATGAAAATGAGTATGGGGTACATGGTATCCCTACTCATTCACCCAATAAAAGTGTAAAAAAAGAAAAACAGTGTTTTTGACAATTCCTTTATTAAAAATAAAAAACAATGTCCCCCAATGTAGATCCATCGTTAATCACGACACCAGCCACAACACCAGACCCGATAAAAGGAAAAAAAATCCGCCCACGAGGAAGGCTAACCACTGGCGGCCTTCTCCGCCGTCTGACAGTTCTTAAATAGGTTAGCCTTCATTGTGGGCTGGGTTTTTTTTTTTCGTGTCTGGCGGTGCGGCGGGCGTCGTCATTGACCATGGATCTACATTGGGGGACATTGGTTATTTTCATTTTTAATAAAGACATTTTTAAAAACTGTGTGTGTGTTTTTCTTTCTTTTTGAAACTGTTTTGGTGAATGAGTAGGGGTTGTATGTACCCATTACTAATTTACATAGGAGGGGGCCTAGATCTGAGGGCCCCCTTGTTAAAGAGGGCTGACAGATTCCGATAAGCCCCCTGCCTACAGACCCCCACAACCACAACCCAGGGTTGTGGGGAAGAGGCCCTTTTCCCCATAAACATGGGGACAAAGTGCTTTGGTGTGAGGAGACAGAGCACCCCCCCATGTTGAGGGCATGTGGCCTGGTATGTTTCAGGAAGGGGTGCTCACTCATTCTCCCCTTTCCTGCCTTGCTAGGTTTCATGCTTGCATAAGGGTCTGATATGGATTTGGGGGGGACCTCATGGCATTTAAAAAAAAATTCCCATGGGGTTCCCCTTTAAATCCATACCAGACACGAAGGGTCTGGGATGGATTGGGGGGGGGGGGCGTCCACACCGTTTCTTTTCAAATTTTTCTATTGCTGGCAATGTTTTTTTTTTACAAGAAAAAGAACCGCTGCTCCAGGTGTATGAAAAGAGACTAATTGGGAGGTCTCATGGAGTGCCAGCCCCGGCCTGCCTCCGTTGGAAACTTGAAAAGAAGAAAGAAATGGCTGCACATCCAGAACTCCCGGTTGCCTTTTATTGTTCACAAGGATAACACCAAATACACCAACATATGGTTACGTAGACGCGTTTCACACATACATCTTGTGCTTAACCATTACCAATATGTGTGAAACACGTCTACGTGACTTTATGTTGGTGTATTTGGTGTTATCATTGTGAACAATAAAAGGCAAACAGGAGTTCTGGATGTGCAGTCATTTCTTTCTTCTTTTCAAGTTTCCAACGGAGGCAGGCCGGGGCTGGCACTCCATGAGACCTCCCAATTAGTCTCTTTTCATACAATGTTTTTTTTTTTTTTTTTTTTTTTTTACACAAGCTTGCAGCTGGGAAAATCAATTCAAATTTCTTTTTTTTTCTTTATATGTGTATATATATATATATATATATATATATATATATATATATATAGTCAGCTTTGTTGCAGCAGGTCCTATACACAATACAGATGCGCCACATTAAATGCAGACTAAAGGGGACCCCTCAAACATGATATTTAAAGGAATTTTTCATTTTTATTGTTTCACTTCAAGCATAATTAAAATCACTGATGGGTGGCACTGATATGCAGCACTGGTGGGCATTTTCTTACCCAATCCCCCAGTCGTATGCTGCTAGACCAGTCCCCACCAGTGGCAGCTGGT
Source organism: Lithobates septentrionalis (assembly GCA_037952835.1). Lineage (NCBI taxonomy): Eukaryota > Metazoa > Chordata > Amphibia > Anura > Ranidae > Lithobates > Lithobates septentrionalis. The sequence continues at coordinate 2,125,874 of JBBDGP010000853.1, forward strand.
TCATAAAGGGCGCAGGGGCGCTGCCCCCTAATCTCTATCAGGGATGTGCGGTGAGGTCAGTGGTTGGTGAGGGATGAGTCTTGGATCACCACCAGTAGGGATGAGCTTCGAGTACGAGTTGAACCCATGTTCGACCCGAACATCGGCCGTTCAAACGTTCGTCAAATTATGAACATTATGGGCCGTTCGCTCCAAATTCAAGTGGCGCATCACGGCCCATAATTCACTGCGGCATCACAATGCATTGCTGGCTGATGATTGGCCAAGCATGCACTATGATCCGCATGCTTTGGCCAATCACAGTGCCATCAGCGAAGAGAGCCATAATTGGCCACAGGCAGGGTGCCTGTGGCCAATTATGGTTTAGGGGGTTAAGTACACGCCCCACACTATATAAGGCCGCCTGCACGTCGGCCGTGTGTAGTGTGTTGGTGGCGTTTGTTAAAGAGAGAGACAGAGACTGTCATTTCATTTAGTTTCAGCAGGCAGGCAATTCCTTCCTGGTGTTTTGTTGCTAGTATACTTCAGGAAGGCAGGCGAGACATTTAGATAGCTGCAGTGTATTGTGTATATATATATGCATCCCGGTTTTGTATATATATATATATATATACATACACTGTATATAGCTTAGCTAGATCTCACTGCAGACCGTTCCTGGTGTACTGTCGCTAATATACTTCAGGCAGGCGGGCGAGACAGCTGCAGTGTATTTAGTATATATATATATATATATATATATATATATATCTATATATATATATATATATATATATAGATATATATATATATATATATATATCTATATATATATATATATATATATATATAGATATATCTATATATATATATATATACATCCCGTCTTTGTATATGTATGTATATATATATATATATATATATATATATATATATATATATATATATATATATATATACACTGTATACAGTTTAGCTTCATTTCACTGCAGACCATTCCTGGTGTATTGTGTTTAATACACTTCAGCCAGGCAGGTGACTCACTGAGCTCAGTGCATTTAATAAATATATATACAGGCTTGTATATATATAGTCTAGCCAAGCCTATACCTGACTAGGCCATTGCCTGAGTGCATGTTCAAAGACACTTTCAGCCAGGCAGGTGACTCACTGAGCTCAGTGCATTTTATAAATATATATACAGGCTTGTATATATATATAGTCTAGCCAAGCCTATACCTTACTGTAGGCCATTCCTGGTGTACTGTTTTTTGTAAACTTCAGGCATTGTTTTGCTAATCTAATTGTACTGTATGTCTGGAAGGCCACCAAGGAGAGGCAGACACTCACAGGCCACTAAAAGAGGGCAAGCAGGCTCTGTGTCTACAGCAAACAGTGCTGGTTATGGACACAGTACATCCTCAGCACGTGGCCGTGGGACACGCTTGTCCTTTTTTTCAGGGAGCTGGTCGTGTTGAGCCACAACATGCAGAAGAGTTGGTAGAGTGGATGACCAAGCTGTCCTTGTTCTCCTCATCCTATCTCATCCAGGCTCAAGGTACTTTGTCTGCCAAAGCAGCTGCCAAAGCGGCCTCTTCCCTTGGCTCATGGGCATCAGTCACTCCTTCCTATGCCCCCCAAGTCCTGAGGAGTCTCCCTGAACTGTTTGACCACAGTGTTGGGTACATGCTGCAGGAGGATGTGCAGCGTTTTGAGGACTCCGATGATGGAAGGCAGTTACGTAAGCCCAGAGAGAGGGGGTGCCCAAGAAGGACAAAAAACTGGCAGTCATGTTCCCCCAGCTGCAGCATACTGCCAGGTTTGCTCCAGTGACGAGGAGGAAGGGGATGATGAGGTCACTGACTCTACATGGGTGCCTGATAGAAGAGAGGAGGAGGAGGAGGCACATCTCCAATGAGGCAGGATGCCCTCCAGGGGCCAGATTAAGGGCAGCCAACCAACTGTATCACACCGCAGAGCTCGGCATGTGCAGGGCGCTACTGTCTCCACTCGTTATTCCAAAAGTTCTTTGATGTGGGCCTTTTGTAGAGACGTGTGCAGCAGATTGCACCGTTGCTATTTGCAACATATGTCTGAAGTGTACCTCGTCGGGCCAAAACAGCAGCTACTTGGGCACCACATGCTTGACCAGACATATGTCGACCTGCCATGCAGTCCACTGGCAAGCATACATAAAAGACCCACACCAAAGAACAAAGCGGACCTCTCCTTGCTCCTCATCAGCTGGGATCTCCAACCCCACTATACCTTCAGTCCTCTCTGAGACCTGCACTGAGAGGAATGAAGGTGAAGAATTAGGTGTGTCACAGCCAAGTACTTGCGGGCAATCTGCTATCGGTACACCAACGTCAGATTGTACCAGGCAAATTTCCCTGCCCCAGCTGCTGCACCGCCGAAAGAAGTTCGCTCCCAGCCATCCACATGCCCAGTGGTTGAATGCTAGCTTGGCTAAATTGCTAGCACTTCAACTGCTGCCTTTTCAGTTGGTAGACTCTGTCCCTTCTGTGAGTTTGTGGAATGTGCGGTTCCTCACTGGCAGGTTCTCAAACGCCACTTTGTTTCACGGGGTAAGGTGCATATTACCGCTGACTTATGGTCCAGCAGGCATGGACAGGGACGTTACCTATCTTTCACGGCCCACTGGGTGACTCTGCCTGGGAAGGATGCAGGACAAGGTGCAGTAGTGTTGGAGGTTGTTCCACCACCACACCTCCAAAATGCTACTAGTGGTAATTCTGACACACCTCTCTCCTCCACCCCCTCCTCTTCTTCTTCCTCCATGGCCTCTTCCTGTGCTGATTTGTCCTCGGAACCAGCAGTGCTCTGTAGGCATTCAAGGGGCTACGCAAGTACACAGGCAAAAAGATGCCATGCGGTGCTTGAGCTGGTGTGCTTGGGGGACAGGAGCCACACTGGGGCAGAGATTCTGTCAGCTCTGCAGGGGCAGGCTCAAAGGTGGTTGACGCCATGCCAGCTTAAGGCAGGAATGGTGGTTTGCGACAATGGCACCAACCTCTTCTCCGCCCTCCGACAGGGACAACTGACCCATGTGCCCTGTTTGGCTCACTTCCTTAACTTGGTGGTGCAGTGGTTCTTGGGCAGGTACCCAGGCTTACAGGATGTCCTGAGGCAGGCCAGTCATATAATGCCAGTGCTCGGCTGGCTGACCTCCAAAAGGAATTTAACCTGCCCAAGAACCGCCTAATCTGTGACATGCCCACCAGGTGGAACTCAACGTTGGTGATGCTGCAGCGGCTACACACGCAGCAGAGGGCCATCAATGAGTACCTGTGCGATTATGGCACCAGGACAGGGTCAGGGGAGCTTGTTTTTTTTTCCCACGCCAGTGGGCCATGATCAGGGATGCATGCACTGTCCTGTTACCATTTGAGGAGGCCATGAGGATGGTGAACAGTGACAGTGCATGCATCAGTGACACTGTCCCTCTTGTCCACCTGTTGGAGCACATGCTGCGTGGAATAATGGACAGGGCACTTGAGGCAGAACAGAGGGAGGAAGAGGAGGACTTCCTTACCTCTCAAGGCCCCCTTTATCCAGACAGCGTTCCTGCTGGCCCGCCGATCACATAGGAAGAGGACGAGGAGGAGGAAGATTAAAAGGATTGTGTCAGCATGGAGGTGGAGCCTAGCACTCAGCATCAGCAGCAGCCTTCAAGGGATCATTTACAGTCTCAAGAAACCCATGGACTTGTACGTGGCTGGGAGGAGGTGGCTGCGGATCATGTCATCCTTAGTGACCCAGAGGACTCCGGACCAAATGCCTCAGCAAACCTACGCTGCATGGCCTCCCTGATCCTGTAAAGCCTGTGGAGGGATCCTCGTATTCGTGGTATCAAGGAGAGGAATCATTACTGGCTGGCAACCCTCCTTGATCCATGTTACAAGGGTAAGGTTTTGGACCTTATCTTGCCATTGCAGAGGGAGCAGAGGATGAAACATCTTCGGGAGGCCTTGCAGAAAGGTTTGTGCAACGCATTTCCAGAGCCTGGGAGGTTACAAATTCCTGGTCCTGGACAATGTGTTGCTGAGGCTTCGGTCAGTCACAGAAGAAGCGGTGGAGAAGTTGGCCGTCTGACCGATCTGTTCAGACAATTTTTTAGTCTGCATCCCCAAGGTATGATCGATTCCAGCAGCCATCGTCAGCGTCTGATTTACATGGTGCATGAATACCTAGGGGCAGGATCAGACTTGGACACCTTTTCCACCAAAAATCCTCTGGGTTACTGGGTCTTGAGGATGGATCACTGGCCAGAGCTTGCACAGTATGCAATTGAGCTACTGGCCTGTCCTGCATCCAGCGTTCGTTTGGAACGCACATTCAGTGCTGCTGGAGGCTTTGTAACCGATCACAGGGTGTGCCTGTCCACCGAATCGGTCGATCAGCTGACCTTCATAAAAATGAATCAGTCTTGGATCACCAGCTACCAAGCACCTGATGCTGATGTAACCGAATATTTTTTTTTTTAATGTGAGATCCCTTCAAGACTGCCTTTGCTGATGCTGAGTGACTATCCTGTTATGCTGAGTGACTATCCTCTTCCTCCTCAATTTTTATGCTGATAGCTTGTAAGAACAGTTTTGGTTCTGGGCACCGCCACCAGTGGCTAAGGCCCAATTTTTCTGCCCCTGATTAACATTGACATTTAATTACATTTTTGATGCAATACTTTGCATCAGGGCTCATTTCTGCACTCCAGCTAGAGTATCTGTGAGGGGTTGCAGTGTTGTGGCACCAGCACCAGTGCCTAAGGCCCAATTTTTCAGCCCCTGTTTAACAGGGGTGTATAATTAAAATTTGTGATGCAATACTTTGCAGCAGGGCTCGTTCCTGTGCTCCAACTATAGCATCTGTGAGGGGTTGCAGTGTTGTGGCACCAGCACCAGTGCCTAAGGTCCAATTTTTCAGCCCCTGTTAAACAGGGGTGTATAATTAAAATTTTTGATGCAATACTTTGCAGCAGGGCTCATTCCTGCGCTCCAACTATAGCATCTGTGAGGGGTTGCAGTGTTGTGGCACTAGTGGCTAAGGCCCAATTTTTCTGGCCCTGTTTAACAGGGGCGTATAATTACAATTTTTGCTGTAATAATTTGCAGCAGGGCTCATTCCTGCGCTCCAACTAGAGTTTCTGTGAGGGGTTGCAGTGTTGTGGCACCAGCACCTGTGCCTAAGGTCCAATTTTTCTGTCCCTGTTCAACAGGGTCATGTAATTACAATTCTTGATCTATTTCACAGCAGGGCCCGTTCCTGCGCCCACCAAGAGTAACTGTGAGGGCTTACAGTGTTGTGGCAACACCAACACCTAAGGCCCAAATTTCTGCAGAGTATATAGGGCAAGCCCCTACTTTCAAACATCAAACTTACAAACGACTCCTACTTTCAAACAGAAGGAGACAAAAGGAAGTGAGATGAAATCTACCCCTAGGAAGGGAAATTCTCTCCTGTAAGAGTTCCTTGTTTCACTAAAAACCCCAAATTTTCAAAATCCAATTGTCATTGGGACTGTATCGGAGCACAGACAGAAAAACAAATGTTACAGGGGTGATAACCCTTCCCTATGTTTTCCAAAAAGCTTAAAAATAGATTTTTTTTGGCTGGAGCTACACTTTAAAAATGTACCAGTTCAAAATTACAAACAGATTCTACTTAAGAACAAACCTACAGTCCCTGTCTTAGTATATAGGGCCTGGGGGCCCCACACCTTTCCTTTTTTTAATTTGGGTGTGGGGTTCCCCTTAATATCCATACAAGACCCAAAGGGCCTGGTAATGGGCTGGGGGGAGGTACCCATGCCTTTTTTCCCAATGATTTTCATGCATATTGCCGGGACCAGACATTACATTAAAATCACAAGCAGTTTTAAATGAATTGTATTCCTTTACAAATGTCATTTTGTGCAGGGACAGTTCTAAACACGGGAAACACGTGCCACTTTACAGGCATACTATAGACACCCCCCAGGCACAATATTTAAAGGAATATTTCACTTTTATTTTTTCACTTAAGCATCATTAAAATCACTGCTCCTGAAAAAATGGCTGTTTTTAAAACTTGTTTTGCATTAATACATGTACCCTGGGACAGGACCCGGGTCCCCAAACCCTTTTTAGGACAATACCATGAAAATTAGCCTTTAAAATTAGCATTTTTGATTTTGAACGTTCGAGTCCCATAGACTTCAATGGGGTTCTAACGTTCGTGCGAATTTTCGGTCCGTTCGCAGGTTCTGGTGCGAACCGGGTGTTACAAGGGAGGACCCTCTTCATCAGAGCCACAGCAGTAGTAGTGACACTGATAGGCAGCACTAATGATGAGGCACTGAGGCACTGATGGGCACTGATTGGCACCACTGATGGGCATTGATAGGTGGCACTGGTGGGCAACTATAGGTGGCACTGGTTGGTGGCACTGATATACACTGGTGGGCACTGATTGATGGCACTGATATGCACTGGTGGGCACTAGCAGGTGGCACTGACAGGCGGCACTGGTGGGCACAGATAAGGTGGCTGTGGCTCTTCCTCTTCGGGGCCGATGTACCTTTCACAGAAGCCGGTGATTGGCTTTTTCTTCTCACGCTGACAGGAAAAAAAAGGATTACCGATCTTCTGTTTACATCATGTGATCAGCTGTCATTGGCTGACAGCAGATCATGTGGTTAGGGGCCGGGATCGGCCCCTTACTCTGATCTGTGATCCGTGGAGTCTCATTGTCTCTGTGATCACAGAGGGGGCGCACAGGCAGCTCATGCACAGGAGGATGTCATATTATGGTGTCCCGGCAATGTAGGTCCGCTCTGTAGCCGTCATTCGGAGCTCACAAAGAGTTTAATTAAAGAACATGGAGTGCTAAAAGCAACATTTTCCAAGTTCATATCCACCAGTAATTTTTTTATTGTAGAATGTGCACCCTTAGGAAGTATATAAGGTGGCCTTTCTCAGCTAGGGTTCCTCCAGAGGTTGCTTAGGGTTCCTTGTGCAATAAGCAATATCTGCTTCTCAGATGAGTAACCAATGAAACCAATGATCTTTTTAGCTATCTGTAAGGTTTCTTTCCAATGATCACACATGTAGGGAGCAATCTTCCCAATGACCATATATAAATTAAAATTGTGATCTGGAGCACTATTTGGGATGTGGGAAATACATATATAACAGAGGCATAAATACAACCTTCAGGGCTCCGGTGCAAGAAACCATGAAGGGCTCCCCTGACCTCTTATCCCAGGGGTCCTTCCCTCTGATTCCAGAGCCCTTCCGATTGATCTCTGAGGCCTTTACTGCCATCGCAGGGCCCTTCATTATGGTCCCGCAGTAGGACCCCTTCGCATGTTCTGCAGAAGGCTTGCAGCCTTTATATCTGAACCAGCATTGTTCCCCTTTACATCTGAACTCACAGAGTTCCCCTTTATATCTGAATTTGCAGTCTGCAGAGCGTCCCTTACATCAGAGTCTGCAGAATTTCACTGTAAAGGGCAGCTCTGTGGACTCGAATGTAAAGGGGAACGTTAATGTAAGGGGTGCTTTGAGAACCCTGATTAAAGGGAGGGGGGGCTCTGATGTAAGGGGGGATGCTGTGGACTCTAGTGTAAAAGGGAACTCTAAAGTAAGTGGGTCTCTGCTCACCAAAGCCCCCACTTACGTCAGAGTCCAAAGAGCTCCCTTTACATCTGTGTACTCAGAGGCAGGAGAGAAAAGAGAGGGAGGAGGAGGTAGGAAACTCAGTCACCATGGATGGTGAGCTTGCTCACCCCAGGAAGGAGGGAGGTTCATGCAGTCTGCACATCCACAGGCCTTCCATCATCTAGATGGCAGCTAACTTCCACAGAAATTGTTAACAGATTGGTTTGGCAAGAATGACTTTTCATAAACCCATGCTGATTGCTACTAATGATACTGTTTCCATCAGCAAATTCTTGGGTATGGTCCCTTATCATCCCCTCAAATAGTTACATACTATTGATAAGGGATGAGCCGAACACCCACCGGTTCGGTTTGCAGCAGAACATGCGAACAGGCAAAAAATGTGTGCGAACGCATGAACGCCGTTAAAGTCATGAACGTGAAAAATCAAAAGTGCTCATTTTAAAGGCTTAGATGCAAGTTATTGCCATAAAAAGTGTTTGGGGACCTGGTTAACAAGGGGGCTCCCAGATCCCGCCCCCCTCTTTGTGAATGAGTATGGGGTACATTGTACCCCTACCCATTCACCAAAAAAAGTGTAAAAAAACTAAAAATGACAGCAGAGTTTTTGACAATTCCTTTATTTAAAAAAAAAGTGTAGACGATGGAGAAACTTTGCCTCAATGGGAGGCATCCCCGCGACTGCAGCCTTTTCCCGGTGACAGCTGTTATATAGCTGAGGGCGGGGCCACCCAGTGATGTAAACAGGTGACCCCGTCCCCTTCTGACGTCATGTGACGTCAGAGGGGGCAGGGTCACCAGTTATGTCACCGGGTGGTCTCGCCCTCAGATATATAACAGATGTCATTGTGAAAAGGCTGCAGTCGGCGGAACGCCTCCCGTGGAGGCAAAGTATTTCCATTTTTTTCTCTGGTCCATCGGCGCTGTGATTGAAGATGGATGGAACACTTTTTTTAAATAAAGGAATTGTCCAAAACTGTCTGCTGTCATTTTTACTTTTTTTACACTTTTTTTGAGGAATGGGTAGGTGTACAATGTACCAGATACCCATTCACATGTGGGGGCGGGATCTGGGGGCCCCTTGTTAAAGGGGGCTTCCAGATTCTGATAAGCCCCCCGCCCTCGCAGACCCCTATAACCACCGGCCAAGGGTTGTGGGGAAGAGGCCCTTGTCCCCATTAATATGGGGACAAGGTGTTTTGGGGGGGACCCCAAAGCACCCTCCCCATGTTGAGGGCATGTGGCTTGGTACGGTTCAGGAGGGGGGTGCTCTCTCGTCCCCCTTTTCCTGCCGCCTGCCAGGTTGTGTGCTCGGAGAAGGGTTTGGTATGGATTTTAAGGGGGACCCCCACGCCATTTCTTTTTATTTTGGCACGGGGTTCCCCTTATAGTACATAACAAACCTGAAGGGCCTGGTATGGATTTTGGGGGGACCCCCACGCAATTTTTTTTAAAACTTTGGCACGGGGTTCCCCTTAAAATCCATACCAGACCTGAAGGGCTTGGTATGGATTTTGGGGGACCCTCACGCCATTTAAAAAAAAAAAATTGGCGCTTTTTTTTCAATGATTTTTATCTGTATTGCCGGGATCCGGCAATACATTACAGCTGTGAGCAATTTTAAATGACATTTTTACATTATATATGTATATATATATATATTATACTATGTACGGTCGCTAAGTAAGCAGCCTTACATAGTGTGGGTCGTGGACTCAGCCCCCTGAGCCATGATTGGCCAAAGGCACCCTGCCTTTAGCCAACTATGGCTCTTACAGCAGAGCCTATCCTCTATACAGAGCCTATATTATACTATGTACGGCCGCTAAGTAAGCAGCCTTACATAGTGTGGGGCGTGGACTCAGCCCCCTGAGCCATGATTGGCCAAAGGCACCCTGCCTTTGGCCAACTTTGGCTCTCACAGCAGAGCACGCTGTGATTGCCCAAAGCATGCAGGTCAGGTGCATGCTTTGGCCAATCAGCTGCCGTCAATAAACTGTGACCTCGGATTTCCCGCAAACGCCCCATAATTTTCTAAATTCGGCGAACGAGCGAACACACGATGCTCGAGTCAAACTTACGTTTGACTCGAACATCGGGCTCATCCCTACTTTTGATATTAGATTGGGGTCTTTAGTCCCCAGGTATATGTTTTGGACCTTTGTTGAATATTGGTACCACGTGGGCTTTCTGCCAGTCAGCTGGTACCATTTCTGTCAGTATGCTGTCCAAAAAATTAGGAATAGTAGTCTGGCTATAACCTTACTGAGTTGTTTGAGGACTCTTGGGTATAAGCCATCTTGGTGATTTTCTATTCTATTTCGGACACCGGCTTCTGTTAGCCACAAGGGTACATCCTGTGATATGTTACTAACAATACAGTTGTTGGTATACCCCTCCTTTTCCTGTGTAAAAACTGAGGAAAAGAATGCATTAGTACAGTTGCCTTCTCCTTCTCATTTGTAACCAACTTCCCTTCATAATTCTTTATGGGGCCAATATGTTCTGACCTCGTTTTTTACTGTTGATATAAAATTTTTGGGATTTTTTTTTCTCTCCACTGCTATGTGTCTCTCATATACATTTCTTATTGCATTCCTTGTAGCGTTGGAATGCTGACAATGACCCCCCAGCCTTATAACCCATTTTTTTTCTCTTTTTTTACGTTACGCATGTATAACTTTCAGTCTTTTATATTTAATGACCATTGGAATACACTGGAAGATACCTTTATTTAATATGTTCCAAAAGCATTCCCATTTTTCCTCAGTGTTCAATGTTTCAAGGATTTGGCCCCATTTAATATCTTGTAGTATTGAGCACACTTTAGAAAAGTGGGCTCTTTTGAAATGTTATGTTTTCGTACTACCATTGTGCCTCCTTTTCCTATAATTCATGCTGAATGTAATTATCCTGTGATCGCTGGATCCCAAGTTGTCCTGAATCTCCACATCTGCAACCAGATCTGTGTTATCCTAGAAAAGCATTCTGTCAGGTCACCTTGAGGCTAGGTGACAGATGCACACCGTTGGGATCAGGAGTGCACTGCAAGGCAGTGGACCCTATGGCTGACTGCTGCAGATGGGAGTCTGGGTGGTAAGGAAGGCAGGGCCGTTGGAACACCAACACGGATCCCACCGGGGTTAGAGCGTAAGATTCCCTGGGGCACGGAGTCTAAGAGCCAGCAGGTGTTCACCGTAGCCTCTAGTGGTGAGGATGGACTGGGCTGCAACTGGCTCCAGGTCGCGACCCCCAGGGTCCCCCAGCTCACACCCACAGTAGGCAACAGGAGGATAGGGATAGTAAAGGAATAAGCCAAGGTCAGGGCCACAAGCAGACAAGGACAACAGAGTTCACGCCAAGGTTCAGGGTCACAGGCAAACAGAGATAGTCGGGGACACGCCAAAGGTCAGGGTCAGGAGCAGACAGGAATAGTTGAGAACACACCAAGGTCGGTAACAGAAACAAACAGAGCACACGGCAGGCAGGAAAAGGAAGCCAAAACATACAAAGGTTGATCAGCAGGGCTGGCCTGCAGTGCAGAGGTTAATATAGAGTTCTCTGATAGGAGCTGGGGTGGAGCCATGCTAGAGGAGAGTTAATAAAAGCAGTCAAGTGAGAGTCAGCTGGACTTTAGAGATGAACACATGGAGACAGGTAAGCTGACAGACAAAACTTTATTGTATAACCATGACACATTCTTTCTATTTGGGGAATCCACCAATTGTCCCATCTGCCCAGTCAATATCGGCATAGTTGAAGCCCACCATTATGATGACCTTGCCCTGCCTTGCTGCTGTTTATAAATGTGATAGGAGGTCCAGCTCCTCCCCATCCTTCAGGTTAGGAGGCCTGTAGCATACCCGCACTAATATTTTCCCGCTTGTCTCTTCCCTTTGAAGTTCGACCCACAGGAAATCCACCTCCCCCTTTCCCTACTTGCAATCCCGTCTGTCCCTGTGTGATTATTTAGGTGTAGCATAGTGTGACAACCTTACATCTCATCATTATGATGCCCATGTGGATGAGACTGAACGCCTCTTCACCATGATATGTTATGTAGATGTGGTCATTGCTTGATAATTTATTATTATTTGTAATTGAGAAACTGACACAATCCAATGTTCAGCATGGTAGCATTTTTAATTAAAAGAGCACAAAGACCAAAGATTTATAATTAGCATAAAAAACTGCCACAGTCCAATTTTTTTGCATTTTTATAAAAGTATATGTATAAAAACCTGCCGCCAACTCTTCCCAAGTTCAGACTTTGCAACTTTATTTTTTTACTAAAGTGACCATGTCCTCATAGGAACACCTGTAAACAAAGCTCACCCTCTAAATCCATATTTAACTCTCCAGTGGCCGTGTCTTCAAAGTCCGCCATGATGCTGCACTCCAGAAGTGCAGATTGCCTGCAGAAGATGGAGAGCAGCAAAGAGGCAGATTTTGATGACATGGGCTGCCTGAAACCTAAGTATGGATTATCTTCTTATCCACCTCAGCTCCGGAAGATTTTACCCGCTTTGCGGCTAATTTTTGCTATTTAGCACTCCGCTATTTTAACTGGTAACTTCTCGGTCATGCAACACTGTACCCAAATAAAATTTATAGCATTTTTTTGTAATTTAAAATTTCTTTTGGTGGTATTTGCTCACCACTGAGTTTTTTTTATTAAAAAAAGAAAAGAAATGAAAATTTGAAAAAAATATATATATTTGTTTTTACTTTTATAAAACATATCTAATAAAAAAAAATAAAAAATATAATTTCTTCATAAATTTAGGTCAAAATGTATTCTGCTACATGTCTTTGGTTCTAAATATTGTATAGAAGGGTTTATTAGATAAGCGATATAATTTAGAAAAGTAAATTAAGGTAGAAGAGCAAAGATAAAAGTGTATATATACAGTCTACTCTTTAATTTTTTTCTTTGTTTTTATATATCTTTTTGTACAGTATTGTATGGTTTGTCCGAAATGTAAAAAAATGTAATAAAAACTGAATCATAAAAAAAAAAAAAAAAACCTCCCAATAAGCGTATATTGATTTGTTTGCATGAATATAGCGTCTACAAAGAAAGGTATATACACTGGAATTTTTATTTATTTTTATAATAGTAATGGCGGTGATCAGCGACTTATGACGCTAACTGACACTGAGTGGGAACTGATTAACTGCCACTGACATCACCAGTGACATTAATACAGTGATCAGTGCTAATCATACTGTATATACTGTCACTGTACTAATGACACTGGCTGGGTAGGGGTTAATATTTAGGGGAGATTAAAGGGTTAACTGTGTGCCTAACAATGTGTAATGTGTGCTGATTTTACTAAGCAAATGTAGAGAGCTCTGTGTTGTTTACCAACACAGGCCTCTCTTCTGTCATTCGCTCAGCCGATCAGCAGGTTTCAGCCATATATCATTGGCCCAGGACCCGCTGATCGGCTTATGTTGTAGCGAATAACAGCATAGCCAGGATGACATGTGCATGCGTGCGCCCCCCTTCCCGCAGGTGAAAATGACATATATTTACGCGATCCTGCGCAGCCAAACCGCTAGCAGTAAAGCTACAGGAGGCAGTCAGCAGGTAGTTAAACAAGCTGGGCTTTCTTTACAAGTTTGTGGACGGGGCTTAAGGTGCCCTAAAGGGGATCTCCAGAAACTTTGCTGGCTTGCTTCCCAACTAAGCAGGCGAAGGCCACAGCCATGAGAAATCAGCATTAAGGCGGCACTCCAATTTAGAAGCAAGCACAATGTTGTGGCACCATTAACTTTCTGTGTTCCATTTACTTCACAGCAAAGTTACACTTCCCCCCATGGTGCAGCATTTCCTGAGGGGATGTCAAGGAGCCTTTATCCCACTCTCCAGCCTGGCTTCAATACCAGCTCACTCCCAGTGACATACCTAAGACTTTTTGTTAGCATCAACCATAAACTTGCTGAGGTTTTGTATTTCTGAGGATCCTCTTTCCTATGCTTCCCTATGACATACAGAGTTGATACATAGGGGCTCCATGCCATGATGCCAGTCCCAGGGATAGGGCACCAGCCTCTAGGGAGGGGGGATTGTGGCTAGAAACCCCCTCGCTAGAAGAGCACTCCTTGCCAAGTCACAATGTACACTCGCCCTCGGGCAGCTTTAGCACCAAACACCCCACTGGTTACTCATGGTAATGACAAGATGTTCTCTCATTCTGTGCCATTCACCATTTGTTAACACATGGTAGTGCTCATCCCCTGATGTAAGCCCTCTTCTTTAAGTACACCTTACATGTACCCGTTTGGTAGGAAATTCAGACCAGGCATCTAGTAACTTTGGGAATGTTTACCTAAACCATACCTCCCAACTTTTAAACTGGAGAATAAGGGTAATTTCAGGGAGACAGTGACCTGCGGCCTGCTATGCGCATGATAGTGGGATGGGCTTATGGCCGCGGTTAAACAAAACTTGGACTTGCTTGTACTTATAAAATATGGTTTGATTGTTCTGCCACAAGCTGGAGTCTCCAGTGTGAACCAACCCTTAGGAAGAGAGATTGGAGAGAGGGAAGGAACACTGTTATATGGAAGGGAGGATCACTATGGTACACGAAAGGCAGGAAGGAAAGATCATTATGCCACATGGAAGGCAGGGAGGATCACTTTGGCACATGGAAGACAGGAAGGATCACTATGCTACATGGAAGGCAGGAAGGATCACTAAGGCACATGGAAGAAAGGATCCTTATGGCATATGGAAGGCAGGAAGGATCACTATGGCACACGGAAGGCAGGAAGGATCACTATGGCACATGGAAGGAAGGATCATTATGGCACAAGGAAGGCAGGAAGTATCACTATGGCACATGGAAGGAAGGATCGTTATGTCACATGGAAGGCAGGAAGGATCACTATGGCACACGGAAGAAAGGATAATTATGGCACATGGAAGGCAGGAAGGATCATTATGGCACATGGAAGGCAGGAAGGATCACTATGGCACATGGAAGGAAGGATCACTATGGCACATGGAAGGCAGAAAGGAAGGATTACTAAGGCACAAGGAATGCAGGAAGGATCAATATGGTACATGTAAGGAAGGAAGAGAGAGAAGGGTGAGTTCACTCACCCGAGGCTGGCTGTTCTCCAGAGTTTAGGCCAGCGACATTGTATGCACTGCTTCAAAATGCAAGCCCACACAACCCCTTTACAGCTATAGCATTGGCTGCACGCTGGGGTTTGTGGGCAGACACAGGGGGACACGGGGAGGAGGTGGAGCAGATCTAGCCTCCGTTCCGCTTCCAATGTGTAAAGCAGTTGGTTGACCTAGTGGTGGGTGAGTGGGTGGGTTGGGGTGGGATTGTGCTGGCTGGGCACTAAGCGAGTCTGAGCTGCAGTGTGGCGCACACTGGCAGGTGGAGTCAAGTGCCGGGACCTTTTCCAGCACTGGGCTTCGCTGTGGGATTCAGTCCGGATTTGCGGGACACCAGGATTAACTTGAAATTCTGGGACAGTCCCGACGAATCCAGGATGGTTGGGCGGTATGACCTAAATTTCTTGCAATTATAGGATTAATATGACAGTTCTATTCTATTCTAATTCAGGCCCAAATCATACCTTTTAGCTAGGAAGATTTACCCCAATTAAGTTCATGTTCCAACTTCTGGCACCCCGACTGGGTACCCCAACAAGGAAACAACGTTCAGAGTGGAACTACATTCTGCTGCAAATCTTCCTATCCCTTCCCATGTGAAGGCCCAACAACTCCTAATAGGCTGCATCCCCTTCTATTTCTAGCCCACCACAAGGGGGGAGAGCCATGAACACCCAGGAGTTAGCAGACTTAAAGTGGTTTTAAACCCTTACAGACCACTTTTACCTACAGGTAAACCTAGATTAAGGCTTACCTGTAGGTGCAAGAAATATCTCCTAAACCTACATGGTTTAGGAGATATTTCCAAAAGACAGGCACCGATGTCTACGGCACATGCGCCGTTGACAACGGCGCGCAGGCGCACTGAGCGTGCCGTCTCTACAGGGTCACTTTAACGAAAACTACCATGAAGAGGAATATTTAGACTTCCATTTGAAATGCAGAATGCTTGGCTCTTGTTATAATCTTTTGGCTTTAAAGGATATCTATATGTCATATGTTTCAGCCTTCCAGTTTTTGGATGTGGTGCCTGCATTTGTTTTATTTTTTTTTAGGCTAAAAACAACCACAAAAAAGCCTGGTGGGGCATGTCAAGGTGTTGTCAGGCATATTGCAACCGGGCTTCTTTGTGGCATTGGTGAAATAAAGGCTTCCTTCTGGTAACTCCACCATGCAGCTCATTTTTGTTCAAGTATCATCGTATTGTGCTCCGGGCCTTTTCTGGCACTTTTTGTTTACAAGTAAAAATCAATATTTTTAGCTAGAAAATTACTTATAACCCCCAAACATTATAATATATATATATAAATATATTTTAGCAGAGACCCTATAGAATGAAATAGCAATTTTTGCAATTTTTTATGTTACTCTGTAATTGCCCA
The DNA here is from genome assembly GCA_037952835.1 of Lithobates septentrionalis. Lineage (NCBI taxonomy): Eukaryota > Metazoa > Chordata > Amphibia > Anura > Ranidae > Lithobates > Lithobates septentrionalis. The sequence continues at coordinate 2,142,058 of JBBDGP010000853.1, forward strand.
GCTGTTTTTAAAAACGCAAAAAAATATACTTTCATGAATTAAAAAAATCAAAACACAATATATACCTACCACTATATTTCTTGTAAAATATGAAGGATGATGTTACGCCGAGCAAATAGATACCTAACATGTCAGGCTGTAAAATTGTGCACGCTCGTGGAATGGTGACAAACTATGGTACTTAAAAATCGTTATGGGTGATGCGGTAATAATTTTTACAGGTTCCATGTTTTGAGTTACAGAGGAGGTCTAGCACTAGAATTATTGCTCTCGCTCTAAAGTTCGCACTGATACCTCACATGTGTGTTGCGAACATCTGTTTTACATATGGGTGTGTGACTTACAAGCATTCGCTTCTGCGTGCGAGCAAGGAGGGATGGGGCGCTTTACTTTTTTTTTTCTTATTTATTTTATTTTCTATTTTTTTTTCTACACTGTCCCTTTAATTTTTTTTTTGTCGCTTTTATTCCTATTACAAGGAATATAATCATCCCTTCTAATAGAAATAATGATGACAGGTCCTCTTTATTGAGAGATCTGGGGTAAAAAAAAATCAAAAAAACAAATCTCTCCTTTACCTTTAAAAGCAAAAGATTTAAAAAAAGTATTTTTTGTTTAAAAAAATAAATAAAAATTGTTTACTTCAGCCTTAGAAAAGAAGTGATGTCATGATGTCCTCCAAGGCCATAGAGGCAATCAGAGATTATCTGGTCTCTGGTCGCCTCTGTGACCAGCCGGCCGCACTGTCTGATCGTTTCTTGGCAAGCTGGTAAAAATGGTAAGCCCAAGAAACACCGGCAAGTGGTGGGATGGGGGGTGTCTCCTTCCGCCACTTCTGAAAGTGATCCAGCGGCTAATGAGATGCTTGGATCACTTTCATGAGAAAGCCAGCCCCCGGGTTATGAAAAAATGACCGGGGCTATGGCTAATAGACATATACGTATTGCGGTTGGCAAGTAGTTTAAATACAACCACACCATCTTTTTCCAGAGCAGCCTGTATTTCTCCTGAGGTTACCTGTGGGTTTTTTTCTTTGTATCCTAAACAATTCTTTTGGCAGTTATGGCTGCAATCTTTCTTGGTCTACCTGACCTTGGCCTGGTATCAGGAGATCTCCAAATTTTTCACTTCTTAATAGGTGATTGAACAGTACTGACTGGCATATTCAAGGCTTTGGATGTCTTTTTATATGCTTTTTCCATCTTTATAAAGTACCATTACCTTGTTACGCAGTTCTTTTGAAAGTTATTTTATGCTCCCCCTGGCTCAGTGTCTAGCCTGCTCAGTGCATCCATGTGAGAGATAACAAACACATTGACTATTTAGACACAGACACTAATTGCAATCTAAAAAGCCACAGATGTGGTAAATGAAACTTTAATTGCCATTGTAACTGGTGTGTGTCACCTTCTGTGTCTATACCAAGGCCAAACATTCCAGGGGATGGAAACTTTTGAGTACAACTGTAAATGAACAGGTAACCCGGGTTCCCAGAGTTGGGCTTTAAAGCAAAACTTCAAACCACATATAGTGAGTTCAATACTGGCTTGTTAATTGTTAAGAATGGTCAAACATTCCCATAGACACACTCCTAAAACTTGTGGACAGCCTTCCCAGAAGAGTTGAAGCTGTTAAAGGTTGCAAAGGGTGGGCCAACTCAATATTGAACTAACTAGGACTAAGACTGGGATACCGTTAAAGTTCACGTGCGTGTAAAGGCCGGTGTCCCAATACTTTTGGTAGTATAGTGTGTATGTGTTTTATAATACATGAGGTCATTGTGCCCTATTTCTATAGACAAATAAAGAGGTGTGTGAAGACCAGTCTGGGTGGCAACCACGGCTCCCTCCATAGATACAGTGGAATAGCAAACATAGCCACCCAGAGACAGCAAGCATGTCTGATCGATCACCAGGTGAAAATAAGGGCTAAAAAGCTTGGAAAAGGAATCAAATGCAGCCACTGCATCTGAGGACCCATAAGCTGCAATATATGACATTCTTGGTTCTGAATTCATTCACTGGCTGCATGATTCTGGGTCCTGGGTCAGGAACTTCAAGTGGTCAGCAAATCTGCATGTATATTTGTTCTGTGTTGCTCGGGCAAAAAAAATGTCCTTTAGGCTATTTTCTGTTCTGAATAAATGTTGCTTTGTTATGGGCAGTAGTAAAATACAGCTTAATGGACACTAGATGGAGCCGAGGAGCATTGGAAATAATGTGCATATGTCTTCATAACAAGAGATACAATGTAACATTTCTAGAGAACTGTAAAGGGAATAATGTAACTATTGGTTTCTAATAGGAATGAACCCAATGTTTGAGTCGAACATCGGGTGTACGCCTGTTCGCCGAATAGCCGAACACTCTTTAAAAATGTATGGGAGAAATCAAAAGTGCTAATTTTAAAGGCTTATATGCATGGTATTGTTATAAAAAGTGATAAGCCCCCCGCCTGCAGACCCCCACAACCACCGGGCAAGGTTTTTGGGGATGAGGCCCTTGTCCCCATCAACATGGGTACAAGGTGCTTTGGGGGGCTACCCCAAAGCAGCCTTCCCATGTTGAGGGCATGTGGCCTGGTATGGTTCAGGAGGGGGGGGGCGCTCTCTCAACCCCCCCACTTTTCCTGCGGCCTGCCACTTTGCCTGCTCGGATAAGGGTCTGGTATGGATTTTTGGTGGGACCCCAGGACATTTTCTTTAAATTTTGGCGCGGGGTTCCCCTTAAAATCCATACTAGACCTGAAGGGACTGGTATGAATTTTGAGGGGGACCCCCGTGCCATTTAAAAAAAAAAATTAGCGCAGGGTTTCCCTTAATATCCATACCAGACCTGAAGGGCCTGGTAATGGACTGGGGGGGATCCCATGCCATTTTTTCAATGACTTTTATCTGTATTGCCGAGACCTGACAATTCATTAATAGCCGCGAGTAGTTTTAAATGACTTTTTTCCTTTAGAAATGTCATTTTATGCAGGGACTGTTCTAAACACAGGAAAAATGCGCAACTTTACAGGCATACTATAGACACTCCCCAGGCACGATATTTAAAGGAATATTTCACTTTTATTGTTTTACTTTAAGCATTAATAAAATCACTGCTCCCAAAAAAACGGCTGTTTTTAAAACTTTTTTTTGAATTGATACATGTCCCCTGGGGCAGGACCCGGGTCCCCAAACACTTTTTATGACAATAACTTGCATATTAACCCTTAAAATTTGCACTTTTGATTATTCATGTTCGTGTCCCATAGACTATAACGGTGTTCGCGTGTTCGAACAAATTGTTTGCCTGTTCGCATGTCCTGCTGCGAACTGAACCGGGGGGTGTTCGGCTCATCCCTAGTTACTAATAGACATGTGCAATTAGTTTTGTTACAAATCAAAATTTGGATGAAATTTTCATTGTGAGAGTGAAAAAAGCTGCGCTAACCAGTGAACTAAACCGAAAACAAAAGCTGCTGGCACACAACAAACCAAGTCGCAAACAGTGTAAAAATAAGGAAATGCAGCGCTAATCTAAACGTGAATAATTCAAAACAGGTGATATACCAAAAGAAATTGACATAACAGAAATATACATGTAAATGTCTCTAGAAGGAATTTGGCAATCCCAAAAGTCTATATGTAATAAACCAGAAGGTCCTCTCCCAAGCAGGGGAGTAATGGTATCTTGAAGGGGCTGTGGACACTCGAAAGAAGGCGACCACACAACAACTTAACACTCCAATCTTCAAGAAACAAAGTGGGTACTCTTACCGGATCAGTAGGACGCATCTGCCGTATAGCAGTGCGTCAGTAAGGCAAAAAGGAATGGTCATCCAGGATGTCCAACCAGGTAGTGTCCTCCAGGTCCCGACCACCAATGGAGGGGTGGTATCCTAAGCAAGATGAAGATCTCCAATGTACCCAATCACCGATAATGGAGGCAGATGATTCATAATAGATCCATGGAGGAAGAGAAAAAAGGACTCCGCATAGTGCAAATCAATGCGATTTAATACTCCAAAAGGTTGTACAAAAAGTAAGTGATCACAAACAGATAAAAGGCTTAAAAATGGCAATGTGGGAAGCTGAGATAGATAGCTGAGATCCTTTATGCCCCTGTTGATGACTGTGTGGTCGAAACGCGTAGGGCCAGCTATCTCAGCTTCCCACATTTATGATGTATCTGAAATGTCTGAATCACAATAATCCGAATTTCAACAAAGCCCAAATAAATTATAAAAATACTAATTTCCTGAATTCAAATTCAAATTTGAAAGTTAATTTGAATTTGAAATGGAAGCACTAAACATAGTAAGGTATAAAAGTGAAATATGATTCTTATTCCTGCATAGGCTGCTTTATAGAATAAAATAGAATAGAATGGAATAGAAAATGGAAAAAAATAAAAGAGAATAGAAAAGTATAAAATATATAAAAAACATTAAAACATAATGAAAGAGAATATAATAAAATATAATAAAAGAGAATAGAATATAAAGGAATAAAATAGAAAAAAATAGAATAAAATAGAATAAAATTAGAATAGAGTAGAATAAAATTGAATAAAATGCAATATAAAATAAAGTAAAAGAATAGAATAGAAAAGAATACAATAAAGGAGAATTGATTAAAATGTAATAAAACATAATATAATAGAATATGAAGGAAGAGAATATAAAAAATATAGAATAGAATAGAATAGAATAAATCACAATATAATAGAATATAATAAAACTGAATAAAAGAGAATAGAAAATAAAGGATTAGAATAGAATAGAATAAAACACAATAGAATAAAACGGAATAGAATAGCATATAATACAGTAGAATAGAAAAGAAAATAATAGAATAGAATATAATGTAATAGAATAGAATATAAAAAAAGAATAGAATGAATATAGCATTCTTCCAAAATTCAAATTTTGTTTTTCAAATCGATTTGAAAATAACAAATATACAAAATGAGTCAGAATAAACAAAACTAATTCCGAAAATAAATCATTCTAATATAATGAATATGGCAATACAAAATTATTAACTAACAAATCCAAAACAAAACAAAACAAATTTTTCCGTTGTGCACATGTCTAGTTACTAATTCCCTTTAGCGTTCTCAAGAGTTGTTAGAATGTATCTCTTGTTGCAAAGACATACAGTATGTATTTCTTATGCTCCTCAGCTCCATCTAGTGTCCATAATGTGGTATTTTAGTACTGTCCATAATAAAAGAACATTTAGTTAGAGGAGAACATAGCCTAAAGAACATTCATTTTTGCCATTTCACACAAAGCGAATGTGTATGCAATGTGCTGAATGATTGATTATGCATTTTTTTTTTAAAATGGTCCCCTTTAAGTATTGACTTTAGAGATTCACCACATCAGCCAGGTGTCTACCGATTTAAGGGACAGTCAGCGGAAGTTTACATATTTCTCTTTAGTACATTCTATATTAGTAGTAAGAAGCTGGAGAAGAGATGATCAGATGGAGACAGAAGGTGGTTTCTGAGGTTCAGCAGAACAATTCAGGGTAATTTCTTCTCACAGATGTATCGGAACTTTGTATCACATGGAACATCATTCAAGCCATTTCCACCTTTCAGTTGAGCACAATCTTCATTTCCATTATTATTATTGGGCTCGTTCTTCTGCCAGAACCTGTAGGAGATAAGTGTCATTAGTGACCAGGGGTGAAGTCGATATTAAGGACAGAAACAGATGAATCCTCACCACCTGAGTCCCGGGTCTTTTTTTCCCTAAATCTCCTTGAGTCTCAGAACATTTATTCATTTGAGCAACGTCTTGGTTCTGGACATCTTTTAGGTTTTGTAGTCTACCCTAAAGTATCATACAATTTTGGGGGGACACGTGTTCTTTAATTTGGTAGCAAATTTGGGCACATATATTTTTTTTTCTTGTTTTTTTTTTTTTATTGGAAATAAATCATTCAAAATAGAAAGAGTGCATTTTCTTGTAATTTTTTACCAACACATTTAAGCAATTTGCGCACTCCTATAGATTTACCCAAAAATATAATCAAGAAAGTCAGCTGATGAAAATGATATCACATGAAGCTAGGGTTGCCACTTCATCCCTTTAAACCTGAACACATATGAATTACACAGGTTCTGTGGCTGGTTAAGGTGGTAATTAAACTCACTTGGTGCCTTATCTGCTTAAAATTAGCCTCAGAACCTGTGTAATTCATATGTGATCAGGTTTAAAGGGATGAGGTGGCAACCCTACAAGAAGGTGACTTTTTCACAGGTTTGGTGATCGATGAAAATCTGAAAAATTTCAATGACATTGCATTCACTTACATAAGCATTCTTCTGCAAAGGCCATCCAAATCAGCTGATGTTGTTGCAACCTGGTGTGGTGAATCATTTTGCAAGAGAATATGTATTTTTTAGATGAATGTGTGTGTAGCACCTTGCCCTAGTCAGGCTAAATTTTGTTTTTGGCTCTGCTGTGCAGTAATCTTTTTTTTTCTGGTTAGGTTTGCCTAAGCTTGGTGGTTGATTGCTTCTGTCTGCCTCTGGAAGAAGCTTCCAGAAATAGCTAGGAGTGTCAGGCACTGAAGTTATTAATATTTATCTGACCTCAGCCAATCCCTGGGAGGGAGCATCCAGAAGGTGGCTGGGGAGAGGTTTAATGTTTGGAAAACTTGCTCAGACTTGTTTTATCCTGTGGCTGGGCCTCTAGGATGCAGCCTGAGTGTGTACTAATCAGTTGCTGTGGGATCTGAGCAGATACTGGGCTGAGGGCCTGAAGGTGACTGATTAATTGCTTGAGTGTATCACCTATGGAGGCCAATCTGGATTAGAAACCTGTTCTTCCTCATTAGAGATGGAGAGTGTCACATTGAAACTGGGTGGCATGTAGGTGGGGTGCAGCGCAGTCTGCCAGCGATACCGCACACAGTCCAAGGGCGATGAAAGAACTTGTATTAAAATAGTGCAAAAACAGTTCACAATAAACCCAGTGAGAAGACAACTCAACCGGGAACACTCACAGGTCCAACAGTATGTAGAGAGTAGAGAGAAGGTTTCAGCCAAACTGACAGCGCCTGTTAGCAGGAGCAGTTTCGTGCCCAAGCAGAAAGATGTCCAGGAAGCCCTACGCTTTCCCTCCTCGTCAGGAACTGTTCCCTGCCACTAGTTCTGTCCCTACCAGATGAGATACCTGTCCCTACTCTACCCACTCACGTGTGCACCAAGTCTGGAAGCCAGGGACTTAAATTGACTCTGCCTGATCCAAGATAGCTGTTAGAGTCACATGGGGCAGCAACATCCAATTGGATAGCTTCCCCAGTGACCCAGGAAACCATAGACGAACAATGTTCCTCCTGACTTCCTCCCCAACTACAATGCCGCTGCGGACGAGTGCCACCTGCAGTGGAGAAAGTAGACTGCACCTGCCAACAGGCAGATGGCTGTCCTTGGACTTTGTAAATAAGACTTTGATTGGGGATACCAGGTGTGCATGTGCTTAGGGAAATAACTGCCAGAAGTTGCTAAATGGACTGGGCTGCTCGTATAGAGTCCTAGGTTAACTGGCTATTCATTGTACCCTTAGAAATGTCTGTTTTAGACGGTCCTCTTGTTGTAGCTAGTGTAGCACCCTCTAGTATGCTACCAGTTTAGTGCAGGCATATTAATGTTTGGATCATGGTTAGCTTGTGAATCTAAAATTGGGTCATAGTTTACTGCAGGTCAGGCTGGATGACTCAGAGAGGCTGGCCTCTGATACTTCCCCCTGGGTCTGAAAGTTTCGAGAAATTGCTAGAAGTTAGTGGGTGGAGGCTAGGAGGGCTAATCTGCATACTTGAGGGAACTTGGCCAATCCCCAGGCAGAATTCCTGGCAGGGTTGCTGAGTCAACCATAGTGAGTTGGGTGGAAGATGGGAAAAAAGGAGGAAAAAATCTTGCGAGCTACCCAACGTTCACCAAATAAAATAAGTGCAGAAAAGATATATATAAATACACCAGACCAGCTGCTAAAACTGATCACATACCCATATACATGTGCAAATTTAATAGTGTTTTCTTACAAAGTGTCACCCCAGTGCTCAATGAGATAAATCCAGATCAGCTGGCTCCTATTCTTCTCCCACTGTCTCCTCCTCAGTTGTCAGCAACAGGGCATATGGTATATGCAGAGAAAAGACTCCAATAGTGCTTGAATTGTTTTATAAAACTTGCAAATGTTTAATAAAGCATACAGGGTACTCACATAGTATAGGTGTTCCAGCGCACCACACTATTACAAACATATAGACTGTATGTGTCAGGGCTGGGCTCAGCACTTACTTCTCTGAGCTGGCCGCTCAGTTGTTGGCTAATTGCCAGCTCCCATCTCTCCACAGGTACTCAGCTGTTGATGATATCCTGCTCGTCAGTCCTGCCTACTTAAGCCATCCAGCCCAGATGATCTCTGCCTTTCGCCTTATGCCGCGTACACACGATCGGAAAATTGGCCAGCAAGACCGATGAGTGCTTTTGGTCGGAAAATGCGACCATGTGTAAGCTCCATCGGACTTTTTCTGGTTGAATTCCAGCCATCAATAAATTGAGAGCATGTTCTCAATTTTTCGGTAGGAAAAAGTTGCTATCCGAAAATGCGATCGTCTGTAGCAATTCCGACGCGCAAAATTCCTACGCATGCTCGGAAATAGGGATGGGCCGAACACCCCCCTGCTCGGTTCGCATCCAGAACATGCAAACAGGCAAAAAATTTGTTCGAACATGTGAACACCGTTAACGTCTATGGGACACAAACATGAAAAATCAAAAGTGCTAATTTTAAAGGTTAATATGCAAGTTATTGTCATAAAAAGTGTTTGGGGACCCGAGTCCTGCCCCAGGGGACATGTATCAATGCAAAAAAAAGGTTTTAAAAAGCCGTTTTTTTGGGAGCAGTGATTTTAATAATGCTTAAAGTGAAACAATAAAAGTGAAGTATTCCTTTAAATTTCGTACCTGGGGGGTATCTATAGTATGCCTGTAAATTAGTGCATGTTTCCTGTGTTTATAACAGTCCGAGAGCAAAATTACATTTCTAAAGGAAAAAAAAGTCATTTAAAAGTACTAGCGCTAGTGCCGGCTATTAATGAATTGTCGGTCCCGACAATACACATAAAAGTCATTGAAAGAAAATTTTGGGAGTCCCCCAAAATTTCATTACCAGGCCCTTCAGGTCTGGCATGGATATTAAGGGGAACTCAGCGCCAAAATTTTTTTAAAAATGGCGTGGGGTTCCCCCGAAAAATCCATACCAGACTCTTCTGGTCTGGTATGGATTTAAAGGGGAACTCCACACCAAAAGTAAAAAAAAATGGCATGGGGTTCCCCCAAAAATCCACACCAGACCCTTATCTGAGCATGCAACTTGGCAGGTCGCAGGAAAATAGGGGGGGAAGAGAGAGCGCCCCCCTCCTGAACCGTACGAGGCCACATGCCGTCAACATGGGGAGGATGTCCCCATGTTGATGGGGACAAGGGCATCATCCCCACAACCCTTGCCCGGTGGTTGTGGGGGTCTGCCGGCAGGGGGCTTATCGGGAATCTGGAAGCCCCCTTTAACAAAGGGGACACCCAGATCCCGGCCCCCCATGCGAATTGGTAAGGGGTACATTGTACCCCTACCATTTCACAAAAAGAAAGTGTCAAAATGTTAAAAAACCACAGGAGACGGCTTGGGACAAGTCCTTTATTAAAATAAAAAAATAAAAAATAAAAAAGAGATTCCAGCAATGTAATCCAATAAATCCATGCTCCTACTCCTACTTCCAGTGATGTAATCCATTTCTCGATCTCCAGAGATGGATGATCTCCGGCCACTCCAGCGAGGAACACGCACAGGATCCTGCCTCCACCGGAGGCACCTAGCCAATGATGCAGCGCCAGCTTGACAGCTCTTATGTAGCTGAGGGCGGGGCCACCTGTCACGTGACCCCCGTCCCCCTCTGATAAGGGGAAACGTCGGGGTTTCCCAGTGACGTGTACGGGTGACCCCGCCCCCCTCTGATGCAACGAAGGATTCCCATTGCATCACTACGCCATCGAATTCCGTACTCTGGCAGCAGAGGTTGCTTGGAACAATGAGGCCCTCGTGGCTGCTTTTGCGCATGGTCTCTCGGATACCATCAAGGATGAGATAGCAGCCCAAGATGTACCCACTGAGCTGGAGAAGTTGATCACGTTTGCCATCCTCATTGACTCCAGACTTAGAGAAATACTCTCTCTTTAAGGAGCGCTTGCGGAAGCCTCCTGTATGTTTGCCTCCGAGCTTTGCAGTCCCACCCGTGCCTCCCTCACCTCCCATGCCTCCTGGTACCGAGTCGGTCAGTGAAGATGAACCCATGCACTTGGGCTTCAAGTGTCTCTCTGCGGATGAGAAAACCTATAGGAGGAGGGAGAGATTGTGCCTTTATTGTGGCTAGGCAGGTCACTTTTTGAAGTCTCGTCCTACCCGTCCAGGGAACGCCTGAACCTTGAGGTCCTGTCACGGACAGACCTTAGGTGGCATTGTTTCATTCCCAGTTATCCAGAAGGATAAGCCCCTGGTTTCGGTCACCCTTTCTTGGGCTGAGTCATTCATCGAGATACAGGCTCTAATCGACTCTGGGGCTGCAGGCCTGTCCATTGATGCTGCCTTTACACTCCATTCTGCTGCAGCTGCGTGACACTCCACTTGCCATTGAGGCTGTTGACGGGAGACCCCTCCAGCCTGCCATTGTGACTTATGAGACGGTTCCGTTGTCCATGGCCATAAGGGCTCTTCACCATGAGATAATCCCATTCCAAATTATTTCCTCACCTAAGTTTCCGCTGGTTATTGGTTATCCTTGGTTACAGAGACACAACCCTTCTTTTGATTGGCTCCGTGCTGAGGTTCTCTCCTGGTCGCCACAATGCAGTAAGACATGCTTCCAGAAGGTAGCCAAGGTCCTGTGCACCTCTTCACTCTCCTCCCTGAGGAGTACCGCAATTTTAGCGAAGTCTTCGACAAAGGTCAAGCCGGTAGTTTGCCTGAACACCGACTGTATGATTGCACAATTGACCTTCAACTTGGTGCCATACCCCCTTGTGGCCGGGTTTACCCTTTGTTGGTCTTGGAGGATTATGTTGCAGACGCACTTTCTCAAGGTTTCATCTGCAAATCCTCGTCCCCTGCTGGTGCTGGTTTCTTCTTCATGAAGAAGAAGAGCGGTGAACTGAGACCTTGTATTGAATATAGGGGACTCAATCGTTTCATGATTAAGAATGCTTATCCGATTTAATTGATTACGGAGTTATTTGACCGCCTCAAGTCATGATGCTTGATTTGAGAAGGGCATACAATCTTGTGAGGATTAAGGAGGGCGACGAGTGGAAAACTGTGTTTAATACCAGAACAGGCCATTATGAGTACCTCGTAATGCCTTTTGGCCTTTGTAATGCCCCAACAGTTTTCCAGGAATTCATTAACGATGTCCTCCGAGATTTGTTGCAGTTATGTGTGGTGGTTTATCTCAGTGATATCCTCATATTTTCCAAGTCCCTGGAGAGCCACCACACAGATGTCTGTCATGTGCTTCAGAAACTAAGAGAAAACAATCTCTATTGTAAATTGGAGAAGTGTGAGTTCCATCGTGAACAGGTTAAATTCCTGGGTTATGTAATTTCCACTGCTGGTTTTTCGATGGACCCAGAGAAACGTTCAGCAGTCCTACAGTGGCCCTGACCCGTGAGTTACATAGTTACATAGTAGGTGAGGTTGAAAAAAGACACAAGTCCATCAAGTCCAACCTATGTGTGTGATTATGTGTCAGTATTACATTATATATCCCTGTATGTTGCGGTCATTCAGGTGATTATCTAATAGTTTCTTGAAGCTATCAATGCTCCCCGCTGAGACCACCGCCTGTGGAAGGGAATTCCACATCCTTGCCGCTCTTACAGTAAAGAACCCTCTATGTAGTTTAAGGTTAAACCTCTTTTCTTCTAATTGTAATGAGTGGCCACGAGTCTTATTAAACTCTCTTCTGCGAAAAAGTTTTATCCCTATTGTGGGGTCACCAGTAGGGATGAGCCGAACACCCCCCGGTTCGGTTCGCACCAGAACCCGCGAACGGACCGCAAGTTCGCACGAACGTTAGAACCCCATTGACGTCTATGGGACTCGAACGTTCGAAATCAAAAGTGCTCATTTTAAAGGCTAATTTGCATGGTATTGTCCTAAAAAGGGTTTGGGGACCCGGGTCCTACCCCAGGGGACATGTATCAATGCAAAAAAAACTTTTAAAAACGGCCGTTTTTTCGGGAGCAGTGATTTTAATGATGCTTAAAGTAAAAAAAAAAAAGTGAAATATTCCTTTAAATATCGTACCTGGGGGGTGTCTATAGTATGCCTGTAAAGTGACGCGTGTTTCCCATGTTTAGAACAGTCCCTGCACCAAATGTCATTTTTAAAGGAAAAAATCTCATTTAAAACTGCTTGCGGGTTTAATGTCATGTCGGGTCATGGCAATATGGATGAAAATCAGTGAGACAAACGGCATGGGTACCCCCCAGTCCATTACCAGGCCCTTTGGGTCTTGTATGGATATTAAGGGGAACCCCACACCCAAATTAAAATAAGGAAAGGTGTGGGGCCACCAGGCCCTATATACTCTGAACAGCAGTATACAGGCGGTGCAAACAAGACAGGGACTGTAGGTTTGTTGTTAAGTAGAATCTGTTTGTAATTTTGAACATTTTTAATGTGTTTAGCTCCAGCCAAAAAATCTTTTCTAAGCTTTTTGGAAAACATAGGGAAGGGTTATCACCCCTGTGACATTTGTTTTGCGTCTTTCCTCCTCTTCAGAAGATTTCACCTCACTTTTTTGTCCCAATGAAAAATGTTTTTTGAAAATTTGGGTTTTTTTGTGGAACAAGGATTGGAAAGCATCAGTGGAAAGGAGAAATTGTTTTCCCATATTAACTCTTACAGGAGAGAATTTCCCTTCCTTAGGGGTAGATTTCATCTCACTTCCTGTTGTCTCCTACCGTTTGCAAGTAGGAGTCGTTTGTAAGTTAGATGTTTGAAGGTAGGGTCCTGCCCTATATACTCAGCAGAAATTTGGGCCTTAGGTGTTGCTGTGGCCAAAACACTGTAAGCCCTCACAGGGCCCTGCTGTGAAATATTAGATCAAGAATTGTAATTACATGCCCCTGTTGAACAGGAGCTGAAAAATTAGGCCTTAGGCACTGGTGCTGGTGCCACAACACTGCAACCCCTCACAGACACTCTAGTTGGAACGCAGGAACGAGCCCTGCTGCAAAGTATTGCATCAAAAATTGTAATTACACGCCCCTGTTAGACAGGGGCAGAAAAATTGGGCCTTAGGCACTGGTGCTGGTGCCACAACACTGCAACCCCTCACAGACACTCTAGTTGGAACGCAGGAACGAGCCCTGCTGCAAAGTATTGCATCAAAAATTGTAATTACACGCCCCTGTTAGACAGGGGCAGAAAAATTGGGTCTTAGGCACTGGTGCTGGTGCCACAACACTGCAACCCCTCACAGACACTCTAGTTGAAATGCAGGAACAAGCCCTGCTGCAAAGTATTGCATCAAAAATTGTAATTACACGCCCCTGTTAAACAGGGGCTGAAAAATTGTGCCTTAGGCACTGGTGGTGGCGCCCAGAACCAAAAATGTTCTTACAAGCTATCAGCGTGATGATTGAGGAGGAAGAGGATAATTACTCAGGGATAGTCACTCAGCATAGGCAGTCTTTGAAGGGATCTGAGATTTCAAAAAAAATTATTCGGTTACATCTGCATCAGGTGCTTGGTAGCTGGTGGTGATCCAAGACTGATTCATTTTTATGAAGGTCAGCCGATCGACCGAGTCGGTGGACAGACGCACCCTGTGATCGGTTACCACGCCTCCAGCAGCACTGAATGTGCGTTCCGAAAGAACGCTGGATGCAGGACAGGCCAGTAGCTCAATTGCATACTGTGCAAGCTCTGGCCAGTGATCCATCCTCAAGACCCAGTAACCCAGAGGATTTTCGGTGGGAAAGGTGTCCAAGTCTGATCTTGCCCCTAGGTATTCCTGCACCATGTAAAACAGACGCTGGCGATGGTTGCTGGAACCGATCATACCTTGGGGCTGCGGACCAAAAAATTGTCTGAACGCATCGGTCAGACGGCCACCTTCTCCACCGCTCCTTCTTTGACTGACCGAAGCCTCAGCAACACGTTGTCCAGAAACAGGAGTTTGTAACCTCCCAGTCTCTGGGAACGCGTTGCACAGACCTTTCTGCAAGGCCTCCCGAAGATGTTTCATCCTCTGCTCCCTCTGCGATGGCAAGATAAGGTCCGCAACCTTACCCTTGTAACGTGGATCAAGGAGGGTTGCCAGCCAGTATTGGTCCTTCTCCTTGATACCACGAATACGAGGATCCTTACGCAGGCTTTGCAGGATCAGGGAGGCCATGCAGCGTAGGTTTGCTGAGGCATTCGGTCCGGAGTCCTCTGGGTCACTAAGGACAACAACGTCCGCAGCCACCTCCTCCCAGCCACGTACAAGTCCATGTGTTCCTTGGGACTGATCCCTTAAAGACTGCTGATGCTGAGTGCCAGGCTCCACCTCCATACTGACACAATCTTCCTCCTCCTCCTCCTCCTCCTCCTCGTCCTCTTCCTGTGTGATCGGCGGGCACGCAGGAACACTGTCTGGATAAAGGGGGCCTTGAGAGCTAAGGAAGTCCTCCTCTTCCTGCCTCTGTTCTGCCTCAAGTGCCCTGTCCATTATTCCACGCAGCGTGTGCTCCAACAGGTGGACAAGGGGGACAGTGTCACTGATGCATGCACTGTCAGTGCTCACCATCCTCGTGGCCTCCTCGAATGGTGACAGGACAGTGCATGCATCCCTGATCATGGCCCACTGGCGTGGGGAAAAAAAACCAATGTCCCCTGACCCTGTCCTGGTGCCATAGTCGCACAGGTACTCATTGATGGCCCTCTGCTGCGTGTGCAGCCGCTGCAGCATGGCCAACGTCGAGTTCCACCTGGTGGGCATGTCACAGATTAGGCGGTTCTTGGGCAGGTTAAACTCCTTTTGGAGGTCCGTCAGCCGAGCACTGGCATTATATGACCGGCGGAAATGCACAGAGACTTTCCTGGCCTGCCTCAGGACATCCTGTAAGCCCGGGTACCTGCCCAAGAACCGCTGCACCACCAAGTTAAGGACGTGAGCCAAACAGGGCACATGGGTCAGTTGTCCCTGTCGGAGGGCAGAGAGGAGGTTGGTGCCATTGTCGCAAACCACCATTCCTGCCTTAAGTTGGCGTGGCGTCAACCACCTCTGAACCTGCCCCTGCAGAGCTGACAGAACCTCTGCCCCAGTGTGGCTCCTGTCCCCCAAGCACACCAGCTCAAGCACCGCATGGCATCTTTTGGCCTGCGTACTTGCGTAGCCCCTTGAACGCCTACGGAGCACCGCTGGTTCCGAGGAAGAGGCCATGGAGGAAGAAGAAGAGGAGGGGGTGGAGGAGAGAGGTGTGTCACAATCAGCATTTTGGAGGCGTGGTGGCGGAACAACCTCCAACACTACTGCACCTTGTCCTGCATCCTTCCCAGCTGCCAGCAGAGTCACCCAATGCGCCGTGAAACTTAAGTAACGTCCCTGTCCATGCCTGCTGGACCATGAGTCAGCGGTAATATGCACCTTACCGCTGACCGCCCTGTCCAGCGAGGCATGGACATTGCCTTCCACATGCCGGTAGAGAGCCGGAATCGCCTTCCGTGAGAAAACGTGGCGTTTGGGTACCTGCCACTGAGGAACCGCACATTCCACAAACTCACGGAAGGGGGCAGAGTCTACCAACTGAAAAGGCAGCAGTTGAAGTGCTAGCAATTTTGCCAAGCTAGCATTCAACTGCTGGGCATGTGGATGGCTGGGAGCAAACTTCTTTCGGCGGTGCAGCAGCTGGGGCAGGGAAATTTGCCTGGTACAATCTGACGTCGGTGTACCAAAAGCAGATTGCCCACAAGTACTTGGCTGTGACACACCTAATTCTACACCTTCATTCCTCTCACTGCAGGTCTCAGAGAGGACTGAAGGTCTAGTGGGGTTGGAAATCTCAGCTGATGAGGAGCAAGGAGAGATCGTCTTTGTTCTTTGGTGTGGGTCTTTTAGATACGCTTGCCAACGAACTGCATGGCAGGTCAACATATGTCTGGTCAAGCATGTGGTACCCAAGCGGGAGATGTTTTGGCCACGCGAGATACGCTTGAGACATATGTTGCAAATAGCAGCGGTGCGATCTGATGCACTCGTCTCAAAAAAGGCCCACACCAAAGAACTTTTTGAATAACGCGCAGAGACTGCAGCGCCCTGCACATGTGGAGCTTTGGGGTGTGATGCAGTCAATGTGCTGCCCTTAGGCTGGCCCCTGGAGGGCATCCTGCCTAGTTGGTGATGTGCCACCTCCTCCTCCTCCTCCTCCTCCTCCTCTCTCCTATCAGGCACCCACGTTGAGTCAGTGACCTCATCATCCCCTCCCTCCTCATCACTGGAGCAAACCTGGCAGTATGCTGCAGCAGGGGGAGCATGACTGCCAGATTGCTGTCCTTCTTGGGCACCCCCTCTGTCCGTGCTCATGTTACTGCCTTCATTGAGCTCAGTATCATCATCAGAGCCTTCCAAACGCTGGGCATCCTCCTGGAGCATGTACCCAACACTGTGGTCAAACAGTTCGAGGGAATCCTCATGAGGACATGGTGGAGCTAGGGAAGGAGTCACTGATGACATTGAGCTGAGGGAAGAGGCCGCTGCTTTGCCAGACAAAGCACCCTGGGCATGGGTGAGAGAGGATGAGGAGGATGAGGACGGCTTGGTCATCCACTCGACCAAGTCTTCCGCATGTTGCGGCTCAACACGGCCAGCTGCCGAAAAAAAGGCCAAGCGTGTCCCATGGCCACGTGCTGATGAGGATGCACCGTCTCCACGACCAGCACTAGACACAGAGCCTGCTTGCCCTCTCTTATTGGCTTGTGACTGTCTGCCTCTCCTTCTTGGCCTTCCAGACATACTAATGGCCTGTAGCTGCACTAAGCTGGGATAGAACACCTGTAATTTTCTTCAGGTAGCTTTATATACTGTAACCAGACAAGCCTGCCTGTCAGTAGGAAGATAACAGGAACGGATCTAGCTGAACACTGTGAGCAGGACGTACTGCACTAAATGTATATAGCAGGAACGGATCTAGCTGAACACTGTGAGCAGGACGCACTGTACTAAATGTAAATAGTCTAGCTGCCTGACCGTGGTACTAATAGGATCAAAAAGAACACCTGTAATTTTCTTAAGGTAGCTTTATATACTGTAACCAGACAAGCCTGCCTGTCAGTAGGAAGATAACAGGAACGGATCTAGCTGAACACTGTGAGCAGGACACACTGTACTAAATGTAAATAGTCTAGCTGCCTGACCGTGGTACTAATAGGATCAAAAAGAACACCTGTAATTTTCTTCAGGTAGCTTTATATACTGTAACCAGACAAGCCTGCCTGTCAGTAGGAAGATAACAGGAACGGATCTAGCTGAACACTGTGAGCAGGACACACTGTACTAAATGTAAATAGTCTAGCTGCCTGACCGTGGTACTAATAGGATCAAAAAGAACACCTGTAATTTTCTTAAGGTAGCTTTATATACTGTAACCAGACAAGCCTGCCTGTCAGTAGGAAGATAACAGGAACGGATCTAGCTGAACACTGTGAGCAGGACACACTGTACTAAATGTAAATAGTCTAGCTGCCTGACCGTGGTACTAATAGGATCAAAAAGAACACCTGTAATTTTCTTAAGGTAGCTTTATATACTGTAACCAGACAAGCCTGCCTGTCAGTAGGAAGATAACAGGAACGGATCTAGCTGAACACTGTGAGCAGGACGTACTGCACTAAATGTATATAGCAGGAACGGATCTAGCTGAACACTGTGAGCAGGACGCACTGCACTGAATGTAAATAGCAGGAACGGATCTAGCTGAACACTGTGAGCAGGACGCACTGCACTAAATGTAAATACCAGGAACGGATCTAGCTGAACACTGTGAGCAGGACGCACTGCACTGAATGTAAATAGCAGGAACGGATCTAGCTGAACACTGTGAGCAGGACGCACTGCACTGAATGTAAATAGCAGGAACGGATCTAGCTGAACACTGTGAGCAGGACGCACTGCACTGAATGTAAATAGCAGGAACGGATGTAGCTGAACACTGTGAGCAGGACGCACTGCACTAAATGTAAATACCAGGAACGGATCTAGCTGAACACTGTGAGCAGGACGCACTGCACTGAATGTAAATAGCAGGAACGGATGTAGCTGAACACTGTGAGCAGGACGCACTGCACTAAATGTAAATACCAGGAACGGATCTAGCTGAACACTGTGAGCAGGACGCACTGCACTGAATGTAAATAGCAGGAACGGATCTAGCTGAACACTGTGAGCAGGACGCACTGCACTGAATGTAAATAGCAGGAACGGATCTAGCTGAACACTGTGAGCAGGACGCACTGCACTGAATGTAAATAGCAGGAACGGATGTAGCTGAACACTGTGAGCAGGACGCACTGCACTAAATGTAAATACCAGGAACGGATCTAGCTGAACACTGTGAGCAGGACGCACTGCACTGAATGTAAATAGCAGGAACGGATCTAGCTGAACACTGTGAGCAGGACGCACTGCACTAAATGTAAATACCAGGAACGGATCTAGCTGAACACTGTGAGCAGGACGCACTGCACTGAATGTAAATAGCAGGAACGGATCTAGCTGAACACTGTGAGCAGGACACACTGCACTAAATGTAAATAGTCTAGATAGAAGATAACAGGAACGGATCTAGCTAAACTGAATACAGTGTATATATATATATGCAACACCTGGGATGCATATATATACACAATACACTGTAAGTGCAGCTAACTGACTGACTGTTCTGCCTAATCTATCTAACTCAAATCAAATGACACTGTCTCTCTCTCTCTCTATCTCTCAGCACACCGGAACACACACTACACAGGGCCGCCGTGCAGGCGGCCTTATATAGTGTGGGGTGTGTACTAAATCCCCTGAGCCATAATTGGCCAAAGCCACCCTGGCTTTGGCCAATTACAGCTCTCTCTACTGACGGCGCTGTGATTGGCCAAGCATGCGGGTCATAGTGCATGCTTGGCCAATCATCAGCCAGCAATGCACTGTGATGCCGCAGTGAATTATGGGCCGTGACGCGCCACACGAATTTGGCGCGAACGGCCCATATCGTTCGCAATTCGGCGAACGACCGAACAGCCGATGTTCGAGTCGAACATGGGTTCGACTCGAACACGAAGCTCATCCCTAGTCACCAGTACAGTATTTGTAAATTGAAATCATATCCCCTCTAAAGCGTCTCTTCTCCAGAGAGAATAAGTTCAGCGCTCGCAATCTTTCCTCATAACTAAGATCCTCCAGACCCTTTATTAGCTTTGTTGCCCTTCTTTGTACTCGCTCCATTTCCAGTACATCCTTCCTGAGGACTGGTGCCCAGAACTGGACAGCATACTCCAGGTGCGGCCGGATCAGAGCCTTGTAGAGTGGGAGAATTATCGTTTTATCTCTTGCGTTGATCCCCCTTTTAATGCATGCCAATATTCTGTTTGCTTTATTAGCAGCAGCTTGGCATTGCATGCCATTGCTGAGCCTATCATCTACTAGGACTCCCAGGTCCTTTTCCATCCTAGATTCCCCAAGAGGTTCTCCCCCCAGTGTATAGATTGCATTCATATTTTTGCCACCCAAATGCATTATTTTACATTTTTCTACATTAAACCTCATTTGCCATGTAGTCGCCCATCCCATTAATTTGTTCAGGTCTTTTTGCAAGGTTTCCACATCCTGCGGAGAAGTTATTGCCCTGCTTAGCTTAGTATCATCTGCAAATACAGAGATTGAACTGTTTATCCCATCCTCCAGGTCGTTTATAAACAAATTAAATAGGATTTGTCCCAGCACAGAACCCTGGGGAACCCCACTACCCACCCCTGACCATTCAGAGTATTCCCCATTTATCACCACCCTCTGAACTCACCCTTGTAGCCAGTTTTCAATCCATGTACTCACCCTATGGTTCATGCCAACGGACCTTATTTTGTACAGTAAACATTTATGGGGAATTGTGTCAAATGCTTTTGCAAAATCCAGATACACCACGTCTACGGGCCAAGTTTACGTCCGCTGCAGCGTTTCCTGGGCTTTGCCAACTATTATCGAAAGGTTATTTGTAACTTCTCATCTCTGGCCAAGCCCCTGACTGATATGACCAGAAATGACGGTAACCCACAGAGTTGGTCTCCGGAGTCCCTTAAGGCCTTTGAGAGTCTCAAGGCTTCCTTTGTTTCTGCTCGTGTGTTGGCACATCCTGATCCTACGTTACCTTTTACCAGGGGCGTAACTACCACCATAGCGACCCATGCGGGCGCTATGGGGCCTGCAGCCAAATGGGGGCCCAGTGAGGATAAGAGCACCGCCGGCACAGTCTCCCAGCCAGGGGAAGAGAGAGGAAAGGAAGAGGCGAGCTGTCCGTATCAGCAGCGTATCAGCAGAGAGCTGAATTGCCCAATGTAAGAGCTTTCATTAGAACTTCCAGTGTTCCCGGGGCTCACGTCACATAGCTCCACCTTTTGGCCCGGTGCCTTTGATAGACAGAACGCCGATCCAATGCAGGACATGTGACATCAGCAAAGGCGTCGGGCCAAGAGGTGGGGCTATGTGACGATGAAGACAGGAAATTCAAATGAAAGCTATTACAGTGGGCAATCCCGCTCTCTGTTGATCCGGGTGGCTTGCCTCTTCCTCTGCATAGGTGGGGCTGTATGGGGCACAGGTCACGCTGTATGGGGCACAGGTCACGCTGTATTGGGCACAGGCCACGCTGTATTGGGCACAGGTCACGCTGTATGTGGCACAGGTCATGCTGCATTGACACTAGGGCAGCTGTGGGGGGGGGGCTGTTTGCAGGGGGGCCCCATACAACATTTTGCTATGGGGCCCTGCTATTTCTAGTTACGCCCCTGCCTTTTACCCTTGAGGTTGATGCTTCCGAGACTGGAGTGGGCGCCCTTCTGTCTCAACGTACTATCTCTGAGAGCGATTTGCCTCCTTGTGGCTACTTTTCCAAGAAATTGTCACCTGCAGAGTACAATTACGAGAATGGTGACAGAGAGCTATTGGCGATCATTTTAGCCCTGAAAGAATGGAGACATCTCCTCGAAGGTACCACTCTTCCAGTTCTCATTCTTACTGACTATAAGAATCTCATATTCTTGTCTGAGGCTAAACGCCTCTCCACCAGAAGGGCGCGATGGATTCTTTTCTTGTCAAGTTTCAATTACATTGTCTCGTTCTTACCCAGTACTAAGAATGTAAGGGCCTTTTTACAACTTTCCTCCACTTCCCACCCTAGATTTAGCAGATCATGTGATCCCGCGGGGGAATATGTTGCGATCCGAGTTTCTTTGAATCCATTTGGTGTCCTTGGATGTCTTTGACCACCTATGATTCCTGTATCTGAGTCCAGTTATTTAGCTCCGGAGGGCTACTTTTACACAAGCTTCCCCTGATCCTCTGTAGTGGGGGGTCATGGGGCTCTGGTAAGCGGCCAGCTTTATCACTGGTGGTGGACTGCAGGCAACATTTTCCACGTCATGACAGATTTCATATGTCTTTCATACTGATGGACTCTTTTATATGTGGTGATTTTTTTTCATTTTTTCATTTATTTTTTCACGGGTGTTTTATTACATGTTTGGACACTTTATTACACATTTTTGCATTTATTAATTTTACTTTGAGAATATACCATTTGTGGGTATTTGTTCATGCTATATTTGTTTATGATTTAGGGATAATATCATCAATTGGCTATGCATTATTGTGCCATTGCTGTAGCGCAATTCTATTATTATCTACATCATAACAACTGGTCAGACCTATTACCGTGGGCAGAGTTTGCTAACAATAGTGCCTTGAATTCTGCTTCCCGATTGTCCCCGTTTATGGCGAACTATGGTTTCGAACCTTCCATGTTGCCTGTCTAATTTGTTCCACAGAGTATTCCTGCATTAGAGGAGCATCTCTGCTGTCTTTGTTCCACTTGGGCACAAGTCCAGGAGGCTTTGCGACAAGCTAATGATAGGTACAGACTCCATGCTGACCGCAGTCGCCTGCCCGCGCCTTCCTATCAGGTTGGGGACAGGGTCTGGCTGTCATCTCCCAACCTCCGACTTTGAGTTCCCTCGCTGAAGTTCGCACCTCGGTTTATTGGGCCTTTCCGCATTCTTCGCAGGATTAACCCAGTGGCTTACGCATTAGATCTTCCTTCTAACATGTGTATTTCAAATGTATTTCATGTCTCCTTATTAAAACCTTTGGTCTGCAACCACTTTACCACCTCGGTGCTACGTCCTCATCCTGTACAGGTTGAGAACCATGAGGAGTATGGACTGCAGTCCATTGTTGACTCCCGTAGGTTCCGTGGGCGCATACAGTACCTGGTTCATTGGAAGGGGTACGATCCGGAGTGTCTCATCCTCGGACATACATGACCCTGTCCTCCTCTGTGACTTCCATAGATGTTTTCCCCTCAAGCCTGGTGGTCCTCTGATGGGGAGGGGTTGTTGAGAAGGGGGTACTGTCAGGGCTGGGCTCAGCCCTTCCTTCTCTAAACTGGCCGCTCAGCTGTTGGCTAATTGCCAGCTCCTATCTCTCCACAGGTACTCAGCTGTTGATGATATCCTGCTCATCAGTCCTGCCTACTTAAGCTGTCCAGCCCAGAGGATCTCTGGCTTCGCCTTAGTCAACATCACAGGGACCCTCTCCTGCATTCCTGTTAAAAGACTTGCTTGGCTGACATCCCTTCTGGCTCCAGATCCTGCTTGCTGTTTTTCTACGCTCATTTCTGGCTCCCTGACATTTAGCTTGTCTGACTATCCATTCCGGTTCCTGAACTCTGGCTATGCTTTGACTATGTTTGTTCTATTTACTTTTATTATTAAACAAGTGTGATTTAACTGTACTTCTGTCTCAGTCTGATTTCATGGTTCCTGACAGTATGTGTGTCTCAAAAAGCCACACATCCACTATCTCCCGATCGACTGCTAAAACCTCAATAGAGCCCGAGTGCCTTTACTGTCCTAGTCCCTCCCCTACGCGTGTCGACACAAGATCACATGCCTTCCTCAGGGAGATCTCTATTGGACGGGATATATCGTATCTATTTATACTGAACCACATTCCATTTTTTTGTGGTTCAAACCGGTGCCATTTTTTCTGTAGTCTAAATCCATGCAGGGCTAACATGAAAATCCGTGATACAAATTACCACAGCCTCAACCTCATTAGATGACTACCTTGGATTCCCCTATTACCAGATAGTGGAAGATGGAGTTCTGAGGAGGCTGTCAGTGACCCAGGAGGGGTCCCCTAGGTCTAGGAGGGCCTTTGCCTTCAGGCTGGGCTTGGGCTGGCTTAGGTTAATCCATTCAGCATCACAGTTTGAACAGGATTCTTTAAAGCGTAAGTTCACCTTTACAGAAAAATCTGTAATGTGAACTTACACAGGACCCCCTCCTCAACCCCCCAGTCCTGCTGACCTGCAGCACAGCAATTTCCCGTTCTGAGCCCTGCTATAGCCACCTCACGGCTTTGGGGCTTAGAAATCGCATTCACGCATCTTATTCCCCGCTGAGAGGACGGGCTATGAAGGTTCTGATTGGTCGGCGCCACCCATGTGATGGCGCCGACCAATTAGAATGCTCCTAAATGTCCCTCCTGACAGGGTACGTTGAGGAGATTAAGCTCTGGGGTTTTCTAAACCCCGGAGCTGTGAGGCGGTTATAGCAGGGCTCAGAATGGGTTATTGCTGCACTGCAGGTCAGAGGGACTGGGGAGGATGAGGAGGGGGTCTTGCGTAAGTTCACCTTACAGATTTTTCTGTAAAGGTGAACTTACCCTTTAAGGAGGATTTGGCTACCTCCAGGCCCACCTGCCCCTTATCTATCCATTAGAATGCATGTACTTCTATTGTGGAGACCCTCATAAATTTAGAATATTAGGACTGCAAGCGATACAGGGTGCCATGAAGATGTCTTGCAGCTTCTGCATGCGTTTGCAAAGGTGTGCTAACTAAACCCCTGTTTTTAACGCCTACTGCTGGACAGGTTAATTCGGTTGGTAAGCAGACTGGTTGGTGAGCTGAGCTGGGAATTTTCTCTGCTTTTGTCTGAACAGGATTTTTGCCTGAGAGCAGTGGGAGCAAGGAGGACAGAGTGAGTACATCAGCACACCCAGGGATTCACAGGTTAAGAGACTGCCACAGCAAGCTTTCAGAGGACAGCTCTGTGCTTGATCCTTTATCCTTGTCCTGGGAAACCTTCAAAGCAGCCCATTGGGCTGGTAGACATGCAGCCAGAGGAACTAGGAGCAGTTCTACAAGAGGAGAGGAGATACTCCTGCATGCAGCTTTTCAATATTTTGTGCTACTTTCAAAGGGGGCTAAGAGCTCCTAATCCGTAAGGGATGTTGCCACCGATCCAAGAGACTGGGTGTTTCTAGCAAGGAGAGCAGTCTACAATCTTTTCTTTGTACATAGGAAGGAAGTTGTCCTCATCTGCTGTTCTTCAAGTCAAGTTGGGCATCCCATGAATCCCTACACCCTATCCAAGTTGTTTTCCCCAATAAAACAACAAACACCAGCCCATGGACTGAATACTTGTGTCTGAATACAAGTTGGAAATGTGTGTTGCCAAGTTGTGCAGGAATAGGGGAACCAGTTACTAGTAGCCCTTATGGGAGTAGTGTTACACTAACGTTAGGAGTATCCTGCACCCTTGTCCCTCTCCCTGTTCAAGTTTTCTGTGATATATCCACAAAACAATATATCGTAGACTGAGCCTGTGTTTTCGGTGTGCATGGAACTGTGTCTATGGCTGGCAACTAGGGATGGGCTGAACACCCCTCGGTTCGGTTTGCATCTAAAACATGCGAACGGACCGAAAGTTTGCGCGAACATTCGAACACCTTTAAAGTCTATGGGACTCGAAAGTGAGAAATCAAAAGTGCTAATTTTAAAGGCTAATATGCAAGTGCTGCCCCTGGGGACATTATGGAAAAAAAAAATTTAAAAACGGATGTTTTTTTCGGGAGCAGTGATTTTAATGATGCTTAACCACTTGCCGACCGCCGCACGACGATGTACGTCGGCAGAATGGCACGGGCAGGCAAAAGGACTTACAGGTACGTCCTTGCCTGCCCGCGGGTGGGGGGTCTGATTGGACCCCCCCTCTGGTGCCTGCGGCGGTCGGCAAATCTTCTCCGGCGATCGGAGGTGAGGGGGAGGCCATTCATTCGTGCCCCCCCCCCCCCCTCGCGATCGCTCCTGGCCAATCAAATCATTTCCCTGCCTCTGTATTGTACACAGAGGCAGAGGAAATGATGTCATCTCTCCTCGGCTCGGCATTTTCCGTTCCGGCGCCGAGGAGAGAAGACTGAAATGTGAGTGCACAACACAAACACACTCAGTAGAACATGCCAGGCACACATTACACCCCCGATCCCCCCCCGATTACCCCCCGATCCCCCCCAATCACCCCTCCCCCCCCCCCCCCCGTCAAACTAACCCCAAGCAGTTTTTTTTTTTTTCTGATTACTGCATGGTGTCAGTTTGTGACAGTTACTGTTAGAACTGTTTAGGTCTAGGGTACCCCCCTAACCCCCCCCTAAAAAAGTTTTAACCCCTTGATCACCCCCCCGTCGCCAGTGTCGCTAAGCGATAATTTTTCTGATCCCTGTATTAGTGTCGCTGGTGACGCTAGTTAGGGAGTTAAATATTTAGGTTCGCCGTCAGCGTTTTATAGCGACAGGGACCCCCATATACTACCCAATAAATGCTTTAACCCTTTGATTGCCCCCTAGTTAACCCTTTCACCAGAGATCACCGTATAACTGTTACGGGTGACGCTGGTTAGTTTGTTTATTTTTTATAGTGTCAGGGCACCCGCCGTTTATCACCTAATAAAGGTTTAGCCCCCTGATCGCCCGGCGGTGATATGCGTTGCCCCAGGCAGCGTCAGATTAGCGCCAGTACCGCTAACACCCACGCACGCAGCATACGCCTCCCTTAGTGGTATAGTATCTGAACGGATCAATATCTGATCCGATCAGATCTATACTATCGTCCCCAGCAGTTTAGGGTTCCCAAAAACGCAGTGTTAGCGGGATCAGCCCAGATACCTGCTAGCACCTGCGTTTTGCCCCTCCGCCCGGCCCAGCCTAGCCCACCCAAGTGCAGTATCGATCGATCACTGACACTTACAAAACACTAAACGCATAACTGCAGCGTTCGCAGAGTCAGGCCTGATCCCTGCGATCACTAACAGTTTTTTTGGTAGCTTTTTATTGAACTGGCAAGCACCAGCGGCCTAGTACACCCCGGTCGTAGTCAAACCAGCACTGCAGTAACACTTGGTGACGTGGCGAGTCCCATAAGTGCAGTTCAAGCTGGTGAGGTGGCAAGCACAAGTAGTGTCCCGCTGCCACCAAGAAGACAAACACAGGCCCGTC
Organism: Lithobates septentrionalis; assembly: GCA_037952835.1. NCBI lineage: Eukaryota > Metazoa > Chordata > Amphibia > Anura > Ranidae > Lithobates > Lithobates septentrionalis. The sequence goes on from JBBDGP010000853.1 coordinate 2,168,699, forward strand.
GTGCCCATAGTGCCCTTCCTGCTGCATTCGCCAATCCTAATTGGGAACCCACCACTTCTGCAACGCCCGTACTTCCCCCATTCACATCCCCAACCAAATGCAGTCGGCTGCATGAGAGGCATTTTCTTTATGTCCTCCCGAGTACCCCTACCCAACGAACCCCCCCCCAAAAAGATGTCGTGTCTGCAGCAAGCGCGGATATAGGCGTGACACCCGCTATTATTGTCCCTCCTGTCCTGATCATCCTGGTCTTTGCATTGGTGAATGTTTTGAACGCTACCATGCACTAGTTGAGTATTAGCGTAGGGTACAGCATTGCACAGACTAGGCACACTTTCACAGGGTCTCCCAAGATGCCATCGCATTTTGAGAGACCCGAACCTGGAACCGGTTACAGTTATAAAAGTTAGTTACAAAAAAAAGTGTAAAAAAAAAAATATATAAAAAATTTAAAAAATAGTTGTCGATTTATTGTTTTCTCTCTCTCTATTCTCTCTCTATTGTTCTGCTCTTTTTTACTGTATTCTATTCTGCAATGTTTTATTGTTATTATGTTTTATCATGTTTGCTTTTCAGGTATGCAATTTTTTATACTTTACCGTTTACTGTGTTTTATTGTTAACCATTTTTATGTCTTCAGGTACGCCATTCACGACTTTGAGTGGTTATACCAGAATGATGCCTGCAGGTTTAGGTTTCATCTTGGTATCATTCTTTTCAGCCAGCGGTCGGCTTTCATGTAAAAGCAATCCTAGTGGCTAATTAGCCTCTAGACTGCTTTTACAAGCAGTGGGAGGGAATGCCCCCCCCCAACGTCTTCCGTGTTTTTCTCTGGCTCTCCTGTCTCAACAGGGAACCTGAGAATGCAGCCGGTGATTCAGCCAGCTGACCATAGAGCTGATCAGAGACCAGAGTGGCTCCAAACATCTCTGTGGCCTAAGAAACCGGAAGCTACGAGCATTTCATGACTTAGATTTCGCCGGATGTAAACAGCGCCATTGGGAAATTGGGAAAGCATTTTATCACACCGATCTTGGTGTGGTCAGATGCTTTGAGGGCAGAGGAGAGATCTAAGGTCTAATAGACCCCAATTTTTTCAAAAAAAAAGTACCTGTCACTACCTATTGCTATCATAGGGGATATTTACATTCCCTGAGATAACAATAAAAATTATTAAAAAAAAAAAATGAAAGGAACAGTTTAAAAATAAGATAAAAAAGCAAAAAAATAATAAAGAAAAAAAAAAAAGAAAGCACCCCTGTCCCCCCCTGCTCTTGCGCTAAGGCGAACGCAAGCGTTGGTTTGGCGTCAAATGTAAACAGCAATTGCACCATTCATGTGAGGTATCACCGCGAAGGTCAGATCGAGGGCAGTAAGTTTAGCAGTAGACCTCCTCTGTAAATCTAAAGTGGTAACCTGTAAAGGCTTTTAAAGGCTTTTAAAAATGTATTTATTTTGTTGCCACTGCACGTTTGTGCGCAATTTTAAAGCATGTCATGTTTGGTATCCATGTACTCGGCCTAAGATCATCTTTTTTATTTCATCAAACATTTGGGCAATGCAGTGTGTTTTAGTGCATTAAAATTTAAAAAAGTGTGTTTCTTCCCCAAAAAATGCGTTTGAAAAATCGCTGCGCAAATACTGTGTGAAAAAAAAATGAAACACCCACCATTTTAATCTGTAGGGCATTTGCTTTAAAAAAATATATAATGTTTGGGGGTTCAAAGTAATTTTCTTGCAAAAAAAAATCATTTTTTCATGTAAACAAAAAGTGTCAGAAAGGGCTTTGTCTTGGTTAGAAGAGGTGGGTGATGTGTGACATAAGCTTCTAAATGTTGTGCATAAAATGCCAGGACAGTTCAAAACCCCCCAAATGACCCCATTTTGGAAAGTAGACACCCCAAGCTATTTGCTGAGAGTCATGTCGAGTCCATGGAATATTTTATATTGTGACACAAGTTGTGGGAAAGTGACAATTTTTTTTTTTTTTTGCCCAAAGTTGTCACTAAATGATATATTGCTCAAACATGCCATGGGAATATGTGAAATTACACCCCAAAATACATTCTGCTGCTTCTCCTGAGTATGGGGATACCACATGTGTGAGACTTTTTGGGAGCCTAGCCGCGTACGGGACCCCGAAAACCAAGCACCGCCTTCAGGCTTTCTAAGGGCATACATTTTTTATTTCACTCTTCACTGCCTATCACAGTTTCGGAGGCAATGGAATGCCCAGGTGGCACAAAACCCCCCCAGATGACCCTATTTTGGAAAGTAGACACTCCAAGCTATTTGCTGAGAGGTATAGTGAGTATTTTGCAAACCTCACTTTTTGTCACAAAGTTTTGAAAATTGAAAAAAGAAAAAAAAATGTTTTTTCTTGTCTTTCTTCATTTTCAAAAACAAATGAGAGCTGCAAAATACTCACCATGCCTCTCAGCAAATAGCTTGGGGTGTCTACTTTCCAAAATGGGGTCATTTGGGGGGGGGGGGGTTGTGCCATCTGGGCATTTTATGGCCTTCAAAACTGATAGGTAGTGAGGAGTGAAATCAAAAATTTACGCCCTTAGAAATCCTGAAGGCGTTGATTGGTTTTCGGGCCCCGTACGCGGCTAGGCTCCCAAAAAGTCCCACACATGTGGTATCCCCGTACTCAGGAGAAGCAGCTCAATGTATTTTGGGGTGCAATTCCACATATGCCCATGGCCTGTGTGAGCAATATATCATTTAGTGACAACTTTTTGTAATTTTTTTTTTTTTTGTCATTATTCAATCACTTGGGACAAAAAAAAATAATATTCAATGAGCTCAACATGCCTCTCAGCAATTTCCTTGGGGTGTCTACTTTCCAAAATGGGGTCATTTGGGGGGGTTTGTACTGCCCTGCCATTTTAGCACCTCAAGAAATGACATAGGCAGTCATAAACTAAAAGTTATGTAAATTCCAGAAAATGTACCCTAGCTTGTAGACCGCTATAACTTTTGCGCAAACCAATAAATCTACACTTATTGACATTTTTTTTAACCAAAACATGTGGCTGAATACATTTTGGCCTAAATGTATGACTAAAATTGAGTTTATTGGATTTTTTTTATAACAAAAAGTAGAAAATATCATTTTTATTCAAAATTTTCGGTCTTTTTCCGTTTATAGCGCTAAAAATAAAAACGGCAGAGGTGATCAAATACCATCAAAAGAAAGCTCTATTTGTGGGAAGAAAAGGACGCAAATTTCGTTTGGGTACAGCATTGCATGACCGCGCAATCAGCAGTTAAAGCGACGCAGTGCCAAATTGTAAAAAGTGCTCTGGTCAGGAAGGGAGTAAATCCTTCCGGGGCTGAAGTGGTTAAAGTGAAAAAATAAAAGTGAAATATTCCTTTAAATATCATACCTGGGGGGTGTCAATAGTACGTATTTCCCATGCTTAGAACAGTCCCTGCACAAAATGACATTTCTAAAGGAATAAAAGTCATTTAAAACTGCTTGAGGCTTTAATGTAATGTCGGGTCCCGGCAATATGGATGAAAATCAGTGAGACAAATGGCATGGGTACCCCCCCCCCCCAGCCAAGAAAAGGCGTTGGGCCCCCAAGCCCTATATACTCTGAGCAGCAGTATACAGGCAAAACAAGACAGGGACTGTAGGTTTGTTCTTATGTAGAATCTGTTTGTAATTTTGAACATGTACATTTTTTAAGTGTAGCTCCAGCCAAAAAATCTATTTTAAAGCTTTTTGGAAAACATGGGGAATGGTTATCACCCCTGTAACATTTGTTTTGCTGTCTGTGCCCCTGTTCAGAAGATTTCACCTCACTTTCTGTCCCAATGAAAATTGGATTTTGAAAATTTGTATATACTATAAGGCCTGCCCTATACACTCTGCGGAAAAAATGGGCCTTAGGCAGTGGTGGTGGTGCACAACACTGCAACCCCTCACAGATCCTCCTGTTGAGCGCAGGAACGAGCCCTGCTGTTAAATATTTGATCAAAAATTGTAATTACACGCCCCTGTTAAACAGGGGCAGAAAAATTGGGCATTAGCCACTGGTGGTGGTGCCCAGAACCAAAAATGTTCTTAGAAGCTATCAACATGAACATTGAGGAGGAATAGGATAGTCACTCAGCATAACAGGATAGTCACTCAGCATCAGCATAGGCAGTCTTGAAGGGATCTCACATTCATAAAAAATGAATGGGTTACATCAGCATCAGGTGCTTGGTAGCTGGTGATCCAAGACCGATTTATTTTTATGAAGGTGAGCCGATCAACCGAGTCGGTGGACAGGCGCACTCTGTGATTGGTTACAAAGCCTCCAGAAGCGCTGAATGTGCGTTCCGAAAGAACGCTGGATGCAGGACAGGCCAGTAGCTCAATTGCATACTGTGCAAGCTCTGGCCAGTGATCCATCCTCAAGACCCAGTAACCCAGTGGATTTTCGGTTGGAAAGGCCTCCAAGTCTGATCTTGCCCCTAGGTATTCCTGCACCATGTACAACAGACGCTGGCAATGGTTGCTGGAACTGATCAGACCTTGGGACTGTGGACTAAAGAATTGTCTGAACGCATCAGTCAGATGCCACCTTCTCCACCGCTCCTTCTGTGACTGACAGAAGCCTCAGCAACACGTTGTCCAGGAGTACCAGGAAATTGTAACCTCCCAGGCTCTGGAAATGCATTGCACAAACCTTTCTGTAAGGCCTCCCGAAGATGTTTCATCCTCTGCTTCCTCTGCGACGGCTGGATAAGTTCTGCCACCTTACCCTTGTAATGTGGATCGAGAAGGGTTGTCAGCCAGTACTGATCCCTCTCCTTGATACCACGAATCCGAGGGTCCTTTCGCAGGCTTTGCAGTATTCGGTCCGGAGTCCTCTGTGTCACTAAGGACGACCTGATCCTCCTGCCAGCCACGTACAAGTCCATGGGTTTCTGGAGCCTGGAAACGATCCCTTGAAGACTGCTGCTGATGCTGAGTGCTAGGCTTCATCTCCATGCTGACACAATCCTCATCCTCCTCCTCCTCCTCTTCCTGTGAGATCGGCTGGCCCGCAGGAATACTGTCTGGATAAAGGAGGCCGTGAGAGGTAAGGAAGCCCTCCTCTTCCTCCTTCTGTTCTGCCTCAAGTGCCCTGTCCATTATTCCATGCAGTGTGTGCTCCAACAGGTAGAAAAGAGGGACAGTATCACTGATGCATGCACTGTTACTGCTCACCATTCTCGTGGCCTCCTCAAATGGTGACAGGACAGTGCATGCATCCTTGATCATGAGCCACTGGCATGGCGAAAAAAATCCAAGCTCCCCTGACACTGTCCTGGTGCCATACTTGCACAGGTAGTCATTGATGGCCCTCTGCTGCATGTGCAGCCGCTGCAGCATTGCCAACATTGAGTTCCACCTGGTGGGCATGTCACAGATGAGGCGGTTCTTGGGCCGGTTGCATTCCTTTTGGAGGTCAGCTATCTGAGCACTGGCATTAAATGACCGGCGGAAATGCCCACAGACTTTCCTGGCCTGCCTCAGGAGATCCTGTAAGCCCGGGTACCTACACAAGAACCACTGCACCACCAAATTAAGGACGTGAGCCAAACAGGGAACATGGATGAAGTGTCCCTGTCGGAGGGCGGAGAGGAGGTTGGTGCCATTGTCGCAAACCACCATTCCTGGCTGAGGCTGGCATGGCATCAACCACCTCTGAGCCTGCCCCTGCAGAGCTGACAGAATCTCTGCCCCAGTGTGGCTCCTGTCCCCTAAGCAAACCAACTTAAGCACTGCATGGCAACTTTTTGCCTGAGTGCTTGCGCAGCCCCTAGAACGCCTACGGAGTACCGCTGGTTCCCGGGGACAAATCTGCACAAGAAGAGGCCATAGTGGAAGAAGAAGAGGAGGGGGGTGGTGGAGAGAGGTGTGGCAGAATCACCACTACCAGCATTTTGAAAGGCGTGGTGGCGGAACAAGCTCCAACAATACTGCACCCTGTCCTGTCAGCAGGGTTACCCAGTGCGCCGTGAAAGAAAGGTAATGCCCCTGTCCATGCCTTCTCAGCCATGAGTCAGCGGTAATATGCACCTTACCGCTGACCGCCCTGTTCAACGAGGCCAAGACATTGCCTTCTACATGTCGGTAGAGAGCCGGAATGGCCTTCCGAGAAAAAAATTGGCGTTTGGGAACCTGCCACTGAGGTACCGCACATTCCACAAAGGGGGCAGAGTCTACCAGCTGAAAAGGAAGCAATTGGAGTACTAGCAATTTAGCCAAACTAGCATTCAGCCGCTGAGCATGTGGATGGCTGGGACCGAATTTCTTTCACCAGTTTAGCAACTGGGGTAGAAAAATTTGCATGCTACAATCGGATGTTGGTGTACTGCTAGCAGATTGCCTGGAAGTGCTTGGGACACCCAATTCTACACCTTCATTCCTCTCAGTGCAGGTCTCTGAGAGGACTGAAGTTAAAGTGGGGTTGGAGATCCCAGCTGATGAGGAGCAAGGAGAGGTCCGCCTTGTTTTTTGATGTGAGTCTTTTAAGTACTGTTGCCAAAGGACTGCATGGGAGCTCGACATATGTCTGGTCAAGCATATGGTGCCCAAGCGGCTGATACGTTTGGTCACGCTTGATACCTTTCAGACATATGTTGCAAACAGCAACGGTGCGATCTGCTGCACACGTCTCAAAAAAGGCCCACACCAGAGAACTTTTGGAAAAATACGCAGAGTCAGCAGCGCCCTGCACATGTGGAGTTCTGCAGTGTGATGAGGTCAGCTGCCTGCCCTTAAGCTGGCCCCTGGAGGGCATCCTGCCTCGTTGGAGATGTCCCTCCTCCTCCTCTCTTCTATCTGGCACCCATGTAGAGTCAGTGACCTCATCATCCCCTCCCTCCTCGCCACTGGAGCAAACCTGGCAGTATGCTGCAGCTGTGGGAACATGACTGCCAGTTTCTTGTCCTTCTTGGGCACCCCTTCTCTCTGGGCTCACATTACTGTCTTCATCCTCAACCTGGGTACCATCATCAGAGCCTTCAAAATGCTGGGCATCCTGCTGTAGCATGTACCCTACACTGTGGTCAAACAGTTCGGGGGATTCCTCAGGGCATGATGGTGGGGCTAGGGAACGAGTGACTGATGACATTGAGCCGATGGAAGAGGCCACTTTGGCAGCTGCATTGGCAGACAAAGTACCCTGAGCCTGGGTGACAGAGGATGAGGAGGATGGAGGATGGCTTGGTCATCCACTCTACCAACACTTCTGCATGTTGTGGCTGAATATGGCCAGCTTCCGAAAAAAAGGACAAGCATGTCCCACGGCCATGTGCTGAGGATGCACCGTGTCCATGACCAGCACTGTTGGCTGTAGACACAGAGTCTGCTTGCCCTCTTTTAGAGGCCTGTGAGCATCTGCCTCTCCTTGGTGGCCTTCCAGACATACTGTACAATTAGATTAGCAAAACAACACCTGAAGTTTACTAAAAACAGTACACCAGGAATGGCCTACAGTCAGGTATAGGCTTGGCTAGACTATATATATATATATATATATATATATATATATATATATATATATATATATATATATATATACACACAAGCCTGCAAAACTAACAAACAATCTACTAACGGCCAAAACCAATCGACACTATTCTGTACTCCTACTCCTGGACCTCTCTGCTGCCTTTGATACGGTTGACCACCCCCTCCTCCTCAAAAAACTACACGCCTTTTGTCTCTGTGACTACACTTCGCTGGTTCTCTTCCTACTTATCCAACCGCACCTTTAGCGTTTCTTATAACTCTACCTCCTCCTCTCCTCTTCCTTTCTCTGTTGGGGTCCCTCAGGGTTCTGTTCTTGGACCTCTACTATTTTCAATCTACACCGCCTCCCTGGGTCAACTGATAGCCTCCCACGGCTTCCAATACCACCTCTACGCTGACGACACCCAAATCTATTTCTCTACCCCTCAGCTCACTCCCTCCGTCTCCTCACGTATCACTAATTTACTCTTATGCCCCGTACACGGTCGGATTTTGAGACGGAAAATGTGTGATAGGACCTTGTTGTCGGAAATTCCGACCGTGTGTGGGCTCCATCACACATTTTCCATCGGAATTTACGACACACAAAGTTTGAGAGCTTGCTATAAAATTTTCCGACAACAAAATCCGTTGTCGGAAATTCCGATTGTGTGTACACAAATCCGACGCACAAAGTGCCACGCATGCTCAGAATAAATTGAGAGATGAAAGCTATTGGCTACTGCCCCGTTTATAGTCCCGACGTATGTGTTTTACGTCACCACGTTCAGAACGATCGGATTTTCCGACAACTTTGTGTGACCGTGTGTATGCAAGACAAGTTTGAGCCAACATCCGTCGGAAAAAATCCATGGATTTTGTTGGAATGTCCGATCAATGTCCGACCATGTGTACGGGGCATTAGATATATCAGTCTGGACATCACACCACTTCCTCAAACTCAATCTAGCCAAAACCGAACTAATTTTTCCTCCCCCATATGCCTCTTCCCCTAATCTCTGTCAAAATCGATGGCACAACTATAAGCCCATCCCCACATGCCAAGGTTCTAGGTGTAGTCCTAGACTCTGAACTCTCCTTCAAGCAACACATCCAATCAATGTCCAAATCCTGCCGCCTCAACCTCCGCAACATCTCCAAAATACGCCCCTTTCTAACCAATGACATAACAAAGCTCCTAATTCACTCGCTGGTCATCTCTCGCCTCGACTACTGCAACTCCCTTCTCATTGGCTTACCTCTACATAGTCTATCACCTCTTCAATCCATTATGAATGCCGCTGCCAGACTCATCCACCTTACCAATTGCTCTGTGTCTGCCACTCCTCTCTGTCAATCCCTCCACTGGCTTCCGCTTGGCCAAAGAATTAAATTCAAAATTCTAACGACTACGTACAAAGCCATCCACAATTTCGCCCCCAGCTACATCACTAGCTTAGTCTCTAAATACCAACCTACTCGCTCTCTTCGTTCCTCTCAAGACCTCCTGCTCTCTAGCTCCCTTGTCACCTCCTCCCATGCTCGCCTCCAGGCCTTTTCCAAAGCCTCTCCAATCCTATGGAATGCCCTACCCCAATCTGTCTGCTTATCTCCTACTTTATTAGCTTTCAGACGATCCCTGAAAACCCTTCTCTTTAGAGAAGCCTATCCTACCCACACCTAACAACCGTATTTTCATTTTTTCCATCAGCTCATCCCCCACAGTTATTACCTTTTGTTTCCACTTGACCCTCCCTTCTAGATTGTAAGCTCTAACGAGCAGGGCCCTCTGATCCCTCCTGTATTGATTTGTATTGTAAGTGTACTGTCTGCCCCCATGTTGTAAAGCTCTGCGCAAACTGTTGGCGCTATATAAATCCTGTATAATAATAATGATAATATATATATATATATATATATATATATATATATATATATATATATATATATATATATATATATATATATATATATATATATATATATATATATATATACAGTGCCTTGCGAAAGTATTCGGCCCCCTTGAACTTTTCAACCTTTTGCCACATTTCAGGCTTCAAACATAAAGATATCAAATTTTTATTTTTTGTGAAGAATCACCAACAAGTGGGACACAATTGTGAAGTGGAATGAAATCTATTGGATTGTTGAAACTTTTTTAACTAATAAAAAAATGAAAAGTGGGGCGTGCAAAATTATTCGGCCCCCTTGCGTTAATACTTTGTAGAGCCACATTTTGCTGCGATTACAGCTGCAAGTCGCTTGGGGTATGTCTCTATCAGTTTTGCACATCGAGAGACTGAAATTCTTGCCCATTCTTCCTTGCAAAACAGCTCGAGCTCAGTGAGGTTGGATGGAGAGCGTTTGTGAACAGCAGTTTTCAGCTCTTTCCACAGATTCTCGATTGGATTCAGGTCTGGACTTTGACTTGGCCATTCCAACACCTGGATACGTTTATTTGTGAACCATTCCTTTGTAGATTTTGCTGTATGTTTGGGATCATTGTCTTGTTGGAAGATAAATCTCCGTCCCAGTTTCAGGTCTTTTGCAGACTCCAACAGGTTTTCATCCAGAATGGTCCTGTATTTGGCTGCATCCATCTTCCCCTCAATTTTAACCATCTTCCCTGTCCCTGCTGAAGAAAAGCAGGCCCAAACCATGATGCTGCCACCACCATGTTTGACAGTGGGGATGGTGTGTTGAGGGTGATGAGCTGTGTTGCTTTTACGCCAAACATATCGTTTTGCATTGTGGCCAAAAAGTTCAATTTTGGTTTCATCGGACCGGAGCACCTTCTTCCACATGTTTGGTGTGTCTCCCAGGTGGCTTGTGGAAAACTTTAGACAAGACTTTTTATGGATATCTTTGAGAAATGGCTTTCTTCTTGCCACTCTTCCATAAAGGCCAGATTTGTGCAGTGTACGACTGATTGTTGTCCTATGGACAGACTCTCCCACCTCAGCTGTAGTTCTCTGCAGTTCATCCAGAGTGATCCTGGGCCTCTTGGCTGCATCTCTGATCAGTCTTCTCCTTGTCTGAGCTGAAAGTTTAGAGGGACAGCCAGGTCTTGGTAGATTTGCAGTGGTCTGATACTCCTTCCATTTCAAAATGATCGCTTGCACAGTGCTCCTTGGGATGTTTAAAGCTTGGGAAATCTTTTTGTATCCAAATCCGGCTTTAAACTTCTCCACAACAGTATTACGGACCTGCCTGGTGTGTTCCTTGGTCTTCATGATGCTCTCAGCGCTTTCAACAGAACCCTGAGACTATCACAGAGCAGGTGCATTTATACAGAGACTTGATTACACACAGGTGGATTCTATTTATCACCATCAGTCATTTAGGACAACATTGGATCATTCAAAGATCCTCGCTGAACTTCTGGAGTGAGTTTTCTGCACTGAAAGTAAAGGGGCCGAATAATTTTGCACGCACCACTTTTCAGTTTTTTATTTGCTAAAAAAGTTTAAAATATCCAATAGATTTCGTTCCACTTCACAATTGTGTCCCACTTGTTGGTGATTCTTCACAAAAAATTAAAATTTTATATCTTTATGTTTGAAGCCTGAAATGTGGCAAAAGGTTGAAAAGTTCAAGGGGGCCGAATACTTTTGCAAGGCACTGTATATATATATATATATATATATATATATATATATATATATATATATATATATATATATATATATATATATATATATTAAATGAACTGCAGCTCACTGAGTCACCTGCCTAAAAGTGTTCTTGAACATGTACTGCCTACAGTCAGGTATAGGCTTGGCTGGACTACAATGCAGTGGATATGTATTTTATGAACTGCAGCTCACTGATTCACCTACCTGCCTGCCTGCCTGAAAGTGTCTTTGAACACGCACTCCAGGAATGGCCTACAGTCAGGTATAGGCTTGGCTAGACTATATATATACACAAGCCTGTGTATATACATATATATTAAATGTACTGCAGCTAGCTGAATCAACTGCCTGCCTGAAGTATATTAGAAACAGATGAGAATATATATATACATACATTATATATATATATATATATATATATATATATATATATATATATATATATATATATATATATACAAAGCCGGGATGTATTTATATATTAAATACACTGCAGCTAACCGAATCAACTGCCTGCCTAAAGTATATTAGAAACAGTACAGCAGGAATGGTCTGCAGTGAGATCTAGCTAAACTGTATGCAGTGTATATATATATATATATATATATATATATATACACACACACACACACACACACACAGTCAGGTCCATAAATATTGGGACATTGACACAATTCTAATCTTTATTGGCTCTATACACCACCACAATGTTTTGAAATGAAACAAACAAGATGTGATTTAACTGCAGACTTTCAGCTTTAATTTGAGGGTATTTACATCCAAATCAGGTGAACGGTGTAGGAATTACAACAGTTTGTGCCTCCCACTATTTAAGGGACCAAAAGTAATGGGACAGATTAACAATCATCCATCAAACTTTCACTTTTTAACACTTGGTTGCAAATCCTTTGCAGTCAATTACAACCTGAAGTCTGGAACGCATAGACATTATTATTATTATTATTATACGAGATTTATATAGCGCCAACAGTTTACTCAGCGCTTTACAATGTATAAGGGGGACAACACAATTACAGTACAATACAAAAGGTACAGGAGGGCCCTGCTCGTAGAGCTTACATTCTAAAAGGGAGGGGGTGGTGGTACAAAAGGTAATATCTGCAAAGAATGATTTGATGGGGGTAGACATCACCAGACGCTGGGTTTCATCCCTGGTGATGCTCTGCCAGGCCTCTACTGCAACTGTCTTCAGTACCTGCTTGTTCTTGGGGCATTTTCCCTTCAGTTTTGTCTTCAGCAAGTGAAATGCATGCTCAATCAGATTCAGGTCAGGTGATTGACTTGGCCATTGTATAACATTCCACTTCTTTCCCTTAAAATACTCTTTGGTTGCTTTCGCAGTACGCTTCAGGTCATTGTCCATCTGCACTGTGAAGCACCATCCAATGAGTTCTGAAGCATTTTGCTGAATATGAGCAGATAATATTGCCCGCAACACTTCAGAATTCATCCTGCTGCTTTTGTCAGCAGTCACTTCATCAATAAATACAAGAGAACAAGTTCCATTGGCAGCCATACATGCCCACGCCATGACACTACCACCACCATGCTTCACTGATGAGGTGGTATGCTCTGGATCATGAGCAGTTCCTTTCTTTCTCCATGCTCTTCTCTTCCCACCACTCTGATACAAGTTGATCTTGGTCTCATCTGTCCATAGGATGTTGTTCCAGAACTGTGAAGGCTTTTTTAGATGTTGTTTGGCAAACTCTAATCTGGCCTTCCTGTTTTTGAGGCTCACCAATAGTTTACATCTTGTGGTGAACCCTCTGTATTTACTCTGGTGAAGTCTTCTCTTGATTGTTGACTTGGACACACATACACCTACCTCCTGGAGAGTGTTCTTGATCTGGTCAAGTGTTGTGAAGGGTGTTTTCTTCACCTGGGAAAGAATTCTTTGGTCATCCACCACAGTTGTTTTCCATGGTCTTTTGGATCTTTTGGTGTTGCTGAGCTCACCGGTGCATTCTTTCTTTTTAAGGATGTCCCAAACAGTTGATTTGGCCTCTGGGCCTTTTATCTGCTCCTTGTAAATGGGATAATGAGGGAATAACACACACCTGGCCATGGAACAGCTGAGCAGCCAATTGTCCCATTACTTTTGGTCCCTTAAAAGTGGGAGGCACATATATAAACTGTTGTAATTCCTACACCGTTCACCTGATTTGGATGTAAATACCCTCAAATTAAAGCTTAAAGTCTGCAGTTAAAGCACATCTTGTTTGTTTTATTTCAAATCCATTGTGGTGGTGTATAGAGCCAAAAAGATTAGAATGGTTTCAATGTCCCAATATTTATGGACCTGACTGTGTGTATATATATATATATATATATATATATATATATACATATATATATATATATATATATATACATATATATATATATATATATATATACATATATATATATATATATATATATATATATACAAAACCAGGATGCATATATGTACTAAATATACACTGCAGCTAACTGAATCGCCTGCCTGCTCAAACTAAATTAAACACTTTCTCTGCCTCTCTCTGTCTCTCTCTTAACAACGCCACCAACACACTACACACGGCCGACGTGCAGGCGGCCTTATATAGTGTGGGGCGTGGACTTAACCCCTTGAGCCATAATTGGCCAAAGGCACCATACCTTTGGCCAATTATGGCTCTCTTCGCTGACGGTGCTGTGATTGGCCAATGCATGCGGGTCATAGTGCATGCTTGGCCAATCATCAGCCAGCAAAGCACTGCGATGGCGCAGTGCATTATGGGCTATGACACGCTGCTTGAATTTGGTGCGAACGGCCCATAATGTTCAATCTTCGCCGAACGATCGAACAGGCGAAGTTCAAGTCGAACTCATGTTCGACTCGAACAGACAGCCCATCCCTACTGGCAACACACACATACATCTTTTTTTTATCTTCATAATGGGTCTGGATCTGATTAGGTAAGATCCCTCTTGCGACTGCACAGCAACAGATCACCTCTAATAGTTTTATGCCCCGTACACACGGTCGGACATTGATCGGACATTCCGAGAACAAAATCCTAGGATTTTTTTCCGACGGATGTTGGCTCAAACTTGTCTTGCATACACACGGTCAAACAAAGTTGTCGGAAAATCCGATCATTCTGAACCCGGTGACGTAAAACACATACATCGGGACTATAAACGGGGCAGTAGCCAATAGCTTTCATCTCTTTATTTATTCTGAGCATGCGTGGCACTTTGTGCGTCGAATTTGTGTACACACGATCGGAAATTCCGACAAATTTTATAGCCTGCTCTCAAACTTTGTGTGTCGGAAAATCCGATGGAAAATGTGTGATGGAGCCTACACACGGTCGGAATTTCCGACAACAAGGTCCTATCACACATTTTCCGTCGGAAAGTCCGACCGTGTGTACAGGGCATTATAGTGATTTACTGCTGTAGGGAAAGGCTGGATAGAGCTCTGCCCAAATATCTGTATTGACAGGAAGTGATGTGGTGTCACTTGTGATGTCATATCCCTTTCAGTGCAAATACAATACAAAAGTATTGTGTTTAACCACTTGACCTCTGGAAGATTCCCCCCCCCTTCATGACCAGGCCATTTTTTGCAATACGGCACAGCAGTACTTTAACTGACAATTGCGCAGTCATGCAACGCTGTACCCATATAAAATGTATGTCATTTTTTCCCACAAATAGAGCTTTCTTTTTAGTGGTATTTGATCACCTCTGCGTCTTTTTATTCTTTTGTGCTGTAAACAAAAACAAACAAAAAAACAAAAGAATATTTTTTACTTTCTGCTAGAAAACGTATCCAATAAAAAAAAATTAAAGAATCTAATTTCTTCATCTATTTAGGCCAATATGCATTCTGCTACATATTTTTGGTAAAAAAAAAATCACAATAAGCGTATATATTGATGGATTTGTGCAAAAGTTATAGCGTCTACAAACTATGGGATATGTACAATTTTTTTTATTTTTTTTACTAGTAATGATGGCGATCATTGCAGGACTGCAATATTGCGGCAGACAATCAGACACTAACTGACACTTTTGACACTTTGCGGGAACCAGTGACACTAATACAGGGATCAGTGCTAAAAATATGCACCGTCACTGTACTAATGACACTGGCCGGGAAGGGGTTAAACATCTAGGGGCGATCAAAGCGTTAACTGTGTGCCTAGCTGGTGTTTTGGTGTATGTGGTTAAGGTTGCCACCTCATCCCTATAAAACCGAACACATATTAATTACACAGGTCCTGTGGCTCTTGGTGGTGGCACTTGGTGCCTTATCTGCATTAATTTAGCCTCAGAACCCGTGTATTTCATATGTGTTCGAGTTTAAAGGGATGAGGTGGCAACCCTATATGTGGTGCTTTTACTAAGGGAAGTGATGAATTTTATTCCCTGCTTTGCACGGAAAGAAAATCTATTACTTCCCCACTGACAGGACAGATCTCTGCCTTGTTCACATAGGCAGAGCCCTGTCTTGTGTGTGTTCCTGACGATCAGCGGGTTTCGGCGGCCATCTATTGGCCGGCACCCACTGATCAGCATCTCCTGTGTATAATCACAGCAGAGCTGGGTCGCCAGCAGCACGCCCCCCCCGCCCAGAAGTGCCGAATCATGCACCTGGCGCAAAAGAGCCGCCTTGGCGCTGTATACAGTGCCTTGAAAAAGCATTCACACCCCTTGAAATTTTCCACATTTTGTCATGTTACAACCAAAAATGTAAATGTATTTTATTGGGATTTTATGTGATGACCAACACAAAGTGGCACATAATTGTGAAGTGGAAGGAAAATGATAAATGGTTTTCAAATATTTTTACAAATAAATATGTGAAAAGTGTGGCGTGCATTTGTATTCACCCCCCTTTACTCTGATACCCCTAACTAAAATCTAGTGGAACCAATTGCCTTTAGAAGTCATCTAATTAGTAAATAGAGTCCATCTGTGTGTAATTTAATCTCAGTATAAATACAGCTGTTCTGTGGAGCCCTTAGAGGTTTGTCAGAGAATCTTAGTGAACAAACAGCATCATAAAAAGGCCAAGGAACACACCAGACAGGTCAGGGATAAAGTTGTGGAGAAGTATAAAGCAGAGTTAGGTTATAAAAAAATCTCCCGGGATGTGGCCTAGACATGGCAGCGTGAGGACGCTTCTTCACAGGGCTCCCGGACGGTGGCTCTCTTGCAGCGAAACCAAGGCATATTACCACACATTACCGGCTCTTACCTACACCCTTTGACAACCGGGGAACCCGACCGCCATCCGCCCAACTCCAGAGACCGGCATGGAACACTATCTGCGCCCACTCCAGTCAGCGGCCTCCACACCTGCAACCGCCAAGATGGTGCCGGCCCGACATGCAGCACAGGACACAGCGCAGGTCCCCAGTGTGACGGATCCCCCTCTGCAGATGGCAGACGATCACACCATGCTGCCCTTCTCACCTCCCAGTGACCTCTCACCCTGTCTCCCCAGATCACTGGCAGCCTATCAGACTCCTACTTACCAGACCGGTGAGTCCGCTTGGGCAGAGAGTAGGCTCCCTTACGCGTCCGACTCGCGGCCCCTGGTAAGGTAACAGGAAGCACAGGAGTGCGGAGTGGTATGAGAGCCTGTGAACTAGAGTCCAGATGCTGGTGGAATAGCAGTCTATGAACAGCAGGTGCAGGCTGGAACACAGGCGATGAGACTGAGTAGGATGGTCAGGAGGAGACAGGCTGGGTTCGGCAACAGACGGGCAACAAGGTACAATAGGAGCAGGCAGAAGCGGAGTCAAACAGGCCAAGGTCGGGTACAGGCAGCAAGAAGGGGAATCCAAGGGCAATCCGGGTCGTCAGGAGATCAGGTAAACAGGAAGACAAGACAGGAAACAGGAACTACGGCACAGGAAGCTGATGATCAGGCAGCACTGAACAGAGTGCCTGACAAACTTAAATAGGCCGGCTTGATCAGAGGCACTCCCTCTGGTGGCCAATCCCATGACCAGCAAGGTGAGCTCTCTGACAGTGCCCCCTCCCCAAGGGCAGCCTCCGGATGCCCAGCCGGGCCAACCTGGAGGCATGAACATTTCTGAAAGTCTGCAAAAGTTCCGGGGCATGCAAATTGTTTTCTGGTTCCCAGGAATTGTCCTCCGGACCATACCCCTTCCATTTGATAAGATACTGTATTTGATTGCGCCTTTTCCTACAGTCCAGGATAGCCTCGATTTCAAACTCCTCCTCGTTATTGATCATAACAGGCTTAGGAGGACTGGTACTACGGTTGGGGAAAGGATCAGGAGCGACCGGTTTCAGTAAGGACACATGGAAAACCGGGTGTATTTTGAAGGAGTCCGGCAGACTGAGCTCGTACGCTACGTTGTTTATTTTTCTTCTCACCGAGAAGGGTCCCATGAATTTAGGCCCTAGTTTCCTAGAAGGGCAAGCCATTTTTAAGTTAGTTGTGGACAGCCATACTTGATTGCCAGGTTCCAGGATAAGCTCCCCGCGCCTCTTCTTGTCGAACGTCTTTTTATAAGAAGCCTGGGATTGGGCCATTGTTTCCTGCAGAAGTTTGTTGTTGGTAGAGAAGAATTCCAATGTCTCGGTCACTGCAGGGAGGGAACATTCAGGTATTGAGCTGGGTAGAAAGGAGGGATGAAATCCATAATTGGCAAAAAATGGCGTCTGGTTGATGGCTGAGTGCAGGGAGTTATTGTATGAAAACTCCGCAACTGGTAGCAGAGAAACCCAGTCATCCTGGGAAAAGGCAGAGAAACAACGGAGGTATTGCTCCAAGGTTTGGTTGGTTCTCTCCGTCTGGCCGTTTGTCTGAGGGTGATAGGCTGAAGAGAACGCTAACTCAATTTCGAGGGAACCACACAATGCCTTCCAGAACCTGGAGGTGAATTGGACACCCCGGTCCGAGACGATATTAGAGGGAACCCCATGTAATCTCACAATTTCTTTAATGAAGATCTTCGCTGTTTCCACGGCTGAGGGTGTGCCTTTCATAGGCAAGAAGTGAGCCATTTTTGACAATCTATCAATTATGACAAAGATGGTAGAGAAGCCTTCGGATGGGGGCAGTTCCACAATGAAATCCATCGCGATCATTTTCCAAGGTCTGTCAGGGATGGGCAAGGGTTTCAGTAAGCCCCAGGCCTTCGTCCGAATATTCTTGCTTCGGGCACATGTGTGGCAGGAACTGACGTAATTCCTACAGTCTTCGGCCAACTGTGGCCACCAAAAGGTGCGCTGCACCAGTTCGGTTGTCTTCTGAGCCCCGAAGTGCCCAGCCAACTTGTGGTCATGGCAAAGCTCTAGTACTGGTACCCTAAGGCTCTCAGGAACCATGATCTTCTCCTTATGCCAGAGTAAACCATCTCTTAGGCTGGTCTCAGTGGGTTGGGGTATAGTTGTGGAAGCTTGCCTTATTCTGGAGATTAAATCCCCCTGAAGTAATAAAAAATTTCCTGCAGGCAGGATAGTGTCCGGAGGGACGGTTTCTTTGGAGTCATGGAACATTCGTGAGAGAGCGTCTGGTTTGATGTTTTTGGAGCCGGGTCTGTAGGTAATATGAAATTGAAAGCGAGAGAAGAAGAGCGCCCATCTGGCTTGTCGCGGTTTTAGTCTCTTGGCAGATCTCAAATATTCCAAGTTCTTGTGGTCCGTGTAGATTAGAATAGGATGTACAGCACCCTCCAAAAGATAGCGCCACTCCTCCAGAGCCGTCTTGATGGCCAGAAGCTCCCGGTCTCCTACATCGTAGTTTCTTTCAGACACCGATAATTTGCGAGAAAAAAAAGCTATTGGAAACAGAAGGGCCTTGGGGCCCTGACGTTGGGAGAGTACAGCTCCTACTGCGACCTCTGAGGCGTCAACCTCCAACACGAATGGCAAGGCAGAGTTAGGGTGTTTGAGGATGGAGGCCGACGTGAATAATCCTTTTAATTTTTCAAAGGCCAATTGAGCCCTAGGGGTCCAGCAGAATCGGGTTCCTTGTCTTGTTAATTCAGTAATGGGGGCAATGATCTTGGAAAAGTCTCTGATGAATTTCCTATAGAAATTGGAAAATCCAACGAAGCGTTGGACCCCCTTCTTGTCCGTAGGTGCGGGCCAGTCCAGGATGGCGGACACCTTTTGAGGGTCCATTTTAATACCTTCCACTGAAATGATGAGCCCCAGGAATTGGATGCATTGGAGTTCAAATTCACATTTATCGAGTTTAGCATACAGCCCGTGTTGCCTGAGCCGGGCGAGGACATTCCGGACGTGCCTGCGATGATCAGTCAGTGATGATGAGAAAATGAGAATGTCATCGAGGTAGACGATGACGTAGAGATCCAAAAATTCCCGGAAGATGTCGTTCACAAAATGTTGGAATGTGGCTGGGGCATTGCATAGACTGAAGGGCATAACGCAATACTCGAAATGCCCAAAACGAGTGCGAAAAGCGGTTTTCCACTCGTCCCCCTCCCGGATACGGATTAAATTATAGGCTCCGCGAAGATCCAGTTTTGTGAAGACGGTTGCCGTTCCTAGCCTCTGGAATAATTCAGGCACCAGGGGTAAGGGGTAGCGATTCTTGATCGTTATCCGATTTAATTCCCGGTAGTCGATACATGGCCGAAGGGAATGATCTTTTTTTTCCACAAAGAATATGCCTGCGCCGGCCGGAGATGTGGACGGGCGGATGAACTTTTTCTTTAAATTCTCATCAAGGTATTGTTTTAGTGTATCCAATTCCTGCTCAGTCAATGGAAAGATCCTACCGAAGGGCACTTCGGTTCCAGGTAGCAGCTCTATAGGGCAATCATAGGGCCTGTGTGGTGGTAGAGTCTCAGCACCTTTCTTGCTGAATACATCAGAGAAATCTCGGTAGGGTTCTGGGATGGCTTGGTGTGAGTTGGTTTCAGGGTGTAGGCCGAGGAGTTGAGGTATCTCATGGGCCATTCTTGGCAGGCAATGTTGTTGGCAATAATCAGACAGAAACTCCACTTTCCCAGAAACCCAGTTGATATGGGGGTTATGGCCCAGCAACCACGGCATGCCCAGGATGACAGGGAACAGAGGAGAGGAAATGACATCTAAACGGAGGAATTCCTGGTGTTGAGAGTTTATAGTAGCTATTATAGGGATAGTCTCTTGAATGACAGGACCGGAACGGAGGGCGGAACCGTCTGCAAGATGAACAGCCAGGCTCTGGGTCTTGAGTCGGAGTGGGATATCATGCTGAGCTGCAAAGGCCTGGTCCATGAAGCAGCTGCATGCTCCGGAATCAACGATGACTGGAACTTGGATAGCCTTTCCAGGAAGCTGCAAAGTGACAGAGATGGTAAGGTGAGTACTAGGTTTTGGCATGATAGTAGCACATATACGAGCAGAAGAACGACACTTACGCGTCTTGTTGGGGCAGACGCTGGCGTAGTGCCCAGGTTCCCCACAGTAGAGGCATAGGTTAAGGTTACGTCTTCGTAACTTCTCTTCGGGAGTCAAGGAAGGACGGAGCAGACCAAGCTGCATAGGCTCTGATGTGTCGAAAACTGGAGAGGTTGGAGGAGCCAAAGGCCTACTAGGAGGACTGGGAACCTGTGGAAGCATCCAAGTGGGTCGATAGGCACTGGTAGACCTTTCGGTGCGTCGTTCTCTCAGACGACGGTCAATTTGGATTGAGAGGTTAATTAATTCTTCCAGGGTCTGAGGTATCCCAACCCGTGCTAACTCGTCCTTGAGTGGATCGGACAAACCCATTCTAAACTGATGACGCAGAGCCGCGTCATTCCATGCCGTATCCGAACTCCAGCGCCTAAATTCAACGGCATAGTCCTCCGCCGCCCTGCGGCCTTGCCGAAGGGAGTGCAGGGAAGCTTCAGCAGAAGCGGTTAGTTGAGGATCCTCATAAAGTTGAGACATTGCCAAGAAGAAGGCGTCCAGACTTTCCAGGGCATCCGACTTTTTTTTCCAGAAGGTGATGGGCCCAGGTTTGAGGCTCACCGGACAACAGGGAAATAACAAAGCCCACTTTGGTGGCTTCTAGGGAGAAGGTCCGAGGCTGCAGAGCAAAATAGAGACTACATGCATTCCGGAATGCACGGTATTTACTACGGTCTCCAAAAAATCTCTCCGGTATAGGTACTTTGGGCTCTGGAGGGAGCATGACTACGGAGGGTGCCCCGGTTGCAGACGAAGTCCCCTGAGGATTGGTAGGTGCAGACAGGGCCTGAACACGTTCCTCTAGTCGGGTATAGCCATCCTGTAAACTTTTGACTGCTTGGGTTAATCCTGCCAAGTGTCTGCAAAGTTCGTCCATAGGGGAGGCCCCCTGCCCGGACTCGGTCATGGCTGCCTGATACTATCAGACTCCTACTTACCAGACCGGTGAGTCCGCTTGGGCAGAGAGTAGGCTCCCTTACGCGTCCGACTCGCGGCCCCTGGTAAGGTAACAGGAAGCACAGGAGTGCGGAGTGGTATGAGAGCCTGTGAACTAGAGTCCAGATGCTGGTGGAATAGCAGTCTATGAACAGCAGGTGCAGGCTGGAACACAGGCGATGAGACTGAGTAGGATGGTCAGGAGGAGACAGGCTGGGTTCGGCAACAGACGGGCAACAAGGTACAATAGGAGCAGGCAGAAGCGGAGTCAAACAGGCCAAGGTCGGGTACAGGCAGCAAGAAGGGGAATCCAAGGGCAATCCGGGTCGTCAGGAGATCAGGTAAACAGGAAGACAAGACAGGAAACAGGAACTACGGCACAGGAAGCTGATGATCAGGCAGCACTGAACAGAGTGCCTGACAAACTTAAATAGGCCGGCTTGATCAGAGGCACTCCCTCTGGTGGCCAATCCCATGACCAGCAAGGTGAGCTCTCTGACACAGCCTCACCAGACATGGAGGACATCCTGCTCTGCCCAGCACTCTCAGCTTCTCCCTTGGCTTCCATCCCATTTAGCGCTCTGTGTTTCAGCCCAGGGGACATGGGGGAGCAGAGGCAGCCACCCACGCATCAGACCACAGTGAGTACACTTTTCTGCATGCAGCAACCACAGAGTCTCCCACTCCATGCCTCCTCTGAACAAAGACTGTGGGCTTTTTTGCAGCAACTGCCCACAAGAACTGATTTGGAGTCACTTGTTCAGAGATTAGAGACAGCCATGAAGGGTGAAATACAATCTATCAGACAGAATGTAGCAGTGCTGGACTGCTGTGTCAATGTAGTAGAGCAGGACCAGGCTATAGTGTCTCAATCTGTACAAACCCTGCAGACTTCCCAATCTGAACTACTCAACAACGTTGAGCTAAAACCTTGTCTGACCTCCTGGCACAACTTCACAATTTGGAACGCCAACATAAGAACCGGCCAGATGGTGCTATTGAAGTGGAATTGGCCCGTATATGGGAAGCTATACAGGATCATTCCATGTACGAGGTGAAACATGTACTATTGAAGGCCCATCGTTATTTTTACAAATACGGCGTCAAATGAGGTTGGTTATTGACCAACGCTTTACATGCCAAGCGCTCTCAGACATACGTACCCGTTCTTCTCTTGTCATCGGGCTCCAGAGTTCATTCGTCTCCAGAACTAGCGCATACTTTCCGTGTCTTTTACTCCAAATTGTATCATTTGGACCCAATTTCCGCCCCCCGATCATTGCCCCAAAACGCCCTGGATATCCGCAGTTATCTTCAAGAAACTGAGCTTCCTACGCTGACGACAGAGGAGCGAGAGGATTTGTCTAAACCTATTACTGCGGAGGAATTCGTAGCCACAATAGCTGACACCCAGTCCAGTAAGGCTCCCGGTACGGACGGATTCACCCTCCCCTACTACAGAATGTACCAGAACACTTTAGCACCCTCCTTTCTTGCAGCCTTCAATGTTGCGATCAACACAGCCTCCCAGCAGACATGCTGCGCGCCTCTATATCTATGATTCCTAAGCTGGGTAAGGACCCACTACTATGTGCCAGTTACAGGCCCATTTCATTTTTGAACTGTGATATGAAACTATTCACTAAAATCCTTGCCTCTAGGATGAATGTCTTATTACCATGTCTAATTGGAACAGACCAAGTCTGCTTTATCCAGACTAGTGAGGCCAAGGACAATACCATCCGGACACTGAACATCATAGATGTCGAGAAGGCTTTTAACGGGGTGGACTGGTCTTTCCTCCGAGAGATGCTTAAGCTCGTAGGTATGCCAGATTCCATCCTATTATGTATATCGGCCATCTATGATAATCCCACAGCGACTGTTCGGGTAAATGGCTATGATTCTAGCCCTTTCTCTATCTCGAATGGCACCAGACAGGGCTGCCCCCTATCTCCACTGCTGTTCGTCCTTTCCCTAGAACCTTTCCTACGCCATATCAGAGGCAATCAGTCCATTAGAGGCATTCAGTCGGGCCGATGTCAACACAAAGTTGCCGTTTATGCTGACAACTTTCTATTCTACATTACCGAGCCCCTCACCTCTTTACCCTCTCTGTTACAGGAGCTGAAGCACTACGGCACCCTGTCTAATTTTAAGGTTCATTTACAAAAATCAGAGGCTTTAAGTGTTTCCTTGTCAGATTCTACCATTTCTAACCTATGCCCCTTCTTCCCATTAAATGGGCTGTCTGTTCAATTCAATACCTAGGAACAAAAATCTCCGCAAAATTACAAGACATTGTTGCCCTCAACTTCCAGCCCCTTTTATCTACGCTCCCGGCTGGTCTTGGGAGGTGGGATTCTCTGGCCCTTTCCTGGTTCGGCCATTGCAATATACTTAAAATGAATGCAAGGCCCAGACTTCTGTATTTATTGCAGGCGTTGCCCGTCAAGATACCTCAGACATTCGTTCAATATTCATCAGATTCATCTGGCGTGGTAAACAACCACATCTTGGCAGAGCACTCCTACTATGACCAAAGATTAAGGCGGTCTTGGATTTCCAGATTCAGCCCTATACTATACTGTGGCACATATGACCAGATCTGTGGACTGGTGCTGATACAGTGATCTGAAGCTCTAGGTTTAGCTGGAACAGGAGGCAGCCAGGGCCCCCCTAGCAGGCCTTCCTTGGGCAGGGACTTCCTGGGGGGCTACCCAAAAGCACCCTCCCCATGTCGAGGGCATGTGGCCTGGTACGGTTCAGGAGGGGGGGCGCTCTCTTGTCCTCCCCTCTTTTCCTGCGGCCTGCCAGGTTGCGTCCTTGGATAAGGGTCTGGTATGGATTTTGAGGGGGACCCCTACGCCATTTTTTTTAAAATATGGCACAGGGTTCCCCTAATTTCCAAATCAGACCCGAAGGGCCTGGTATGGATTTTAGGGGGACCCCCATGCAATTTTTTTTTACATTTTGGTTTGGGGTTTCCCTTAAATATCATACCAGACCCAAAGGGCTTGGTAATGGACTGGGGGGGAATGCATGCTCTTTTTTTGAATGAGTTTTATCTATATTGCCGAGACCCAACAATTCATTACAGCCGCAATCAGTTTTAAATGATCATTTTTCCTTTAGAAATGTCATTTTGCTCTCGGACTGTTGCCACTTTACAGGCATATTATAGAAACCCCCCAGGCACGATTTTTAAAGACATATTTAAATGTTATTGTTTCACTTTAAGCATTAAAAAAATCACTGCTCCGAAAAAACATTTTTTAAAAAAAAAATTTGCATTGATACATGTCCCCTGGGGCAGGACCCGGGTTCCCAAATACTTTTTATGACAGTAACTTGCATATAAGCCTTTAAAATTAGCACTTTTGATTATTCATGTTCGTGTCCCATAGACTAACGGTGTTCGTGTGTTCTTGCCTGTTTGCATGTTCTGCTGCAAACCGAACAGGAGGGTGTTCGGCTCATCCCTAACCACTTAAGCCCTGGACCATTTGGCTGGCCAAAGACCAGAGCACTTTTTGCGATTCGGCACTGCGTCACTTTAACTGACAATTGCGCGGTCGTGCTCCCAAGCAAAATTGACGTCCTTTTTTCCCCACAAACAGAGATTTCTTTTGGTGGTATTTGATCACCTCTGTGGTTTTAATTTTTTTGCTCTATAAACAAAAAAAGAGCGACAATTTTGAAAGAAAAGCAATATTTTTTACTTTTTGCTATAATAAATATCCCCAAAAAATATTTAAAAATGTTTTTTTTCCTCAGTTTAGGCCAATACATATTCTTCTTCATATTTTTGGTAAAAAAAAAAAAAAAAAAAATCGCAATAAGCGTTTATTGATTGGTTTGCGCAAAAGTTATAGCGTCTACAAAATAGGGGATAGTTTTATGCCTTTTTTTATTAATATTTTTTTTTACTAGTAATGGCGGTGATCAGCAATTTTTATCATGACTGTGACATTATGGCGGACAGATCGGACACTTTTGGCGCTATTTTGGGATTCACATTTATACAGCAATCAGTGCGATTAAAAATGCACTGATTACTGTGTAAATAAGATTGGCAATGAAGGGGTTAACCAGGAGGGAGTGCTGTAGGGGTTAAGTGTGTCCTAGGGATGTGTTCTAACTGTGGGGGGAGGGGCTGTGTGTGACACGACACTGATCACCGCTCCCAATTACAGGGAGCTGTGATCAGTGTCAATGTCACCAGGCAGAACGGGGAAATGCTTGTTTACATTAGCATTTCTCCATTCTTCCTCTCCGTGAGACATCGAGTCCGCGGGACCCGCGATTACACTCACAGAGGTTGCGTCAATGACACGACGGCACATTTAAAGGGACGTACCTGTATGCCCATTTGCCTGTCCGTGCCATTGTGTCGACGTATATGTACATGCGGTGGTCGGCAAGTGGCTACTCTAGATGTGCAAAGCTGGTGACATCCCCAAAAAGACTTGCAGCTGTAATTGCAGAGGAAGGCAGTTCTACAAAGTATTGACTAAGGGGGGCGCCATACAAATGCCCCCCACACTTTTCACATATTTATTTGTAAACATTTTTAAAAAACATTTATCACTTTCCTTCCACTTCAGGCAAAATCTCAATAAAATATATTTACGTCTTTGGTTGTAACATAACAAAATATGGAAAATTTCAAGGGTTAGGAATACTTTTTCAAGGCACTGTTTATGTTATACAGTCGTCAATCAATTAAACTGATCTACTACAGCAGTAGTAGTAGTAGTACTACTACTGCACTCCACTTGTCTGACTTTTTGGAGATCCAGCATCCCCTCCATGCTGGTGGGTTCTTTTCCCCCTATTGACACTTGCTATGTTAAGGGGGTCTGCAGTGGGGGCCCTCCATATGTGCCCCATCGCCTGGCTGTCCACTCACCCTCAGCTCCCGGGGGGGGAACCTCTGCTGTGCAGGTTCACAGCACTCAGATCCAGATATTATTGCTCTATATAGCCATCAATATATAGTCTCGGTTTTGCAGATTTTATCTTTGATTTCAATGCTATATGTACACTTAAACCAACTTTGGCCTACTCCTGATGAAGTGGGCGTTGTCGTGCGAAATGCATAGAGATTACAGCTTCAGTAATTCAATGTAAAAACAGTAAACAATAATCTACTAATTATGTTGGTATTCAAAATTAGACATGTGCACAACAGAAAAATTAGTTTAGTGTTGTTTAATTTCTGTTAGTTTCTGTTGATTCGTAATTTCGTAAAAACGTGGGTTTTCATATTCGGACTCATTCGTATTTTCGTAAGAGTTATTTTTTCGTTGATTCAAAATTCGTATTTTCATTATATTTCATATTCGGACCCGTTCGTATTTTCGTAAGAGCTATATTTTCGTTGATTTGAAAATATTCTTATTTCCGTGAGTCTAATTTTCGTTGATTCAAAATTCATATTTTCGTAGATTTAATTACATTTGTACTTTCCTGAGATGGACTGCCTCATTTATTCGTACTTTCGTAACATTGTTTTCGTAGATTCGTAATCGGAGCATAATTCCTAATTTTACGTAATGTGTATGCTATTATATGTTTAAGAAACAAAGAATTTCTCTCTCACAAGTAGGGATGAGCCGAACACCCCCCGGTTCGGTTTGCAGCAGAACTTGAAAACAGGCAAAAAATTTGTTTGAACATGCGAAGACCATTAAAGTCTATGGGACACGAACATGAATAATCAAAAGTGCTCATTTTAAAGGCTTATATGCAAGTTATTGTCATAAAAAGTGTTTGGGGACCTGGGTCCTGCCCCAGGGGACATGTATCAATGCAAAAAGATATTTTAAAAATGGCCGTTTTTTCAGGAGCAGTGATTTTAATAATGCTTGAAGTGAAACAATAAAAGTGTAATATTCCTTTAAATTTTGTACCTGGGGGGTGTCTATAGTGTGCCTATAAAGGGGCGCATGTTTCCCGTGTTTAGAACAGTCTGACAGCAAAATGACATTTCAAACGAAAAAAAGTCATTAAAAACTACTCGCAGCTATTAATGAATTGTCGGTCTGACAATACACATAAAAGTTCATTGATAAAAATGGCATGGGATTTCCCCACAGGGGAACCCCGAACCAAAAAAAAAAAAAAAATGCGTGGGGGTGCCCCTAAATTCCACACCAGGCCCTTCAGGTCTGGTATGGATATTAAGGAGAACCCCGTGCCAAATTTTTTTTTAAAAAATGGCGTGGGGTCCCCCTAAATTCCATACCAGGCCCTTCAGGTCTGGTGTGGATATTAAGGAGAACCCCGCACCAAAATTTTAAAAAAAATGGCGTGGGGTCCCCCTCAAAATCCATACCAGACTGGATTTTAAGGGGAACCCCGCACCAAAATTGAAAAAAAAAATGGTGTGGGGTCCCCCCAAAAATCCATACCAGACCCTTATCCGAGCACGCAACCTGGCAGGCCGCAGGAAAAAAGGGGGGGGAAGAGAGAGCGCCCCCCCTCCTGAACCATACCAGGCCACATGCCCTCAACATTGGGAGGGTGCTTTGAGGTAGCCTCCCAAAGCACTTTGTCCCCATGTTGATAGGGAGAAGGGCCTCATCCCCACAACCCTTGCCCGGTGGTTGTGGGAGTCTGCGGGCGGGGGGCTTATCGGAATCTGGAAGCCCTCTTTAACAAGGGGACCTCCAGATCCAGCCCCCCCCCCCCGTGTGAATTGGTAATGGAGTACAAATGTACCCCTACCATTTCACAAAAAAGTGTCCAAAAGGTTAAAAAACACAAGAGACATTTTTTGACAAGTCCTTTATTAATTCCTTCTTCTTTCCGCTTCTTCTTCCATCTTCTTTCTTCTGGTGTTCCTTTGGTGTTCTTCTTCTTCCTCCATCTTCTTCTTCATCTTCTTCTTCTCCATCTTATTCTTCCTCCGCTCTTCCTCATGCTGTTTTTATAAATTAACTTTTATGTGTATTGTCGGACTGACAATTCATTAATAGCCGCGAGTAGTTTTAAATGACTTTTTTTCCTTTGAAATGATATTTTGCTGTCAGACTGTTCTAAACACGGGAAACATGCGCCCATTTACAGGCATACTATAGACACCCCCCAGGTACGAAATTTAAAGGAATGTTACACTTTTATTTTCTCACTTTAAACATTATTAAAATCACTGCTCCCAAAAAAATGTCTGTTTTCAAAACTCCTTTTTGCATTGATACATGTCCCCTGGGGCAGGACCCAGGTCCCCAAACACTTTTTAAGACAATACCATGCATATAAGCCTTTAAAATTAGCACTTTTGATTTCTCCCATAGACTTTTAAAGGGTGTTCCGCGGCTTTCAAATTTGCCGCAAACACCCCAAATTGTTCGCTGTTCGGCGAACTGGCGAACAGCCAATGTTGGCGTCAAACTCATGTTTGACCCGAACATAAAGCCCATCCTTACTCACAAGTCACAACTTAACTCACAAATCCACCAAAACAGTGCCCCTGACCCAACCACAACCTATCTGGACTCTGGATGTAATGCACTGCAGTCTAACACAGAAAAACACACAAGGGAATACGAAACAAACTCATTGGGGGAAGGGACAACCTCTTCAGGGGAAGGGACAAGCTTATTGGCAAACATCCAAAAATATTTCAGAATCAGAGCTAACAAATTTGTTCTTTCGAATTCTCGATCAGCAGAATTTTCATTATTTTGTATTCTCATTGTTTTGTATTTCCGTTTTCCGAATATTCGTAATTTTGATTTTTCATTCATTTTGATTTTCGTTATTTTGAATGTTTGTTCGGTATTTTCGTTGTTTCTGTTTTCGTCTTTTCGAATTTTCATTCTTTCGTATTTTCGCTGTTTCTAATTTAATTATTTCGTATTTTCGTTGTTTTCCATATTTGTTCTTTTTGATAATTCATTTTTCATTTGAATTTTTATTAAAACGTTTGTTCATTCGTATGTTTACGAATTAACGACATTGTATGTACATTGTTAATTGTACATTGGTGAAAAATTGTATTTTATCTTGTTCTATATATATGTGGAAATGTCATGCGTGTTTTTCTTTTTTTTGTTAACTTTAATAAAATTTGTACTTTATTTATAACCCTGTTGTATTTGTTAATGAGCACCACTCCAACACGCCATGGGCAATGTTTTTTTTTTCTTTGTGTAGACTTTCGGTTCTGAGTGCTGCTCAGGTTTGAATATATGGTGGCTTCCTTTTTTCAATCTACTTTACTACAGGTGCTTTGATAGAGCAATGTGTAGCAAGCCCAAGAGCTGATCATGTCAGTTGATGGGTTAACTGTCCCCTTTACAACAATGCCTGAAACTCAATTTATTTAATCATCCACAAAAAAAAAAAAACTTTGTATGAAAGAACTGATGGTAACATTCAGAACAGGTACATTACATACAATTTCCAACCCGATCACAGTTATGTGACTTGCAATTTCTATGTCTAAGGGAACGGGGGGTGAGGGGGGGGGGGGCGTAGGGTCTGTATCTTACTTTGTCATATCATGAGAAGTTCTGTCCAACCACTTCCATTCCTCAGGTTTCTCCTTTTTCAGACCAACCCATAGGCTCCGTTCTTCTGAAAACGCAAGTAGGTATTCCTTCAGAAAGACAAAAGATGGAAATTGATGTAAACATTTTTGGAAAACCTACCGTGCTACCAGTCTCTGAGTGTTTTTAGTACTCCAATACTTGATGGGAAAAAAAAACCCAAATTATAAGAAAAATTGACAATTTTGGAAATGGAATGGAAAGAAATACAAAAAAGGAAGCACAAGCAATCACTAGCAGACCAAACCCTTCGGGAGCTGTTGAAAGCTAGAGAAGATCTCCTTGAGGAAATAGGGAAATCAACCAGACTTAAATTTGCCCTAGCACAAAGAATTTTTTAGGAATTTGGGAACAAATCTAGTAAAATGCTCGCCAGGTCCCTCCAAACCAAAAAGATGAACTCATCCATCCATTCCATTTCGGACCCCCTAGGAAACAAGATAGAGTCCTCAAATGGTATAGCAAATCAGTTTAGACTATTTTTCTCCCAACTATATAATTTAAATACCCAGCCGCAGACTGACCCAACTAAAGACAGGAAACAACTGATAGAAGAATTCCTAACACAATTTAGCCCTCACCCATATCCTCCGACGAGGCTACCAAATTAGACAAACCTCTCACGCGGGAAGAGATTACGGAGGCCCTTAAGCAAATGAAACCGGGCAAAAGCCCTGGCCCAGATTGTTTATCGGTCAGTTACTACAAAATCTTCCTAGAGACTCTCATACCCCAGTTCCTAAAAACTTTCAACTCCCTACACACGCAACCTGACAAATGTAGAGACCTCCTGGAGGCCCACATTGTGATGATTCCAAAACCGGGTAAAGATGTCAGCACAATCTCTAATTATAGGCCTGCCTATCTCACTTATAAATGTAGATGTAAAACTCTACGCGAAGATACTGGCGAATCGCATACTTCCCCTACTCCCTTCCCTGATTTCTTTAGACCAAGTGGGATTCATCCCCGGTCGTGAGGCTAGGGATAATACCCTGAAGGCAATTAACATCCATCACTGGCTATCATCTTCCAAAACGCCGGGCTTCTTCCTTTCACTTGATGCAGAGAAGGCGTTCGACAGAGTGGCCTGGGACTACATGTCAGAAGTGTTACGAAAAATAGGGTTTAAAGATCGTATGCTACAATACATTCTAGCCCTATACTCGTCCCCAACTGCAAAAATCAGGGTTAACGGTCACCTGTCGGACGCCTTCTCTGTGTCGAACAGAACCAGACAGGGATGCCCGATATCCCCCATCATTTTTATACTCACGATGGAACCCATACTCCGCAAGATTAGATCGAACCAAAACATCAAAGGGGTTGACATTGCCAACACCCAATACAAAATAGCAGTGTACGCCGCCGACGTCCTCTTATTCCTTACAGACCCCATTACCACACTTCCAAACCTCTTAAAGGAATTCTCCTTCTTCAAAGAGCTTTCCAACTTTCAAATCAACTTTTTCAAATCCAAGGCCCTTAACGTATCTCTACCTGATTCTCTAGTCAACCTATGCAAAATTAACCTTCTTTTTGGTTGGGATGCACA
The DNA here is from genome assembly GCA_037952835.1 of Lithobates septentrionalis. NCBI lineage: Eukaryota > Metazoa > Chordata > Amphibia > Anura > Ranidae > Lithobates > Lithobates septentrionalis. The sequence goes on from JBBDGP010000853.1 coordinate 2,200,331, forward strand.
CTCTATCACATACCTAGGGATTCAGTTACCGTCCAAGCTAACTGACCTCTATCCTAAAAACTTTATCCCCATTCTGAAAACAATACAGGCAGACCTCCAAAATTGGAACAGAAGCACTTTTTCATGGTTTGGGAGGGCGGCGATCATAAAAATGAACTCCTCCCCAGAACCCATTTAATCGCCTAACAGCATTTCCAAGGTCCAAGCAATCCTTAAGACTTTTGTATGTACCACTTTGACCTCTGATCATAATTTATCTTTTATTTCATGTCCCCATTGATATTATCACTATTTAATATTGTTACTAATGCATTTTGTCTATGTATTATTGTCTGGTTCCTTATTCTACTATCTGTAACCTGCATTTTCTTTATTAAAAACATTGGGAAAAAAAGAAAAAAAAAAGAAATACCAAACTCAGTGCAAATATTCACTAAAGGTTGTTGCTAGCACTGATATCTGTTTCCACACCTCATAAAACCAAATTAATAAATAATGCAGCGCAACCACCTCATTAAATTTACCTAAATATTTTTAAATGATGGTGAGAGCCCTCAAAATAGTGCACCTTCTTATTATACTTAATTCCTCACATTTGTGGCTTTTTAGGCTTGTTAGCTATCACTTGGATGCACTAAGCAGGCTAGATACTGAGCCATGGGGAGCAGAAAAGAACAGTCAAAAGACCTGCGTAATAAAGTAATGGAACTTTAAAAGATGGAAAAGGCCTTTACTGCCCCAATGCCACAAAAAACCAATGAGGCATGTCAAGATGTTGTTGGACATATTGTAACCAGGCTTTTGTGTGGAACTTGTACAATAAAGGCTTATTTCTGGCAACTTGACCATGTAGCACTTTTTTGTTCAAGTATCATCCTATTGTGCTCCTTAAAAACAACCACACCATCTTTTTCCAGAGCATCCTGTATTTCACTTGAGGTTACCTGTGGGTTTTTCTTTGTATCCCGAATAATTCCTGTGGCAGTTGTGGATGAAATCTTTCTTGATCTACCTGACCTTGGCTTGGTATGAAGAGATCCCCAAATTTTCCACTTCTTATTAAGTGATTGAACAGTACTGACTGCCATAGTCAAGGCTTTGGATATCTTTTTATATCCCTTTCCATCTTTGTAAAGTTTCATTACCTTGTTACGCAGGTCTTTTGACTGTTCTTTTTTGCTCCCCATGGCTTAGTATCTAGCCTGCTTAGTGCATCCATGTGAGAGCTAACAAACTCATTGACTATTTATACACGGACACTAATTGCGATTTAAAAAGCCACAAATGTGGGAAATTAACCTTTAATAGCCATTTTAACCTGTGTGTGCCACCTTCTGTGTCTGCACCAAGGCCAAACTTTCCAGGGTATGTAAACTTTTGATCAGGACCATTTGGGTGTATTCTGTTATCATGATTTTAAAAGGAGCCAAAAAATTATGTCATAATAAATGGCTTCATGTGATCAGTACCCTTGAATAAAAGACAGATTTTTTGGCATTATTAGTCATATTTTCAATATAAATGCCAAAATTTCACAATGTCTGCCACGGTATGCAAACTTTTGAGCACAACTGCATAGACTGCACTGTGTTTGGGTAATACGTATAATAAGAAGGTGCACAGTGGTGCACAGTGGTGTAGTGGTTAGCACCCTCGCCTAGCAGTAAAAAGGGTCACTGGTTCAAATCCCAACCACGACACTACCTGCCTGGAGTTTGCATGTTTTCCCTGTGCCTGCGTGGGTTTCCTCCGGGTTCTCCGGTTTCCTCCCACACCCCAAAGACATGCTGGTAGGTTAATTGGCTTCTGTCCAAAATTGGCCCTAGTATATGAATGGGGACCTTGGATTAAGGGGAGGGACTGATGTGAGTGTGCGATGTACAGGGTTAGGGACAAGGGTCAGGGTTGTAGACACACACTCACTCAGGTTGAACTGGATGGACTGGTGTCTTTATTCAACCTTACTAACTATGTAACTATGTGCACTATTTTGGGGGCTTTCACCATCATTTAAAAATATTTAGGTACATTTAATGAGGTGGTTGAGCTGAATCTTTGTTTCCCCCCACCCCCCCCCCCCCATTCCCCCTCCTTTTTTTTTTAGTTTTTTTTTGGTTTATCTCCCCCTTCTCTCTTCCCCTTTTCTTCTTCTTTCCCCCCTTTTCTTTCTCTTCTCCCCTTCCCGTCCCCCCCTTTCTTTTCTCTTTAATTTCCATTTTTTTAATTAAATTTCTCACTCTCTTTCCTTCCCCGCCCCCCTCTTTCCTTTTTCCTCCCCTATTTGTTTTTTCACTTCCTCATCCACACACAATTCCCCACCTCCCTTTCTCCTGTCCCACACTTTCATCACAGTCACATTCCCTCACCCGCAGCCCCTCCCAAGTGCATAGTTCAACTGTTTCAGTCCATCTATCCAGATACCAGTCCATTGACTTGTTAGTCCCCCCCAGACGCTGCGGGGGACCTCTTGGTGACATCCTGTGCCCTGTGCATGCCGGTCTTAGGTAAGAAGCTCTGTTCCTCCCCCATTTATAGTTTGGTACTGATACTATTGTTTGAAATGCTGTTATTACTTTGGTCAATTGTACTGTTATTGATCATTTACAGATATCAGAAGATACATATTACAGATATCCTCCTGACGAAGGCATTAGACTAGTTGAGATGTTATCCGTGATCAACTATCCCACTGTGATCTTCCCCGTTTGGGGACCATTATTTTGGTGATAGACATGGATTGTTACCATGCTTTTAATCTGTTTTTGGTTATTTGCCGTGTCTTATTAATTATGTCTTAACCACTTGCCGACCAGCCTCCGTCATTATACTGTGGCAGGTCGGCGCAATCCCGCGAACCGTTGTAGCTAAACGTCGGTCCCTTTAAGTGGGATAGCAGGCGTGCGCGCGCGCCCACTGCACAGCGGGAGTGCCGATACTCGTGACCGGTGGTCGCGATGACCGCCAGCCACGAGCGATTGCGGGTACGAGAGGCAGAGCAGGGAGGTGTGTGTGAACACACACCTCCCAGTTCTGTGAGGAGAGGAGAGGAGAGGAGAGAGAGATTGTGAGTTCCTACTAGCTGGGAACCGCGATCTGTCACCTCCGATAGTCAGTCCCCTCATCCCACAGTTATAACACACACTAGGGAACACAGTTAACCCCTTGATCACACCCTAGTGTTAACCCCTTCCCTCCTAGTGACATTTATACAGTAATCAGTGCATTTTTATAACACTGATCGCTGTATAATTGTGAATCGACCCAAAAATGTGTCAAAAGTGTCCGATCTGTCCGCTAAAAAATGTTGCAGTCTCGAAAAAATCGCAGATAATAATAATAAAAATGCCATAAATCTATCCCCTATTTTGTAGACGCTATAACTTTTGTGCAAACCAATCAATATACGCTTTTTGCGATTTTTATTACCAAAAATATGTTGAAGAATACATCTCGGCCTAAACTGAGGAAAAAATTAGCTTTTTTAAAAAAAAAATTGTGGCTATTTAAGACATGACCACGCCCCATTATGACCTCACAGTCCCAGCATGCCCCAGGACTGTGATGTCATAGGCGGCGGGGTCACCGCCTATATAAGTCCGTTGCGGAACGCACAGAGACCATTCCAGCTGGAGAGAGCGTCGTGTCAACATCTCTGGAAGAGAAGAGGGAAGAAGACGATCCAGAAATCTGGGCTACCGCTGGCAAAAGAGCGGCGGAAGATAGCGGTGGAGCCGGCAGAAGATGCGGACACCGGGAGAAGACGCCGGAGAGGCCCCCGAACTCGGAAGAGGACCCCCGAAGTCGGAAGAAGACCCCCGAAGTCGGAAGAGGACCCCCGAAGTCGGAAAAGACCCCCGAAGTCGAAAGAAGACCCCGGAGCTGCCTAATAAATTACTTTAAAAACCTGTGTACTGTGTTTTTTTATTGACACTTTTTTCCCTAGGTGAATGGGTAGGGGTACGATGTACCCCATACTCATTCACATAGGGCGGGGGGCCGGGATCTGGGGGCCCCCTTATTAAAGGGGGCTCCCGGATTCCGATAAGCCCCCCCGTCTGCAGACCCCGACAACCAACCGCCAGGGTTGTCGGGAAGAGGCCCTTGTCCTCATCAACATGGGGACAAGGTGCTTCAGGGTGGGGGGCCCGCAGGGCACCCCCCTCTCCCAAAGTACCCACCCCCATGTTAAGGGCATGTGGCCTGGTACAGCTCGGGGGGGGGGGCGCTCGCTCGTCCCCACCCCTTTTCCTGACTGGCCAGGCTGCGTGCTTAGATAAGGGTCTGGTATGCATTTTGGGGGGACCCCCACGCCGTTTTTCGGCATAGGGGGTTCCCCTTAAAATCCATGCCAGACCGAAGGGCTTGGTATTCCCCAGAGGGGAATTCCCTCTCGCGCCCGCTGCAGTAGGAAAATGTGTTTTTCCTATTGCAGCTAGCGCGAGATGTACAGTACCCTGCCGCCGAGAACCAGCACGATCCGATCGCGCTGGAAACATTCTCGCGGCTGCGTACTGTAGTTTGTACAAAAGTCCGATGGCTTTGTGTACACACGATCGGACTTTGCTCCATTGGACTTTTGTTGCCGGAAAGTTTGTCCGTTCGCACAGCCAACAAAAGTCCGATGGAAACTGAAAAAGTTTGTTCGATGGAGCGTACACACGGTCGCATGTTGCTCCAAAACAGCTAATTTGCATGTTTGTTGTCAAAAAGTCCGATCGTGTGTACGGCCCTTAAGTCTGTCTGAATTTTCAACGTAAAAAGTCCGATGAGGCATACACATGGTCGGAATATACGATGTAAAGCTCCCAACCGACTTTTTCTGTCGGAATGTCCGACTGTGTGTACTGGGCATAAGTTTCTGAATGATGGTACAATTTTTTATATACCTTTTACTACTATTACCGTCATAGACGCTATATCTAGCTTTCTAAACTTATGTGATAAGGTTGGTCACCCTTATAGCCATTGCCCTGAGGCTTTGCACAATAAGCCAGAGCTAGTGGAGGAATTTTTCCGTTTGCATAGGGAAGAGTCTGGGTTGGTGGAGGTTGTACCAGGGGATCTTAGTGTCTCTGTTCCCTCAGAACCTGTGTCTGTGAGGCTGTCTGTGGTGTCAGTGTCCCCCCAGTCTGTGGTTCCCTAGTCAGTGTCATAAAGTGTGGTTGTGAAGTCTGTGATTTCACCTATTGTTTCTTCTAGAGTAATGAAGGCAGTGGAGGGTGCTGGACCAGCATGTATGGAAAGGTACCGGAACCAGGCTGGACTGTTACAGCTTTTTTTTAAACAAAGTAGCTAGAGAGGCAGGTCTGGTTGATGTGCACATTTATTGCTGCCCAGACGACATGGGATTCACTTTTTAGTGAGGTAGTAGTCAGAGTAGGATAGATAGTTTTCCGAACACTGTATTCTGTCTGCGACTCTGAATAGCCCCGATACCCCACCTAGGGGGAGGGGTACCTGGAAGCTGAATTCTGCACTCTTAGACGATGTGAAGATGAGTCAATCCTTTGAGAATATTTTTCAGGCACAGGTATCAATCATGGATTTTTGCAGCAGTAAGTCAGAGTGGTGGAAGCTTACAAAACGAAGGATCGTTGGGTTTTTCAAGGCCATAGGAAGAAATAAACAGCTTGATAAGAATGTCACCTACCAGCTTCTGCGGAGGAAGCTTGATAGATTTGTGTTGAATAATGGGGATCCAGGGATGATCTCTGAAACCCTTGCTCAGGGAGTGTCAATATGACAATACAAAAAAAGGTCACTGCCCCCACCTATAACTGGTCTTCACAGCAAGGAGCACAGGAAGGGCAAACGCATGTCAAATAAAACCAAAGAATTTCCAAGCTCAACTTACCAACCAGCCTGCGACCAACCGAAGTATGCGTTAAAAACAGGGGTTTAGTTGCACACATTTGCAAATACATGCGTAAGATGCAGGCCACAGCAAGGCACCCTGTATCCTGCAGACCCTACCTCTAACTTTGAAGAGTCTCCACGGTGGGAGCACATGTATTCTAATGAATAGGTGAAGGGCAGATGACTGGAGGGAGCCCAACCCTCCTTAAAGGTGCAGGAACACACTGAACACCCAGCACTAAACCCCTGTTTTTAACGCATACTGTTAGACAGGTTAATTCGATTGGCTGCAGGCTGGTTGGTAAGTTGAGTGTCAATATGACAGGCATGCCTCTTTGGTTCTGGAAAGGGATTATGGAAAATATCACTCGCCCGGCCCTTACCAGAATTGCAAACAAGGTAGAGCACTTAAGTCAGTTGTAGGCCTGGTTGACAGTATGGGTTCCCTGACAAAGTCCAAGTCAGGTATCCTGGAAACCGCCAGGTCATATTATGCTGACCTCTTGGGCAGGAGGGACCTTGATCGGGCAGGCATATCGAGTTTTCTGGATTCTATTCCAGGACTGGGAAATGTCAGTTCTCTTGTGAGTTTGAAAGAGGACATCACAGCAGATGAAGTGGTTGAGGCTATTGATAAGCTTGCCATTAAGAAGTCGCCTGGGCCAGGTGGTTTGACAGCCGAGTTTTTTAAGCACTTTAAGGTTACTCTGGAACCATTTTCGGTGGAGGTTTTTCTTGGCTGTCTGAGAGAGAGATCGCTCTCTCCCTCCATGCGACAATCTGCGGTGATTCTTCTGTCAAAGGGTAAAGATTCTTTGAAACAAAGAAGCAGCACTCTATGGGTAAAGCATGACGACTTACAAACCTTTAGTCAAGTAAAAAGTTAATTTATTTGATGCACTACTGAGAAAATAAAAACAACTGTCAATGGTAAAAAATATTTGCGGGGATTTGCAGAGGCAATCGTAAAAGCAAATAGTCATTGCAGATATAATGTGAAAAATTAAACATGTTACCACTATGACATTCAGGTGGAGAGGGGTTAACATTAACCGATTAGCTTCTACTGTCAGCCAGTGGTCAAACTGAACGGATCTCTGGGATGAACCCCATGAGCGGGGTATCAAACCCGCTATGCCGCGAGAGGTGTATTATAGTATCCACCCCTGAGGAATAGAGCCAGGAAAGCCGACCAAGCTGGCTGGGGCCGGGCGCCCAGGTTGACGTGGACGTCGCACCGGAAGAGGAAGTGACCAGGATGTCTATATGTCAGGGTGGACCGCAAGCTCTGGAATACCGTAATGACCGTGGCTTACATGTTTTGCGCACATTCGCATTATCAAAGCCACTATTATTATTTCACATTATATCTACAATGACTATTTGCTTTTATGATTGCCTCTGCAAATCCGTGCAAAATATTTTTTACCATTGACAGTTATTTTCTTAGTAGTGCATCAAATAAATTAACTTTTTACTTGGCCAAAGGTTTGCAAGTTTTTATGCTTTACCTATGGAGCACTGCTTCTTTGTTTCAGTGTTTTGTTATCCACCTTTTCCAGTGGTTGGTGGCTGCACTGGGTTTTAGCTCAATTTATATTTCCCAGGATCCGTACATCTACATAGGTGGCTGACAGTTTATAGCGTTCAAGGAACTTTTTTTGTGTAAAGATTCTTTGAGAATTGAGAATTGGCGGCCCATTAGCCTTCTCAATGTTGATAGAAAGATACTGGCAAAAATAATTTTCTGGTGTTTACTCTCTGTAGTGGGCAATCTACTTTTTCACCACCAGCACTGTTCAGATCAGGGTAGAAGCACTTTTTCAGCAGTGTTAGCTGTCCGAGAGGCCTTCGAGCGGTGCAGGGCTGCAGGCTGGTGAAAGTACCTGTTGGCATTGGATCGGGCTAAAGCTTTTGATCAGGTCAATCATGAGTACCTATGCCTGCATCTTGGCAAGTATGGCCTGGAGGGGGGCTTTATTGATTGGCTGAAGACCTTGTACAGAGGGGCTGAAAGCTTCATGCTCGTGAATGGTTGGATCGGTCGGCCCTTTGAGGTTGGCTCTGGTGTGCGTCGGGGGTGTCCTTTGAGTGCTCTGCTATACGTGTTCTCAATCGATCCCTTCATCAGAAGCTTAGAAGGCGGGCCGTTGTGTGAAGTGCCTTTTGGCATTCCTGGTGAGCCTCCTCTAAGGGTCGTGGACTTGGTGATGATGTGTCTGTTTTCATCTCAGAGACAGAGGAGGTGGTGGAGGTGGCCTCAGTAATGGAGCAGTATGCTGAGGCATCTGGCTTAATGATCAATAAGGATAAAAGTGACCTTTTTTGGATGGGAGAGGAAGGCAATGGCTTTGGGCTTCCGGACACCTTCCCAGAGCCCCGACAGGAAGTTAAAATTTTAGGCATCAAATTTGGTCCTGACGATTATGGCCTTGCAAATTGGGAAAGCAAGCTACAAGATGCCGATGCCAAGGTTTCCAGCTGAAAAGATTGGAAACTCTCTTACAGGGAAAGGATTGACCTGATTAAAACTTACCTGATCCCGGTATTTCTGTATGTCAGCTTTGTCTGTGTTTTGCTAGTGTCTCTGTATGTGAAGATCTACAGCTGTTTCTTCCATCTGTTATGGGGGAACAAACTGAACATCATTAAGAGGTCTGTAACCTACTGTACCTTCCCAGGGGATTGGTGGCCTAGGTATGGTCAACCCGGTGGTATCTTTTTCTCTGATGTTTTTGAAACATAATTTTGGTAATATGCTGGCAGAGAAACTAGCTGTGTGGGTGGATATTTTTCAGTCCTGGTTCAGGCCTTATCTGTAAAGCTGGGAGAATGGTGGGCCAATGAAAAGCCTGAGGGTCCGACATGGTAAGCTCCGGGTTTTCGTTGCCCCATGCCTGAAAAGGCTTCGGCAGTGGCGAGTGATGGCGGAGGAAATTAAGTCTCTTCCTAGGAAGGCCCTGGAGAGGAGGCTTGTTGAATCTGCCTTTAGTGAGCTACTGGCCTTGAGGGATTGCCCAGGCCCTGTTATGAGGAAGGGTCTGCGTTTGATTAATCTGGAGAGAATCCCTTTAGAGTTTCGGGATTAGGCCTAGCTCTCATTCTATGTGAAAGGTAACTTGAAGCATCGCTCTGCGAAGAACTGTGCTTGTCCAAGAGTGGAGTGTGGAGGAGTGGAGGAGACGTTAGACCATTTCTTGCTTCAGTGCCCCTTCAATATAGAAGTATATAAGCAGGTGGGTAGGGCTCTGGTTATCCCTTTCCTTTCCTGCTTGAGTTATGCGGAGTGGTCGTATGGATCTTTTGAGAAGCATCAGGATTTTGATTTTGAGACACCTTTTTTAGTTAGCTTAGTAGTCCATTTCTTCACATGGAATGCACAGTGTCAGGTTTCCACTTAGAAAAAAGTCCTCCCTGTCAAGGTGGTGGTGCATAACATTCTGGGTGAGGTTGGGAAGATTCAGGGTCTTGAGAAGGACAGGTGGTGACCAGTGGCCTGGAAAAAGGCGCTCCTGAGTGGCTGGGCAGCAAGGCACTTGCAGAGATCTCTTCTTAAAATGGCCCTCATATTGCCACTGTTACTCACTGTCAGCCTGGGGTAGGATCCTGGCCAGTGGAGACTGCTTTAGGTCGTTCACCACTGGCCCCTGTCTTACTGAACAAGCTGGTAGCTAGGCACGGCCTGCCTGGCGTCTAACAACCAGTGACCTCACGGAGGAGAGAGGCAGAGGTCAGCATTCAGAGCGGAGATTTAACTTCCTCCTCCGCGCCCACTGCTTAGCTCTGCCCAACTCCTCCCTGCATCTTCTCCGACATACACAAGAATCATGTGAGGCACTGACTGCAGTGCACAAAGGGAGAGAGGAGTTTAGGTAGTGGTGTCCCCATAGTGGTGTCCCCCTAGGTTATTTGAAAAATAAGCTGCCGTGCAGGAGAGGGGTAAGGAGCCGGGAGGTGCGCTGTGCTCTCCCTCCTCTCCATCTTCACAGTCCTGACACTGCAGCTCTTCTCTCCCAGTGGCACTGTGTGTGTATAGGAGCACCCTGCAGCTTCCCCCCTCCTGTCCTGTCATTGACTATATAGAAGCAGCAGAAAGAAACCAGCAGCTTCATACAATAGGAACGGCTGCCACAGGACAAGAAAGAGTTAACAGCAGGGGAGCTGCTCCACCTCCTGCTGCTTACTGAGCCAATGGGCGCTGCTGTAACACGCCCCTTTCTCAAGCCGCCCCCTTTGATTGGGAAGAACAGAGTACTGGAGCCAGGCTGGAGCCTGGAGGAAGAGCCGAGCTGCTGTAGGGACTGGGGAGGGGGCAGAGAAGGAGGAGAAATGAGTAAGAGAAGCAGAAGAATGCATTCAGGTGAAGGTAATGTGGAGAATGTGCACAGGAAGAGACATTTACTACAATGCTCCTCTCTTTATTCTCTTCTCTCTGTACTTTCTGATGTATTCTGTATTCCTCTTCTCTCTCCCTCCCCCCTGCCCCCCTTCTCTATCTCTCCTCTCTTCTCCCCCCCCCCCCTGTTCTCCCTCTCTTCCCCCATCCATACTCTCTCCCCCTCCCTTTTTTCCCTCTTGCCATAACCAGTATAAACACTGTAAATATTATAATATGTAATAGCATAATTTAAACCGGTTCTATACTGCTGGACTTTGTTTTTTTTACCATGCAAGGTAAAGGTATAATCTGCTAGTATGGATAGCATACTAACACATTATGTTAAACTTACCTTAAAACAAACCCTTCCGCACCCAGAAGTCAGCGCAGAAGGTGCTCTCATTTTTACTCATCTTGCTTCCGGGTTCACAGGCTCTGTGACTGGCCTGAGCCATGATGAAGTCACTCCCATGCATGCGCACGGGAGCCACCGTTTATGACACAGGGTTCTAAAGGAACAGCACCGGTGGCCGTTCCTTCAGAGCACATGCGCCAGTGATGTCACTGGCTCCATGTAATGTAAATATCTTCTAAACTGTACATGTTTAGGAGATATTTACTGTACCTATAGGTAAGCCTTATTATAGACTTACCTATATGTAAAAGGCAGTAAAGGAAGTTTACTTCCACTTTAAGTGACGGTGGAGCCCTCCCTCTGAATACCATATATTGTATATGTGGTGTCCTGTAAACCAAATATACAACTTGATATCTTTCCAACAAATAACAATATCAAAATAAAAAAATTGCAGCGTATTAGTTACATTGACACCCCCTCAAAAGATTTTTGACAAAAAGTTGCAATATATAAGTGATGGTAACACCCCCTCAAGAAATAAAATAACTCCACTTAGAATAGGGGGTGTCACCATCACTAATATACTACAATTTTATTTTTTTAAATTTTGCCTTGTCGTTTTGTTAGGTGTTTTTTTTGTTAAGGTTATCTGGAAGATGGGTTTCAAATGTTTGACAGGGGTGCAGTTTCAGTGCTTGCCATAGGCGCCATTTTCACTAGATACGCCTCTGGGAATGGAGGAATGTCACGTAGCTGCTGTCTGTCAGTTTCTGTGTGTGCGGCTTTTCATTCTGTCCTTTCACATCCCCTGGATTTTTAAAAAATCTGATTTTTGGAAAAAGGCTGCATGCATGGGATACATGTGTAATTGCTTCTTAGCCTGAGGGGGTGTTTAGGTTGAGGTTAGGGCTTTGATTTGCAAAATTTTGTAGTTCGCTAGTAATACAATTATGTTTCTTTGTATATAGTTCTATTTATGTTTTTTGATAAAAAGATGTTTGTTTTTTTGTTATTTGCTGATGTAAGTCTGTTTGTTTTTGTTTATATATGTATACAGTGGGGACGGAAAGTATTCAGACCCCCTTAAATTTTTCACTCTTTGTTATATTGCAGCCATTTGCTAAAATCATTTTAGTTCATTTTTTTCCCTCATGAATGTACACACAGCACCCCATATTGACAGAAAAACACAGAATTGTTGACATTTTTGCAGATTTATTAAAAAAGAAAAACTGAAATGTCACATGGTCCTAAGTATTCAGACCCTTTGCTGTGACACTCATATATTTAACTCAGGTGCTGTCCATTTCTTCTGATCATCCTTGAGATGGTTCTACACCTTCATTTGAGTCCAGCTGTGTTTGATTATACTGATTGGACTTGATTAGGAAAGCCACACACCTGTCTATATAAAACCTTACAGCTCACAGTGCATGTCAGAGCAAATGAGAATCATGAGGTCAAAGGAACTGCCTGAAGAGCTCAGAGACAGAATTGTGGCAAGACACAGATCTGGCCAAGGTTACAAAAACATTTCTGCTACACTTAAGGTTCCTAAGAGCACATTGGCCTCCATAATCCTTAAATGGAAGACGTTTGGGACGACCAGAACCCTTCCAAGAGCTGGCAGTCTGTCCAAACTGAGCTATCGGGGGAGAAGAGCCTTGGTAAGAGAGGTAAGGAAGAACCCAAAGATCACTGTGGCTGAGCTCCAGAGATGCAGTTGGGAGATGAGAGAAAGTTGTAGAAAGTCAACCATCACTGAAGCCCTCTACCAGTTGGGGCTTTATAGCAGAGTGGCCCGACGGAAGCCTCTCCTCAGTGCAAGACACATGAAAGCCTGCATGGAGTTTGCTAAAAAACACCTGAAGGACTCCAAGATGGTGAGAAATAAGATTCTCTGGTCTGATGAGACCAAGATAGAAATTTTTGGCCTTAATTCTAAGCGGTATGTGTGGAGAAAACCAGGCACTGCTCATCACTGTCCAATACAGTCCCAACAGTGAAGCATGGTGGTGGCAGCATCATGCTGTGGGGGTGTTTTTCAGCTGCAGGGACAGGACGACTGGTTGCAATTGAGGGAAAGATGAATGCGGCCAAGTACAGGGATATCCTGGATGAAAACCTTCCCCAGAGTGCTTAGGACTTCAGACTGGGCCGAAGGTTTACCTTCCAACAAGACAATGACCCTAAGCACACAGCTAAAATAACGAAGGAGTGGCTTCCCAACAACTCCATGACTGTTCTTGAATGGCCCAGCCAGAGCCCTGACTTAAACCCAATTGAGCATCTCTGGAGAGACCTAAAAATGGCTGTCCACCAACGTTTACCATCCAACCTGACAGAACCGGAGAGGATCTGCAAGGAGGATTGGCAGAGGATCCCCAAATCCAGGTGTGAAAAACTTGTTGCATCTTTCCCAAAAAAAAATCATGTCTGGATTAGATCAAAAGGGGGCTTCTACTAAATACTGAGCAAAGGGTCTGAATACTTAGGACCATCTGATATTTCAGTTTTTCTCTTTTAGTAAATCTGCAAAAATGTCAACAATACTGTGTTTTTTCTGTCAATATGGGCTGCTGTGTGTACATTAATGAGGAAAAAAATGAACTTAAAAGATTTTAGCAAATGGCTGCAATATAACAAAGAGTGAAAAATTTAAGGGGGTCTGAATACTTTCCGTCCCCACTGTATATAATATTTGGGGGTTCTAAGCAATTTTGTAGCAAAAAATACAGATTTTTACATAAACTTGCTTTTGGGTAAACAACAAGTGTCAGAAAAAGGCTGGGTCCTGCTCTGAGTGACATTCTTGGGAGTCCATTGGAGGGTAGCCTTGGTTGCATGTTAGCCGCCTAACCAGAACCAGTGAATTTTTTGAATGATTAGCACCATTTCCTTTACTACTCTGTAGTAGGGATGCACCAATTCCATTGTTCACAAAGAGTAAGTGTACCAATACTTTTTTATTTAAGTACTCTTCTATACCAATTACCGATACCTACCGGCAACTGTTTTGTTTACACTTCAGCTGTCAGCAATGGTACAAAGCATTGAAAAGTTATTTACAAATCTTTTTTTTTTTTATTTGCGCCTTTTTCAATGTGAAATGTGTAAATATATGTTAAAGATGTAAAAATATTAAGGAACAAAGCAAACAAAAAAAGTTTTAATTATTAATAGTTTATAAAACAGAAGTGAACAAAAGAAAAAAATCAGCAGGAAAATAATTAAATGGAGGAGAATAAGGAGGTAATTAAGGCTGGTTGGAGTAAATTAAGAGGTAATAGGGATTAAATAGAGGAGCATTTTATAAACAACAAAAAAAAAATGTTTGTACTTGACAGGTTGCTTTAAATTGACTACAGATCAAAGCTCATCCCTTTGATCTGTAGATGAATAAACAGAAAGATACCAAAAGAAACAATGTTTCTTTTTATCTTTTTGTTTCAGCAGTTGAGGAATGTTGTTGATAAACATTGCCCAGAAGTTTTTTTTTTGTTGACAGCTCCAATTGCCGGCATTCTGTCAAAAGGGCCAACTCGCCAAAATCCAAAATGTCACTCTCAGTGATTTTCTAGCACCTGCAATTGGGGATTTCGATGAGTTGGCTGTCTTCATAGAGCACCAATAGCGTATAAAATACTGTACAGGACCAGTTGGCCTTTTTGACAGAACACCGGGTAAGGAGGAAAAAAAGTTGTCACTGCCTTGGAGGCGGTCATGTTGTTGGTTATCAGCGGGCAGGACTAACAATCTTTACCCATTATAGCATGTACCGTAGTGTATACACTGCTGGTGTTTTGTGAAAACAAGCAACTCGTCAAATTCTCCAATTCCTGCTCTTTCAGCGTCACCGGAACTGACATAGTTGGAGATTTTAATGAGTTAACCCTTTTGACAGAACATGGGACTTCCTTTACACTTCAGCTGTCAACAGGGAACCACTGACTGCTGAATGAGTCATCAGTTGCTAAGGATGCAGCGGCCCCACTCCTTGACAACCAATAATTTCCGGCTTCCCGGGAATCCCGCTGACAGCTGAAAGAATTGTCCCTGAAAATATCTGTTTCAGGTATCTGAGCATTTGCACCAATACCGAAACTTGTGTAAATGCTTAGTATCGGCACCGGGAATCGGTGCAACCCTGCTCTGTAGCAATAAGTATTGGAGCCCCAGAACCTTTTGGATTTATCTCCCTAGAAGATTCCAAATATCTCCACAAATCCATTAGAGGTAATAGTGTTTCTTCTAAAAAGAAGGTCACACGGGAAGATAACTGAGCCTCCTTATTCCCCATAGTGGTGCTCACCGCTCTTACCATCTCATCCTCTCCATTAATGATCACCAGGTGAGCTGACTTTTTCTCACATTCTTCTTTGGCGGAATTCCATGGTATTGGTTTCAAGGACCTGTAGTAACAGCTGAGATTATAATACCCCCAGGTCATATCACACAATGGCTGAAAAGAGCCTGAAAAAGAAAGGGGGAGGTGTAAAATGACAATGAACTATCACAATAGCCCAAATAGGTCATGTTGATAAGATTATAGTAAATGGAAAACCATGTAATAATTGATACATCTCAGACTATCGGGATCTTTTCAAATTGTATCAACTTTTCATTGAAGGATAATGCAGCTCTTAAATGGGGATGAGCTTCGAGTTGAACCTATGTTCGACTCGAACATTGCATGTTCGACTGTTCGTCGAATTGCGAACGTTATGGGCTGTTCGCACCAAATTCGAGTGGCACGTCACGGCCCATAATTCACTGCGGCATCGCAGTGCATTGCTGGCTGATGATTGGCCAAGCATGCACTATGACCTGCATACTTGGCCAATCACAGCACCATCTGTACAGAGAGCCGTAATTGGCCAAAGCCAGGGTGGCTTTGGCCAATTATGGCTCAGGGGGTTTAGTACACGCTCCTCACTATATAAGGCCGCCTGCACGGCGGCCCTGTGTAGTGTGTTGCGGCAGAGGTAGAGAGATAGACAGAAAGACAGTGTCATTTGATTTAAGTTAGAGTAAGCAGGCGAGTCAGTTAGCTGCACTTACAGTGTAGTGTGTGTGTCTGTTATTCTCTTCCTACTGGCAGGCGGGTGTTTTTACAGTATTTACAACTACCTGAATAAAATTGGTGGTGTTCTTCTGATCCTATTAGTATCACAGGCAGACAGCTACAGTATTTACAGCTAGTGTACTGTGTCCTCTGCACAGTGTGCACCTAAAGCTACCTTAAGAAAATTGGTGGTGTTCTTCTGATCCTACTAGTACCACAGGCAGCTGCATTATTTACAGTTAGTGTAGTGCGTCCTCTGCACAGTGTGCACCTAAAGCTACCTGAAGACAATTGCTGTTGTTCTGATCCTATTAATACCACAGGCAGGCAGCTGCAGTATTTACAGTTAGTGTAGTGCGTCCTCTGCACAGTGTGCACCTAAAGCTACCTGAAGACAATTGCAGTTGTTCTGATCCTATTAGTAAGTAAATATCGCGCTATAAACCAATTGTGTTAAAAAATTATAAAAACCTAAAAGCAGCTGCTTAAGTGGGATACACACATAGATAAATGGGAAAGTATGTAGCAGCGCTAGAAAACAATATATTGCTATAATGGACTGCACCAGTGGTATTTGACAACAATATTCCAATATAAACTGTAGTGATTGACAATAATATTATTATAAAGTTCATTAGTTGTGTTGAAATTGATTAAAGATGAGAAAATTCTTCCATATATATTGGTTGTGCTCAAATTCCATAACCAAAGCGTGAATAAAAGTTTCTTAGAAAAAATGAATAAATCTTCCACCGCAACCACAGTGATAACACCATACAAAATGCACGCTTACCCTAAGGCAACTTATGTGAGCCTGCGACCTATTACCCAGCCAGGGCCTTTATCCGGGAAGGATTCAGGGTGAATGATATCCCAGCAAATCCTACAGAAGTGGTCACTTAGACTGGTTCCACTTGCACAGAGTTCCAACAGCTTCACAAATGAGCTGCATGTGTAGAATTAAGTGTGTCACAGCCAAGTATCTGCGGGCAATCTGCTATCAGTACACCGACGTCAGATTGTACCAGGCAAATTTCTCTGTCCCAGCTGCTGCACCGCCAAAATAAGTTCTCTCCCAGCCATCCACATGCCCAGCGGTTGAATGCTAGCTTGGCAAAATTGCTAGCACTTCAACTGCTACCTTTTCAGTTGGTAGACTCTGCCCACTTCCGTGAGTTTGTGGAATGTGCGGTTCCTCAGTGGCAGGTTCCCAAACACCACTTTTTCTCATGGAAGGCAATTCCGGCTCTCTACCGACATGTGGAAGGCAATGTCTTGGCCTCGCTGGACAGGATTGCCTATGCTGATGCTGAGTGACTATCCTGTTATGCTGAGTGACAATCCTCGTCCTCCTCAATTTTCATGCTGATAGCTTGTAAAAACATTTTTGGTTCTGGGCACCGCCACCAGTGGCCAAGGCCCAATTTTTCTGCCCCTGTTTCACAGGGGCGTGTAATTACAATTTTTGATGCAATACTTTGCAGCAGGGCTCATTCCTGCGCTCCAACTATAGTATCTGTGAGGGGTTGTGGTGTTGTGGCACCAGTGCCCAAGGCCCGATTTTTCAGCCCCTGTTTAACAGGGGCGTGTAATTACAATTTTTGATGCAATACTTTGCAGCAGGGCTCATTCCTGCGCTCCAACTATAGCATCGGTGAGGGGTTGCAGTGTTGTGGCACCAGTGCCTAAGGTCCAAATTTTTCTGCCCCTGTTCAACAGGTGCATGTAATTACAATTCTTGGTCTAATATTTCACAGCAGGGCCCCTTCCAGTGCCCACCAAGAGTAACTGTGAGGACTTAGTGTTGTGGCACCAGCACCATCACCGGACCAATTTTTCTGCCCTTGTTCAGCAATGGCATGTAATTACAATTCTTGATCTAATATTTCACAGGAGGGCCTTTTCCTGCGCCCACCAAGAGTAACTGTGAGGGCTTACAGTGTTGTGGCAACACCAATACCTAAGGCCCCAATTTCTGCAGAGTATATAGGGCAGGCCCCTACTTTCAAACATCCAACTTGAAATCTACCCCTAGGAAGAGAAATTCTCTCTAAGATTTATTATGAGAAAAACGTGTCTCCTCTTCACTGATGCTTTATCACCAATCCTTGTTTAACTAAAAACCCCAAATTTTCAAAAAAAAATTGTCATTGGGACAGAAAGTGAGGTGAAATCTTCTGAAGAGGAGCACAGACAGCAAAACAAATGTTACAGGGGTGATAACCCTTCCCTATGTTTTCCAAAAAGCTTAAATAGATTTTTTTGGCAAAATTACAAACAGATTATACTTAACAACAGAGCTACAGTTCCTGTCTTGTTTGCACCGCCTGTATACTGCTGTTCAGAGTATATAGGGCCTGGGGGCCCCACGCCTTTCTTTTTTTTAATTTGGGTGCAGGGTTCCACTTAATATCCATACACAACCAAAAGGGCCTGGTAATGGACTGGGGGGGTGGTGGTACCCATGCTGTTTGTTCCCCTTAATATCTATACCAGACCTGAAAGACCTGGTATGGATTTTGAGGTAGTACCCCCACACCTTTTTTTTTTTTTGGCACGGGGCTCCCCTTAATATTCATACCAGGCCCAAAGGGCCTGGTAATGGACTGGGGGGATCCATGCCATTTTTTTCAATGATTTTTATCTATATTGCCGGGATCCGACAATACAGCCGCGAGCATTTTTAAATGACATTTTTTCCTTTAGAAATGTCATTTTGCCGTGGTACTGTTATAAACACTGGAAAATTGCGCCACTTTACAGGCATACTATAGACACCCCTCAAGCATGATATTTAAAGGAATATTTCATTTTTATGGTTTCACTTTAAGCATTATTAAAATCACTGCTCCTGAAATAACAGCCGTTTTTAAAACTTTTTTTTGCATTGATACATGTCCCCGGCGGCAGGACCCGGGTCCCCAAACACTTTTTATGGCAATAACTTGCATATAAGCCTTTAAAATTAGCACTTTTGATTTTTCACGTTCGTGTCCCATAGACTTTAACAGTG
This sequence comes from Lithobates septentrionalis, assembly GCA_037952835.1. Lineage (NCBI taxonomy): Eukaryota > Metazoa > Chordata > Amphibia > Anura > Ranidae > Lithobates > Lithobates septentrionalis. The sequence goes on from JBBDGP010000853.1 coordinate 2,219,001, forward strand.
TTTGCACAAATTTTTTGCCTGTTCGCATGTTCTGCTGCGAACCGAACAGCTCAACCCTAGTCATGAAGAATTAAGGCAGTTCTGAAGGCAAAAGGGAGTCCAAACCGGAACTAGCAAGGTGTCCCTAATAAAGTGGCTGGTGATTGTATATGAGTTTGCTGAACAACCCATTATGCCAAACCATGACCACATGGAGGTAACCTCTACTCTTCTGGGAATGCTTTCCATAGGATTTTGGAGAGTGTCTGTGGGAATTTGTGTCCATCTGTAAGATCAGGTACTGATGTTAGATGAGAAGATCTGGCTCACAAGTGCCATTCCGTAGGGTTGAGGACACTACACATGGCAGTGTGGTGGGCTACATACCACTGTGAATCTCATATTCACAATTCCATAAACTGAATAGAGATGGGACGAACACCCCCCAGTTCAGTTTGTGTCAAAACTTTCAAACATCACAAAAGTTCGGAGTCAAACAACGAAACCCATTGAAGTCTATGGGACCCGGATTGGAAAAATCAAAGTTCCCATTTTGAAAGCTTATATGCAAGGTATTGAGCATACAAAGGGTATGGGGGTCTGGGTACTGCCCTGGGGGACATGTATCAATGCACATTTTTTCTTTAACAAAGATCATTATTAAAGGAGCTGTGATTTTAAAGTGGAAAATGAAAAATGAAAAATTCCTTTAAATATAGTGCCTGTGGGTCCCCTTAGTCTGCCTTAGTGGTGCATCTGTACCGTGTATAGAACCTGCTGCAACAAAAATTACATTTATAAAGAAAAAAAATGACATTTAAATTGATTTTCCCTGCAAGTCTTCTTTATTTTGTAAACAATGGCTTGGGGAGCCAGTCTGTGTATGATGAGGACACAATTTAGTGCTCTCGGAACATGATTAGATTGGATAAACTCTGGTGTACTTTCAGACTTTGGATAGAAGTAACAGGTGTGGAAAAATTGGTCTTTGGGTGTTGGTGGTGCCTTCACACCATTACCCTTTAGAGGTACTCTTGATGAAAGCAGGAATTGTCCTTGCAGTAAAAAATTGAAATTATATGCACCTGTCGAACAGGTACATAAAAAAAAAAAAAAGGTCCTTGGGTGTTAATTGTGCCCATGAAACCTATACCAAAACATTTCTTCCAGATAAAATCAACATCCACAAAGATAGGCAGCCTAGACAGTCTTGCAGAGATTCCACATACCAACAATACTTATTCGGCAACATTGGCATCAGGGGCTTGATAGTTCCTGCTAATCCAGGAATGGTTCCTTTTGATTAATGTCAGCCGGTCAATGGACACACACTTTTATTTGTCACAAAACCTCCGGCAGCACTGAATGCCCATTTAGAAAGCACGCTGGATGCAGGGCAGTTCAATTACATACTGGGCAAGTTCTGGCCAGTGGTCTATTCTCATGACCAGTGACTAAGTGGATTGTCAACTGGAAAGCTCTCCATGTCTGTTTTCACCCCTGGATAATCTCCCACCATATGATGCAGATGCTGCCAATGGGATGTGGAAGTAGGTAGGGGGCGCTAGTGATTAATAATGAAAAAACAAAAAAGCGTGACACAGCTAAGTATCAAAAAAAAACGTATTACACCCATAAAAACATGAATGGTGAAAAATAAAATAAAAATTATACCACACAAAAAAAAAAATGTGATAATAATAAAGTCCCAATAGTTGAATGAACACAATAAGACAGTGGAGTGAAAAAATCTTCCAGGATAGATTGATTCCTCAATGTAGATAAATGGAAAAACCTTCACCAAGAGTTAAAGTGCACCCCGTTGTCAGCCGGTCTCACCACTATCTGTTTGTTATCTTCCAATAATTTAATTCCCTCCCAAATTGATTGATTATTCTGGTTTTTAGTTAATTCTATTTGGCAAACCTCATCTTGTACCATAGTCCTAAAGACTTCTATATGGTGGTTAGAGCCCTTTTTGGGGTTGAATGCAGAATTGTTTTTTAAACCACTGTGTGTGTAGGGGTCATTGGCCTCTTTTCTCATTAGATTGGTGTTTTGCCCTGCAAAATGTTTTTTAATATTTAATTTTCTGATATATTTCTCAATATCAACAAATAAATTGAAACCGTTTTACACTATGGAAGATTCTATTGTCTTTCATATATCCCATGTCTGAGTAACGAGGCAAGAAGGGTCCTTTGCCTATTAGCATCCAGCCGTCCCATATGAGCAGGCACAATCCTGCACAAGTGCTAATGATTCTCTTTTTAACTAAAGGAGTCATTGGTATCTGGTAAGCAGATATCTATCTACCACTGCAAGGTGCACTTTAACTCTTGGTGAAGGTTTTTCCATTTATCTACATTGAGCAATCAATCTATCTTTGAAGATTTTTTTGTGTCTTATTGTGTTCATTCAACTATTGGGACTTTATTATTATCACATTTTTTATTGTGTGATATAATTTTTATTTTATTTTTCACCATTCATGTTTTTATGTGTGATAAGTTTTTTTTTATTTATTTTTTTTTATTTATACTTAGCCGTGTCACACTTTTTTGTTTTTTCATTATTAATCACTAGCGCCCCCTACCTACTTACATATTATTGACCAATTTTTTTGCTCAACTTGGGGAGCAGCTCATTATGTAACCATTTTACATTTTTTTCACTTTTAATTTCATTTGGCACGGAGTTTGTTCTTTTTCTTATCAAATGGGATGTGGAAGCTGACAGCCCTGGGCGCCAAGGACTAAAAAAATTTTGAAATACATCACTGAGGCGGCCCCCTTCTACACCGCTCCTCCTTTGACCAACAAAAGTCTCAAAACTAGCTTCTCCAAGAGGCTGTAGCCAACCAGAGTTGGGAAAGGCATTACATAAACTCCTCTTTAAGGTATCCTCAAGATATATCATCCTCTGCTCCCTCTGTGGGGACGGGATAAGTTCTGAGACTTTTCCCTTGTAATGGTGGTCAAGGAGGGTTGCCAACCAATAATGACCCTTCTTCTTTCGCAGGCTTTGAAGAATAAGGGAGCCCATACACCACAAGTTTGCGGAGGCATGAGAAGGAGTCCTCGTGGTCTCCACCCAGCCACCTACTACTCCCAAGGGTTCTAGGTAGACATGTGCAATTTGTTTCGGTCTGAATACAAATTCAGATACATTTTTGGAGATTTGGATGTATCCGAATCTCGGAATGAAATAGTAACGAAATAATGAATTTAGTTGAAATACTTTAAATTTGCTTTGTTTAGTCCTTCGTTTTCAAACGAATTCCAACTTTTCAAAACAATTAGAATCAAATCCAAATTCTGTGTGAAGAAATAGCTGCTTGTTAAGCAGCGGGCTGAGAAGTGAGCCATGAGTCATCTGTCAGCGGGCTTCCCCACTGACAGATGAGTGTAAAGAAAACATTGCAGGCGTTGCCCGGCAATAGAAAAATGTTTAAAAAAATGGCACCACCCCTTCGTCTTGTGGCCTGGTATGGTTCAGGAGAGGGGGTGGCGCTCACTCGGCCCCTTCCCTTTCTTGACCTGCCAGGCTGCAAGCTCGTGTAAGGATCTGGTATGGATTTCGTGGGGTACCCACGTTTTTGTTAAATTTTGAAATGGGGTTACCCTTAAAATCTACACAAGACCCAAAGGGCCTAGTATGGACTGGGGGGACTCAGCGCCATTTTTTAAAACATTTTTCTATTGCCGGGCAATGCCGGCATTGTTTTCTTTACACTCATCTGCCAGTGGGGAAGCCCGCTGACAGATGATGACTCATGGTTGTTAAGGACGCAGGTTACCAGCTCACCGTCCCACTGCTTAACAACCAGCTATTTCTTCACACAGAATTCGTATTGGTCGATCGTTTTTCGACCAATCCAAATTCTAATAGTTCCAAAAAGTTGGAATTTGTTAGAAAATCAATAAATGAAACCCATTTTAATGAACAGGAAATTAAATTTAACGAAAACAAAACGAAACGGATTCTGAAACCAAACTAAACGAATTCCACAGCCAAACAAAATTAGTAATAAATACAAAAAGAGCAGCGCTGTGACAAAAAAAGTATATATGATATAACCAAATCAGATAAGTTGAATATTAGACCCAAATTTGAGATAGGCTCCAAAGTTCATATAAAAGTACATAATAAACAAAGGTAAAAAAGTCCTATCCAAAATCGATCATAGATAGTGGATATAGTGGGAAGCGTAGATAGGTGGAAATACAAATAAATCAATATGTCCTTCACCGCACCACTGTGGTATTGCTAAGAATGCGCGCTTACCAAACGGCAAGCTTAAGGAAGCTTGCGACCTTAACCCTTTCAGGATGGAACCATCAAAGGAAAAGCACACCACCTTCGCTTGGATTAAGCACGCTGTTCACCAATTATCACTGTATAGTGGAGATGTGACCCCTGGCTAGGGATAAACCTCGAGAGAGGTATACCAAAGAAAGAAGGAGAGCAACATAGCGTAATCCTGCTTTCACTTTTTATTAAAATTAATAAAATTGCACTTACATTCGGAAGGGTAAACAAAAGCACATAAGTCGGCTGGCTAGAAGCGAACGCCCGTCCTGCAGACGGTGGATGCAGCACGTCAGCAAAGCACTATTTGACCACTCATAATAAAGACCCCTCCAAAACACTCTTTTTAGGAATCGATAGATATCGGCCCCATTGGAGGGGCAGCTCTCTGGTTAGGAGCATCTCAAAACTTGAGATGCTCTGGATACATAAAATCAAGTGCTATGCCCCACATGGGCTCAATATTGATACTGACACTAATGCTTTCATTGATAACTCATGAGAAATAATCAAATCCTCAGAATTTCTGGTCCGACAAACAATCCCTATCTACTTAGAGTCCCGGATTACTTCTAAGGAATATCCCTTACATTTAATGAATGGCCAACACTATATTTCTCCTGGGAGGGTATATGCCCCATTGGATAATCTTAGATTTACTTAATGGGGTATGTGCCCCATTATTATTTGTGCAGATTTGGTATCCTAGGTTTGGGACTAGCTAAATGTCCAATGTATTTTATCTTGTTTTGTTACTTGATATGTGACCTATGCCAATGTGTATTTAGTGTTCCTTGCACTTGGGAATAAATCACCTTCCTTTCCCCTAGGACTAACCATCCTGATAAAGTTTATCGTGGTATGGTGTGCTTTTCGTTTCACGTGCCCCTTAGAATTTAATATAGCTATGAATGGCTTTGAGAACGCCCTTGCATACCCATTAATTGACTTCCTGTCTTTAAGAGCCATCCTATGTGGTATACTATATAAGGGGGTCATTCAACCATCTTTTTTCTCACCAAGGGTCACACTGTTGAAGGATGTCATTCAAATACTAATTTTAACTAATTTCTAATTTTTATTCTTATTAAATTTATTTATAAATTTGATTTTCCTGTTAGTTAAGGATCAACCTACGTATAATGTTATTTTACACTTAGCAATATGAGTTGGTCCGTTTTTGTTTACATCAGAAACGGGTACAGGATGTTACGTATAATCCCACATCTAAGATGGCGTTTCTTTGCTATCCGCCCCTAACTAGTGGAACGCAAGGTGATTTCCGGTCCCGTCCTCAGTACGAGGCCTGGTTATGGTGTTTTATTATATTAATGCGACACGTCAGTGCGTCGCCCGCGCCCCAGACGACGTCAGAGTGTGACGAAACGTACGTCAAGAAAAAAAAAAGAAAAAAAATGGGCGTGCTGACGTGCTGCATCCACCGTCTGCAGGACGGGCGTTCGCTTCTAGCCGGCCAGCTTATGTGCTTTTGTTTACCCTTCCGAATGTAAGTGCAATTTTGTTAATTTTAATAAAAAGTGAAAGCAGGATTACGCTATGTTACTCTCCTTCTTTCTTTGGTATACCTCTCTCGAGGTTTATCCCTAGCCAGGGGTCACATCTCCACTATACAGTGATAATTGGTGAACAGCGTGCTTAATCCAAGCGAAGGTGGTGTGCATTTCCTTTGATGGTTCCATCCTGAAAGGCCCCGACCGGGTTAAGGTCGCAAGCTTCCTTAAGCTTGCCGTTTGGTGAGCGCGCATTCTTATCAATACCACAGTGGTGCGGTGAAGGACATATTGATTTATTTGTATTTCCACCTATCTACGCTTCCCACTATATCCACTATCTATGATCGATTTTGGATAGGACTTTTTTACCTTTGTTTATTATGTACTTTTATATGAACTTTGGAGCCTATCTCAAATTTGGGTCTAATATTCAACTTATCTGATTTGGTTATATCATATATACTTTTTTTGTCACAGCGCTGCTCTTTTTGTATTTATTATGTAATGTGTGTATCCCACTTTCAGCGGCTGCTCTTGTGTTTGGTTTCGATCAGTGAATTGTCACTTTTTGTTTTTTTCAATTTTGTTTCTCTTAGTATGTTTTTGATGCACTAATTTCCGTTTACAGCGCGGTGATTTGTCTTTTCTTATTAAACAAAATTAGTAACATAACAAATCTATCCAAAACGAAGTATGTCTGCCTCTGCTTCAATGCCTCCAAAACTGCCAGAATCCTCCTCTTCCTCCCTCGCCTCGTGTGTGTTTTGTGGCTTCGCAAGAATGGTGTTTGCATAAAGTGGGCCTTGGGAGGAAAGGAAGGGATTGTGTCACTGATGCATGCATTGTCACGGCTCACCATCCTTGTCGCCTACTCAAATGGTGACAATGCATGTATTCTTTATCAGCAGCCATCGGCATGCGGAAAAGAAGCTGAGCCACCCTGAGTCTGTCGTTGTGCCATACACAGGTACTCATTGATGGCCCTCTGCTGCATGTGCAGCTGCTGCAGCATTGCCAAAGTTGAGTTCCACCTGGTGGGCATGTCACAAATCAGGCAGTTTACAGGCAGGTGGAATCTTGCTGAATTTCTGCCAACCGAACGCTGTCTGTGTATGACCGTCTGAAATCGCTACAAACTCTTCTGGCCTGCTTTAGAAGATCTTGCAACCCTGGGTATGTGTTTAAGAAATGTTGCACCACTAAACTGAGGATATGTGCCAGGGGCATGGCACATGTGTCAACTTTCCCTGTCAAAGGGCAGACAGGAGGTTAGTGCCATTATCACACACCACCATTCCTGACTCAAGCCTGTGTGAAATGAACCACCTCTGGGCCTGCACCTGTAGAGCTGAAAGAATCTTTGCTTCAGTGTGGTTCCTGTCCCCTAGAGACACTGGGTGAAGCACTGCATGGCATCTTTTAGCCTGACTTATTCGTTGAATAGATAAAACAAAGGAGAATGGCGGCACATCCGGAAGTAAAATAAGAAAAATGTATTGAAGATCCATAAAGTCAAAGAACATGACGTACATCAATCCAATAAGGTGCTCAGTGAATGTGTTTCACACAAACGTGCTTACTATGAGTAAGCACGCTTGTGTGAAATGCTTCCACTGAGCACCTTATTGGATTGATGTGTGTCATGTTCTTTGATTTTATGGATCTTCAATACATTTTTTAATTTACTTCCGGATGTGCCGCAATTCTCTTTTGTTTTATTTGGATTTCTCTGGCTGCGGACCAGGCAGGCACCTGGACTCCTCCAAAAGCTCATCTGATCAGATCAGATCCCAAGAGGTAGCTTTGAGCGGTGTGAACCCAGCTCTCTCTCATTATTCATTGAATAGCCCCTTGAATGCTTAGGGGGTACTGGTGGTTCATAGGACAATTCAGCAGAGGAGGGCTTGGAGGAGGGGAAGGGGGTGGAGCTGACAAATCTCACATCATCACCACCAGCTGTATGGAGACGTGGCAGCTAAACAAGCTCCAGCACTGATCCCTGTCCTGCATCCTTTGTAGTTGCAAGCAGAGTTATCCAGTGTGCTTTGAATGAAATATATCATCCACTGGCCATGCTTGCTGCACCACATGTCAGCAGTAACTTGGACCATACTGCTGACTGGCTTGCCCAACAATGCCACAACATTGCCTTCCATGTGATGGTACAGAGCTGGAATGACCTTACGTGCAAAGAAATAACGACTGGTAACCTGCCATTGTGGTACAGCACATTCTGCAAATTCACGGAAGGGGGCAGAATCCATTAGATGGAAAGGCAGGAGTTGTATAGCCAGCAGCATGGACAAGCTGGAATTTAGATGCTGGGCATGTGGGTGGCAGTGACTATATTTTTTTTTTGCTGGGGCAGAGAAATTTGCCTGCAATACTCTACAGCTGGTGGTGTGCTGCTGGTAGAGGTGCTGCAAGGACCTGTGACACCCTTTGCTATACCTTCATCCTTGTCAGTGGAGTCTGCTGAGAGGCCATGAGATATAGCTGGGGGTAAGCCTGAAAGGTAAGGAGTGAGGAGGAGAAGAATTTCATCCCTGTCAGATGCTCCATCCGCTGGTAATATCTGTCATTTGGCATGCAGTACTGAGGTCCACTAGCAGGTGTCTCCTGGCAGTTTGGAACTGTCAGGAGAGCTTTTTCCCTGCTGAGGTTATGTCATCTTTGGGCCACAGTACTGGAGTCCACCAGCGGATGGATCCTGGCAGTGTGGAGCATACAGTACCTCCTACAATCAGGTGTCACTTGAGGCCAATCACAGGCCTATAAATACCCGGCAAGCAATCACATGCTTGCCTTGGTATCTTTCTTCCTTGCGCCCTGACCTGGAACCTGTATCTGGAATCTGTATCTGGAACCTTTATCTGGAACCGGAACCTGAACCTGAACCTGCTCCTGAGTCTGTATCCGATCCCATCCTGATCCTGTCCCTCCTGTGTTCCTATTCCCTTGTAGCCATATCCCATCCATTATCTCCCTCTCCTAACCTGCCCTCGTTCAGTTGCTGATCCACCTATGTATGACCCTGGCCTGGCTAACATGTTTGATTTCGGTATTTCCCTTTGGCTGTATATATTATCTGTTGTCTGTGGGTTTCTGTTGGTTGGTTGAGCACTATTTGTATTTGGGGTGTTGTTTGTTTATATCACTTATCTTTAATAAACATTATTCTATTTCACTTTACATGCGGTTGGGTTTCCTCTTTGCAGTCCACACAATCTGTTCACACCTGTTCATGACGGTATACCAAGGCCATCTCTGACCAGAAGTGGCTGCACAGGGGAACCATCTCCGTTCCATTTCACATTGCTGGGATGAATTCAGATATGATTGTTTGTTATGCTCTGCTGGCAACAGAGAGTTCTGAATATCTCTGCCAGACATTGGAAGGGTGGTCCAGTGATTAGCTGCTGGAGATTATCCATTTAGCTCACTTTGTGGTCGATCAGGGCAGTATACGGTTTGAGGATGTTCAGCCTTTGATTGGAATGTGTACAGAGCTGGCTCTGCCTTGTATCCCAAAGGGCCATGATGACTTTTCTCCCCCCTTCAGCATTAACCAGGTTGTGTCTTTAGTATAGCTGTTGGAGGATGACTCTGCATCCTTTTTTGAGCATTATTCGGTTTGTCCCAAACAGTTGCTGAAAGATTGTATAGATGAAGTTCAGTCCCTGGTTAGACAGAGGATATGTGAACCCACTTTTGTGCTACCTGTACTTCAGGCATCGTCAGACCTGTTATGCCCAGCCTCTGTCAGCTCTCCACAACCTAGACCTGCTACTAAACACCTGCCTGCTCAGATGTCCTTTCTCCCATCACCCCTGGCAACCTCAGCTACAGTCCAATATACCCTGCTCCCCACCAAGTATCAATACCCTGTTTCTACTTCCTGCACCTATCCTGCCTTTAACCCACCTGCCTCTTCTCTAATACCTGCAACTTCCCCACAAGAACTTCCTCTGGCTGCTGTTCCCCCTTCCTTGTCATATCCCAGCCCTTCGTTTCAGTATGCCTCACCTCCTGTCTACAGTCAAACAGCCACCTACAGATCCCCAGCAGTTAAGCCAAAGAAGAAACGGAAGTTCTTCCCCACTCACACGATCCTGCCAGTAACCCAACTTGCTTCCACACCAACCAAAGTGTTTCAGCCTGCTTTCATGCCAGTTGAACTTGATGACCCACCTAAACCTGCCAACCTGGTGCCTGCCATCCAGTCTGATGTGCCTGCCTCCCAGTCAGATGTCCTGATGCCTACCTTCCAGCTGGATGTCTCGGTGTCCGCCTTCCAGCTGGATGTCTCGGTGCCTGCCTTCCAGCTTGATGTCTCTGCCCTCTGCTTTATGTCTCTGCAACTGCCTTCCAGTCTGATGTACCTGCCTTCCAGTCTGATGTGCCAGCTTCCCAGTCTGATGTGCCAGCTTCCCAGTCTGTTGTCTCAAAGCTTGCCTCCCAGCCTGATGTGCCAGCCTTCCAGCCTGATGTGCCAGCCTCCCAGCCTGATGTGCCAGCCTCCCAGCCTATTGTCTCAGTGCCAGCTTCCCAGCCTGAAGTGCCAGCTTCCCAGCCTGGTGTGTTCCTGTCTGCTGCTCAGCTCAATGACCCGGATGTTCCAGCTATCTGCCCGGATGTGCCTGACGACCAGCCTGGTGTGTTCCTGTCTGCTGCTCAACTCAATGACCCAGATGTTCCAGCTATCTGCCCGGATGTGCCTGACGACCAGCCTGAAATACTTTCTTCCACCATTCTGCTTGATGCCATAGACTATGGACAATTACAATCAGTTGGAGCGTGCGGAGGCCGCTCCTTTCAGGGGGGGTACTGTCAGGAAATGTTCCATCCGCTGGTAATTTCTGTCATTTGGCATGCAGTACTGAGGTCCACCAGCAGGTGTCTCCTGGCAGTTTGGAACTGTCAGGAGAGCTTTTCCCTGCTGATGTTATGTCATCTTTGGGCCGCAGTACTGGCATCCACCAGCGAATGGATCCTGGCAGTGTGGAGCAGACAGTACCTCCTACAATCAGGTGTCACTTGAGGCCAATCACAGGCCTATAAATACCCGGAAAGCAATCGCATGCTTGCCTTGGTATCTTTCTTCCTTGCGCCCTGACCTGGAACCTGTATCTGGAACCTGTATCTGGAACCTGAACCTGCTCCTGAGCCTGTATCCAATCCTGTCCCTCCTGTGTTCCTATTCCCTTCTAGCCATATCCCATCCATTATCTCCCTCTCCTAACCTGTCCTCGTTCAGTTGCTGATCCCCCTGTGTATGACCCTGGCCTGGCTAACGTGTTTGATTTCAGTACTTCCCTTTGGCTGTATATATTATCTGTTGTCTGTGGGTTTCTGTTGGTTGGTTGAGCACTATTTGTATTTGGGGTGTTGTTTATTTATAGCACTTATCTTTTTAATAAACATTATTCTATTTCACTTTACATGCGGTTGGGTTTCCTCTTTGCAGTCCACACAATCGGGTCACACCTGTCCATGACAATCCCTTTTGTGTGGCTTTCAGGTGCTCTTTCCAACTGGCTGAGTGGTGGGAGGTTATATGCCTTGTCAAGCATGTGGTTCCCAAATGGCTGGTGTTTTTGCCACGCTTGATCTGCTTGAGGAAAAGTTTGCAAATTGCAACAGTGCGATTGGCTGCACATGTGCTAAAAAAGGCCCAGACAGCTGATCTTTGGGAAGTGGGCTGGGAGATAACAGCTCCACAATCTGATTGAATATGGTGGCTGCTCTACTCTTCCTGACGCTATGTTCAATTAGCTCAGCTGACTCCTCCATGCCTGATTCTGGGGCTATGGTAGGAATAGCTGTGGACAAGGAGGCAGAATAAGTCGCTCTGGCAGCTGCGATGAACTGTGCACTAGTCTCTGCTTGTGTGACAGAGGGTGAGGAGGAGATGATGATTTAGTAGGCTGGATGGCACAGGCAACATCACTAAACAGAGAAAATGGTGCTCTGCTTGAGGACGGACCACGTCTACCTTTGCCTGTGGAAACATACGCCTATAGCCCCCTCACAGTGGTATAGGAACATCTGCCTCTCCTTTCCAGACATGATGGGGGTGGGGGGGGGGTGGCTTGACTTGATACCAAAATGTAATAGAGACGGGGAAACATGTAATTGAATGGAAAGTGGTGTTTGGTGCACTTTAACTTGAGGGCTGCCGCTGACAGAAATGTCACTGTAATATACTTAAGTAAAAGGGCACTGACGCACTACAATATACTGCAGTAAAACTGCACTTACACACTTCAATATAGTGCAGTAAAACTGGCCTGACACACTACACTGACGCACTTCAATATACTGCAGTAAAACTGCACAGATGCACTACACTATCACTATAGTCACACTACACTGACAATAGAATCACTATAGCACATCAACTCACTAGTAACACTGAATAGAGCCCTGTTTTATCTCTCCCCATGCCAATATCACACTGCAAATGGCTCCTCTGGGAAGGAAATGTTTATAGTGTGAGGTGGTTCTATGAGCAATGTGCCATAAATGGCCTAAGTCATTATGACTTTTTCCAATCATGGCTCTGACAGTATTCTGTGCCCTGATTGGGCAAAGCCTTCATTACTTCAGCCAATCGGGGCTTAGAATTAACAGTGCGGTGCACAGCGCATTGTGGGGCGTACGGCAATAGTTGAATGCCCTGCCAATTCGGGAGTTTGCCGGATGGGCGAACAGCCAATGTTCTGGCTGAACTTATGCTAGGCCAAAACCGTTCGCCCAACACTACTCACCATCCAAATGACACCATTCCTATAGTAAAGCATGGAGGTGGTAATATCCTGTTATGAGGGTTTTTCTCTGCAGCAGGGACTTGTCAGGATAGAAGAAAAAATGGATGGAGCAAAATACTGTCAAATTCTTGAGGAAAATCTGCTGCCCTCTGGCAGAAAGTTGTCAATGGGTAAAAGGGTTTCCTTCCAACATGACAATGACCCAAAGCACACAGCAGAAATCAGCACAGAGTGGTTATAGGTGAATGTCCTTACATGGCCTAGTCAGAGCCCAGACTTAAACCCCATTAAAAAGGAATGACATGAAGACTGCAGTCCACAAAAGGTCATCATCAAATTTAACTAAACCTGGGCAGTTCTGCAAAGAAGAGCGGGCAAATATTGCAACGTATAGATGAGCAACGTTAGTAGAGACAAATCCCAACAGACTAAAGGCTGTAAGCAAAAGGTGGTTCAACAAAATACTGGCACAAGGGGGTGAACCTTTTTCCAACTCAGTGATTCTGTTTTTGAATGTTTTTTATTTTTTGCTGACATGTTGGCGTTATATCTTTTACTTGGATGTTATAAGTTGCACAGAGTAAATACAGCTGGATAAATCAAAAAATGTGCCTATCTTCATTTCAGGATGCAAAGTAACAAACTGTGATTATTTTAAAGGGGGGTGATTGTTTTCTTACCCACTGTATATACGTGATCTGGCGCAGAGGTGCCGCCCTTTAGCAGTAAACTGCTATAGGGTGGACTTAAAGAGGAAGTAAACCCTGATGGGTTTACTTCCTCTTTGTTTCCCTGCAAAGGTAAAGCATAATGGGCTACTTGGACCTTGGACCTACAGGTAAGCCTTAATCTAGGCTTACCTGTAGGTCAAAGTGGTCTGTAAGGGTTTACAACCACTTTAAGGTCCAACAACTGAACTTAACCTTCTACAAAAACCTTCTGTATAAACCGAGAAATAATTCATAGAATGTTCAGACAGCAATACAAGCTCATTATCCACCTACCAGTTTTCCTCAGACGTGACAGTTCATTGGTGATGTTCTGAACTGGGTGAGATAAAACAATAATAGGAGATGTTATGCAATGACAGAGATACTCAGATCGATGAGATTCGTAATCAGGTCAAATTCAAGTTCAATCCCAATCCTGACTTCAAAACTAAAATACATTTTCTTATGTTCAGCTTTCTTCAATGTCAACCCATTTCAAATTCCCAATCATGTCTGTGGTCAGACAATTTTAAATGTGCAGTGATTTACTGATGCTTAAAGTGAAACCATTAAAATGAGAAATAACAATAAAAATGAAAAATTCCTTTAACCAACTCAATACAGGGCACTTACACCCCCTTCCTGCCCAGACCAATTTCCAGCTTTCAGCGCTCTCACACTTTGAATGACAATTACTCAGTCATGCAACACTGTACCCATATGAAATGTGCGTTCTTTTTTTCACACAAATAGAGCTTTCTTTTGGTGGTATTTAATCACTAGTGGGTTTTTTATTTTTTGTGCTATAATTCATAAAATTTTGCTAATTAGTAATTTTTCTTCATAAATTTTGGCCAAAATTTATACTGCTATCTTTGGTAAAAATAACCCAAATTAGTGTATATTATTTGGTCTTTGTGAAAGTTATAGTCTACAAACTATGGTGCCAATCGCTGAAAATTGATCACATCTGATCAGGCCTTCAGTACATCAGGTGTATCTTTCTTGAGACACTAACAAGTCAGGAAAGCACAAGTATCCCCCAAATGACACCTTTTTAGAAAGTAGACATTCCAAGGTATTAAGTAAGTTGCATGGTGAGTTTTTTTAAGTTGTAATTTTTTGCAAAATGAAGATTTTTTTTTTTTAAATTGTCATATCAGGTTGCTACTACTCTTCCCGAGTATGGGGATACCACATGTGAGAGACTTTTACACAACCTGGCCACATACAGAGGCCCAACATTGAAGTAGTACCTTCAGGCGTTCTAGGAGCATAAATTACACATCTCATTTTATTCCTACCTATCACACTTTTGAAGGTCCTCGAGCACCTGGACAGTGGGATTACCCACAAAATGACCCTATTTTGGAAAGCAAACACCCCAACGTATATTCTATGAGGCATGGGCTGCAAATAGGTACTCGGGTACTCTGATGGGCTGCAGATAGGTACTAGGGTACTCTAATGGGCTGGAGATAGGTACTCGAGTAACTTGATGAGCTACAGATAGGTACTCGGGTACTCTGATGGGCTGGTGACAAGTACTCTTGTACTCTGATGGCCTGGTGACAGGTACTCGGGTACTTTGATGGGCTACAGATAGGTACTCGGGTACTCTAATGGGTGGGTGACTGGTATTTGAGTACTCTGAAGGGTGGTGACAGGTACTCAGGTACTCGGTACTCATATGGACTGTGACAGGTACTCTGGTACTCATATGGACTGTGCCAGGTACTCATATGGACTGTGCCAGGTACTCATATGGACTGTGACAGGTACTCAGGTACTCTGGTACTCAGATGAACTGTGACAGGTACTCTTGTACTCATATGGACTGTGACAGGTACTCTTGTACTCAGATGAACTGTGACAGGTACTCTTGTACTCATATGGACTGTGACAGGTACTCTTGTACTCATATGGACTGTGACAGGTACTCTTGTATTCATATGGACTGTGACAGGTACTCATATGGACTGTGACAGGTACTCAGGTACTCAGATGAACTGTGACAGGTACTCAGATGAACTATGACATGTATTTAGGTACTCAGATGAACTGTGACAGATACTCGGGTACTCAGATGGACTGTGACAGGTACTCGGGTACTCAGATGGACTGCGACAGGTACTCGGGTACTCAGATGGACTGCGACAGGTACTCGGGTACTCAGATGAACTGTAACAGGTACTCGGGTACTCAGATGAACTGTAACAGGTAATTTGATGGATGATGACAGGTCGTCTTTATTGGGGGAGCAATCAGTGTGTGTTGGTGTACACTGTAAGCGGTAAAGAGATGTTACCGCAATCTCCTTCTTACACACAATCGTGTGTGAGGAGGAGAACCCGGTAACATCTCGTTACCGCTCTGTTTACATTTAGCGATCGTGCGCATGTACCGTGCAAAGTGGGGCGGTACCATTTGTGATCGGCTGTGACTTAATCATGGCCAATCACGTGGTAAACAGCCATGCCCAATGGCTGTTCACCCCCCTCGGTGGCGAGCGGTGTCTCCGTGACACACCGCCACCGAAGGAACAGGGATGCGCACACGCGATCACGCGCATTCAATGTTTAAATGGACGGACGTCATATGACGCCCGCCCAGAACAAGAGCCGTGCCGCCTGGCTGTCATATGATGACCGGCGGGCGGCAATCGGTTAAATATAGTGCATGGGGGGTCCCCTTAGCCTGCCTGTAATGTGGTACATCTGTACCATGTGTAGAAAACACAGTAGCAGTTTATATTGGACTTTCTAGGTACAACATACAACTAATCCAAGAATTTTATTTTTGTTAAAGCAACAATTTTTATTTAACAGAAGACTAAAAAATATTACTTCCTCATAAAAACACAATTATGACCCATATGATGTTGTCCTTATGTTAGTAGCAGCATGTGCATGGATTCCAACATATTTCAGCCAGAAACTTGGCTTCCTCAGGGGTGGCTATCCGTTTAGGGTCAGAGCCTTCCTGGAATTAAAGTGATATCAATTGAATCTATAAGCACTGACGATTCAGATGTTACTAGGATGCCAAAACCAACATAGGGCTGCAGGTGGCCACAGGAGGCAGATAAGGACCAAGAGAGTAAAATTTGTAAGATGGATGACACAAGGGCAAAGATTCCACAGCATGTGGTGCTCACATATGAGGCTAGTTCACTGTGGCATGTGTTTGTGTCCTCGGGGCTCCGGCATACAAATTTTCCAGGAAGGCTCTGATCCTAAGCGGATAGCATCCCCTGAGGAAGCCCAGTTTCTGGGTGAAACATGTCGGGATGCCACTACTAACATAAGGATGACATCATATGGGTGATACTTGTACATGTTTTCATGAGAAAGTAATTTGTTTAGTCTTCTGTTATATACAAATTGTTGTTTTAACAAGAAAAAAATTGGATTAGTTGTATGTTGCACCTAAAAAGTCCTATATAAACTGCTACTGTGTTTTTATTAAACCCCAGAGATGAAGTCCTGTGATCTATCCATACTATACCCTCTTCCCATGTATAGAGCCTGCTGCAGCAATAATAACATTTCTAAAGCAAAAAAAATGACATTAACCATTCAAGCTTTCTTTATTTTGTAGGCATGGCTTGGGGAGCCAGTTTGAATAATGAGGCCACAATGTAGTGAACTGGGAACAAGATTTTTTTTTGGATAAATTCTGGTGTCTCTTTCGCAGACTTTGGATAGAAGTAACAGGTGTAGAAAAATTGGTCTGTGGGTGTTGGGGGTTCCGTCACACCATTAATCTATAGAGGTACTCTTGATGAAAGCAAGAATTGGCCTTGCTGTCAAAGATTGTAATGATATGCACCTGTCAAACAGGTACGGAAAAATTGGTCCTTGGGTGTTAATTGTGCCAATGAAATCTACACCCATTTTTTTTTTTTTTTTTATTTCAGATAAAATCACCACCCACA
The DNA here is from genome assembly GCA_037952835.1 of Lithobates septentrionalis. Taxonomy (NCBI): domain Eukaryota; kingdom Metazoa; phylum Chordata; class Amphibia; order Anura; family Ranidae; genus Lithobates; species Lithobates septentrionalis. The sequence continues at coordinate 2,236,222 of JBBDGP010000853.1, forward strand.
AAGCTAGGCAGCCTAGACAGTTTTTCAGAGATTCAAGATGCAGAAAGCGACATCGGCATCAGAGGCTTGATAGCTGCTGCTAATCCAAGACTGATTCATTTTGATAAATGTCAGCCAGTCCACAAGTCTGTGGACAGATGCGCTCTCTTACCTGTCACAAATCCCCCAGCAGCACTGAATGCCCATTCGGAAAGCATGCTGGATGCATACTGGGCAAGTTCTGGCCAGTGGTCTATTCTCATGATCCAGTAACCAGTGGATCGTCAACTGTTTTCGCCCCTACTGTAGCCCCTACTTTCGCCCCTACTATAATCTCCCACTATATGATGAAGACACTGCCGATGGGAAGTGGAATCTTACAGCCCTGGGCGCCGAGGACTAAAAAAAATTTGAAAGGCATCACTGAGACTGCCCCCTTCCCCACTGCTCCTCTCTTGACCAACAGAAGCCTCAAAACTACATTTTCCACCAGACTGTAACCTACCATAGAAAGGAGTTACATAAACTCCTCTTTAAGGTGTCCTCAAGAGATTTCATCTTCTGCTCCCTCTGTGGGGATGGGATGAGTTCCAAGACTTTCCCCTTGTAACTGTGGTCAGTGAGGGTTGACAACCAATAGTGATCCTTCTCCTTGATGACACCTATTCTCAGGTCCTTTTTCACAGGCTTTGAAGACCGAGGGAGCCCATGCACCATAAGTTTGCAAAGGCATGAGAAGCAGACTCCTCTGGGTCACTGAGGAATACAGTATCTGGAACTGCCTCCTCCCAGCCACTTATTACTCCCAAGGGTTCTGGGGATGGAAAACCATCTGTTCAGGGTTGACATATGTCTTGTTCTGCTTCAATGCCTCCAGGGCTGCCAGAATCCTCTTCCTCCTCCTCCCATTCCTCCTGCGTGTTCTGTGGCATAGGAAGAATGGTGGCTGCATAAAGTGGGTCTTGAGAGGAAAGGAAGTCCTCCTCTTCCTCCTGCTGCTCAGCCTTAGAGTGCCCTGTTCATAATGCCATGCAGAGTCTGCTCCAACAGGAACACAACAGGGATTGTGTTACTGATGCATGCTGTGATGGACCCAGTACTCAAGAGGAGTATGTCTGCTGTATAAGCTCCCAAGTCACTAGCCGTAACTCACTGTAGGGTGGTATGAAACATATGACCGTTTATTGAAACACAGGCACAAAGATATGCACCCTGGGGACAATCCCCCTTCTTTGCATAATGACACAGGGTGGGGTAAACTGTACATTTAGTACAGAGTGTGGCTTTCAGGTGCTCTCACTGTACATTCCTGGGTACCTATTTGAAAAACGATGCACCACCAAATTGAGGCACATGTGTCAACTTTCCCTGTCTATGGACAGGAGGTTTGTTCCATTATTGCACACCACCATTCCTGGCTCCAGCTGGCATGAACCACCTCTGGGCCTACCACTGCAGAGCTGCAAGAATATCTGCTCCAGTGTGGCTCCTGTCCCCTAGACAGACCAGCTGAAGCACTGCATGACACCTTTCAGCCTGACTCATTGAATAGCCCCTTGAACACTTAGGGTGTACTTGTGGTTCATGGGACAATTCAGCAGAGGAAGGCATAGAGGAGGAGGAGGGGTGAAGCTGAGAAATCTTGCATCATCACCATTAGCTGTATAGCGACATGGCAGCACAACAAGCTGCAGTACTGAGCCCTGCCCTGCATTCTTCCGAGTTGCAAGCAGAGTTAACCAGTGTGCTGTGAACAAAATATATCGTCCCTGACCATACTTGCTGGACCACATGTCAGCAGTAATGTTGACCTTGCAGCTGACTGCCTTGCCCAACGATGACACAACATTGCCTTTCACGTGATGGTAGAGAGCTGGAATAGCCTTACGTGAAAAGAAATAGTGACTGGGAACCTGCCATTGTGGTACAGCACATTTTGCAAAATCACAGAAGGGGCAAAGTCCACCAGACAGAAAGGCAGGAGATGTAAAGCCAGCAGCTTTGACAAGCTTGAATTTAGACGCTGGGCATGTGGGTGGCAGTGACTGTATTTTGTTTTTTTTTGCTGCAGAAATTTGCCTGCTGTAGTCTACAGCTGGTGGTGTGCTACTGGCAGATGTGCAGCAAGGACCTGGGACACCCTTCGCTATACATCATAACATCATCCCTGTCAGTGGAGGCTGCTGAGAGATCATAAGGTATAGCGGGGGTAGACCGAAAAACATCAGGAGGACCAGAATTGTATCCCTTTTGTGTGGCTTTCAGGTGCTCTTGTCAATGGTACCCAAATAGCTGGTGTTTTCGTCACACTTGGTGTGCTTGAGGCAAAGTTTGCAAATTGCAACAGTGTGATCAGCTGCACATGTGCTAAAAAAGACCCAAACAGCTGAGCTGTGGGAAGTGGTCCAGGAGATGACAGCTCCACAATCTGGCTGCTCTCCACTTTTCCATGATGGCTGCCTCTTTGGGGTTGTGCCTCACCCTCACTTTCCTTCTCTGCTCTATCCAGCATCCAAGTTGCATCAGTGACCTTATCATCATCATCATCATCATCATTAGGGATGAGCTTCGATTTCGAGTCAAACTCATGTTCGACTCGAACATCGGCTGTTCGCAAGTTCGCCGAACAGCGAACAATTTGGGGTGTTCGCGGCAAATTCGAATGCCGCGGAACACCCTTTAAAAGTCTATGGGAGAAATCAAAAGTGCTAATTTTAAAGGCTTATATGCATGGTATTGTCATAAAAAGTGTTTGGGGACCTGGGTCCTGCCCCAGGGGACATGGATCAATGCAAAAAAAAGTTTTAAAAACGGCCATTTTTTCAGGAGCAGTGATTTTAATAATGCTTAAAGTGAAACAATAAAAGTGTAATATTCCTTTGTAATTTCATAGCTGGGGGGTGTCTAACAGTATGCCTGTAAAGGGGCGCATGTTTAGAACAGTCTGGCAGCAAAATGACATTTCAAAGGAAAAAAAGTCATTTAAAACTACTCGCGGCTATTGCATTGCCCGTCCGACAATACGCATAGAAGTTCATTGATAAAAACGGCATGGGAATTCCCCACAGGGGAACCCCGAACCAAAATTTAAAAAAAAAATGTGCGGGGTCCCACTAAATTCCATACCAGACCCCCAGGTCTGGTATGGGTTTTAAGGGGAACACCGCGCCAAAATAAAAAAAACGGCGTGGGGTCCCCCCAAAAATTCATACCAGACCTTTATCCGAGCACGCAACCTGGCAGGCCACAGGAAAAGAGGGGGGACGAGAGAGCGCCCCCCCTCCTGAATCGTACCAGGCCACATGCCCTCAACATTGGGAGGGTGCTTTGGGGTAGCCCCCAAAACACCTTGTCCCCATGTTGAGGACAAGGGCCTCATCCCCACAACCCTGGTTGGTGGTTGTGGGGGTCTGCGGGCGGGGGGCTTATCGGAATCTGGAAGCCCCCTTTAACAAGGGGACCCCCAGATCCCAGCCCTCCCCCCTGTGTGAAATGATAAGGGGGTACAAATGTACCCCTACCATTTCACTAAACTGTAAAAAATGTTAAAAATGACAAGACAGTTTTTGACAATTCCTTTATTTAAATGCTTCTTCTTTCTTCTATCTTCCTTTTTTGAGTACTCACTACATAGACACACTAAACTGACACACTACAATATACTGCAGTTAAACTGCACTGAAGCACTGAAAAATACTGTGTTAAACGTGCAGTAACACTCAAATATACTGCGTTAAACATACAGTAACGCACTGATATATACTGCATTAAACGTGCAGCAATGCACTGATATATACTGCATTAAACAAGCAGTAACGCAGTCAAATATACTGCGTTAAACGTACAGTAATGCACTGATATATGCTGCGTTAAAGGCACAGTAATGCATTAAAATGTACTGCATTAAACGTGCAATAACATACTCAAATGTACTACATTAAACATACAGTAATGCACACAAATATACTGTAATAAACTTGCAGTAACGCACTCAAATATACTGCGTTAAAACGTACAGTAACGCACTGATGTATACCGCGTTAAACACGCAGTAATGGACTAAAATATACTGCGTTTAAATATGCACTAATGCACTGATATATATTGCGTTCAACTTGCAGTAACGCACTCAAATATACTGTGTTAAACTTACAGTAACGCACTGATATATACTGCTTTAAACATGCAGTAATGCACCAATATATACTGCATTAAACGTGCAGTAACGAGCTGATATACTGTAGGAAACTTGCCCTCACAAATTAAACTGACACTAAAGTAAAGATAAATGGTGGTCACTACACTCACACTGACTGAACTATCACTAGATTCACACTAAACTGATATTCTACACTGACAATAAAATCACAATAGCACACTATAGCATACTAACTCTGTAGTAGCACACTACAAATGGCCGCTATGGGGGGGAATATTTTTATAGTGTGGGGCAGGACTAAGAGCAATGAGCCTTGATTGGATGGAGTCATCATTACTTTCTCCAATCATAGGGAAAATGCCGCTGATGAAAATTATGATGGAAATATTTTTTACGAAATAAACACTGGGGATCACGTCCCCATGGAAGAACCGTTGCTATTCCAGACAAGAAGCAGGGGTTATTAGGCAAGTGTTCCTATGTTAATACTTTACCATTGTTGCATATGGCTTCTGGGTGTTGTGACAGTGCAGTTAGCTGTAGGTGTGTATGTCGCCCAGGATTGTCAAGCAGGCAGGTTGGGGGGCTCCAGGACGATTGATTAGTTTTGGAGGAAACTGTGTTTCAGTTTACTTTGCGGTTTATGTACTCCCGTTGGGGATCTGGAGTCTGGAGATTTCACAGCGATCTGGGTGGGAGGAAATCTGCAACCCTGGGCGAGCATCAGAATGGGGAAGAAAGGGAATTTAACAACTGAACTTTCTACCAAAACCTTATCTGTATAAACCGAGAAATAATTAATAGAAGTGTTCAGACAGCAATACAAGCTCCTTATCCACCTACCAGTTTTCCTCAGAAGCGACAGCTCCTCTGCCGTGTTCTTTTCTGGAAGGCATAAAACAATAATTGGAAATGTTATCCAATGACAGAGAACACAGAGATTGATAAGATTTGGATTCAGGTCAAATTCAACTTCAATCCCAATCCGAATTTCAAAACGAAAATACATTTTCTTATGTTCAAATTTCTTCAATTTCAACCCATTTTAAATTCCCATTCATATCTGTGGTCAGACAATTTTGCCCCAACCCACATCTGCCATATTAGTTTAGCATTACCACTTGCTCACCACCTACTGCAGATGTACTGCAGCAGGTCGGCTCTATTGCACAAAACTACGTACCTGTACATCATTTCGTGCAATAGACACTGGGGGCGCACGCAGGCCACCAGAAGCACGATCACACGCTGATTGGACACAGGGGATGCTAATCAGCGGGTCCGGTGGACCCGAAGTCCACCAGACACCTGCGATTGCTTTCCAGAGTGGCAGAACGGTGATCTGTCTATGTAAACAATGCAGATCGCCATTCTGACAGGGGAGAAGATAGAGATCTTGTGTTTCTGCTGAACAGGAACACGGATCTCTGTCTTCATCCAGACAGACCATCCCCCAAATAGTTAGCAGGCACCCCCTAGGGACACACTTAACCCTTTGATTGCCTCTGATGTTAACCCCTTCCCTGTCAGTGTCATTAGTACAGTAACAGTGCATGACTGTTGGATAACAGATATGCTTAACATACCCTTTTACCCCCATCTTTTACCCCATTACCCCAATAACTAAGACCACACCAAGATTGGAGTAATAAAAGGCCTTAGCAGCCTACTTTATTTAAACAAATAAATCTTTTAATTAGAAATATAAACATATTTACATTAACTGCAACTGAATATCTCAAGCGTTGGTCTGCGCAATCTCTTAATAATCAAAACATGTCCATAACACACTTGCACTGCGGCCCCATCAAATATATACCATAGGCCTCAAGCCGACAAGCTGGCACAGAGACTAACCAATGACCGCAGTGCCCCATTATCACTTCCCGGCTAACCTCCGTTAACCGGGAACCACCATAAGGACCCATATCAACTTTTTCTGCCAAACCAACTCTTACTTTAGTCATTTTCCTTCTTTTGCACAGACCAACGCCCGCTATACCAGGATCTCTCCTCGTCTTCAACCTGTAAGAGAATAAAACACCATCCTCCAAACGCAAATTCCCTTCACCGATAAAAGGGGAGGGTGGGCGGGAACTTTCCTCCACTCTTCTGTTACTCCCCCAGGGCGGGATTACCAATTTAAGGCTTCCCTTAATACCTCCCCCTCGGCTAACTCCAACCCCTCCTACCAGCTTGGTTAACCCCACTGCTACCAAAGTCATGCACGCCCTGCACCTAGGCATTGCATGCTGCTGTTCCGGGCTCTACTTGACTGTTGGATAACAGATATGCTTAACATACCCTTTTACCCCCATCTTTTACCCCATTACCCCAATAACTAAGACCACACCAAGATTGGAGTAATAAAAGGCCTTAGCAGCCTACTTTATTTAAACAAATAAATCTTTTAATTAGAAATATAAACATATTTACATTAACTGCAACTGAATATCTCAAGCGTTGGTCTGCGCAATCTCTTAATAATCAAAACATGTCCATAACACACTTGCACTGCGGCCCCATCAAATATATACCATAGGCCTCAAGCCGACAAGCTGGCACAGAGACTAACCAATGACCGCAGTGCCCCATTATCACTTCCCGGCTAACCTCCGTTAACCGGGAACCACCATAAGGACCCATATCAACTTTTTCTGCCAAACCAACTCTTACTTTAGTCATTTTCCTTCTTTTGCACAGACCAACGCCCGCCACAGCACCCAGGAATAACACCTTAATCATGGGTGCCCCTCCACACCCGGAGTGCTCTCTGTATGCCGTCTTGTAAGCCTAATGCCCATAAGTCTATACCAACTTCATTCAAGTGCACTCCATCCGCTCTCAGATACCTCCATGTCTCAAACTCTAGCTCAAGGTGCCTAACCGCCACACCCCCATTATTTACCACAAACTTACTAACCGCCCTATTTATTTTCTTACGGGCCCTATTCACACCCTCTACCGACCTGGCCATTCTCCATGACATCCTAGCCACCATGTCAGACCAGACAATGATCATGTTAGGGAAGGCTTGTTTTAACCGCTCTACATCGAGCTTGATGTCACGCAAGATATCTACCATGGCTCTTAAGCCCAAATCGTTGCCTCCTACATGGATGACTAATACGTCCGGGGGACTGTCCCTTTGTGCATAGCGATGCACTTCCGACACCAATCTACCCCACAACATGCCCGGGATCCCCAACCACTTAACACAGGCCTCCCTTTTGCTAAAACCCAATTGCCTACCCTCCTTGCGGGCGTCCCCTCTCCGAGCCCCCCAAGCCACATAGGAATGGCCCATTATCCATACCATCCCCGGCACTGCACCTGAAAATAGAAGAACACAAAAGAAAAAACACCATACCGTGAGCCCCGGTTTTGTTCCACATTTGCTTGTTACCCCATTTACCAAAACCGCAAGCCCCTATAACCTACTACAAGTTTACCACCATATGGGGGCGCACGTATGATCGGAACCTATTAGATTCCCACCTCCCAATTCGCTTAACTGCTTCCACGTCCATACCATTTCTGGCTGCCTCCGTAGCGGCCCCAATCCTAAAGGAGTGGGACGAAAAACCCTTCTCTGCCAGCCCCAACCCCTTAATACATTTATTAAAAACCGTTACAAACTGAAATCTAGACAGGAACTCACCCCCCTTATGGAGCAACAAGGGGCCCATTACCGCAGGACGGACCTTCAAAAATTCCCTGACCCCTGTTACCGGGCATAATAGTGATCCCGCAATTGGATACACCTCAACCCTTCTCCCCCTACCTAGTTGATCAGTCTTTGAGTGCCGTAACCACAACTTCAAACCCTCATCACCCCATGACATCTCCTGATACATCAACCCCCCTGGTGTGGTTTTAGAAGGGCTGACCAGTTCCCCTATCCGAAACGCCCCAAAAAATGCCAATAAAAAGGCTGCCGTAAACAACACAACTTCATAACTGGACGTACACACCTGAAACAACTGATTTACTATCCCCTGCAGGATTTCAAACGTCACTGGCCTCCTGGCATCTCGTCGAGACATCGACTTCCTATAACCCTTCATTGCCTGCCTTATCCAAAAATCCTTTGTCCAATCTGGCCTACCTTGTAGCTTAAAAAGAAACGCTAAACCAGCTACCCTCTTGTTAACCATTGATGCGGACACACCTTCCTCCATTTTTCTCGCTATATAGTACAGTACCAGCAACCGCATGTCCTGACCTGCTGGATCCTCCCCCACGCTATCTGCAAACTCACTCCATTCCTTCCATACCTTCGTGTATGCTGCCCATGTCGCCCTACTCACCGACTTCTTTATCCATCCTGCTATGGTGCAAATGCTATCTCCCACAGCCATTCGGGACAGGGTACCCCTTGTTGTTCCGCATCCGGCGCCAACTCCCGGAACCTGTCCCACTGGAAGCGAGACAACGCATCAGCGATGACATTTTTAACCCCCGGTAAATGTACAGCATGCACAAATACATTTAGTTGCAGACAGCGCAAGACCAAATGCCGCAGCAGCCTAATCACTGGCGGCGAGGACGCCGTACTCCTATTAATCACCTGCACTACCCCCATATTGTCGCCATGGAATCGCACCTTCAGATCCCTGAATGATGCACCCCATAGTTCCACTGCCAGTACTACTGGAAATAATTCCAGTAGCACCAAATTCTTTGTGAATCCTGCCTCAACCCAGGTCTGAGGCCAAGGCCCAGCGCTCCACTGGCCCTGAAAAAATGCCCCAAAACCCGTGGAACCCGCTGCGTCCGTGAACAGTTCCAAGTCAAAATTGCTGACTGGACCCGACATCCAAAACGCCCTACCATTAAAAGACTCTAAAAAGGAATGCCACACCCTCAAATCTGCCCTGTGCGTTTCGGTTAGACGCACAAAATGTTTTGGCGATTTGATTCCACTCGTGCTAGCCGCCAGCCGGCGACTGAACACCCTCCCCATGGGTAATATGCGGCATGCAAAATTAAGCTTGCCCAGCACCGATTGCAGCGTCCGCAGCTGTACTTTACGCAATCCCAAAAGCCCTGCTATTTCCCTTTTAAGGTCTTCTAATTTATCGTCCGGCAGCCTGCATTCCATCGCCTCCGAATCCAGGACAATGCCCAAAAACGTGATGACCGTGCAAGGTCCCTCCGTTTTATCAGCTGCCAATGGAATGCCAAATTTTTCTGCAATGTGTTCCAGTGTGGCCAGGAGCACAGCGCAGATGCGCGAAGAAGCCGGACCCATACAGAGAAAATCATCGAGGTAATGAATTATAGAATTCACCCCTGACACCTCTCGTACCACCCATTCCACAAATGAACTGAATTGCTCAAATATCGCACACGATATCGAGCAACCCATGGGTAGGCATTGGTCCACATAGAATTCATTGTCCCAATGACACCCCAATAACCGAAAACTCTCGGGGTGTACCGGCAACAGCCTAAAAGCGGATTCCACATCCGCTTTAGCCATCAAGGCCCCTTTCCCATATCGCCGTACCCATCCCACTGCCGCATCGAATGAAGTGTAAGTCACCGAACACTCCCCTTGATCTATGGCATCATTCACCGACCCCCCTCTAGGGAAGGAGAGGTGGTGAATAAGCCTGAATTTGCCCGGTTCCTTTTTGGGTACCACCCCCAGAGGCGAAACCACCAAATCTTTAAATGGCGCCTCTGGGAATGGACCGCCCATGCGCCCCAATGCAACCTCCTTCCTCAGTTTTTCCCTAACTACTTCCGGATGTTGCATTGCAGACTTTAAATTGAGTGACACTGGGGGGATAACCGTTAATGAGCATGGGATCCTGAAACCCACCGAGAAACCTTCCTCTAACAATTGCGCAGCTTTCTTGTCAGGATACCTACCTAGAAATGGTCGCATCTTTTCCACTCTCACCGGGGTCCTCCCTTTTGCTTGCAGCCTCTCCTGGACGGCCCTTGCCCTGCTTAAAACATCTAGATCCTGGGTGAGACCCCCCGCATCCTGAACACTCGTGTTTATACTTACAATTGGCGCCAAACTTGCAGCTCCCTGTGTTGTATTGCCAGCACAACCCCTTCTTGTTTCCGACCGACTGTCCCTGTGCCGAAGGGCCGCCGGTCCCCCCTTGAAAAAACTGAATGGAGGCCCTCGCCGTAGTCATCAATCTCATCCATAAGCTGATGTCCTTATGGTCCCACCGTAATGCCGGCCGCACTGCCCTCCGCTGCCGAAACTGCTCATCGTACCTTAGCCATGCTGTACCCCCATAGACCCTATACGCTTCTCCAATCGCATCCTGGTAACAGAAAAGAGCCGAGCAATGCTCAGGTTGCTTTTCCCCGATGACGCTTGCCATAATCGCAAACGCCTGCAACCAGTTGGCAAACGTTCTCGGTATCAAGCGGTATCTCCTCTTCTCTTCATCCTCCTTTTTGGAGTCATCTGGCTTCACCCTATCCAGGTTGAATTTCTCCAACGGTAGCAGCGAAAAAATTTCCACGTACTCACCTTTCCACAACTTCTCACGCACCTCCTGTTTCAAATGCGACCCTAACGGTCCCTCATAGCACACATATACCTCACATTTTGCGGCGTCAGCCAACCTGGTTATGTCCTGCCTACCCGCAGCCTCAACCACTGCCGCCGTTTTTGCCGTCCCTTGCGTGCTCTCATTCACCGGTACAACCGCCACGGGTGCTGCCACCGCTCCCGTGCCCACTGCCGCTATTCCTGATGTCCCAGCACCCCCGACCGGCGGTATCCAAGATGCCACCGGTCCTGCGGGAGTCTCAAATCTTTTTACCAGCTCCTTTATGCCTGCCAAGAAACCCAGTAGACCAGAGGACTCCCTGCCTCCCTCCGTTCCCTCTACACCATGAACCCCGCTCGTACCTACCCCACTGGGCCCCGTACTAGGTATAACACGATTAAATGGTGTAACATGTGACTCACCCGGCTGCACAGGCGTAACCTCATCAGCCGACCCTCTGGTGTCCACCGCTGTTGTGCTCCTGGACGGCGGGTTCGGCTCCTCCTCTGACTCGGACCACTCTTGGGCTGTATGGCGCTCCTCCACCTCCTCTTCTGATGATGAGGGCCCACCCGGCCTGGACACCGTGGCTGCCGCCGGAGCTTGGCCTTGCTGTCCCCGCCTCCGCGCATCTCTCCGGCCATCCGACTTCTGCTTCGCTTTTCCTGGGCCGGCGTGCTGTGCCTCAGCCCTGCTGATGTTCGGGTTAGCTGCCCTAACAGGCCGACCCCGATCGCTCCTCCTGTGATGCCCTGCCGCGGAAACTGCAGGCCCAGGCCTCCCTCCATGTGCTCCTCTCCGTGCTTCCTCCATACTTTTTCTGGGGGCGGGGCTTGCGCTCGCCTCCGCTCTGGTTCTAGGCCGCACCGCTGCTCCCCGGGCCCCTCCACTTCCAGGCCGCTGTGCTGAGGACCCCCTCGCTCCTCCGCTTGCTCCTCCCGCCATTCGCTTCGCCGGTGGGCCCACCGGGAGTCCGACCGGACCCCCAGGCTGCCGCTGATCCGTCCTCCGCTGTTCAGGGGAGAACCGCTCAGGTGGCCGTGAACGCCGCGCCCTGCTGGTGCAGATCTCACCCCCGCTCGGAGCTGGCCCCGCTCTCTGGATGGCCTCCGCGATCGTCTCCTGTAGCCAGGCCGCCCCTCTCACTGCCGCTTCTGCCTTCAGCTGCTCCATCATTTCCTCCATCTCTGCCATGCTGCTCTGAACTTTCCTCCACTCTTCTGTTACTCCCCCAGGGCGGGATTACCAATTTAAGGCTTCCCTTAATACCTCCCCCTCGGCTAACTCCAACCCCTCCTACCAGCTTGGTTAACCCCACTGCTACCAAAGTCATGCACGCCCTGCACCTAGGCATTGCATGCTGCTGTTCCGGGCTCTACTTATTTTTAGCACTGATCATTGTATTAGTGTCACTGGTTCCCTAAAAAATTGTCAGTTAGGTGTCTGCAATATTGCAGTCCCGCTAAAAATCGCTTATCACTGCCAATACTAGTTGAAAAAAAATATTCCGTTGCCATAAAAATATTCCATTGTTTGAAGACTTAATAACTTTTGCGCAAACCAATCAATATACACTTATTGTTTTTTTTTTTTTTTACCAAAAATATGTGGCAGAATACATATCGGCCTAAACTGATGAAGAAATTGGATTTTTACATTTTTTTTTTTTATTGGATGTGTTTTATAGCAGAAAGTAAAAAATATTGTTTTTTTTTTTTATTCAAAATTGTCGCTTTTTTTGTTTATAGCGCAAAAAATAAAAACCGCAGAGGTGATCAAATACCACCAAAAGAAACCTCTATTTGTGAGAAAAAAAAGACATAAATTTTATTTGGGTACAGCGTCGCACAACCGCGCAATTGTCAGTTAAAGTAACGCAGTGCTGTATCTCAAAAAATTTGCCTGGTCATTAAGGGGGTAAAACCTTCCAGGGCTGAAGTGGTTAATACATACGAGTTTGCGCTATTAAAGTCCATCCTCACTTTTCTAATTAGACATGCTTAGTCGTATTTTAGTTGACTTAAAGTGATTGTAATCAATCACCTTGTAAAATAACCCATGCAGTTCACAGTAAAAAAGAGAGGCAAAAATGTTTCTGTATAGATATAAAAAAAACATTATAAATACTTTTTTCCCGTTTTTTTTCTAAGCGATCACATTCCCTCTGTTCTTAGCTGCATAGGAGCTGGGGGAGGAGAAGCAGCAGCACACTGAGCTTCTCAGTGAATGGCTGTGCAGCAGGGGTGTTCCAGGACACGTCTGGTCATTGGAGGAAAGCACACTGAGCTCCCAACTTAGCTAGAGAACTGACCATGGTTTCTCTCCTGCTCAGCATGGTCAGTTTTAATAGGTAAGCAGAGGGACTGGCAGGATCACCAGGGATTTCACATAAAGGAAGCAATACAAAGAGAACAGGAGACGTCCTCACACCAGTGCATGGTACAGCATCCACATATCAGGAATAGGAAGTGCTGGGGTAACAAACATTTTAAACACTTCAGCCCCGGAAGGATTTGCCCCCTTAATGACCAGGCCATTTGTTTGCGATATGGCACTGCATCGTATTAACCGACAATTGCGCGGTCGTGCGACATTGTACCCAAACAAAATTGGCGTCATTTTTTTCCCACAAATAGAGCTTTCTTTTGGTGGTATTTGATCACCTCTGCGGTTTTTATTTTTTGCGCTATAAACAAAAAAAGAGTAACAATTTCGAAAAAAAAAATAAAAAAATGTTTTACTTTCTGTTATAATACATATCCCAAAAAAATATATTAAAAAAAACGTATTCATCAGTTTAGGCCGATATAAATTCTTCCACATATTTTTGGTAAACAAAAGCACAATAGGCGTATATTGATTGGTTTGCGCAAAAGTTATCATGTCTACAATCTATGGGATAGATTTAGGGACTTTTATTTTTTTAATTGTTTTTACTGGCGATCTGTAATTTAATGCGACATTGTGGCGGGCAGATCTGACCCCAAATTGCACTTTTTGGGGACCAGTGACATTATTACATTGATCAGTGCTATAAAAATGCACTGATTACTGTAAAAATGACACTGGAAGGGAAGGGGTTACCACCAGGGCCGGACTTACCATTGGGCTTGACTGGGCTCAAGCCCATGGGCCCAGCCCAATAGGGGGCTCCGCGGGCCCCAGCCGAGTGTACTTCGACTATACTTGGCTAGTTCTGCTCACAGTCACTCCTAGTCCCGCTCTATGATTAACATAACACAGGGACTGGGCGTGACTGTGAGCGGAGCTAAACGAGTACGCTATGTATGAAGATCGGCTTTTCTCGGCTCTGCTCACAGTCACGCCCAGTCCCACCATTGGACCTGTGTTATGTCCATCATAGGGCGGGACTGGGCGGGACTGCGAGAGGAGCCGAGAAAAGCCGACAGGAGCCGAGATACACAGGACCAGCTCTGTGTATCATGGCGGCGCCATATTTAAACTGAAGTGACACTGACAAGTCACTGCAGTTTAACTGCAGCCTGGGCAAGGCTGCAATGTCACTGGGAAAGGCTGCAAATGACACTGGACAAGCATGCAGATGGACGCTGAGCAAGGCTGCATTGATGAGCATTCAAATGTAAGTTTTTTTTTCCCTAAATTGTTTTTTTTCCTTAAAATTCCTAAAAACTCTTATCTTGAGGTTTGCTGATTGGTTATTGGCAGTTACGTAGTGAATATGAAGTGATTCCGCGCACAGGAGGTGAATAGTAGGGAAAAAAGAAAAAAGGAAAAAGAAAGAAACAGAACTGCTGCCTCTACTTATCACCACCACCAGGTGGAGCACATGATTTAGGACAGGGGTCTCAAACTGGCGGCCCTCCAGCTGTTGCCAAACTACAAGTCCCATGAGGCATTGCAAGGCTGACAGTTACAAACTTGACTCCCACAGACAGAGGCATGATGGGACTTGTAGTTTCACAACAGCTGGAGGGCCACCAGTTTGAGACCCCTGATTTAGGAGAAAATAAAGTAGATATGGCGCCGTTCAATTCACATGTTGAAAGACTCCCACCTAAATAAATAATTATATTATTGAATGTGTGGGTGTTAGCTCAATTGACCAAATGAGGTGCACATATATTATATTGTCAAACTGAGTAATATCCTGTGCTGGTATACTAAAATTAATAAACATTACATGGTTCCATTGTGATTTAAAGTGCTTTTGTGCAAACTTATATGGGTTATATTGCAAATCTAAATATACAGATAAACTACAAAGATTATATATTGCCGATATACAGTCTTTTGGTATCCAAAAATAATAAAGTGCTTCTGTGCTGGTGAAAAGCAATATAGTCCGTTTTATGAAAGTGATCACAGCATACGTGCTCTTTCAGTGCTCTTATTGTGGCCGCACTCACCAGAATTTCCCCCCTCTTGGGGTGTGGAGCATTCACAGTATTTGCCACTGTGCAGCAATCTAAGGACTGGATATTCCTGGTGAATTAGTAGTTGCCAATCTTGTCCCAAATGTCATATACGGTATAGGAGAGAAAGGTGCCAATAGTGTGATATTGCTTCAACCAATTTATTGTTTGAAACATGAAAAGGGTACTCACATTTAGTAAAATACAAAAAAGCATTTGTTGCTGACACAAAGATCGATGACCGGAAGTGATGCAAAAGCGTGTGCTGACCCCGCCCTACGCGTTTCATCACTCTGACATCATCTGGGCTCCAGATGACTGTTCCTGATCACTGGGAGCAATAGAGCAATAGATCAATGAGGCCCGGAACAGAAAAGACAGAAAGAAAAAGTAGTGCAGGGACGGGCATGACAGTGTGTTTAGGGGAGACAACGCATGGGTTGTCTCCCCTAAACACATGTATTGAAGAGCTAAAGGGGAGGGGACCGTGAGTAAAGTCCAGGTACAGCTCAGTGGGCGTGGCCACCGACCGTTATGGCGCTGCTTCCATGCCCGCAAATCACGGAAATATGCAAGAAGACTCGGCGAGGGAGAATTATGAGCATAGCCGTCGGGCTGCTCATACTATATAAAAAAAAAAGCAGAGAAGGCAGAGCCCCATGGGTGGATGTGGCCTACACAGGCGGCCCAATATGGCAAGATGGCGGATGGCAGGATGTGTGGACATGGGGGGAACCGTGGCAGGGGGCAGAGCTTCGGGGCGAGAGGGGCCCTGCAACAGAAGGATTCCACAGCCCATCAGGACCTCTTTGCCTGGGGGGCTGAGGACATCACCGGTCCTGGCCTAGGACGACGGGTTGGAAAGTGAGCTGTCGGTGTGGGAGGAGAAGGAGCCGCAGGGATGAGAGCCAGCGATGGAGGCAAGCAAAGCGGCTATTGGGGTTCCAGTCAGCCCGGTAAGTCCAAATAATGTTAAAAGTTTTGTTGAAAGCTGCGGGGTGGGATTTTGTTAGGGGGGTTAGAAAGGTGCAATGTCGGCAGCGGTTGCTCCACCAGGAACAGAGGGGTGTACGCTGGCCCACAAGTGGCGGGCGGTACGCCCGCCAGTTCGAGGACAGTGGCTCAGCGGGGAGGGTTGTCAGGTAATGGTTAGGATGGAGATGCTAAAGATTGCAGACGTAAATAAAAAAAAAACAGAACATGGGAGAGGTACGGATGCTTTGAGGGTCCCCTGAGGAACACAATTATTGGGAAGGTCCGGGATACGATTTGGAAAGGGATGGAGATTGCAGACAGCGTTCGCTATTATGCTATTGTCATTGGGGGGGAAGAACCTGGTAATGGTTCAGCGTTGTTCTGTTATATGTAGGTCATTGGTAGGTGCACAGGTTGAAAGGGGGATATGTTCGGCTACGGATGACGAGCGGTTTAGGCTGTGCAGGTCGGTATGGCTGTCTCTTCATGGGGATCAAAAGATAGCGGCCTCTGGATGCGGTTTCTGTAGTAGTAGAGGCCTCCAAAGCAGTTTCTTCGGAGGTGAGGGCTATACCCCCCTCTGTACTGTCAGCCATGAAGAAAGGGGGGTGGTTTGTCGGTGCACTGAGAGCCTGTCAGTTTGGGGGTTTGCGATGTTACACTTGAGTGTTAAGGGGGTGGGGGGACCCATCCATGTATTGTGGCTTCATGTGAGGACAACAGACAGGCGAGCATAGTCATAGATGGTATGACTTTTGGAAGTGGGGAAAGGGTTGCAGCCCTTCCTAAGTAGTTTCCCGGATACAGAAATGGTGAGGCTGCTTGCCTCAGGGGTTTGTTAATGGTTTCGCCAGCGGGGGTGGCGCATGAGAAGGAACCGAACAAGTTTCGCCACGCTCCCCACTCATCTGTTCTAAAAAAAAAAAGGGATTTTGTCATAACCCGATGCGGTGCAACGTGTCCGATACTTCAGGTATGCGGCTATACGGTGGGTTAGGTGTTCCGGGAGAGGGGCGCCTATGGCAAACTAGGACATAGAATCCGTGTTCCGATGGCTTACAGTTCATTCGGAGAGCTTTGGCTGCTGGATAGATGCTGGCAGAAGGAGTTTTTATTTAGTTTGCTGCCTGCCCATGGGTTGCCATTGGCTGACAAACGCAAGGGGGCCCGATGAGGGTATTATAAAATTTTGATTTGGGAATTGTGATGGTTTCAGGGGTTACGGAGGGTTGTCTGCCGGCGACCAAGTGGAGGAACTGTAGAAAAGGGTTTAGGAGGCCTAGGGACAGCGCTAGGTACAGTTGAGGACTTTGCATTTCGTGGCAGGGTAAGTCAATTTTGCCTGCCGGTTTGCTTTCCGATGAGTGGGTTTGGGCTGACGGCTGCAGTCTGCTACAGTGGGGGTTTCAGGCCCCAGTCAATTTCAACGGTTGAATGCGGTACATAGGGAGGGTTGGAAGGTTTGGTATGAGTTCTTGGCCGCATACAACGGCCGATCGGGTGGATGCCGGCTTGGTGAGTAAGGTTGAGCGCGGCGGGGTCAGGGGGTTCTATTTTCAGGGCAATGGAGTGTGGAACTTTGGCCCCAATTTTGTTGGGTGGAAGTGGGGTGTTCATTCGTAAACGGGTACTATGGGTATTTTCCAGTGTTTCTAGCTATGGAGCTGGGGTAAGGGTCAGGCAGGAACCTGACATGGAGCTGAATTGTGATTATGGGTTGTGGTTACGTGGTCAACCACATGTCCACGTTGGCACAAAGGGTCACACGCCGGCTACGCAGTTTTTGTGTTTCATTGGGTGCAGTTGAACAGTTTCAGTATGCTATTCATCTTAAGGGCATTGGCAACACGTGGGGCTTACTCCTTTCATCGTTTTTCAGTGGGGACAGGTTCGGTGAGTTAGCCGGCCAAAGAGGGGGAGGAGTTCCATACTCGGGCTGGATATGGAAGATGGCATTGGAGTCACCACTGGAGGTACCGGGCAGTCAGCCAGTGAGTCCACGTGGGCGGCTTACAAGAAGGTATGAACGGAAGTGTGGGTTGTTCGATGTAAGTTTTGAGGTCAAATATGGCTGTGGGGGATAAGGTTGTTGGTGGTATGGTGGTTCCAAGAACTTTCAAAACGGGGGTCGGTGTCTGCCGTTGAGCAGGTTTTGGTTTTTTGTTTAACCTGCTGTACAGGGTGGATTAAAAAAAAAAAAAAAAGAGTTTGGGTTCACAGTTTAAAAAAAAAATGGCTGAAAATGCTGCTGGGGAAGCAAGGTTGGATGGTGCAGAATACGCTTCCCCTCTTTCAGTCCCGGTGCCCAGAAAACAATCCCCACTACCGAGAGGTGCATTCCATCACCCTCAATTATAAGCCCCTGTTAGTTTCCACCTCTCCTTGCCTGATCACCATGCCCCATTCTGAGCCCCAAACCTCTCCACCACCTGAGGGTTATGCAACCCTCTGAAGTTGTAAAATATCTGACTTGATGTCCCAAATCAGCTCCCTGATCATCCGGACCCTAAAGCATTACAACCTGCTTGCAGAACCCAAACGACCGGCGGTCTATCCTGCCGCCTAACGTTCCACTTCCGATATCACCTTGCTTCACCACAACCCTTATACACCTAGCCAGTGAACACATGCCTCCCTACTCTAGATACCCAACTGTCTGCCAACAGGTCTCACATCTGCTCTCCTGGCCCCCCACCAAACATACAAATGACAAAGTAAATCCAGACAAGGCGTATAAGTCCTCCATCTGGATGAAAAACCACCAACAAAGGCAGCACTAACTTTAAAGTAAAACCAACGTACCCCACTCCACAAACCACATGGCTTGTACTGACTGTCCCCACTCCCCCTTGATGCTTTTTTTTTTTTTTATATAGTAAATTTATACCACCACCATATGAAGGCATATGTAAGTGCGTAAGCTCCTCGCTTCCCACCTACTAATCCTCTGCACTGCCGTCCCATCCAACCCACATCCGGCAGCTTCCACAGCCACCCTGATGGTGACCAGGGTATGACTGGGAGTAGAGAGAGATCGCATTTCCAGATCACGAGGAACAGACAATCTCTGTGTCCTTCCCTGACAGAACGGGGATCCGCCTTGTTTACAATCTTGACAGATCCCGGTTCGGCCGCCGGCCAGGCAGATCGGCTCCGGCGCCGTGGGCGCACACGCCCGCTATATATATTACACGGCGTGCCATACCGGTACAGCGATTTGCGCAATAGAGTCACCCTGCCACAGTATATCTGTGGCGGGCAGTCGTTAAGTGGTTAATGAGCAGCTCTTTTCTTTCAGTGCACAGAGGCTGCTCAGCTGTCGGTTAATTACCAGCCACTCATTGTTACCACAGTGACTCACCTGGTTACCATTAACCTGCCTCATTAGTCCAGTCTACAGATGGCCCTTTTTGCTATTTAACCACTTCATGCAAAATCATGTACATGTACGTCATTGTGTTGAAGTGGTTTTACCGGGATGATATGCAACTGCACGCATCACCCTGGTAACGTTTTTTTAGAACCGGCCGTCGGCTTTCCTGGGATAACAACCGATGCACATGTGAGGTATCGCCGCGTTCGTTAGAGTGAGAGCAATAATTCTAGCACTATACCTCCTCTGTAACTCCAAACTTATAACCATTAAAAATGTTTAAAATGTTGCCTATAGAGGTTTTTAAGTACCATAGTTTGTCGCCATTCCACGAGTGTGCCCAATTTTGAAGCGGGACATAATAGGTATCTATTTACTTATAACATCAACTTTCACATTATGCAAAAACAATTGGGTTAACTTTACTGTTTATTTATTTATTTTTTATTAATTGAAGTGTATTTTTTCCCAAAAAATAGCATTTGAAAGAGCGCTGCGCAAATACAGTGTGACATAAAATATTGCAACAACTGTCATTTTATTCTGTAGAGTCTCTGCTAAAAAAAATTATATATAATGTTTGGGGGTTCTAAGTAATTTTCTAGCAAAAAATATTGATTTTAACTTGTAAGCAACAAATGTCAGAAATAGGCCTGGTCTTGAAGTGGTTAAACAGCTTTGCTTATTTCCTCCTTGCCCTTGTGTGGTCTGTAATCTCTCAGTGCATTCCTTCCTGTGCTCCTGTGTATGACTTGGCCTGGCTGACATCCCTTCCGATCCCTGTTCCGGATTTAGTTCCTGACTACGCTGACATCTGGTTTCCTTTCCCGACTTGTCTGATTACCTGCTCTAGCATCCAGATCCTGGCTTCTGTTTTTGACTATGGTCCTGAACTGTGTTATTAATGCCATTTTATTAAAGGTGTGATTGAAACTGTACTTTGTCTCCATCTGGTTTATGGTTCCTGACACCGGGTATATGTGTGCAATTCCACCAGGACTCTTGTAGGGCCCATTGCTGTTAATGTATGTTTGTACATTGGATGTACAGTATGTACTGTTATTAATCTCATCCATAGGCCTGTGCAAGGGGGGGGTTCTGGGTGTGCCTGGGCACACCCTAATCACAACGTGCGGTGCCATTTCCTCCAACAGCTCGGGATTGCTCCGTATTGGCTCCCCCACCCCACAGTGCTGCTGGCTTCCCTCCTCTCCTCTCCCCCTGGCTGCTACGGGGATGTATCAGGATGGAGAGTGGAAGAAGGGGCTAGTAAATATGAAATTTACGGGCACCTTTCTTTTCTAAATGCACACAGTGAACGCATTCACTCACTGTGTTCATTCATAACTGAAGCACAGTAAGCTGTGCTTACTATGCTTCAGTTTGTGAATGAACAAGAAGTTGCACAGCACAGAACACTTCCCATTCATTCCCTGGCCCGTGCAGCTGAGGCTGCAGAGAAAGGTATGTGTGTTTGGGCTTGGGGGGGGGGGGGGGAATTGAATTAGGCAGCACACACCTATGATTTCTTTTTACATAAAGCTCTTAATATTTCCATACTAGTGTGCATCTTTAATTAGAATATTTGAAGTACAATTCATAGAAGTTTCCAGACAGCAATGCAAGCTCCTTCTTCACCTACCAGTCTCCCACATGTCCGACAGCTCCACGGTCATGTTCTTTCCTGGGCAGGATAAAACAAGAATGGGAAATGTTATCCAATGACAGAGAATGCACACCAGCAAACCTACTGTATTTTTCCTATGAGATTTGGATTCAGGTCAAATTCAACTCCAATCCCAATCCAATATACACTGTATCACCAAAAGTAGGGATGAGCTTCGTGTTCGAGTCAAACCCATGTTCGACTCGAACATCGGCTGTTCGCCTGTTCGCCGAATTGCGAACGATATGGGCCGTTCGCGCCAAATTCGTGTGGCGCGTCACGGCCCATAATTCACTACGGCATCGCAGTGCATTGCTTGCTGATGATTGGCCAAGCATGCACTATGACCCGCATGCTTGGCCAATCACAGCGCCACCTGAACAGAGAGCCGTAATTGGCCAAAGCCAAGGAGGCTTTGGCCAATTATGGCTCAGGGGATTTAGTACACGCCCCACACTATATAAGGCCGCCTGCACGGCGGCCCTGTGTAGTGTGTGTTCCGGCATTCATAGATAGAGAGAGAGAGAGAGAGAGACAGACAGTGTCATTTGATTTGAGTTAGATAGATTAGGCAGAACAGTCAGTCAGTTAGCTGCACAGTGTATTGTGTATATATATGCATCCCAGGTGTTGCATATATATATATACACTGTATTCAGTTTAGCTAGATCCGTTCCTGTTATCTTCTAGACTATTTACATTTAGTGCAGTGCGTCCTGCTCAGTGTTCAGCTAGATCCGTTCCTGTTAAATTCTAGACTATTTACATTTAGTGCAGTGCGTCCTGCTCACAGTGTTCAGCTAGATCCGTTCCTGTTATCTTCTAGACTATTTACATTTAGTGCAGTGCGTCCTGCTCACAGTGTTCAGCTAGATACGTTCCTGTTATCTTCTAGACTATTTACATTTAGTGCAGTGCGTCCTGCTCACAGTGTTCAGCTAGATCCGTTCCTGTTATCTTCCTACTGACAGGCAGGCTTGTCTGGTTACAGTATATAAAGCTACCTGAAGAAAATTACTGGTGTTCTTTTGATCCTATTAGTACCACGGTCAGGCAGCTAGACTATTTACAGTTAGTGCAGTGCATCCTGCTCACAGTGTTCAGCTAAACCTACAAGTTAGTGGGGTGCGTCCACCTCACAGTGTTCAGCTAAAGCTACCTGTAGAAGGTTGGTGGTGTTCTCATACTACAGGCAAGCAGTTGATTTTGCTAGCTGCAGTATCAGTACATATCTCTCTCTCTCTCTCTCTCTATATCTATATCTATATCTATATATATATCTATATCTATATCTATATCTATATCTATATCTATATCAGAGCTTAGTGCAGCTACAGGCCATTAGTATATCTGGAAGGCCAAGAAGGAGAGGCAGACAGTCACAAGCCAATAAGAGAGGGCAAGCAGGCTCTGTGTCTAGTGCTGGTCGTGGAGACGGTGCATCCTCATCAGCACATGGCCATGAGACACGCTTGGCCTTTTTTTCGGCAGCTGGCCTTGTTGAGCCGCAACATGCGGAAGACTTGGTCGAGTGGATGACCAAGCCGTCCTCATCCTCCTCATCCTCTCTCACCCATGCCCAGGGTGCTTTGTCTGGCAAAGCAGCGGCCTCTTCCCTCAGCTCAATGTCATCAGTGACTCCTTCCCTAGCTCCACCATGTCCTCCTGAGGAGTCCCTCGAACTGTTTGACCACAGTGTTGGGTACATGCTCCAGGAGGATGCCCAGCGTTTGGAAGGCTCTGATGATGATACTGAGCTCGATGAAGGCAGTAACATGAGCACGGACAGAGGGGGTGCCCAAGAAGGACAGCAATCTGGCAGTCATGCTCCCCCTGCTGCAGCATACTGCCAGGTTTGCTCCAGTGATGAGGAGGGAGGGGATGATGAGGTCACTGACTCAACGTGGGTGCCTGATAGGAGAGAGGAGGAGGAGGAGGAGGAGACGGCACATCACCAACGAGGCAGGATGCCCTCCAGGGGCCAGCCTAAGGGCAGCACTTTGACTGCATCACATGTGCAGGGCACTGCAGTCTCTGCACGTTATTCAAAAAGTTCTTTGGTGTGGGCCTTTTTTGAGACGAGTGCATCAGATCGCACCGCTGCTATTTGCAACATATGTCTCAAGCATATCTCACGTGGCCAAAACATCTCCCGCTTGGGTACCACATGCTTGACCAGACATATGTTGACCTGCCATGCAGTTCGTTGGCAAGCGCATCTAAAAGACCCACACCAAAGAACAAAGAGGACCTCTCCTTGCTCCTCATCAGCTGAGATTTCCAACCCCACTAGACCTTCAGTCCTCTCTGAGACCTGCACTGAGAGGAATGAAGGTGTAGAATTAGGTGTGTCACAGCCAAGTACTTGTGGGCAATCTGCTTTTGGTACACCGACGTCAGATTGTACCAGGCAAATTTCCCTGCCCCAGCTGCTGCACCGCTGAAAGAAGTTTGCTCCCAGCCATGCACATGCCCAGCGGTTGAATGCTAGCTTGGCAAAATTGCTAGCACTTCAACTGCTGCCTTTTCAGTTGGTAGACTCTGCCCCCTTCCGTGAGTTTGTGGAATGTGCGGTTCCTCAGTGGCAGGTACCCAAACGCCACTTTTTCTCACGGAAGGCGATTCCGGCTCTCTACCGGCATGTGGAAGGCAATGTCCATGCCTCGCTGGACAGGGCGGTCAGCGGTAAGGTGCATATTACCGCTGACTCATGGTCCAGCAGGCATGGACAGGGACGTTACCTAAGTTTCACGGCGCATTGGGTGACTCTGCTGGCAGCTGGGAAGGATGCAGGACAAGGTGCAGTAGTGTTGGAGGTTGTTCCGCCACCACGCCTCCAAAATGCTAATGATTGTGACACACCTCTCTCCTCCACCCCCTCCTCTTCTTCTTCCTCCATGGCCTCTTCCTCGGAACCAGCGGTGCTCCGTAGTCGTTCAAGGGGCTACGCAAGTACGCAGGCCAAAAGATGCCATGCGGTGCTTGAGCTGGTGTGCTTGGGGGACAGGAGCCACACTGGGGCAGAGGTTCTGTCAGCTCTGCAGGGGCAGGTTCAGAGGTGGTTGACGCCACGCCAACTTAAGGCAGGAATGGTGGTTTGCGACAATGGCACCAACCTCCTCTCTGCCCTCCGACAGGGACAAATGACCCATGTGCCCTGTTTGGCTCACGTCCTTAACTTGGTGGTGCAGCGGTTCTTGGGCAGGTACCCAGGCTTACAGGATGTCCTGAGGCAGGCCAGGAAAGTCTGTGTGCATTTCCGCCGGTCATATAATGCCAGTGCTCGGCTGACGGACCCCCAAAAGGAGTTTAACCTGCCCAAGAACCGCCTAATCTGTGACATGCCCACCAGGTGGAACTCAACGTTGGCCATGCTGCAGTGGCTGCACATGCAGCAGAGGGCCATCAATGAGTACCTGTGCGACTATGGCACCAGGACAGGGTCAGGGGAGCTTGGTTTTTTTTCCCCACACCAGTGGGCCATGATCAGGGATGCATGCACTGTCCTGTCACCATTCGAGGAGGCCACGAGGATGGTGAGCAGTGACAGTGCATGCATCAGTGACACTGTCCCCCTTGTCCACCTGTTGGAGCACACGCTGCGTGGAATAATGGACAGGGCACTTGAGGCAGAACAGAGGCAGGAAGAGGAGGACTTCCTTAGCTCTCAAGGCCCCCTTTACCCAGACAGTGTTCCTGCGTGCCCGCCGATCACACAGGAAGAGGACGAGGAGGAGGAGGAGGAAGATTGTGTCAGTATGGAGGTGGAGCCTGGCACTCAGCATCAGCAGCAGTCTTTAAGGGATCAGTCCCAAGAAACACATGGACTTGTACGTGGCTGGGAGGAGGTGGCTGCGGACGTTGTCGTCCTTAGTGACCCAGAGGACTCCGGACCGAATGCCTCAGCAAACCTACGCTGCATGGCCTCCCTGATCCTGCAAAGCCTGCGTAA
Source organism: Lithobates septentrionalis (assembly GCA_037952835.1). Taxonomy (NCBI): domain Eukaryota; kingdom Metazoa; phylum Chordata; class Amphibia; order Anura; family Ranidae; genus Lithobates; species Lithobates septentrionalis. The sequence continues at coordinate 2,261,247 of JBBDGP010000853.1, forward strand.
GGATCCTCGTATTCGTGGTATCAAGGAGAAGGACCAATACTGGCTGGCAACCCTCCTTGATCCACGTTACAAGGGTAAGGTTGTGGACCTTATCTTGCCATCGCAGAGGGAGCAGAGGATGAAACATCTTCGGGAGGCCTTGCAGAAAGGTCTGTGCAACGCGTTCCCAGAGACTGGGAGGTTACAAACTCCTGTTTCTGGACAACGTGTTGCTGAGGCTTCGGTCAGTCAAAGAAGGAGCGGTGGAGAAGGTGGCCGTCTGACCGATGCGTTCAGACAATTTTTTGGTCCGCAGCCCCAAGGTATGATCGGTTCCAGCAACCATCGCCAGCGTCTGTTTTACATGGTGCAGGAATACCTATGGGCAAGATCAGACTTGGACACCTTTCCCACCGAAAATCCTCTGGGTTACTGGGTCTTGAGGATGGATCACTGGCCAGAGCTTGCACAGTATGCAATTGAGCTACTGGCCTGTCCTGCATCCAGCGTTCTTTCGGAACGCACATTCAGTGCTGCTAGAGGCGTGGTAACCGATCACAGGGTGCGTCTGTCCACCGACTCGGTCGATCGGCTGACCTTCATAAAAATGAATCGGTCTTGGATCACCACCAGCTACCAAGCACCTGATGCTGATGTAACCGAATAATTTTTTTTTGAAATCTCAGATCCCTTCAAAGACTGCCTATGCTGATGCTGAGTGACTATCCCTGAGTAATTATCCTCTTCCTCCTCAATCATCACGCTGATAGCTTGTAAGAACATTTTTGGTTCTGGGCGCCACCACCAGTGCCTAAGGCACAATTTTTCAGCCCCTGTTTAACAGGGGCGTGTAATTACAATTTTTGATGTAATACTTTGCAGCAGGGCTCGTTCCTGCATTCCAACTAGAGTGTCTGTGAGGGGTTGCAGTGTTGTGGCACCAGCACCAGTGCCTAAGGCCCAATTTTTCTGCCCCTGTCTAACAGGGGCGTGTAATTACAATTTTTGATGCAATACTTTGCAGCAGGGCTCGTTCCTGCGTTCCAACTAGAGTGTCTGTGAGGGGTTGCAGTGTTGTGGCACCAGCACCAGTGCCTAAGGCCCAATTTTTCTGCCCCTGTCTAACAGGGGCGTGTAATTACAATTTCTGATGCAATACTTTGCAGCAGGGCTCGTTCCTGCGTTCCAACTAGAGTGTCTGTGAGGGGTTGCAGTGTTGTGGCACCAGCACCAGTGCCTAAGGCCCAATTTTTCTGCCCCTGTCTAACAGGGGCGTGTAATTACAATTTTTGATGCAATACTTTGCAGCAGGGCTCGTTCCTGCGTTCCAACTAGAGTGTCTGTGAGGGGTTGCAGTGTTGTGGCACCAGCACCAGTGCGTAAGGCCTAATTTTTCAGCTCCTGTTCAACAGGGGCATGTAATTACAATTCTTGATCTAATATTTCACAGCAGGGCCCTGTGAGGGCTTACAGTGTTGTGGCCACAGCAACACCTAAGGCCCAAATTTCTGCTGAGTATATAGGGCAGGACCCTACTTTCAAACATCTAACTTACAAACGACTCCTACTTGCAAACGGAAGGAGACAACAGGAAGTGAGATGAAATCTACCCCTAGGAAGGGAAATTCTCTCCTGTAAGAGTTAATATGGGAAAACAATTTCTCCTTTCCACTGATGCTTTCCAATCCTTGTTCCACAAAAAAACCCAAATTTTCAAAAAACATTTTTCATTGGGACAAAAAGTGAGGTGAAATCTTCTGAAGAGGAGGAAAGACAGCAAAACAAATGTCACAGGGGTGATAACCCTTCTCTATGTTTTCCAAAAAGCTTAAAAAAGATTTTTTGGCTGGAGCTAAACACGTTAAAAATGTACCCGTTCAAAATTACAAAGAGATTCTACTTAACAACAAACCTACAGTCCCTGTCTTGTTTGCACCGCCTGTATACTGCTGTTCAGAGTATATAGGGCCTTTCCTTATTTTAATTTGGGTGCGGGGTTCCCCTTAATATCCATACAAGACCCAAAGGGCCTGGTAATGGACTGGGGGGTACCCATGCCGTTTGTCTCACTGATTTTCATCCATATTGCCAGGACCCGACATGACATTAAACCCGCAAGCAGTTTTTAAATGAGATTTTTTCCTTTGAAAATGACATTTGGTGCAGGGACTGTTCTAAACACAGGAAACACGCGTCACTTTACAGGCATACTATAGACACCCCCCAGGTACGATATTTAAAGGAATATTTCACTTTTTTTTTTTTTTACTTTAAGCATCATTAAAATCACTGCTCCCGAAAAAACGGCCGTTTTTAAAAGTTTTTTTTGCATTGATACATGTCCCCTGGGGTAGGACCCGGGTCCCCAAACCCTTTTTAGGACAATACCATGCAAATTAGCCTTTAAAATGAGCACTTTTGATTTCGAACGTTTGAGTCCCATAGACGTCAATGGGGTTCTTTTTTTTTATAATCAAAATTTTTTTATTTTCTGTTATACTTTTCACAATTCACAATTAAACATCCTTAATTTCATATTTTACAATAATTATGCAGGATTAACATATTAAACATTAATAAGAGACCAATTGGTAACATCGTTCTCTTACAACTGACCCTATCCCCTCCCCAAAAAAAATAAAATAAAAAAAGTGGGAATGAAAAAACCGCTGCCTGTCTCAACCCCCTCCCTCCCCCGACATATGTTCGACAACCAAATATATCCTGTGATTGATGAGATTCCCAATATTTGTGCGTATCGGTCTGTGTATCCAATTCCACATTGACACCCCCACCCCCTACAACCAACACATTAAAACAAGCCTAAAACCTACCAACAAAAAAAAAAAAAAAAAAAAAAAAGGGGAAAACCCCCAGCCCCGTCCATACATTCCCCGTGTTTATTATTGTTATTCCGTAATTGTTCCTCACTTCTAAGAAAAAAGAAAACCCACCACACCTGTACATACCCTGTGGTTATTGTTAATTATCCCATAATTATATTTATTGGCCAGTCATGGCCTAGTTCCTCACTTCTATTAAGTAATTTATTTAAAGTGATCCAATTAATCCTAAAATACCTTCATGTGTTACCCCCTATTGTGTAAGAGGCCACTAACGGCCATATTAAATATAACATCTATAAAAAAAAAAAAGGAAAGAAAAAAAAAAAAAGACCCTAGGTGATTAGCATAATTCCCATTGATTGTGTGTTTCAATCTTCATATCCCCTTCCTTAGTGACGTTCCCTACACCATGCGCTTACAAACCAGCACATTAAACAACAATAGGAAAAAAAAAAAACAAGAAAATTCACCTTGCCACCTCCCTCCCCCTTTTCACCAAATCAGGTATCTCATTATACGGGTAAAAGGGACAGGGAGGGGGAGAGACAGCAGTCTAAACAAAAGTAAATAAAAATAAAAAATAAAAAAACCCCAATTCCTTCCTTTTCCTCCCTGGCTAAACCCCTATGCAACTAATCCAAGGTATTTATATGGCCCTGGCTCCCTGCACCTTCTCGTTTCATATTTCCCTCTTAATCTATTGCCTGTACACACTGTATCCAGCCTGCCCATATGTCCTCAAATTCCCCTTTTTTGTCTTTAACTACATGAATCCATCTTTCCGCTTCCATTGTCCGGTTGACCTCCCTTTTCCAATCCTCTAATGTTGGGCAGGTAATCTGCTTCCAGAATCTTGGAATTAATACTTTGGCTGCATGTAATAAATGTGGTGTAATGCTCCTCGTATAGGCCTTGATTGTGCCAGTTGTTCCATAAAATAAGTCCAAAGGTGTACACTCTATAGATCTAGGGGCTAACCTCTTGATCCATGGTGCAACTGCATCACAGAATTCCTTAATCCTGGGGCATTCCCACCACAGATGAAGAAATGTACCCCTTTGCTCGCACCCTCTCCAGCATCGGGCATCTGCTGTTGAATATATCCTATTTAATCTTGCTGGTGTCCTATACCACCTTGTCAAAAATTTATAGGCCATTTCCTGAGAATACGAGCTTATGGATGTTGAATAAGTTGATTGGATCATTTTTTTAATTTGTTCGTCTGATAGTACTTTATTTAGTTCTCTTTCCCATTCCCTGACAAAGTATGGGATTGTTTTCTTTTGGGTACTAAGTATCAGGCTGTACATCTGGGACAACATATGTCTGCCTTCCCCCAGGTGTACACACCGGCTCTCAAACCTAGTTATTGTATTTAATGGTCTCAGAAGGGGTTTAATTTTTTTGAAAAAACTTTTCATTTGATTGTATCTCCATCCTGTTATAGATATATTCCCTAGTGCTGTAACCAGCTCTGAATAAGTTGCTAAGGTCCCCCGTGGGGCAAACTTGCCACAGGTGACATCTCCATCTCTCCCCCATGCCCCCAGGAATCCTCCTCACTCCCCCGGTGGGAACCATGGGAAACCCTCCAGTGGAGCTAAGGGGGACACCCGGGGGGAGTACTCTCCTGTTTTATTTAGATTATCCCATGTTATCAGTGCGTTCCAGGTCAGGGGGGATGTCCATTTCGAGAGTCCTCTTTCCGTATTCGGAATCCAGGGAGCTCCTGCCAGGTTCCTCCCCGCTATAGCTTTCTCTAATGGGACCCACATTTTACTAGGGGAATCATGACACCAATTCAAAATACGGACCAGCGACATTGCCTTATAGTATGTTGATATATCAGGAAGGCCCAATCCTCCTTCAGCCTTACTTCTACACAGGATGTCATATGTCAGCCTTGGTCTTTTATTATTCCACACAAATGCTGTAAAAGCCTTCCGTATCTGTTTAAAAAAGATTCCTGGTAACTTAATCGGAACTGTGTGTAACATGTAAATAATTCTAGGTAGTATACACATCTTAATGGCACTCACTCTTCCAAACCATGTTAAATATTGTCCTGTCCATTTCTTTAAGTCCTCCCTTAACCCGGCTATTAGGGGAGTATAATTAAGATCATACAACATTTTTTGATCTGAGGTGACATGAATCCCTAAGTAAAACAGTGAATCTTTCTTCCACACAAAGGGGTATTCCCTCTTCAATATCTCTGCCATCTCTTGAGGGACATGACTGGGAAGAAGTATTGATTTTTCATAATTGATTTTAAAATTAGATAGCCTACCATATTTACCTACTTCCTGCATGAGTGACACTAGGGAAGTCTGAGGTGCTGAGAGGTAAAACAGCAGATCATCAGCATAGGCTGATACCTTATGCTCCACGCCCCACACGCTTATTCCCCTTATCTCCCCATTACCTCTAATCTTACAGAGAAATGGTTCTAACATTATGGCAAATATTAGCGGGGAAAGTGGGCACCCCTGCCTTGTTCCGTTTCGTATGTTGAGATAGTCCGAGATTGTACCATTCACTTTAACTCTTGCTCTTGGATCTGCGTAAAGGGCCATTATCCATCCCATCATATGGTCACCTAGACCCACTCCCTTCAGAACTTCTTTCATAAAGCCCCAATTCACCCTATCGAAGGCTTTTTCTGCGTCCATTGATAGTACGATCCTTGGGGCTTTCTCTGGACCGTATTGTATCCAGTGGAGCAGATGAAGTGCCCGGATGGTATTATCCCTTGCCTCACGTCCTTTTACAAAACCTGTCTGGTCGGGGTGCACCAAATCCCCTATATGTTCTTGCAATCTCATAGCTAAAATTTTAGCAAGCAATTTAGTGTCTGAGTTGAGCAGAGAAATAGGCCTATAATTGGCGCAGTATTGAGGGTCTTTCCCCTCTTTGGGGATTATGGTTATATACGCCACCAGGGCTTCTGGGGGCAAAGAATTAACTGCATTAATAAAGTTAAAATAGTTACATAGCGGTTTTATCAACTCCGAAGAGAATTTTTTATAGTAAGCATTTGTCAGGCCGTCCGGGCCAGGACTTTTCCCTGCTGGTAGGGCCGCTATTGCTCTGCTCAACTCATTCACCGTAATTGGCTGGTCCATTTCCATCTTAATCATCTCAGATATGGTCGGCAAGGATGATTCCCTGATATATTCTCGTGTTTCCTCCCTTCTTTGATCTTCTTTATTTTCTAATTGAGCTGTCTCCGGTGTCTGAATGTTATATAGGGTCTGGTAGAATTTATGAAATTCTTTCGCTATGGCCTGTGTTTCCACTACTTTCCTATTGTGAATTAATAGATTATGAACATGTCTAGAATCTTGCTGCTTTTTAAGTTGTTTAGCTAATAGTCTCCCGCATTTGTTACCTTGCTCATAGAACCTATGGGCAAAATATCTATATTTATTGTTTATTTTACGATCCAGATATTGTGCAAGTTCTGTATGAAGGTGCCCTAGTTGTTGGATATCTGAGGGATCTAAGTTTTTTTTATGTTTAGTCTCTAATATGGTAATTTTCTCCATTAGCTCTGTCACTTCCCTTTTCCTTTCTTTCTTAATATAGGCTCCATAGGCTATTAATTCTCCCCTTATAACTGATTTATGAGCTTCCCACACTGACTGCTCAGACACCTCTCCTGGCGTATTCCTTTCAAAATATTCCCGTATTTTTACTATTAACTCTTCAGTTATCTTTTTGTTATCCAGTAGCGATTCGTTCAATCGCCAGGTTCGTTCTATATGCCCTGTCTGGTTCGGGAAGAATGTTAACGTTATTGGGGCGTGATCCGAGATAGTTATAGCTTCAATAGTACAATCCCGGACACTCTCCAGATAGAATTGATCTACCATGAATACATCAATACGCGAATACATTTTATGTGCTGTAGAGTAATAACTATAATCTTTTGCTTCATTATGCAATGCCCGCCAGCTATCAACCAGATGTTGGGTGCGTAGGCGTTTTTTAAATATTTTAGGGCTCTAAAAGATATGGAGGATTTCCCTGATGTTGTGTCTAGACCCGGGTCTAGTACCATGTTGATGTCTCCACCCAGGATCAGACATCCTTCCCTGAATTTCTCCAGCGCCCTCAGCATTTCGACAAGAAATTTAATTGTTCCCATATTTGGAGCATAAATAGCAGCAAATGTATATCGCTGGCCATATATTGCCCCCTTGACAAATAAGAAACTACCTTCTCTGTCTGTTTGAACAGACGTTAATACCCATGGGCAAGTTTTTCTAAATGCTATTGTGACCCCTCTTGCCCTTGCAATCGGTGATACTGCATGATACCAATGGCTGAACATATGTCTCGGTAGGTTAGGTATTGATTTCTCCCTAAAGTGCGTTTCTTGGAGAAATGCTATGTCCGCTGCATAATGTTGTAATTCATGCCAAAGTTGGCCCCTTTTATGTTGTGAGCCCAGTCCCTTCACATTATAGGATACAATCCTTAATGGTGCACCCATCCTTCAAGAGAAAACCAAAAAAAGAGAGCCAATACCATATTTGCCATTTGCCTGGAGGAAACAAAACAAAACAAAAAACAAAACAAAACAAAAAAAAAAAAAAAAAACCCCCCAAAAAAAAAATGGAGAAAAAACCCCCAAAAAAAATTCCAACCCACCCTTCCACCCCCCCCTCCCCCCAGACATTCCAAAAGTATCTCCCCATTCGGAGTATCTTATCTAACTGGTGGAGGGGTCCGGGCACACCCCCTGTGCCAGATCCCCTCCATCCCCGCACTAGTACCAGTTCAACCAGGCACGTCAATGGGGTTCTAACGTTTGTGCAAAATTTCGGTCCGTTCGCAGGTTCTGGTGCGAACCGAACCGGGGGGTGTTCGGCTCATCCCTAACCAAAAGTATTGGGACGCCTGCCTTTACACGCACATGAACTTTAATGTCGCGTACACACGGTCCTAATTTCCAACAACAAATGTTCAATGGGAGCTTGTTGTCGGAAATTCCGACTGTGTGTAGGCTCCATCGGACATTTTCCGTCGGAATTTCCGACAAGCAAAATTTGAGATCTGGATCTCAAATTTTCCGACAACGAAATCCATTGTCGGAAATTCCGACACACAAAATTCCACGCATGCTCGGAATCAAGCAAAAGAGCCATACTGGCTATTGAACTTCAATTTTCTTGGCTCGTTGTCCGTCACCGCGTTCTTGACATTCGGAATTTCCGACAACATTTGTGCGAGCGTGTGTATGCAAGACAAGTTTGAGCCAACATCCGTCAGAAAAAAAACATGGATTTTGTTGCCGGAATGTGTGATCGTTTGTACGCGGCATAAGGCATCCCAGTCTTAGTCCGTAGAGTTCAATATTGAGTTGGTCCACCCTTTGCAGCTATAACAGCTTCAACTCTTCTGGGAAGGCTGTCCACAAGGTTTAGGAGTGTGTCTATGGGAATGTTTGAGCATTCTTCCAGAAGCACATTTGTGCAGAAGACAGTTGTTATGTAATCCTTTACTAAAAAATTAAAAACAGTGCCCCCCCAATGTAGATCCTTCGTCAATCATGCTGCCTGCCGGCCTGAAAAAACAGAAAAAGAAACATGGAGGAGCGATGCCCACTGCAGGCTCCTCTGTTTGACAGTTCTTTTTTAGGGAAGGGGCGGGGACATCTGTCTACATCACCTGGTGGCACTGTCCTCCTTCTGACGTCACAGACCAATGCATGCTGGGTCCATGACATCAGAAGGGGCGGTGCCACCAGGTTTTTAAGGGGAACCCCACACCAAAATAAAAAAAAATGATGTGGGATCCCCCCCAGAATCCATATCTGAGCATGCAGCCCGGCAGGTCAGGATGCTCTCACAAGCACCTTGTCCCCATGTTGAGGGGACAAGGGCCTCTTCCCAACAACCCATTCTCCAGGGAATTTGCTCTCAAAAAATATATAACGTTTGGGGTTCTTCTAAGTTATATTAGCGCTGTTTTCTTTTTTTTTTCTTTTTATTTGAATATCTGCAATGATACTTTTAAACAGTTGCTGTGTAGGGGGGGTATATGCCGTTTGTTTAGGTGCAGAATATTTGGAGTATAATTTATAGAAGTTGCCAGACAGCAATACAAGCTTATTGTCCACCTACCAGTTTCCCTCAGACGTGTCTGCTCCTCGGTCATGTTCTTATCTGTGCAGGATAAACCAATAATAGGAAATGTTATCCAATGACAGAGGATTTACATATCTAAACTTATCTTACCTCTGAGATTTGGATTTAGGTCAAATTCCACTCCAATTTCAATCCAGATTTTAATACTAAAATATATATTTGTTCAAATTTCTTCAATTTCAACCCATTTTGAATTTCCAATCACATCTGTGGTCAGAAAATTTGCAACGACCCACATCTGCCATCTAGTTTAGTATTAAATGATAGAATTCAAGTTTTTATAGTGAAAGGTTCTATTAATGCTACAGTGAACAAAGACTGTGGTAATAGTTTGTTGAAGGCCATTTATCCTTCCAGCAATACTGCATCTCTGTGTATAAAGCCAGCTCCATAAAGATCAGTTTTGTGTGGAGAAACCTGAGTATCCAGCCCTGACCTCAATCCTACTGAACACCTTTGGGATGAATTGGAACTGTGAACGAGGTCTTCCCATCTATCATCAGTACCCAGCCTCATAATTGGCAACAAATTTGCACACCCTCCAAAATCTTGTGGAAAGTCTTTCGAGAAGAGTGGAGGCTGCTGCAAAGGGGGCAATTCGTTTTTAGCAGTCATGGTTTTGGGATGGGATGTCCAACAAGCTCATAGGTGTGATGATCAGGAGACCAGAGACTGTTGGCCATGTATTGTAAGCCCATACTATGCCAACTTCAGGTCAAAAGAGGCTGCAAATCCAAAATTCTCATGGTAAACTTTTCTCAAATTTCTTTATTCATAAAGTTTAAAGGAGAAGTCCAGCCTGGGCTCGTTTGGCTGGGATTCTCCTAATGCCGCATACACACGAGCGGACTTTTTGATGGACTAGGTCCGGCTGACCGGACTCCGTCGGACAATTTGACCATGTGTGGGCTCCAGCTGAATTTTTTTTCCCAAAAGTCCAACGGTCCTAGAAATAAAACATGTTTCAAATCTTTCCGACGGACTCGAGTCCGGTCGAAAATTCCGCTCGTCTGTATGCTAGTCCGACGGACAAAAACCGCCGCTAGGGCAGCTATTGGCTACTGGCTATGAACTTCCTTATTTTCATCCGGTCGTACGTCATCACGTACAAATCCGTTGGACTTTGGTTGATCGTGTGTAGGCAAGTCTGTTCATTCGAAAGTCTGTCGGAAAGTCCGTCAAAGTCCGCCGGACCTAGTCCATCGAAAAGTCTGCCCATGTGTACGCGGCATAAGAGTCACAGGAATGCAATTCATTTTGCACTCCTATGACCTGTTTTCAGGTCTGAAGTCTGCTCTCTGCTGATGTCACCAAGATCAGTCCAGGCACCGCATCATGCAGACTTCGGAAGTGTGGATCTGACAGGTGCCTGGACTGATGGCAGTCTCAGCCTCTCAGTGAGCCGCTGAGAGCCTGAGACGGCCGCTCCCTGCCCCTCCACAGCTCAGCACTCCAGGGAGCATGGAGCAGCAGAGCAGGAGAGCTGATGATTGACAGTCAGCAGCTCTCCTCTCAGAGAGCTGAGAGAACCAAGCCATCTGCGGTGTTTGATCGCTCGGTTCTCAGCACAGAGACGCTGGGGGACAGATGCAGCATCAGCCCGAATCTGCATCCACCTAGGTAAGTAAGATTAGGGAAAAAAAAAACATACTTATCGTTTAAAACTGTAGCTGTAATACTCACAGGAGGTGAACAGGATACCTATGAAGACAACCAGAAGAAGGAACAGGAAGACGAGAAGGATCATCAGGATCAGTATAAGCCGGGTTTGTGTATTCTTGGCAGCTGAAATAATTATAGACAGACAGTTGTGAACAAGCCTGTAGCCAGCAACTGTTATAGGAAATCCTAATCCATACAAAACATTCCAACACAATCTTAAATAATGTTATATATATATATATATATATATATATATATATATATATATATATATATATTCATATATTCTCAGCATGCCATGTTGTATCTCTAGTCAATTGTGCTGAGTGAATGAGACATTCATGTCAGGTGCTGCTGAGTTGTCCAGAACGTTCATCAAATAAATATCACATTTAGGTATTGGATTTGGTCTTCATACACTAATAATTGAACCAATAAGAAGCTCTCTTTCATTAGCCTATGTGCTACAGACAAATACACTTCTTAATAGTTGTAAGATTTATAGAGCCAAGACTACAGCATTTTTGTTTTAGTAAAAAGTAAATGTCCTATAAATTGAGGTGTGTGTCCTCCAATGGTGTGTGTCCTCCAATGTCCTCCAACTGAATAGGACAGAAAGTTGTAACTTGTTATAGTAACAGCTCACCTTTGGCTTCGGCATTCTTCTTCCTCCATAGATCAGGATCACACCAATTGCCGTATACACGTTCTTCGTTACACTTCCCTGAGGACAAACATAGATATGAAAGAACAGCTCCTGGCATTGTGTGCAATCAGTATGGTGTCCACTGTAAGTTCTTAAAACAACATGTTTGAATGCACAGTATAAAAAAATCAGATAGAAGAGGTCTGCCAGTATTTTTTTAACCACTTGCCGACCGCCGCACACAGATGTACGTCAGCAGAATGGCACAGGCAGGCATATGGGCGTACCTGTATGTCTCTTTAAGTGCCGGTGCGTGCCCGCGGGTCCCGGGAATTCGATGTTTGCTGGCGGCCCGCGAATGCGGTGTGGAGAGGTAGAACGGGGAGATGCCTTTGTAAACAAGGCATTTCCCCCGTTCTGCCTTGTGTCATGACAGAGATCCACTGCTCGCTGTCAACGGGAGCAGTGATCGCTGTCATGTCAGTGGTAGCCCATCCCCCCTACAGTTAGAATCAATCCCTAGGACACACTTAACTCCTTAATCGCCCCTAGTGTTAACCCCTTCCCTGCCAGTGTCATTTATACAGTAATCAGTGCATTTTTATAGGACTGATCGCTGTAAAAAAGACAATGGTCCCAAAATAGTGTCAAAAGTGTCCAAAGTGTCCACCATAATGTCGCAGACCCAATAAAAAAATCACAGATCACCGCCATTACTACTAAAAAAAATAATAAAAATGCCATAAATCTATCTCCTATTTTGTAGACTCTATAACTTTTGCGCAAACCAAGCAATATACGCTAATTGCGATTTTTTTTTTTTTTTTTTACCAAATATATGTAGAAGAATACATATCGGCCTAAACTGAGAAAGAAATTAGTATTTATATAATTTTTGGGGATATTTATTATAGCAAAAAGTTAAAAATATTGCTTTTTTTTTCAAAATTGTCGCACATTTTTTGTTTATAGAGCAAAAAAAAAATGCAGAGGTGATCAAATACCACCAAAAGAAAGCTCTATTTGTGAGAAAAAAAGGACATAAATTTTTTTTGGGTAGAACGTCGCACGGCCACACAATTGTCAGCTAAAGCGACGCAGTGCTGAATCACAAAAAATGCTCTGGTCAGGAAGGGAGTAAAATCTGAAGGCTGAAGTGGTTAAATACTAATCCAAACACACAGAATATGGTGTTTATATAATCACAAACCTGTTTCATTTTTGTTCTCTTTATGTTCATTTTTCCATTTTATATACATATGATTTGACACTCTTTTTTCATCAATTTTATTTGTATTTGTTTCATGTGTGTTTTTCTTTTTAGGCTGGCCATATATTATACAATTTTCTTTTACCAAAACCCTATAAAACCCTATAATATGAGTTCAAACCTAAACACTTTCTATTTGGATGCAATCAGCCAGGTCCTTGCATTACATAGTTGAAGGTAAATCTAAAGGAAATTGAATAAGAAAATTGTATAATATATGGCCAGCTTAAAGCCTCGTACACACGATCAGATTTTCCGCAGACAAAACCTCAGACTTTTGTCCGAAGGCGTGTTCCTGGATTTTGTCTTGCATACAAACGGCAAGGAATTGTCGGCCAACAAACACAAACGCAGTGACGTACTACGTGGTTTTTCAGCTCTTTAGCGCCACCCTTTGGGCTCCTTCTGCTAATTTCGTGTTAGTAGAAGTTTGGTGAGTGTTGATTCGCGCTTTTCATTTGGCGCTTTTCATTTCGTGCTTTGCAGTTTGTTTCTGAATGGCCGTTCTTCAACCAGCCATGTTGCAGAAACGGAGGAGATAACAAGTTATTTTTTATTGGCCTTGAAGTTATTGCTTTGACCCAAGTCCAGTCCAGGAACAGGAGGAGTTCTTGGACCAAAAATTGGTTGCCTTATTAATCGTGACCAATTATGTCATATGCCTTTGCTGCGGGAGCTCCAGGAGAATAATCCAGGTGATTTTCGGAATTATTTCCGGATGACGGACCCCTGCTTTCACCAACTCTTGGCATTGTTGACCCCCTATATTAAGAAGCAGGACACATGCATGAGGCTTTTATTTTATTTTTTGGGTTGAATAATGATTTGATTTGGTATATATTCTATATTTTTGGATGCATAGAATGCACTTTTTGGTTAAGTTCTACTGGCAGATAGCATGTCTAATTTTATTTGTTTTCTTTTTTTAATGCACAATAAAAAAATTGTGTAGAATAATACTTGGCTATGTGTTTTACTTCAAATGACAGCTTGGGAGTAGGCAGTTACATTTAAAAAAAATACAAAGTAAAATTGACAAAGAACACCAACATAGTTGTATCTTTGATCTTAAAAACTACGGGATAGGCTTGATCCTAAAGACCGCTTTAAAATTCATAATCCCATAACTAAACACTTCTTATCTCTCTGGGATAAACTAAAAACCAAATATCAGTTACAATCTCCACACAATCCTCTCCTTTCTTTTATCAGAAATCCGGCCTTTTATCCGGCATGGATCTACCCAAATTCTTTTAAAGCTTGGACAACATCAGGCATTCAGACACTAAATGACTTCATAGCATCTAAATCATTCCTTTCATTCCCATCGCTTAGAGAAAAATATGATCTACCAAACTCTGAGATATTTAGATATCTCCAAATCAAAAATTTCTATACACCATTCCTAAAGGGGGATACACCATTATCCCAATTATCCATTTTTGAATCAATCTGTACAAAAGATCCATTTGCTAAAGGTACAATTTCATCACTTTAAAGTCGATTATATGGAGTAGCAAATCTTAATAGACCCTCTTACGTTCAGAGGTGGGAGGCGGACCAGGGACGAACTTTAGAAGACACGGACTGGTCTAACATATGGCTCACATCTAAGCCATCTTCACCCAACATCTTAGCACTGGAGACAAATTATAAAGTCCTAACTCGCTGGTACCTTGTACCCGCTAGAGTGGCAAAATATTCACCTAATACCTCAGCTCTTTGTTTTCGAGGATGCCCAGAAATAGGCACATATTTACACATATGGTGGACGTGCCCAGTAATCCAAACCTTCTGGAAGGAAGTCTTCGTGATTGCATCTAAAATATTTAAAAAAATAATACAACCAGATCCATATTTAACTTAATCTAAAACCGGAATGGTTAACACTCTCTCAATTCAAACTTATGATCCAACTAATAACGGCTGCAAAACAAACAGTGGCCAAGGCATGGAAATCTCCTACATTGGTACTAGCAGAAACAATTCACAGAATGAATAATACAATGTCCCATGCTAAGATGGTAGCCATCGATCAAAATCAAATTCCAAAATTTGAAAAACTTTGGCATCCTTGGATAAAACAACAGTTCCTGTCAAACTTCAATGACTCTGTCCTGTTGCCATGGTAACAGATTAAATGACTTACAGAGACACCCATTCTAAGGCTTCAAAGAGAACTAAAAAGAATAATAAACTGACGAGCGGGACAACCTTGTGGACCATACCTCTACCTTTCAACCCTTTTTCTTCTTTCTCTTTCCTTTTCTCCACCTTACGATTAAAGCTCATTATCAGAATTTATTTGACCTATATACACTCTACTTGTAAACAATATGTATAGTAGGTATAAATCATTTAAATACCTACAAAAGTAACTAAGGAAATGATATATATCTTTAATTTAGGTTTACGTGAACCCAATGTTTAATATTTGAAATTCCATGATATTTACCTATATAAACCCTACTGTAAAACAATGAGCTTACTTTATAGATCCTTGTAAACTTACTTTATGTATCTTTATAACATTGTATACTCAATAAACTTCTTTTGACAAGGAAAAAAAAAACAAAAACTACGGGATAATGGTGTTGTGTTAACTTGCCCAAAAAAAAAAAAAAAGCATAATAATATTATTCTTGATATCGCTAGAAAAAAAAAGCCTTTGAAAATATGTTTGCAAAATCTGCATCAGTATCACAAGCAAAGCAGCTTCATTATTATTCCATTAAAGAAGAATGTACACTACATTTCCAGATTTCATAATTTGCCGCGTCATGAATGTTAATTCTCCATTACGAAAGCTAGTTTACAAGACCGAATGCTTCCGGCTTGTCCATGCTTGCGAGCATGCGTGTTTGTACTTTGGACTTTTGTCCGATGGCCTTGTCCGATGGACTTGTGTACACACGCTCGGAAAATCTGACAACATACCGTGGAAAATGTATAAACCTGCCATCCAACATTTGTCCACGGAAAATCCGACAACAATTGTCCGATGGAGTGTACAAACGGTCGGATTTTCTGCCAACAGCCTGTCATCACACATTTCCCGTCAGAAAATCTGATCATGTGTACGAGGCTTTACTCTTCTTTTCAGCTGCCGTATATGTTCCCCTCATTACTACTCCACACCTGTTCTCGCTTCTTTTTCTTTCTTGTATGTAGTTTTTCATTGGAGGGACAGATCCTGAAGCTGAAACTCAAATACTTTGGCCACCTACTGCAAACAGAGGATTATTTGAAAAAGACCCTGATGCTGGCAAACATGGAAGGGAAAAGGAGAAGAAGACGACAGAAAACAAGATGAATAGCTAACATCATCGAAAAAATGAACATGAAGTTAAGCAAGCTCCAGGAGGCAGTGAAGGACAGAAAAGCCTGGTGCACTATGGTCCACGAGGTTACAAAATGACTGAACAACAACATGTAGTTAAGTGCAATTAATGGGTGAATTTATAAAAAATGTCCAGATCTAGTCATCCTGTGCTACCCCCACAGGACCTGCTGGTTACTGGCTCCCCTATTCCTACACAGCCAGGCAACACGCATCTCCAACTTGCATTCAGACACAAGAAATCAGTCCATGGGCTGGTTATTGTTGTTTTATTTGGGAAACAATTTGGATAGGGTATAGAAATTATGGGATGCTCAATTTGACTTGAAGAAACATCAGATGAGGCCAACTTCCTTCTCTGTGTACAAAAATTAAGATCCTGGACTGTACTCCCTCCAGAATAATCTCAGTCTCTATGGATCAGTGACAAGGTCCTTTATGGACCAGGAGCTCTCAGTCCCCTTTAGAGAAATAGCACAATGTTGCAAACTGCATGCAGGAGTATTGTGTCTCCTCAGTAGAACTTCAGTCAGTTCTAATGCTTGGAGATTTTACCAGCCCACCTGGCTGCATTGCCTGCCAGCCCACCTAGCTGCCTTGCCTACCAGCCCATCTGGCTGCTCTGAAGAACACCCCAAGCAATAGATTGGCATTTAGTTCAATGCTGTCCCTGGGAAATATGCTACGTCTGGCAGCCTCTCCCTTTGTATGCCCCTGGGTGTGTTGAAGTACTCTCACTGTCCTTTGCTCCCCGCTGCACTGGGCAAGACTTCTGTTCAGGCCTCCAATTGAACAGATCTTCCCATGCCAGCCCAGATGTTCAAAGTTTTGGAGATTCCTCTCCTTCCTTTCCTCAGCTTCTGCCTGGAGGCAGAGCCCCCAGACCTAGGGTCTCCTCCCAGTCCCTACGAGAGCAACCTCAGCACTCCATTTTCCACCCAACTCTCTTGCTGGTCAGGTTCCCCATATTTAATGACCGACCCAGCCACCATGGCAGGACCTTTTGCCTTTTGCTCCTACAAAAATACATACTTATTTACTATGATCATTATCATTTTCTCTATCTAGTGGCTGTAATGCTATATGTTCCTTGATGATTCATTCATTTGACCCGAAGATAGAAGAGCCTAATAACATTTGCCCCCATTTACATAGAACACATCTACAATGCAGCTGTTTTTTTCTGTTTTTTTGTTTTTTTTAGTCACCCCTAAGTGTTCATATACCTCATTGTCTCCAAACCTCCTGCTGGCTGTTTATTACTTGTAGCCAGCACTCCCACCTCATGGCCAGGCTTGAAAAAGGAGGCATGCACCGAAAAACACATTGCCAGGAAAGTGGACACTGCTGCCGCTCTACAAGGCTGCTGCTCATCAACAAGGATGCCACCTGTACCACCAGCCTTTACCACAAATCCCCAGGGGCTGTTATTCAAGCCCACCATTGGCCATGGTAGTGGGGAGGAATGTCTCCCTGTGTGTTGTTATCTGCACCACTCTTTTGGAATCTTGCAAGTGCATTTGATGTTTTTAATATTAAAGTGTTACCCCCTTTAAATGTGCTAGGTGTGCTTGTTCCTTATTCTACTTCAAATTATTCCTGTGTATTACATAATGGCCAACATTGTAAAAAAAAATTTAGGGACACTTTTTTTTGGCTGTAGGCGGAGTCACATTATAATTAGGGGGCGGGACATGCGTTAGAAGGTGTGGCATAGGGGAAAATAAAAATGTGGTGTGTGCGGATCGCGCCATGCCGATAAATGGGCATGGTTTGCGTGAAATAGTGGGCGTGGCTTAAAGGGGCGTGACTTGAAGGGTGTGTGGTTAGAGTCTGAGATGAACGAGTGATGGAGGGAGAAACAAAGGGAGAAAGAAAGGGATGGAGGGACAGCAGGCCCAGATCCTACACCACAATAGAAATATGTGTATTTCAGAAAGTTTAACAATCAGCAAATAAAGATACTCCAAACACCTGGTGTTAATGCTTCAATCATCCCGGAACCATGGTTGTTATTGTAGCAGGATGATTGAAGCGTATTATTATTACATTGTAATATGAAATTAAATAATTCAACTTACCATAATGCAGAACTAGTGGGAGCCCCGAGTGTGTCACTTGTCACGTCGCCTGCCACCAGATGCCATCAGGTGTCCCCAGTAGAGTCCCTCCTTACATCTCAGTGTCCCCAGCGGAGTGCCTCCTTACATCTCAGGTTGGTCAGTATGCAGTGTTGCAGTGTAGGGGTCCCTCTATGATAGGGGGTAGGTGAGTGTGGGGGTCCCTATGACAGGGGGTAGGTCAGTGTGTGGAGTGTAGGGGTCCCTCTATGACAGGGGTAGGTCAGTGTGGAGTGTAGGGGTCCCTATATGACAGAGGGTAGGTCAGTGTGGAGTGTAGGGGTCCCTCTATGACAGAGGGTAGGTTAGTGTGGAGTGTAGGGGTCCCTCTATGACAGGGGGTAGGTCAGTGTGGAGTGTAGGGGTCCCTCTATGACAAAGGGTAGGTTAGTGTGAAGTGTAGGGGTCCCTCTATGACAAAGGGTAGGTCAGTGTGAAGTGTAGGGGTCCCTCTATGACAAAGGGTAAGTCAGTGTGGAGTGTAGGGGTTCTTCTATTACAGAGGGTAGGCCAGTGTGGAGTGTAGGGGTTCTTCTATGACAGAGGGTAGGTCAGTGTGGAGTGTAGGGGTCCCTCTATGACAGGGGGTAGGTCAGTGTGGAGTGTAGGGGTCCCTCTATGACAGGGGGTAGGCCAGTGTGGAGTGTAGGGGTCCCTCTATTACAGGGGGTAGGTCAGTGTGGAGTGTAGGAGTCCCTCTATGACAAAGGGTAGGTCAGTGTGAAGTGTAGGGGTCCCTCTATGACAAAGGGTAGGTCAGTGTGAAGTGTAGGGGTCCCTCTTTGACAGGGGGTAGGTCAGTGTGGAGTTTAGGGGTTCTTCTATTGCAGAGGGTAGGTCAGTGTGGAGTGTAGGGTCCCTCTATGATAGAAGGTAGGTCAGTGTGGAGTGTAGGGGTCCCTCCATGACAGGGGGTGGGTCAGTGTGGAGTGTAGGGGTCCCTCTATGACAGGGGGTAGGTCAGTGTGGAATGTAGGGGTCCCTCTATGACAAAGGGTAGGTCAGTGTGAAGTGCAGGGGTCCCTCTATGACAGGGGGTAGGTTAGTGTGGAGTGTAGGGGTTCTTCTATGACACAGGGTAGGTCAGTGTGGAGTGTAGGGGTCCCATATGACAGGGGGTAGGTCAGTGTGGAGTGTAGGGGTCCTTCTATGATAGAGGGTAGGTCAGTGTGAAGTGTAGGGGTCCCTCTATGACAGGGGTTAGGTCAATGTGGAGTGTAGGGGTCCCTCTATGACAGGGGGTAGGTCAGTGTGGAGTGTAGGGGTCCCTCTATGACAGGGGGTAGGTCAGTGTGGAGTGTAGGGGTCCCTCTATGACAGGGGGTAGGTCAGTGTGGAGTGTAGGGGCCACAGAGGGACCCTTACACTCCACACTGACCTACCCCCTGTCATAGAGGGACCCCTGCACTCCACACTGACCTACCCCCTGGTATAGAGCCTCCATGACAGGGGGTAGGTCAAGACACATCTGAACTGGTGCACTCACTCACAGGGCTGCTGTTAGAAATTATTCGGGCCCCGTACAGCCTATTTCATGGGGCCCCCACCCTCTGAGTAGGGAAAGAGGGAGGTGAGAGGAGGAGGTGAGAGAGAGGCATTAGTGAAGAGGGGTGAGAGAAAGGGGGGGAGGCGAGAGAGAGAGAGAGAGAGGTGAAAGAAAGGGGTCTGACAGAGAAGGGGGGTATGACAGAGAAGAGGGGGGTCTGACAGAGAAGAGGGGGGTCTGACAGAGAAGAGGGGGTCTGACAGAGAGGAAGGGGGTCAAGTGCACTCACTCACAGGGCTGCTGTTAGACTGTACCGGTCAGACAAAAAAAGAGGGGGGGTTAGATAAAAAAGAGGGGGATCTGACAGAGAAGAGGGGGGGTTGACAGAGAAGAAGGGCTTGACAGAGAAGAGGGGGGTCTGACAGAGAAGAGGGGGGTCAGACAAAAAAGAGGGGGGTCAGACAAAAAAGAGGGGGGTCAGATAAAAAGGAGGGGGGTCAGATAAAAAGGAGGGGGGTCTGACAGAGAAGAGGGGGGTCTGACAGAGAGGGGGGTCTGACAGAGAAAAGGGGGTCTGACAGAGAGGAGGGGGGTCTGACAGAGAGGAGGGGGGGTCTGACAGAGAGCAGGGGGGTCAGATAAAAAAGAGGGGGTCAGACAAAAAAGAGGGGGGTCAGATAAAAAGGAGGGGTGTCTGACAGAGAGGAGGTGGTCTGACAGAGAGGAGGGGGGTCTGACAGAAAAGAGGAGGGTCTGACAGAGAGAAGGGGGTCTGACAGAGAAGAGGGGGGTCTGACAAAGAGGAGGGGGGTCTAGTGCACTCACTCACAGGGCTGCTGTTAGGCTGTACGGGTCAAAAAGAGGGGGGTCAGATAAAAAAGGGGGGTCTAAAAGAGAAAAGGGGGTCTGACAGAGAGGAGGGGGGTTCTGACAGAGAGGAGGGGGGTTCTGACAGAGAAGAGGGGGTCTTGACAGAGAGGAGGGGGTCTGACAGAGAAGAGGGGGTCAGATAAAAAAGAGGGGGGTCAGATAAAAAGTAGGGGGGTCTGACAGAGAGGAGGGGGGTCTGACAGAGAAGAGGGGGGTCTGACAGAGAGGAGGGGGGTCTGACAGAGAGGAGGGGGTCTGACAGAGAGGAGGGGGTCTGACAGAGAGAAGGGGGGTCTGACAGAGAAGAGGGGGGTCTGACAGAGAAGAGGGGGGTCTGACAGAGAGGAGGGGGGTCTGACAGAGAAGAGGGGGGTCTGACAGAGAAGAGGGGGGCCTGACAGAGAGGAGAGGGATCTGACAGAGAAGGGATAGGTCTGATAGAGAGAAGGGGGTCTGGCAGTGTAGAGGGGGGTCTGACAGAGTGGCGGGGGTCTGACAGAGAGGAGGGGGGTCTGACAGAGAAGAGGGGGATCGGACAGAAAAGAGGGGGGTCTTACAGAGAGGAGGGGGGTCTGACAGAGAAGAGGGGGGGTCATATATGGAAGAGGGGGGTCTGACAGAGAGGAGGGGGGTCTGACAGAGAGAAGGGGGGTCTGACAGAGAGAAGGGGGTCTGACAAAGAAGAGGGGGGTCTGACAGAAAAGAGGGGGGTCTGACAGAGAGGAGGGGGGTCTGACAGAGAAGAGGGGGGTCTGACAGAGAAGAGGGGGGCCTGACAGAGAGGAGAGGGATCTGACAGAGAAGGGATAGGTCTGATAGAGAGAAGGGGGTCTGGCAGTGTAGAGGGGGGTCTGACAGAGTGGCGGGGGGTCTGACAGAGAGGAGGGGGGTCTGACAGAGAAGAGGGGGATCGGACAGAAAAGAGGGGGGTCTTACAGAGAGGAGGGGGGTCTGACAGAGAAGAGGGGGGGTCATATATGAAAGAGGGGGGTCTGACACAGAGAAGGGGGTCTGACAGAGAAGAGGGGGGTCTGACAGAGAAGAGGGGGGTCTGACAGAGAGAAGGGGGGTCTGACAGAGAGAACTTCATGTCCTCCGTCTGTCCTGCACATGTCCTGCTCAGCCAATAACAGGACATCCACCACTGCCCATTGCTGAGCTCGGCTCAAACAGAGAGCGCATCGATGTTCTGGTCTTCTGGAAAATGGCAGCTGGTGGAGACATTATCTCCGCTGGCCGTGGACCCCTAGCGAAAAAAAAAATGGGGAAAAAAGGAATTTCCCGGGATATTTCCCGGGAAACACTAAAATCAGGAAAAAGGTCTAAATCCTGGGAATGTCCCGTGAAATTCGGGACTATTGGCAACTATGGTATTACCATTGACTGACTTACTGTATATTGAGATCTTCGGTGGATTGCCAGTTTGGAGTTGGAGAACTTTGAGGCCAGTGTTTCTGTCTGCAACATCACATCAGCCATCAGAGAGATCTTCAGCCATAAGGCGTATAGGAATGCGTGCGCAACGCTGCACACGTGTACACACAAGTAGGTCCACCACAGGTACTTGGGCCTATTGGACTATTTAACCACTTCAATACCGGGCACTTTTACAACTTTCCTGCCCAGGCCAATTTTCAGCTTTCAGCGCTGTCACACTTTGAAATGACAATTGCGCGGTCATACAACACTGTACACATATGACATTTTTATAATTATTTTAAACAAATAGAGCTTTCTTTTGGTGGTATTTAATCACCACTGGGGTTTTTATTTTTTTGCTGAATAAACAAAAAAAAAGTTTTTATTTGTTTCTATTTTGCAAATTAATAATCTTTTCTCATAAATTTAGACCAAACTGTATTATGCTACATTTTTTTGGTGAAAATAACCCAAATGCGCATTTAATACTTAATCTGTAGGAAAGTTAAGGAGTCCACAAACTATGGGATATACACTATATTACCAAAAGTATTGGGATGCCAGTCTTAGTCCGTAGGGTTCAATATTGAGTTGGCCTACCCTTTGCAGCTATAACAGCTTCAACTCTCCTGGGAAAGCTGTCCACAAGGTTTAGGAGTGTCTATGGGAATGTTTGACCATTCTTCCAGAAGCACATTTGTGAGGTCAGGGCACTGATGTTGGATTAGAAGGTCTGGCTCGCAGTCTCCACTCTAATTCATCCCAAAGGTGTTCTATCGGGTTGAGATCAGGACTCTGTGCAGGCCAGTCAAGACCCCAAACTTGCTCATCCATGTCTTTATGGAACTGGCTTTGTGCACTGGTGCTCAGTCAGAGAGAGAGAAGTTTTTGTGGTACTTTAAAGGTGCCAAAAAATAATTAATACAAAGATTCAAATATACATGGTTAACAGAGGACAGAATTAAAATTAGACTTGAGAAGCTTAACATTAATAAATCACCGAGACCAGATGGCTTGCATCCAAGGGTACTTAGGGAACTCAGTCAAGTGATTTCCAGACCGTTGTTTCTAATTTTTACAGACAGTCTACTGACTGGAATGGTACCAGCTGATTGGAAAAAAGCCAATGTAGCACCAATATTTAAATAGGGCCCAAAATACATCCCTGGGAATTACAGACCAGTTAGCCTAACATCAATAGTATGTAAACTCTTGGAGGGGATGATAAGGGACTATATACATGATTTTAGTAATGAGAATGGTATCATTAGCAGTAATCAGCATGGATTCATGAAGAATCGTCCTTGCCAAACCAATCTACTAACCTTCTATGAGGAGGTGAGTTGCCATCTAGATAAAGGAAGGCCCGTAGACGTGGTGTATCTGGATTTTGCAAAAGCATTTGACACAGTTCCCCATAAACGTTTACTGTACAAAATAAGGTCTGTTGGCATGGACCATAGGGTGAGTACATGGATTGAAAACTGGCTACAAGGGCGAGTTCAGAGGGTGGTGATAAATGGGGAGTACTCGGAATGGTCAGGGGTGGGTAGTGGGGTTCCCCAGGGTTCTGTGATGGGACAATATCTGTATTTGCAGACGATACTAAGCTAAGCAGGGTAATAACTTCTCCGCAGGATGTGGAAACCTTGCAAAAAGGTCTGAACAAATTAATGGGGTGGGCAACTACATGGCAAATAAGGTTCAATGTAGAAAAATGTAAAATAATGCATTTGGGTGGCAAAAATATGAATGCAATCTATACACTGGGGGAGAACCTCTGGGGGAATCTAGGATGGAAAAGTACCTGGGGGTCCTAGTAGATGACAGGCTCAGCAATGGCATGCAATGCCAAGCTGCTGCTAACAAAGCAAACAGAATATTGGCATGCATTAAAAAGGGGATCGACTCCAGAGATAAAATGATAATTCTCCCGCTCTACAAGACTCTGGTCTGGCCGCACCTAGAGTATGCTGTCCAGTTCTGGGCACCAGTGCTCAGGAAGGATGAACTGGGAATGGAGTGAGTACAAAGAAGGGCAACAAAATGAATAAAGGGTCTGGAGGATCTTAGTTATGAGGAAAGGTTGCAAGCACTGAACTTATTCTCTCTGGAGAAGAGACGCTTGAGAGGGGATATGATTTCAATATACAAATACCGTACTGGTGACTCCATAATAGAAATTAAACTTTTTTTGCAGAAGAGAGTTTAACAAGACTCGTGGCCACTCATTAAAATTAGAAAAGAGGTTTAACCTTAAACTACGTAGAGGGTTCTTTACTGTAAGAGCGGTAAGGATGTGGAATTCCCTTCCACAGGCGGTGGTCTCAGCGGGGAGCATTGATAGCTTCAAGAAACTATTAGATAAGCACCTGAATGACCGCAACATACAGGGATATACAATGTAATACTGACACATAATCACACACATAGGTTGGACTTGATAGACTTGTGTCTTTTTTCAACCTCACCTACTATGTAACTATGTAACATTAAAAAAAATTGCAATAATTTTATTATTACGAACAACATGTAATTAAAAATGTTTGTTATGCTTTAAAACAAACATAGACATTGAATACATCTTGGGGGTCATTTACTATAGCGTTGTGGTGCTAATTAGCACTAATTACCGCAAATTAGTGATAATTAGCGCTATTTGTCACAAATTAGCGCTAATTAGCGCTAATCGTGCTAATTAGCGCTAAAACGGTATTCACTATAGCGCTGGTGAGAAAATACTCCTAAAATCGAATTTACTATAGTTTCCTGAAACCAAATAGCGCCCAAACCCTTACTCTGCTAAAACCTGAAGAATTGCACATGGAAATATTGTTTAGAGCATGATATAATTTCCTAAATAGTACTGAAATATGCGGTATGTTATTTAATCTCTTGACATCCGTGCTATAGCCGAATGACGGCCACAGCACGGACCTGAATTTCCGAGAGGCCGTCACATGATGGCCTCCCCTGTGCACGCACCCTGCGCGTGCAAAGCGCGCTGTGATCACCGAGTCACTGAGACTCGGGTGATCACCGATCCGAGTAAGGGGCCGGTCCAGGCCCCTTACCATGTGATCAGCTGTCAGCCAATGACAGCTGATCACATGATCAAAAAAAAAGCTCTGTGATCGTTTTTTTTTTTTCTCCTCACGCTGACAGCGCGAGTGGAAAAAAATGCTGATCACTGGCTTATCTGCAAGGGGCATCGGTCCCGAAGAGGAAGAGGCAATTCTGCCTCATATGTGCCACCAGTACCCCCTGCCAGTGCCACCTGACAGTGCCCACAGTGCCCACCAGTGCCACCTTTCAATGCCCATGAGTGCCACCTATCAATGCCCACAAGTGCCACCTATCAATGCCCACAAGTGCCACCTATCAATGCCTACCAGTGGTGCCAATCAGTGCCACCTAGCAGTGCTGCCTATTAGTGTAATCCGATCAGTGCCCATTGTTGCCACCCATCAGTGCCCATCACTGCCACTGTACATCAATAAAGGAGAAAAATTACCTTTTTTTAAATTTTGTAACAAAATAATTTATTTATTATTTTAATTCGGTCTTTTTACATTTTTTTAACAAAAAATAAAAACTGTAAAGACGATCAAATACCACCAAAAGAAAGCTCTATTTATGGGAAAAAATGATAAAAATGTCATTTGGGTACAGTGTTGCATGACCGCGCAATTGTCATTCAAAGTGCGTCAGCACTGAAAGCTGAAAATTGGTCTGGATAGGAGGGGGGTTTAAGTGCCCAGTAAGCAAGTGGTTAAAGTTAATCTGCTTTTAAACTGTGTAAAAAAACGGAAAATTGTATACTCACCCAGGGGCGGACTGACAACTCATGGGGCCCCCGGGCAATAGGAGATCCTGGGGCCCCCTGTCCCCGCTCATGTGTTCCCACCCACACTCAAGCCACACCCACACAAATCCCCACCTACATTTTGCACTGCCCACACTACATGCGTTCGTCACAGAATTACATTAAAGAAAGTGCAACAACGGTACCTTTCCAAAATTAAAGTGATTGTAAAGGCTCGTTTTTTTTTGTTTTTTTTTAAATAACAAACATATCATACTTACATTCACTGTGCAGCTCGTTTCGCACAGAGTGGCCCCGAACCTCGACATCTGGGGGTGGCTCTCGCGGCTCCTCCCCACATCAGATAACTCCCTAGGAGAAGCGCTCTCCCGGGGGGGGTTACCTTGCAGGTGCGCTCCCGTGTCCAGCATTTGCGTCTATAGACACATGTTTACATACATGTGCTCATCCTACATAAAGCTTTTCATATAGAGCATGTGCGGGGATCATGGGGGTGCTTTACATTTTTTTTTAAATTATTTTTCTTAACTTTATATAATTTTCACTGATCACCAATGTAAGGAACATTCTTTTCACTGATCACCAATGTAAGGAACATTCTTCTCACTGATCACCAATGTAAAGAACATTCTTCTCACCGACCACCAATGTAAGGAACATTCTTCTCACTGATCACCAATGTAAGGGACATTCTTCTCACTGATCACCAATGTAAGGAACATTCTTCTCACTGACCATCAATGTAAGGAACATTCTTCTCACTGATCACCAATGTAAGGAACATTCTTCTCACTGACCACCAATGTAAGGAACATTCTTCTCACTGATCACCAATGTAAGGAACATTCTTCTCACTGACCACCAATGTAAGGGACATTCTTCTCACTGATCACCAATGTAAAGAACATTCTTCTCACTGACCACCAATGTAAGGAACATTCTTCCCACCGATCACCAATGTAAGGAACATTCTTCCCACTGATCACCAATGTAAGGGACATTCTTCTCACTGATCACCAATGTAAGGAACATTCTTCTCACTGATCACCAATGTAAGGAACATTCTTCTCACTGACCACCAATGTAAGGAGCATTCTTCCCACTGACCACCAATGTAAGGAACATTCTTCTCACTGATCACCAATGTAAGGAACATTCTTCTCACTGACCACCAATGTAAGGAACATTCTTCTCACTGATCACCAATGTAAGGAACATTCTTCTCACTGACCACCAATGTAAGGGACATTCTTCTCACTGATCACCAATGTAAAGAACATTCTTCTCACTGACCACCAATGTAAGGAACATTCTTCCCACCGATCACCAATGTAAGGAACATTCTTCCCACTGATCACCAATGTAAGGAACATTCTTCTCACTGATCACCAATGTAAGGAACATTCTTCTCACTGATCACCAATGTAAGGAACATTCTTCTCACTGATCACCAATGTAAGGAACATTCTTCTCACTGACCACCAATGTAAGGAACATTCTTCTCACTGATCACCAATGTAAGGAACATTCTTCTCACTGATCACCAATGTAAGGAACATTCTTCTCACTGATCACCAATGTAAGGAACATTCTTCCCACTGATCACCAATGTAAGGAACATTCTTCCCACTGACCACCAATGTAAGGAGCATTCTTCCCACTGATCACCAATGTAAGGGACATTCTTCTCACTGATCACCAATGTAAGGAGCATTCTTCTCACTGATCACCAATGTAAGGAACATTCTTCCCACTGATCACCAATGTAAGGGACATTCTTCCCACTGACCACCAATGTAAGGGACATTCTTCCCACTGACCACCAATGTCAGGAACATTCTTCTCACTGATCACCAATGTAAGGGACATTCTTCCCACTGATCACCAATGTGAGGAACATTCTTCCCACTGACCACCAATGTAAGGAACATTCTTCTCACTGACCACCAATGTAAGGAACATTCTTCTCACTGATCACCAATGTAAGGAACATTCTTCCCACTGACCACCAATGTAAGGAACATTCTTCTCACTGATCACCAATGTAAGGAACATTCTTCCCACTGACCACCAATGTAAGGAGCATTCTTCCCACTATTTATTTAATCCATATTGAGCACTATATTTGATTGGCTGCTTCTGCTTGGCACACACGCACAATCACAATCACGCACATGATGATGAAGTCATCATCATGTGCGATTGTGCGTGTTTGCCAGGCCTAAGCAGAAGCAAACAGCCAATCAAATATAGTGCTCAATATGGATTCAAGAAATATTCATAGCCATAGATATCATAAATGACTACAGGAGATAACCAGAGACTACGGATGCAACTACAGGAGATGACCAAAGACTGCGAATGCGACTACAGGAAATAACCAGAGACTGGGGATGCGACTACAGGAGACAACCAGAGACTGCGAATGCGACTACAGGAAATAACCAGACTGCGAATGCGACTACAGGAAATAACCAGAGACTGGGGATGCGACTACAGGAGATAACCAGAGACTGCGAATGCGACTACAGGAATTAACCAGACTGCGAATGTGACTACAGGAAATAACCAGAGACTGGGGATGCGACTAAAGGAGATAACCAGAGACTGCGAATGCGACTACAGGAAATAACCAGACTGCGAATGCGACTACAGGAAATAACCAGAGACTGGGGATGCGACTACAGGAGATAACCAGAGACTGCGAATGCGACTACAGGAAATTACCAGACTGCAAATGCGACTACAGGAAATAACCAGAGACTGGGGATGCGACTACAGGTAATGACCAGACTGGGGATGCGACTACAGGAAATGACCAGACTGCGAATGCGACTACAGGAAATAACCAGAGACTGGGGATGCGACTACAGGTAATGACCAGACTGGGAATGCGACTACAGGAAATAACCAGACTGCGAATGCGACTACAGGAAATAACCAGAGACTGGGGATGCGACTACAGGTAATGACCAGACTGGGGATGCGACTACAGGAAATGACCAGACTGCGAATGCGACTACAGGAAATGACCAGACTGCGAATGCGACTACAGGAAATAACCAGACTGCGAATGCGACTACAGGAGATAACCAGAGACTGTGAATGCGACTACAGGAGATAACCAGAGACTGCGAATGCGACTACAGGAAATGACCAGACTGCGAATGCGACTACAGGAGATAACCAGAGACTGCGAATGAGACTACAGGAAATGACCAGACTGCGAATGCGACTACGGGAAATGACCAGACTGCGAATGCGACTACAGGAGATAACCAGAGACTGCGAATGCGACTACAGGAAATGACCAGACTGCGAATGCGAGTACAGGAAATAACCAGAGACTGGGGATGCGACTACAGAAAATGACCAGACTGGGGATGCGACTACAGGAAATGACCAGACTGCGAATGCGACTACAGGAGATAACCAGAGACTGCGAATGCGACTACAGGAAATGACCAGACTGCGAATGCGACTACAGGAGATAACCAGAGACTGCGAATGCGACTACAGGAAATGACCAGACTGCGAATGCGACTACAGGAAATGACCAGACTGCGAATGCGACTACAGGAAATGACCAGAGACTGTGAATGCGACTACAGGAAATGACCAGACTGCGAATGCGACTACAGGAAATAACAAGAGACTGGGGATGCAACTACAGGAAATGACCAGACTGGGGATGCGACTACAGGAAATGACCAGACTGCGAATGCGACTACAGGAAATGACCAGACTGCGAATGCGACTACAGGAAATAACCAGACTGCGAATGCGACTACAGGAGATAACCAGAGACTGCGAATGCGACTACAGGAGATAACCAGAGACTGCGAATGCGACTACAGGAAATGACCAGACTGCGAATGCGACTACAGGAGATAACCAGAGACTGCGAATGAGACTACAGGAAATGATCAGACTGCGAATGCGACTACAGGAAATGACCAGACTGCGAATGCGACTACAGGAGATAACCAGAGACTAGGGATGAGCCGAACACCCCCCGGTTCGGTTCGCACCAGAACCCGCGAACGGACCGCAAGTTCGCACGAACGTTAGAACCCCATTGACGTCTATGGGACTCGAACGTTCGAAATCAAAAGTGCTCATTTTAAAGGCTAATTTGCATGGTATTGTCCTAAAAAGGGTGTGGGGACCCGGGTCCTACCCCAGGGGACATGTATCAATGCAAAAAAAACTTTTAAAAACGGCCGTTTTTTCGGGAGCAGTGATTTTAATGATGCTTAAAGTAAAAAAAAAAAAGTGAAATATTCCTTTAAATATCGTACCTGGGGGGTGTCTATAGTATGCCTGTAAAGTGACGCGTGTTTCCCATGTTTAGAACAGTCCCTGCACCAAATGTCATTTTTAAAGGAAAAAATCTCATTTAAAACTGCTTGCGGGTTTAATGTCATGTCGGGTCCTGGCAATATGGATGAAAATCAGTGAGACAAACGGCATGGGTACCCCCCAGTCCATTACCAGGCCCTTTGGGTCTTGTATGGATATTAAGGGGAACCCCGCACCCAAATTAAAATAAGGAAAGGTCCCTATATACTCTGAACAGCAGTATACAGGCGGTGCAAACAAGACAGGGACTGTAGGTTTGTTGTTAAGTAGAATCTGTTTGTAATTTTGAACATTTTTAACGTGTTTAGCTCCAGCCAAAAAATCTTTTCTAAGCTTTTTGGAAAACATAGGGAAGGGTTATCACCCCTGTGACATTTGTTTTGCGTCTTTCCTCCTCTTCAGAAGATTTCACCTCACTTTTTTGTCCCAATGAAAAATGTTTTTTGAAAATTTGGGTTTTTTTGTGGAACAAGGATTGGAAAGCATCAGTGCAAAGGAGAAATTGTTTTCCCATATTAACTCTTACATGAGAGAATTTCCCTTCCTAGGGGTAGATTTCATCTCACTTCCTGTTGTCTCCTTCCGTTTGCAAGTAGGAGTCGTTTGTAAGTTAGATGTTTGAAAGTAGGGTCCTGCCCTATATACTCAGCAGAAATTTGGGGCTTAGGTGTTGCTGTGGCCAAAACACTGTAAGCCCTCACAGGGCCCTGCTGTGAAATATTAGATCAAGAATTGTAATTACATGCCCCTGTTGAACAGGAGCTGAAAAATTAGGCCTTAGGCACTGGTGCTGGTGCCACAACACTGCAACCCCTCACAGACACTCTAGTTGGAACGCAGGAACGAGCCCTGCTGCAAAGTATTGCATCAAAAATTGTAATTACACTCCCCTGTTAGACAGGGGCAGAAAAATTGGGCCTTAGGCACTGGTGCTGGTGCCACAACACTGCAACCCCTCACAGACACTCTAGTTGGAACGCAGGAACGAACCCTGCTGCAAAGTATTGCATCAAAAATTGTAATTACACGCCCCTGTTAGACAGGGGCAGAAAAATTGGGCCTTAGGCACTGGTGCTGGTGCCACAACACTGCAACCCCTCACAGACACTCTAGTTGGAACGCAGGAACGAGCCCTGCTGCAAAGTATTGCATCAAAAATTGTAATTACACGCCCCTGTTAGACAGGGGCAGAAAAATTGGGCCTTAGGCACTGGTGCTGGTGCCACAACACTGCAACCCCTCACAGACACTCTAGTTGGAACGCAGGAACGAGCCCTGCTGCAAAGTATTGCATCAAAAATTGTAATTACACGCCCCTGTTATACAGGGGCTGAAAAATTGTGCCTTAGGCACTGGTGGTGGCGCCCAGAACCAAAAATGTTCTTACAAGCTATCAGCGTGATGATTGAGGAGGAAGAGGATAATTACTCAGGGATAGTCACTCAGCATCAGCATAGGCAGTCTTTGAAGGGATCTGAAAAAAATTATTCAGTTACATCAGCATCAGGTGCTTGGTAGCTGGTGGTGATCCAAGACTGATTCATTTTTATGAAGGTCAGCCGATCGACCGAGTCAGTGGACAGACGCACCCTGTGATCGGTTACCACGCCTCCAGCAGCACTGAATGTGCGTTCCGAAAGAACGCTGGATGCAGGACAGGCCAGTAGCTCAATTGCATACTGTGCAAGCTCTGGCCAGTGATCCATCCTCAAGACCCAGTAACCCAGAGGATTTTCGGTGGGAAAGGTGTCCAAGTCTGATCTTGCCCCTAGGTATTCCTGCACCATGTAAAACAGACGCTGGCGATGGTTGCTGGAACCGATCATACCTTGGGGCTGCGGACCAAAAAATTGTCTGAACGCATCGGTCAGACGGCCACCTTCTCCACCGCTCCTTCTTTGACTGACCGAAGCCTCAGCAACACGTTGTCCAGAAACAGGAGTTTGTAACCTCCCAGTCTCTGGGAACGCGTTGCACAGACCTTTCTGCAAGGCCTCCCGAAGATGTTTCATCCTCTGCTCCCTCTGCGATGGCAAGATAAGGTCCGCAACCTTACCCTTGTAACGTGGATCAAGGAGGGTTGCCAGCCAGTATTGGTCCTTCTCCTTGATACCACGAATACGAGGATCCTTACGCAGGCTTTGCAGGATCAGGGAGGCCATGCAGCGTAGGTTTGCTGAGGCATTCGGTCCGGAGTCCTCTGGGTCACTAAGGACAGCAACGTCCGCAGCCACCTCCTCCCAGCCACGTACAAGTCCATGTGTTCCTTGGGACTGATCCCTTAAAGACTGCTGATGCTGAGTGCCAGGCTCCACCTCCATACTGACACAATCTTCCTCCTCCTCCTCCTCCTCCTCCTCGCCTTTTCCTGTGTGATCGGCGGGCACGCAGGAACACTGTCTGGATAAAGGGGGCCTTGAGAGCTAAGGAAGTCCTCCTCTTCCTGCCTCTGTTCTGCCTCAAGTGCCCTGTCCATTATTCCACGCAGCGTGTGCTCCAACAGGTGGACAAGGGGGACAGTGTCACTGATGCATGCACTGTCAGTGCTCACCATCCTCGTGGCCTCCTCGAATGGTGACAGGACAGTGCATGCATCCCTGATCATGGCCCACTGGCGTGGGGAAAAAAAACCAAGGTCCCCTGACCCTGTCCTGGTGCCATAGTCGCACAGGTACTCATTTATGGCCCTCTGCTGCGTGTGCAGCCGCTGCAGCATGGCCAATGTCGAGTTCCACCTGGTGGGCATGTCACAGATTAGGCGGTTCTTGGGCAGGTTAAACTCCTTTTGGAGGTCCGTCAGCCGAGCACTGGCATTATATGACCGGCGGAAATGCACACAGACTTTCCTGGCCTGCCTCAGGACATCCTGTAAGCCCGGGTACCTGCCCAAGAACCGCTGCACCACCAAGTTAAGGACGTGAGCCAAACAGGGCACATGGGTCAGTTGTCCCTGTCGGAGGGCAGAGAGGAGGTTGGTGCCATTGTCGCAAACCACCATTCCTGCCTTAAGTTGGCGTGGCGTCAACCACCTCTGAACCTGCCCCTGCAGAGCTGACAGAACCTCTGCCCCAGTGTGGCTCCTGTCCCCCAAGCACACCAGCTCAAGCACCGCATGGCATCTTTTGGCCTGCGTACTTGCGTAGCCCCTTGAACGCCTACGGAGCACCGCTGGTTCCGAGGAAGAGGCCATGGAGGAAGAAGAAGAGGAGGGGGTGGAGGAGAGAGGTGTGTCACAATCAGCATTTTGGAGGCGTGGTGGCGGAACAACCTCCAACACTACTGCACCTTGTCCTGCATCCTTCCCAGCTGCCAGCAGAGTCACCCAATGCGCCGTGAAACTTAAGTAACGTCCCTGTCCATGCCTGCTGGACCATGAGTCAGCGGTAATATGCACCTTACCGCTGACCGCCCTGTCCAGCGAGGCATGGACATTGCCTTCCACATGCCGGTAGAGAGCTGGAATCGCCTTCCGTGAGAAAAAGTGGCGTTTGGGTACCTGCCACTGAGGAACCGCACATTCCACAAACTCACGGAAGGGGGCAGAGTCTACCAACTGAAAAGGCAGCAGTTGAAGTGCTAGCAATTTTGCCAAGCTAGCATTCAACCGCTGGGCATGTGGATGGCTGGGAGCAAACTTCTTTCGGCGGTGCAGCAGCTGGGGCAGGGAAATTTGCCTGGTACAATCTGGCGTCGGTGTACCAAAAGCAGATTGCCCACAAGTACTTGGCTGTGACACACCTAATTCTACACCTTCATTCCTCTCACTGCAGGTCTCAGAGAGGACTGAAGGTCTAGTGGGGTTGGAAATCTCAGCTGATGAGGAGCAAGGAGAGATCCTCTTTGTTCTTTGGTGTGGGTCTTTTAGATATGCTTGCCAACGAACTGCATGGCAGGTCAACATATGTCTGGTCAAGCATGTGGTACCCAAGCGGGAGATGTTTTGGCCACGCGAGATACGCTTGAGACATATGTTGCAAATAGCAGCGGTGCGATCTGATGCACTCGTCTCAAAAAAGGCCCACACCAAAGAACTTTTTGAATAACGCGCAGAGACTGCAGCGCCCTGCACATGTGGAGCTTTGGGGTGTGATGCAGTCAATGTGCTGCCCTTAGGCTGGCCCCTGGAGGGCATCCTGCCTCATTGGTGATGTGCCGCCTCCTCCTCCTCCTCCTCCTCCTCTCTCCTATCAGGCACCCACGTTGAGTCAGTGACCTCATCATCCCCTCCCTCCTCATCACTGGAGCAAACCTGGCAGTATGCTGCAGCAGGGGGAGCATGACTGCCAGATTGCTGTCCTTCTTGGGCACCCCCTCTGTCCGTGCTCATGTTACTGCCTTCATCGAGCTCAGTATCATCATCAGAGCCTTCCAAACGCTGGGCATCCTCCTGGAGCATGTACCCAACACTGTGGTCAAACAGTTCGAGGGAATCCTCATGAGGACATGGTGGAGCTAGGGAAGGAGTCACTGATGACATTGAGCTGAGGGAAGAGGCCGCTGCTTTGCCAGACAAAGCACCCTGGGCATGGGTGAGAGAGGATGAGGAGGATGAGGACGGCTTGGTCATCCACTCGACCAAGTTTTCTGCATGTTGCGGCTCAACACGGCCAGCTGCCGAAAAAAAGGCCAAGCGTGTCCCATGGCCACGGGCTGATGAGGATGCACCGTCTCCACGACCAGCACTAGACACAGAGCCTGCTTGCCCTCTCTTATTGGCTTGTGACTGTCTGCCTCTCCTTCTTGGCCTTCCAGACATACTAATGGCCTGTAGCTGCACTAAGCTGGGATAGAACACCTGTAATTTTCTTCAGGTAGCTTTATATACTGTAACCAGACAAGCCTGCCTGTCAGTAGGAAGATAACAGGAACGGATCTAGCTGAACACTGTGAGCAGGACGCACTGCACTAAATGTAAATAGCAGGAACGGATCTAGCTGAACACTGTGAGCAGGACGCACTGACTGCACTAAATGTAAATAGCAGGAACGGATCTAGCTGAACACTGTGAGCAGGACGCACTGCACTAAATGTAAATAGCAGGAACAGATCTAGCTGAACACTGTGAGCAGGACGCACTGCACTAAATGTAAATAGCAGGAACGGATCTAGCTGAACACTGTGAGCAGGACGCACTGACTGCACTAAATGTAAATAGCAGGAACAGATCTAGCTGAACACTGTGAGCAGGACGCACTGCACTAAATGTAAATAGCAGGAACAGATCTAGCTGAACACTGTGAGCAGGACGCACTGCACTAAATGTAAATAGCAGGAACGGATCTAGCTGAACACTGTGAGCAGGACGCACTGCACTAAATGTAAATAGCAGGAACGGATCTAGCTGAACACTGTGAGCAGGACGCACTGCACTAAATGTAAATAGCAGGAACGGATCTAGCTGAACACTGTGAGCAGGACGCACTGCACTAAATGTAAATAGCAGGAACGGATCTAGCTGAACACTGTGAGCAGGACGCACTGCACTAAATGTAAATAGCAGGAACGGATCTAGCTGAACACTGTGAGCAGGACGCACTGACTGCACTAAATGTAAATAGCAGGAACGGATCTAGCTGAACACTGTGAGCAGGACGCACTGACTGCACTAAATGTAAATAGCAGGAACGGATCTAGCTGAACACTGTGAGCAGGACGCACTGACTGCACTAAATGTAAATAGCAGGAACGGATCTAGCTGAACACTGTGAGCAGGACGCACTGCACTAAATGTAAATAGCAGGAACGGATCTAGCTGAACACTGTGAGCAGGACGCACTGCACTAAATGTAAATAGCAGGAACGGATCTAGCTGAACACTGTGAGCAGGACGCACTGCACTAAATGTAAATAGCAGGAACGGATCTAGCTGAACACTGTGAGCAGGACGCACTGACTGCACTAAATGTAAATAGCAGGAACGGATCTAGCTGAACACTGTGAGCAGGACGCACTGACTGCACTAAATGTAAATAGCAGGAACGGATCTAGCTGAACACTGTGAGCAGGACGCACTGCACTAAATGTAAATAGCAGGAACGGATCTAGCTGAACACTGTGAGCAGGACGCACTGCACTAAATGTAAATAGCAGGAACGGATCTAGCTGAACACTGTGAGCTGGACGCACTGACTGCACTAAATGTAAATAGCAGGAACGGATCTAGCTGAACACTGTGAGCAGGACGCACTGACTGCACTAAATGTAAATAGCAGGAACGGATCTAGCTGAACACTGTGAGCAGGACGCACTGACTGCACTAAATGTAAATAGCAGGAACGGATCTAGCTGAACACTGTGAGCAGGACGCACTGCACTAAATGTAAATAGCAGGAACGGATCTAGCTGAACACTGTGAGCAGGACGCACTGCACTAAATGTAAATAGCAGGAACGGATCTAGCTGAACACTGTGAGCAGGACGCACTGCACTAAATGTAAATAGCAGGAACGGATCTAGCTGAACACTGTGAGCAGGACGCACTGACTGCACTAAATGTAAATAGCAGGAACGGATCTAGCTGAACACTGTGAGCAGGACGCACTGCACTAAATGTAAATAGCAGGAACAGATCTAGCTGAACACTGTGAGCAGGACGCACTGCACTAAATGTAAATAGCAGGAACGGATCTAGCTGAACACTGTGAGCAGGACGCACTGACTGCACTAAATGTAAATAGCAGGAACAGATCTAGCTGAACACTGTGAGCAGGACGCACTGCACTAAATGTAAATAGCAGGAACGGATCTAGCTGAACACTGTGAGCAGGACGCACTGACTGCACTAAATGTAAATAGCAGGAACGGATCTAGCTGAACACTGTGAGCAGGACGCACTGACTGCACTAAATGTAAATAGCAGGAACAGATCTAGCTGAACACTGTGAGCAGGACGCACTGCACTAAATGTAAATAGCAGGAACAGATCTAGCTGAACACTGTGAGCAGGACGCACTGCACTAAATGTAAATAGCAGGAACAGATCTAGCTGAACACTGTGAGCAGGACGCACTGACTGCACTAAATGTAAATAGCAGGAACGGATCTAGCTGAACACTGTGAGCAGGACGCACTGCACTAAATGTAAATAGCAGGAACGGATCTAGCTGAACACTGTGAGCAGGACGCACTGCACTAAATGTAAAGAGCAGGAACAGATCTAGCCTAATCTAGCTCTCAAATCAAATGACACTGTCTGTCTCTCTCTCTATCAGCACACCGGAACACACTACACAGGGCCGCCGTGCAGGCGGCCTTATATAGTGTGGGGCGTGTACTAAATCCCCTGAGCCATAATTGGCCAAAGCCACCCTGGCTTTGGCCAATTACAGCTCTCTCTACTGACGGCGCTGTGATTGGCCAAGCATGCGGGTCATAGTGCATGCTTGGCCAATCATCAGCCAGCAATGCACTGCGATGCCGCAGTGAATTATGGGCCGTGACGCGCCACACGAATTTGGCGCGAACGGCCCATAACGTTCGCAATTCGATGGACGGTCGAACAGCCGATGTTCGAGTCGAACATGGGTTCGACTCGAACACGAAGCTCATCCCTACCAGAGACTGCGAATGCGACTACAGGAAATGACCAGACTGCGAATGCGAGTACAGGAAATAACCAGAGACTGGGGATGCGACTACAGAAAATGACCAGACTGGGGATGCGACTACAGGAAATGACCAGACTGCGAATGCGACTACAGGAGATAACCAGAGACTGCGAATGCGACTACAGGAAATGACCAGACTGCGAATGCGACTACAGGAGATAACCAGAGTGCGAATGCGACTACAGGAAATGACCAGACTGCGAATGCGACTACAGGAAATGACCAGAGACTGGGGATGCGACTACAGGAGATAGCCAGAGACTGCGAATGTGACTACAGGAAATGACCAGACTGCGAATGCGACTACAGGAAATGACCAGACTGCGAATGCGACTACAGGAAATAACCAGACTGCGAATGCGACTACAGGAGATAAATTACAAGTGAATGATCTGAATAATACCGCCCTTAACTCAAAATCACCCCCACTGCGCCAATGGATGGAGTGTACAATGATGAAGAGTGAGATCAAGTGAATGGCCCACTCAGTGTGCAAACAAATCAAAACTTAACGAAAAGTAATGAAAAAAATATATATGGTGTGACAAAATAAATAAAATAAACTAAATAAATAAATAAATCGAGCTGCCCCTTTAAATAATTATCAAGAGTATAGTATTATTTGATCTCATGTAACAAATGCCCACCTAAATACACAAGAACAAATGAGAGGCGCTCATATACCTAATGGTGAAAATCTAAATGAGTGTTAACATATCACCAAATAGTGACTACATTAAAGTGTGTACATATATGAACTGAATAACGTGATAAATCAATACACAAATTAATCCTGTGTGACAGTGAATTAAATAGTGCCAAACAACTTATAATGCTTATGCAAATCAGGTAAAAAAATCACCAATTAATGTGACATACCCAATAACAAAATTATTACAGTGCAATATAATTTAATAAGACACATCAGTCCTTGAATCTTTTGTGACAAGGAGGAGGCATGCAGTTGTAGTGGGATGTTATCTAATAAAGCAGATTCTCACTATGCTGTCAAGTCCCGGGTAACCAGGAATGAGAGTGCATACATATGATTTTTTGTATCGAGTTTTTTATATTGTTAGTTTTTTACTTTATTAAATTTTTAATATATTCACAGTGTGCTTAATGTAAACCTTATTCAACTTGTGAGTTATGATGGATATTTATTCCTCTGGTATACGATTTTATTTTGAAGATTGAATATCCAGGAGTGTGCTAGTCCAGCAATGGGAGTACAAACGTTAGTTTCAGGGAATTTCAGGCTGTTGTGTCTGTTATAAGACATCGGTTTGAAATAAGGATGTAGGTGATATGTGATCGCACCCGCAAGGTTGTGACCACGTGTAGTATTAGGGAGATTGTATTAGACTCGAACCATTCGTATGCTTTTGAGTTGTAACTAGTCCTTAACGAAAGAAAGGCAAGCCGCATCCCTATGTAACGGCGCGCTGTGATCTCTGCTCTATTGTTAGATCGGGGACACGAGATGTGCGCATGCGGACTCACTGACCTATGGGAAGCTAGTGAGGAGGAGATTTAAGGGATGATGGGCAGCCTATTCAGCCAATCCCATGAATAAGTCAAATCTATGACGAAACATGTCGGGGGCGTGGCTGTAAGGTCTGACGAGCTACGCTGAGAGCCGCACTCGAGGAAGGAGAGATTTTGGCTGTACGGCGCTCCACGAAGGGGGTGAGAGGGACCGTGAGTCCTGGCATTTGCACATCTCGGGTCCGCCGTGACCATTTGCTGTTTTGAGTGTATCCACTGAATTTTGAAGCTGCTGTGAACTGCACTGGTTTTACTGCTGTCATTTATTTTTTAAAATGTGAGTGGTTTTATGGAAGATTGTAGTGGTTCTAAATAAAATTTGCCGTGCTGGTTTACGCTATGTGAGTTCTTCATATTCTTTTACATGTGGATTGATCCTAACCATGGTGGCCTAATTACTACTCGATCACTCTGGAGTGTGATTCTTAAGCGTATTTTGCCGTGCATGAGAGTGCTGGCAAAAATATTTGGTGAGTGAGATTCCATTGGGAGTGGATTCACGTTTTCACGTTGGTGAGGTGAAGGACGTTTTGAGTTTACACTACCAGGATCACTGCACCTCAGAAGATCTATGTGGATTTTTCTGTCACAGATTTAATCACGCATTTTTTGTCACAAAAGATTCAAGGACTGATGTGTCTTATTAAATTATATTGCACTGTAATAATTTTGTTATTGGGTATGTCACATTAATTGGTGATTTTTTTACCTGATTTGCATAAGCATTATAAGTTGTTTGGCACTATTTAATTCA
Source organism: Lithobates septentrionalis (assembly GCA_037952835.1). Lineage (NCBI taxonomy): Eukaryota > Metazoa > Chordata > Amphibia > Anura > Ranidae > Lithobates > Lithobates septentrionalis. The sequence goes on from JBBDGP010000853.1 coordinate 2,301,137, forward strand.
CTGTCACACAGGATTAATTTGTGTATTGATTTATCACGTTATTCAGTTCATATATGTACACACTTTAATGTAGTCACTATTTGGTGATATGTTAACACTCATTTAGATTTTCACCATTAGGTATATGAGCGCCTCTCATTTGTTCTTGTGTATTTAGGTGGGCATTTGTTACATGAGATCAAATAATACTAGACTACAGGAGATAACCAGAGACTGCGAATGCGACTACGGGAAATGACCAGACTGCGAATGCAACTACAGGAGATAACCAGAGACTGGGGATGCGACTACAGGAAATAACCAGACTGCGAATGCGACTACAGGAAATGACCAGAGACTGGGGATGCGACTACAGGAAATGACCAGAGACTGGGGATGCGACTACAGGAGATAGCCAGAGACTGCGAATGCGACTACAGGAAATGACCAGACTGCGAATGCGACTACAGGAAATGACCAGACTGCGAATGCGACTACAGGAAATAACCAGACTGCGAATGCGACTACAGGAGATAACCAGAGACTGCGAATGCGACTACGGGAAATGACCAGACTGCGAATGCGACTACAGGAGATAACCAGAGACTGGGGATGCGACTACAGGAAATAACCAGACTGCGAATGCGACTACAGGAAATGACCAGACTGCGAATGCGACTACAGGAAATAACCAGAGACTGGGGATGCGACTACAGGAAATGACCAGACTGCGAATGCGACTACAGGAAATGACCAGACTGCGAATGCGACTACAGGAGATAACCAGAGACTGCGAATGCGACTACGGGAAATGACCAGACTGCGAATGCGACTACAGGAGATAACCAGAGACTGGGGATGCGACTACAGGAAATTACCAGACTGCGAATGCGACTACAGGAGATAACCAGAGACTGGGGATGCAACTACAGGAGATAACCAGAGACTGGGGATGCAACTACAGGAGATAACCAGAGACTGGGGATGCGACTACAGGAGATAACCAGAGACTGGGGATGCGACTACAGGAGATAACCAGAGACTGGGGATGCGACTACAGGAGATGACCAGAGACTGGGGATGCGACTACAGGAGATGACCAGAGACTGGGGATGCGACTACAGGAGATGACCAGAGACTGGGGATGCGACTACAGGAGATAACCAGAGACTGGGGATGCGACTACAGGAGATAACCAGAGACTGGGGATGCGACTACAGGAGATGACCAGAGACTGGGGATGCGACTACAGGAAATGACCAGAGACTGGGGATGCGACTACAGGAGATGACCAGAGACTGGGGATGCGACTACAGGAAATGACCAGAGACTGGGGATGTGACTACAGGAAATGACCAGAGACTGGGGATGCGACTACAGGAGATAACCAGAGACTGGGGATGCGACTACAGGAGATAACCAGAGACTGGGGATGCGACTACAGGAGATGACCAGAGACTGGGGATGCGACTACAGGAAATGACCAGAGACTGGGGATGCGACTACAGGAGATGACCAGAGACTGGGGATGCGACTACAGGAGATGACCAGAGACTGGGGATGCGACTACAGGAAATGACCAGAGACTGGGGATGTGACTACAGGAGATGACCAGAGACTGGGGATGCGACTACAGGAAATGACCAGAGACTGGGGATGCGACTACAGGAGATGACCAGAGACTGGGGATGCGACTACAGGAGATGACCAGGTAGCCAGTTTTAAAATTTAAACTTTCAGCAATGCACAGCTATACAGGGGGGTAAACAACATTTCCAGGGATGGTTTAGGGAAAAAAGGGGTCTACAGGCCGTGTATATAATGTAGGCAGAAGGACCTACCTGACCAGTCGGGCTCACCTCCCGCTCTCAGAGGTCCAGGGGCGGAGCTTTCGTTGGTAGGGGCGGAGCTTTCGCCGTTAGGGGGCGGAGCTTTCGTTGTTAGGGGGTGGGGCTTCCGTCGGTAGGGGGCGGAGCTTTCAGCGGTAGGGGCGGTGATCTTTGTGGTCCAGAGCGGAGCTCTCAGAAGTGCAGGAGAGACGCTCTAATTAGGAACAGACTCAGACTACATGAGGAGGGGCGGGGCAGGGCAGGGTCAGAGCGTCAGTGGAGCTCCCTGCCCCGCCCCTCCCTGCTGACAGCCTCTCTCAGCCTAAGCCGAGGTCTGCTTGGCAGGGGGCTGGCCGCGGTGCTGGGAGCTGAAACAATCCGGGAGGACGGGGTTTTCGTGCGGTGCGGCGGGCGGCTTTTTTCCGCTGCTGACTGAGCCGCTCATGGGGCCCCTCCTGACGCCGGGCCCTCGGTCGGCGAGCGAGTGACCGAATGGTCAGTCCGCCCCTGTACTCACCTTTCCATAATTTTTCTTTCTGGTCACATCTCATGGCAGCAGACATCTATGGGTTGTGGCTCTGCCTCCGCAACCTGATAGGACCGCGTAGCTATTAAACCCTGAGAGGGCACCCTCCCCAGTATTCTCCGTATATATATACCTCACCTCAGATGGGTGGGCATCTGTATGTTGCCATGAGATGCGACAGGAAATGAAAATTACGGAAAGGTGAGTATACAATTTTCCGTTTTCCTGTCACATCATGGCAGCATACACCTATGGGGAATAACTCGCAAACTGGGTGGGTATGAGCAGAAGATACGTTTATTTAGAAGGAATTGAGGTGTTGGACTGTATAATTGCTCTCCCAAATTCAACCGTGGACAATCTAGCGGAGTCCACTTTATAATGGGAAATAAAGGTGTTCTTTGAAGACCAAGTAGCTGCTTTGCAGATGGTTTCGGAAGATACCCTGCAGTAGGCCACCCAGGAGGTCGCCATTGCCCTTGTGGAGTGTGCCCTTAAGCCCTCAGGTATTTGTGTGTTGTTAGATGAGTAAGAATAATCAATAAATTTAATCCTAAATATCGGTTGAAAACCAACAATCACCGACACTTAGGATAAATTAGCAGGCGCTCAAAAACACTCCAGATGTAACTAGCTATACCACCATAAATGGCAATATCTGGTGATTAGCACGTTCTCTGGATATAAAAAATATATATATGTGTGAAACAAATATACAATGTGCAATGATGGTGATACCCTCTATCAAAGACTCAATCACCTATATGTGACACACCTCTAAAGATAAGAATAAAATTAAAACAATATATATATATATAGTGTGATTGTGTACCTTGCAGTATACAATAGTGGTGACACCCTCTAATAGTATTAGTGATCTGAGTGTAACACGCTAAATTAGTAACATACCTTAGAAATATATGTAAATAGGAACATAATGAAATGTGCTACTGCAGAGTAAAATAGTGATGTGATCTAATAGGTGAATCTATCATCTGCGTGTATCACACCCCTATTTAGTCAAGAGATTGACTAGATGTAGTTGATCAGGGTGTGACTAGTAATATAATGGTGACACCCTCTAATGATGGGTCAATTATCTGTGTATGGTACACCAAATGAATGGCGGACCAAACAAAAACAAAAACCTGCAAAAGAAAAATATTATAAATAGAACCTCTTATAATGCAAAAAATGTGGTGAAAAAACATATATATGAGTGACAGCAATAAAAAATCGTGCATATAGTTCAATTCATGCTGCAAAGTTCAACAACTCCAAAAACAGTTCATGAATGGAACCAGCCCTTGAGTAAGCTCTTTTAATCATCTTCACCAACCATGCTGTGATGGTGCGAGAGGTCGCTGCTTGTCCTCTCCTAAAGCCATGTGGAATCTTTCTCAGGTTATTGGTTGCTGAGAGGTAGGCTTGGATACTGGTCTTTACATCGAGTGGGTGTGGATCACCCTGTTCTGTGGAGAGAGTGGGAAGACATAACTCTTGATTAAAGTGGAAGGAAGACGACACCTTCGGGATGAAGCGATCCAATGGTTTTAAGACTACCTTGTCTGGGTAGAAAGTTAGGTATGGTTCCTTTCCCAGCAAGGCCTGCATTTCCGAGACCCTTTTAGCTGATGTAATTGCTATTAGGAAGGTGACTTTGAGAGTTAAGTCCCACAGAGAGACACCTTCCAGCGGAAAAAAAATAGCTCATGGGATAAGGCCTCCAGCACTACCGAAAGGTCCCATGTCGGGAAGGAAGATTTTCTGGGTGGTCTCAACTTTAGGCAAGCCTTTTGGAGTTGGATGACAAGAGGCTCCTGTGCCCACTTCACTCCTGTCAGAGCGGACAGGGCTGACACATGTACCTTCAGGGTACTAGACCTAAGTCCTTTATCTAATCCTAGCTGGAGAAACTCGAGGATCTGAGCGACTGTTGGAGATGATGAGTTCCAGGATTGCTGTTCTGCGACTGAGAGAAATTTCTCCCAGATCTTTCTATAGGTATTGTTGGTTGTGCATTTTCTGGCTTGTAGGAGAGTGTCTACCACTTTCTGGGAGCAGCCTTGGACTAAAAACCTAGCCCTTTCAATCTCCAGGCTGTTAGATGCAGCCTTTCCATGGATGGGTGAAGGAGCTGTCTCTGCGACAGTATATGCGCTGTCATTGGGAGCGGCAATGGCTTCACTGTGTTCAGTTGGAAGAGCGTCGTGAACCATGGTCATCTCGGCCAAAAGGGGAGGACTGCTATCACTGTAGACTTTGACCTCTTGAGTTTGAGTAGGAATCTTGGAATGAGGGGCGTCGGTGGAAAGATGTACCCCAGACGGAAGTTTCAGTTGTGCTGTAGACAGTCCGTGCCCTCCGCCGATGGGAAAGGAATTCTCGCAAGATACCTCTGGCATTTTGTGTTGGTCGGTGTCACTGCCAGGTCTATATCTGGTATCCCCCAAGTTTTGGTTATGAGGGCAAAAGCTTGGTGGCTTAAAGCCCACTCGTTGTTGGATACAAAAGTCCAGCTTAGAGAGTCGGCCAGTTGGTTTTGAACTCCTGGGATGTACATTGCTGTTAGCCTCGACAGGTTCAGCTGTGCCCACTCGAGAACTGGCAGACTTCCTGCATCATGGAGCGACTCCTGGTGCCTCCTTGCCTGTTGATATAGGCAACTGCCACCCTGTTGTCCAATTTTAACAGGACTTCTTTCCCCCTGAGAAGGGGGCTGAAGGCTAGCAGAGCTTGGAATGCTGCTTTCATATTCAAGATATTTGAGACTACGTTTTGTGTTTTGAACGTCCAACGGCCTTGGACTGCATAGTGATGGTAGTGTGCCCCCCAGCCTTTCAGGCTGGTGTCCAAAGTGATTACTTCTTGGAGAAGGGGGACTATATACCTGCATCTCTTCAGATTGTTCAATCTGGTCCACCACCAGAGTGATTGTGTCACTTCTTTCTGGATTGTGATTGGCTGAGACAACGGCACCCTGTTCCACTGTCTTAAAAGTGATGTTTGAAGAGGTCTTGTGTTCCATTGAGCCCATTGTACCATCAGGATGGTTGCTGAGAATGATCCCAGTATGCTGAAGTACTCTCTGGCTGGCAGTGTGGTAGATGCAAGTAGCTTCTTTGCCTTTTGGATAAGACTGGGAATTTTCTCCTGAGGGAGTTCTATTGTGTTGAGGCAGGTATCTAGTTCTGCCCCCAGGAAGATCATTCTTTGGGTGGGCTGCAAGTTGCTTTTCCCCAAGTTTATAATCCAGCCAAAGTTTTGTAGGGTGGAGTTCAGAATGGATCGATGCAGTAGGAGGGAATCCCGATTGTCCACAAGCAAGGGGATGTCGTTCAGGTAATGATGGACTCTTAAGCCTTGTTCCCTCAGTAAGGCTATTGCTTGCAGTAAGACTTTGGTAAACGTTCTTGGATCGGTGGAGATCCCAAATGGGAGACTTCGGAATTGGAAATGGTGATGACCTACCGCAAAGCGGAAAAACTTTTGAAATGAAATGTGAATGGGAATGTGCAGATAAGCTTCCTGTAAATTGACGGAAAGCATTCAATCCCCGATATTTATGGCCTGAAGAATTGACTGCAGGCTTTCCATTTTGAATGTCTCGACTAAGATTGAGCGATTGAGATTCTTTAAGTCCAGAACGAGACGCAGGTCCCCTGTTTTTTTCTTCTCCAAGAATAACGGGGATTAAAACCCCGTTCCCTTTTGGGATAGTGGAACTTCCACTATGGCCTTTCTCTGGAACAGATCTTGAATGTATTTTGTTAGTAACATCCTTCTCTCTCGAGATGCTGGTAGTCTGGTCGTACAGACCTGGTCTCTTGGCGACCGTGTCTTGAATCTACATTTGTGCCCAAACTGGACAGTATCCACCATCCATGGGTCCTTTATTGTTTCCGCCCAGACCTGCTTGTACTTCATGAGCCTGGCCCCTACTATAGCTGGTTGGGCGGACGCACCTTCAAAAAGACTTTTGATCCCCTGTGGTAGGGGTCTTGGATTTTTGGAGCTTGAGAAATGATGACTGGGGGTTCTTCCAGTTTCTCCTATAGTCTTTTCTGGGCCTGTAAGATTTTGCCTCCCTGTATTTATCCGGGAGATTCCTTCTAAAGGCAGGTGGTTTTTGTTGTCTGGGCCTTCTGTCTGAAGGGATAAGCCCTGATTTTCCACCGGTGACTTTAGAAATGGCCGAGTCCAGCTTTTCTCCAAAAAGGTTTGTGCCATCGAAAGGTATTTTACATCAGATGGACTTTGAGGAGGGATCTGCCGACCAGGGTTTTAGCCAAAGCGCCCTTCTGGCCATCACTGAACTTAACATTGCTCTTTAGGTGGTTTTAATTATATCCACGGTGGCCGTCACCGGCTTTTCGGCATTAGTGGACCAGCTTGAAATAGCCCTAGCCACAGCTGCCAGTGATACTGCTGGCCTGCACGCGCCACCTGCTGACAGGTAGGCTCTTTTGAGATCCAGGTTGATCCTTCTATCCAGAACGTCTTTAAATGTGACTGCGTCCTCTATTGGAAGTGTTACATGCCTAACGAGGCGCATCAGAGAGGAGTCGACCACTGGCGGAGATATTAGTGGGTTGATGTTAGGTTCTTTAAGCAGATAGAGCTTTGATAATCTGTTACTGAGGCTGGTCTTTTTCTCAGGCTTCTGCCACTCATCCTTGATTAGATCTTCAAGTTTGTCGATGAACGGGAAGGTCTCTGGGTCTTTTTTAAGGTTTGGAAAGTATTTCCTCAATATTTGAGGAGTTTCTTTTTCCTCCACCCAATCGATTGCTTCCTTCACTGATTTCACGAATGGATCGATTAGTGAAAAATCAAAGCCGGTGGATGTCTCTAGGTCATCATTGTCAGAAAGAGGATCTGACTTCTTTGACGATGATGGAGTAGCAGATGCAGTGCCTTGTATAGGTCTGTTGACCTCGGACCCTGCGATTTGAAGGGATGACTCTCTATTTGACTCCCTTGTATCTATCTCTCTGTCTCTGGTTGCCTCGTTGAAGCACATGTGACAGGCTAGCTTGTCCGGCAGCGCTGTGGCGCCACAAATCCAGCAGGAGTTCCCGGATGGACGGGGAGGCTGGGTGGCAGGAGATTTCCTGCGCGTAGGAGATTACTTGTGATGGGAGTGACTATGCTGTGATTTTGATCGGCTTCTCCTGCGACTTGATCTGCTTCTCCTGCAACTTGAGCGGCTTCTCCTGCGACTTGAGCGGCTTCTGCCGCGATCTGAGTGGCTTTGCCGGTGGCTTGAGCGGCTCCTTCTTGAGGGCTCCCCTCGTCAGTTTTTTTGTGAAATGGTAGGGGTCCCTTACCATTTCACACGGGGCGGCTGGGATCTGGGGGTCCCCTTGTTAAAGGGGGCTTCCAGGTTCCGCCAAGCCCCCCACCCGCAGACCCCCACAACCACCGGGCAAAGGGTTGTGGGGATGAGGCCCTTGTCCCCATCAACATGGGGACAAGGTGCTTTGGGGGCTACTCCAAAGCACCCTCCCAATGTTGAGGGCATGTGGCCTGGTATGGTTCAGGGGGGGGCGCTCTCTCGTCCCCCCCTCTTTTTCTGAGGCCTGCCAGGTTGCGTGCTCGGATAAAGGGCCGGGAATGGATTTTGGGGGGGACCCCACCTCATTTTTTTTTTAAATTTTGGCACGGGGGTCTCCTTAAAATCCATACCAGACCTGAAAGGCCTGGTATGTAATTTAGGGGGACCCCCCACGCCATTTTTTATAAAAATTTTCTTTCAGGGTTTCCCTGTGGGGAATTCCCATGCCATTTTTATCAATGAACTTTTATGTGTATTGTCGGACCGACAATTCATTAATAGCCGCGAGTAGTTTTAAATGACTTTTTTCCTTTGAAATGTCAGACTGTTCTAAACACGGGAAACATGCGCCCCTTTACTGGCATACTATAGACACCTCCCAGGTATGAAATTTAAAGGAATATTACACTTTTATTGTTTCACTTTAAGCATTATTAAAATCACTGCTCCCGAAAAAACTGACATTTTTAAAAAAAAAATTTGCATTGATCCATGTCCCCTGGGGCAGGACCCAGGTCCCCAAACACTTTTTATGATAATAACTTGCAAATAAGCCTTTAAAATTAGCATTTTTGATTATTCGTGTTCGAGTCCCATAGTCTTTAGCGGTGTTCGCGTGTTTGAACAAATTTTTTGCCTGTTCGCATGTTTTGGTGCGAACCGAACAGGGGGGTGTTCGGCTCATCCCTAGTCATCCCTAGTAGGAGGTCACCACATGTGGCAGCTCTGTGGCTTAGAGGTTAGAACTTCTGTTTAGTATCCCTGAGTGTCTGGGTTCAAATCCCAATCGTGCTGCAATCATGTAGAGAAGTTGTCTCATCTCCCAGGTCCTGTAACTATGTCTAAATGTAGAATTAATGTGTAGGAGGGTTCCACCACCATTGTAAATCTTGCCAGATACACTATTTAGCCAAAAGTATTGGGACACCTGCCTTTACACAGACATGAACTTTAATGGAAGCCCAGTCTTAGTCCGTAGGGTTGAAATTTGATTTGGCCCAGCCTTTGCAGCTAGAACAGCTTCTGGGAAGGCTGTCCACAAGGTTTAGTGTGTCTATGGGAATGTTTGATCATTCTTTCAGAAGTGCATTTGTGAGGCCAGGCACTGATGTTGGATGAGAAGGTCTGGCTCGCAGTCTCTGCTCTAATTCAGCCAAAGGGTGTTCTATCAGGTTGACGTCAGGACTCTGTGCAGGCCAGTCAAGTTTCTCCACCCCAAACTTGCTCATTCATGTCTTTATGGACCTTGCTTTGTGCACTGGTGTGCAGTCATGCTGGAACAGGAATGTCTTGGTATGCTGATGCCTTAAGAGTTCCCTTCACTGGAACTAAGGGGCCAACAAAAAAACAACCCCACATCATAATCCCCCCTCCACCAAATCATTTGGACAAGTGCACAAAGCAAGGTCCATAAAGACATGGATGAGGGATTTTGGGGTGGAGGAACTTGATTGGCCTGGACAGAGTCCTGACCTCAACCCAATAGAACACCTTGAAGATGAATTAGAGCGGAGAGTGTAGGTCAGGCCTTCTTGTCCAACATCAGTGCCTCACCTCACAAATGCACTTGGAAGAATGGTCAAACATTCCCATAGACACACTCCTAAACCTTGTGGACGGCCTTCCCAGAAGAGTTGAAGCTGTTATAGCTGCAAAGGGTGGAACAACTCAATATTGAACCCTACGGACTAAGACTGGGATGCCATTAAAGTTCATGTGTGTAAAGTCAAGTGTCCCAATACTTTTGGTAATATAGTGTATATCTAAAATAATTATAGACAGACAATTGTAACCAAGCCTGCAGCCATCAACTATTATTTATTTATTGTATTTATTTATTTCAGGTACTTATATAGTGCCGTCAATTTACGCAGCGCTTTTACACGTACATCCACATCAGCCCTTGTCCTGAAGGAGCTTACAATCTAAGTTCCCAAGCTCACATTCATACATACACATACTAGGGCCAATTTTAGACAGGACCCAATTAACCTACCACTACCAGCATGTCTTTGAAGTGTGGGAGGAAACCAATTTTAGGAAATCCTCATCCACACATAAAGCCATTCCAGCACAATCCTAAACCATGTGGTTGGCTATTCCCAGCATGCCATGTTGTATCTCTAGTCAACTGTACTGAGTTAATGAGACACTCATGTCAGGTGCTGCTGAATTGTACACAATCCTCCATAACCTTCATCAAATAAATGTCACATTTAAGTATTGGTCTTCATACACCAATAAATAGACCAGTAAGAAGCTATCTTTCATTGACTTATGTGCTCCAGAAAAATACAGCACTTCTTAATAGTTGCAAGATTTATAAAGCCAAGACTACAAAATATTGGTGTTAGTAAAAGTGAAATGTCCTATAAATTGAGATGTGTGTCCTCGGATGGAGTAGAACCTGAGACAGAACAGAAGGTTGTACCTTGTTATAGTAAAAGCTCACCTTTGGCTTTTGCACTTTTCTTCGGTTTCTGTAGACCAAGATCACACACATTGACGTACGTATCTTCCTCGTCAGAGTTCCCTGAGGACAAACATACATGTGAAAGAGCAACTCATGGCATTTTGTGCGATCAGTATGGTTTACAACAGGGGTGTCAAACTCAAGTTCATTGCGGGCCACATCAGCATCATGGTTGCCCTCAAAGGGCCGGTTGTAGCTGTAAAGCCTTATACACACAATAGGACTTTGTACAAACTTTCCCTTGGATTTTTGTACAAAAGGCATTGGCCATAAGTTTGTATTGCATACACACGGCAGAAAATCTGCCAAATTTTACCAAATCATGTGGTTTTTCATTTCTTTACCACCACCCTTTGGTCAACTTCTGTATTGTTGTCTGATATTGTGTCAATCTCGCCGCTTTTATCGGCGAGATTGACACCTTGTGAGCCCGGTTCACACTGGTGCGGGGATCCGACTTGGATCTCCACCAATGCCAGGCACTATGTTTGGTATGAATCTTGAGGGTGAACTCCACGCCAAATTTTAATAAAAAAACCGGCATGGGTCCCCCCAAAATCTATACCAGACCCTTATCCATGCACGCAGCCTGGCTGGTCATGGGGCGTGGTCATGTCATCCAATGACCACACCCCCTTATGACGTCACAGTTCCAGCATGCCCTGGGACTGTCACATCATAAGGGGGCGGGGTCACCACCTATATAAGCCATTGCGGAGTGCTCAGACAGCATTACAGCGGGAGAGAGCGTCATGTCAACATCGGAAGAAGAGAAGAGGGAAGAAGACGATGCACAAGTCTGGTCCACCGCTAGCAAAAGAGTGGCAGAAGATAGTGGAGGAGCTGGCAGACAAACCGCACACTGGGAGAAGAGGCCAGAGAGAGCAGAGAAGAACCGGACACCGGGAGAAGACGCCGGAGAGAGCGCAGAAGAACCGGACACCGGGAGAAGAGGCCGGAGAGACCCCCGAAATCGGAAGAAGAGCCCCGAATTTGGAAGAAGACCCCGGAGCTGCCTAATAAATTACTTTAAAAACCTGTGTAGTGTGTTTTTTTATAGACACTTTTTTTCCCTAGGTGAATGGGTAGGGGTACGATGTACCCCATACTCATCCACATAGGGTGTGGGGCCGGGATCTGGGGGCCCCCTTATTAAAGGGTGCTCCCGGATTCTGATAAGCCCTTCGCCCGCAGACCCCGACAACCAACGGCCAGGGTTGTCGGGAAGAGGCCCTTGTCCTCATCCACATGGGGACAAGGTGCTCTGGGGTGGGGGGGGCCGCAGGGTGCACCCTCCCTCAAAGCACCCACCCCCCATGTTGAGGGCATGCGGCCTGGTACGGTTCAGGAGGGGGGGCACTCGCTCGTCCCCACCCCCTTTCCTGACCGGCCGAGCTGCGTGCTCGGATAAGGGTCTGGTATGGATTTTGGGGGGGCCCCACACCATTTTTTCGGCATAGGGGGTTCTCCTTAAAATCCATACCAGACTGAAGGGCCTGGTATTCCCCAGAGGGGAATTCCTTCTCGCACCCGCTGCAGTAGGAAAATGTGTTTTTCCTATTGCAGCCAGCGCGAGATGTACAGTACCCTGTACAGTCCGATGGTTTTGTGTACATGCGATCAGACTTTGCTCCATCAGACTTTTGTTGCTGGAAAGTTTGTGCGTTCACACAGCCAACAAAAGTCCGATGGAAACAGAAAAAGTTTGTCCGATGGAGCGTACACGCGGTCGGATGTTGCTCCAAAACAGCTAATTTGCATGTTTGTTGTCAAATAGTCCGATCATGTGTACGGGCCTTAAGACTATATAAATGTATTTACTCTTTATCCTATTAAATAACTGCCTCTGCATTTGATTATTACTGGTTTCAGTATTAACTTAAGGCTAAAGCTGTGAAAGGCATGTGCATGAAATCATATACAATATAAAAAGAAACAACTGATCAATATACAAAGTGAATAAATATAAACGTGAAATCAAAATGAGAAAAACGATATGCAGTCCATGAATTCAAAAGATAAGCATCTATCCAGTGAAAAAAGTGCATGAAGATTAATCAACATAAGGTGCATGTGAAGTTTATCATATGTAAAACTGTAAAGTGCTCCGCGCTTGTGCAAATTCACTAACACTCACATATTATTGTCTTGTGCCCCAGCATTGGGAATGATCTGCCAGTTGTGTGTAGACGCCGCTGCTCCTTGGGTCATGGAGCCAGTGTGCGTTCCAATTGGCGGAAGTGACGACAAAACATAACCGAAGAGCCCCTATGCGTTTTGCCATCTAGACATCATCAGGGGGCCTGTAGATGACGAAACGCATAGGGACAGGCTTTTAGGTTACATTCTGTCGTCACTTCCGCCAATTGGAATGCACACTGGCTCCAGGACCCATGAAGCAGTGGTGCCTACACACAAATGGCAGATATTTCATTGTGCCAGGAACACGGCACAATAATATGTGAATGTCATTCTATTTGCTTTTAAGATTGTTCTTTGTGATTGTTTCCCTTTCATGATCTGGAGTACATGAGAGGATTCCCATGCCATTGTGTGGACACACATCCATTTAAAAAGCCTGGATGACCCACCTCGGCATATGCCCAGGGGGTCTACACCTGCAGGTGAGTGCGCACTCTGGTGGGACTTTGCGCGTTGGTTTTCCCACGCAGGGGCGACATCGAGCAGGTATGTAAAGAAGCAACACGTGAACGCGTAATGAGTAACATAACAGTAAACCGTTACCAGCACCATAGAGGACCAGGTTGAACATTAGGCTTATGTCATAGACTATATTACTCTGTACCCTGGAGTACAGCAGTTTGCATTGCTAGCCTTCATATCAGAAAGGAATAGAAGAAGGAGGAAACAGAGAAAATAAAGAGAAATAAAACAGAGGAAAAGAGGGGCCCCAAGAGAGGGCGGGGACCACGAACACAGGACCTGCAGGAACAAGGTTTAAAGCCGAACATAACTAGTCGAGGGCAGGGATGGGAAGGAGTAACTTAACCACAGTTCCCCAAAATTTTGCATGCAAATCCTTCAGTATGCTGGACATCTGCTCATCAATCATAGGGCTATCAATCTGGTTCTCACCCCCTGGAAAGCAACAGACGGAGTCTTCCAGGCCTGGGCAATAGCTCTCTTGGTGGAGATAAAAAGGTATGTGGCCAATTTCTGCTGGGGTGAAAAGGGGCCCAGTATAGGGTAATGTAAGTGAGCCAGTCGGGCATCCTTATGGACTGTCATATGAAATAACGTCTGCAATAGGCCAAAGACCCTGGACCAGAAGCCCATCAAGCATGGGCAAGACCACCATATATGTAGGACATCCCCACATTGACCGCAATTCTGAAAACATCTGTCACTGCTGCCAGGATAAGCATGAGCAAGTCTAGTTTGGACCCAGTAACACCGCAGGAGCACTTTATAAGCTGCTTCTAGGGTGGTTGTGTTGAATGAACATTTCGCTATTGTTGTCCAGGCCTTACTCCAGTCCTCCCCCTCAATGCCAGATTTGAGGTCTCGCTCCCATTGTGTCACATAGGAAAGGGCCGATAAAGATGACCTACCATTAAGAGAGGCATAAAGCGATGAGATAAGACCCGGGGATCCCGGGGGAATGTAGATAAGTATGCTCAAAAGACGTCTTGTGAAAAGCAAAGGTGTAAATACGACAAAGAAACAAAATACAATTGCGCAATTGCAAATAGTGGAAGTGCTCATGCCTGGGAATCTCATAGGTCTCCTGAAGGGCCTCCCACGATGGAAAGGAACATGCAGTTAAAAAGTGATGCACCCCGGTAAAGCCATGAGAGGTCCACCAGGAGAAAGAGCGAGGTTGTTCCAACCCTGGTAGGAAAAGGGGATTATTAACGATTGGTAGAAGAGGTAAGAAAGGGGACATCAAGTTTCTGGAATATCTAACAGAATCCCACAGTGTCAGACTATGAAGCATTAAAGGGCTTAGCGTTATGGGGCGTAATCTATGAGCAAGCCAAAGCAACGCTTCTAAAGAAATCGGGCACATTTAGGTAGTTCTAAAAGCACTCATAATGGGATGTCAGGATCAGTTGTTTCTTTTATATGGTATATTAATTCATGCACATGTTGATTCAAGGCAATACAGTGCCTTGAAAAAGTATTCATACCCCTTGAAATTTTTCACATTTTGTCATGCTACAACCAAAAACGTAAATGTATTTTATTGGGATTTTATGTGATAGACCAACACAAAGTGGCACATAATTGTGAAGTGGAAGACAAATGATAAATGGTTTTAAATTTTTTTTTTACAAAATAAATATGTGAAAATACTTTGTAGAGCCACCTTTCACTGCAATTACAGCTATAAATCTTTTTGGGGATGTCTCTACCAGCTTTGCACATCTAGAGAGGAACATTTTTGCCCATTCTTCTTTGCAAAATAGCTCAAGCTCTGTCAGATTGTATAGAGAGCGTCTGAACAGCAGTTTCCAAATCTTGGCACAGATTTTCAATTGGATTTAGGTCTGGACTGTGACTGGGCCATTCTAACACATGAATATGCTTTGATCTAAACCAGTCCATTGTAGTTTTGGCTGTATGTTTAGGGTCGTTGTCCTGCTGGAAGGTAAACCTCCGCCCCAGTCTCAAGTCTTCTGCAGACTCTAACAGGTTTTCTTCTAAGATTGTCCTGTATTTGGCTCCATCCATCTTCCCATCAACTCTGACCAGCTTCCCTGTCCCTGCTGAAGAAAAGCATCTCCACAACATGATGCTGCCACCACCATGTTTCACGGTGGGGATGGTGTGTTCAGTTTGATGTGCAGTGTTAGTTTTCTGCCACACATAGCGTTTTACTTTTAGGCCAAAAAGTTCAATTTTGGTCTCATCTGACCAGAGCACCTTCTTCCACGTGTTTGCTGTGTCCCCCACATGGCTTCTCGCAAACTGCAAATGGTACTTCTTATGGTTTTCTTTCTTTTTCTTTTAAATTGTATGTTTATTAGGTTTTATGAAGCATACAAAGCAAAAAGTATGATTCAGATGTAAGAAACAAAAACAAGATATGACAATGAACACAAAAATAAAAGAATAAACAGGACATAAGACAATATTAATACATCATGGCTTAGTTTTCTTAACTGTAGATACAGAAACATAAAGGGACTGAATGGAGAACAACTCATACAGGCCAAATTTTATATACACAAGAGATATTGGTCTATGAATCAGTGGAAACTGCTTCACTGCTGTATTCAGAGGCATCCCAGACGTCCCATACTTTGTTCAACCTTGGCAAAGAGCTGTCTATCATTGCAGTCAGGCATTCCATCCTACGTATGTCGGCTATTGCCGAAAGAAATTGCATGAAAGGAGGGGTAGATGTAGATAGCCAACACTGAGGTATAGCACGTTTTTCCACTAATAAAATAAAAGCCATCAATCTCCTAGCAGCCCTAGTAATGCTCGGAAAAAGAAGACCTAATAGAAAATGCATGGGGTTTATAGGAATAGAGATATCCAGGACCTTTTGTAAAAGGTTTTGAACTTGTGCCCAAAAGGGTTTGATACCAGAACAATCCCAAAAAAATGGTAATGATTACCCATAGCATCACCACATCTCCAGCATTGCCCAGAGGTTGCCAGGTTTCGAGCGTGTAATAAGTCTGGAGTCCTATACCAAACTAAAAGTAATTTGCAAGCAGTCTCTCTCTGAGCCACGTTGCGTAAAACTCTAGATGTAGAGTCCCATATTTTCCCCCATTCACCTAAGGAGATAGGTTGTTGAAGAATATGGGACCATGTCCACATATATGTATGACTAGTGTCAGTTAAAGAGGTAGCTTCATGTAGAATTTTATATATGGATGAACACAGTAGTTCAAAATTGGTTGGCGTGTCTAGAGTTAGGGGAGAGGATTTGGTAGCAAAAAAAATGTTTTATTTTTTAAAAAAAGAATAAAAAAGAGATTTTGGAATCTGATGATTGGATTGCAGTTCTGTAAAATACAAAAGTTTACGTGTCAGTGGGTGTACTAGATGGCGTAGTTGAAAAATCCCAGCTTGGGTCCAGGGTAACATATGGTTAAAGGATAAGCTGTCCAGGATATCTGGATTAAATAAAAGGTTCACAAGTGGTGAGCATGGAGGAGAGAGAGTACTTGTTAGAGCATTGCTTCCAAATCAACAAAGTAAATAGCATCGGGCATAGGCATACACTTCTCATTTGAGACATACTGTATATTTGTCAGAGGATGGCCGTAGCATGTAGCAAGGGTGTGCAGGGGAAATAACCCCCATTTTCAATTTCAGGCCATCTGTTCGGGGCACATCTAGACGTCCGTCCAGGAGGCAATAGCCCTTAAGTGTGTGGCATAATAATATTTTAATAAATCAGGGGCTTCCAATCCTCCCCTAGTTCGCAGAGCTTGAACCACCGAGCCTGCTATCCCGTGGGAAGCATTGTTCCATATAAAATTAAGAAAGTTTCTCTGAAGTGTTTTCAATTGGGGCATTGGGATCGACACTGGGAGTGTCCCGAACAAATACATTCATATGGGAAGTATTGATATTTTGAGAACATTGATTCTCCCAAGAAGAGAAAGAGGAAGGTTGGTCTAGGTTTTTAACCAATTGTCTACCGGGCACTTACACCCCCTTCCTGCCCAAGCCATTTTTCAGCTTTCAGAGCAGTCGCACTTTGAATGACAATTGCGTGGTCGTGCTACACTGTACCCAAACAAATGTTTTTATCATTTTCTTCACACAAATAGAGCTTTCTTTTGGTGGTATTTAATCACTGCTGGGTTTTTTATTTTTTACAAAAAAAAAAAAAGAACAAAAATTTTGAAAAAAAAAAGTTTTTTACTTTTTTCTGTCAATACATTTTGTAACTAAGTAATTTTTCACCTTCACTGATGTGCGCTGATGAGGCAGCACTGATAGGCTGAACTGGTGGGCATTGATGAGGTGGTACTTATGGGCACTGATGAGGTGGCACTGATGAGGAGGCACTAATATGCTGCACTTATAGGCACTGATAGGTGGCACTGATGAGCACTGATAGGCAGCACTGATGGGCACTGTTAGGTGGCACTGATGGGCACTAATAGGTGGCACTGGTGGGAGGCATTGATCGACAGCAGTGATCGGCATTGATGGGCAGTATGATAGGCGGCACTGATTTCCAGCACTGACTGGCATCACTAATGAGCACTGATTGGTGGCACTTGTGGGCAGTGGTGGGCACTGATTGCTGCCACTGATGGGCACTGTTTGCTGGCATTGGTGGGCAAAGGTGAGCACTGATTGGTGACACTATATTGCTATATTGTAATCAGGGCACTGATGATCAGTGCCCTGATTACATTCCTAGATGTCCCCCTGCGTGGAGATGCCGCTGATCGGCTCTCCTCGCCACACACTCTGTCAGTGTGAGGCGAGGAGAGCCGATTACCGGCATTTCCATGTTTACATGTGACCGGCTGTTATTGGACACAGCTAATCACATGGTTAAAGAGCCGCGAACGCTCTTTAACCATTCACAATGTGTCCTAGCAACACGGCGCAGCTGTGATCGATGCGCTGCATGCCCCCGTGGGTGAGCGAGAGAGGCCGTTCTGGGATACCGTCATATGACGTCGTCCCAGAACGAGAGCCGTGCCGCACCGCCCCGCCATCATTTGATGGTAGGCGGGCGGCAAGCAGTTAATAAATGGTTTATTTCTGTAAATAGAGGGGGGGAAGTTAGCCTGATATAAGGTAGAGTATGAGGGAGTCAACTGGACACCCAGATATTTAAGTGAGTGGGAGCACCAGTGATAGTTAATATTTTGCTAAAGGGAGGCGAGGAGATTCATTGGAATATTAAAAGGAAGGGCTTCTGTTTTAGTTGGAAGTACTTTGAATCCTGATAGGGTGCCAAAATAACATAAGGTATCATGAAGGGAAGGGAGGAAGATGTGGGGATGCGTTAGTGTCACTAAAATGTCATCAGCAAATATAAATTATATTCCCGCTGTTGCAGCATAACCCAGAATGAGAATGTATGGCAGCAGCCAGGGGTTCCAAACTAAGAATAAAGAGTAAGGATGACAGGGGGCAGCCTTGTCTGGTGCCATTGCTCAGGGGGAATGATTGCGACAGATGGGAAGTGAGTTGTACTTGGGAGGTAGGTTTGGAATATAATACCCGAACGGCCTGTATAAACAGACCCAAAAATCCATATTGTGAAAGGACTGCAAACAGAAATGACCAGTTTAAGCGGTCAAAGGCTTTTTGAGCGCCTAAGCTTAACACTAGGGCAGGGTGTTTGGTTTTGGTTAGGAGATCTATGAGGTCGATAGTACGTGTTGTATTACCACCAGCATGTCTAGTGGGGACAAAGCCGACCTGATCTTTGTGTATTAGTGATGGGAGCAGTAGTGATAATTTATTTGCAAGAATTTTTGTAAATATTTTGTAGTCCGAATTCAATAAAGCAATATGACAATAGTTGTCAGGGATAGTCAGGTCCTTATCTGGTTTTGGAATAACCATAATTATTTTTGCCAGACTGGGGTCCAGATCTTTCCAGGAGTGGAGAGCGGCCGTAGAATAGGAGCGGGAATCTGAAGATCCTCTTCAGGAATTGGTCGGAGACCTAAATTCCAAATGAACATCTCGCTCTCTTGAAGGTCATTGAGTTTTGTGTCCCGTCTCTGGATGCAGAAAGTCAAAAAGGAAAACTCCATTGATAGGGGACTTGATAATTTTGTAGATGCACCATAACAGGGCATAGGTTGTGCCTTTTCGCTAGAATGACGAATTTGCTTTCGTAGTAGTGGAAATGGACAATGATGTCCCTGGGATTGGCACCTTGAGGTGGTTTAGGGGCCAGAGATCTATGGTATGGAGTGTCAGAGTAACAAATAGGTCCAAGAGGTACGGATGTATTTCCTTATCATTGACAGATTCAGGGACCCCACGGATCAGCAGGTTTTGATGACGTTTCCTATTTTCCAAATCCTCTTGCTGCCTCTGAATTTGGGAGACTTTATGTTTAAGAACAGCCTTGTCTTCCTCCAAAACATTGAACATACTGCACTAGTTCATCAAATTTGGTTTCCAGGGTATCTGTGTGTTCCCCCAAATGATCTATTTCCCCCTGAGCTTATGTGGTATTTTCCCAACTTCTTTAGCAATGCTCTGGGTTAGATTCTGAAGCAGAGTGTGCATCTTTAAATCCAGAACCTCCACCGTCACCATCGTCGTGGGTTCTGGCAGCAAGGATGAGGGTGCCTTGCCTAGGGACCTTTTATCATCTGAAGAAGGCTCAGTGAGCACCGACGGATTGGCGGGCTCCGCTGAATCCTCTGGACTACCTGAGACGGGGGATTGCAGCCTACGCAGGAAGCTCCATGAGCTGGGAAGGCCTCAGCGCGGACTGCGGTGAGTTCTTCTGATAGATGTGTTTTTGGTCACTGATCTTATCCATGGGATGCCTGGGTGCTTCCGCAATTGAATGACAGGGCTCCCGGTGCTGTAGATGTGGCTGTAGAGGAGCAGTAGCCTCGGAAAAAGAGACAAAGGCCGAAGCTCAGATCTTACATGTCTGCCATCTTACAAGCCATGCATGCGCCCCCCTTATGGCTTTCTTTCAACAATGGCATTCTTCCTGTAACTCCATAAAGGCCAGATGTGTGGAGTGCAGGACTAATATTTGTCCTGTGGACAGATTCTCCTACCTGAGCTGTGGATCTCTGCAGCTCCTCCAGAGTTACCATGGGGCTCTTGGCTGCATCTCTGATGAATGCTCTCCTTGCCTGTCAGGTTAGGTGGACGGCCGTGTCTTGGTAGGTTTGCAGTTGTACCATAATCTTTCCATTTTCGGGTTAATGGATTGAACAGTGCTCCATGAGATGTTCAAAGCTTGGGAATTTTTTTTATAACCTAACTCTGCTTTAAACTTCTCCACAACTTTATCCTTGATCTGTCTGGTGTTTCTCTTGGTCTTCATGATGTTGTGTGTTCACTGAGGTTCTCTAACAAACCTCTGAGGGCATCACAGAATAGCTGTATTTATATTGAGATGAAATTACACACAGGTGGACTCTGTTTACTAATTAGGTGACTTCTGAAGGCAATTGGTTCCACTAGATTTTAGTTAGAGGTATCAGAGTAAATGGGGCCGAATACAAATGCACGCCACACTTTTCACATATTTATTTGTAAAAAAAAAAAATTTAGTTTCCTTCCACTTCACAATTATGTGCCATTTTGTGTTGGTCTATCACATAAAATCCCAATAAAATACATTTACATTTTTGGTTGTAACATGACAAAATGTGGAAAATTTCAAGGGGTATGAATACTTTTTCAAGGCACTGTATTAAGTGACATGGCACATTAGCATTTTATTCCACTATAATTAGTAGGAAGCGTGGCAGAACACTACTAAAGCTTGACATCAAGGTACCGTTACCATTAATGCTGCAGCATTCCAGTGCAATTATTGGATTCTATATTACCGACACACACACTAGTGTTTTATTTAATTTTCACATATTCTACTAAGGTTTTTTTTCACTTTGCGTGAGCGACATCTACAACATATATTTTGTTAGCAAAACATTGAATTTATTCTTGCATAAATATATATACCATATGGGGCAATGACACCGGTGTAGTTAAGTACATGATGATGTCATTTTACAGACATTGATACAAGGGCCAGGAGAATATAAAAAAAGAAGAGGATGGAGCAATAGCGGATATTCCATTTTGCGTAATACACTATGCACTTACCCCCCCCCCCCCCCCCCCATGCATTAGGCACTATTATTTTGATGGATGAAACACTTTTATACACCTTAAAATTTTATTGATTTGTTGATGTGAGTATTCATTTTAGAAATCCAGAACAAGAATGTACACTGTATCTACAGAGAGAGTGAGAAAGTGAGAAGGAGGGAGAGAAAGAGCAAGAAAATGTGAGCACTTAAAATAAAAAGAGGTAGTTAAAGATAGTTAGTTAAGATAAGAACGTTTCAAGGAAATATCCGGTGATGAAAAAAAACAAAAAACTAGATAAAGTGGCCAGATGAAAACAAGTCTCAGTTTGTTTATCTGTCTTTAATAGAGGGTAAGATAATGAGAGCACCACAAAACCAATACTATAATGCCGCGTACACACGACCGGTTTAGCCATCGTAATAAACTCCGACGGTTTCTCTATTGGAACTCCGACGGAATTCCATTCAAGCGGTCTTGCCTACACACGGTCAACCCAAAGTCCGACCAAAATCTGACCGTCCAGAAGGAGGTGACGTACAACACGTACGACGGGACTAGAAAAAGGAAGTTCAATAGCCAGTAGCCAACAGCTTCTGTCTCGTACTTGCTTCAGAGCATGCGTCTTTTTTGGTCCGTCGGACCAGCATACAGACGATCGGTTTTCCCGATAGGAATTGGGTCCATCGGAAAGATTTAGAACATGTTCCATTTCTAGGTCCGTCAGATTTTTCGGGAAAAAAAAGTCAGATGAGGCTTGCACACGATCGGTATATACGATGAAAAGCTTCCATCTGACTTTTTCTGTTGGACATTCCGCTCGTGTGAACGCGGCATTAGATGCACATGTGGTTTAAGTGAGTACAACAATTAGAGTGTCAGCCATCAAATATGGGTGCTTAAACATTGGCCAGTAGCAGAACAATATGCTGGCAAGTGCAACAAGTTCAAATACAGAGACACCAGGCGGCATTTTTTTTCTGTTAAAATGGGAGCTTCAGTTTACAGGTACAGGCGTATAAAAAAATGACCAGTAGTGGGAAAGTTTTGATTCAGCTGTTTGCATTACAAGAAATTCTGGTACCACCACAGAACCCACCCATCTCTGTTAGCATGTACCAACAGAAATTCTGGTACCACCAAGAAGCCCACACTTCTCTGTTAGTGCATGCCAACAGAAATCCTGGTATCACCAAGAAGCCCACCTATCTCTGTTATTGCGTGCCAACAGAAATTCTGGTACCGCCTTGGAGCCCACCCATCTTTATGTAGCAATGTGGACTACAATTGCAAAGTACGGTGATCCTCCATTGTTTCTGTAGATCCTGTTGTCCCTCCAGTGCCCAGTATCACGCTATGTGGCCCTTTTGTTCCTTTTCCCTTATCCATCTCCATCTGATATCTACGCAATACGGGCCATGTTCATGAGATCTACTAGTCTGTGGATGGTCATGTTCTTTCGGTACAGCCTCTACAAGATTACATATTGTTAGTGGTTGTTACCACCACACAAGCCTGTTTGACCCATTGAACGTAGGTTCTTTTGGGTTCAAACATTTTGGTAAGCCTCCATATTACTGGTGGTGGTGTTTTTCACTTCAAGTTTGCACCTATCAAGATTTCTACACCAAGTTTTGTTTGGGACTTTTCACTCTATATAGATTCATTCACCTTGTTGTTCATTCATATGTTGTTTTTTACCCACTGGGTTTATTCATAATCATTTTCTATATGTATTTATACATGTAATTCATTCCATTAGCGCTACACTATTTGTCTTATATTCTATTGCATATACCACATTTTGCTGTGTTAGCCGCTCTCTTTGTTTTAGGCAGCGCAGAATTATTTTTTACACTATCTTGAAGTTCTGAAAGCCTTACAAAAATTACTCTTCCCAAAGCCGGCGGGAAACTTCAGGGGACCTCAGTGAAAGAGCTAGTTGAGAGTCCCGAGGGAAAACTGCGCTCCAAAACCAAGAAAAGATATAAGAAGAAAAAGGGACACAAGTCACCTGCTGCCCCTCCCCCTTCATTACCCAAAAAAAGCAAAAGAAACAAACCCCTCAGGGAAGGGAAGACCAGAGTAGGAAATCAATGCATACCTTACTAAACAAGTATTTAGACCAATTAGACCAATTAGACCAACTCCACTGCTTTCAAAGAGGCTGATTAGAGAACAAACTACAGTCACCAGCTGGAAACCTGTTGAAGAACTTAGTGGGGCCCTCCCCTATAGTCTCTGTACAAGTAGAGGGCATCTATACTCAAGCCCTACTGGATACTGGAGCTCAGGTGACGTGCTGTATCAAGACTTTTACCACCACCTCTGCCTTGACTGGGAAAAAAAACTTTTGATACATTGGCTGTTGTTTGCCCCTGACCTCCTAGGACAGGCCGAAATTCCTTGTTGATAAGCACCAACACCAACCTTGTGAGGAGACTACTCACTCCACTGGCCTTGGAGGGTGCCCCAGTAGGGAAGATTCATCCTCAGCTGAGGCAGGCGTTCCAGCAAGTGTTGCAGGAGAAGAAGGCACCCGCAGAAAGAGTAGGAAGATTGTGGCGATTTGATACCCATGAAAGGGTGTTGCAGCCTGGTGAGAAGGCCTGCCTGAAAGCCACCGTTAAGCTGTCGTGGGACCAGCCGGGTCATTTTGTGGTGGTGGAAGCTGATTCAACAGAGGAGGGGGTTGGAATAGAACTGGTCCAGGAGATCATAACAACTAGGGCATTACTGAGAAGTGGGGGGCGAATTCCTGTCAGTGTGAGGAACGTCACTGGTCACCCAATCAGCCTAAAGCCCCAGATAGTGATTGGGAAAGTGAGTGCTGCCACCCCAGTGGTGGGGGATGAGCTAGTTCAGATGGGAAATGGTAGAGGGACCAGTGTCCACTGCCCAAATCTCCCCTCCGGATGGAAGGAGAGGATCAAAGCTCAAATAGCCCGATGGGAGAAAATGTTCTCCAAGAATAACTTTGATGTGGGCTGTGCCAGGAGTGCTCAACATGGAATTCGGCTAACTGAAGATAAGCTTTTTCGTGAAAGGGCCAGGCGAATTCCCTTATGTGATCTGGAGGATCTCCGAGAACAGTTGGCTGAACTGAAGAGGTCAGGAGTCATTAAGGAATCCAGGAGCCCTTATGCTTCCCCGACTGTGGTAGTGAGAAAGAACCCACCTAACTTCAATCCTCTAAAGAAATACAGAAGGGGATCCATTCCCCTCCATCTAGACGGTTCGGATCAAAGGGCAGTTTGGTGTAAACGGACAGGCAATCCGTTTACATCCGACTGCCCATAGAGCAGAGCAGGCTGTGTCTGTGTCTGCTCTGCATAAGCAGAGTGGACATGGATCTGTCATCCTCCTCCTCAGTAGCTGGGGGTGTGCTGATGCCAGGGCTATGATGCTTTGCTTCTCAGCCATGGCAGGATTTATACTAGACATGTGCGCCGTCAATAAATTTGTTTTGTTCCGTTCCGTTGCGTTTTGTATTAGCCGTTAATTTGTATTTTATAATTTGTGTCCGAAATTCAATTTGGATTCGTACGAAATACGAATTTTCGTTAAGTTCGTTAACTTTTTGTAACAATTACAAACGTTCGTTATGATGAATTTAAAAAGCAAAAAAGCACCTTTCTCAATATGGCAGTCGTCGGACTCCTTATGCTCATTATGAGGGGCTCCCACCATCCCTGTGCTGTGCTGTGCTGACTTCCTCCTGGGGCTGTACCCCTGCTGTGCTCATTATGAGGGGCTCCCACCATCCCTGTGCTGTGCTGACTTCCTGGGTTTTTAACTTCATCATAACAAATAATCCATAATTATTATGACAATAGTAAAACAATATCGACGAACATTCTTATTTTGTCTGATTCTGAATCTCCCATCGACTACCAGTCTCAGTCTCCCACTCCAATATCAAAAAGGTGATTTTCCCAACCCTCACTCAGCAGCAGAAGAAAACCTCTGATTGGTGAACAAAACACCAGTCACGTTTCTGTTGTAACGGAATTTGGATCCGAAATTCGTCAATGAAATTTCATATTTTGTATACAATTCGGAAGCATGGCAATTCGTATGTCGGATGCTTCCGAATGTACAAATTTTTGGAAATTTGTACAAATTTTCGATTCGTACAAAACAAATCGCACATGTCTAATTTATACCCCCCCGCCACTTTCAGCATGCTCTACTGCCTGCTCAACACAACCCATTCAAGCAAAAGGGGCCACACTGCAACCTTCCAGCAAGGAGTGCAGTAGTGCAGCATTTTGGGGGTTAAAACAGGTGGTGTGGAGGTGACATACCGCGCCCTTACTGCTGATTCAAATGTACAGTGCCTTGAAAAAGTATTCATACCCCATTGTAATTTTCCACATTTTGTCATGTTACAATAAAAAATGTATATGTATTTTATCGGGATTTTATGTGATAGACCAACACAAAGTGGCACATAATTGTGAAGTGGAAGGAAAATGATAAATGGTTTTCTACATTTTTACAAATTAATATCTGTATTCAGCCCCCCCTTACTTCGATACCCCTAACTAAAATCTAGTGGAACCAATTGCCTTCAGAAGTCACCTAATTAGTAATTAGAGTCGCCACAGTTATACTGCGGCGGCGGTGGCTCGGATGCCCAACACCTCCTCTGTAGCTCAAAACATGCAACCTGTAGAATTTTTTAAATGTAGCCTATGGAGATTTTTAAGGGTAAAAGTTTGTCGATATTCCACGAGCGGGCACAATTTTGAAGCGTGACATGTTGGGTATCAATTTACTCGGCGTAACATTATCTTTCACAATATAAAAAAAAATTGGGCTAACTTTACTGTTGTCTTATTTATTCAAAAAAGTGAATTTTTTCCAAAAAAAGTGCGCTTGTAAGACCGCTGCGCAAATACGGTGTGACAAAAAGTATTGCAATGACCGCCATTTTATTCTCGAGGGTGTTAGAAAAAAAAATGTGTCTGAGTCTGAAAAAGAGGCCTGGTCTTTAACTACTTGACGACCGCCTCACGCCGATGTACGTCGGCAAGGTGGCACGGACAGGCAAAATCACATACATGTACCAGCAATTGCACCATGCATGTGAGGACAGAAACGAGGGCAGTAATTTTAGCAGTAGACCTCCTCTGTAAAGTGGTAACCTGTAAAGGCTTTTAAAGGCTTTTAAAAATGTATTTATTTTGTCGCCGCTGCGCGTTTGTGCGCAATTTTAAAGCATGTCATGTTTGGTATCCATGTACTCGGCCTAAGATCATCTTTTTTATTTCATCAAACATTTGGGCAATATAGTGTGTTTTAGAGCACTAAAATTTAAAAAAGTGTGTTTTTTCCCCAAAAAATGCGTTTGAAAAATCGCTGCGCAAATACTGTGTGAAAAAAAAATATGAAACACCCACCATTTTAATCTGTAGGGCATTTGCTTTAAAAAAATATATAATGTTTGGGGGTTCAAAGTAATTTTCTTGCAAAAAAAAATTATTTTTTCATGTAATCAAAAAGTGTCAGAAAGGGCTTTGTCTTCAAGTGGTTAGAAGAGTGGGTGATGTGTGACATAAGCTTCTAAATGTTGTGCAAAAATGCCAGGACAGTTCAAACCCCCCCCCAAATGACCCCATTTTGGAAAGTAGACACCCCAAGCTATTTGCTGAGAGGCATGTCGAGTCCATGGAATATTTTATATTGTGACACAAGTTGCGGGAATGAGACAAATCTTTTTTTTTTTTTTTTTTTTTTTGCACAAAGTTGTCACTAAATGATATATTGCTCAAACATGCCATGGGAATATGTGAAATTACACCCCAAAATACATTCTGTTGCTTCTCCTAAGTATGGGGATACCACATGTGTGGGACTTTTTGGGAGCCTAGCCGCGTACGGGACCCCGAAAACCAAGCACCGCCTTCAGACTTTCTAAGGGCGTAAATTTTGATTTCACTCTTCACTGCCTAGCACAGTTTCGGAGGCCATGGAATGCCCAGATGGCACAACCCCCCCCCCCCCCAAATGACCCCATTTTGGAAAATAGACACCCCAAGCTATTTGCTGAGAGGTATAGTGAGTATTTTGCAGACCTCACTTTTTGTCACAAACTTTCGAAAATTGAAAAAAGAAAAAAAAAAATACATTTTTCTTGTCTTTCTTCATTTTCAAAAACAAATGAGAGCTGCAAAATACTCACCATTAAAAGTGCTATGTGTGTGGATGCGCTGCTCACATTTGTGCTCTCTGTCCTATCTGTGTATGTGCTATCCTTTGGACATAATCTTATTCACCATCCACCTATAAAAATTCATCACATTTAAGCAACAACCATATACCTGTAAAAATTCATCACATTTAAACAACAAACATATACAAATTCTGTAAATCATATAGAAGTCCAGTGACATATGTCACATGATAATAAAGTCTCTTCATATGTGTTTGCAAATCTTCCGTTGAATTGCCGTGAGCGGCGTGCTCTTGTGTGTTAAATCAATTTAAAGTGACTTAGTGCTTCACCACCACCTGTGAGATTTGCCACTCACCAGATTAATCTTTAAAACTGCACCTTTGGTTCATTCATAGGGATAACCACTCCACTCAAAGGGGACTTTCTCCAATAGCTATACCAGGACCTCAATGCTCCTCATAAAAACGGATGAAAAACGATCATCGCACAATAACGTTTAAAACCTTTATTTCATAAACAAAAAAACACTATGCACTCACATTTCCAAGTGCCATTGAGCCGGCACAGAGCTTTTCCAGCAGTT
Source organism: Lithobates septentrionalis (assembly GCA_037952835.1). Lineage (NCBI taxonomy): Eukaryota > Metazoa > Chordata > Amphibia > Anura > Ranidae > Lithobates > Lithobates septentrionalis. The sequence continues at coordinate 2,329,020 of JBBDGP010000853.1, forward strand.
AGGGACGGGTGGGCGCTGCAGCCCGGTTCGTCTGGTGTGTGCTGTGCTGCCTCCGTATGCCGCTTGCGTTCCCCCCTTGTGTTCGTTCGCGTCCTCACCAACCCCGTTCGTTCCCGATCACGTGGGTACAATAATCTCCCAGCAGCCTGGGCTGCTGGGAGATTATTGTACCCACGTGATCGGGAACGAACGGGGTTGGTGAGGACGCGAACGAACACAAGGGGGGAACGCAAGCGGCATACGGAGGCAGCACAGCACACACCAGACGAACCGGGCTGCAGCGCCCACCCGTCCCTAACTGCTGGAAAAGCTCTGTGCCGGCTCAATGGCACTTGGAAATGTGAGTGCATAGTGTTTTTTTGTTTATGAAATAAAGGTTTTAAACGTTATTGTGCGATGATCGTTTTTCATCCGTTTTTATGAGGAGCATTGAGGTCCTGGTATAGCTATTGGAGAAAGTCCCCTTTGAGTGGAGTGGTTATCCCTATGAATGAACCAAAGGTGCAGTTTTAAAGATTAATCTGGTGAGTGGCAAATCTCACAGGTGGTGGTGAAGCACTAAGTCACTTTAAATTGATTTAACACACAAGAGCACGCCGCTCACGGCAATTCAACGGAAGATTTGCAAACACATATGAAGAGACTTTATTATCATGTGACATATGTCACTGGACTTCTATATGATTTACAGAATTTGTATATGGTTGTTGTTTAAATGTGATGAATTTTTACAGGTATATGGTTGTTGCTTAAATGTGATGATTTTTTATAGGTGGATGGTGAATAAGATTATGTCCAAAGGATAGCACATACACAGATAGGACAGAGAGCACAAATGTGAGCAGCGCATCCACACACATAGCACTTTTAATTTAATTTTTCTCTTGAAAATTTTTGGATGCAGCAGCTACAGACATCACTCATATATTGATGACAGGATAGGTTTTGCGCCAGTGACACACATACTTTTAAAATACTCACCATGCCTCTCAGCAAATAGCTTGGGGTGTCTACTTTCCAAAATGGGGTCATTTGGGGGGGGTTTGTGCCATCTTGGCATTTTATGGCCTTCAAAACTGTGATAGGTAGTGAGGAGTGGAATCACAACTTAACGCCCTTAGAAATCCTGAAGCCGGTGCTTGGTTTTCGGGGCCCCGTATGCGGCTAGGCTCCCAAAAAGTCCCACACATGTGGTATCCCCATACTCAGGAGAAGCAGCAGAATATATTTTGGGGTGTAATTCCACATATGCCCATGGCATGTTTGAGCAATATATCATTTAGTGACAACTTTGTGCAAAAAAAAAAAAAAAAAATTGTCACATTCCCGCAACTTGTGTCAAAATATAAAATATTCCATGGACTCAACATGCCTCTCAGCAAATAGCTTGGGGTGTCTACTTTCCAAAATGGGGTCATTTGGGGGGTTTTGTGCCATCTGGGCTTTTTATGGCCTTCAAAACTGTGATAGGTAGTGAGGAGTGAAATCACAACTTTACGCCCTTAGAATTCCTGAAGGCAGTGATTGGTTTTCGGGGCCCCGTATGCGGCTAGGCTCCCAAAAAGTCCCACACATGTGGTATCCCCATACTCAGGAGAAGCAGCTAGATGTATTTTGGGGTGCAATTCCACATATGCCCATGGCCTGTGTGAGAAATATATCATTTAGTGACAACTTTGTGCAAAAAAAAAAAATTGTCACTTTCCCGCAACTTGTGTCAAAAAAGAAAGTATTCCATGGACTCAACATGCCTCTCAGCAAATAGCTTGGGGTGTCTACTTTCCAAAATGGGGTCATTTGGGGGGGTTTTGTGCCATCTGGGCATTTTATGGCCTTCAAAACTGTGATAGGTAGTGAGGAGTATAATCAAAAATTTATGCCCTTAGAAATCCTGAAGGCGGTGATTGGTTTTCGGGGCCCCGTACGCGGCTAGGCTCCCAAAAAGTCCCACACATGTGGTATCCCCATACTCAGGAGAAGCAGCTGAATGTATTTTGGGGTGCAATTCCACATAGGCCCATGGCCTGTGTGAGCAATATATCATTTAGTGACAACTTTTTGTAAATATTTTTTTTTTTTGTCATTATTCAATCACTTGGGACAAAAAAAATAAATATTCAATGGGTTCAACATGCCTCTCAGCAATTTCCTTGGGGTGTCTACTTTCCAAAATGGGGTCATTTGGGGGGGTTTTGTACTGCCCTGCCATTTTAGCACCTCAAGAAATGACATTTATATTTATATTTAGAAATGGCAGTTATAAACTAAAAGCTGTGTAAATTCCAGAAAATGTACCCTAGTTTGTAGACGTTATAACTTTTGCGCAAACCAATAAATATACGCTTATTGACATTTTTTTTACCAAAGACATGTGGCCGAATAAATTTTGGCCTAAATGTATGACTAAAATTGAGTTTATTGGATTTTTTTTATAACAAGAAGTAGAAAATATCATTTTTTTTCAAAATTTTCGGTCTTTTTCCGTTTATAGCGCAAACAATAAAAATGGCAGAGGTGATCAAATGCCATCAAAAGAAAGCTCTATTTGTGGGAAGAAAAGGACGCAAATTTTGTTTGGGTACAGCATTGCATGACCGCGCAATTAAAAGTTAAATCGACGCAGTGCCAAATTGTAAAAAGACCTCTGGTCCTTAGGCAGCATAATGATCCGGGGCTCAAGTGGTTAAGTGATTAAGGGGGTAAATCCTTCTGGGTTAATTGCAGTATAAATACAGCTGTTCTGCGAAGCCTCAAAGAGAACCTTAGTGAACAAACAGCATCATGAAGACCAAGGAACACACCAGACAGGTTAGGGATAAAGTTGTGGAGAAGTTTAAAGCAGGGTTAGGTTTAAAAAAATATCCCCAGCGTCTGTGCACCTGCACCCATATCAATTTTGGAGCAGTTGCTATGTCCATATAGCCACTGCATCCCAGCTGACATGAATGGGTCTCCCTGCATGGGATACATGGAACACCTTGTTTGGGTGTACACTGTAGTACCCTCTGTGAAGGCCAAATTGTCGGTAGCCAGCAGGGAGCCCTGGGACATTGCAGTGCTGGAGAGAAGGTGAGTATAGTTAACCATACCTGCATTGTTAGTGGATACAGTTTAGTCTTTTTTTAAGGGACCTAGTCTGCACTCTCTACAGTACTCCTGCATAGTTGCCAACAGTCACGATTTGCACAGGACATTCGCGGAAATCAGACTGATGTCCCAGTCTGAGCATGTCCCGGGCAAAATCCTACAAATCCGCCTGTATCCCGGGCATTGGGACTTTTGGCACTACCATCAAGTCAACGAAGTCACAACAGCCTTCACATGCGTGCGGCACACCCAGAGCCCTCCCCCTACCTCCTCCGGCTCCCCCAACAAAGCTGTTCAGCAGCTCAGTATTGGGGAATCTGCTGCAAGGAAGTGGGGTGAAGCCTGCCTCGCAGTGTGATTGGGTGGGACTCGTAAGGGGGCATGGCAGGCTGGCCATGCCTCCTCTCAAGTCCCACGCAATCAGACTGCAAGGAGATCGCGCCAGTGCACCTTGAGTCTGGTCAGGTGCAGCATGTGTGAGGAAGGAGCAGGCTGCGTACCCAACCAGAGGTAAAATATTGCTAATTTCAACTGGCTGAGAGCGGGGCATGGTGGGAAAGGTAAGGGGAGCCTGGACTAAGGAAAGAGTGGGGAGTGGGAAGAGAAGATGGGCGAAGTTGGGTTCTCATGGTACCATGCCACCCTGAATTTCCCTGTATAGACTGTCCAGCTGTTAAATAGGTCTGGGGGTCGGGTGGCTGACAGAGTGCACTGAGCAGGTGGGTGATGTTACCTCCTTGCAAATCTCTACCTTCTGTTGCAGGCTGCTGTGCAAATGAGTTCAGTGGATAGGAAGGGGGGCAGCAGGAGAGAGGAAGAGCCAGACGCTCCGTCGCGCATATCATAGAGAGAACTACAGGGATCAATGTTTTTATGACTGGTCCAAATGATGATACCAATTGGGGGCCAGAAGAGAACAGTATAGTACAGGGGCCAGGAGACAACAGTAATGGGGGGGGGGGGGGTCATGAGAGAACAGTAATGGGGAGGCAGGAGAGAACAGTAATGGGGGAGCAGGAGAGAACAGTAATAGGGGCCAGGAAAGGACAGTAATAGGGACCACAAGAGAACAGTGATAGGGGGCCAGAAGGAAACAGTAATGGGGGCCAGGATAGAACAGTAATAGGGCGACAGGAGGGAACACTATAGGGGGACCAGGAGAGAAAAGTATAGGGGGACCAGAAGAGAACAGTAATAGGGGGCCAGGAGAGAACAGTATAGGGAGGCCAGGAGGGAACAGTATAGGGAGGCCAGGAGGGACCAGTATAGTACAGGGGACCAGGAGAGAACAGTAAAGGGGGCCAAGAGGGAACAGAATAGCACAGATGGCCAGGAGAGAACAAAATAGCACAGGGGGCCAGGAGAGAACAGTATAGGGGGCCAGGAGGAAACAGAATAGCACAGATGGCCAGGAAAGAACAGTAGAGCATAGGGGACAGGAGAGAACAGTATAGCATGTGGGGGGGCAGTATAGGGGGCCAGGAGGGAACAGAATAGCACCGATGGCCAGGAAAGAACAGTATAGGGGGGCAAGGGGAGAACAGTATGGGGGGGCCGGGGGGAACAGTATAGCACAGGGGGCAAGGAGAGAACAATATAGGGGGCCAAGAGGGAACAGAATAGCACAGATGGCCAGGAGAGAACAAAATAGCACAGGGGGCCAGGAGAGAACAGTTATGGGGGCCAGGAGGAAACAGAATAGCACCGATGGCCAGGAAAGAACAGTATAGCATAGGGGACAGGAGAGAACAGTATAGCATGTGGGGGGGCAGTATAGGGGGCCAGAAGGGAACAGAATAGAACAGATGGCCAGGAGAGAACACTATAGGGAGTCCAGGAGGGAACAGTATAGCACAGGGGGCCAGGAGAGAACAGTATAGGGGGACCAGGAGGGAACAGAATAGCACAGATGGCCAGGAGAGAACAGTATAGCATAGGAGGCCAGGAAAGAACAGTATAGGGGGGGCAAGGGGAGAACAGTATGGGGGGCCGGGGGGAACAGTATAGCACAGGGGGCAAGGAGAGAACAGTATAGGGGGACCAGGAGGGAACAATATAGCACAAGGGGCCAGGAGAGAACAAAATAGCACAGGGGGCCAGCAGAGAACAGTATTGGGGGCCAGGAGGAAACAAAATAGCACGGATGGCCAGGAAAGAACAGTATAGCATAGGGGACAGGAGAGAACAGTATAGCATGTGGGGGGGCAGTATAGGGGGCCAGAAGGGAACAGAATAGCACAGATGGCCAGGAGAGAACACTATAGGGAGGCCAGGAGGGAACAGTATAGAACAGGGGGCCAGGAGAGAACAGTATAGGGGGACCAGGAGGGAACAGAATAGCACAGATGGCCAGGAGAGAACAGTATAGCATAGGAGGCCAGGAAAGAACAGTATAGGGGGGCAAGGGGAGAACAGTATGGGGGGCCGGGGGGAACAGTATAGCCCAGGGGGCAAGGAGAGAACAGTATAGGGGGACCAGGAGGGAACAATATAGTACAAGGGGCCAGGAGAGAAAAGTATAGGGGGGCCAGGAGGGAACCCCAGTTGAGAACCACTGATGTAAGTCATCTCAGACTCTAACCACACCCCCTTTAAGCCACACCCAATAGTTTGTGTAACATTAACTGCACCCATGTTTTGCTGCTGCCGTTTTCTCACTCCTGCTAAGTCACGCCTACAAATAAATGCCCCACCCCTGATTAAAATAATACGTTGTCTACACACAAAAAAAACGTTCCTAAAATTTTTTTGAGAATGTTGCCAACTATGCTCCTGACCCTTGCACTGTGTGTTATGCACTCATTACTTAAAGTAGAGTAGGTTCAGATTTTATTTAACCATACACCTTTAAGCCTTTGCCACTGTTACAGCAATTTGGCCGCACCTACCACACTATGCACACCACATCATTATGACACTCAATGTGCCCATGGGTGCCTCGGGTCTTTCACACATCTAGCAATGCCCCTAATGAGGGGAGTGACTTCACTGTCACTCCCACCAGAAGGTGCAAGTGCCTCAATAGCTGCCGGAGGGAGGATTTTGCTCTCTCCTCTCTCGAGTAGCACCCTACTGTGGGCAGGAGAGAGTGAACACCCACTGAAAACACACCTCAGTCTCAACTGGGTGCCACTGGGGAGTGAAGGCAGACTGCCCTTCTTCATGTCCCCTCTTGTCATGTTATATATCACATAACCAAAAAAAGGCAGATGGAGATGCTGCCTTCATTCTCAGCTGGGGTGCCTGAAGTTTGAACGTTTCAGTACACATTTTCATGGGGGGGTTGCCATTTTTGCCCTGGGCACTGGATAACCTTGTCCCAGCACTGGTCACCTCTGTCCTCTTATGAAGCTGAATGAGCACGATAAGGAAGACTGGAGATTGACAGTTCTAAATCCGGAAGTGATCAGGTCTGAGTGCATCCAGGTTTATTCTTCAGAGGGACAGTCACTGAATAGATGTTCGCTCATCTCCTTTCCAGACATCTGCCATAGAGGTCCAGGGCACTCAGGAAAGACCAATAAGTTCTGGTCCCATGGTGGGGTGGCTGGCATCTTCCTAACCCCCCTCCTTCCTGCCCCATTATTGGCTGTTGTGAGTTTGCTGGCCAGGTTCGAAAGGTACACAGGGTATTATCGGTGGGAGCAAAAATGCATCCACTGTGAGTGCACCCAAATCCTAAATTCTGGAAATTTTATGCAAAATTATCACTGGGCAATTTTTTAATCCCATAAAACTAAAAAAATGTTTTTAGATACATCTCACTCAGTATGTTAAAATTAAACATTTTAAATCTTACCCGACTTCATCTCCAGACCTTCCCTTTTCCTTGTTTTACGCTGAGGATGAACGGGATTCCGCTTGCTCTGCATTCTCTGTCTTCTGTTCTAAACCTGTGAAGAGGAAATCAAATTCATTTTAAAAGTGACCACAAAAAAGGGGAAGTGTATCCAGTTCTGTGACTAATATTGGTCTACCCAGCAACTTCTTTTGAAACCAAATCTCTCTGTTTCGCTCTCCTCCCTGGCTGTCCCTTTTTTAGGACCTCTATGAAAAATATTATTTCATTATCAAAAGTTTTGTACAGCACCAAGCCTTTTTTTTCAACAGAGAAAGGGTGACCAACTTGTTTAGGAGAAAGAGCCGTGCCACGTCCAGTCATACATAAACACAAAACAAAGGGTTCCCCTAAGTGGACTTTTCTGGCACTTGCATAGACAAAGAAAGGTTATAAAGGTAGAAAGCGTTTGTACATGGTAAAAAAACATATGATTTTATTCGTGTTGAAAAATACAATTGTTAAAAACAAGCAATAGATATCTAGAGTAACATAGTAAAACTACATAGTAGACCATGATGAACAACAGATAATGAGTAATGATGAAAAGCTCTTCTCAAGCCCGACACGTTTCGGGGTACTTAATATTTATAAGGTCCTTCTTCAGGGGCATAGTTGAGAGAGAAGGGTTCATCAGGACTGAAGGGATTTGATTGTTTGCTTGTAGAAAGGAGATTTTTGTTTAAAGCAAAGAAAACCACTGAGAAAGGGCAGGATATAGGAGTAAGCAGCGATGGTATAGCTAGTATTGATGCTGATTCTTAGATGGTGAGGACTGCAGGTTGGTAGACTGCAGTCACCATGGAGGCTGCCTGACAAAGAGAAGTACACTAAAAGATCTCAAAAAGCAACACATCATGCCGCGATCTAAAGAAATTCAAGAACAGATTAGAAACAAAGTAATTGACATGTATCAGTCTGGAAAGGGTTACAAAGCCATTTCTAAGGATTTGGAACTCCAGCTAACCTTGGTGAGAGCCATTATCCACAAATGGAGAAAACTTGAAACAGTGGTGAACCTTCCCAGGAGTGGCCAGCCGACCAAAATTACTCCAAGAGCACAACGGTGATGACTCATCCAGAAGATGATAAAAGAACCCAGAACAACATCTAAAGAACTGCAGGCCTCACTTGCCTCAGGAAAGGTCAGTGTTCATGATTCAACAATAAGGAAGAGACTGGGCAAAATGGTGTTAATGGGAGAGTTCCAAGGCCAAAGCCACTGCTGGCCAAAAAGAACACAAAGGCTCGTCTCACATTTCCAAAAAACATCTGGACAATCCCCGAGACTTTTGGGCAAATATTCTGCGGACCGATGAGACAAAGGTTGAACTTTTTGGAAGGTGTGCGTCCCTTTACATCTGTTGTAAAACGAACACAGAATTTCATAAAAAGAACATCATACCAAAAGTCACACATGGTGGCAGTAGTGTAATGGTCTGGGATGCTTTGCAGCTTCAGGACCTGGATGACTTATCATAATTGATGGAACCAGAAAATCCTGATGGAGAATGTTGGGCCATGAGTTCCTGACCTCAAGCTCAAGCACACTTGGGTTTTACAGAAGGACAATGATCTGCAACACACCAACATGTCCACCTCTGAATGGCTCAAAAAAAGAAGTGGAGTGGCCTAGTCAAAATCCAGACTTACTGTGGTTGTAAATTCGAAGAAATATTACTGCCAGGCCCTCTGCTCTATCAAGCCATCCTACACAGTGTACATGTTTGTATAAAACAATGTCTCTAAATAAATTATCTCAGATCTTCTCTGGCTGGTCATGTAACCTTCGGCCGCTCTCCTCCCCCGATCCAAGGGCTACAGCGTGAGAGGCTAAGCGGACAGCACAGTGGTCATGTGACCACCCCAGCTGACGTCAGAGGGGGATGTCGGCCCCTCCCGCTGTAGCCCTTAGATCAGGGGAGGAGAGCGGCCAGAAGCCACGTGACTGGCCAGTAGGGATGAGCTTCGTGTTCGAGTCAAACCCATGTTCGACTCGAACATCGGCTGTTCGATCGTTCGTCGAATTACGAACGATATGGGCCGTTCGCGCCAAATTCGTGTGGCGCGTCACTGACCATAATTCACTGCGGCATCGCAGTGCATTGCTGGCTGATGATTGGCAAAGCATGCACTATGACCCGCATGCTTGGCCAATCACAGCGCCGTCGGTAGAGAGAGCTGTAATTGGCCAAAGCCAGGGTGGCTTTGGCCAATTATGGCTCAGGGGGTTTAGAACACGCCCCAAACTATATAAGACCGCCTGCATGGCGGCCCTGTGTAGTGTGTTCCGGCGTGCTTAGATAGAGAGAGAGAGAGACAGTGCCATTTCATTTGAGTTGGCTAGATTAGGCAGGACAGTCAGTGAGTTAGCTGCACACACAGTGTATTGTGTATATATATATGCATCCCAGGTGTTGCATATATATATATATATATATATATATATATATATATATATATATACACTGTATTCAGTTTAGCTAGATCCATTCCTGTTATCTTCCTGCTTGTCTTGTTACAGTATTTACAGCTACCTGAAGAAAATTGCTGGTGTTCTTTTGATCCTATTAGTACCACAGTCAGGCAGCTAGACTATTTACAGTTAGTGTAGTGCGTCCTCCTCACAGTGTTCAGTTAAAGCTACAAGTTAGTGTAGTGAGACCTCTGCACAGTGTTCAGCTAAAGCTACAAGTTAGTGTAGTGCGTCTTCCTCACAGTGTTCAGGTAAAACTAAAAGTTAGTGTAGTGAGACCTCAGCACAGTGTTCAGCTAAAACTACAAGTTAGTGTAGTGAGACCTCAGCACAGTGTTCAGCTAAAGCTACAAGTTAGTGTAGTGCGTCTTCCTCACAGTGTTCAGGTAAAACTACAAGTTAGTGTAGTGAGACCTCAGCACAGTGTTCAGCTAAACTACAAGTTAGTGTAGTGCATCCTGCTCACAGTGTTCAGCTAAAACTACAAGTTAGTGTAGTGAGACCTCTGCACAGTGTTCAGCTAAAACTACAAGTTAGTGTAGTGAGACCTCAGCACAGTGTTCAGCTAAAGCTACAAGTTAGTGTAGTGCGTCCTGCTCACAGTGTTCAGCTAAAACTACAAGTTAGTGTAGTGCGTCCTGCTCACAGTGTTCAGCTAAAGCTACAAGTTAGTGTAGTGCATCCTGCTCACAGTGTTCAGCTAAAACTACAAGTTAGTGTAGTGAGACCTCTGCACAGTGTTCAGCTAAAACTACAAGTTAGTGTAGTGAGACCTCAGCACAGTGTTCAGCTAAAGCTACAAGTCAGTGTAGTGCGTCCTGCTCACAGTGTTCAGCTAAAACTACAAGTTAGTGTAGTGAGACCTCTGCACAGTGTTCAGCTAAAGCTACAAGTTAGTGTAGTGCGTCCTGCTCACAGTGTTCAGCTAAAACTACAAGTTACTGTAGTGAGACCTCTGCACAGTGTTCAGCTAAAGCTACAAGTTAGTGTAGTGCATCCTGCTAACAGTGTTCAGCTAAAACTACAAGTTAGTGTAGTGAGACCTCTGCACAGTGTTCAGCTAAAACTACAAGTTAGTGTAGTGTGTTCAGCTAAAACTACAAGTTAGTGTAGTGCGACCTCTGCACAGTGTTCAGCTAAAGCTACAAGTTAGTGTAGTGCATCCTGCTCACAGTGTTTAGCTAAAACTACAAGTTAGTGTAGTGTGACCTCTGCACAGTGTTTAACAGGGGCATGTAATTACAATTTTTGATGCAATACTCAGGGCTCGTTTCTGCGTTCCAACTAGAGTATCTGTGAGGGGTTGCAGTGTTGTGGCACCAGCACCAGTGCCTAAGGCCCAATTTTTCAGCCCCTGTTTAACAGGGGCATGTAATTACAATTCTTGATCTAATATTTCACAGCAGGGCCCTGTGAGGGCTTACAGTGTTGTGGCCACAACAACACCTAAGGCCCAAATTTCTGCTGAGTATATAGAACAGGCCCCTACTTTCAAACATCCAACTTACAAACGACTCCTACTTGCAAACGGAAGGAGACAATAGGAAGTGAGATGAAATCTACCCCTAGGAAGGGAAATTCTCTCCTGTAAGAGTTAATATGGGAAAAACTTTTCTCCTTTCCACTGATGCTTTATCACCAATCCTTGTTTCACAAAAAAAAAAACACATTTTCAAAAAACATTTGTCATTGGGACAGAAAGTGAGGTGAAATCTTCTGAAGAGGAGCACAGACAGCAAAACAAATGTCACAGGGGTGATAACTGTTCCCTATGTTTTCCAAAAAGCTTAAAATAGATTTTTTGTCTGGAGCTAAACGTTAAAAATGTACCAGTTCAAAATTACAAACATATTCTACTTAACAACAAACCTACAGTCCCTGTCTTGTTTGCACCACCTGTATACTGCTGTTCAGAGTATATAGGGCCTGGGGGCCACACGCCTTTTCTTTTTTTAATTTAGGTGCGGGGTTCCCCTTAGTATCCATACAAGACCCGAAGGGCCTGATAATGGACTGGGGGGTGGGGGGTACCCATGCCGTTTGTCTCACTGATTTTCATCCATATTGCCAGGACCCGACATTACATTAAAGCCGGAAGCAGTTTTAAATGACTTTTTTTCCTTTAACCACTTCCCGCCCAGCCCATAGCAGATGACGGCCGGGCGGTGGTTTAGTTATTCTGACTGGGCATCATATGACGTCCAGCAGGATAACATGCCGCCGCGCGCCTGCGGGTGCGCATCGCGGCGATCGGTGGATCGGTGTGTCAGTCTGAAACACCGCTACACCGATCTTGGTAAAGAGCCTCCGGTGGAGGCTCTTTACCACGTGATCAGCTGTGTCCAATCACGGCTGATCACGATGTCAATAGGAAGAGCCGTTGATCGGCTCTTCCTCACTCGCGTCTGACATCGTCTGACAGCCGATCGGCGGATCTCCTGGCAGAGGGGTCTACGCAGATTGTTTATCAGTGCAGCCCCCCTCAGATCACCACACTGGACCACCAGGGATCGGCACTAGGACCACCAGGGAAGGGGCAACATGTGGATGGCCAGGTATGTACCCCATGGCCATCCACATGTGCCCAGTATGCCCAATCTGTGCCAATCAGTGCCCACAAATGGGCACTGATTGGCACCATTATATAGCACTAATGTCCAGCAATGCCACCCTTAGGGGCATCAGTGTCATCAGTGCCACCCATCAGTGTCCATCAGCGCCCACCTATCAGTGCCCATCTGTGCCAACTATCAGTGCCACCCATATTTACTCATCAATGCCACCTACGAGTGCCCATCAGTGCCACCTACAAGTGCCCATCAGTGCCGCCTATGAATGCCCATCGGTGCCACCTATGAGTGCCCATCAGTGCCGCATACCAGTTCCACCTATCAGTGCCCATCAGTGCCGCCTATCAGTGCCCATCATCAGTGCCCGTCAGTGCCACCTCATCAGTGCCACCTCATCGGTGCCCATCAGTGCCGCCGTATCAGTGCAGCCATATCAGTGCCCGTCATTGAAGAAGAAAACTTACTTATTTACAAAAAATTTTAACAGAAACAAAGAAAAACTTGTTTTTTTTCAAAACTTTCGGTCTTTTTTTATTTGTTGCGCAAAAAATAAAAACCGCAGAGGTGATCAAATACCACCAAAAGAAAGCTCTATTTGTGGGAACAAAATGATAAAAAATTTGTTTGGGTACAGTGTTGCATGACCGCGCAATTATCATTCAAATTGCGACAGCACTGAAAGCTGAAAATTGGCCTGGGCGGGAAGGTGTCTAAGTGCCTGGTATTGAATTGGTTAAAAATGACATTTGGTGCAGGGACTGTTCTAAGCACAGGAAACACGCGCCACATTACAGGCATTCTATAGACACCCCCCAGGTACGATATTTAAAGGAATATTTCACTTTTTTTTTAACTTTAAGCATCATTAAAATCACTGCTCCCGAAAAAACTGACGTTTTTAAAAGTTTTTTTCGCATTGATACATGTCCACTGGGGCAGGACCCGGGTCCCCAAACCCTTTTTAGGACAATACCATGTAAATTAGCCTTTAAAATGAGCACTTTTGATTTCGAACGTTCGAGTTCCATAGACGTCAATGGGGTTCTAACGTTCGTGCGAATTTTCGGGCCGTTCACAGGTTCTGGTGCGAACCGAACCGGGGGGTGTTCGGCTCATCCATACTGGCCAGAAAAGATCTGAGATAATGTGAGATAAGGTATTTAGCGGCATTGTTTTATACAAACATGTACACAGTGTAAGATGACTTGATAGAACAGAGGGGCTGGCAGTAATCTTTCTTTAACTTTACTGCCAGCTAGAAAAAGAAAAAAAAGGACCCTCTAGGTCGGACTTTGGAGGCAGATTGGAACAACAATATGCTTTTTATAAAAAGTTTAATTTTATTAAACATCAATATATGCACATACTGTATACAATATAAAATATTTAAAAAGGTATTTCCACTAGCGGCCACGTAATGGCCAGAAAAGGAGGACGTTACATATACCCAATGGGAGAGAAAATAAAGTTTCAACAGTATGACGTCAGAACATGCGTGAACCCCTATGCGTCAACGCGTTTCACTGGATCGCTTCCTCAGGACGCACATCAATAGTCACATCCACTGCAGACCGTAGTTATAGCTTATTTAAGTGAACAAATATTAACAGCGCTAGTGGAGTGATATAAAAATATACGATCACAATGTAAAGTGCACCAGTGCTATAGTGATACATCAAATGGTTAAACGATTATTAATGACAGCAAAAATTATTATTAATTGTTGATGACGGTAAAAAAGTTCACAGCCAGGTGATAAGGAAACCTCAGGTACCACAAATCAAAGATACGCTCCCCTCCTGTGACCCCACTCACCAGAAATCATGGACCCTCAGCTTTGCAGTCCGGGGGTCAAAAACGCTTAATGTGGTTGTGATGGATTAAAGTCAGTACTTGGAGAGGCTGTTCCAGATGATTGGAGTAAAAAGGATGGTAAGGCTACCACAAACAATTCTTATACGGACTGCAGAGGATCACATATATAGAAAAGGAAAGAGATATGACAAAGTGAAGTACTGCCGGCACTAAGACACTGCGCATTGACAAACACCACTCACGGGACAGATTATTTTTGCTGATCTATTTTTGCTGACCTATATGATGCTAATGTTTTAATATAGCTCATGAACTTCTATTTTTAATTCAATCATGCTATTTAATTCTTTTATAATAACTTTGGCACAGATTTTGTATGTTATTAAAGTTTTGTTATTTGTATGCCTTATAAACAGGAAGTGATGTGAACAAAAGGAAGAGGTTGTTCAATTATACCAGAAGGTCTTCCTCATATATGATTGGCCATTTCAATGGGAGACACCTACTCCCTTGCATATAAATTACAACTCACGAGAACCGGAAGTGATGTCCTTGATAAAGTCCTGGCGGAGGGGTGAAACGTGTCGACGCATTTCCAGTTTACGCGCCAGTGACGAAACTTCCAGGTGTCTGTGGAACACACGCCGCTGATGCGAACCCGGAAACACACTAATACACTGATGCCTGTTTTTTTCATCTGTCCCGTGAGTGGTGTTTGTCAATGCGCAGTGTCTTAGTGCCGGCAGTACTTCACATGTCATATTTCTTTCCTTTTCTATATATGTGATTCTCCACGGTCCATATGGGAATCGTTTGTGGTAGCCTTGCCATCCTTTTTACTCCAATCATCTGGAACAGCCTCTCCAAGTTCTGGCTTTAATTCATCACAACCTCATTAAGCGTTTTTGACCCCCGGACTGCAAAGCTGAGGGTCCATGATTTCCGGTGAGTGGGGTCACAGGAGGGGAGTGTATCTTTGATGTGTGGTACCTGAGGTTTCCTTATCACCTGGCTGTGAACTTTTTTACCGTTATCAACAACTAATAATAATTTTTGCTGTCATTAATAATCGTTTTAACCATTTGATGTATCACTATTGCACTTGTGCATTTTACATTGTGATTGTATATGTTTATATCACTCCACTAGCGCTGTTAATATTTGTTCACTTATCTCATAAGGTTTTAGCACCTTTGCTAATAGCAGCTGTGGTTTCCACATTTTATTATTTCACTTTTTATTCCATTAGCGCTAGTTTTAGTTTGTTTCATATATAGCTTATTTAAAGCATAGCATAGAGCTCATTCATTTCACAGCTCCAACTGCATAAATCCACAGGGGGAAAGGATCTGTATCATGTGCCTGTATATCTTCCCCTGGGAATGTCATCGAACGATGTCAGTGCAGCCAATACGTGATTCATCTCTGATGACAAGTGTACTATACCAGTTTTCATTTGCCCCTAGAGGCCGAACTATTTTTGTTATATATTTCAAATTTGGACCTTGGTTTTGGTTATTTCGGTGCTGCCTATCTGCCTCCGAAGTCCGACCTAGAGGGTCCTTTTTTTTCTTTTTGTAATGAATCTTATGGATGTGGCATATGAGTGATTAACTATAATTATTTATTTACTGACAGCTACTAATAGTGGCAGGAGGGGGAAGGGGAGAGGGGTGGGGAAGAGATTGGCTCACACACACAGGAGCTGACAGGCAGGGAGGGAGGGGGAGAGAGGAGAGCAGCGGGATGACGGAGGCACGTAACCTGACCAAGGTAATCATGGATCAGCAGCTGTGGTCATCACACTAAGTGGGACACAACAACAGGCAGGATCAACCTGTTTTCTTACAGCATAGAGTGGTACAGATTAGACAGCACAAATACTGTGCTATTTACCCTGTTACGAGGGAACAGGATCTTTTTTTTTATTTCAATTTTTTTTATTTTGAGGTATAAAAAGTCATGTACAAGCAGAACGTAGGTGAAACAGAAGAGATACCATATGATACAATAGGAACGTAGCTCCAGAGGAGCTAGTGTGAAATCAGGAAGTCATATAAAGAATGTTTCAGAGAATTAATCGGCAGAAATCATAACAAGAAAACAATTGATGGAGCCCTATAAACTAACTGGCATCATCCTGTGGGCTATTTTGGGCCTCTGAGAAGGCAAATGGTCATTATAACCAGTGAGTGGTCCGACAGGACCGTTTCTCTAATGTGGGAGTTTAAGACAAGTGGGATAGTGTGTGTGGGGATCAGAATGTGGTCGATCCTGGCATATGTGTTATGTGGTGCAGAGTAGTGCGTAAAGTCTCTTGTTGAGGAATTTAGTTCTCTCTAGACATCAGCTAGGCCCTGTGTATGTATTAGTTTAGCTATTTTGAGGTTAACTTTGGGTGGGCGGGTTAGCTGTGCTCTGGGTGGTTTAGATTTATCTACTCCTTGAACAAAGGCAACATTGGAGTCACCCCCTAGGATGACCGTGCCTTCCAGCATGGGGTTAATGGTGTTAAAGAGACGTGAGAAGAATAATTAATTATCATGATGTGCTGCCAATCACTTTGCACCTTTCATCCTGGCCACTCCCCTCTGTATACTTTATATTGTAAGCTTCCGAGCCCCATCTGTTAGCTTGAAGAAGGAGCGCGGCTGCCACCTCACTCGCAACCTGTACGCTCAGGAAACGCGTCGCTTCCCAGTGAGGTCATCCCTTCTTTGCCTGCACACCAACTGCATCTCAAGCCTCGTTGTGAGCAATCTCCACTGTGGCCGGCTTCTTACCATCCAGCGGTGTTTGTATCGAGCACAGAGTGCCTATCAAGCAGGAATGGACTGATGAAACTGAAGACTACCCCTATGCTGGGATTTAACCAATGCTTACTTATGACTTCACCAATGTGAGTTGCCTGTATTTGGAAGTGTTAATAAACTTGTCCTATATCTGCACCCAGAGGCACCTATCCCCTTGTGTCTTTTTCAGTGTACTAGAACATGGTTTTTGTTCCCCCCTGATGGCAGCCCTGAGTGTGGGACCCCCTATCACCATGCCATATGATCCTTGGACTTTTTAATATACAACAAGACTATAGACTCTTGTCATGTTATTTTAATTGTGCATAAATCTATATGCTTTTAACTTGTACTATCTAACACTGAGGGATACCTATTGCTCTAGTTCCCTGCGCCTTTACTTGTATACCCGTATGAGGAACCTGAGATGATGAGGGCGGCCTCTTACGCAATTTCCATCTGAGCGTCCCTTGATGTTAAGACAGGACTGGCAAGGCCGATAGAAGGACACAAGCCCCTGGGTACAGAAATTGGCGACTGGAGTTTGGGAGCTCTGGAAGTGCAAAAGTAGAGCTGGTATTGCACTGAAGAGGCACAGTAGTTCAGGCTTGAGCAATTTCGGGTCTGATTACTAGTTGGTTAACCAGCGATCAGCAAGGCGCCAACTCGTTAGCAGAGTTGCTGTCCAGGACAGGCAGAATTTGACAATATAAAGGCAATAGGGAACTACTGAGGTAAACACTGCCACTGGCCACTAGGGATGAGCCGAACACCCCCCGGTTCGGTTCGCACCAGAACCCGCGAACGGACCGCAAGTTCGCACGAACGTTAGAACCCCATTGACGTCTATGGGACTCGAACGTTCGAAATCAAAAGTGCTCATTTTAAAGGCTAATTTGCATGGTATTGTCCTAAAAAGGGTTTGGGGACCCGGGTCCTACCCCAGGGGACATGTATCAATGCAAAAAAAACTTTTAAAAACGGCCGTTTTTTCGGGAGCAGTGATTTTAATGATGCTTAAAGTAAAAAAAAAAAAGTGAAATATTCCTTTAAATATCGTACCTGGGGGGTGTCTATAGTATGCCTGTAAAGTGACGCGTGTTTCCCATGTTTAGAACAGTCCCTGCACCAAATGTCATTTTTAAAGGAAAAAATCTCATTTAAAACTGCTTGCGGGTTTAATGTCATGTCGGGTCCTGGCAATATGGATGAAAATCAGTGAGACAAACGGCATGGGTACCCCCCAGTCCATTACCAGGCCCTTTGGGTCTTGTATGGATATTAAGGGGAACCCCGCACCCAAATTAAAATAAGGAAAGGTCCCTATATACTCTGAACAGCAGTATACAGGCGGTGCAAACAAGACAGGGACTGTAGGTTTGTTGTTAAGTAGAATCTGTTTGTAATTTTGAACATTTTTAATGTGTTTAGCTCCAGCCAAAAAATCTTTTCTAAGCTTTTTGGAAAACATAGGGAAGGGTTATCACCCCTGTGACATTTGTTTTGCGTCTTTCCTCCTCTTCAGAAGATTTCACCTCACTTTTTTGTCCCAATGAAAAATGTTTTTTGAAAATTTGGGTTTTTTTGTGGAACAAGGATTGGAAAGCATCAGTGGAAAGGAGAAATTGTTTTCCCATATTAACTCTTACATGAGAGAATTTCCCTTCCTATGGGTAGATTTCATCTCACTTCCTGTTGTCTCCTTCCATTTGCAAGTAGGAGTCGTTTGTAAGTTAGATGTTTGAAAGTAGGGTCCTGCCCTATATACTCAGCAGAAATTTGGGCCTTAGGTGTTGCTGTGGCCAAAACACTGTAAGCCCTCACAGGGCCCTGCTGTGAAATATTAGATCAAGAATTGTAATTACATGCCCCTGTTGAACAGGAGCTGAAAAATTAGGCCTTAGGCACTGGTGCTGGTGCCACAACACTGCAACCCCTCACAGACACTCTAGTTGGAACGCAGGAACGAGCCCTGCTGCAAAGTATTGCATCAAAAATTGTAATTACACGCCCCTGTTAGACAGGGGCAGAAAAATTGGGCCTTAGGCACTGGTGCTGGTGCCACAACACTGCAACCCCTCACAGACACTCTAGTTGGAATGCAGGAACGAGCCCTGCTGCAAAGTATTGCATCAAAAATTGTAATTTCACGCCCCTGTTAGACAGGGGCAGAAAAATTGGGCCTTAGGCACTGGTGCTGGTGCCACAACACTGCAACCCCTCACAGACACTCTAGTTGGAACGCAGGAACGAGCCCTGCTGCAAAGTATTGCATCAAAAATTGTAATTTCACGCCCCTGTTAGACAGGGGCAGAAAAATTGGGCCTTAGGCACTGGTGCTGGTGCCACAACACTGCAACCCCTCACAGACACTCTAGTTGGAACGCAGGAACGAGCCCTGCTGCAAAGTATTGCATCAAAAATTGTAATTTCACGCCCCTGTTAGACAGGGGCAGAAAAATTGGGCCTTAGGCACTGGTGCTGGTGCCACAACACTGCAACCCCTCACAGACACTCTAGTTGGAATGCAGGAACGAGCCGTGCTGCAAAGTATTACATCAAAAATTGTAATTACACGCCCCTGTTATACAGGGGCTGAAAAATTGTGCCTTAGGCACTGGTGGTGGCGCCCAGAACCAAAAATGTTCTTACAAGCTATCAGCGTGATGATTGAGGAGGAAGAGGATAATTACTCAGGGATAATCACTCAGCATCAGCATAGGCAGTCTTTGAAGGGATCTGAAAAAAATTATTCAGTTACATCAGCATCAGGTGCTTGGTAGCTGGTGGTGATCCAAGACTGATTCATTTTTATGAAGGTCAGCCGATCGACCGAGTCAGTGGACAGACGCACCCTGTGATCGGTTACCACGCCTCCAGCAGCACTGAATGTACGTTCCGAAAGAACGCTGGATGCAGGACAGGCCAGTAGCTCAATTGCATACTGTGCAAGCTCTGGCCAGTGATCCATCCTCAAGACCCAGTAACCCAGAGGATTTTCGGTGGGAAAGGTGTCCAAGTCTGATCTTGCCCCTAGGTATTCCTGCACCATGTAAAACAGACGCTGGCGATGGTTGCTGGAACCGATCATACCTTGGGGCTGCGGACCAAAAAATTGTCTGAACGCATCGGTCAGACGGCCACCTTCTCCACCGCTCCTTCTTTGACTGACCGAAGCCTCAGCAACCTCCCAGTCTCTGGGAACGCGTTGCACAGACCTTTCTGCAAGGCCTCCCGAAGATGTTTCATCCTCTGCTCCCTCTGCGATGGCAAGATAAGGTCCGCAACCTTACCCTTGTAACGTGGATCAAGGAGGGTTGCCAGCCAGTATTGGTCCTTCTCCTTGATACCACGAATACGAGGATCCTTACGCAGGCTTTGCAGGATCAGGGAGGCCATGCAGCGTAGGTTTGCTGAGGCATTCGGTCCGGAGTCCTCTGGGTCACTAAGGACAACAACGTCCGCAGCCACCTCCTCCCAGCCACGTACAAGTCCATGTGTTCCTTGGGACTGATCCCTTAAAGACTGCTGATGCTGAGTGCCAGGCTCCACCTCCATACTGACACAATCTTCCTCCTCCTCCTCCTCCTCCTCCTCGTCCTCTTCCTGTGTGATCGGCGGGCACGCAGGAACACTGTCTGGATAAAGGGGGCCTTGAGAGCTAAGGAAGTCCTCCTCTTCCTGCCTCTGTTCTGCCTCAAGTGCCCTGTCCATTATTCCACGCAGCGTGTGCTCCAACAGGTGGACAAGGGGGACAGTGTCACTGATGCATGCACTGTCAGTGCTCACCATCCTCGTGGCCTCCTCGAATGGTGACAGGACAGTGCATGCATCCCTGATCATGGCCCACTGGCGTGGGGAAAAAAAACCAAGGTCCCCTGACCATGTCCTGGTGCCATAGTCGCACAGGTACTCATTGATGGCCCTCTGCTGCGTGTGCAGCCGCTGCAGCATGGCCAACGTCGAGTTCCACCTGGTGGGCATGTCACAGATTAGGCGGTTCTTGGGCAGGTTAAACTCCTTTTGGAGGTCCGTCAGCCGAGCACTGGCATTATATGACCGGCGGAAATGCACAGAGACTTTCCTGGCCTGCCTCAGGACATCCTGTAAGCCCGGGTACCTGCCCAAGAACCGCTGCACCACCAAGTTAAGGACGTGAGCCAAACAGGGCACATGGGTCAGTTGTCCCTGTCGGAGGGCAGAGAGGAGGTTGGTGCCATTGTCGCAAACCACCATTCCTGCCTTAAGTTGGCGTGGCGTCAACCACCTCTGAACCTGCCCCTGCAGAGCTGACAGAACCTCTGCCCCAGTGTGGCTCCTGTCCCCCAAGCACACCAGCTCAAGCACCGCATGGCATCTTTTGGCCTGCGTACTTGCGTAGCCCCTTGAACGCCTACGGAGCACCGCTGGTTCCGAGGAAGAGGCCATGGAGGAAGAAGAAGAGGAGGGGGTGGAGGAGAGAGGTGTGTCACAATCAGCATTTTGGAGGCGTGGTGGCGGAACAACCTCCAACACTACTGCACCTTGTCCTGCATCCTTCCCAGCTGCCAGCAGAGTCACCCAATGCGCCGTGAAACTTAAGTAACGTCCCTGTCCATGCCTGCTGGACCATGAGTCAGCGGTAATATGCACCTTACCGCTGACCGCCCTGTCCAGCGAGGCATGGACATTGCCTTCCACATGCCGGTAGAGAGCCGGAATCGCCTTCCGTGAGAAAAAGTGGCGTTTGGGTACCTGCCACTGAGGAACCGCACATTCCACAAACTCACGGAAGGGGGCAGAGTCTACCAACTGAAAAGGCAGCAGTTGAAGTGCTAGCAATTTTGCCAAGCTAGCATTCAACCGCTGGGCATGTGGATGGCTGGGAGCAAACTTCTTTCGGCGGTGCAGCAGCTGGGGCAGGGAAATTTGCCTGGTACAATCTGACGTCGGTGTACCAAAAGCAGATTGCCCACAAGTACTTGGCTGTGACACACCTAATTCTACACCTTCATTCCTCTCACTGCAGGTCTCAGAGAGGACTGAAGGTCTAGTGGGGTTGGAAATCTCAGCTGATGAGGAGCAAGGAGAGATCCTCTTTGTTCTTTGGTGTGGGTCTTTCAGATACGCTTGCCAACGAACTGCATGGCAGGTCAACATATGTCTGGTCAAGCATGTGGTACCCAAGCGGGAGATGTTTTGGCCACGCGAGATACGCTTGAGACATATGTTGCAAATAGCAGCGGTGCGATCTGATGCACTCGTCTCAAAAAAGGCCCACACCAAAGAACTTTTTGAATAACGCGCAGAGACTGCAGCGCCCTGCACATGTGGAGCTTTGGGGTGTGATGCAGTCAATGTGCTGCCCTTAGGCTGGCCCCTGGAGGGCATCCTGCCTAGTTGGTGATGTGCCACCTCCTCCTCCTCCTCCTCCTCCTCTCTCCTATCAGGCACCCACGTTGAGTCAGTGACCTCATCATCCCCTCCCTCCTCATCACTGGAGCAAACCTGGCAGTATGCTGCAGCAGGGGGAGCATGACTGCCAGATTGCTGTCCTTCTTGGGCACCCCCTCTGTCCGTGCTCATGTTACTGCCTTCATTGAGCTCAGTATCATCATCAGAGCCTTCCAAACGCTGGGCATCCTCCTGGAGCATGTACCCAACACTGTGGTCAAACAGTTCGAGGGAATCCTCATGAGGACATGGTGGAGCTAGGGAAGGAGTCACTGATGACATTGAGCTGAGGGAAGAGGCCGCTGCTTTGCCAGACAAAGCACCCTGGGCATGGGTGAGAGAGGATGAGGAGGATGAGGACGGCTTGGTCATCCACTCGACCAAGTCTTCCGCATGTTGCGGCTCAACACGGCCAGCTGCCGAAAAAAAGGCCAAGCGTGTCCCATGGCCACGTGCTGATGAGGATGCACCGTCTCCACGACCAGCACTAGACACAGAGCCTGCTTGCCCTCTCTTATTGGCTTGTGACTGTCTGCCTCTCCTTCTTGGCCTTCCAGACATACTAATGGCCTGTAGCTGCACTAAGCTGGGATAGAACACCTGTAATTTTCTTCAGGTAGCTTTATATACTGTAACCAGACAAGCCTGCCTGTCAGTAGGAAGATAACAGGAACGGATCTAGCTGAACACTGTGAGCAGGACGTACTGCACTAAATGTATATAGCAGGAACGGATCTAGCTGAACACTGTGAGCAGGACGCACTGTACTAAATGTAAATAGTCTAGCTGCCTGACCGTGGTACTAATAGGATCAAAAAGAACACCTGTAATTTTCTTAAGGTAGCTTTATATACTGTAACCAGACAAGCCTGCCTGTCAGTAGGAAGATAACAGGAACGGATCTAGCTGAACACTGTGAGCAGGACACACTGTACTAAATGTAAATAGTCTAGCTGCCTGACCGTGGTACTAATAGGATCAAAAAGAACACCTGTAATTTTCTTCAGGTAGCTTTATATACTGTAACCAGACAAGCCTGCCTGTCAGTAGGAAGATAACAGGAACGGATCTAGCTGAACACTGTGAGCAGGACACACTGTACTAAATGTAAATAGTCTAGCTGCCTGACCGTGGTACTAATAGGATCAAAAAGAACACCTGTAATTTTCTTCAGGTAGCTTTATATACTGTAACCAGACAAGCCTGCCTGTCAGTAGGAAGATAACAGGAACGGATCTAGCTGAACACTGTGAGCAGGACGTACTGCACTAAATGTATATAGCAGGAACGGATCTAGCTGAACACTGTGAGCAGGACGCACTGCACTGAATGTAAATAGCAGGAACGGATCTAGCTGAACACTGTGAGCAGGACGCACTGCACTGAATGTAAATAGCAGGAACGGATCTAGCTGAACACTGTGAGCAGGACGCACTGCACTGAATGTAAATAGCAGGAACGGATCTAGCTGAACACTGTGAGCAGGACGCACTGCACTGAATGTAAATAGCAGGAACGGATCTAGCTGAACACTGTGAGCAGGACGTACTGCACTAAATGTATATAGCAGGAACGGATCTAGCTGAACACTGTGAGCAGGACGCACTGCACTGAATGTAAATAGCAGGAACGGATCTAGCTGAACACTGTGAGCAGGACGCACTGCACTAAATGTAAATACCAGGAACGGATCTAGCTGAACATTGTGAGCAGGACGCACTGCACTGAATGTAAATAGCAGGAACGGATCTAGCTGAACACTGTGAGCAGGACGCACTGCACTGAATGTAAATAGCAGGAACGGATCTAGCTGAACACTGTGAGCAGGACGCACTGCACTGAATGTAAATAGCAGGAACGGATCTAGCTGAACACTGTGAGCAGGACGCATTGCACTGAATGTAAATAGCAGGAACGGATCTAGCTGAACACTGTGAGCAGGACACACTGCACTAAATAGTCTAGATAGAAGATAACAGGAACGGATCTAGCTAAACTGAATACAGTGTATATATATATATGCAACACCTGGGATGCATATATATACACAATACACTGTAAGTGCAGCTAACTGACTGACTGTTCTGCCTAATCTATCTAACTCAAATCAAATGACACTGTCTCTCTCTCTCTCTATCTCTCAGCACACCGGAAAACACACTACACAGGGCCGCCGTGCAGGCGGCCTTATATAGTGTGGGGTGTGTACTAAATCCCCTGAGCCATAATTGGCCAAAGCCACCCTGGCTTTGGCCAATTACAGCTCTCTCTACTGACGGCGCTGTGATTGGCCAAGCATGCGGGTCATAGTGCATGCTTGGCCAATCATCAGCCAGCAATGCACTGCGATGCCGCAGTGAATTATGGGCCGTGACGCGCCACACGAATTTGGCGCGAACGGCCCATATCGTTCGCAATTCGACGGACGGTCGAACAGCCGATGTTCGAGTCGAACATGGGTTCGACTCGAACACGAAGCTCATCCCTACTGGCCACTAATGCAGCAAGAAGAGGCCTTAAAACTCTGCCAATGACCACCAATGAAGTAAAATTAAAGGAGAAGTACAGGTAGAGCTCGTAGTTAGCATGTTTGATAGATAAATCCATGAGATAACCCCCCAGGGATACAGCGGGAAGAGATCCGGCCCCAAAACATAAGCATATATCCCGTAGGGTGATGCAAAAAATAAACAATGAAACAAATTAAAAGCGAATAAATAAAACTGACAAGGAACAACCAAACAAAAAACAAAATGGCTCCTTCAGCGACGCGGCTGACTGCCAAGACCACCACTCCCAAGGCATCCAGTCGCAGTGTCTGCCATGCCACCTGAAGGGTCATTTAGATACAACCCAATAGTAAGGGGGTCCTGTTTCAGTGGCCACTGCACCATAGTGCAGTGGCCTGCTGGCCAGAACCTCCCCCTGCAGCACCCTTCTCTGAGGAGGTGCTGGAAGTGCCCCCCCTATGGAGCCCTTGTCACGCATGCGCTCTGATGTCACACACATGCGTGGAGGCATGCAGTAGACATCTTGGGAGCCATATGTGCTCCAATGGCTGGAAATGGAGAAGAATCGGGACCTAGGACTCCCAGGTGCACCCTCCAAGACAAAACACAATAGGAGCTACCACCTCCCGGGACATCACCATGGCACTGCAACCCTCCCTGATAGCTGAGGAGGAAGGGGCTACACGTGCCAAAGGATGTTGGACCCAGGCTCAACCAGAACGCACCCCCCCCCCCCCCCGAAAAAGACAAAACAAATTGCAAAACCAAATATTCATTTTTACAAACACAAACGTACAAATTAATTTAACAAGAATCATATACGAACATCACATAAAATAGTTAGACAAAAATAATCCTACCCTCACGCATGGGTGAGGGCAATATAGCGGAAGATTTTTTTAACAAATATCCTGCCACCCATTGAACCCAGGGCTTACAGAGTTTATGAATCCATCGCAATTCCCTTTGAAGCACAAAATGACTCCATTCGTACATCTCAAACCACCATCGGTGTTAATATATTTACACCTACCGCATCGAAAAGTACCATTAATTTTACAGGGATCCCTTATATTGGACCTCCAATAATGACTATGTGCTGTACAAGTCTATCCTTACGAGAGGATGATCCCTGGAAGGTAATCATCCTCCAATGACCAGGTCTGTTATTAGGAGATGTCGATGTTTTGACAATATGAAGGTCATTTACTAAAAGTAGAGAGTGCAAAATCTAGTGCAGCTCTGCATAGAAACCAATCAGCTTCCAGGTTTTATTGCCAAAGCTTCACTGAACAAGTTGAGGTTAGAAGCTGATTGGCTACAATGCACTGCTGCACCAGATTCTGAGTGCACTAGTTTAAGTAAATCTGCCCTCTCTTTGTCCTATTTGAGGATGCTGTTTAGAATAATTGAGGATAAGGCTAGAAGTCTGCTCCTGGTTTGGGATTTTACTTTTATAGAGTAAATCATTACGGGAATGATCCCTGGCCTTCTTAAACGCCTGTTTTAAACATTGTTGACTCTAGACTCCTTCACTTAGGCTGTCAGAGAATGACTACCAAATGTTTGGCCAACAGAAATGTGCATGCATGCAAAATGGGTAACAGAAATGCGCATAATTATTGGCAGAATGGTGACTAGACATGTGCATGTGCACAGGAATGCACACGAGCGTGCACACACTCAATACATGCTGGTGCAAGACGGACTATTTAAGGGGGCTCCTGCTCATGCTCCAGTGCTGACTGGTCTTTCAGCTGTTCCCTGTGTCCTGCTATTACTTTGCTTGTTCCCTTGTTGCTGACCCAACTTGCCTCTGACCTGAACTTGGATCCTGCTGCTGCTCTGTTGCCAGTTCCTGACCCCGGCTCCTGAAGAAGCGTTATTGAACGCGCAACATGTAGAGCAAAGCTGAGTTTTTATATGACACACTACCTCTTCAAAAATTCATAATATTGTCAAAGTGAATTGCTCGGTTTTCCAAATTTTTCAATAATACTCTTGGTTATGTAGATGGTGTGCTACTTATGCTCTCAGGCACAATTTGTGAATATATGAAATTTTATGTATTTGTTTTTTGATTCTATTTTTGTAATAAATACCCTTTTAATACACCTGTGTACATGCCTACAAAGTCCATCATCCAAATATTCATTTTTCCATATTCTCTGCTATCGGGACGTGGCATTAATTACAAGTGTGTCGTATCCACAGTACCACTCTGTGGTGATACGAATTCTTAACCACTTACGGACCACCCGCCGCAGTTTTACGTCGGCTGTTTGAAGGAGGGTATCGTTATTATGGCAGCAGCTAGCTGCCATAACCTTGGTATCCTCTTCTTCAGCGGGCGGTCCGCTACAAGATAAAAGTGGTCCCTGTGGCAGATTCGCCCCCCCCCCACCACGCTCCAATGCCCTCCGCCACTTACCGGAGCCGTCAGCAGCGGCGGAGGCGATCGCGTCCCATCTCCTGTTAGACGGGAGACGAGTGAGGGGATGGCCCCCACCTGTCTCCATAACATTGCAGGGTGGAAGCGACGTCAAAACATCACAGCTCTTAAAGGGCCATTTTTTTTTATTTTTTTTTTTAAATGACAATTTTTTTTTTATTGCATTTTAGTGTAAATATGAGATGTGAGATCTTTTTGACCCCCCAGATCTCATATTTAAGAGGTCCTGTCATGCTTTTTTTCTATTACAAGGGATGTTTACATTCCTTGTAATAGGAATAAAAGTGACATTTTTTTTTTTTTTTAAACAGTGTAAAAATAAATAATAAAAGGTAAAATAAAACAATAAAAAATTTTTTTAAACGCCCCCCTGTCCCGACAAGCTTGCGCGCAGAAGTGAACGCATACGTGAGTAGCGTCCGCATATGAAAACGGTGGTCAAACCACCCATGTAAGGTATCACCACGATCGGTAGAGCGAGAGCAACAATTCTAGCCCTAGACCTCCTCTGTAACTCAAAACATGCAACCTGTAGAATTTTTTAATCATCGCCTATGGAGATTTTTAAGGGTAAAAGTTTGTCGCCATTCCACGAGTGGTCGCAATTTTGAAGCGTGACATGTTGGGTATCAATTTACTCGGCGTAACATTATCTTTCACATTATAAAAAAAATTGGGCTAACTTTACTGTTGTGTTATTTTTTATTTTAAAAAAGTGTACTTTTTCCTTGTAAGACCACTGTGCAAATACGGTGTGACAGAAAGTATTGCAACGATCCCCAATTTTTTTCTCTAGGGTGTTAGAAAAAAATTATAATGTTTGAGCGTTCTAAGTAATTTTCTAGCAAAAATTTTTCTCGCAAAAAAAAATGTTTTTAACTTGTAAACAACAAATCTCAGAAAGAGTCTTGGTCCTTAAGTGGTTAAATATATTTATTTCATTATAGTCAGGGCACTGATAGATGGCATAGATGCTGAGGGAAAACTACCCATTCCCCTACATTGCAGGAGGAGTAGCGAGAGCAAATATAAGGGAAAATCATAAGACCAGGTAGAAGGGCAAGCAGCAGCAAAAAATGAAGTGTAGATTCCTATGGTCATAGGCTGCTTGCTCTGCCCCACATCAGGCCCATGCAAAAAAAAATCCTAAAAGGAGAAGTAGAGGTGATGCCACACATGGGTAGTAGGTGCCATGCATTGCTAATGTGGCCTCTTCCTCCTACTACCCCTCATCCACCTCCCACTTCTTTTACTCCCCCTTTCTCTTTCACCTCTTCTTTCTCTACCTTGGTACAGAAGTTATACAGATGCAGGATACGAGTATGGTGAGAGCCTTTCATAATGGGCACAGCAGGTGTACAGAGCTAGGAATACAGCTCAGGGATAGACCCAAGAAACCAGTGTAGGGATGGTAGGAATCCCTCATAATGGACACATCAAGTGTGCAGACCCAAGAACTCAGCACAGAGATGTCGGGAGCATTTCAAAATGAGCACAGCAGATTTGTAGCCCCAGAAACTCAGCACAGGGTTGGAGGAACCCTCATAATGGTCACAGCTGGCGTACAGAGCCAGGAACTCAACACAGGGATGGTGGGAACCCTTAATAATGGACACAGCTTGCGTACAGGCCCAGGAACTAAGCACGGGGATGGTGGGAACACCTCATAATGGGCACAGCAGGTCATCACAGAGATACGGATACAGACAATTGTCTGGTTGTCTCAGCTCTCAATTCTCATGATAAGCTAACCTTTGTCCATGGTAGAGTTTTCTGGGGAAGGTGATGTAGTAATTTACATTTGAACAGGAACAGATATGACATAAAATTTCTTTGTTTTATTTCATAACAGCAGTGGTTTGTCTGTGGGCTAGATTCTAAATAAATGAATGAAGAAACTTTGCGAGGCTTGTGAAATGCACTATTGTTACTTTATCAAAAGGTAGCGCAGCAAAGAAAGTTGTCTATCTTTAAGGCCTGTGTCATTGATATTTTGCTTGTATCGGAATTGCTTCTCTCTCCATACAAATCAATAGGAGCGTAAAATAATTTTTTTGCACAAAACAAGGTCCATAAAGACATGGATGAGCGAGTTTGGGGTGGAGGAACTTGATTGGCCTGCACAGAGTCCTGACCTCAACCCGATAGAACACCTTTAGGATGAATTATTGCGGAGATTGTGAGCCAGGCCTTCTCCTCCAGCATCAGTGCCTAACCTCTTTAATGCGCTTCTGGAAGAATGGTCAAACATTCCCAAAGACACACTTCTAAACCCTGTGGACAGCCTTCCCACTGTGCCTTACAACCCCCCATATACAGAAGAATGTCAGCTGTCTCTGGCCCTGGAGGTTCTCATTGAACTGAGGGAGGCCTGGGACCTCGCTACACATAGACACACTCCTAAACCTTGTGGACGGCCTTCCTAGAAGAGTTGAAGCTGTTATAGCTGCAAAGGGTGGGCCAACTCAATATTGAACCCTACAGACTATAACTGGGATGCCTTTAAAGTTCATGTGCGTGTAAAGGCAGGCGTCCCAATACTTCTGGGAATACAGTATAGTGTATCTTTATATACAAACTATATGCATTTGTTATATGAGCTTGACCCCACCTCGTAATTACCTAGGGGGGGTGGAGACATCACTACTGGTTGTGCATATATGTGCATTGAGGTTGTCTGTTAGTCATTCCCTACCCCGGCTCTGATGAACAGAGTTCGCCCTTGAAACGCATCAGGCATCAGCCGTCCTCCCACAGTACCAATAGACTACAGTAGACCTGAAGGCATCTGGTCCTACTTGCTATGACACGTGTTTACACAATATGTGTTTGTGAGTATATTTATTGCTGTTCTATTGAGGTAATGCGCTAGGTCGGTGCGCCATTTTCTTTTTATCATTGTCTTTCAGTCTACAGGGATACCCATTGTCCTAAGGGGGCATCAAGACCATTGGCGCTAAGAAGGAATTTTTACACTGTGCACCACTTGGCTAACCATTGTGAGCGCAGGAGAATGGATTTTGATTATATGGAGGACAATGGGCAACACCTGGTGAAGGGCGCTTTGTTTTTTGTAGCACTGTGTAATCTCAGACTGAACTTGCCCAGCGGGCTCCATACGGTGATGCAGAGCACTTTGCTAAGCTGTAGACTCGATCCTAGGATCCGTTGTACCTGCCCAGCCAGGCGTATACTTCAAGTCAGCTGATCAAAAAGCCTTTATGACTTGGGTGGTATAAGCCTCACCAAGTCATCGACATCTGGTAAGCCTCCCTTTGTTCACTGGTTGTGGCTCATTCACTATATTAGTCCCTTTTGGAGTGTTGGCGTTTGATGAATGTCCGTTCCAGTGTGTATTTGATCATTCCTCCACTAATGGACCTTGTTACTTACAAACATATTTGTCAGCTATACTCTGGACTTTACCTTTTCAAAGATGTTTAGTGTCTGATTACTGGATTTGTCGTTTTTGGCACTTTATTCACATTTATCCATTTTTCACTGTGGTATTTTATTCACGTTCTTTAGTCATAATTTTTTTGGAAACGTAATATCATAGTTATACACAACACGTTTTCCTTTTATACATATTTCAAATATAGTATATATTTGCATTTTTTGTTGTTCTGATCCTATTAATACCACAGGCAGGCAGCTGCAGTATTTACAGTTATGCCCCGTACACACGGTCGGACTTTGTTCGGACATTCCGACAACAAAATCCTCGGATTTTTTCCGACGGATGTTGGCTCAAACTTGTTTTGCCTACACACGGTCGCACAAAGTTGTCGGAATTTCCGATCGCCAACCACGCGGTCACGTACACCACGTACGACGAGACTAGAAAAGGCCGGTTCAGAACCAATCGAGGCACCCTTTGGGCTCCTTTTGCTAATCTCGTGTTAGTAAAAGTTTAGTGAGAGACGATTCGCGCTTTTTCAGACTCGTGGCTTTCAGATCGTTTTCTGCCGTTCAGTTTGTGCTTGTGGGTTTGTATCTGCTCTTCAGTGCGTGCAGTCAGTTCGTATTGGAGTCTTCTGTGCGATCTTGTCCGCTCGTTGCTGTTTTTCAGGTCGCTCTTCACAGGCCTTGCTGTTCTTCAGTGCGTTCTGTTACTTCGTTCTGAGCAGCCGACCGTTTTCTAGCCATGTTTCGTATGCGTACTCCTCGTAGAGTTCGTGCTATGCGGGGGCTTGGTGTTGGGGTCCTGACCTTGACACAAGTCCAGTCCATGAACAGGGCGAGGAGGAGTTCATGGACCAAGAATTGGTTGCTTCAGCGTGACCAGTTCTGTCATATGCCTTTGCTCCGTGAGATCCGTGAGAATAATCCTGATGATTTCAGGAACTTTCTCAGGATGACGGACCCCGTATTTCACCGTTTGTTGGCTTTGCTGACCCCCTATATCAGCAGGCAGGATACCTGCATGAGGCAAGCCATCACTCCGGAGCAGAGGTTGGTCGCTACCTTGCGGTATTTGGCCACAGGGAGAAGCCTGCAGGACCTCAAGTTCTCGACAGGCATCTCCCCCCAGGCTCTGGGGATCATTATCCCAGAGACCTGTTCTGCCATCATCCAGGTCCTACAGAAGGAGTATATGAAGGTAAGATTTTTATCCTTTTATATCACATTTTATTGTATTGAATGTTTGATAATATATTGTATTTCTTTCCTCATTCCCTAATTACCATGATTGTAATATGCTGTGAATGTCCCCTTTGTCCTCATGCATGCTGGATTTTTATGTAATTATTATTTTAGGTCCTTCATACATATTTGCCCTTCAATAACCTCCCCAGCATGGTGTCTCCTGCCCTATATTCACCTCATGTACTCATTTAACAATGTATTTTATCAGCTCCATAGTAGTGCTTTACCCCAAACACCCCCTAAAATGTTTGGAAATGTTATTTTTGATTTAAATTCAGGCAGAGGGCCAGAGGCTTTTTTTTGTGGTGTCCCCAAATTTTTAGTAACCCTCCCTCCCCCAACTGCTAAGTCAGCTGATCCCAATTCTCTATCCTCAATCATCTATCTGCTGACTTTGCCAAACCCATACACACTATACCCACCTCTTTAGTGCTCAGATTTATGGATGAATTCCCCAAAGCATGTAGTGCAAGGGCCTGCCTGTATACTTTCCAATGGTACTGTTTAAAGTTCTTGTATCCTATTATGATCTTGATAGGTAATAGCAGAATGTCCAAATGTGCTCAAATGTGTACAGTGTGTATTTATATCTTTGTATTATGACACTTCTTACCTGTCCAGTGGGCTGCCAATAGTGTAACTAAGGAGGGGCTGTTCCAAGTCATACCCATTATTTAGGCATTCATCTCTCAATGAAGTGCAGAGGGTTACCTGTCCCAGAGTTCCTCCCCCCTATAATGTTAGAAATGGCCCATGAGAGGGGGTGGGGAGGGGGAATATGATAGGTGTACCTTATACTTTGTTGTTGTTAAATTCCCCTTAATAAATGCTATCTGGAGGTTGACCCATAATGTTTGTGTCTAATCTGCTTGCCATGTTTCTGTGAAAAAATAGTAATGTTTATTGTTTTTTCCTCAACAGTTTCCTTCCACGCCACAGGAATGGCAGACTGTGGCCTCCCACTTTGCCCAGCGGTGGGACTTTCCTAACTGCGGAGGGGCAATTGATGGGAAACACGTCCACATCGTCCCACCACCCAACTCGGGGTCGTACTATTATAATTACAAGGGGTTTAATAGTATAGTGATGTTGGCGGTGGTGTCGGCTAATTACGACTTCTTGTATGTGGACGTGGGGAAGAATGGCCGGATGTCCGATGGTGGAGTGATCGCCCAGACGGAGTTCTACAGGTGTCTCCAGAATGGCAGCTTGGACTTGCCACCTCCAGAGGACAATGTTGAAGGTCTCCCATTTGTGTTCGTTGCTGATGAAGCATTTGCGCTGGGGGACCACCTGATGCGGCCATTCCCGATGAGGACCCTCACCCCAGAACAGAGGGTTTTTAATTACCGGCTGGCCAGAGCCCGAAGAGTGGTGGAGAACACATTTGGAATCCTGGCCAGCCGGTTCCGATTATTTATGACACCCATCCATATGGCGGAGTATAAACTGAACCATATAATACTTGCCTGCTGTGTTCTAAATAATTTTCTACGAAAACATTCAGCCAACTATGCTGGCTCAGTTGGGCCTGAGGCCGGAATCCCAAATACTTCAACAATGACGGCACTTGAAAGCGGCCGTCCTGGCTTGCCCTCCCTGAATGCCCGTGATGTCCGGTTACGATACCTGGAGTTCTTTGCGGGTAGGGGGGCTATCAATATGCCAGACAATATGGGACACCTTTTTCAAATAAAAAACAATCAAAAGAAATTCTTGGTGGACATTTACTGCTTGTGTTTGTTTTAGCTGACCCTGACAGAAATGTGTTGAGTGCAGAAAATGTCGTGATTGTGTAACCTTATAAAAAACAGTGTTGGCTGGTACTTCCTAAATGCAAAAACACATTTCACTACAAGTGCACTTGCAACTGCACTGAACCTGCACTTGTAGTGCAAAGAGGATTTGCCCTTAGGAAATAACCCCCATTTGTGCATAAAACAACAATTACATCACCCCAAAAGTGTTGTAGTGTTGAGACAATAATCCACACATTCTTGAGTAAGGCACTTTTTTATACCTGCACAATCACATGCGCATTTACCAAAGGTTTTTAAAACAAACCAACATGTTTGTTGTATAACAATGTTTGCAGTAGCATTATGAAAAATCAAAATATCCATTTCAGATAAAACAGGCCTGTGTAAAACCAACAAGAAAGCCAAAAAACTTGAACTTACAAAGTTCACATTAGGTAAAACCTGAAGGCTATATCAGACATCAGTATTTAGGAACTGGGTTTGATATAGCGTTCAGATGGGGGGAAATCACCCCTGGAAAAGCCAAATTTGGAAGATGCACACCAATTTACAAATGTCCACATGTGCTATCTGCCATCAGGGGAGATCAAGGGACGTGTTTTGGGGGAGCAAGCCCTTCCTCAACGCTACTTTATAATTGAGGAAGGGGTTGCCCCCCCAAAACGCGTCCATTGATCTCCCTTGATGGCAGATAGCACATGTTGGCACACTGTGTGCATCCTCCAAATTTGGCTTTTCTAAACATTGAAAAAAGTTTGGTACCATAAAACAGGTGATTTTGTGGGGTTTAAATTCGCCCCAAAACATCAATGATGTTATTATTTTTTTTAATAACATCACTGATTTGTTGCTGGATGTTTTGCAATTGGAGATTACACCCCATGATCTTCCCTATCAGTATCTGGGCACTTTCAGATGTAAATCGTTCTGGATCCCTCACATCACGATCACCTAAAAAGAGATAAAGAACAAAAAAAAAGGTCTCAAAAATCTGCCACCAGCCATCTCTTTTACCTGAGTCTGTGGTCGCAGACACCCACCTGTTGTGGTGCCAATCTCCACCACATCTTCTTCTTCCTCCTGCTCTTCTTCTTGTGTTGGTATTTCCCCTTCTTCCAGAGGGGGGGGGGGGGTCTCTGGTCTCCTGGGATGAGGGGTGTCCGAGTCTTTTCTCCCCTATGTAAAACAAAAATGGTATACTTAGCACACAGATATTTGATGGCAGAACGAGAAATAGGAAACATTGCTTGGAAGTGGGGTACAATTGTCTATTTTAGCCGAGTTCCAAGATGTATATTTTTTATTGCCCTTTGTCAAGCTGCAGTACTTTACCTGTTAGGTACAAGCTTCACAGATGGAGACCCCCCTATAGTATACACTGGAGCACCAGTGTGCCCCCCCTAATAAAAATGGTGTTCTTGTGTCCCACACTAGTGCTCCAGTGTCCAGATGTGAAAACAGCTGCTCAGTGTCCTCTCCTTACACACAATCTAGTTTGCATTTCATTCTAGTAAGAAACCCATCTACACAAAAACAAATATTTGGCATCCAAGTAGGCCCCCAAAAATGTGTGAAAATGCATATGGCCTAAACAATGGTGTTCTAGAGGCCGAAAGAAAAATGTTTGATACGAACGAATAATGTGCCCATGAACATTAAAGTTGACCTTTGTAAACGTTACAACTAATCAAAGCATATGGAGCAGAACGAACGTAATAAAGACAGAAAGAATAGGAACACAGCACAACTACTTACTTTTTTGCAGCACTCTCTGGATCTTTCGGTACTGCTCTGGCTCTCTCAACTTCAGGTCCGAGCACCGCTTCCTGAGCTGATCTTTAGACCTTCGTACCCCGAAATTCCGCTCTAGACTCCGGACCACTTTACCAATGATTTTGGCCTTTCGGATGTTGGGGTGGGGGTAAGGCCCATATTTTCCGTCATAGTCGGACTTCCTCATGATGTCTACCATCTCCAACATCTCCCCAAATGACATATTTGTGGCCTTAAAACGTCTCCTTCTGGATCGGGACGTGCCTGGATCCGCCCTTTCCTCCTCCTCCTCCTCCTCGTTGCTACAATTAGCCCGCACCTGCTGTATGTCCGCCATCATGCTCTTCCCCCACTGCGCCGAACGAAAAGGGGCGGGGAATACACTAGAAAGAACGTCAGGGGCGGCCGGAGTTACACGCATGCGCAGTGTATATAAAGCGTAACACGCGTGCGTATTACGTTTGATCTGTGAGCGGAGGAAGGAGCATTGAACGCGGCGATCATAAGAACGAAGGTAAGAGACAAACTTGGGCCTATACTGCTTCTATCGATTGAGGCCTATATTGTAACAAGATTAGGAGAGTTTGGTGTGACATTAGGCTTTGTCTTGTGTTGTGTCTTGCAGTGAACATGGATATGGTACTGGAAGATCAGGACTTCATTTCAGTCTTCATAGAGATGCTAAGGGAGCTGCCCTGTCTGTGGGAGATTAAACACCCCCATTACAAGAACCAAGCAAAGAGGAAGGCAGCACTGGAGCAATTGTGTGAAATTGTGAAGCAGGTGATCCCCACGGCAGACATCACTTATTTAAAGATTTTCATTGGTGGCCTGAGGAGCACATATCTGAGGGAGCG
Source organism: Lithobates septentrionalis (assembly GCA_037952835.1). Lineage (NCBI taxonomy): Eukaryota > Metazoa > Chordata > Amphibia > Anura > Ranidae > Lithobates > Lithobates septentrionalis. Next base: position 2,365,033 of record JBBDGP010000853.1, read on the forward strand.
CAATAAAGTCCTGGATTCACAGAGATCCGGAGCAGCAGGTGACATCTATGTCCCCAGGATGTTGTACTACGACAGGCTGCACTTTCTGGCAGGCCAGACTGAATCCAGGCCATCCCTCTCCAGTCTCCCTTCCACGCTTCCTTCCCCCCCGGCTGAGGCTTCTGACGCCCAACCTGGGCCTTCCAGGCTGCATGTGGAGGAGCCCAGATTGAGCCAGGTATAGCATTCCTCTAAATATTTCTGCTTGTCCAATCAATGATGTTAACTAGATGTTAGTTTGGAGTACTAATTTATGATTGTGATTGATGATGCAAAAACTAAAACCATGTCCCTTTTTCATACACAGGGAAGTCTCAGCCAGGAGGTGGCTGATCTGCAGGTCCCTCCACCCCCCCTGGAAACAGAAAGTGGCAGGAGGAGGAGTACCCTAGAGGAGGCGGCTATCAGTTTTTTTTGTAGGGCTACAGAGGTCCTGGGAGCACCACACACCAGGCAGGAGAACCTTGCGGCATTCATAGCCTATAAAATGCAGAGGATGGAGGAGGGCCAAAAAGCCATGTGTGAGGCCCTCATATCAGAGGCTCTGGCGAAAGGTGTGAGGGGCCAACTTACACCTCACACACAGCTTTGGGATGGTCCTCCTCCTCCTCCTACTCCTCCTCCAGGTCCTACTCCTCCTCCTGCCACATCTCCAACTGCACAGCCACAGCCCGGAAGGAAGTGTGAAAGGAAGACCAGACAGTGAGGACCCTGGATCCAGTCTGGTCGGCCAAAAGATGCAGCCTCTTGTGGTACCACAGCCTGGGGACACTGATGTCATCTGCTGCTATCCAAGTCTCTGTGAATCCCGGACCAGACTGCCCTCCCTTATATATGGACTCCTCAGGCCACCAATTTTGAGGTTTAAGAATTGATGTCTGCCGTGGGGGTCCCAGGCTTCACTAATTTCTCCTGTTGATCCAGTGTTGCCTTCCTCTTTGCTTGGTTCTGAGCCCTTAATAAAGTATTTGTGTTTTGAATTATACTCTCCTATGTGTTTTACTTCTTCAAAAATGATGGTTTGTTTGTGAGGATTCAGGTACATTTCTAATATACAATGTGAAATGAACAAGGGACACCAACAACAAAAAATCTCATGGAGATTAAATAATAAAAGATATCAATGGTGTTGGGGTAACTTGCCACACAAAACACACACAAAAATATTCTGGAGTAAAAATAAAAATAACATTGAACAAAGATCAGCCTTGGAAAAAATCCAAACATTAAAGAAAAAAAAAGGCTTAAAAACAAAAAAAAAACCCATAAAAAATATAAAACTGTCAGATGTGACAACTAATAACAATATATTGAGGGAATCCCACTAAAAAACACAAATAAAACTTTGTGAGAAGTGTGTGTGAATATGAGCAGCAAAACTACTTAATTCTTGTCACATTATAAAGAAGAAGAGAGTGCGCTGTATTAAACCATTTTTTACATTGCAGCGTGACGAAAGTGCTGTATCCATTGCGAACGCTAAGTTTACCAGAACGAGCTGTCCTGTGTCGGAATTTCTTCTGAGCATGCGTGGCACTTTGTGCGTCGGAACAGGCCACACACGGTCGGAATTGACGCGATCGGATTTTGTTGTCGGAAAATTTTGAATTTTTTCGACGGATGTTGGCTGAAACTTGTTTTGTCTACACATGGTCGCACAAAGTTGTCGGAATTTCCGAACGCCAAAAACGCGGACACGTACACCACGTACGACGGGACTATAAAAGGCCAGTTCAGAACCAAGCGCAGCACCCTTTGGGCTCCTTTTGCTAATCTCGTGTTAGTAAAAGTTTGATGAGAGACGATTCGCGCTTTTTCAGACTCATGGCTTTCAGATCGTTTTCTGCTGTTCAGTTTGTGCTTGTGGGTTTGTATCTGGTCTTCAGTGCGTGCAGCGAGTACAATTGACTTGTCATTGTGTTTTTGTTCGTTCGTTACTGATTTTCAGGTCGCTCTTCACAGGCCTTGCTGTTCTTCAGTGCGTTCTGTTACTTCGTTCTGTTACTTCGTTTTGAGCAGCCGACCGTTTTCTAGCCATGTTGCGTATATGTACTCATCGTAGAGTTCGTGCTGTGCGGGGGCTTGGTGTTGGGGTCCTTACTTTGACACAAGCCCAGTCCATGAAAAGGGTGGGGAGGAGTTCATGGACCAAGAATTGGTTGCTTCAGCGTGACCAGTTCTTTGCTCCGTGAGATCCGTGAGAATAATCCTGATGATTTCAGGAACTTTCTCCAGATGACGGACCCCGTATTTCACCGTTTGTTGGCTTTGCTGACCTCCTATATCAGCAGGCAGGATACCTGCATGAGGCAAGCCGTCACTCCGGAGCAGAGGCTCATCGCCACCCTGCGGTACTTGGCGACGGGGAAAAGCCTGCAGGACCTCAAGTTCTCGACAGGCATCTCCCCCCAGGCTCTGGAGATCATTATCCCAGAGACCTGTTCTGCCATCATCCAGGTCCTGCAGAAGGAGTATATGAAGGTAAGATTTATCCTTTAATATCACATTTTATTGTATTTAATGTTTACTAGTGTAATGTATTTCTTTCATCATTCCCTTATTACCATGATTGTGATATGCTGTGAATGTCCCCTTTGCCCTCTTGCATGCTGGATTTGTATGTAATTTTTTTGTCCTTCATACATATTTGCCTTCACTTACCTCCCCAGCATGCTCTCCTGGGCCTATATTCACCTCATGTAGTCACTTAACAATGTATTTTGTCAGTTCCATAGTAGTGCTTTACTTTAACTACCCCCTAAAATGTTGTAAATTGTGAAGTGTGCTTTAAATTCTGGCAGAGTGCCAGAGGCTTTTTTTTGGGTCCCAAAATCATTTGGAACCCTCCCTCCCCCAACTGCTAACTCAGCTGATACCAATCCTCTATCTGCTGACTTTGCCAAACCCATACACACTATACCAACCTCTTTTATGGTCAGATTTATGGATGAATTCCCCAAAGCATGTAGTGCAAGGGCCTGCCTGAATATTTTCAAATGGTACTGTTTAAAGTTTTTGTATCCTATTATCTTGATAGGTAATAGCAGAATGTAAAAATGTTCTAAAATGTGTACAGTGTGTATTTATATCTTTGTATTATGACACTTCTTACCTGTCCAGTGGGCTGCCAATAGTGTAAAGTAAGGAGGGGCTGGCCAAAGTAATACACATTATTTAGGCATTCATCTCTAAATGAAGTGGAGAGGGTTACCTGTCCAAAACATCTCCCCCTCCATAATTTTTTTAAAAATGGGCCATGAGAGGGGGGGGGGGGAATCTGATAGGTGGACCTTGTAGCTTTGTCTTTAAATACTCCTTAAATAAATGTTATACTGATGTTGGCCAAGAATGTTTGTGTCTAATCTGCTTTCCATATTCATGTGCAAAATGATTAATTTATTTTTCTTGTTTGACTCCACAGTTTCCTTCCAACCCACAGGAATGGCAGACTGTGGCCTCCCACTTTGCCCAGCGGTGGGACTTTCCTAACTGCGGAGGGGCAATTGATGGGAAACACGTCCACATCGTCCCACCACCCAACTCGGGGTCATACTATTATAATTACAAGGGGTTCAATAGTATTGTGATGTTGGCAGTGGTGTCGGCTACTTATGAGTTCCTGTATGTGGACGTGGGGAAGAATGGCCGGATGTCCGATGGTGGAGTCATCGCCCAGACAGAGTTCTACAGGCGTCTCCAGAATGGCAGCTTGGACTTGCAACCTCCAGAAGACAATGCGAAAGGACTCCCATTCGTCTTCCATATGCCATATTCCATTCGCCATTCCCTATGAGGACCCTCACCCCGGACCAGAGGGTTTTTAATTACCGCCTAATATTTATACACCGATACACATGGCGGAATATAAACTCTTCTGGTAAAGCTGTCCACAAGGTTTAGGAGTGTGTCCATGGGATTGTTTGACCGTTCTTCCAGAAGCACATTTGTGAGGTCAGGGACTGATGTTGGACGAGAAGGCCTGGATCGCAGTCTCCGCTCTAATTCATCTCAGAGGTGTTTTATCAGGTTGAGTTCAGGACTAAAGATCCTCCCCCCCAAACTCATTCATCCATGTCTTAATGGACCTTGCTTTGTGCACTGGTGAGCAGTCATGTTGGAACAGGAAGGGGCCATCCCCAAACTGTTCCCACAAAGTTGGGAGCATGAAATTGCCCTAAATGTCTTGGTATGCTGACGCCTTAATGCGGCATACACACGATCGGAATTTCCGACAACTAATGTTCGATGTGAGCTCGTTGTCGGAAATTCTGACCGTGTGTAGGCTCCATCAGACATTTGCTGTCGGAATTTCCGACAACAAATGTTTGAGAGCATGTTCTCAAATTTTCCAACAAAAAAACCTGTTGTTGGAAATTTCGATCGTGTGTACACAATTCTGATGCACAAAATTCCACGCATGCTCAGAATCAAGCAGAAGAGCCGCACTGGCTATTGAACTTCATTTTTCTCGGCTCGTCGTACGTGTTGTATGTCACCGCGTTCTTGACATTCGGAATTTCTGACAACATTTGTGTGACCGTGTGTATGCAAGACAAGTTTGAGCCAACATCCGTCGGAAAAAAATCCACGGTTTTGTTGTGGGAATGTCCGATCGCGTGTACGCGGCATTAGGGTTCCCTTCACTGGAACTAAGGGGCCAAGCCCAACCGCTGAAGAACAACCCCCACACCATAATCCCCCCTCCACCAAATGATTTGGACCAGTGCACAAAGAAAGGTCCATGAAGACATGGATGAGCAAGTTTGGGGTGGAGGAACTTGACTGGTCTGCACAGAGTCCTGGCCTCAACCAGATAGAACACCTTTGGGATGAATTAGAGTGGAGACTGTGAGCCAGGCTTTCTCGTCCAACATCAGTGCCTGAGCTTACAAATGCGCACTCCTAAACCTTGTGGACAGCCTTCCCAGAAGAGTTGAAGCTGTTAAAGGTTGCAAAGGGTGGGCTAACTCAATATTGAACCCTACAGACTAAGGTGTCCGTTTATGAAGCAGTGATCAGCGGTGATCCCGAGGATCACCGCTGATCACAGTCCATAAACAGTTTATGAAACAGTGATAATCGGGGGAGAACATGTTTGAACTTGTTCTCCCGCCGATTATCTCTACACACGGAGAATCCTCATTGAATGACACAGTAACGGCCAGTTTATGAAGCGGTGATCTCAGTGCTTCACTGGCGATCTGAGTCAGAATTCACACTCCCAGGTTCACCAGCTCAGAGGTGGTGAATCGGGGAGTGAAGAGGACATCTGGGGGGATCTGAGGGGGGAGGAGGAAGATTTTTAACTTCCTTATGCCTCCTTCAGACCCCCCAACACTGTAAGCATGCCCCCCTGTCATATTTATGAGTATGCATATATATACATATAATGTGTATATGTATATAAATATCATGTGTGTGTATATACATGTATATATAATGTGTGTGTGTGTATACATATGTGTATAATGTAGGGGGACTCGTTATTTTATTAACAGTAATCCACGCCGTTGAGCGTTGATAATTTATCACTGCTTGATAAACTGACATCTGGTACTGTAATCTCGTAAAGTCTCACGAGATTCCAGTATCAGGGGCCGTTCTCCACTATTTGAAGCATTTGTAGATCGCTTCACTCCTCCAAAGGTGAAGCGATCTACACCGCTTCATAAACTGGCACACAGAGGAGAAGATTCTTCACTGTGAATGCCGGAGAACGAAGCAGTGAATAGATTTCACTGCTTCATAAACGGACACCTGAGACTGGGATACTATTAAAGTTCACGTGCGTGTAAAGGCCTGTGTCCCAATACTTTTGGTAATATAGTGTGTATGTGTTTTATAATACATGAGGTCATTGTGCCCTTTTTCTATGGACAAAGAAAGAGGTGTGTGAAGACCAGTCTGGGTGGCAACCACGGCTCCCTCCATAGATACAGTGGAATAGCAAACAGCCACCCAGAGACAGCAAGCATGTCTGATCGATCACCAGGTGAAAATAAGGGCTAAAAAGCTTGGAAAAGGAATCAAATGCAGCCACTGCATCTGAGGACCCATAAGCTGCAATATATGACATTCTTGGTTCTGGATTTAATTAAGTTTAATACTTTTTAGCAATTCTGAATTCATTCACTGGCTGCATGATTCTGGGTCCTGGGTCAGGAACTTCAAGGGGTCAGCAAATCTGCATGTATATTTGTTCTGTGTTGCTCGGGCAAAAAAACTTATGTCCTTTAGGCTATTTTCTGTTCTGAATAAATGTTGCTTTGTTATGGGCAGTAGTAAAATACAGCTTAATGGACACTAGATGGAGCTGAGGAGCATTGGAAATAATGTACATATGTATTCATAACAAGAGATACAATGTAACATTTCTAGAGAACTGTAAAGGGAATAATGTAACTATTTGGGTGTTCACCGAATAGCCGAACACCCTTTAAAAGTCTATGGGAGAAATCAAAAACGGCCGTTTTTTCGGGAGCAGTGATTTTAATAATGCTTAAAGTGAAACAATAAAAGTGAAATATTTCTTTAAATATCGTACCCGGGGGATGTCTATAGTATATCTGTAAAGTGGCACATTTCTCCCTTGTTTAGAACAGTCCCTGCACAAAATTACATTTCTAAAGGAAAAAAAAGTCATGCTGCTGTAATGAATTGTCGGGTCCCAGGAAGTACAGATAAAAGTCATTGAAAAAAACTGCATGGGATCCCCCCAGTCCATTACTAGGCCCTTTGGGTCTGGTATGAATATTAAGGGGAACCCCGAACCAACATTAAAAAAAAAATTGCGTGGGGGTTCCCCCAAATTCCATACCAGGCCCTTCAGGCCTGGTATGGATATTAAGGGGAACCCTGCACCAATTTAAAAAAAAAATGGTGTAGGGGTCCCCCTCAAAATCCATACCAGACCCTTCAGGTCTGGGATGGATTTTAAGGGGAACCCCACTCCAAAATTTTTAAAAAATGGTGTGGGGTCCCCCAAAAATCCATACAAGACCCTTATCCGAGCATGCAACCTGGCAGGCCACAGAAAAAGAGGGGGGTACAAGGTGCTTTGGGGGCTACCCCAAAGCAGCCTCCCCATGTTGAGGGCATGTAGCCTGGTATGGTTCAGGAGGGGGGACGCTCTCTCACCCCCCCCTCTTTTCCTGTGGCCTGCCAGGTTGCGTGCTCGGATAAGGGTCTGGTATGTATTTTTGGTGGGACCCCCAGGACATTTTTTTTATTTTGGCACGGGGGTTCCCCTTAAAATCCATACCAGACCTGAAGGGTCTGGTATGGATTTTGAGGGGGACCCCTACCCCATTTTTTTTTAAATTGTCGCAGGATTCCCCTTAATATCCATGCCAGACCTGAAGGGCCTGGTATGGAATTTGGGGGGACCCCCACGCAATTTTTTTTTTAAATTTTGGTTCGAGGTTCCCCTAATATTTATACCAGACCCAAAGGGCCTGGTAATGGACTAGGGGGGGTACCCATGCCGTTTTTTTCAATTACTTTTATCTGTATTGCCAGGACCCGACAATTCATTATAGCCGCGAGCAGTTTTAAATGACTTTTTTTCCTTTAGAAATGTCATTTTGCTGTGGCACTGTTATAAACACCGGAAAGATGCGCCACTTTACAGGCATACTATAGACACCCCCCAGGCACGATATTTAAAGTAATATTTCACTTTTATTGTTTCACTTTAAGCATTATTAAAATCACTGCTCCTGAAAAAACGTCAGTTTTTAAAACTTTTTTCTGCATTGATACATGTCCCCTGGGGCAGGACCCGGGTCCCCAAACACTTTTTATGACAATAACTTTCATATTAACCCTTAAAATTTGCACTTTTAATTATTCATGTTCGTGTCCCATAGACTTTAACGCTGTTCGTGTGTTCGAACAAATTTTTTGCCTGTTCGCATGTTCTGCTGCGAACCGAACTGGGGGGGTGTTCGGCTCATCCCTAGTTACTAATAGACATTGTCAATTAGTTTTGTTACGAATCAAAATTTGGATGAAATTTTCACTATTCAGAGATTCGGATGTATCTAAAATGTCTGAATCACAATAATCCGAATTTCAACAAATCCCAAATAAATTATAAAAATACTCATTTCCTGAATTCAAATTTAAATTTGAAAATTAATTTGAATTTGAAATGGAAGCACTAAATATAGTAAGGTATAAAAGTGAAATACGATTCTTATTCCTGCATAGGCTGCTTTATAGAATAAAATAGAATAGAATAGAATAGAATAGAAAAGAAAATGGAAAAAAATAAAAGAGAATAGAAAAGTATAAAATATATAAAACATTAAAACATAATGAAATAGAATATAATAAAATATAATAAAATAGAATAGAATATAAAGGAATAAAATAGAAAAAAATAAAATAAAATAGAATAAATTAGAATAGAGTAGAAAAAAATGGAATAAAATGCAATATAAAATAAAGTAATAGAATAGAATAGAAAAGAATACAATAAAGGAGAATTTAATAAAATATAATAAAACATAATATAATAGAATATGAAGGAAGAGAATATAAAAAATATAGAATAGAATAGAATAAACTAAATCACAATACAATAGAATATAATAAAACTGAATAAAAGAGAATAGAAAATAAAGGATTAGAATAGAATAGAATAAAACACAATAGAATAAAATGGAATAGAATAGCATATAATACAGTAGAATAGAAAAGAAAATAATAGAATAGAATATAATGTAATAGAATAGAATATAAAAAAATAGAATAGAATGAATATAGCATTCTTCCAAAATTCAAATTTTGATTTTCAAATTGATTTGAAAATAACAAATATACAAAATGAGTCCAAATAAACAAACTAATTCAGAAAATAAATCATTCTAATATAACATATATGACAATACAAAATTATTAACTAACAAATCCAAAACGAAACAAAACACATTTTTCCGTTGTGCACATGTCTAGTTACTAATTCCCTTTAGCGTTCTCAAGAATTGTTAGAATTAATTTCTTGTTGCAAAGACATACAGTACAGTATGTATTTCTTATGCTCCTCAGCTCCATCTAGTGTCCATAATGTGGTATTTTAGTACTGTCCATAATGAGAGAACATTTAGTTAGAGGAGAACCCAGCCTAAAGAACATTCATTTTTGCCATTTCACACAAAGCGAATGTGTATGCAATGTGCTGGATGATTGATTATGCATTTAAAAAAAAAAAATGGACCCCTTTAAGTATTGATTTTAGAGATTCACCACATCAGTCAGGTGGCCCACCGATTTTAGGAGACAGTCAGTGGAAGTTTACACATTTCTCTTTAGTACATTCTATATTAGTAGTAAGAAGCTGGAGAAAAGATGATCAGATGGAGACAGGAGGTGGTTTCTGAGGTTCAGCAGAACAATTCAGTGTAATTTCTTCTCACAGATGTATGGGATCTCTGTACCACATGAAACATCATTCAAGCCATTTCCAGCTTTCAGTTGAGCACAATCTTCTTTTCCCTCATAATTATTGGGCTCGTTCTTCTGCCAGAACCTGTAGGAGATAAGTGTCATTAGTGACCAGGGGTGAAGTCGATAATAAGGACAGAAAAAGATGAAACCTCACCACCTGAGTCCCGGGTCTTTTTTTCCCTAAATCCTTGAGTCTCAGAACATTTATTCATTTCAGCAACGTCTTGGTTCTGGACATCTTTTAGGTTTTGTAGTCTACCCTAAAGTATAATACAATTTTGGGGGACACATGTTCTTTAATTTAGTAGCAAATTTGGGCACATATATTTTTTTTTTATTGGAAATAAATAATTCAAAATAGAAAGAGTGCATTTTCTTGTAATTTTTTCCCAACACATTTAAGCAATTTGCGAACTCCTATAGATTTACCCAAAAATATCATCAAGAAAGTCAGCTGATGAAAATGATATCACACGAAGGTGCCTTTTTTACAGGTTTGGTGATCGATGAAAATCTGAAAAATTTCAATGACATTGTGTTCACTTACATAGGCATTCTTTTGCAAAGGCCATCCAAATCAGTTGATGTTGTTGCAACCCGGTGAATCATTTTACAAGAGAATATTTATTTTTTAGGTGACTGTGTGGGTAGCACCCTGCCCTCCCTAGTCAGGCTAAATTTTGTTTTTTGCTCTGCTGTGCAGTAATCTTTTTTTTTTTTTTCTGGTCAGGTTTTCCTAAGCTTGGTGGTTGATTGCTTCTGTCTGCCTCTGGGGGAAGCTTCCAGAAATAGCTAGGAGCATCAGCCACTGAAGTTATGAATATTTATCTGACCTCAGCCAATCCCTGGGAGGGAGCATCCAAAAGGTGGCTGGGGAGAAGATTAATGTTTGGAAGGCTTGCTCAGACTTGTTTTATCCTGGGGCTGGGCCTCTGGGATACAGCCAGAGTGTGTACTAAGCAGTTGCTGTGGGATCTGGGCAGATACTGGCCTGAGGGCCTGAAGGTGACCTGATTAATTGCTTGAGTGTAGCTCCGGTGGAGGCCTAGAGATGGAGAGTGTCACATTGAAACTGGGTGGCATGTAGGTAGGGTGCAGCGCAGTCCAGCAGCGATAACGCACACAGACCAAAGATGATGAAAGAACTTGTTTTAAAATAGTGCAAAAATAGTTCACAATAAACCTGGTGGGAAGACAACCCAACCAGGAACACTCACAGGTCCAACAGTTATGTAGAGAGTAGAGAGCAGGTTTCAGCCAAACTGACAGTGCCTGTTAGCAGGGGCCGTCTCGTGCCCAAGCAGAAAGATGTCCAGGGAAGTTGGGAGCCCTACGCTTTCCCTACTCACCAAGAACTGTTCCCTGACACTAGTTCTGTCCCTACCAGATGAAATACCTGTCCCTACTCTACCCACTCGCAAAATGTGCACTAAGCCTGGAAGCCATGGCCTTAAATAGACTCTGCCTGACCCAAGGTAGCTGCTAGAGTCACATAGGGCAGCAACTTCCAATTGGGTAGCTTCCCCAGTGACCCAGGAAACCATAGATGAACAGTGTTCCTCCTAACTTCCTCTCCAACTGCAATGCCGCTGCGGACGAGCGCCACCTGCAGTGGAGAAAGTAGACTGCACCTTCCAACAGGCAGATGGCTGTCCTTGGACTTTGTAAAAAAAGACTTTGATTGGGGTTCCCAGGTGTGCATGTGCTTGGGGAAATAACTACCAGAAGTTGCTAAAAGGACTGGGGCTGCTCGTATAGAGTCCCAGGGTAACTGGCTATTCATTTTACCCTTAGAAATGGCTGTTGTAAAGATTTTCTGTGAAGGGACGGCCCTCTTGTTGTAACTAGTGTAGCACCTTCTAGTGTGCTACCAGTTTAGTGCAGGTGGATTAATGTTTGGCTCATGGTTAGCTTGTGAATCTAAAATTGGGTCAAGGTTTACTGCAGGTCAGGCTGGATGACTCACAGAGGCAGGTCTCTGATACTTCCCCCTGAGTCTGAAAGTTTGGAGAAACTTCCAGAAGTTAGTGGGCGGAGGCCAGGAGGGCTAATCTGCATACTTGAGGGAACTTGGCCAATCCCCAGGCAGAATTCCTTGCAGGGTGGCTGAGTCAGCCATGGTGAGTTGGGTGGAAGATGAAAAAAATAGAAGAAAAAAATCTTGCGAGCTACCCAACATCCACCAAATAAAATATACCATACCCATCACATACCCATATACATGTGCAAATATAATAGTGTTTTCTTACAATGTGTCAGCCCAGGGCTCAATGAGATAAATCCAGATCAGCTGGCTCCTATGTTCCTGCCACTGTCTCCCCCTCAGTTGTTAGCAACAGGGTAGAGGCAGAGAAAAGACTCCAATAGTGCTTGAATTGCTTTATAAAACTTGCAAATGTTTAATAAAGTATACGGGTACTCACATAGTATAGGTGCTTCCATAGCACCGCACTGTTATAAACATATAGGCCGTATGTGTGTCTCAAAAAGCCGCTCATCCACTATCTCCCGATCGACTGCTAAAACCTCATTAGAACCCAAGTGCCTTCACCGTCCTAGCCCCTCCCCTACGCGTGTTGACACGGGGTCACGTGTGTTCCTCAGGGGGATCTCTATTGGACGGGATAGATCGTATCTATTTATACAGAACCAGACTACATTTTTTTGTGGTTCAAACCAGCGCCATATTTCTGTAGTCTAAATCCATGCAGAGCTAACATGAAAATCTATGATACAAATTACTACAGCCCCAACCTCATTAGATAAGGAGGCTGTCAGTGACCCAGGAGGGGTCCCCTAAGTCTAGGGGGGCCTTTGCCTGCAGGCTGGACTTGGGCTGGCTTAGGATAATCCATTCAGCATCACAGTTTGAACAGGATTCTTTAAAGTGACAGCACAGCAATTTCCCATTCTGAGCCCTGCTATAGCCACCTCACGGCTTTGGGGCTTAGAAATCCCATTCACGGGTCTTCTTCCCCGCTGAGAGGACAGGCTATGAAGGTTCGGATTGGTTGGCGCCACCCATGTGATGGCACTGACCAATTTACTAAACGTCCCTCCTGATGGGGTATGTTTAGGAAATTAAGCTCCGGGGATTTCTAAGCCCCGGAGCTGTGAGGCAGTTATAGCAGGGTTCAGAATGGGAGATTGCCACACTGCAGGTCAGCGGGACTGGGGGGGGGGGTGAGGAGGGGGTTCTGTGTAAGTTCACCTTACAGATTTTTCTGTAAAGGTGAACTTACACTTTAAAGAATACTGTTCAAACGGTGATGCTAAATGGATTATCCTAAGCCAGCCCAAGCCCAGCCTGGAGGCAAAGGCCCCCCTAGACCTAGGGGACCCCTCCTGGATCACTGACAGCCTCCTCAGAACTCCATCTTCCACTATCTGGTAATAAGGGAATCCAAGGTAGTCATCTAATGAGGTTGGGGCTGTGGTAATTTGTATCACAGATTTTCATGTTAGCTCTGCATGGATTTAGACTACAGAAATATGGAGGGGGTCCTGTGTAAGTTCACCTTACATATTTTTCTGTAAAGGTGAACTTACCCTTTAAGGAGGTTTGGGTTACTTTCAGGCCTACCTGCCCCTTATCTATCTACTAGAATTCATGTACTTCCATTGTGGAGACCCTCATAAATTTAGAAGATTAGGACTGCAGGCGATACAGGGTGCCATGAAGGGGCCTCGCAGCTTACGCATGCGTTAGCACACATTTGCAAACTAAACCCCTGTTTTTAACGCATACTGTTGGACAGGTTAATTCAGTTGGTGAGCAGAGCTGGAAATTTTCTCTGGTTTTGTCTGAACAGGATTCTTGCCTGAGAGCAGTGGAAGCAAGGAGGACAGAGTGAGTACATCAGCACACCCAGGGATTCAGAGAGACTGCCACAGCAAGCATTCAAAGGACAGCGCTGTGCTTGATCTTTTATCCTTGTCCTGGGTGACCTTCAGAGCAGCCCGGTGGGCTGGTAGACATGCAGCCAGTGGAACCAGGAGCAGTTCTACAAGAGGAGAGGAGATACTCCTGCATGCAGCTTTTCAATATTTTGTGCTACTTTCAAAAGGGGGCTAAGAGCTCCTAATCCGTAAGGGACCTTGCCACCGATCCAAGAGACTGGGTGTTTCTAGCAAGGAGAGCAGTCTACAATCTTTTCTCTGATATATCTTTCTATTGGTATGTTGAACCATATATAAGCTGTAACACACCAAATAAAGGATGACATTTTACGAATGCACAACTTGCTTCTCATTTTCATGGTGTCTCCAGATATCTGAGGGTGCTGTTGGTGTACCTATAAGAAGGGTGGTCATCCAGAATACCTACTATTTCCTTTCACATAGGAAGGAAGATGTCCTCATCTGTTGTTCTTCAAGTCAAGTTGGGAATCCCATGACCAACCCTATCCAAGTTGTTTTCCCAAATAAAACAAAAAACACCAGCCCATGGACGGATTACTTGTGTCTGGATGCAAGTTGGAAATGTGTGTTGCCTGGTTGTGCAGGAATAGGGGAGACAGTTACTAATAGCCCTTACGGAAGTAGTGCTACACTAGCGTTTGGAGTATCCTGCACCCTTGTCCCTCTCCCTGTTCAAGTTTTCTGTGATATATCCACAAAAAAGATATATCCTAGACTGAGCCTGTGTTGTCGGTGTGCATGGAACTGTGTCTATGGCTGGCAACACACACCTACATCTTTTTTTATCTTCATAATGGGTCTGGATCTGATTGGTTTAAGATCCCTCATGTGACTGCACAGCAACAGATCACCTCCAATAGTCTAAAGGCCCGTACACACGATCTGTCTTTTTGACAACAAACATGCAAATTACCTGTTTTGGAGCAACATCCGACCGTGTGTATGCTCCATCGGTCAAACTTTTTCTGTTTTCATCGCACTTTTGTTGGCTGTGCGAATGGACAAACTTTCCAGCAACAAAAGTCCCATGGAGCAAAGTCCGATCATGTGTACACAAAGCCATCGGACTTTTGTACAAACTACAGTACCTGTCCGCAAGAATTTTTCCAGCACGATCGGATCGTGCTGGTTCTCGGCGACAGGGTACTGTACAGCCCCCATCAAATGTACCAATAGGCTGCCATCCGGTGCCCAGTCAGTGCCCCATCATAACACCATGCCAGTGCCCAATAAAGTGCCAATCAGTGCCTACCACAGTGCAAATCAGTGCCCACCATAGTGCAAATCAGTGTCCATCACATTGCCAATCAGTGCCCAGCATTAACACCAGCATCAGTACCTGCCCAATCAGTGCTGCCCATCAGTGCCATCTATTAGTGTCCATCAACGCCACCTATCAGTGCCAATCAGTGTTGCCAGTCAGTGCCCATTGGTGCTGCCTGTCAGTGCCGCCTGTCAGTGCCTATCAATGCTGCCTGTCAGTGCCCATCAATGCTGCCTGTCAGTGCCCATCAATGCCGCCTGTCAGTGCCCATCAGTGCTACATATCAGTGCCACCTATCAGTGCCCATCAGTGCTGCATATCAGTGCCGCCTATCAGTGCCCATCAATTCTACATATCAGTGCCCATCGGTGCCGTCTCATCAGTGCCCATCAGTGCCGACTCATCAGTGCCCGTCAGTGAAGGAGAAAACAAATTTTTTTAACAGAAACAAAGAAAAACTTTTTTTTTTCTAAATGTCGGTCTTTTTTAGTTTGTTTAGCAAAAAAAAAAACTGCAGAGGTGATCAAATACCACCAAAAGAAAGCTCTATTTGTGGGAAGAAAATGATAAAAATTTAGTTTGGGTACAGTGTTGTATGACCGCGCCATTGTCATTCAAAGTGCGACAGTGCTGAAAGCTGAAAATTGTCCTGGGCAGGAAGGGGCAAAAGTGCCCGGTATTGAACTGATTTAAGTCCCATGGGCATGTTTTTTTAATTTGTGTAGACTTTCAGGTCTGAGTGCTGCTCGGGTTTGAATATATGGTGGCTTCCCTTTTTCGATCTACTACAGGTGCTTTGATAGAGCAATGTGTAGCAAGCCCAAGAGCTGATCATGTCAGTTGATGGGTTTAGTGTCCTGGTTGTCACTGAGCCCAGGAGTCCAAATAGCAGCTGTCCCTTTTACAACAGTGCCTGAAACTCAATTGATTTAATCATCCACAAAAAAAAAAAAAAATACTTTGTATGAAAGAACTGATGGTTATGCCCTGTACACACGGGCGGACTTTTCGGCGACAAAGGTCCGATGGTCTATCCGACGGACTTTCAACAGAGTTACGACGGACTTTCAACTGACTCTCTAACGAACGGACTTGCCTACACACGATCACACCAAAGTACGACGGATTCGTACGTGATGGTGTACACCGGACTAAAATAAGGAAGTCCATAGCCAGTAGCCAATAGCTGCCCTAGCGTCGGTTTTGGTCCGTCGGACTAGCATACAGATGGGCGGATTTCTCGATAGGAACTGGGTCCGGCGGGGTTCCGGCGGAAAGATTTGAAGCATGTTCTAAATCTAAAGTCCATCAGATTTTCGACAGAAAAAGTCAGCTGAAGGTCCGATGAAGCCCACACACGGTCGGATTGTCCGCCGGATTCGTTCCGTCGGACCAGTCCGGTCGAAAAGTCCACCCATGTGTACAGGGCATAACATTCAGAACAGGTACATTAGATAAAATCTCCAACCCGATCACAGTTATATGACTTGCAATTTCTATGTCTAAAGGAACGGGGGGGTGGGGGGGGGTAGGGTCTGTATCTTACTTTGTCATATTATGAGAAGTTCCGTCCACCCACTTCCATTCCTCAGGTTTCTCCATTTTCAGACCGACCCATAGAGTCCCTTCTTCTGAAAACTCACCTAGGAATGCCTTCAGAAAGACAAAAGATAGAAATTGATTATTGGAAAAACTACCGTGCTACCAGTCTCTGAGTGTTTTTAGTACTCCAATACTTGATGGGTAAAAACCCCAAATTATAAGAAAAATTGAAAATTAGAAAAGAAATACAAAACTCGGTGCAAATATTCACCTAAGGTTGCTGCTAGCACTGATATCTGTTTCCACACCTCATAAAACCAAATTAATAAATAATGCAGCGCAACTACCTCATTAAATTTACCTAAATATTTTTAAATGATGGTGAGAGCCCCCAAAATAGTGCACCTTCTTATTATACTTATTTTCTCACATTTGTGGCTTTTTAAAACACAATTGGTGTCTGTGTATAAATAGTCAATGAGTTTGTTAGCTCTCACATGGATGCCCTAAGCAGCCTAGACACTGAGCCATGGGGAGCAGAAAAGAACAATCAAAAGACCTGCGTAATAAAGTAATGGAACTTTAAAAAGATAGAAAAGGATATAAAAAGATACCCAAAGCCTTGAATATGCCAGTCAGTACTGTTTAATCCCTTATTAAGAAGTGGAAAATTCGGGGCTCTTTTGGTACCAAGCCAAGGTCAGGTAGACCAAGAAAGATTGCAGCCACAACTGGCAGAAGAATTTCCCAGGATACTAAGAAAAACCCCACAGGTAACCTCAGGAGAAATACAGGCTGCTCTCCAAAAAGATGTTGTGGCTGCTTTTAAGGAGCACAATTCAACGATGCTTGAACAAAAAAGAGCTGCATGGTTGAGCTGCCAGAAGGAAGCCTTTACTGCGCCAATGCCACAAAAAAGCCCAATGAGGCATGTCAGGGTGTTGTTGGGCATATTGTAACCAGGCTTTTTTGTGGAACTTGTACAGTAAAGGATTCTTTCTGGCAACTTGACCATGCAGCACTTTTTGTTCAAGTATCATCGTATTGTGCTCCTTAAAAACAACCACGCCATCTTTTTTGAGAGCATCCTGTATTTCTCCTGAGGACACCTGTGGGGTTTTTCTTTGTATCACGAACAGTTCCTGTGGCAGTTGTGGCTGAAATCTTTCTTGATCTACCTAAACTTGGCTTGGTATGAAGAGACCCCCAAATTTTCCACTTCTTATTAAATGATTGAATAGTACTGACTGCCATAGTCAAGGCTTTGGATATCTTTTTATATCCTTTTCCATCTTTCTAAAGTTTCATTACCTTGTTACGCGGGTCTTTTGACTGTTCTTTTCTTCTCCCCATGGCTTAGTATCTAGCCTGCTTAGTGCATCCATGTGAGAGCTAACAAACTCATTGACTATTTATACATAGACACTAATTGCGATTTAAAAAGCCACAAATGTGGGAAATGAACCTTTAATAGCCATTTTGACCTCTGTGTGCCACCTTCTGTGTCTGTGCCAAGGCCAAACATTCCAGGGTATGTAAACTTTTGATCAGGGCCATTTGGGTGTTTTCTGTTATCATGATTTTAAAAGGAGCCACAAAAGTATGTGATAGGAAATGGCTTCATGTGATCACTATCCTTGAATAAAAGACAGTTTTTTGGCATTACTAGTCATATTTTCAATATACAGTGGGGACGGAAAGTATTCAGACCACCGTAAATTTTTCACTCTTTGTTATTATGCAGCCATTTGCTAAAATCATTTAAGTTAATTTTTTTCCTCATTAATGTACACACAGCACCCCATATTGACGGAAAAACACAGAATTGTTGACCTTTTTACAGATTTATTAAAAAAGAAGAACTGAAATATCACATGGCCCTAAGTATTTGCTGTGACAAACTCAGGTGCTGTCCATTTCTT
The DNA here is from genome assembly GCA_037952835.1 of Lithobates septentrionalis. Classification (NCBI taxonomy): domain Eukaryota; kingdom Metazoa; phylum Chordata; class Amphibia; order Anura; family Ranidae; genus Lithobates; species Lithobates septentrionalis. Next base: position 2,383,171 of record JBBDGP010000853.1, read on the forward strand.
CTGATCATCCTTGAGATGGTTCTACACCTTCATTTGAGTCCAGCTGTGTTTGATTATACTGATTGGACTTGATTAGGAAAGCCACGCACCTGTCTATATAAGACCTTATAGCTCACAGTGCATGTCAGAGCAAATGAGAATCATGAGGTTAAAGGAACTGCCTGAAGAGCTCAGAGACAGAATTGTGGCAAGGCACAGATCTGGCCAAGGTCACAAAAAATTTCTGCTGCACTTAAGGTTCCTAAGAGCACAGTGGTCTCCATAATCCTTAAATGGAAGACGTTTGGGATGACCAGAACCCTTCCTAGGGCTGGCCGTCCGGCCAAACTGAGCTATCGGGGGAGAAGAGCCTTGGTAAGAGAGGTAAAGAAGAACCCAGAGATCACTGTGGTTGAGCTCCAGAGATGCAGTCGGGAGATGGGAGAAAGTTGTAGAAAGTAAACCATCACTGCAGCCCTCCACCAGTTGGGGCTTTATGGCAGAGTGGCCCGACAGAAGCCTCTCCTCAGTGCAAGACACATGAAAGCCTGCATGGAGTTTGCTCAAAAACACCTGAAGGGCTCCAAGATGGTGAGAAATAAGATTCTCAAGTCTGATGAGACCAAGATAGAACTTTTTGGCCTTAATTCTAAGCGGTATGTGTGGAGAAAACCAGGCACTGCTCATCACCTGTTCAATACAGTCCCAACCGTGAAGCATGGTGGTGGCAGCATCATGTTGTGGGGGTGTTTTTCAGCTGCAGGGACAGGATGACTGGGTGCAATCAAGGGAAAGATGAATGCGGCCAAGTACAGGGATATCCTGGACGAAAACCTTCTCCAGAGTGCTCAGGACCTCAGACTGGGCTGAAGGTTTACCTTCCAACAAGACAATGACCCTAAACACACAGCTAAAATAACGAAGGAGTGGCTTCAAAACAACTCTGTGACTGTTCTTGAATGGCCCAGCCAGAGCCCTGACTTAAACCCAATTGAGCATCTTTGGAGAGACCTAAAAATGGCTGTCCACCAACGTTTACCATCCAACCTGACAGAACTGGAGAGGATCTGCAAGGAGGAATGGCAGAGGATCCCCAAATCCAGGTGTGAAAAACTTGTTGCATCTTTCCAAAAAAGACTCATGGCTGTATTAGATCAAAAGGGTGCTTCTACTAAATACTGAGCAAAGGGTCTGAATACTTAGGACCATGTGATAGTTCAGTTTTTCTTTTTTAATAAATCTGAAAAAATGTCTACAATTCTGTGTTTTTCTGTCAATATGGGGTGCTATGTGTACATTAATGAGGAAAAAAAATGAACTTAAATGATTTTAGCAAATGGCTGCAATATAACAAAGAGTGAAAGATTTAAGGGGGTCTGAATACTTTCCGTCCCCACTGTAAATGCCAAAATTTCACAATTTCTGCCAGGGTATGAAAACTTTTGAGCACAACTGCATAGACTGCATTGTGTTTGGGTAATACGTATAATAAGAAGGTGCACTATTTTGGGGGCTCTCACCATCATTTCGAAATATTTAGGTAAATTTAATGAGGTGGTTGGGCTGCATCTTTGTTTTCCCCCCTTTTCTTTTTTTAGTTTATCTCCCCCCTTCTATCTTCCCCTTTTCTTCTTCTTTCCCCTCTTTTCTTTCTCTTCCCCCCTTCCGGTTCTCTTTAATTTCCATTTTTAAATTTATTTTCTCACTCTCTTTCCTTCCCCTTCCCCCCTTTCCTTTTCCCTCCCCTATTTGTTTTTTCACTTCCTCATCCACACACAATTCCCCACCTCCCTTTCTCCTGTCCCACACTTTCATCACAGTCACATTCCCTCACCCACAGCACCCCCAAGCGCATAGCCTACCCATTTCAACTGTTTCACTCCATCTATCTAGATACCAGTACATTGACTTGTTAGTCCCCCCAGTCACTGCGGAGGACCTCTTGGTGACGTCTTGTGCCCTGTGCATGCCGGGTCTTGGGTAAGCAGCTCTGTTCCTCCCCTATTTATACTTTGTTACTGATACTATTGTATGAAATGTTGTTATTGCTTTGGTCAATTGTATTGTTATTGATCATTTGTCAATCAAATTACAGATATCCTCCTGACGAAGCGGCATTAGACCTCAAAACTAGTTGAGATGTTATCCGTGATCAACTATCCCACTGTGATCTTCCCTGTTTGGGGACCATTATTTTGGTGATATGGATTGTTACCATGCATTTAATCTGTTCTTGGTTATTTGCCATGTCTTATTAATTATGTATTAATAAATATTTATATATTTTTCTATATATTTGTTTACATATTTGAATTTACTCTAGCTTAATCTGTACCGAGATAGTCCAATTGCCCCTGTTCTTTAAGGTAGCTTGGTTGGGGACCAAGCTCCCGATCCCCATAGCTCTAAGTTTCTGGATGATGGTAGAGAAAATTGAGTACTGTCCGTGATACTTTTTTTATTTGCACTAACATATCATTTTTCATGGACGAGCTTTCGGGGTGTGTCCTCTTCTTTAAGGTCCAAGCAGTACTGATTCACAAAAGTTTTAGCAGAAGGTAAAATGTTAAAACAAAAACCAAAAAAAAATCTCTGAGGGAAAGGAAAAAGAGAAACAAACACATACAAATCAATAGTATGGCAATGGTAATAAAGCTATCAACAAGTGAGATAAGACAGAGGGAAAACTATAGACTGGAGGGGGGGATTACAGTCACAGAGGGGGTCATAAAACTTTAGTATAGTGGGTGAGAAAACCAATATCTAAATTTAGGCCATTGTTTTTTGTGTCAAAAAGAAGTATCATTCTTAGCTCAAATGTTTTCCTTTCCTGGAAAGTTCTAAAATTCCCTTTAAGAACTAAAACATTGCAGTCTTCTATAGTGTGGTCCGGATTGTGAGAAATGAGGTCTCATAGGTGTGCAGAAACTGTCTTCTTTATGTTCCTTGATGGTATGTCTGTGCAAATTCATCCTCACTTGTATCTTCTGTCCTGTTTCACCAACATAAGATCCTTTGTTACACCTGTTGCATTGGATGAAGTACACCACATTACTGGAGGTACAGCTGTATGATCCCATGATATTGAAGGTCCCATTTTTGTGTGTGATACTTTTGGATAGATTGATCTGGTTGCACAGTTTGCAGCATTTTTTTATTGCAGGGTTTGCTTCCAGCTTGAACAGCTTGATAAGTATGTCACCTATGTCAGAAACCATGAATCAGACCGAGACAGAAGTACAGTTAATCCCACTTGTTTAATAATAATAAAAAGGTAAACAGAGTAAGCGTAGTCAATACATAGCCAGAGTTCAGTAACCAGATCAAGTAGCCAGCCAATGTCAGAGAGCCAGAGATCAACATAGTAGTACAGCAAGCAGGATCAGGAGCCAGAAGGGATGTCAGCCAAGCAAGTCTTCAACAAGAACACAGGGGAAAGTCTCAGAGATGTGACCAAAGGCAGAGATGAAGTGAACTGGATGGCTTTAAGTAGCCAGGACTGACGAGCAGATCATCAACAGCTGAGTCACTGTGGAGAGAAAGGAGCTGGCAATTAGCCGACAGCTGAGCGGCCAGCTCAGAGAAGGAAGGACTGAGCCCAGGCCTGACAGTACCCCCCCCTCAATGACCCCTCCCCCTCCAAGGACTATGGGGCTTGAGGGAAAAACGTCTATGGAAACCACGGAGGACAGGGGCATGTATGTCTGAGGATGAGACCCAAGAGCGTTCCTCCGGACCGTTTCCCTTCCAATGCACCAGGTACTGTATGCGCCCACGGAATCTACGGGAGTCAACAATGGATTGTACTTCATACTCCTCATGGTTCTCAACCTGTATAGGGTGAGGACGTGGCACCGAGGTGGTAAAGAGGTTGCAGACCAAAGGTTTCAATAAGGAGACATGAAACACATTAGAGATGAGCATACTAGGAAGAAGGTCCAATGCGTAAGCCACTGGGTTAATCCTGCGAAGGATACGGAAAGGCCCAATAAACGAAGGTGGTGCAAACTTCACAGAAGTAACACGAAGTCGGAGTTTGCGAGACGACAGCAAGACTCTGTCCCCAACCTGGTAGGAAGGCGCAGCATGGAGTCTGTACCTATCGATAGCATGTCGCAAAGCCTCCTGGACTTGTGCCCAAGAGGAACGAAGGCCACGGAGATGCTCCTCTAATGCAGGAATACTCTGCGGAACAAACAAGGCAGGCAACACGGAAGGTTGCAAACCATAGTTCTTCATAAACGGGGACAAATGGGAAGCTGAATTCAAGACACTATTGTGAGCAAACTCTGCCCACGGTAAGAGGTCTGACCAGTTGTTATGATGGTCAGAAATATAGCAACGTAGTTATTGCTCCAAGGACTGATTGGCTCGTTCTGTGGCCCCATTAGACTGTGGGTGATATGCAAAGGAGAAAGCAAGCTGAATACCCAACTGTGCACAAAAGGCTCGCCAGAACCGGGACACAAACTGACTACCCCTGTCTGAGACAATCACCTTGGGTAGCCCATGTAAGCGGAAGATCTCCCGAGCAAAAATAGAAGCCAGTTCCTTAGAAGTAGGCAACTTCTTGAGTGGAATACAATTCAACATTTTTGAGAACCGGCCAACCAACATAAGGATAACTGTGTTGCCCTGGGAGTTGGGTAACTCCACAATGAAATCCATAGACAACTGGGTCCAGGGCCTCTCTCCATTGGGTATGGGTTGTAGGAGGCCCACTGGAAGGTGTTGTGGAGTCTTACTCTGAGCACACACGGAACCGGCAGCTATGAAGGCGGTTACATCAGCACATAGATTAGGCCACTAGAATTGATGGGAAATGGCCCAAAAGAGTAGATTCTTCCCAGGGTGGCCAGCAGCCTTGGGAGAATGGTAAGTCTGGAGCACAGCAGTACGGAGACTCTCGGGAACAAAGCAGCGGTCACAAGGTTTCTCAGGATGAGCATCGACCTGAGCAGCAAGAATTTTGTCACCCAAAGGAGAAGTAAGACTGGTGCGAACCGTAGCCAGAATACGATCAGGAGGAATCACAGGAACCGGAGCCGACTCCATCTTGGGAGTGGAGGAAAATTGTCGTGACAAGGCATCAGCCCTTACATTCTTAGTAACGGGTAAGAATGAGACAATGTGATTAAAACTCGACAAGAAAAGAGCCCATCGCACCCTTCTGGGAGAGAGGCACTTAGCCTCAGACAAGAATGTGAGATTCTTATGGTCAGTAAGAATGAGAACTGGCACAGTGGTACCTTCAAGGAGATGTCTCCATTCTTTCAGAGGTAAAATGATCGCCAACAGCTCTCTGTCTCCAATCTCATAATTGCACTCTGCTGGTGACAATTTCTTGGAAAAGTAGCCACACGGATGCATAGCGCACTCAGAGTTAGGACATTGAGACAGAAGGGTGCCAACTCCAGTCTCAGAGGCATCAACTTCTAGAATAAAAGGCAATGTAGGATCAGGGTGTGCCAACACAGGAACAGAAACAAAGGCAGCCTTGAGACTCTCAAAGGCCTTAATGGACTCCGGAGACCAACTCTGTGGGTTGCCACCTTTCCTGGTCATATCAGTCAAGGGCTTGACCAGAGACGAGAAGTTACAAATAAACTTCCGATAATAGTTGGCAAAGCCAAGAAAACGCTGCAGAGGACGTAAACCCACGGGTCGAGGCCACTGTAGGACCGCTGAAAGTTTCTCTGGGTCCATCGAAAAACCAGCAGTGGAAATGACATAGCCCAGGAATTTAACCTGTTCACGATGGAATTCACACTTTTCCAATTTACAATAGAGATTGTTCTCTCTTAGTCTCTGAAGCACACGACAGACCAGCAGGAGATGAGGATTTGCGGATAAAAACTCGAGAAAGTGCGTCTGCAACATACTCCTCCATGGCCATATCCTCCAAGACCGACAAAGGGTAAACCCGGCCACGAGGGGGTATGGCACCAGGTTGAAGGTCAATTGCGCAATCATACGACTGGTGTGGAGGCAAAGTACCGGCTTGACCTTTGTCAAAGACATCGCTAAAATCGCGGTACTCCTCCGGCAGGGAGGAGAGTGAAGAGGTGCACAGGACCTTGGCTACCTTCTGGAAGCATCTCTCACTGCACTGTAGCGACCAGGACAGAACCTCAGCACGGAGCCAATCAAAAGAAGGGTTGTGCCTCTGTAACCAAGGATAACCAATAACCAGCGGAAACTTAGGTGAGGAAATAACTTGGAATTGGATTATTTCATGGTGAAGGGCCCCTACGACCATTGACAATGGAACAGTCTCATGAGTCACATGGGCAGGCTGTAGAGGTCTCCCGTCAAGAGCCTCAATGGCAAGTGGAGTGTCACGCAGCTGCAGCAGAATCGAGTGCTTCGATACAAAGGCAGCATCAATGAACAGGCCTGCAGCCCCAGAGTCGATTAGAGCCTGTATCTTGACGGATGACTCAGCCCATGAAAGGGTGACCGAAACCAGACAGAACCTCAATGTTTTGGTGTTCCCTGGAGGGGTAGGACAAGACTTCAAAAAGTGACCAGCCTGGCCACAATAAAGGCACAATCTCTCCCTCCTCCTAAGGGCTCTCTCATCAGCAGAGAGATGCGTGAATCCCAAGTGCATGGATTCATCTTCACAGACTGACTCGGTACCAGGAGGTATGGGAAGTGAGGGAAGCTAGGGTGGGACTGCAAAGCTCGGAGACAAATGTACAGGAGGCTTGTGCCAGTGCTCCTTAAAAGAGAGTCTTTCTCTGAGTCTGGATTCAATGAGGAAGGCAAATGTGATCAACCTCTCCAGCTCAGTGGGTATATCTTGGGCTGCTATCTCATCCTTGATGTTATCCGAGAGACCATGAGAGAAGGCAGCCACAGGGGCCTCATTGTTCCAAGCAACCTCTGCTGCCAGAGTATGGAATTCAATAGCGTAATCAGCAACAGTTCTCGTACTCTGTTTGATGGATATGAGGATCTTGGCAGCAGAAGTGGCGTGTGCAGGAACGTCAAATACCCTTTTGAAGGAAGCCACAAATTCTGGGTAACTCAGGACCACGGGTTTTTGCGTCTCCCATAGAGGGTTTGCCCAGGCCAAGGCTCCCTCAGAAAGCAAATATATCATGAAACCTACTTTGCTTCTGTCCGTGGGAAATGTCTGGGGCAGCATCTCAAAGTATATCTCAACCTGGTTGAGAAACCCTCTGCATTGAACTGGATCGCCCCCAAATCACTGGAGAAGCGTAGCGGAACCCGACATGCCTCTTTTAGAGGTAATACTCGAGGCGGGTGCCTGCACAGAGACTGGAGCAGCAGCAGGGACGGCCTGCAACACAGGTTGTACCGGAGAAGCCATAGTGGAATATTCCAAGTGAGCCGTGTGACTCAGGAGCATTTGTAATGCCAAGGCAAACTGATCCATGCGGTGATCCTGGTCATCCAATCTGGAAAAAATATTACCAACAAGTGGACTGACTGCATCTTCTGAATTCATAGCCTTCGCCTACTGTCAGAAACCATAAATCAGACCGAGACAGAAGTACAGTTAATCACACTTGTTTAATAATAATAAAAAGGTAAACAGAGTAAGCGTAGTCAATACATAGCCAGAGTTCAGTAACCAGATCGGGTGGTCAGCCAATACCAATGTCAGAGAGCTAGAGATCAATGTAGTAGTACAGCAAGCAGGATCAGGAGCCAGAAGGGACGTCAGCCGAGCCTTCAACAGGAACGCAGAAGAAAGTCTCTGAGATGTGACCAAATGCGAAGGCAGAGATTTAGTGAGCTGGACGGCTTTAAGTAGCCAGGACTGACGATCAGATCATCAACAGCTGGGTTACTGTGGAGAGAAAGGAGCTGGCAATTAGCCGACAGCTGAGCAGCCAGCTCAGAGAAGGAAGGGCTGAGCCCAGCCCTGACAACCTACCAGCGTCTGCGGAGGAAGCTTGACAGGCTTGTCTCGAATAATGGAGATCCGGGGATGATCTTTGAAGTTAAACTCTTGCTCAGGGTGTGTCAATATGACAGGCATGCCTCTTTTGTTCTGGAAAAGGGATTACGGGAAATATCACTCGCCCGGCCCTTACTAGAATTACAAACAAGGTATAGCAGTTAAGTCAGTTGTAGTCCTGTTTGACAGTACGGGTTCCCTGACAAAGTCCAAGGCGGGGTTCCTGGAAACTGCCAGGTCATATTATGTTGACCTCCTGGGTAGGAGGGACCTCAATTGGGCAGGCATGTCAGGTTTTCTGATTTCTATTCCAGGACTGAGAGTGGCAGTTCTCTTGTGAGTTTGACATCACTACAGATGAGGTGGTTAAGGCTATTGATAAGCTTGCCACTAAGAAGCTGCCCGGGCCAGATGGATGATTAACAGCCAAGTTTTATAAGCACTTTAAGGTTACTCTGGCCCCATATTTAGTGGAGGCTGTCTGAGAGAGGGTTCGCTCTCTCCCTCCATGCGACAATCTGCGGTGATTCTTCTGTCAAAGGTTAAAGATTCTTTGAGAATTGAGAATTGGCGGCCCATTAGCCTTCTCAATGTTGATAGAAAGATACTGGCAAAAATTATTTTCTGGCATTTATCGTCTGTAGTGGGCAATATACTTCCTCACCACCAGCACTGTTCAGTTCAGGGTAGAAGCCCTTTTTCAGCAGTGTTAGCTGTCGGGGAGGCCCTGGATCAGTGCAGGCTGCAGGCTGGTGAAAGTACCTGTTGGCATTGGATCGGGCTAAAGCTTTTGATCGGGTCAATCATGAGTACCTATGGCTGCTTCTTGGCAAGTATGGCCTGGAGGTGGCCTTTATCGATTGGCTGAAGACCTTGTACAGAGGGGCTGAAAGCTTCATGCTTGTGAATGGTTGGATCGGACGGCCCTTTGAGGTTGGCTCGGGTGTGCGTCAGGGGTGTCCTGCTATACGCGTTCGCAATCGATCCCTTCATCAGGAGGTTAGAAGGCGGGCCGTTGTGCGGAGTGCCTTTGGACATTCCTGGTGAGCTCCCTCTGAGGGTCGTGGCCTTGCTGATAATGTGTCTGTTTTCATCTCTGGTGATGGCTTTGAGCTTCCAAACGTCTTCCCAGAGCCCTGACAGAAAATTAAAGTTTTAGGCATCAAATTTGGTCCTGGTGATTATGGCCTTGCAAATTGGGAAAGCAGGCTACAAGATGCCGATGCCAAGGTTGCCACCTGGAAGGATTGGAAAATCTCTTACAGGGAAAGGATTGACCTGATTAAAACTTACCTGGTATTTCTGTATGTCAGCATTGTCTGTGTTTTACCAGTGTTTCTTTATGCGAGAATCTACAGCTGTTTCTTCCAACTGTTATGGGGGAACAAACTGAATCTTGTTAAGAGGTCTGTAATCTACCTTCCCAGGTGGTTGGGTGGCCTAGGTATGGTCAACCTGGTGGGTTTTTTATTCTCTGATGTTTTTGAAACATAATTTTTTTTTAACATGCTGGCAGAGGAACCGCCAGGGTGGGTTGGCATTTTTCAGTCCTGGTTTAGCCCTTTTCTGCGAAGCTATGAGGATGGGAACAGTGAAAAGCCTGAGGGTCCGACATGGTGAGCTTATGTTGAAAATGCTGAAAATGCCTGAAAATGCTTCGGCAGTGGCGAGTAACAGCGGAGGAAATTAAGTCTCTTCCTAGGAAGGACCTGGAGAGGAGGGTTGTTGAATCTGCCTTTAGCGAGCCACTGGCCTTGAGGGATTGCCCAGGCCCGGTTATGAGGGAGGGTATGTGTTTGCTCAATCTAGAGAGAATGCATTTAAAGTTTCAGGATTTGGCCTGGCACTCGTTGGCAAACTCTGTGTAAAGGGCAACCTGAAGCATCGTTCTGCAGAGAACCGTGGTTGTCCAAGAGTGGAATGTGGTGGGGTGGAGGAGACAATGGAATACTTCTTGCTTCAGTGCCCCTTCAATATAGAAGTCTACAAGCGGGTGGATGGGGCTCTGGGTATCCCTTTTCTTTCCCACTTGAGTTATGCAGAGTGGTCATACGGGGCCTTTGAGACACATCAGGATTTTGATTTTGAGACACTTTTTCTAGTTAGCTTAGTAGTCCGTTTCTTCACATGGAATGCACGGTGTCAGGTTTCCATTCGGAAAAAAATGTCCTTCCTGTCGAGGTGGTGGTGCACGACATTCTGGGTGAGGTTGGGAAGATTCGGGTCTTGAGAAGGACAGGTGGCGGCTGGGGGCCTGGACAAAGGCATGGAGGAATGTCAGGTCTCCGTGGCTGCTGTTTGTCAGTCTCTGGGTGTACGGCTTTCTTTCTGTCGTTTCACATTCCCTAGATTTTTATATACGATTGTATTTTTGGAAAAAGGCTGCATGCATGGGTTAAAGGTATAATGGTTTCTTAGCCTGAGGGTGTTTAGGTGGAGGTTATGGCTTTGTTTAGGTTGGTATATTTAGGTTTCTTTATGTTTTTGCCTGCTGATGTAAGCTATTTTTGTTTATATATATATTTTTAGTTATTTTGTAGATATGTTTTTTATTATGTTTGTAAGATTTTTAATAAACAAAAATGTACACTCTAATGTCCCCCTACACTCACACAATATTATTATTATACATTTATATAGCTCTGACATATACCGCAGTGCTGGACAGACAGGGCCGGTGCTAGACTATTTTGTGCCCTAGGAAAGGCCAGCTACTTGCACCCACCCCCCCCCCCCCCCCCCCAAAAAAAAAATACAATTATAACTTCAATTTTTTTAAACACAGTAGAAAGTATTAAAACATCTAAACATGAAACTGCTAAATGTATTTTAATTTGCAAAAATAAGTGCCATAAGATGCCAAAGAGACAGCCCTATACAGCAAAAAAAAAAAAAAAAAAAAAAAAACAACCCAATCCAGCAAATAAACATCCACATATAGCAAAGAGAAATTCCCATATAGCAAAGAGACAGCCAAATCTAGCAAATAGACAGTCCAATCCAAAGAGACAGCCTAATCCAGCAAATAGACATCCCCATATAGCAAAGTGTGACAGGTGGGGGGGTGACAGGTGAGGGGGCAGTGTGACAGATGGGGGGGACAGTGTGACAGGTGGGGGGCAGTATGACGGGGGGGGCAGTATGACAGGTGGGGGGAGTGTGACAGGTGGAGGGAGTGTGACAGGTGGGGGGGAGTGTGACAGGTGGGGGGGAGTGTGACAGGTGGGGGGAGTGTGACAGATGAGGGGCAGTATGACAGGTGGGGGGCAGTATGACAGTTGGGGGCAATGTGATAGGCGGGGGGAGTGTGAAAGGTGGGAGACAGTGACAGGTGAGGGGAGTGTGACAGGTGGGGGGTGTGACAGGTGGGGGGGTGTGGCAGGTGGGAGGCAGTATGACAGGTGGGGGGCAATGTGATAGGTGGGGGGAGTGTAAAAGGTGGGAGACCGTGTGACAGGTGGGGGGAGTGTGACAGGTGGGGACAGTGTGACAGGTGGGGGGAGTGTGACAGGTGGGGGGCAGTGTGACATGTGAGGGGACAGTGTGACAGGTGAGGGGAAATAAGTGCCATAAGATGCCAAAGAGACAGCCCTATAAAGCAAAAAAAAAACCCAAAAAAAAACAACCCAATCCAGCAAATAAACATCCACATATAGCAAAGAGAATTCCCATATAGCAAAGAGACAGCCAAATCTAGCAAAGAGACAGCCCAATCCAAAGAGACAGCCTAATCCAGCAAATAGACATCCCCATATAGCAAAGTGTGACAGGTGAGGGGGGGTGACAGGTGAGGGGGCAGTGTGACAGATGGGGGGGCAGTGTGACAGGTGGGGGGCAGTATGACAGGTGGGGGGCAGTATGACAGGTGGGAGGAGTGTGACAGGTGGGGGGTGTGACAGGTGGGGGGAGTGTGGCAGATGGGGGGCAGTATGACAGGTGGGGGGCAGTATGACAGGTGGGGGCAATGTGATAGGCAGGGGGAGTGTGAAAGGTGGGAGACAGTGTGACAGGTGAGGGGAGTGTGACAGGTGGGGGGTGTGTGGCAGGTGGGAGGCAGTATGACAGGTGGGGGGGGCAATGTGATAGGTGGGGGGAGTGTGAAAGGTGGGGGAGACAGTATGACAGGGGGGGAGTGTGACAGGTGGGGACAGTGTGACAGGTGGGGGGAGTGTGACAGGTGGGGGGCAGTGTGACTGGTGAGGGGACAGTGTGACAGGTAGGGGGGAAGTGTGACAGGTGGAGGGGCAGTGTGACAGGTGGGGGGTCAGTGTGACAGATAGGGGGCAGCTTGACAAGTGGTGGGGGCCAGTGTGACAGGTGGAGGCCAGTGTGATAGGTGGGGGGTGCTTTGTGACAGGTGGTGGGTGTGACAGACCTAACCACTTACCCACTGACTATGGGCCTTGGCATTTAAGGGAACACTACTCTTTGGGAGGTGTATGCCTGGGGGATCTGTGGGGTGGTCTTGTTTCTGATTCAAGTTCATGTATACCCAAAACACACAGACTCTGGGAACTGGGGGTTCCATATGCATATTTGGGGCCTCTATGCCTCAAACCAGCAATGTCTGTAGATGTTAATGTAATCCGCTCAAACCACTGGGGTCCCCTGCCATAATGTGTTTATTGTAAGTAGATCTCCTGCTATAGCCTGTTTATTAAGGTGTTATGTGTTTTTGTCCCATTGTATCATCTCCCATAGTGTGTCTTTCACCCATTGTTAACTGTGCTAATTAACTCACCTATTGTTCTGTCTGTCTGCTAGGAAACTATTGTGGGATGTTATGTGTAATGTACTTTCTTGTGACCTTGGGGCCAGGAAGTCTGGCCTGGAGTGAAATCTCTGATTAATCACAACATTGTGTGGGTGGCTAGTTGTTTAATTACTTCAGCCCCGGAAGGTTCAACCCCCCCCCTTCATGACTAGGCCATTTTTTGTGATATGGCACTGCATTGCTTTAACTGACAATGGCACGGTCATGTGAAACTGTACCCAAATTAAATGTATGTCCTTTTATTCCCACAAAAAGGGCTTTCTTTTGGTGGTATTTGATCACCTCTGCGTTTTTTTATTTTTTGCGCTATAAACATAAAAAGACCGACAATTTGGAAAATAAAACAATATTTTTTACTTTCTGCTATAAAACACATCCGATAAAAAAATGTAAAAAATCAAATGTCTTCATTAATTTCAATCAATATGTATTCTGCTACATGTTTATGGACTTTTAATTTTTTTTATTGTTTTTACTAGTAATGGCGGCAATTGGCGATTTTTAGTAGGACTGGGACATTGTGCAGAAAAATCTGACACTAAGTAACACTTTTCGGGGACCAGTGATACCAATATAGTGATCAGTGCTAAAAAAATGCACTGACACTGTAGCAATGACACTGGCAGGGAAGGGGTTAACATCAGGGGCAATCAAAGGGTTAAATGTGTCCCTAGGGGGGTGCTTTCTAACTGTGGGGGAGGTGCTGTGACTGGGGGAAGACAAAAATCTGTGTTCCTGCTTAGCAGAAACACAAGATCTCCATCTTCCCCTCTGACCGAACAGCGATCTACCTTGTTTACATAGGCAGACCACCATTCTGTCTGACTCAGGAACGATTGCCGGGTGCCGGCGAACATCGCTTGATTGGCTCCCGCTGTGTCCAACCACAGTAGGAGCGGGTCGCGGGTGTGCCCAAAAAACGAAGAAAGAAATCATGTACAGGTATGTAATTTTGCGCTTAAGGGCCATCCTGCTGCAGTATATTTACGTGGGGCGCTCCTTAACCGCTTGCCGACCGCCGCACACAGATGTACGTCGGCTGAATGGCACAGGCAGGCAAATGGGTACGTCCCTTTAAATTTGCCACCTTTCGGGCGTGTGCACCCGCTGCACGCCGCAGTAGCATGCCCGCGGGTTCTGGGAACTCTATGTTCTCCAGCGGCCCGCGATTGTGGTGTGTATGTATGTCTGTGTAAACAAGGCATTTCCCCTTTTTGCCTTGTGTAATAACAGAGATCCACTGCTCCCTGTCATTGGGAGCAGTGATCGCTGTCATGTCAGTGGTAGCCCCTCCCCCCACAGTTAGAATCACACTTAACCCCTTCAACGCCCCCTAGTGGTTAACCCCTTCCCTGCCAGTGTCATTTACACAGTAATCATTGCATTTTTATAGCATTGATCGTTGTATAAATGACAGTGTCAAAAGTGTCCACCATAATGTCGCAGTTATGATAAAAATCGCCGAGCTCCGATCGCCGTCATTACTAACAAAAAAAAATGTAATAATAAAAATGCCATAAAACTATCCCCTATTTTGTAGACGCTATAATCAATCAATATACGCTTATTGTGATTTTTTTTCCCAAAAATATGTAGAAGAATACATATCGGCCTAAACTGAGGAAATTTTTTTTTTTTAATATATTTTTGGGGGATATTTATTATAGCAAAAAGTAAAAAATATTGTTTTTTTTTCAAAATTGTCACTCTTTTTTTGTTTATAGCGCAAAAAATAAAAACTGCAGAGGTGATTAAATACCACCAAAAGAAAGCTCTATTTGTGGGGAAAAAAGGACGTCAATTTTGTTTTGGCCTGGTCATTCAGCAGCCAAATCTTCTGGGGCTGAAGTGGTAAGCAGTTAATTAACCTAAAGTGTTTCTAACCCTAAAACAAAATTTGATCCTGTTCCTTTAAAGCATGTTATACAGCACAGTGCTTGTGCTGTGTAATTTGTCCCTTTTTATCACCTGAAATACCTGGCTGATCCTGCCTGGTTCTGCCCTCCCCCCTGTAAACTGACCAAGGTTTATCATGGCTGCTGAGCCCTGACACCGTGGTCAGTTTACGTGCCTCCTTCATTCGCAGCTCTCCTCTGTGCTCCTCCGTCCTCTCCCCCCTCCCTCCCTGCCTGTCAGCTCTGGTCTGCTCCTCGATCCTCCCCTCCTGCTGGAAAAATAACAGTGTTTTCTTTCTATGGTTCCCTCTGTTAGATAACATGATGTTCCCCAGTGTATGTGATTTATAAAAATATGTTACCTAATACCCTATTTCAGAGCGCCGCCCGACACTCACATGACTACCCGCTGGTCTTCTCCTCCCAAATGACATCAGCGGGGGATTCTCAGCCCCTCCCCCTGCAGCTGTCAGATTGGGAGAGGAGACCAGCGGGCAGTCATGTGAGTGCCAGACAGCGCTCCGAAATAAGGTATTAGGCAGCATATTGTTATAAATAGATAGATATATAGAAAGAAAACACTGTTATTGGCTTTACAACCACTTTAATGTTTATAGTATATGTTGGTTGTTGTTTAGCTATGTTAATTATATTCCTGTGTACAGTTTGTACTGTTAGGGTAATATGATCAGGAGGGGGAATGTCCTCCTGTGGGGTATAAAGTATGTGTCTGAGTTTCAATAAACAATCGTTCCTTTGGAGTTTACCTCACATCTTGTCTGTGTACGATGTTTGGGGTAAAAGGGCTGGTATTAGCTCTCGGTCTACTGGGAACAGTTTGGAGGGCAGGAGACACTCTTTGATGGAAGGAAATACTTTGTCGGTGTGCCAAGTGGTTCTGTCACAGTGGGGGCCAGTATGACAGGTGGGGAGAGTGTGACGGCTGGGGTAGAGTGTGACAAGTGGGGGGGAAGTTTGACAGATGGGGGGCAGTGTGACAGGTGGGGCCTGTGTGACAGGTGGGTGCAGTGTGACTGGCGGGGGGCAGAGTGACAGGTGGAGGGGAGTGTGACAGGTGGGAGGGCAGTTTGACAGATGGGGGGCGTGTGACAGGTGGGGGGTAGTGTGACAGGTGGGGAATTGTGACAGGCGGGGGGGACAGTGTGACAGGTGGGGGCAGTGTGACAGGAGGGGGGAGTGTAACAGGTGGAAGGGCAGTTTGACAGATGGGGGGCATGTGACAGGTGGAGGGCAGTGTGACAGGGGGAGGCAGTGTGACAGGTGGGGTGGCAGTTTGACAGATGGGGGACGAGTGACAGGTGGGGGAATTGTGACAGGCGGGGGACAGTGTGACAGGTGGGGGCAGTGTGACAGGAGGGGGGAGTGTGACAGGTGGGAGGGAAGTTTGACAGATGGGGGTGTGTGACAGGTGGAGGGGAGTGTGACAGGTAGGGGCAGTGTGACAGGCGGGGGGACAGTGTGACAGGTGGGGGCAGTGTGACAGGCAGGAGGCAGTGTGACAGGTGGGGTGGGTGTAACAGGTGGGGGGCAGTGTGACAGGTGGGGGCAGTGTGACAGGCGGGGGGACAGTGTGACAGGTGGGGGCAGTGTGACAGGCAGGAGGCAGTGTGACAGGTGGGGTGGGTGTGACAGGTGGGGGGCAGTGTGACAGGTGGGGGCAGTGTGACAGGCGGGGGACAGTGTGACAGGTGGGGGAGAGTGTGACAGGTGGGGGAAAGTGTGACAGGTGGGGGAGAGTGTGACAGGTGGGGGTCAGTGTGACAGGTGGGGGTCAGTGTGACAGGTGGGGGAGCTTTATATAGCTCTGACATATACCGCAGTGCTGTAGAGAACACTGAGCCAGTCACATCAGTCTCTGCACCAGAGGAGCTTCTCCACCAGGTGGTGCTGTTTTGCAGGGTGCTGTTGACTCAGTCTGCTGGGATCTCAGCTAGAGGAAACATCAAGCCTGGGCCTGTCCTGCAGGCTTCTCCCCCAGCCCCCATGCAGTGGGTGTTGGGAGATGAAGGTGGAGGCTCTCCAGAGGCACTGAGGCCTACTCCATGTGCTCAAGCTGCAATGGATCCTGGGCTTGTCCCTATGCAAGAGGAGTCCTTACCAGTCCTCCAGGATAGAGTGGTGAACAAACTTTGCCGCATTGCTAAAGAGGAACAGAAACTTTCTGTCATGACAGAAGATCTCAAGAAAAAGAAATCTCTGCAAGTAAGTCTGGGAATAGTGAATAAGAGGGAAGTCTCCAAGCTGAAGTCTCTGGAAGAGACACTGAGAAAGCAGGAGAAGTTGGTTGCTTCTTTGAAGGAAAGCACCGGTGTGTTAAAAGAAAAGTGTAAGAATGAGGAGAGATGTCAACAGATGAAGGAGAGTGCCTGTGCCAGTACCAGCCAGAGGGTGGATGCCGCAGTAATGGTGACAGTACGGATGGGGGGTAAGGAAGTGGCTTCACATGGTGGCCCCAGTACTACCCCTGTCTCAGGATCTGTTGCACCCGAGTCAGTATCTGCCCCCCTCCCTCCCCAGCAGCCTGCGTCATCTCAGGAGGAGGTTGAGGAAAATGGCGGATTGCTGCAGACCATTATAGAAATGGAATCTCCCTTGAGTGGTGCCAACCCATCAGATGAAGATCATGGGAATGCAGGCATGTATCCAGATAGAGAAGTTTCTGCTGACTGTAAGGAGTCCCACATGGACATTAACAGTGCAGAGCAGGAATGTTGCATGAACATTGAAAATGCAGAGCAGGAATGTCGCATGACAAACCAGATTTCAAAGGTTCCTATGCAGCCATTTAATGTGTCATCTGTCCCAGTTATGAACTATGATAAGTGTTGTGTTGGGACAAAGTCATGCTGCTGCTGGTGGAAGGGAGCCTGTTGCTGGTGGAAGGGTGGTTGTGGATAAGATCCTAGCCATGGGTTTTAAGGCAGAGGATATTTATGCGCTTATCAGTCCGGCTGGTTCCTATGAATATGATTTATCATTTGTGTGTCCAGAGTCGCTGGATCTGTTTTGGGAGCGGTTTGAGCATGTATATAGGGACCAGCCGGACTGGAAGGGTCTTGTCCCCAAAGTTGTCTCACGTCAGCGCTTGATTAAGAATGTGACTATCCTGACAAGGAATGAGTCTATACCCCCCGAGGATTTATGGGTCTGGTTGAGCAGGTTTGGTGAAACATTGTGTCCCCTAAAAAAGATTGAGGATGATAGAGGAATCTGGACAGGTGGGTGGTCAGTGTCAATGAGGTTGAGTGTGTGTGGGAATGTGGTCGAGCATTTGCCTTCCTCTGCCTTTATTGGTAGAGATAGGATTACTGTCTTCTACCCTGGTCAACCTCAGCTGTGCCATAAATGTGGAGTCAAGGGACATTTCTCCTCTAAATGTCCAGAACAGAAGTGTTCTTTGTGTCAGGAACTGGGGCATCTGGCCAGGGACTGTAACATCATTAAATGTAACCTATGTGATAAGGTTGGTCACCCTTATAGCCGGTGCCCTGAGGCTTTGCACAATAAGCCAGAGTTAGTGGAGGAATTTTTCCATCTGGATAGAGAAGAGTCTGGGTTGGCGGAGATTGTACCAGGGGATCCTAGTGTCTCTGTCCCGTCAGAATCTGTGTCTGTGAGGCCCTCTGTGGTGTCAGTGTCCCCCCAGTCTGTGGTTCCCCAGTCAGAAAGTGTGGTTGTTAAGTCTGGGTCTGCACCTATTGTTTCTCCTAGTGTAGTGAAGGCAGCGGAGGGTGCTGAACCATCGTGTATGGTGGTGCCAACCCCTCCTGCTCGGCATAGCAGAAGTGCGGGTGGAGTGAGGGATGGATTGGATGATGGTGGAGTGGGAGGTGGGAAGGGCATGAGGGTGGCTGTTGCAGAATGCAAGGTGAATGATGTGGAAGTCGGGGTGAATAATGTGGAAGTTGGGGTGAATGATGTGGGGGGAGGGGTTAATGGGGGGGTTTTGGAATCACATCCTGATGGCGATTAAATCTCAAAATGTTTCTTAGCCTGGATTGTGTTTAAGTTGAGGTTCGGGGTTTGTAGTTGTCATTAAAATATGTTTCTCTCTATGTAATTTTGTCAGGTAACGGTTTTCTTTACTTGCTGATGTAAGAAGCAGGTTTATTTTTGTTTAGTAGTTGTTTATTTTTGTGTAAATATGTTTTTATTAATGAACTGTATGTTTTTGTGATTTTTTTTAATAAAAAACTTACATTCTAATCTCCCTCCCACCTCCACAGTCATATACTATTATTATTATTATTATTACACATTGTGTTTCAGCCCTGATAAGGGAGAGCATGTTTTGCCCCTGAAATGAGTTGGCAGTTTTTGTTAATTATTAAAGCTGGCTTGGAATTTGGATTGGTGCCCCTTCTTTTGGTTTAATCACTTGCCGACCGCTTAACTGGGAAAATACGTCATTACTTTGACATTAAATACTGGGGTAATGGCCGGAGCTAGATGCCATAACCCCAGAATCCCTTAGGTGATTCTCTTTCAGATAAAAGTGATTTCTGTGGCGGATGCGCCGCGGGATCACTTTTAGAAGTGATGGGAGAGGTGCCCCCCCTCCCTCCCGCCTCTTCCTGGTGGTTCCTGGACTTACGTTACCGATCGCTGAGTCAGGGAACCATCCAACGATGGAAGTATCTTCCCATAGAGATAAGTGATGGCAATATGGCCACCGCTCATGCCCTTGGAGGACCGGAGCAACATCATGATATCACTTCCGGTTCTCAGGCCATGTAAACATGGTTGTTGTTTTTTTTTTTTTTTCTTAACCACTTGACGACCGCCTCACGCCGATGTACGTCGGCAAAGTGGCACGGACAGGCAAAATCACGTACAGGGTACGTGATTTGCCTTCCGCGGGTGGGGGGTCCGATCGGACCCCCCCCCGGTGCCCGAGGCGGTCGTCTTTTGTCCAGCGGCGATCGGTGATGAGGGGGAGACCATCCGTTCGTGGCCCCCCCCTCGCGATCGCCGCCGGCCAATGAGAATCTTCCTTTGCTGCTGTATGCTAAACAGCAGCAAAGGAAATGATGTCATCTCCCCTCGGGTCGGTATTTTCCGTTCCGGCCCGAGGAGAGAAGACATCAATGTGAGTGCACCAACACACACACACACAGTAGAACATGCCAGGCACACAAAACACCCCGATCCCCCCCCCCCGATCGCCCCCCGATCCCCCCCCAATCACCCCCCCCCCCCCCTGTCACAAACTGACACCAGCAGTTTTTTTTTTTTTTTTTTTTCTGATTACTGCATAGTGTCAGTTTGTGACAGTTACAGTGTTGGGACAGATACTGTTACCCCCCTTTAGGTCTAGGGTACCCCCCTAACCCCCCTAATAAAGTTTTAACCCCTTGATCACCCCCTGTCACCAGTGTCACTAAGCGATCATTTTTCTGATCGCTGTATTAGTGTCGCTGGTGACGCTAGTTAGTGAGGTAAATATTTAGGTTCGCCGTCAGCGTTTTATAGCGTCAGGGACCCCCCTATACTATCTGATAAATGTTTTAACCCCTTGATTGCCCCCTAGTTAACCCTTTCACCACTGATCACCGTATAACCGTTATGGTTGACGCTGGTTAGTTTGTTTATTTTTTATAGTGTCAGGGCACCCGCCGTTTATTACCGAATAAAGGTTTAGCCCCCCGATCGCCCGGCGGTGATATGCGTCGCCCCAGGCAGCGTCAGATTAGCGCCAGTACCGCTAACACCCACGCACGCAGCATGCGCCTCCCTTAGTGGTATAGTATCTGATCGGATCAATATCTCATCCGATCAGATCTATACTAGCGTCCCCAGCAGTTTAGGGTTCCCAAAAACGCAGTGTTAGCGGGATCAGCCCAGATACCTGCTAGCACCTGCGTTTTGCCCCTCCGCCCAGCCCACCCAAGTGCAGTATCGATCGATCACTGTCACTTACAAAACACTAAACGCATAACTGCAGCGTTCGCAGAGTCAGGCCTGATCCCTGCGATCGCTAACAGTTTTTTTGGTAGCATTTTGGTGAACTGGCAAGCACCAGCCCCAGGCGTCAGGTTAGCGCCAGTACCGCTAACACCCACGCACGCAGCATACGCCTCCCTTAGTGGTATAGTATCTGAACGGATCAATATCTGATCCGATCAGATCTATACTAGCGTCCCCAGCAGTTTAGGGTTCCCAAAAACGCAGTGTTAGCGGGATCAGCCCAGATACCTGCTAGCACCTGCGTTTTGCACCTCCGCCCGGCCCACCCAAGTGCAGTATCGATCGATCACTGACACTTACAAAACACTAAACGCATAACTGCAGCGTTCACAGAGTCATGCCTGATCCCTGCGATCGCTAACAGTTTTTTTGGTAGTATTTTGGTGAACTGGCAAGCACCAGCCCCAGGCAGCGTCAGATTAGCGCCAGTACCGCTAACACCCACGCACGCACCGTACACCTCCCTTAGTGGTATAGTATCTGATCGCATCAATATCTGATCCGATCAGATCTATACTAGCGTCACCAGCAGTTTAGGGTTCCCAAAAACGCAGTGTTAGCGGGATCAGCCCAGATACCTGCTAGCACCTGCGTTTTGCCCCTCCGCCCGGCCCAGCCCACCCAAGTGCAGTATCGATCGATCACTGTCACTTACAAAACACTAAAAGCATAACTGCAGCGTTCGCAGAGTCAGGCCTGATCCCTGCGATCGCTAACAGTTTTTTGGTAGCGTTTTGGTGAACTGGCAAGCGCCAGCGGCCTAGTACACCCCGGTCGTAGTCAAACCAGCACTGCAGTAACACGTGGTGACGTGGCGAGTCCCATAAGTGCAGTTCAAGCTGGCGAGATGGCAAGCACAAGTAGTGTCCCGCTGCCACCAAAAAGACAAACACAGGCCCGTCGTGCCCATAATGCCCTTCCTGCTGCATTCGCCAATCCTAATTGGGAACCCACCGCTTCTGCAGCGCCCGTACTTCCCCCATTCACATCCCCAACCAAATGCAGTCGGCTGCATGAGAGGCATTTTTATGTCCTCCCGAGTACCCCTACCCAACGAACCCCCCAAAAAAGATGTCGTGTCTGCAGCAAGCGCGGATATAGGCGTGACGCCCGCTATTATTGTCCCTCCTGTCCTGACAATCCTGGTCTTTGCATTGGTGAATGTTTTGAACGCTACCATTCACTAGTTGAGTATTAGCGTAGGGTACAGCATTGCACAGACTAGGCGCACTTTCACAGGGTCTCCCAAAATGCCATCGCATTTTAAGAGACCCGAACCTGGAACCGGTTACCGTTATAAAAGTTAGTTACAAAAAAAGTGTAAAAAAAAAAAAAATATGAAATAAAAAAAAATAGTTGTTTTATTGTTCTCTCTCTCTCTATTCTCTCTCTCTATTGTTCTGCTCTTTTTTACTGTATTCTATTCTGCAATGTTTTATTGTTATTGTTATTGTTATTATGTTTTATCATGTTTGTTTTTCAGGTGTGTAATTATTTACACTTTACTGTGCTTTATTGTTAACCATTGTTAACCATTTTTTTGTCTTCAGGTACGCCATTCACGACTTTGAGTGGTTATACCAGAATGATGCCTGCAGGTTTAGGTATCATCTTGGTATCATTCTTTTCAGCCAGCGGTCGGCTTTCATGTAAAAGCAATCCTAGCGGCTAATTAGCCTCTAGACTGCTTTTACAAGCCGTGGGAGGGAATGCCCCCCCCCCCCCACCGTCTTCCGTGTTTTTCTCTGGCTCTCCTGTCTCAACAGGGAACCTGAGAATGCAGCCGGTGATTCAGCCAGCTGACCATAGAGCTGATCAGAGACCAGAGTGGCTCCAAACATCTCTATGGCCTAAGAAACCGGAAGCTACGAGTATTTCATGACTTAGATTTCGCCGGATGTAAATAGCGCCATTGGGAAATTGGGGAAGCATTTTATCACACCGATCTTGGTGTGGTCAGATGCTTTGAGGGCAGAGGAGAGATCTAGGGTCTAATAGACCACAATTTTTTCAAAAAAGAGTACCTGTCACTACCTATTGCTATCATAGGGGATATTTACATTCCCCGAGATAACAATAAAAATGATTAAAAAAAAAAATATGAAAGGAACAGTTTAAAAGTAAGATTAAAAAAGCAAAAAAATAATAAAGAAAAAAAAAAAAAAAAAAAAAACACCCCTGTCGCCCCCTGCTCTCGCGCTAAGGCGAACGCAAGCGGCGGTCTGTCGTCAAATGTAAACAGCAATTGCACCATGCATGTGAGGTATCACCGCGAAGGCCAGATCGAGTGCAGTAATTTTTCCAGTAGACCTCCTCTGTAAATCTAAAGTGGTAACCTGTAAAGGCTTTTGAAGGCTTTTAAACATGTATTTATTTTGTTGCCACTGCACGTTTGTGCGCAATTTTAAAGCATATCATGTTTGGTATCCATGTACTCGGCCTAAGATCATCTTTTTTATTTCATCAAACATTTGGGCAATATAGCGTGTTTTAGTGCATTAAAATTAAAAAAAGTGTGTTTTTTCCCCAAAAAATGCGTTTGAAAAATTGCTGCGCAATTACTGTGTGAAAAAAAAAAATGAAACACCCACCATTTTAATCTGTAGGGCATTTGCTTTAAAAAAATATATAATGTTTGGGGGTTCAAAGTAATTTTTTTGCAAAAAAAAAAAAACTTTTTCATGTAAACAATAAGTGTCAGAAAGGGCTTTGTCTTCAAGTGGTTAGAAGAGTGGGTGATGTGTGACATAAGCTTCTAAATGTTGTGCATAAAATGCCAGGACAGTTCAAAACCCCCCCAAATGACCCCATTTTGGAAAGTAGACACCCCAAGCTATTTGCTGAGAGGCATGTCGAGTCCATGGAATATTTTATATTGCGACACAAGTTGCGGGAAAGAGACAAATTTTTTTTTTTTTTTTTTTTTTTTGCACAAAGTTGTCACTAAATGATATATTGCTCAAACATGCCATGGAAATATGTGAAATTACACCCCAAAATACATTCTGCTGCTTCTCCTGAGTACGGGGATACCACATGTGTGAGACTTTTTGGGAGCCTAGCCGCGTACGGGACCCCGAAAACCAAGCACCGCCTTCAGGCTTTCTAAGGGCGTGAATTTTTGATTTCACTCTTCACTGCCTATCACAGTTTCGGAGGCCATGGAATGCCCAGGTGGCACAAAACCCCCCCAAATGACCCCATTTTGGAAAGTAGACACCCCAAGCTATTTGCTGAGAGGTATAGTGAGTATTTTGCAGACCTCACTTTTTGTCACAAAGTTTTGAAAATTGAAAAAAGAAAAAAAAAAATGTTTTTTCTTGTCTTTCTTCATTTTCAAAAACAAATGAGAGCTGCAAAATACTCACCATGCCTTTCAGCAAATAGCTTGGGGTGTCTACTTTCCAAAATGGGGTCATTTGGGGGGGTTTTGTGCCACCTGGGCATTCCATGGCCTCCGAAACTGTGATAGGCAGTAAAGAGTGAAATCAAAAATTTTCACCCTTAGAAATCCTGAAGGCAGTGATTGGTTTTCGGGGTCCAGTACGCGGCTAGGCTCCCAAAAAGTCCCACACATGTGGTATCCCCATACTCAGGAGAAGCAGCTAAATGTATTTTGGGGTGCAATTCCACATATGCCCATGGCCTGTGTGAGCAATATATCATTTAGTGACAACTTTATGAAAAAAAAAAAAAAAATAAATAAAAAGTGTCACTTTCCCGCAACTTGTGTCAAAATATAAAATATTCCATGGACTCAATATGCCTCTCAGCAAATAGCTTGGGGTGTCTACTTTCCAAAATGGGGTCATTTTGGGGGGTTTTGTGCCATCTTGGCATTCCATGGCCTCCGAAACTGTGATAGGCAGTGAAGAGTGAAAGCAAAAATTTACACCCTTAGAAATCCTGAAGGCGGTGATTGGTTTTCGGGGCCCCGTACGCGGCTAGGCTCCCAAAAAGTCCCACACATGTGGTATCCCCATACTCAGGAGAAGCAGCTAAATGTATTTTGGGGTGCAATTCCACATAGGCCCATGGCCTGTGTGAGCAATATATCATTTAGTGACCACTTTTTGTAAATATTTTTTTTTTTTTTTTTTTTTTTGTCATTTTTCAATCACTTGGGACAAAAAAAATAAATATTCAATGGGTTCAACATGCCTCTCAGCAATTTCCTTGGGGTGTCTACTTTCCAAAATGGGGTCATTTGGGGGGGTTTTGTACTGCCCTGCCATTTTAGCACCTCAAGAAATGACATAGGCAGTCATAAACTAAAAGCTGTGTAAATTCCAGAAAATGTACCCTAGTTTGTAGACGCTATAACTTTTGCGCAAACCAATAAATATACGCTTATTGACATTTTTTTTACCAAAGACATGTGGCCGAATACATTTTGGCCTAAATGTATGACTAAAATTTAGTTTATTGGATTTTTTTTAGAACAAAAAGTAGAAAATATCATTTTTTTTCAAAATTTTCGGTCTTTTTCCGTTTATAGCGCAAAAAATAAAAACCGCAGAGGTGATCAAATACCATCAAAAGAAAGCTCTATTTGTGGGAAGAAAAGGACGCAAATTTCGTTTGGGTACAGCATTGCATGACCGCGCAATTAGCAGTTAAAGCGACGCAGTGCCAAATTGGAAAAAGACCTCTGGTCCTTAGGCAGCATAAAGGTCCGGGGCTCAAGTGGTTAAAGCAAAAGTTTTTTTTGTATTCTTTTGCTTTTAAGGGTAATGGAGAGATTTAGTGTCTCTTATTCCCCGTACACACAATCGCACATTCCGACAACAAAATCCATGTTTTTTTTTTCCGACGGATGTTGGCTCAAACTTGTCTCGTATACACACAGTCATACAAATCTTGTCGGAAATTCCGAACGTCAAGAACGCGATGACAAAAATGAAGTTCAATAGCCAGTGCGGCTCTTCTGCTTGATTCCGAGCATGCGTGGAACTTTGTGCATCGGATCGGAATTTACAAAAACAGATTTTGTTATCGGAAAATTTGAGATCCCGATCTCAAATTTTGTTTGTCGGAAATTCCAATGGAAAATGTCCGATGGAGCCTACACGCGGTCGGAATTTGAGGCAACAAGCTCCCATCGAACATTTCCCGTCGGAAAGTCTGACCATGTGTATGAGGTATTAGACTTCAGATCTCTCCATAAAGAGGACCTGTCATGCTGTATTGTTATCGCAAGGGATGTTTACATTCTTTGCAATAGCAATAAAAGTGATCAAACATTTTTTTTCAAAGGAACAATGTAAAAATAAAAAAATGTAATAAAACTAATTTAAAATTCCGAACATTTGAAAATCTGAACATTTGAAAATTCGGAAATTTGAAAATTCAAAAATAAGAATTTATCAGAAGTTACGAATTATCCAAATTAATGAATGCCACATCTAAACAAATTAAACAGAACAAATTAATAATAAGTAATAATAATATTAAAAAGTTTTTATTATTATTATTATTATTGTTATTATTTATTATTATTCATTTGTTGCGTTCCATTCGTTTAGATACGGCATTCGGTATTTCGGATAATTCGTAACTTTAGATAAATTTGTATTCGTTACGTTGATTAACAGCCAAAACCTATAATTTAATAGTTATTATTTTTGGATTTTTTTAATTTACGAATCTTCTGATTTTCTGATTTACAAATTTACGAATTTTCAGAAGAATTTGTAAAATGGGTTTTCGTTAATTCGGATATTTCCAAATAAACAAATTTGTCGAAATTCGTTAAAAAACAAATTCGAAATAAAACAAATTGCACATGTCTACTGATCACTCGATTCTGACAGCTCCCCGAGCAGAGAGCTGCAGACTGTCAGTCAGCAGCTCTCCGCTCTGCCCCCTCCTTGGTCACTGGAGTGCTGGGCTGTGGAGGGGCGGGAGCGCGAGCCGGTGAGATGGCTATCAGTCCAGGGACCTGGCAGATCCATACTCCCATTGTCAGGATGAGGTGGACCCTGGACTGACTTCTGTGACACCAGCAGAGAATGGACTGCTGAAAACGGGTCACAGGAGTGCAAAACGAACTGCACTCTTGTGATCCATAGGAGAAGTCCAGACAAACGAGCTTTGGCTATACTTCTCTTTTAACATCATCTTTCATAATTTACATAAAAATTGGGGCATATATTATGTTTTTTTTTTTTTTTTATTATTCATTAAAGTGTATTTTTTGCAAAAAATTGCGTTTTAAAAATGGCTGCGCAAGAACCATTTGACATAAGAAATTGCAATGATGTGTGCATGTGCGAGAGCTCCATCATGGCTGCCTGAGCCGTTAGCTCTGCACCACCCCGGACCGTCGAGCCACACACGCCATGCTGTGCCCCATCGGGAAGCAATCCACGTGCCCTAAAGGGTCCGGGAGCCTAAGGGGATCACTCTGGGATGTCCGGTCACCCCGCATGATGGGACCTCGGGCCGCAATTAAACTCGGCAGTGGAGGATGGGAGTACCAAGATGGCCACCGCCACTGATTCCACACAACCTCATGCGGCCTTCCCGGCCTGGGCACTGGAGAACAGGCAAGTCCTTGCCCCAGCGACAATGACTTACTCACAAGTGGCCCAGGGCAGCCCCAGCCTGTCCCAGGTGGCCCCTCATGGCCTCCACATGCCCCAGGCCCCCTCCCCAGCATCCACAGAGTCCTTGCTCTGCCTCCACATGGAGGATTATGCATTATCTCTGTCCCGGCCTTCTCTTCTCCATTTATCTTCTAACCCGTCCCCAGGCTACTCAGTCAAGGACATCACCACACTACAAGAAGACCTTTTTGCTAAATTCTCTACACTCTTGGAGAGAGGACTAGCCAAAACAGCAGCCCAAATCACTGACACCATTAAATCGGATCCCGTAAGCTTGGGTTCCAGAATGGAGGCCATGGAGGACAAAATAGATAATACAGTGACCAGAACCAACCAAAATGCAGCGCAAATTCAGACCCTGCAGGAACAACTTGATATGGCCCTCTCCAGTATCGACGACCTTGAAAATAGGTCCAGGAGATATCATTTTAGAATTCGAGGCCTACCTGAATCCTTTACCTATATCCCCCTCACTGTACGTGACATTATCTCAGAACTCCTTCCAAACATACCGCCGCACCGTCTAGAACTGGACAGAGCACATAGGGCCCTGGGACCCCCAGAAAAGATGGCACCCCAAGGGATATCATCGTTAAACTGCACTTTTATGCTGTCAAGGAGGAGGTCATGCGCCAATCTCGCATGAAGCCTAAACTACAGCACCAGGGGCACCAGATGAAGATATTCGCTGATCTGTCTCCATCCACCATTCAAAGAAGGAGATATCTCAAACCACTGCTTACGGTCCTAGCTCAACCGGACATTAAGTACCGCTGGACCTTTCCTTTGCTGTGAAGTTCACGAATCATGGAAAAACACACTCCTTCTCCAGCCTTCTGTGTGGTGAGAAACAGTTTTTGAACCTTGATTGATCTCACAGAAGGCACCCATGGACTTCTCCACGACATCCTCGGGGTCCTCCAAACCACCCCTTCCTGCTAGCCCGGTCTCCCCTCTTTGGAACAAGTGTCCCTCCAAGAAGTGCAAGGAAGGAAGACCACCGTAAGACGACGTCCCAAATTCCTCACTCCATTGCCCTCTCACGGGCACTTCCTTTTGGGACAGGAGTCCCTTCTGTTGATGGAGCTGGAGCTCCAAACCCAAGTTTTGGTTTGGTTCGGTCCCCAGTTTCCTGAACTACTTTGTTCCCCATGGTCCCACTCCCACAAGTTTACACTAGCCACAGCGGAGAGACTTCAGTAGCATACCGCCTACCAGCACTACAGCCGTTTCAGGAACAAGCTGTCTGTTTCCTCTCTCTTCCCATCTGGGAATTGAACCCGAATGGAACTGGAACCCCAGGGTGGGGGAGGGGGGGTTCCCCCTCCAGGTCTAGTCCTTGACGATAAGGGAAAAAGGTCCAGATCTCTGGGGGTTTCTTGGCAACTTTTCATCAATGAGCCCTTCCTCCCCCCCTTCCTGATGATGGGGCCTGGATCCTTTTTTGCCTCCTAGACTCTGGGTCTCTCCGGCCTGTTCCCCCTGCCCGGCAGGGGGGGGGGCGGGGGCCGGCGGGGATCCGGGGGCGTCTTGGGTGGGCTGGTTGTCCTAGAGTGACCATGAGTTTTTTCTTTTTTTTTTTAATTTGTATTATATGTTATGTGAAAATAGTAGATTGCACCAAAGATTAGCATATATTAGTTGTGCAAAGTTTTTGTTTTATTCACAGTTTGTTGCAAGGGTCCGGGGTGGCCCCCTTGCGCCTCCACCCATTCCTTGGAAACTGAATGTGTTTCTCTGGCATGGGTTGTCGGTCAGCTCCTACGTGTGACCGACGATTAAGAGTAGGTGTTTGGCAGATATCCCCTCCGCCACTCGCCACGGGTCTTGCTAGAAGACCCATGTCTTTGTTATCGTTTTTGTATTATTTCTCCCCCCTCTCTGTCTCCCATTTATTCTTCTTCTCTCTTCAAGCCTATCAACGGGAGATGAGTCCTTTCAGACTCCAAACCGCCAACAGACTTTTCAACCATCAACACCTCGAAGATAGAAGTCGTCGAAGGGTAAGTGACTGCCAGTTTGATGCCCCCCCCTCTGTTCTAATGGCTGACGAGACAACAAAAGGAGTGGATCTCAGGGTGGCATCTCATAACGTACAGGACCTGAATTCCCCTAGGAAAAGGAGAGTGGCATTCGAACACTACTGATCCCTTAAACTGGATGTAGTGCTGCTTCAGGAGACCCACTTTCCGATTCGATACAACCCCAAATTCCTCCACTCACACTACCCGTCGTTTTTCCTAGCAAACGCACCAAACAAGACGAAAGGGGTAGCAATTCTTTTTTTTAAAAATAGCAAATATTCCCACATCTCCGATTTCAGGGATCCAGAGGGCAGGTTTATTCTTGTAAAAGGCACTATAGAGGGAATACTGTATTCCATAATTTCCTACTACGCCCCTAATAAGGGACAAGCCACATTCTTCCAGAACCTCTTTACAATTCTGCAGAAGGAGACCCCAGTTCTATTCCTGTCATTGGATGCTGAAAAAGCATTTGACAGGGTAGACTGGGGTTTCATGATGGATACATTACGGCACTTGGGTATTAGGACAAAAATGATGAAATGGATAACAAACTTGTATAACGGCCCGACAGCAGTCGTAAAAGTAAATGGTAGACTTTCTCCAAGAATTGAGATGCAGAACGGAACACGGCAAGGCTGCCCATTGTCTCCACTACTATACGTACTGGCCTTAGAACCACTATTAGCAACACTCCGAAATAACAAAGAGGTGGAAGGAGCGAGAGTAGGAGGAAAAGAGCATAAGATCGCAGCCTATGCGGACGACATCTTGATGTACGTCTCCAACCCAAGAGTGTCACTCCCAAATATACTGAAAGAAATAAAAAAATATGGAGAATTGTCAAACTTTAAAATTAACCCAATGAAAACGGAAATATTAAATATAGGATTAGAGAAAAAGGAAGCCCAGTTTTTACAAAAGGAATTCCCATTTACCTGGGTAAAAGAACTGAACTACCTTGGAATAAAAATAACTTCCAGAGTTGAAAAGATCTACCAGGCAAACTTTATTCCACTGATCAATGAGGTCAAAGAAGAAATGAAAAAGTTAAGAATACAGCCACTTTCATGGATAGGAAGAATAAATATGTTTAAGATGATGATATTACCTAAAATAAATTACAGATTACAGATGCTACCAGTTAAAATCCCCCAGAGCTTTTTTAAAATAATTAAAACAATGTTGATAAAATACATATGGTTTAACAAAAAACCAAGAATTAAATACACGCTGATTACAAGGAAAAGGGAGCATGGAGGCCTGGCCGCTCCAGATATAAGCAGGTACTATAAAGCCATAGTATTAACACGAATGTTAGAGTGGACAAACGAGAAAAGTGAAAAAAAATGGGTTGAAATGGAAAACATAATAAGCGGAGTCACACTGCATAAGATTATTTGGATACCACCGAAATCCAGAACACTGGACACAGATACACATGAAATAACAAAAAATGTTTTAAAAATTTGGGACACCACTCACCTAAAGAATGAATGGAAATACAATTCACCACTGTTAGCACTCACAGGATCGAACTTTTTCACCCCCGGGAAGGAAATATTTGGAACTCAAGGTATAGGTAATCCACAATTAAAAGATATCACCAGAAATGGCAAAATAAGAACACGAGCAGACTTAGAGGAAATGAACGGATGGAAGATGAATGAATGGAACTACAATCAATTAAGGCACTTAGTAAGCACAATTCCACACCCACTGAGAGATGTAACGAAACTAACCGCACTGGAAAAGCTATGTAGTAAGGAAATACCATTAAAAAACGGAACATCAAAAATTTACAATATACTGACAGACTTGGAAGCACAAGAAAGACCAGAATACATAAAACAATGGGAAAAAGAGCTGAACTTAAAAATAGATAACCAAAAAGTGGAAAAAATGATTGAAATGGGATATAATAAGGCCTGGGATATGAAGACTATCGAAATGAACTATAAATTAGTATCAAGATGGTATATGACCCCAGTAAGAATACATAAATTTCAACAGGACAAAACACCCTTGTGTTGGAGAAAATGTGGCCAATCAGCAACGATCATACACATATGGTGGGAATGCCCAATAATAACGGAATACTGGAAGGAAGTGTTAAAGATCATAAAGGAAATAACTGGAGAAGAAATAGAACAAAATATCTGGACTTGTCTTTTCCATATACATAACAAACCTAAGAAACAATACATGAAATCAATAGTGCCTAACCTTTTGAATGCGGCCAAGGCATTGATTCCTAAGAATTGGTTAAAATGCGGAAAACCAGAGATAAGAAATTGGCTAGAGGAAATAGAATATTACTATAGAATGGAAGGAGGAAAGAAAAGGGATAATAGTAGATGGGAAAGTTGGAAAAAATACAAAGCCTCAGACATTTATTTAGATAAGATGAAAGAAAGAATAGGTGCAGAGGCTAGTGGATAAATGAATAACATAAAAGAATGGATCAGACACAGGAGGGGTACAGGGGGAAGGGGGAAGGGGGGAGGGGAGGAGGGGGGGGGACAAAAAGGAATTATATAATAGTGGGCTTACAGATATGGGAGGCGCTTCGTTGTTGGCTTTTAAAAATAATAAATAATACCCTTGAAGGGAATAAATAATAAAGAAGTGACGGAAACAATCCACAATGATGTGAAAAATGAGAAGAGATAAAGTTTGACACATAAAGTTGAAATAATGTCTCTCAGAAAAATTTCGCTGAAGTGGAAAAAAAAAAAAAAAAAAAAAAAAAACAATTCTAAACCCCCTCCTGGAGGGCAAGATTATTTTTGGAGGAGACTCCAACGTTGCCTTTGACCAGGGACTAGATAAAATGAAACCCCTAAGGACCAGCTTACGCGCCCCACGAAACTGAGCAGCAGAATAGCTAAAATCCTCCACTCCAATGGCCTAGTTGACATTTAGAGGGAACTGAACCCCAAGAGAAGAGACTTTACACACTACTCACCCCCCCCACCTATCCTACGCCAGGATTGACCATATACTAATCCCAACCAACCTCATACCCTTGATTAATAAGGCATCTATTGTGGACACAGCATGGTCGGACCACTCATTGGTCCTCCTGTCTTTGAGGAACACTTACTAGGAAGCGTGGTTCATACTGGCGACCTAATGGATCGCTCTTTAGCGACCCTATACACACCAAGGTAATAGCAGACGCCATCAAAGATTATTTTCTCCTTTACTAGATCCTACAAGGGCATTAGGAATGTCTCACTAATTGAATCCAGCCTCAAGGTCATTACCAGATGGTACCTTACCCCTGACAGACTAGCCAAAATGTTCCCTTCATCAGACCCCCGGTGCTTTCAAGGCTGCCAACTCACAGGCACCATGGCCCACATATGGTGGGAGTGTCCTAGATTAAGGCCATTTTGGAGCAAGATTTTCTCCCTGATCCTAAAAGTTTTGAATTTTAAGATCCCGAAAACCCCAGCCATAGCCCTACTTAATGCAAATTTTCCCAAAACACCGAAACAGACGCGCAATCTAGTACACTTCATTCTCCTTGGAGCCAACCTGACCATTGCCAAAGCTTGGAAACAACCCAAGGTTTCCTACAAGGCTGCTATACATAAAATATCCTGGATCATGTCTCAAGAGTAACTCACTAGCATTCTCCACAACACCAAATCGCAGTTTGAAGCTACCTGGGAACCATGGGCCCGTCATATGGGCATTCCCCTTATACCAGGAGATCAGCCGTAAAGTTCTTCGGCCCAACAGGGGCCACATGATTCTTTCCTGTTGATAGGCTCTTTATACTCTACCCCTCTTTTTCACCCCCTTTCCCCCCCCTCCTTCACCCCTCCCCCTCTTAGCCCTTTAAAGTACACAGAGACACCCTCCGACATTAGCGCAACTTGTCCTTCATCCGGAGGACTAACCCCTTGGGGCTAGTGAATCAGGTTACAGCAACCCTATTATTTTTGTTAGACTCCAGGCCTAACTAGTGATGTTATGAGAACTGGGGACTCGTAGAGATTCAGCCAGGCACAGCATGATCCCATCAGGGGTGCTGGCGGAACCTCTCCTTGTCCCTTCTTACTTTTGTCCTTAGGCCATGCAGATACTATAAAGTTGGAGGAGCCATAGAGGCTCCTAGGATATATATCCTTCTGTTAGAGGTTTACCTGATGTCTGTTGTAGGTCTCTTGTATTTATTTCACGCCCAACGGGTATTGTTTTTTGTTTTATATTGATTTATATTTTTGAAATACAACAAAATATTTGAAAGAAAAATTGCAATGACTGCCATTGTATTCTTTAGGGTCCCTGCTAAAAAAAAATATATATAATGTTTGGGGGTTCGAAGCAATTTTGTAGCAAAATATACAGATTTTTACATAAACTTGCTTTTTGCGTAAACAAGTGTCAGAAAAAGGCTGGGTACTGCTCTGAGTGACATTCTTGGGTGCCCATTGGAGGGTAGCCTTGGTTGCATGTTAGCCGCCTAACCAGAACCAGTGAATTTATCGAATGATTGTCATCATTCCCTTTACTACTCTGTAGTAGGGATGCACCAATACCATTTTGTTCACAACGAGTAAGTGTACCAATACTTTTTTTTTTTTAAGTACTCGTCGATACCAATCACAGATACCTACCGGCAACTGTTTTGTTTACACTTCAGCTGTCAGCAAAATTTTTATTTGCGCTTTTTTTCAATGTGAAATGTGTAAATATATGTTAAAGGTGTAAAAATATTAAGGAACAAAGCAAACAAAAAAAAAGTTTTAATTATTAATAGTTTATAAAACAGAAGTGAACAAAAGAAAAAAATCAGCAGGAAAATAATAATTAAATGGAGGAGAATAAGGAGGTAATTAAAGCTGATTGGAGTAAATTAACAGGTAATAGGGATTAAATAGAGGAACATTTAATAAACAACAACAAAAAATTTTGTACTTGACAGGTTGCTTTAAACTGACTTCATCTACAGATCAAAGTTCATCCCTTTGATCTGTAATGAATAAACAGAAAGATACCAAAAGAAACAATGTTTCTTTTTATCTTTTTGTTTCAGTAGCTGAGGAATGTTGTTGATAAACTTTGCCCGGCTGCTTTTTTTTTTGTTGACAGCTCCTATTGCCAGCGTTCTGTCAAAAGGGCCAACTCCCCAAAATCCAAAATGTCACTTTCAGTGATTCTCCCGCACCCGTAATTGGGGATTTCGACGAGTTGGCTGTTTTCATAGAGCACAGACAGCGTATACACTACGGTACAGGACCAATTGGCCCTTTTGACAGAACACCGGGTAAGGAGGAAAAAAGTTGTCGCCGCCTTGGAGGCGGTCATGTTGTTGGTTATTAGCGGGCAGGACTAACAATGTTTACTCATTATAGCATGTACCGTAGTGTATACACTGCTGGTGTTTTGTGAAAACAGGCAACTCATCAAATTCTCCAATTACTGCTGTTTCAGCTGTCACCAGAAGTGACGTAGTTGGAGATTTTTATGAGTTGACTCTTTTGACAGCACACAGGACTTCCTTTACAATTCAGCTGTCAACAGGGAACCACTGACAGCTGAATGAGTCATCAGTTGCTAAGGATGCGGCGGCCC
The DNA here is from genome assembly GCA_037952835.1 of Lithobates septentrionalis. NCBI lineage: Eukaryota > Metazoa > Chordata > Amphibia > Anura > Ranidae > Lithobates > Lithobates septentrionalis. The sequence goes on from JBBDGP010000853.1 coordinate 2,417,961, forward strand.
CACTCCTTGACAGCCAATAATTGCCGTCTTCTCGGGAATCCCGCTGACAGCTGAAAGAACTGTGCCTGAAAATATCTGTTTCAGGTATCGGAGCATTTGCACGAATACCGAAACTCGCGTAAATGCTTAGTTTCGGCACTGATACTGGTATGGGTGCAACTCTACTCTGTAGCAATAAGTATTTGAGCCCCAGCACCTTTTGGATCTATCTTCTCCCTAGAAGATTCCAAATACTGTATCTCCACGAATCCATTAGCGGTAATAGTGTTGCTTCCAAAAGGAGGTCACACAGGAAGATGATAACTGAGCCTCCTTATTCCCCATAGTGGTGCTCACTGCTCTTACCATCTCATCCTCCCCATTAATGATCACCAGGTGAGCCGACTTTTTCTCACATTCTTCTTTGGCGGAATTCCATGGTATTCGTTTCGAGGACCTGTAGTAACAGCTGAGATTATAATACCGCCAGGTCATATCACACAATGGCTGAGAAGAGCCTGAAAAAGAGAGGGGGGGGTGTAAAGTGACAATGACAATAGCCCAAGTGGGTTATGTTGATATGATTACAGTAAACGGAAAACCATGTAATAATTGATACATCTCAGACTATCGAGATCTTTTCGAATTGTATCAAGTTTTCATTAAAGGATAATGCAGCTCTTAAATGTAAACTATTAACATGACGGTGCTGTATACAGGAGGTCCCCGAGTTATGAACCTCTGACTTGCGAACAACTCTTACTTACAAACAGGAGGCGGCGTGATGTTCTGCGCATGTGCAACCATCGGAAAACAGCGGAAAACATCGGAAAACGATGTCTGCGCATGCGCGGCTACTTGACAGAACATCGGAAAACATCAGAAAATGACGTCTCTGCCGTTCTGCGCATGCGCTTCCAACTTCAGAACAAACCGGCAGTCCCTAACCCGTTCGTAATTCGGGGACTGCCTGTACTGTATATGCTATGTGGTGGAAAGTTTTTGAACATCTGACCATTACACCTACAGTAGGTGACCGCGAGATTGTGTCAATCTCGCCGCATTTCTCGGCGAGATTTGACACCTGCGAGCCCCGTCGCAGGAGCCAGCGCTGAGATGCTTCACTCATCGGGAAAGGAAAACTTTGTTTTCCTTCCGCGATGAGTGACAGGCAGTGCTGACAGCTGTCTGGTATGAATCCTGAGGCGGGAACACCGCGCCAAATTTTAAATGAAAAAACCGGCGTGGGTTCCCCCCAGGGGCATACCAGGCCCTTAGGTCTGGCATGGATTGTAAGGGGAACCCCCTACGCCAAAAAATTGGCGTGGGGGTCCCCTCAAAATCCATACCAGACCCTTATCCAAGCACGCAGCCCGGCCGGCCAGGAAAGGGGGGTGGGGACGAGCGAGCGCCCCCCCCCCCCCTCCTGAGCCGTACCAGGGCGCATGCCCTCAACATGGGGGGGTGGGTGCCTTGGGGGAGGGGAGCGCCCTGCGGGGCCCCCCCCACCCCAAAGCACCTTGTCCCCATGTTGATGAGGACAAGGGCCTCTTCCCGACAACCCTGGCCGTTGGTTGTCGGGGTCTGCGGGCGGGGGGCTTATCGGAATCCGGGAGCCCCCTTTAATAAGGGGGCCCCCAGATCCCGGCCCCCCACCCTGTGTGAACGAGTTTGGGGTACATGGTACCCCTACCCATTCACCTAGGGAAAAGTGTCAATATAAAAAAAAAAACACAATACACAGGTTTTGGGAGTAATTGGGCCAATCATGGCTCGGGGGCTAAGTCCACACCCCACACTATGTAAGGCTGCTTACATGGCGGCCGTACATAGTGTAATGAATGAGAGCAGCAAAATGACATTTCTAAAGGAAAAAATAGCATTGAAAACTGCTTGTAGCTGTAATGTATTGCCGGATCCCGGCAATATACATACAAATTGTTGAAAAAAAAATGTCGAGTTTCCCCCCCCAGTCCATTACTAGGCCCTTTGGGTCTGATAGGGATATTAAGGGGAACCCTGCGGCAAAATTATTTATTTTTTTAAATGGCGTGGGGTCCCCCCCAAAATCCATACCAGGCCCTTCAGGTCTGGTATGGATTTTAAGGGGAACCCCGCACCAAAATTTAAAAACAAATGGCATAGGGGTCCCCTCAAAATCCATATAAGACCCTTGCCTGAGCACACAACCTGGCAGGCCGCAGGAAAAGGGCTGGGGACGAACAGTACCAGGCCACAAGCCCTCAACATGGGGAGGGTGCTTTGGGGTACCCCCCAAAACACCTTGTCCCCATGTTGATGGCGACACAGGCCTCTTCCCCACAACCCTTGCCCGGTGGTTGTGGGGGTCTGCGGGTGAGGGGGCTAATCGGAATCTGGAAGCCCCCTTTAACAAGGGGGCCCCCAGATCCCGGCCCCCCTATTTGAATGGGTATCGGCTACATTGTACCCCTAGTCATTCACAAAAAAACTGTCAAAAAATTAAGAATGACAGGACAATTCCTTTAATAAAAAAAAAAGTCATAATCACAGCGCCCGACGACCTGAGAAAAAAAAATGGAAAAACTCCTCTTCCATGGGAGGCATCCCGCTGACTGCCATCTTTTTGCTTTGACAGCCCTTATATAGCTGAGAGCGAGGCCACCCGTTGATGTAAACAGGTGACCCCGCCCCCCTCTGACATCATGGGACATTGCATGATTTCAAAAGGTGGCGGGTCACCCGTTTACGTCACGGGGTTGCCCCCATCCTCAACTATATAACAGCTGTCAAAGCAAAGAGACAGCAGTCGGCGGGACGCCTCCCATGGAAGAGGAGTTTTTACATTTTTGTTTTTTTTCTCAGGTTGTCGGGTGCTGTGATTGAAGATGAATGGACAACGCGGGATACTTTTTTTTTAATAAAGGAATTGCCCAAAACTGTCTCCTTTCCTGTCATTTTTATCTTTTTGACACTTTTTTGGTGAGTGGGTAGGGGTACAATGTACCCCTACCCATTCACATGGGGGGGGCAGGATCTGGAGGCCCCCTTGTTAAAGGGTGCTTCCAGATTCCGATAATTCCCCCGCCCGCAGACCCCCACAACCACCGGGCAAGGGTTGTGGGGAAGAGGCCCTTGTCCCCATCAACATGGGGACAAGGTTTTTTGGGGGGGACCCCAAAGCACTCTCCCCATGTTGAGGGCATGTGGCCTGGTACAGTTCAGGAGGGGGGGCGCTCTCTCATCCCCTTTTTCCCGCTTTTCCTGTGGCCTGCCAGGTTGTGTGCTTGGATAAGGGTCTGGTATAAAATTAGGGGGAACCTCCACGCTATTTTTTTTAAAAAATTGGCGCGGGGTTCCCCTTAAAATCCACATCAGACCTGAAGGACCTGGTATGGTTTTTGAGGGGGGACCCCCACGCCATATTTTTTTCATTTTGGTGAGAGGTTCCCCTTAATATCCATACCAGACCTGAAGGGCCTGGTATGGATTTTGGGGGGGACCCCACGCCATTTTAAAAAAATTTTGGCACAGGGTTCCCCTTAATATTCATACCAGGCCCAAAGGGCATGGTAATGGACTGGGGGAGGGGGCCCACACCATTTTTTTCAATGATTTTTATCTATATTGCTGGGATCCGACAATACATTACAGCCGCAAGTAATTTTAAATGACATTTTTTCCTTTAGAAATGTCATTTTGCTGTGGTACTGTTATAAACACGGGAAAAATGCCCCACTTTACAGGCATACTATAGACACACCCGGGCACAATATTTAAAGGAATATTTCGTTTTTATTGTTTCACTTTACGCATTATTAAAATCACTGCTCCTGAAAAAACTGCAGTTTTAAAAACTTTTTTTGCATTGATACATGTCCCCTGGGGCAGGACCCAGGTCTCCAAATACTTTTTATGGCAATAACTTGCATATAAGCCTTTAAAATTAGCACTTTTGATTTTTCACGTTCGTGTCCCATAGACTTTAACAGTGTTCGCACAAATTTTTTGCCTGTTCGCATGTTCTGCTGCGAACCGAACGGCTCAACCCTAGTCATGAAGAATTAAGGCAGTTCTGAAGGCAAAAGGGAGTCCAAACCGGTACTATCAAAGTGTCCCTTATAACGTGGCCGATGATTGTATATGAGTTTGCTGAACAACCCATTTTGCAAAACCATGACCACATGGAGGTAACCTCTACTCTTCTGAGAAGGCTTTCCATAGGATTTTGGAGAGTGTCTGTGGGAATTTGTGTCCATCTGTAAGATCGGGTACTGATGTTAGATGAGAAGATCTGGCTCACAAGTGCCAAAGATCATTTTTAAAGGAACAGTGATTTTGATGATGCTTAAAGTGGAACATTAAAAATGACACATTCCTTTAAATATAGTGCCTGGGGGTCCCCTTAGTCTGCCTTAGTGGTGCATCTGTACCGTGTATAGAACCTGCTGCAACAAAAATGACAATTATAAAGAAAAAAAATGACATTTAAATATTTTCCCTGCAAGTCTTCTTTATTTTGTAAACAATGGCTTGGGGAGCCAGTCTGTATGATGAGGGCACAATTTAGTGCTCTCGGAACATGATTAGAGATAGATTGGATAAACTCTGGTGTACTTTCGCAGACTTTGGATAGAAGTAACAGGTGTGGAAAAATTGGTCTTTGGGTGTTGGTGGTGCCTTCACACCTTAACCCTTTAGGCCCCTTTCACACGAGGCGGACTCCGTTTCTACGGAGCCCGCCTCGGTCCGCCGGCTCAGCGGGAGATCAGTCTTTTGATCTCCGCTGAGCCGGCAGATGACAGGCCCCTCCGCTGAGCCGGCAGATGACAGGCCCCTCTCACTGAGCGGGGAGGGGCTTGGAGGGATCGGACGAAAACGGACAGCATGTCCGTTTTCATCAGATCTCACCCGATCCGATCCGCCTGGACGTAGGGCCATCCGTCTGCTTTTCAGCGGATCGGACCGGGTCGGATGTCAGCGGACATGTCTCCGCTGACATCCGACGCTCCATAGACTAACATGGAGCGCCTGTTCAGGTCCGCCGTCAAAACTGACAGGCGGACCTGAACAGTCCGATCGTGTGAAAGGGGCCTTAGAGGTACTCTTGATGAAAGCAGGAATTGTCCTTGCTGTAAAAAATTTTAATTATATGCACCTGTCGAACAGGTGCATAAAAATTGGTCATTGGGTGTTAATTGTGCCCATGAAACCTTTACCAAAACATTTCTTCCAGATAAAATCAACACCCACAAAGCTAGGCAGCCTAGCCAGTCTTGCAGAGATTCCGCCTCCCAACAATACTTAATTGGCAACATCTGCATTAGGGGCTTGATAGTTGCTGTTAATCCCGGAATGATTCCATTTGATTAATGTCAGCCGGTCAATGGACGCACACTTTTATTTGTCACAAAACCTCCGGCAGCACTGAATGCCCATTTGGAAAGCGCGCTGTATGCAGGGCAGCTCAATTACATACTAGGCAAGTTCTGGCCAGGGGTCTATTCTCATGACCAAGTGGATTGTCAACTGGAAAGCTCTCCATGTTTGTTTTCGCCCCTGGATAATCTCCCACCATATGATGCAGATGCTGCCGATGGGATGTGGAAGCTGACAGCCCTGAACGCCAAGGATTAAAAAAATGTTGAAATGCATCACTGAGGCGACACCCTTCTCCACCGCTCCTCCTTTGACCAACAAAAAAAACTAGCTTTTCCAAGAGGCTGTAACCTACTAGAGTTGGGAAAGGTATTACATAAACTCCTCTTTAAGGTGTCCCCTCAAGATATTTCATCCTCTTTTCCCTCTGTGGGGATGGGAAAAGTTCTGAGACTTTTCCCTTGTAATGGTGGTCAAGGAGAGTTAGCAACCAATAATGACCCTTCTTCTTTCGCAGGCTTTGAAGAATAAGGGAGCCCATACACTGCAGCCATGAGAAGTAGAGTCCTCGTGGTCTCTTCCCAGCCACGTACTACTCCCAAGGGTTCTGGGTAGACGTTCAATTAGTTTCGCTCCGAATACAAATTTGGATTAAATGTTTGGTTATTTGGAGATTCGGATGTAACCAAATCTCTGAATGAAATAGTAACGAATAGTAATGAATTTAGTTGAAATCCGTTAAAATTTGCTTTGCTTATTCGTCGTTTTCTAACAAATTCCAACTATTCAGAACAATTAGAATCTGATCGGCCGATCTGAATTCTGTGTGAAGAAATAGCTGGTTGTTAAGCAGTGGGCCGAGAAGTGAGCCATGAGTCATCATCTGTCAGCGGGCTTCCCTACTGACAGATGAGTGTAAAGAAAACATTGCAGGCTTTGCCCGGCAATAGAAAAATGCTTAAAAATCATCACCACCCCTTCTGACGTCATGTGGCCTGGTTCAGGAGGAGGGGGGGTGGCGCTCGCTCGGCCCCTTCCCTTTCCTGACCTGCCAGGCTGCATGCTCGGATAAGGAATTGGTTAGAAAATGAATAAATGAAACTAAATTTTAATGAACAGGAAATTAAATTTAACGAAAACAAAACAAAACTAAATGGATTCCGAAACCAAACTAAACGAATTCCACAGCGACACAAAATTAGTAACATAACGAATCTATCCAAAACTAAACAAATTTTTCCATTCTGAACATGTCTAGTTCTGGGGACGTTAGACCATCTCTTAGGGTTTAACGTATGTCTGCCTCTGCTTCAATGCCTCCAAAACTGCCAGAATCCTCCTCCTCCTCCCTCGCCTCGTGTGTGTTTTGTGGCTTTGCAAGAATGGTGTCTGCATAAAGCGGGCCTTGAGAGGAAAGGAAGTCCTCCTCTTCCTCCCGCTACTCTGCTTTGAGTGCCCTGTCCATAATGCCATGCAGAGTCTGCTTCAGCAGATACACAACAGGGATAGTGTCACTGATGCATGCATTGTCACGGCTCACCATGCCTCCTCAAATGGTGACAGTGCATGCATTCTTTATCAGCAGCTATCGGCATGGGGAAAAGAAGCTGAGCCGCCCTGAGCCTGTTGTGCCATACACAGGTACTCGCTGATGGCCCTCTGCTACATGTGCAGCTGCTGCAGCATTGCTAAAGTTGAATTCCACATGGTGGACATGTCACAAATCAGGCAGTTTACAGGCAGGTGGAATCTTGCTGAATTTCTGCCAACCAAACACTGTCTGTGTATGACCGCCTGAAATCGCTACAGACTCTTCTGGCCTGCTTTAGAAGATATTGCAACCCTGGGTACTTGTTTAAGAAATGCTGCACCACGAAATTGAGGATATGTGCCAGAGGCATGGCACATGTGTCAACTTTCCCTGTCAAAGAGCAGACAGGAGGTTTGTGCCATTATCACACACCACCATTCCTGATCAAGCCTGTGTGAAATGAACCACCTCTGGGCCTGCGCCTGTAGAGCTGAAAGAATCTTTGCTTCAGTGTGGTTCCTGTCTCCTAGACACACCAGCTGAAGCACTGCATGGCATCTTTTAGCCTGACTTATTAGTTGAATAGATAAAACAAAGGAGAATGGCGGCACATCCTGAAGTAAAATCAAAAATGTATTGAAGATCCATAAAATCAAAGAACATGACGTGACATACATCAATCCAATAAGGTGCTCAGTGGATGCATTTCACACAAATGTGCTTAGTATGAGTAAGCACAGTTGTGTGAAATGTGTCCACTGAGCACCTTATTGGATTGATGTATGTCATGTTCTTTGATTTTATGGATCTTCAATACATTTTTGATTTTACTTCAGGATGTGCCGCCATTCTCCTTTGTTTTATCTGGATTTCTCTGGCTGCAGACCAGGCAGGCACCCAAACTCCTCCAGAAGCTCATCAGATCCCAAGAGGTGGCTTTGAGCGGTGTGAACCCAGCTCTCTCTCTCTCTCTCTCTCTCTCTCTCTCTCTCATTATTCATTGAATAGCCTCTTGAAGGCTTAGGGGGTACTGGTGGTTCATAGGACAATTCAGCAGAGGAGGGCATGGAGGAGGAGGAGGAGGGGGTGGAGCTGACAAATCTCACATCATCACCACCAGCTGTATGGAGACGCGGCAGCAAAACAAGCTCCAGCACTGATCCCTGTCCTGCATCCTTCGTAGTTGCAAGCAGAGTTACCCAGTGTGCTTTGAATGAAATATATTGTCCCTAACCATGCTTGCTGCACCACGTGTCAGCAGTAACATGGGCAATGCTGCTGACTGGCTTGCCCAACATTGCCTTCCATGTGAAGGTACAGAGCTGGAATGGCCTTATGTGCAAAGAAATAGCCACTGGTAACCTGCCATTGTGGTACAGCACATTCTGCAAATTGACAGAAGGGGACAGAATCCACCAGATGGAAAGGCAGGAGTTGTAAAGCCAGCAGCATGGACAAGCTGGAATTTAGATGCTGGGCATGTAGGTGGCAGTGACTGTATTTTTCTTTTCTTTTCTTTTTTTTTTTTTTTTTACTTTTTATTTAAGATTTTACAGAGAAACAACAAAGAACATGAGAAAATATATTCTCAGAATGCATTCAGTATAACAAGTGGATCGCTCAAGATCAAACGTACATGTAATATCCCAAATACACATATATATGAGTATGTAAATTATCGTCCAAATATATATATTTTTTTTTTAAATTTATTTTTATTCAAATTTTCCTTATAAGACACAAAGACATAGAGACATATACAAATTGGTTGTCTAGCTTGTACAGGTAATATCGCAAGTACATCAGGTAAAAGAAAAAAAAATGAAAGGGAAAGAAAAAGAGAGAAATACATCCATGCAATACAGTTTTAGCATGTAAGTGAAAAGGGGATTTTTGGAATTTTTGGGCCGCCCCCCCACTGCCCATAAAGGCCTATACCTATTAACTAGGAATTACATTTAATCGTCGATTCTTGGTATCGTAACTGAAGCTAGTCCAACATTAGTAAGCAATGTTCATTTCCTCCAGCCACCCACTCCAAACCTTATTAAATTTCAATTGGCAGCCTCTATTAAGATAGGTATCTTTATATAGTGGAAGATTATCGTTAACCAAACGTTTCCACTGGACATTTGTGGGGGGATAGGGCTTCTTCCATTGAAATGTTATGGTTTTCCTAGCGTAAAATAGAAGCAAACCAATCATCGTGCGTTTAGCTACAGCAGGAACTAATTTTTTTATAAGGCCCAACATACAAATCTCCATAGACAGTGGTAGATTAGTGGATGCAATTTTATTGATTAGGCCTAGTACCTCCCCCCAGAATTGTTGTATCTTTGGACAATGCCAAAAGATATGGGAAAAATCTCCGGGGGTGTAGCTACATCTCCAACACTTAGGGGAGTGGGCAGGATTTATCAAATGAAGTCTGTGGGGAGTGAAATACGCCCGGTGGACTATTTTAAATTGGACTAACTTGTCACGTATAGAGACTAGCGAACTAAAAGGGAAGTCCCAAACACCATCCCAATCTTCGCCACTCAAAGCTGGAATGTCACGCTGCCAACGGGACAAAAGGCCGTCCAACGGAGGCAAGGACTCATAGATTAAATGCTGATATATGTGAGATGTAGGTTTTTTTTGTGCAACCGGATCTAAGAGTAGTCTCCAGTTTAGACTGTATTAATATACAGGACGAACGTGGGAATTGGGCTTCGAAAGCATGCAAAAGTTGAAGATAACGGAACTGATAGTGCTGCGGAAGATTATACTGGGAGGAAAGCTGACAAAAAGAAAGCAGTGAGGTGCAAGACACCACTTGTGAGATTAATTTTATACCATATCTAGTCCATATCTGGGGGTCAATAGATTTGTAAAAATGTGGTAAATTGGGGTTTAGCCATAGGGGTGTATTAGGGGAAATTCCCATCTGGCTGTGTTTTTCAATAGCCAAGCCCATTTTCCAGGCCCGTAAAGTAGTAAGCATAGACGGAGTTAATAAGTGTGGGGCACATGGGCCTCTGTAAATTAGGTATTGAAGAGATTCCCAGGAGCCTGCCACGGTGGCCTCCAAAGCGGAGGCCACATTGGTTTTATCAGGATTTAGCCACCAGACCACTGTCACCAGCTGTGTCGCCAAAAAGTACTTATAGCAATCCGGAAAGGCCATGCCACCCTGCGATAGTGGCCTCATTAATGTAGTTAACTTATATCTCGGTGGTAAGGAGCCCCAGAGAAACTCTGAAAAGCGTTGGTTTAGTTTAATAAAGAAGGATTTAGGAATCCACTGCGGGGAATGGCGGAATAAATATATGAATTTGGGGATGACCTTCATTTTAAGCAAGTTGACCCTTCCCCATACCGATAGGGGGAGATTATTCCATGCCTTGAGTTTAGCTTTCATATCCCCCACTACCGGATCCAAGTTTAATTTAAGAAAATCTGAGGCTTGTGCAGAGACACAAACCCCAAGATATTTAAAGGAGTCAACCCACTTTAATGGGCTATCTGGAGAGGATGTCAATTTGGCTGCTTGATCTATTGGAAATAGAGTAGATTTTGGCCAGTTTACCCGGAGGCCCGTTACCATGGAGAAAGTGTTGAGGAGTGACAGAGCACCCTGAAGTGATGGACCCGCGTCCCCCAAAAATAAAACCATGTCGTCAGCATACAGGGCTACCCTCTCCTCCAGCATGCCTATCCTAAGCCCCTTAATATGAGGCGATGTACGGAGAGCCTCTGCAACTGGCTCTATAGCTAGAGCAAATAGAGCCGGAGAAAGAGGGCAGCCCTGTCTAGTTCCCCGAAACAGTTGAAATGGGGTTGAGAGTCTGGAGCCCAAACGAATCGATGAGATGGGACACCTATAGATCACCTGCAACCATGATATAAACCGTAGTGGAAAACCCATTCGACGTAGAGTCTCCCACAAAAAGGGCCACTCTACAGTGTCGAATGCCTTTTCTATATCTAGTAGGGCAATAGCTCTGGTACCGGAGTTGTTGTGTTGGGCATGAATATTGGTAAAGAGTCTCCTAAGATTAACGTCGGTTGACCTTTTAGGCATAAATCCTGTTTGATCAGAGTCAATAACCGAAGGTAATAATGGATATAGACGGGTAGCCAGCAGTTTGGTTAAGATTTTCAGGTCATTATTCAATAGGGCTATTGGCCTATATGAGGCACATAGCTCTGGGTCCTTAAGGTCCTTATGGATCAAAGTAAGATAGGCCTGGTGCATTGAAAGGGGCAGATCACCCTTGGATAGGCAGAGGGTGTATAATTGGGCCAGGATGGGTGCCAAAAATGCTGCATGTGCCCTATAAAATTCTATAGGAAGGCCATCCGGCCCTGGCGCCTTACCCAAAGGGAAGGACCGTATAATTTTTAAAACCTCTAAGGCCGAAATAGGGCGTACCAACGATTCTCGTTCCTCATTCGACAGCCAGCCAAGTGCTAGTGGATCTAAAAGGTTTTGCAACATCTCTGGCTGGAAGTCGGGGGGAAGAGCAGAGGTATAAAGAGTTTGGTAAAAGGCTTTAAACATTTGTAAGATTTCTACCTGAGAGGTCACCTTATCCCCAGTTGAAGACCGCAGGCCCGAAACCACTGTGGATGGATATTCATGCTGTGCCAACATGGCCAGGAAACGACCATTCTTGTCCCCCTGTTCAAATAGTCGCTGTCTACCTTTATGCATATCCAATCTTGTAACTTCCGTTAAATGTAAGTTTAGTGAACTGCGGGCGGCATTTAATGCGTCAAAATGAGCTGCTGTAGGATCTGTACTATAGATTACTGTTTGATCCTCTACCATCTGTTGTAACCTGTAAGTTTCCCGGCCCTGCTGTTTCTTGACCCTAGCGATAATAGAGATATATTGCCCTCTTGTATAGGCCTTAAAGGTGTCCCAGACCGTCTGTGGGGTCGAGGAGCCTTCATTAAGTTCCCAAAACTCAACTAGTCTGGGTGGGATAGTGTCAGCCACCTCAGGGTGGGAAATCCACTGTGCCCCCAGCCTCCACAGGGCCGCATCTCGGCGTGCAGACGAGCGAAGCTCGATTACCAGTGGGCTATGATCGGACAACCCACTGGGTAGGTATTTAGCCCCTATTACATCCGTCAACAGGATTGAATTAGAGAAGGCTAGGTCAATCCGTGAGGCAGTCCTATGTGAGGCCGAAAAGCATGAGTATGCCCTAATAGCCGGATGTTTCCATCTCCATATCTCCTGTAGCCCCATTGCCTGTGCCCATATAGATAGTTCAGAGCTATAGTTTTTTGATGGGACTGGTCTGTCCAAATCTGGGGAGATAGTAGAGTTGAAATCCCCCATCACCAGCAATTTCGCTGGATAAAAAGGAGCTGCTTTTTCCAAAACCTTATATAATAAATCATGTGTAAAAGGTGGAGGAATATAAACGTTTATGATTATATATCGCTGAGACCAGTGTGAAAACACCACCATTGCAAACTTGCCCTGGGGGTCCGTGCACACGTCCTCAATAACACAGGGGAATTTCTTGTGTATTAGGATTGAGACCCCTCTAGCATAAGAGGAGTAAGTCGCATGGATGGCCCTCTGAATCCAGGGTTTTTTTAGAGTTAAAACCTTGCTGCCTGTGAGGTGGGTTTCCTGTAGGAGAATAAAATGTGGAGAGTGGGTTTTTAGATATCTTATCAACAGTGCCCGTTTAAATTTAGAATTAAGACCTCTCACATTCCATGAAAGGACCGAAAAGGTTTCAGCTAAGGAAGTGGCCATATAGGTTTAAGAAGCCATGACCAAGTAAAATGACTAGGGGAACACCATTTGGGGTAACTCACAAGCAGCAAGATTTTTACAATATACCATGTACCAGCAATGTTAATTTTTAAGGCAATTTTTGAAACAAGCTTATACAAACCATGACAAAGACCAACATAAAACAGCAAAAAAAAATATATACCCAAGCACGAAGTGCTTATCCGACTAAGTCCCATCTCCTCTCAAAAAACAAAAAAAGGAGGAGGAGAGTTGGGATTAGTTTTCTCCCAGAAAAAAAAAAAAAAAAAAAGAAGAACACACACGCAAGCTGCAACTGTATTGCAACTATATTGCAGATATACCCCTAAAAGGGGATATCTTACTACTACTACTATTTGTTCAGGCACCCTATAGCCGAACAAATATATAAAAAAGGAAAAAAGGAAAAACCTATCCAATACCTATCCAAAAAAAAAAAAAAAAAAAAAAGGGGACGGGATGGGGAGAAAAGGGCAGGAGGGGGAGGGAAAAAAAAAAAGAAGAAGAGAAAAAAGGGGACAAAAAAGGGAGCAACAGAAAGTAATTGAGGTGGGGTTGGGTTCTAATTATCTAACTCTTGGCTCTTAGTGTAAGAGATATAGTCCAAGTCCAAGTCCAAGTCCAAAGGGCTGAGCAATCCAACTCCAAATAAAGTACATTTATCTAAGCATTCATTAGGAGACCACAGAATAGCAAGAAAATTTTAGACACTATAGGGGTGCACTATAATGGACTATAGTAGTAAGGATGTTACAAAAAAAAAAAAAAAAAAAAAAAAAAAAAAAACACACATGCGTCACCCACGGCCATCTAACCAGGATATAGCGGCCTCCGGATTGGTAAAAAAGAATGCTCGGTCCCCGTCTGCAACTCGAAGCTTGCTGGGATATAATAAGCTAAATTTAAGACCTTTATCCCTTAGGCGTCTTCTGACCTCTGTAAAGGCCCGGCGTCGCTGCTGGACTTCAGGGGAGTAATCAGGAAACAACATGATTTTTGCATTATTAAGCCGCAGTTCTTGTTTATCTCTAGCTGCAGCTAATATCTTATCTCTGTCTCTGAAATTCAAAAGTCGAAAAATATCGTCCAAATATATAATGGTTATATAAGAAAGTCAACTGAAGAGTAACTATGCAGTATTTATATTCAGTTCTTGTTGCAACTAAAGTAATGCTTGGTATCAGTTGGTAATCACATATGTAGATCTGTGCTATCAAACAGTGTTACTAGGTGCACAATGCTAATAAATGTGTATTACCCACAGTATATCAGATAGGGAAGTAGAAGGTGCTTCGGAGGTTTAGAGTCAGGAAAGGCAGTCCAGATTTATGCTTCTGGAGTCCATGAGCCAGGGTTCCCAATTATTGTAAAACTTTGCGGTGGAGAGCTTGGCTTTGGAGAAGAAGTATTCCATTTTGAGTTGGTTGTTTAAGGTTGTGATTACGTCTTGGAGAGATGGAGGTTGAGGAGATTTCCATTTTCTGGCTATCGCCAATCTTGCAGCAATGAGGCAATGGCAATGGTTTGAAATTGACTAGGCCACGTGGAAATTGCCAGGCCAAATAGAAAATCCACTGAGGATAAGTCAATTGTCATATGGGTGATTGAGTGGAGGAGAGTTTGCATTTGTGTCCAGAAATTTTGTGAGTTGGGCACTCCCACCAAATGTGGAGCAGAGTACCTGGCAGACCGCAGTTTCTCCAGCACAAGTGAGAGGTGTTGGGGTAAATCTTAGAGTCTGGTAGGAGTATAATACCATTGTTGAAAGAGTTTTTGCAATGACTCCCAGTGTGTAGTACAGTGAGAGAGTTTTAAGGGAAGCGACAATGCTTTGTACCATTGGTTCAGTGAGTGGACTGAGGTAATGTGCGTTGACCAGAAAGTTATTTGTTTCTGGATGGAGTCATCGGATGATTGTGAAAGGAGATCATAGATGTGTGAGATACCTTTCAGTAGTTTATTGGGAGAATCGTAGAATTGTATCAAGGGATGCAAGATGGTGTCTTGTGTAATCCAATGGGTTTTTGTAAGCAAAGATCTAATCCTGAGGTATACATAGAACTCACTTGCAGAGAGGCCATACGTGGTTTGGAGATTGGCAAAAGACAGTAAGCCAGCTGAGTTGAAGAGGTTTCCTATAGTGTAGATACCCGCATTTATCCATGGTTGTAATTGTATATCCGGGGTGATGAGTGAAATGGTGTTATGTGATAAATGTGACAGGATCGCTTGGGGGTATGCCTTTCAACATTTGCGGGATAGCTGACTATACTCTCAAGGAGGCAGTAATTGTGTCTAACGGGAAATGTCCATGCGTTGGATCAAAGAGTAAGGCACCAAGGAACAGTTTTGGGTCTTTGGTTAGTACTACTGATTCTATTTGTTTCCAGTTGGATTGAGTAGATGCCCACTAGTTTTTTAAGTTGATCCAGCAGAACTGCTCAGTAATATAAGCGTGTGTTCGGGGCTCCGATTCCTCCCATTCGTGATGGGGTCATCATATTGGCTTTTTTTATCCTGGGGCATTTCTGTTGCCATATAAAGGTATTATTAAGAGCTTGGATAGTTCTTATATGCACAGGCAGGAATGGAAAAGGTAACGTCCGGAAAATGTATAAAATATGTGGAAGCAGAAACATTTTGGCTAGAGCAATTCTACCCGACCAAGACACAAAAGGATGGTGTAGTTCTTTAGATATACGTTTAAGCTTTTCTATGAGGTCTGCTAAGTTGGATGTAGGAGAGTTCTACTAGGTGAGGTTAGGCGGATTCCTAGGTACGATATGGTGGAGTCATGGGACCATGAGAATGGAGAGTGCTGCGTAATGTATTGTACATTGTGCTTATCCAAGCCGAGAGCTAGCATAAAGGACTTACTATGATTTATTTTATATAAAGATATGGCACTGAATTGGTTGAGAATATGTTGTATTTCAAGGAGAGAATGTTTTGGATTTGAAAGGGCAATTATGATATCATCCGCATATAGGCCGATTTTATGTTCTGTGGTGCCTATATTTATGCCTGTGACCATGGGCGTGGAGCGGATCTTTTGAGCCAGGGGTTCCATAATCATGGCAAAGATTAATGGGGATAGTGGACACCCCTGTCTTGTGCCATTTGTGATGTTAAAGGGATTAGAGACAACCCCTGAGGTCCAGACTTTCGCACATGGGGATGACTATAGGCTAAGAATGACATTCAGAAACATTCCAGATAGACCAAATTTGCGTAGGACAGCTTCGAGGTAAGTCCATTGCACTCTATCGAAGGCCTTCTCTGCATCCAGAGATAGGAGCAGAGAAGGCATTCTGGTGTGTTCCACCCATTGTATGATGTCTATGAATCGTCGAGTCTGGTCTGAAGTTTGTCTGCCGAGAATAAAGCCGACCTGATCAATATGTATGATTTGGGGCATAACCAAGGAAAGGCGGAGGGCTAAAAGTTTTGCATAGAGCTTTGTGTCTGTATTAAATAAGGATATGGGTCTGTAATTTGCTGGGGATTCTGTTGATTTACCCGGTTTAGGAAGTGTTACTATTAGGGCTTCCAGAGATTCCCTAGGGATTTTCCCAGAGGATACATAGTGATTATATGTGGTACATAAATGAGGGGACAAAATATCATTAAAGTGTTTATAGTATTCATTGGGGAATCCGTCAGGACCCAGGGCTTGGTGGAGGGGAAGGGTTTTGATGACTTTACGAAATTCATCTTGAGTGAAGGGGGCTGATAAGGCTGTAAGTTGTTCGCTGGATACTGAAGGTAGCTGTATAGAGGAGAGTAAAGCATTTATATCTTCAGTGCGTGGAGGGGTGGTATCATTTGCGTCTTGTAAATTGTACGATTTGGCATAAAAAGATGCAAATGTGTTAGCTATGTCTAAAGGGTTTGTCATGCGAGCATTTTGTAAATTTAGGAGGAAGGGAATTTTTGATTGGTTTTGTTGTTTTTTATTACTTAGTGAGTATGATTATAGTTTTAATCGTTTGATGTAATAGTCAAACCTGCGATGTAGGATTTCTCCTAGCTTGCATCTGTGGAGTTTAAGTTCATTAGTGGTTGTTTGATTGGGTGAGGCCTTATTTGTTTGTTCTAGGATTTTGATCTGGCGTAATAGTGAGTCTATCTCATTTGATTGTCGTTTGCGTTCTTGAGCTCCAAACTTGATAAGAATACCTCGTAGAAAAGCTTTGTGGGCCAACCATACCGTGGATTGGTCCTCAACAAATTCACAATTCGTTTTGAAGTAGTTCCCAAGTTCGGATTTGATCTGGTGCTCATAGCATTGGTTAGTTAGGAGAGATGTATTCAACCTCCAAAGGGTGTGATTTGTCGGCCGAGAGGGTGGGAACAATTTAATAGATATGGGGGCGTGGTCCGTCCAAATAATGACACCTATGCGAGATTCTGAGGTAGCCAATAAGATTTTTTTGTTTGTGAGGAAAAGATCAATCCGAGAGTAGGAACCACTAGTAGGAGAATAAAAGGTATAATCGCGCTCAACGTCATGCATGCATCTCCAAGGATCGTATAGGTCCTCATTGTTTATAAAGGATGCAAGGGCTGACAGCTGGCGTCTGTCAGGGTTTGTGGAGTCTAATGAGGGGTCGATGATAGCATTAAAGTCACCACAAAGCACCAACGGAGTGTTTTTGTATGGCTGAAGTCTATCCCTTCGTTTTTTGTAAAATGTTCGTTGGGAGGTGTTGGGTGCATAGACGTTTACTAAAGTCATGGGATGATTATTGAAAATGGCTTAGAGAACTATGAATCTGCCATCATCATCTGTTTCCACATTTTTTAGTGAAAAGGATATTTTGGTGCTAATAGCTATCTTTACTTCACATTTTTTTTCTCAGCGTTTGCAAAGAAATATTGGGAATATTTTTTGTGCGTACAAGAGGGGGGTTTGGCTTTAGAGAAATTAGTTTCTTGGACACACACTATATCTGCGTTTTGGGAAGATGCCTCCTTCCAGAGGAGGTTTCTCTTAAATGGTAAATTAAGCCCTTTGGCATTAATGGATGTAATATTGATGGACATGTTAATAGGTTTTAGAAATCGGACTGCAGTATTTGAGCGAGATTATAGCACCCTATACACTGTATTGGTAAGAAAGTCTTTTAGGATATCGCAATTTGAAAATTATAGCTAAGTCACAAATATATGTTAATGTCAAGAGCACCACTCTTGTGGTGTAATTCACACTACGTAACTTATGTTATGCAAATACGCAACAGAAAACACATGCAACAAGGAAATAAAATAAAATAAAGTATATTAGAGGATAAATTGAATGAGGAAACTGTAAACGGTAATGTTCACCTGAGTGTGCCTTGCACACTATTCAGCTGGGGGTAAGGTGGGAATCGTACATGTCGCTCAGGCAGGGTATCTCCATGCTAGGGACAAGTACCTCTGGGATGACAATTATCCTTTGTCCGCGTGGTTTGGTTCAGATTGCGGAGGAGATGAGGAAATTAAGTGGTTGCTCGAGGCTGGAGATGAGGCTGAGATGGGTAGAAGGCCCCAGTTAGTTAGCTTTTTGTAACCATTTTTAGGTGACAGGATTGGGATGATTTTTTGTTTGTATGTGACCAATAGTTTGGTGGGGTAGCCCCAACGGTAGATTATTTTCCGTTCTTGGAGGATTGATGTGATAGGTGCTTATGACCTGCGTAGCGCCATTGTGGCGGCAGAGAGATCCACGAAGAGAGACAATTTGGAATAGGGTGCAGGTAGAGATTTAGTGGCTCTGGCTGTATAAAGAATTTGCTCTTTTATATGAAAGAAATGAATTCTGGCCAGGACGTCCCTGGGCGTTTCCGCAGGAAGGTGTTCTGGTTTTGCGATTCTATGTGCACGATCGATGAGCAGGTCACGAGGAGGAATATTCGGAAGTAGGGTGGAGAAGAGCTGTTGTAGGTATTTTTTGATCTCATTGGGGGGTACTGTCTCCGGGATACCTCTGAATTTTATGTTGTTTCGTCTCGACCTGCCTTTGAGGTCGGCGAGTTTCAGGTTAATTCTTTGGATCTCATCGGAGTGGTGGTCATGCGCGTCAAGGAGCTCATTGTGCGCTTTGCTCATTTCAGACATGTGTAACTCTATCGTGTAATTTCTCTCCTCTAAGCAATCAATCCTCTCATGCTTTTGGGATAGAGACAATTGCAGCCCCCTGTTTAAATCCTGTTGTAATGTGAGCAGCATGGATTTTAACATGCTTTCAGACACTGGGTTGTCAGTGACTGGCATGGCAGCTAATGTGGATATATGAGAAGGTTCCTGAGTCATGTGGTCTGAGGCATTACAGTGAAGTCTTTTGGCCAGAGGAGTTTTATTGGGAGAAATAGCTGAAGAGGTGGCAATCCTCTTACCTCTATCCGTTAGGACATCTGCAGGGTTTGTGGGTGCAGGAGGGAGATTGTCCATCTCCTCCAGTTCATTCAGGTCTGTTGGTTCTGAGCGCCGCTGTGTCCGCGCGGCGTCACCTAGAGCCTGTCTGTGTGCAGTGGCTGAGGGAAACGAGCAGCCAGCGTCATTTTGGCTAGATCGCGGCTCCATGAGGGAGAAGTATTGAGTGAGGCGGCGCAGTGGAGGTGGCGGTTTTCTCCTCAGAGCCTCAGAGACATTCCCGGCAGTGTCCCACTGTCTTCCCCTCACAGAACGAGGGAGAGGGGAAGAGCTAGTAGCGTTGAGTAGCCATATACCGCTGCCGTTAAGCAGAGCTCTTGTCTCAGACAGCCATCCTGATCCGTGGCTAGCCACACCCTTATACTGTATTTTTCTTTTTTTTTCGCTGCAGCAGCTGGGGCAGATAAATTTGCCTGCAATACTCTACAGCTGGTGGTGTGCTGCTGGCAGAGGTGCTGCAAGGACCTGTGACACTCTTCGCTATACCATCATCCCTGTCAGTGGAGGCTGCTGAGAGGCCATGAGATATAGCTGGGGGTAGGCTTGAAAGGTGAGGAGTGAGGAGGAGAAGAATTGCATCCCTTTTGTGTGGCTTTCATGTGCTCTTGCCAACTGATGGGAGGTTAAATGCCTTGTCAAGCATGTGGTACCCAAATGGCTGGTGTTTTTGCCACGTTTGATCTGCTTAAGGAAAAGTGTGAAAATTGCAACAGTGCGATTGGCTGCACATGTGCTAAAAAAGACCCAGACAGCTGATCTGTGGAAAGTGGGCTGGGAGATAACAGCTCCACAATCTGATTGAATAGGTTGGCTGCTCTCTACTCTTCCTGGCGCTGTGTTCAATTAGCTGAGCTGACTCCTCCATGCCTGATTCTGGGGCTATGGTAGGATAAGCTGTGGACAAGGAGGCAGAATAAGCCGCTCTGGCAGCTGCGGTGAACTGCGCACTTGTCTCTGCTTGGGTGACAGAAGATGAGGAGGAGATGATGATTTAGTAAGCCAGGTCACCACCTCCTCTGCATGCTGTGGCTGGATGGCACGGGCAACATCACTAAACAGAGAAAATGGTGCCCTGCCTGAGGACGGACCACCTGTACCTTTGGCTGTGGACACATATGCTGCTGGACCAATCACAGTTGCATAGGAACATCTGCCTCTCCTTATTGGCTTCCCAGACATTATGGGGACGGGGGGGGGGGGGGGGGTGGCTAGATAACTAAATGTAATAGAGACGGGGAAATATGTAATTGGATGCACTTTAATCAATGAAAAGTGGTGTTTCGTGCACTTTAACTTGAGGACTGCCGCTGACAGAAATGTCACTTTAATATACTGCAGTAAAAGTGCACTGACGCACTACAATATACTGCAATAAAAGTGCACTTACACACTTCAATATAGTGCAGTAAAACTGGCCTGACGCACTACACTGACACACTTCAATATACTGCAGTAAATCTGCACAGATGCACTACACTGACGCTGCACTATCACTACAGTCACACTACACTGGCACTCTACACCAGGAGTCTCTGCTCTACACTGACAATAGAATCACTATAGCACACCAACTCACTAGTAGCACTGAACAGAGCCCTGTTTTATCTCTCCCCATGTCAATATCACACTGCAAATGGCTCCTCTGGGAAGGAACCTTTTATAGTGTGAAGTGGTTCTATGAGCAATGTGCCATAATTGGCCCAAGTCATCATGACTTTTTCCAATCATGGCTCTGACAGTATTCTGTGCCCTAATTGGGCAAAGCCTTCATTGCCTCAGCAAATCGGGGCTTAGAATGAACTGTGTGGCACACAGCGCATTGTGGGGTGTTCGGCAACGGTCGAATGCCCTGCCAATTTGGGGTTTCTCTGGATGGGTGAACAGCCAATATTCGGGCCGAACTTATGCTAGGCCAAAACCGTTCGCCCAACACTACTCACCATCTAAATAACACCATTCCTATAGTAAAGCATGGAGGTGGTAAAATCCTGTTATGAGGGTTTTTCTCTGCAGCAGGGACTTCAGAATAGAAGAAAACATGGATGGAGCAAAATACTGTCAAATTCTTGAGGAAAATCTGCTGCCCTCTGCCAGAAAGTTGTCAATGGGTAAAAGGTTTACCTTCCAACATGACAATGACCCAAAGCACACAGCAGAAATCAGCACACAGTGGTTGGAGGTGAATGTCCTTGCATGGCCTAGTCAGAGCCCAGACTTAAACCCCATTAAAAAGCTCTGGAATGACTTGAAGACTGCAGTCCACAAAAAGGCATTATCAAATTTAACTGAACCTGGGCAGTTCTGCAAAGAAGAGCGGGAAAATATTGCAAAGTCTAGATGAGCAAATTTAGTAGAAACAAATCCCAACAGACTAAAGGCTGTAATTAAAGCAAAAGGTGGTTCAACAAAATACTGGCACAAGGGGGTGATCCTTTTTCCAACTCAGCGATTCTGTTTTTGAATGTTTTTTTATTTTTTGCTGACATGTTGGCGTTGTATCTTTTACTTAGATGTTATAAGTTGCACGGAGTAAATACAGCTGGGTAAATTAAAAAATGTGCCTGTGTGTTACTAGGATGCCAAAACCAACTTAGGGCTGCAGGTGGCCACAGGAGGCAAATAAGGACCAAGAGAGTAAAATTTGTAAGATGGATGACACGAGGGCAAAGATTCCACAGCCTGTGGTGCTCACATATGAGGCTAGTTTGCTGTGGCGTGTGTGTCCTTGTGGCTCTGGCTAGTGGTCTATTCTCATGATCCAGTAACCAGTGGATTGGCAACTGGAAAGCTCTCCATATCTGTTTTCGCCCCTACTGTAGATAATCTCCCACTATATGATGAAGATGCTGCCGATGGGATGTAGAAGCTTATACCCCTTTGCCCCGAGGACTAAAAAAAAATTTAAAAGGCATCACTGAGTCTGCCCCCTTCCCCACTGCTCCTCTCTTGACCAACAGAGGCCTCAAAACTACATTTTCCACCAGACTGTAACCTACCATAGTCAGAAAAAGAGTTACAGAAACTCCTCTTTAAGGTGTCCTCAAGAGATTTAATCTTCTGCTCCCTCTGTGGGGATGGGATGAGTTCTAATGGGGCATACACACGGTCAGACTTTTCATCTACAAAAGTCCAACGGACGCCGACGGACTAAAGCTGGCTGGTAATCCGATCGTGTGTGGGCTTCCCCGGACTTTCAGCTGACTTTTTCAGCCTCAAATCCGACGGACTTTAGATTTGAAACATGCTTCAAATCTTTACGTCGTAACTATGACGGACCCCGAAATCCGCTCGTCTGTGTGCTAGTCCGACAGACAAAAACCCACGCTAGGGCAGCTATTGGCTACTGGCTATGAACTTCCTTATTTTAGTCTGGTGTACGTCATCACGTACAAATCCGTCGGACTTTTGTGTGGTCGTGTGTAGGCAAGTCCGTTCGTTAGAAAGTCTGCCACAAGTCCGCCGCAAGTCCGCCGAAAGTTCGCCGGAAGTCTGTCGGACAGGCTGTCGGACTTTTGTAGACGAAAAGTCCGACCGTGTGTATGCCCCATAAGACTTTCCCCTTGTAACTGTGGTCAATGAGGTTTGACAACCAATAATGATCCTTCTGCTTGATGATACCTATTCTCTGGTCCTTTCACAGGCTTTGAAGACTGAGGGAGCCCATGCACCACAAGTTTGCATAGGGATGAGAAGCAGACTCCTCGGGGTCATTGAGGAATACAGTATCTGGAACTGCCTCCTCCCAGCCACTTATTACCTAAGGGTTGACGTATGTCTTGCTCTGCTTCAATGCCTTCAGAGCTGCCAGAATCCTCTTCCTCCTCTTCCTCTTATTCCTCCTGTGTGTTCTGTGGCATAGAAAGAATGGTAGCTGCATAAAGTGGGCCTTGAGAGGAAAGGAAGTACTCCTCTTCCTCCTGCTGCTCAGCCTTAGAGTGCCCTATCCATAATGCCATTCAGAGTCTGCTCCAACATGAACACAACAGGGATTGTGTCACTAATGCATGCTGTGATGGACCTCGTACTCAAGAGGAGTATGTCCGCTGTATAAGCTCCCTAGTCACTAACTGTAACTCTAGGGTGGCATGAAGGGTGGCATGGTGACTGTTTAATGAAACACAGGCACAAAGATATGCATCCTGGGGACAATCTCCCTTCTTTGCATAATGACACAGGGTGGGGTAAACTGTAAATTTAGTACAGTGTGTGGCTTTCAGGTGCTCCCACTGTACATTCCTGGGTACCTATTTAAGAACCATAGTAAACAGCAAAGTGCAGCGCTAATATAATATATGAAAATAAAAATAGATCTCACCAAGTGACATGAAAACAATGAGTGAGCAAACATATTACAATTCAATCAATGATAAACAAAAACTTAAATCACAAGTGCATGTGAAAAAATTATAAAAAAAGAAGTCCAAAAGTTCTTGATAAGTCCACAAATAAATAAAGAACACCCATCCAGGAAGAGATGTGACAAAGGTGCCTATAAATGATCCACCAAGACGTGTGTGAGTAGAATCTGCTTACCGAACGGCGATGACTGCTATTACGGCAGTCTCGCCCAGCATAGGGATTATGGTCTCCCAAAACCAGGGGTACAATGCAGGATCAGTGGTTCTAACAATCCATCAAAACCGGAAATACAAAAGAGAACACTTCCATAGCGCAATATTGTATTATAAAAAGGATTTAATAGTAAAAAGAAGGAATCACACTTACAATATTGCAGGAGATATGCAGCATATAAAATATCAAGCAGAGCGGCGGCGTCTCCGTGTACCGCGATTCACTTCCTGTATTCAAGCCCATCCGAGAACGTGATGGCGTCACCATCGCAAGCTCCTCCCTACGCGTTTCGTCACGATAGGACGTCGTCTGGGGATTGGCCAGGTGACAGGTCATCACGTCTGGGCATATAAATACATAGAGAACGCCATTTTGACTACTGGCAAATGTAGTGTATGTAATAGGACTGAATCCAAAAGAGCCATATTGACTTCTGGCTGTTAATAGTAAACATATGCATAACCAGGACGTGACAAGAAGGAAGATCGCCATCTTGTGGAGATAAAGGAGATTTATGGATAAAGCTTTACACAGGAAGGAATAAGGGCACAACTGATACACCGGCCGCAACTAAATCTTAAAAAACAATAATAAATGACATAAAATAAAAGTCTGCCTATATCCAATCCTCAAAGGAACTAAACATGAGTAAAGGCATGTCTACTAGGGGAAAGAGATGAGAAACATCCCAGATAGTGATTGAAGGATGGATTGACCGCATAATCTCGATTAAAAAATGATAACATATAAGGATAAAAGATAAAGTAAGATAAAAGTTAAAAAGAGATAAACGTAGAGGGTGGTATAACACTTATGCATGGTTAATAAAGCAGTTTATATTCCACTCCACGTTTAACCCTTGCGGTCTGGAAGATATCATGTCGAAGATCCATCTAGTCTCAAGTCTAGAAATGGATCTGACCATGTTATTTCCTCTCCAGTGGGGACGTATTCTATCAATAGCTAAAAACAGGGTACCTTTTAGTTTTTTATTATGGTGTTTGGCATAGTGCCTGGAAAGGTTATGTTTCGTAAATCCTCGTTTAATATTAGGGACATGTTCTGAAAGACGCACGTGAAGTTCACGTTTAGTGCGTCCAATATACTGCTTTGAGCAGGGACACTGGATAAGATATACAACATATTGAGTGGAGCATGTTATAAAAGACTCTATGTTGTATATCTTACCTGTGACTGTCGAACTAAAAGTTTCACATTTCCTGCCCCTGAAAGAATTAATCTGGCAGATCTTGCATCTGCGACAGGGGAAGAAACCCTTCATATTTTGAAAGAAAGAAATTGTTCGTGGAGGGTCAACCACATTTGAGGCCACACTATGTCTCAGGGAAGGGGCCCCTCTATAGATCAAAACCGGTTTGTCAGGAATAACTGTGCGTAGTATTGGGTCATTCTGGAGGATGCTCCAATGTTTACGGAAAATTCTTTTAATAAAATAATGCTGATTGGAATAGCCCGTAATCATGGACCACTCAAATTTATTGGTAGGCCCAGGATCCCGTTTTCTATTTCCACTCCGCATTAGGGATCTGTCCATAGTAGCAATCTTATTAATGGTAGTATCAATGTCACTCTCCAGATAGCTTTTGTCTAAAAATCATTTTAATAATACAGCTTGTGAATGGTAATCTGAAATGTCGGTGCAATTACGTCTAATGCGTTGAAATTGGCTTTGAGGGACAGACCTCAGCCATGATGGATGGTGGCAACTGAAGAGTGGTATGTATGCATTTCTGTCTGTTTCTTTGAAATGTGTGTTGATAGTTAGATACCCATTGACAACCATAATATTTAAGTCGAGGAAATGAATTTTCGATTGACTGGCTTCAAACTCCAAAGAAATGACTTTATTGTTGGAATTAAGTCTGGAGAAGAAATTATGGAGGGATTTAATATCTCCGTCCCACACAAGGAGGACATCATCGATATATCTTCTCCATAGGCGCAGTTCTTTGGGGGGATTGGTGTCTATGACTTCTTTTTCCCACCTGGCCATAAATAAATTGGCCAGGCTGGGCGCAAATTTGGCGCCCATAGCTACACCGCATGTTTGCAAGAAAAAATCACCCCCAAACCAGAAATAGTTATGGCTTGTAGCGAAATTGAGAAGTGTCATAATAAATTGTTTCTGTATTAGCGTTAGAGTTTAGTCTTGATCAAGATAATAGTTGACTGCCTCAAAACCTTGTTGATGGGAAATAATAGTGTAAAGAGAGGCTACATCCACCGTGGCTAGGATGTAGCCATCTCTCCACTCAAAACTTTCAAGTAAATTGATGACTTGAGTAGTGTCTTTCAGATATGAGGGAGTCAAAACGACTAGAGGTTGAAGGAAGTTATCCACATATCTTCCAATTCTTGCCGTGATGGAGTCTATGCCGCTAATAATCGGGCAGCCAGGCGGATGAGTCAGATTTTTATGTATCTTTGGTAAATAGTACATAACTGGGAGTCTTTTATAACATGCTCCACTCAATATGTTGTATATCTTATCGATTGTCCCTGCTCAAAGCAGTATATTGGACGCACTAAACGTGAACTTCACGTGCGTCTTTCAGAACACGTCGCTAACATTAAATGAGGATTTATGAAACATAACCTTTCCAGGCACTATGCCAAACACCATAATATAAAACTAAAAGGTACCCTGTTTTTAGCTATTGATAGAATACGTCCCCACTTTAGAGGAAATAATCAGTCCCGGATGGTTGCCGTACCTGGCCATTCACCATATACCCATGCCTGCTGTGAGTACTTCTGTTTTTGGGGGATTACTTGGCCCCTTGTACCCACTGTAACTCTGACCCATGATACTATTATTATTATTTTTAATTTCCAGAAACTTGGCATGTCTGCTCCTGATGAGTGGTCCTGAACCACGAAACGCGTCGAGCTACCGGTTGCCCTTTATTGTCCCAATCCATGCTACACCGAGTTTTACCCTTTAACAGGAATTTGAGGCCAGCTATCAGGCAGGCATTACCTTGTTTTAACTATCTACGTTTTCTGACACCTGGTGATCCCTTGTCCATCTTCAGTAATATCGCTTGTACTCATGTTATTACTCATGTTATCCCTTTTATCTTTGATAACTATACTAATGGTCCTTATGCTGATCCCTGGTTATCATTGTTAACATTTTACCAAGTGTTAAATTGATATTGTCTGATACCATTGTTTGTATGAACATGCAATAAAAGAATTTTATTGACCCACCGTTATGTGTCAGCTTGCAAACCATTGGCTTCATTTAAAGTCCCACCTCCTCTTCCTTCACCCACTGGCTTATGCTTGTGGGTTTTTAGATATTTAGACTTGAGACTAGATGGATCTTCGACATGATATCTTCCAGACCGCAAGGGTTAAACATGGAGTGGGATATAAACTGCTTTATTAACAATGCATAAGTGTAATACCACCCTCTACGTTTATCTCTTTTTAACTTTTATCTTACTTTATCTTTTATCCTTATATGTTATCATTTTTTAATCGAGATTATGCGGTCAATCCATCCTTCAATCACTATCTGGGATGTTTCTCATCTCTTTCCCCTAGTAGACATGCCTTTACTCATGTTTAGTTCCTTTGAGGATTGGATATAGGCAGACTTTTATTTTATGTCATTTATTATTGTTTTTTAAGATTTAGTTGCGGCCGGTGTATCAGTTGTTCCCCTGTTCCTTCCTGTGTAAAGCTTTATCCATAAATCTCCTTTATCTCCACAAGATGGCGATCTTCCTTCTTGTCACGTCCTGGTTATGCATATGTTTACTATTAACAGCCAGAAGTCAATATGGCTCTTTTGGATTAAGTCCTATTACATACACTACATTTGCCAGTAGTCAAAATGGCCTTCTCTATGTATTTATATGCCCAGACGTGATGACCTGTCACCTGGCCAATCTCCAGACGACGTCCTATCATGACGAAACACGTAGGGAGGAGCCTGCGACGGTGACGCCATCACGTTCTCGGATGGGCTTGAATACAGGAAGTGAATCGCGGTACACGGAGACGCTGCCGCTCTGCTTGATATTTTATATGCTGCATATCTCCTGCAATATTGTAAGTGTGATTCCTTCTTTTTACTATTAAATCCTTTTTATCATACAATATTGCGCTATGGAAGTGTTCTCTTTTGTATTTCCGGTTTTGATGGATTGTTAGAACCACTGATCCTGCATTGTACCCCTGGTTTTAGGAGACCATAATCCCTATGCTGGGCGAGACTGCCGTAATAGCAGTCATCGCCGTTCGGTAAGCAGATTCTACTCACACACGTCTTGGTGGATCATTTATAGGCACCTTTGTCACATCTCTTCCTGGATGGGTGTTCTTTATTTATTTGTGGACTTATCAAGAACTTTTGGACTTCTTTTTTTATAATTTTTTCACATGCACTTGTGATTTAAGTTTTTGTTTATCATTGATTGAATTGTAATATGTTTGCTCACTGATTGTTTTCATGTCACTTGGTGAGATCTATTTTTATTTTCATATATTATATTAGCGCTGCACTTTGCTGTTTACTATACTTTTGAGAGTCAGATACTGGGTGCTGGCAGCTTATCCCATTCACTTTCATTTATTTTTCAATCCGAGCGCAGCTTTTACCCGATTTGGGTTTTTTTCTATACCTATTTAAGAACCACCAAATTGAGGACATGTGCCAGACATGGCACGTGTCAACTTTCCATGTCTAAGGATGGACAGGAGGTTTGTTTCATTATTGCACACCACCATTCCTGGATCCAGCTGGCATGAACCACCTCTGGACCTACCACTGCAGAGCTGCCAGAATATCTGCTCCAGTGTGGCTCCTGTCCCCTAGACAGACCAGCTAAAGCACTGCATGGCACCTTTCAGCCTGACTCATTGAATAGCCCCTTGAACGCTTAGGGTGTACTTGTGGTTCATGGGACAATTCAGCAGAGAAGGGCATAGAGGAGGAGGAGGGGTGAAGCTTAGAAATCTTGCATCATCACCATTATCTGTATGGCAATGTGGCGGCACAACAAGCTGCAGTACTGAGCCCTGCCCTGCATTCTTCCGAGTTGCAAGCAGAGTTAACCAGTGTGCTGTGAACAAAATATATCGTCCCTGACCATGCTTGCTGGACCACGTGTCAGCAGTAATGTGAACCTTGTGGCTGATTGCCTTGCCCAACAATGCCTAAACATTGCCTTCCATGTGATTACAAAGAGCTGGAATAGCCTTACATGAAAAAAAATAGCGGAAACCTGCTATTGTGGTACAGCACATTTTGCAAAATCACGGAAGGGGCAAAGTCCACCAGACAGAAAGGCAGGAGATGTAAAGCCAGAAGCTTTGACAAGCATTGAATTTAGACTTTGGGCATGTGGGTGGCAGTGACTGTATTGTTTTTTTGGGGTTTTTTTTGCTGCAGCAGATTGGGCAGAAAAATTTGCCTGCTGTAGTCTACAGCTGGTTGTGTGCTACTGGCAGATGAGCAGCAAGGACCTGGGACACCCTGTGCTATACCATCATCCCTGTCAGTGGAGGCTGCTGGGAGGTCATGAGGTATAGCAGGGGTAGACTGTAAAGGTGAGGAGGAGCAGAACTGTATCCCTTTTGTGTGGCTTTCAGGTGCTCTTGCCAACGGGCTGAGTGGTACCCAAATAGCTGGTGTTTTCGTCACACTTGTTGTGCTTGAGGCAAAGTTGGCAAATTGCAACAGTGTGACCGGCTGCACATGTGTTAAAAAAGACCAAAACAGCTGAGCTGTGGGAAGTGGACCAGGAGATAACAGCTTCACAATCTGGCTACTCTCTACTTTTCCATGATGGCTGCCTCTTTGGGTTTGTGCCTCACCCTCACTTTCTCCTCTGCTCTATCCAGCACCCAAGTTGCGTCATTGACCTCATCATCATCATCCCCTCCATCCTCATTATCACTGGGGACAACTTGGCAATGCGCTGTAACTGGGGGAACATGACTGCCAATTTGTTGCTTATTAGTGTTCTCCCCTCTCTGTAGGCTCATAATCCTACCTTCCTCAACCTTTAGAACCAAGATCTGAATCAAGTAATGCCTGTGCATCGTCAATGAGCAAGTGGCTGACGCTGTGCTCAAATAACTCAGCTGACTTCTCCATGCCCGATGCTGGGGCTATGACAGGGGCAGCTGTGGACAAGGAGGCTGAATAAGGCACTCTGGCAGCTGCAGTGGACTTCACATTATTCTCTGCTTGGGTGATGGAGGATAAGGATGATGATGGTTTAGTAAGCCAGTCCACCACCTACTGTGCATGCTGTGGCTGGATGGCATGGGCAACATCACTAAACAGAGGAAATGATGCCCTGCCTGAGGACAGGCCATGTCCACCTTTGCCTGTGGACACAGACACTGCTGGCCCCCTCACAGTGCCATGGGAACGTCTGAAAAGGGAAGGGGGAAGTGGAGGTGCCAACTCTGCTGACACTGTTATATGGTGAAGGTGTAATACATACATTTACTGGTAAGTCAGTTCAGATGGGGTGGCGATGTCCATCAGGGGTTGTGTTGTCCTGGGATGTGCTGGTGTGCAGGCTTCACTGGCGATCCTTCACCTCAGGGGATGTTGGTTCCTGGTTGAGAGAGGCTAGACAGCGGTGTGCAGTGTGTGGAAGCTCCACGCTAACCACCCTGGAACCCGGAAGCGGAAGTGATGTCAGCGGTGCACAGGAAGTGTCCAGAAACAGATAGGAGATAATGCAGGCTACGAGCTCGGGGCTCACAGCTCCTTCTACGAGGCCAGTGAAGCCTGCACACCAGCACATCCCAGGACAACACAACCCCTAATGGACATCGCCACCCCATCTGAACTGACTTACCAGTAAGTGTATGTATTACACCTTCACCATATAACAGTGTCAGCAGAGTTGGCGCCTCCACTTCCCCCTTCCCTTTTCAGTACTATGCTCACAGAGGCTATGGACACCCTCTGAAGACGGCTGCCTCCTCTCTCCCCCCCCTTTTTTGTTCTAACATTAATGTTCTCTCAGAACCATCATTATACAATTCCATTCCTGACATCACAAAATCTGAGTGCCGGAAAACCTTTCTTCTTCAAACCATGGGAACGTCTGCCTCTCCTTGTGGGCCTGCCAGACATGATAGGGGAGCTTATTAACAAAATGTAATAAAAGATGTGGAAATGTGTACGTGGATGCACTTTAATCAATGGAAAGTGGTATGTGGTGCACTTTACCTTGAGCACTCACTACACAGACACACTAAACTGACATGCTACAATATAATGCAGTAAAACTGCACTGATGCACTGAAATATACTGCGTTAAACGTGCAGTAACACACTCAAATGTACTGCGTTAAACATACAGTAACACACTGATATATACTGTAAATGTGCAGTAATTCACCGATATATACTGCATTAAACGAGCAGTAACGCACTCAAATATGCTGCGTTAAACGTACAGTAACTCACTGATATATACCACGTTAAATGTGTAGTAACGTACTCAAATATACTGCATTAAACACGCAGTAATGCACGGATATATGCTGCATTAAACGTTCAGTAACGCATTAAAATGTACTGCATTAAACGTGCAATAATGTACTCAAATTTACTATGTTAAACATATAGTAATGCACTCAAATATACTGTAATAAAGTTGCAGTAACACACTAAAATATACTGCGTTAAATATGCAGTAATGCACTGATATATATTGCGTTCAACGTGCAGTAACGTACACAAATATACTGCGCTAAATGTACAATAATGCACTGTTATATACTGCTTTAAACATGCAGTAATGCACTGAAATGTACTGTGTTAAATGTACAGTAACACACCGATATATACTGCATTAAACGTGCAGTAACAAGCTGATATACTGTAGGAAACTTGCCCTCACAAATTAAACTGACACTAAAGTAAAGATAATGGTGGTCACTACACTCACACTGACTGAACTATCACTAGATTCACACTAAACTGATATTCTACGTTGACAATTGAATCACAATAGCACACTATAGCACACAAACTCTCTAGTAGCACACTACAAATGGCTGCTATGGGGGGGGGGGGATATTTTTATAGTGTGGGGCAGGACTAAGAGCAATGAGTCATGATTGGATAGAGTCATCATTACTTTCTCCAATCATAGGAAAAATACCACTGAAGAACATTATGATGGAAATTTCTTCATTGACGAAATTAACACTGGGGACTATGTCCCCATGGAATAACCGTTGCTATTCCAGAGAAGAAGCAGGGGTTATTAGGCAAGTGTTCCTATGTTAATACTTTACCATTGCTGCACATGGCTTCTGGGTGTTGTGACAGTGCAGTTAGCTGAAAGTGTGTATGTAGCCCAGGATTGTCAAGCAGGCAGGTTGAGGGGCTCCAGGATGATTGATTAGTTTTGGAGGAAACTGTGTTTTAGTTTACTCTGTGGTTTATGTACTCCAGTTGGGGACCTGGAGTCTGGAGATTTCACAGCGATCTGGGTAGGAAGAAATCTGCAACCCTGGGCAAGCATCAGAATGGGGAAGAAAGGGGATTTAACAACTGAACTTTCTGCCAAAACCTTATCTGTATAAACCGAGAAATAATTAATAGAAGTGTTCAGACAGTAATACCAGCTCCTTATCCACCTACCAGTTTTCCTCAGAAGCGACAGCACCTCTGCCATGTTCTTTTCTGCAAGAGATGAAAGAGAGAAAACAATAATAGGAAATGTTATCCAATGACAGAGAACACAGAGATTGATAAGATTTGGATTCAGGTCAAATTCAACTTCAATCCCAATCCGAATTTCAAAACGAAAATACATTTTCTTATGTTCAAATTTCTTCAATTTCAACCCATTTTAAATTACCAATCATATCTGGGGTCAGACAATTTTGCCCCAACCCACATCTGCCATATTAGTTTAGTATTACCACTTGCTGACCACCTCCGTCTATGTAAACAAGGCAGATCGTCGTTCTGACAGGGGAGAAAATAGAGATCTTGTGTTTCTGCTAAGCTGGAACACGGATCTCTGTCTTTATCCAGTCAGACCATCCCCCAAATAGTTAGCAAGCACCCCCCAGGGACACACCTAACCCTTTGATCGCCTCTGATGTTAACCCCTTCCCTGTCAGTGTCATTAGTACAGTAACAGTGCATATTTTTAGCACTGATCATTGTATTAATGTCACTGGTTCTCTAAAAAAGTGACAGTTAGGTGTCTGCAATATTGCAGTCCCGCTAAAAATTGCTTATCACTGTCAACACTAGCAAAAAAAAAAAAGAAAGAAAAATACCATAAAAATATCCCATAGTTTGTAGACATGATAACCTTTGTGCAAACCAATCAATATACACTTATTGGGGTTTTTTACCAAAAATATGTAGCAGAATACATATTGGCCTAAACTGATGAAGAAATTTGATTTTTACATTTTTTTTATTGGATGTGTTTAATAGCAGAAAGTAAAAAATGTGTTTTTTTTAATTCAAAATTGTCGCTCTTTTTTTGTTTATAGCGCAAAAAATAAAAACCTGGCCTGCCAGACACGATACGGGGGCTTATTAACAAAATGTAATAAAAGATGTGGAAATGTGTACGTGGATGCACTTTAATCAATGGAAAGTGATATGTGATGCACTTTAACTTGAGTACTCACTACACAGACACACTAAACTGACACACTACAATATAATGCAGTAACACTGCATTGACGCACTGAAATATACTGTGTTAAACATGCAGTAAAACACTCAAATATACTGTGTTAAACATACAGTAACGCACTGATATATACTGTGTTAAATGCGCAGTAATGCACTGATATATACTGCATTAAAGGAGCAGTAACGCACTCAAATATGCTGCAATAAACGTACAGTAACTCACTGATATATACCATGTTAAACGTGTAGTAACACACTCAAACATACTGCGTTAAACATGCAGTAATGCATGGATATATGCTGTGTTAAACGTTCAGTAACGCATTAAATTGTACTGCATTAAATGAGCAATAACGTGCTCAAATATGCTGTGTTAAACGTACAGTAACGCACTGATATATACTGTGTTAAACGTGCAGTAACACACTAAAATATACTGTGTTAAATATGCAGTAATGCACTGATATATATTGCGTTCAACGTGCAGTAACGCACTTAAATATACTGCGTTAAACGTACAATAATGCACCATTATATACTGCCTTAAACACGCAGTAATGCACTGAAATTTACTGTGTTAAATGTACAGTTACGCACCGATATATACTGCATTAAACGTGCAGTAACGAACTGATGTACTGTAGGAAACTTGCACTCACAAATTAAACTGACACTAAAGTAAAGATAAATAGTGATCACTATACTCACACTGACTGAACTATCACTAGATTCACACTAAACTGATATTCTACACTGACAATTGAATCACAATAGCACACTATAGCACACAAACTCTCTAGTAGCACACTACAAATGACCGCTATGGGGGGGGGGGATATTTTTATAGTGTGGGGCAGGACTAAGAGCAATGAGCCATGATTGGATAGAGTCATCATTACTTTCTCCAATCATAGGAAAAATGCTGCTTACGAACATTATTAAGGAAATATTTTCATTGACAAAATTAACACTGGGGACTATGTCCCCATGGAAGAACCGTTGCTATTCCAGACAAGAAGCAGGGGTTATTAGGCAAGTGTTCCTATGTTAATACTTTACCATTGTTGCACATGGCTTCTGGGTGTTGTGATAGTGCAGTTAGCTGTAAGCGTGAATGTTGCCCAGGATTGTCAAGCAGGCAGGTTGAGGGGCTCCAGGACTATTGATTAGTTTTGGAGGAAACTGTGTTTTAGTTTACTCTGCGGTTTATTTACTCCATGGACTACCTGGAGTCTGGAGATTTCACAGCGATCTGGGTGGGATGAAATCTGCAACTCTGGGCAAGCAACAGAATGGGGAAGAAAGGGGATTTAACAACTGAACTTTCTACCAAAACCTTATCTGTATAAACTGAGAAATAAATAATAGAAGTGTTCAGACAGCAATACAAGCTCCTTATCCACCTACCAGTTTCCCTCAGAAGTGACAGCATCTCTGCCATGTTCTTTTCTAGAAGGGATAAAACAATATTAGGAAATGTTATCCAGTGACAGAGATTGATAAGATTTGGATTCAGGTCAAATTCAACTTCAATCCCAAACCGAATTTCAAAACGAAAATACATTTTCTTATGTTCAAATTTCTTCAATTTCAGCCCATTTTAAATTACCAATCATATCTGGGGTCAGACAATTTTGCGCCAACCTACATCTGCCATATTAGTTTAGTATTACCACTTGCTGACCACCTACTGCAGATTTACTGTGGCAGGTCGGCTCTATTGCGCGAAACTATGTACCTGTACATCATTTCGTGCAATAGACACTGGGGGCGCATGCAGGCCACCAGAGGCACGATCGCACGCTGATTGGACACAGGGGATGTCAATCAGCGGACCCGATGTCCACCAGGCACTCGCGATCGCTTCCCAGAGTGGCAGATTGGTGATCTGTCTATGTAAACAAGGCCGATCGCCATTCTAACAGGGGAGAAGATATAGATCTTGTGTTTCTGCTAAGCAGGAACACGGATCTCTGTCTTCATCCAGTCAGACCATCCCCCAAATAGTTAGCAAGCACCCCCTAGGGACACACTTAATCTTTTGATCCCCTCTGATGTTAACCCCTTCCCTGTCAGTGTCATTAGTACAGTAACAGTGCATATTTTTAGCACTGATCATTGTATTAGTGTCCCTGGTTTCCTAAAAAAGTGACAGTTAGGTGTCTGCAATATTGCAGTCTTGCTAAAAATCGCTTATCACCGCCAATACTAGTAAAAAAAGAAAAAAGAAAGAAAAATACCATAAAAATATCCCATAGTTTGTAGACGTGATAACTTTTGTGCAAACCAATCAATATACACTTATTGAGGTTTTTTTACCAAATTTCTTCATCGGCTTAGGCCAATATGTATTCTGCTACATGTTTTTGGTAAAAAAAGAAAAAAATCACAATAAGCGTATATTGATTGGTTTGCGCAAATGTTATAGCGTCTACAAAATAGGGGATAGATTTATGGAATTTTTATTATTAATTTTTTTTTATACTAGTAATGGCGGTGATCAGTGATTTTTAGCGGGACTGCGACATTGCAGCAGACAGATCAGAACCTTTTGACACTTTTTTGGCACCAGTGACATTTATACAGCTATAAAAATGCTATGATTACTGTATAAATGACAATGGTAGGGGAGGGGTTAACACTAGGGGGTGATCAAAGGGTTAAGTGTGTCCTGGGGAGTTTTTGATAACTGTGGGGGGAGGGGCTTGAATGGGAGTAGAGAGAGAGATCGCTGTTCCAGATCACAAAGAATCTCTGTGTCCTCCTCTGACAGAACGGGGATCCGCCTTGTTTGCAATCTTGACAGATCCCTGTTTGGCCCTTGGCCACGCGCATCAGCTCCGGCGTCGTGGGCATGCCTACCTGCTATATCTTTTACATGGAGCGCCATACCGTTATGGCGATTCGCGCAGAAGAGCCACCCTGCCACAGTATATCTGCAGTGGGCCGCCGTTGATTGGTTAATGAGCAGATCTTTTCTTTCAGTGCACAGAGGCTGCTCAGCTGTCGGTTAATTACCAGCCTCTTATTGTTACCACAGTGACTCACCTGGTTACCATTAACCATTACCAGTCTACAGACAGCCCTTTTTGCTATTTAACCACTTCACCCAAAATTACATACCTGAATGATATGCAACTGCACGCATCACCCCGGTAAAGTTTTTTTTAGAGCCGACGGTCGGCTTTCCTGTGATAACAACCGATCAGCCGCTCGGCTGTTATTACAAGCAGTGGCCGACTTCCACCACTCTGCCCAGGTCTCCTGTCCCACTTGGAGACCCAAGCGACCAGCCGGCACGCACACTGTCTGGCCGGAGACATGAACAAAGCCAGAATCATCTTTGATCAGGTCTCCGATGTAGTAGCCCGGAAGCGATGTCCCAATGCCACTTCCGGTTTACTCGGTAGCCAATGGTGCCAGATTAAAAAAATTCAAAGTATTCAAAAACACTGATTTTGGCGTTTTGAATACTTTGAAGTGCAGAGGAGGGGTTTGGGGTCTTTTAGACCCCAGATCCCTCCATAAAGAGTACCTGTCACTGCCTATTACTTTCACCAGGGATGTTTCCATTCCTTGTCACAGCAATAAAAGCGGTCAGGAATTATTTTTTTTTATCGGGACAGTGTAAATATAAAAAATAAAATAAATAAGAAAAAAAGGTTTCAAGTGTCCCATCCCTCTGTGCTCGAGCGCCAAAGACAACTCATAAGTAAGTCGCGCCCGCAAGTGTAAACAGTGTTCAAACCACACATGTGAGGTATCGCCACGATCGTTATGCCCTGAACACACGAATATGTGCGATCGGAGCTTGTTGACGGAAATTCCGACCGTGTGTGGGCTCCATCGAACTTCTTCCATCGGAATTTCCGACACACAAAGTTTGAGAGCATGCTATAAAATTTTCCGACAACAAAATCCGATCCTTTAAATTCCGATCGTGTGTAGGCAAATCCGACGGACAAAGTGCCACGCATGCTCAGAATAAATTAAGAGACGAAAGCTATTGGCTATTGCCCCGTTTATAGTCCCGATGTACGTGTTTTACGTCGCTGCATTCAGAACGATCGGATTTTCCGACAACTTTGTGTGACCGTGTGTATGCAAGACAAGTTTGAGCCAACATCCATCGGAAAAAATCCATGGATTTTGTTGTCGGAATGTCCGATCAATGTCCGATCGTATGTACGGGGCATTAGAGTGAGAGCAATAATTCTAGCACTTCTCTGTAACTCCAAACTTGTAACCATTAGAAATGTTTAAAATGTCGCCTATGGAGATTTTTAAGTACCATAGTTTGTTGCCATTCCATGAGCGTGCCCAATTTTGAAGCGGGGCATGTTAGGTATCTATTTACTCGTAACATCATCTTTCACATTATGCAAAAACAATTGGGCTAACTTTACTGTTTATTTTTTTTTATTAATTGAAGTGTATTTTTTCCCAAAAAATTGCGTTTGAAAGACCGCTGAGCAAATACAGTGTGACATTAAATATTGCAACGACTGCCATTTTATTCTCTAGGGTCTCTGCTAGAAAAAATTATATATAATGTTTGGAGATTCTAAGTAATTTTCTAGCAAAAAATACTGATTTTAACTTGTAAGCAACAAATTTCAGAAATAGGCCTGGTCTTGAAGTGGTTAAACAGCTTTGCTTATTTCCTCCTTGCCCTTGTGTGGTCAGTGCATTCCTTCCTGTGCTCCTGTGTATGACTTGGCCTGGCTGACATCCCTTCCGATCCCTGTTCTGGATTTTGTTCCTGACTACGCTGACATCTGGTTTCCTTTCCCAACTTGTCTGATTACCTGCTCTAACATCCAAATCCTGGCTTCTGTTTTTGACTACGGTTCTGAACTGTGTTATTTTTGCCATTTTATTAAAAGTGTGATTGAAACTGTACTTTCTGTCTCAATCTGGTTTATGGTTCCTGACACCGGGTATATGTGTGCAATTTTACCAGGACTCTTGTAGGGCCCATTGCTGTTAATGTTTGTTTGTACATTGGATGTACAGTATGTACTGTTATTAATCTCATCCATAGGCCTGTGCAGGGGGTGTTCTGAGTGTGCCTGGGCACACCCTAATCACAACGTGCGGTGCCATTTCCTCCAACAGTTCGGGATGGCTCCGTATTGGCTCCCCCACCCCACAGTGCTGCTGGCTTCCCACCTCTCCTCTCCCCCTGGCTGCTACGGGGATGTTTCAGGATAGAGAGTGGAAGAAGGGGCTAGTAAATTTGAAATTTACCGGCACCTTCCTTTTCTAAATGCACACAGTGAACACATTCACTCACTGTGTTCATACATAACTGAAGCACAGTAAACTGTGCTTACTATGCTTCAGTTTGTGAAGGAACAGGAAGTCGCACAGCACAGAACACTTTCATTCATTCCCTGTCCCGTGCAGTTGAGGCTGCAGAGAAAGGTATGTGTGTTTGGGCTTTGGGGTGCACAATGTATTAGGCTGCGCACATCTATGATTTCTTTTTACATAAAGCTCTTAATATTTCCATACTAGTGTGCATCTTTAATTAGAATTTTTGGAGTATAATTTATAGAAGTTGCCAGACAGCAATGCAAGCTCATTCTTCACCTACCAGTCTCCCTCATGTCCGACAGCACCTTGGCCTTCTTATCTGTGCAGGATAAACCAATAATAGGAAATGTTATCCAATGACAGAGAACGCACACCAGCAAACCTACTGTATTTATCCTCTTAATTTGGATTCAGGTCCAATTCAACTCCAATCCCAATCCAATATACACTGTATTACCAAAAGTAGTGGGACGCCTGCCTTTACACGCACATGAACTTTAAGGCATCCCAGTCTTATGCCCCGTACACACGGTCGGATTTTCCGACGGAAAATGTGCGATCGGAGCGTGTTGTCGGAAATTCCGACCGTGTGTGGGCTCCATCGGACTTTTTCCATCGGATTTTCCGACACACAAAGTTTGAGAGCAGGCTATAAAATTTTCCGACAACAAAATCCGTTGTCGGAGTTTCCGATCGTGTGTACACAAATCCGACGCACAAAGTGCCACGCATGCTCAGAATAAATAAAGAGATGAAAGCTATTGGCTAGTGCCCCATTTATAGTCCCGACGTACGTGTTTTACGTCACCGCGTTCAGAATGATCGGATTTTCCGACAACTTTGTGTGACCGTGTGTATGCAAGACAAGTTTGAGCCAACATCCGTCTGAATAAATCCTAGGATTTTGTTGTCGGAATGTTCGATCAATGTCCGACCGTGTGTACGGGGCATTAGTCTGTAGGGTTCAATATTGAGTTGGCCCGCCCTTTGCAGCTATAACAGCTTCAACTCTTCTGGGAAGGCTGTCCACAAGGTTTAGGAGTGTGTCTATGGGAATGTTTAACCATTCTTCCAGAAGAGCATTTGTGCAGAAGACAGTTGTTGAGTAATCCTTTATTAAAAAATAAAAAACAGTGCCCCCCCATGTAGATCCGTCGTCAATCACGCTGCCTGCCGACCCGAAAAAAAAGGAAAAAAAATTGCTTCCGCCAACATGGGGGAGCTATGCCCACTGCACGCTCCTCTGTTTGACAGTTCTTTTATAGGGAATAGGCAAGGCCACCAGTCTAGATCACCTGGTGGCACTGCCCTCCTTCTGACGTCACAGACCAGTGCATGCTTTGTCTGTGACATCAGAAGGGGCGGTGCCACCAGGATTTTAAGGGGAACCCCACACCAAAATTAAAAAACAAAAAAAAACTGTGTGGGATCCCCCCAGAATCTATATCAGATCTCTATCTGAGCATGCAGCCCGGCAGGTCAGGATGCTCTCACAAGCACCTTGTCCCCATGTTGAGGGTACAAGGGCCTCTTTCTAACAACCCAGGGACTCTCGAAAACTATATAACGTTTGAGGTTCTTCTAAGTTATTTTAGCGCTGTTTTTCTTTTTATTTGAATATCTGCCCTGATACTTTTAAACAGTTGCTGTGTAGGGGGGGATATATACCGTTTGTTAAGGTGCAGAATATTTGGAGTATAATATATAGAAGTGTCTAGACAGCAATACAAGCTTATTGTCCACCTACCAGTTTCCCTCAGATGTGTCTGCTCCTCGGCCATGTTCTTATCTGTGCAGGATAAACCAATAATAGGAAATGTTATCCAATGACAGAGAATGTACATATCTAAACTTATCTTACCTCTGAGATTTGGATTTAGGTCAAATTCCACTCCAATTTCAATCCAGATTTTAACACTAAAATATATATATATTTGTTCAAATTTCTTCAATTTCAACCCATTTTGAATTCCCAATCACATCTGTGGTCAGAAAATTTGCACCGACCCACATCTGCCATCTAGTTTAGTATTAAATGATAGAATTCAAGTTTTTATAGTGAAAGGTTCTATTAATGCTACAGTGAACAATGACTGTGGTAATAGTTTGGTGAAGGCCATTTATCGTTCCAGCAATACTGCATCCCTGTGTACAAAGCCAGCTCCATAAAGACACAGTTTGACCAGTTTGGTGAGGAGAAACCCGAAGAACCAGCCCTGACCTCAACCCTACTGAACACCTTTGGGATGAGTTGGAACTTTGAGCCAGGTCTTCCCATCTATCATCAGTACCTGACCTCATAATTGGCAACAAATTTGCACAGACACCCTCCAAAATCTTGTGGAAAGCCTTTCGAGAAGAGTGGAGACTGCTGCAAAGGGGGCAACTCGTTTTTAGCAGTCATGGTTTTGGGGTGGGATGTCCAACAAGCTCATATAGGTGTGATGATTAGGAGACCAAAGATTGTTGACCATGTATTGTAAGCCCATACTATGCCAACTTCTGGTCAAAAGGGGCTACAAATCCAAAATTGTCATGGTAAACTTTTCTCAAATTTCTTTATTCGTAAAGTTTAAAGGAGAAGTCCAGCCCGGACTCGTTTGGCTGGGCTTCTCCTATGGGTCACAGGAGTGCTATTTGGTTTGCACTCCTGTGACCTGTTTTCAGGTCTGAAGTCTGCTCTCTGCTGATGTCACCAAGATCAGTCCAGGCACCGCATCATGCAGACTTCGGAAGTATGGATCCGCCAGGTGCCTGGACTGATGGCAGTCTCAGCCTCTCAGCGAGCCGCTAAGAGCCTGAGAAGAGCCTCCCCTCCACAGCTCAGCGCTCCAGTGAGTGAGGAGAGGGCAGAGCGGAGAGCTGCTGACTGACAGTCTGCAGCTCCCCGCTCGGTGAGCTGTCAGAACCGAGCGATCGGTAGACATGTGCAATTCGTTTTGTTCCAAATTAGTTTTTTAACGAATTTCGCCAAATTTGTTAATTTGCAAATATCTGAATTAACGAAAACCTGTTTAACAATTTTTTCAGAATATTCAGAATATTCGTAAATTTGAATATGTGAAAATTCGGAAATCCAAAAAAAATCCAAAGATTTGGAAATTTGAAAATTCGAAAATGAGAATGAAATTTTGAAAATGAGAACGAAAATTTGAAAGAATGAAAATAAAAACGAAAATCCAATAATTTAAAAACCCAAAAATTCAAAAATCTGAAACAGTAACTAACTATTAAATTATAGGTTTTGGCTGTTAGTCAACGTAACAAATACAAATTTATCTGAAGTTACGAATTAGCATATAGCTGTAATACTCACAGGAGGTCAACAGGATAGCTATGAAGACAACCAGAACAAGGAACAGGAAGGCGAGAAGGATCATCAGGATCAGTTTAAGCCGGATATGTGTATTCTTGGCAGCTGAAATAATTATAGACATTATTTTTCCATTTTATATACATGTGATTTGACACTCTTTTCATCAAATGTATTTGTATTTGTTTCGCGTGTGTTTTTCTTCTTAGGCTGGCCATACATTATACACTTTTCTTGTCCAATTTTCCTTTAGATTTACCAAAACCCTATAATGTGAGGTCAAATCTAAACACTTTCAATTTGGAAGCAATCAGGCAGGTCCTTGCATTACATAGTTAAAGGTAAATCTAAAGGAAATTGAATAAGAAAATTGTATAATGTACGGCCTGTCTAAGACTGGCCATACACCTATAGATTATCTGCAGATTTTCTATGGTCAGATGGAAAAAGTGGAACAGATTCCTCCATCTACGCTGAACTGTGTGGATGGAAGAATCTCCCACTGGCCCAAGCTTCCATACTGTATCTTGCTAGTCGGCCCCACAATACCTGAACATTCTGATTGGGTGCAGGCGTTGTTTAGGCTGAGAGCCAGTGGGGCCGACCAGCAAGATACTGAAGCTTGGCCCAGTGGAAGATTCCTCCATCCACACAGTTTATCATACATGGAGAAATCTGTTGCACTTTTTCCATCTACACATAGAAAATGTGCACATAATCTATAGGTGTATGGCCAGCTTTACTCTGGTGTATAATTTCTATCCCACCTTCCATGGGTC
Organism: Lithobates septentrionalis; assembly: GCA_037952835.1. Classification (NCBI taxonomy): domain Eukaryota; kingdom Metazoa; phylum Chordata; class Amphibia; order Anura; family Ranidae; genus Lithobates; species Lithobates septentrionalis. The sequence goes on from JBBDGP010000853.1 coordinate 2,460,687, forward strand.
CTATTATTACAATATTGTTCTTTTCAGCTACCGTGTAATGTTCCCCTCATTACTACCCCACACCTGTTCTCGCTTCTTTTTCTTTCTTGTATGTAGTTAGGTTTTTCACTGGAGGGACAGATCCTGAAGCTGAAACTCAAATACTTTGGCCCCCTACTGCAAACAGAGGACTCTTTGGAAAAGACCCTGATGCTGGCAAACATGGAAGGAAAAAGGAGAAGACAACAGAAAACAAGATGAATAGATAGCATCATCATAACAATGAACATGAAGTTAGGCAAGCTCCGGGAGGCAGTGGAGGACAGAAAAGCCTGGTGCGCTATGGTCCACGAGGTTACAAAATGACTGAACGACAACATGTAGTTAAGTGTAATTAATGGGTGAATTTATAAAAAAAATGTCCATATCTAGTCATCCTGTGAAACCGCAACCTATTCCTGCACAGCCAGGCAACACGCATCTCCAACTTGCATTCTGACAAAAGAAATCAGTCCATGGGCTGGTTATTGTTGTTTTATTGGGGGAAACAACTTGGATAGGGTATAGAAATTATGGGATGCTCAACTTGACTTGAAGAAACATCAGATGAGGACAACTTCCTTCCCTGTGTACAAAAATGAAGATCCTGGACTGTACTTCCTCCGGAATAATCTCAGTCTCTATGGATGAGTGACAAGGTCCTTTATGGACCAGGAGTTCTCAGTCCCCTTTAGAGAAATAGCGCAAAGTTGCAAACTGCATGTAGGAGTATTGTGTCTCCTCAGTAGAACTTCAGTCAGTTCTGATGCTTGGAGATTCTACCAGCCCACCTAGCTGCTTTGCCTACCAGCCCATCTGGCTGCTCTGAAGAACGCCCCAAGGCAATGGATTGGTATTTAGTTCAATGCTCTCCCTGGAATATGCTATGTCTGGCAGCCTCTCCCTTTGTATGCCCCTGGGTGTGCTGAGGTACTCTCACTGTTCTTTGCTCCCCGCTGCCCTGAGCAAGACTTCTGTTCAGGCCTCCAATTGAACAGATCTTCCCATGCCAGCCCAGATGTTCAAAGTTTTGGAGATTCCCCTCTTATGCCCCGTACACACGATTGGATTTCCCGACAACAAATGTTGGATGTGAGCTTGTTGGCTGAAAGTCCGACCGTGTGTATGCCCCATTGAACATTTGCTGTCACACTTTCCGCCAACAACTGTTTGATAGCAGGTTCTCAAATTTTCTGCCAACAAAACTTTGTTGTCGGAATTTCCGATCGTGTGTACACAGGTTCGACACACAAAAGTTCACGCATGCTTGGAATCAAACAGAAGGAGCCACACTGGCTATTGAACTTCCTTTTTCTCAGCTCGTCTTACGTCTTGTACGTCACCGCGTTCCCATGTTCGTAATTGTTGCCCAACATTTGTGTGAACTTGTGTATGCAAGACAAGTTTGAGCCAACATCCTTCGAACAAAAATCTACGGTTTTGTTGTCGGGAAGTCCGATCGTGTGTATGGGGCATTAGGCTTTCTCTCCTTCCTTTTCTCAGCTTCTGCCTGGGGGCAGAGCCCCCAGACCTAGGGTCTCCTCCCAGGCCACGTGACAGCCACCCTTAGCACTCCATTTTCCACCCAACTTCCCTGCTGGTCAGGCTCCACCATATTTAAGAGTCAACCCAGTCACCATTGTAGGCCACCTCTGGCCGCATATGTTATTGCATCCCATTGAAGTCAATGCAGAACTAATTATTTTCGTTTCCATTGACTTCAATGGGAAAACTCGCTTTGATATGTGAGTACTTTGGATTTCGAGCATACTCCTGGAACGGATTATGCTCGTAATCCGAGGTTCCACTGTATGTTCCTGATTCATTCATTTGACCCAAAGATAGAAGAGCCTAATAACATTTGCTCCCATTTACATAGAACACATCTACAATGCAGCTGTTTTTTTTTTTAGTCACCCCTTATGCTATGTACACACGATCAGACATTCCGACAACAAAACCGTGGATTTTTTTCCGACGGATGTTGGCTCAAACTTGTCTTGCATATACACAGTCACGCAAATGTTGTCAGAAATTCCGAACATCAAGAACGTGGTGATTAGGGATGAGCCGAACACCCCCCTGTTCGGTTCGCACCAGAACATGCGAACAGGAAAAAAGTTCGCTCGAACACGTGAACACCGTTAAAGTCTATGGGACACGAACATGAATAATCAAAAGTGCTAATTTTAAAGGCTTATATGCAAGTTATTGTCATAAAAAGTGTTTGGGGACCTGGGTCTTGCCCCAGGGGACATGGATCAATGCAAAAAAAAGTTTTAAAAACGACCATTTTTTCAGGAGCAGTGATTTTAATAATGCCTAAAGTCAAACAATAAAAGTGTAATATCCCTTTAAATTTCGTACCTGGGGGGTGTCTATAGTATGCCTGTAAAGGGGCACATGTTTCCTGTGTTTAGAACAGTCTGACAGCAAAATGACATTTTGAAGGAAAGAACCCATTTAAAACTACCCACGGCTATTGTTTTGCCGACAATACACATAGAAGTTCATTAATAAAAACGGCATGGGAATTCCCCAAAGGGGAACCCCGAACCAAAATAAAAAAAAAAAAATGACGTGGGAGTCCCCCTAAATTCCATACCAGGCCCTTCAGGTCTGGTATGGATATTAAGGAGAACCCCGGCCAAAATTTAAAAAAAAAATGACGTGGGGTTCCCCCTAAACTCCATACCAGACCCTTCAGGTCTGGTATGGATTTTAAGGAGAACCCCTTGCCAAAAAAAAAAAAAACGCTGTGGGGTCCCCCCAAAAATCCATACCAGACCCTTATCCGAGCACGCAACCTGGCAGGCCGCAGGAAAAGAGGGGGGATGAGAGTGCACCCCCCCTCCTGAACCGTACCAGGCCACATGCCCTCAACATTGGGAGGGTGCTTTGGGGTAGCCCCCAAAACACCTTGTCCCCATGTTGATGAGGACAAGGGCCTCATCCCCACAACCCTGGCCGGTGGTTGTGGGGGTCTGCGGGCGGGGGGCTTATCAGAATCTGGAAGCCCCCTTTAACAAGGGGACCCCCAGATCCCGGCCCCCCCCTGTGTAAAATGGTAAGGGGGTACTTACCCCTACCATTTCACTAAAAAACTGTCAAAAATGTTAAAAATGACAAGAGACAGTTTTTGACAATTCATTTATTTAAATGCTTCTTCTTTCTTCTATCTTCCTTCATCTTCTGGTTCTTCTGGCTCTTCTGGTTCTTCCTCCGGCGTTCTCGTCCAGCATCTCCTCCACGGCGCCTTCTATCTTCTTCTCCTCGGGCCGCTCCGCACCCATGGCATGGGTGGAGGCTCCTGTTCTTCTCTTTATCTTCTTCATCTTCTTCTCTTCTTCTTTTCTTCTCTTCTTCTCTTCTTCTCTTCTTCATTTTCTTCTCCGGGCCGCTCCGCACCCATGCTGGCATGGAGGGAGGCTCCCGCTGTGTGATGGCGCTCCTCGTCTGACAGTTCTTAAATAATGGGGGGCGGGGCCACCCGGTGACCCCGCCCCCCTCTGACGCACAGTGACTTGACGGGACTTCCGTGTGACGTCACAGGGAATGCCACAGGGAAGTCCCGTCATGTCCCGTGCGTCAGGGGGGCGGGGTCACTAGGTGGCCCCGCACCCCATTATTTAAGAACTGTCAGACTAGGAGCGCCGTCACACAGTGGGAGCCTCCCTCCATGCCAGCATGGATGCGGAGCGGCCCGGAGAAGAAAATGAAGAAGAGAAGAAAAGAAGAAGAGAAGAGCGGGAGCCTCCCCCCATGCCATGGGTGCGGAGCGGCCCGAGGAGAAGAAGATAGAAGACGCCTTGGAGGAGATGCTGGACGAGAACGCCGGAGGAAGGACCAGAAGAACCAGAAGATGAAGGAAGATAGAAGAAAGAAGATAGAAGAAAGAAGAAGCATTTAAATAAAGGAATTGTCAAAAACTGTCTCTTGTCATTTTTAACATTTTTGACAGTTTTTTAGTGAAATGGTATGGGTAAGTACCCCCTTACCATTTCACACAGGGGGGGGCTGGGACCTGGGGGTCCCCTTGTTAAAGGGGGCTTCCAGATTCCGATAAGCCCCCCGCCCACAGACCCCCACAACCACCGGCCAGGGTTGTGGGGATGAGGCCCTTGTCCTCATCAACATGGGGACAAGGTGTTTTGGGGGGCCACCCCAAAGCAACCTCCCAATGTTGAGGGCATGTGGCCTGGTACGGTTCAGGAGGGGGGGCGCACTCTCGCCCCCCACTCTTTTCCTGCGGCCTGCCAGGTTGCGTGCTCGGATAAGGGTCTGTTATGGATTTTTGGGAGGACCCCACGCCGTTTTTTTTTTTTTTTTTCGCGCGGGGTTCCCCTTAAAATCCATACCAGACCTGAAGGGTCTGGTATGGAATTTAGGGGGAACCCCACGTCATTTTTTTTTTTACATTTTGGCCGGGGTTCCCCTTAATATCCATACCAGACCTGAAGGGCCTGGTATGGAATTTAGGGGGACTCCCACGTCATTTTTTTTTTAAATTTTGGTTCGGGGTTCCCCTGTGGGGAATTCCCATGCCATTTTTATCAATGAACTTCTATGTGTATTGTCGCCAATGCAATAGCCGCGGGTAGTTTTAAATGGGTTTTTTCCTTCAAAATGTCATTTTGCTGTCAGACTGTTCTAAACACGGGAAACATGCGCCCCTTTACAGGCATACTATAGACACCCCCCAGCTACGAAATTTAAAGGGATATTACACTTTTATTGTTTGACTTTAAGCATTATTAAAATCACTGCTCCTGAAAAAACGTCCGTTTTTAAAACTTTTTTTTGCATTGACCCATGTCCCCTGGGGCAGGACCCGGGTCCCCAAACACTTTTTATGACAATAACTTGCATATTAGCCTTTAAAATTAGCACTTTTGATTTCTCCCATAGACTTTTAAAGGGTGTTCCATGGCATTCGAATTTGCCGCGAACACCCCAAATTGTTCGCTGTTCGGCGAACTTGCGAACAGCCAATGTTCGAGTCGAACATGAGTTCGACTCGAACTCAAAGCTCATCCCTAGTGGTGATGTACAACGCGTATGATGAGCCGAGAAAAATGAAGTTCAATAGCGAGTGCGGCTCTTCTGCTTGATTCCGAGCATGCATGGACTTTTGTGCGTTGGAATTGTCTACACACGCTCAGAATTTCCGACAAGTCTTGTCGGAAAATTTGAGAACCTGCTCTCAAACATTTGTTGTTGGAAATTCCAACAGCAAATGTCCGATGGAGCCTACACATGGTCGGAATTTCAGTCAACAAGCCCACATCGAACATTTGTTGTCGGGAAAATCCTATTGTGTGTACGGGTCCATACGTGTCCATATACCCCATTGTCTTCAAACCCCCTGCTGGCTGTTTATTACTTGTAGCCAGCACTCCCACCTCGTGGCCAGGCTTAGAAAAGGAGGCATGCCCCAAAAAACACATTGCCGGGAAAGTGGACAGTGCTGCTGCTCTACAAGGCTGCTGCTCAGCAGCAAGGATGCCGCCCGTACCACCAGTCTTTACCACAAATCCCCAGGGGCTGTTATTCAATCCCACCGCTGGCCATGGTAGTGGGGAGGATTGTCTCCCTGGGCGTTGTTATCTGCACCACCCTTTTGCAATCTTGTAAGTGCATTTGATGTTTTCAATATTAAAGTGATGCCCCCTTCTTAATGCGCTAGGTGTGCTTGTTCCCTATTCTACTTCAGATTATTCCTGTGTATTACCATTGACTGACTTGCTGTATATTGAGATCTTCGGTGGATTGCCAGTTTGGAGTTGGAGAACTTTGAGGCCAGTGTTTCTGTCTGGAACATCATGTCAGCCATCAGGGAGATCTGCAGCCATAAGGCGTATACAATAGGTGACCGCGATATTGTGTCAATCTCGCCGCTGTTATCGGAGAGATTTGACACCGGCGAGCCCCGTCGCGGGAGCCAGCGCCAAGCTTTTTATTTAAAATTTGGCACGGCGTTCCCCCTCATGATTCAAACCAGACAGCTATCAGCACTGCCTGTGGCTCATCGGGAAAGGAAAAAAAAGTTTTCCTTTCACGATGAGCGAGCCAGCGCGAGATGCACAGTACCCAGTCGCTGAGAACCAGCGCGATGGGATCGGTCAGGTACTGTAGGAATGTGTGCGCAACGCTGCGCATGTGGACACACGAGTACCTCCGCCACAGGTACTTGGGCCTAGTGGACTATTTAACCACTTCAATACCAGGCACTTTCACCCCCTTCCTGCCCAGGCCAGATTTCAGCTTTCAGTGCTGTCACATTTTGAATGGCAATTGCTACACTGTACCCATATGACATTTTTATAATTAATTTCACACAAATAGAGCTTTCTTTTGGTGGTATTTAATCACCACTGGGGTTTTTTGTTTTTTTTTTTTTTGCTAAAAAAAGAGAAACAAGTTTTTCTTTGTTTCTGTTCTAAAATTTTGCAAATAAATAATCTTTCTTCATAAATTTAGACCAAACTGTATTATGCTACATTTTATAACCCAAATGCGCATTTATTGTTTAGTCTGTAGGAAAGTTATAGAGTCCACAAACTATGGGATATGCACTATAAGTATTGGGACGCCTGTCTTTACACACACATGAACTTTAATGGCATCCCGGTCTTAGTCCATAGGGTTTAATATTGAGTTGGCCCACCCTTTGCAGCTATAACAGCTTCAACTCTTCTGGGAAGGCTGTCCACAAGGTTTAGGAGGGTGTCTATGGGAATGTTTAACCATTCTTCCAGAAGAGCATTTGTGAGGGTAGGCACTGATGTTGGACGAGAATGCCTGGCTTGTAGACTCCACTCTAATTCATCCCAAAGGTGTTCTGATGGGTTGAGGTCAGGACTCTGTGCAGGCCAGTCAAGTTCCTCCACCCCACACTCGCTCATCCATGTCTTTATGGACCTTGTTTTGTGCACTGGTGCTCAGTCATAGAGAGAGAAGTTTTTGTGGGACTTTAAAGGTGCCAGCAAATAATGAATACAAAGATTCAGATATACATAAAAAAAATTACAATGATTTTATTATTACGAACAACATGTAATTAAAAATGTTTGTTATGCTTTAAAAAAAACATAGACATTGAATACAACTTGTCTTTTGACACATCATTGCACAAAGCAATTGTCTTGTCACTTGGAGATGACAATTTTGAGAATTATCCCGACATGTTTCGCCACCATGGGCTTCATCAGGGGATATATTTGTGACAAGAGATGTTTTAACAGCTCAATCCTCCTTGCCTCCAGCCAGGAGTCAGGGAAGGGGTGATGGACACCATCGGGGATACACAGGGAGGCCAGAACAGCCTATAGAGACCAAAAGCAAATGCTGTTGAAGTACAGATGAGCCAAGGATGCCTGATGCAGAATATAATCTTAATTGTCAAACTTGAAGACAAGTACTAAAATGCTTTCGTGTAGCTATAATTAAGTGTGGTCACCCTTGGATTTCTGACCTGGTGCTCAGTCATGCTGGAACAAGAAGGGACCATCCCCAAACTGTTCTCACAAAGTTGGGAACATGAATTTGTCCGAAATGCCTTGGTATGCTGATGCCTTAAGAGTTCCCTTCACTGGAGCTAAGGGGCCAAGCCCAACCCCTGAAAAACAACCCCACACTATATTCCCCCCTCCACCAAATAATTTGGACCAGTGCACAAAGCAAGGTCCATAAAGACATGGATGAGTGAGTTTGGGGTGGAGGAACTTGACTGGCCTGCACAGAGTCCTGACTTCAACCCAATAGAACACCTTTGTGATGAATTAGAGAGGAGACTGTGGGCCAGGCTTTCTCGTCCTACATCAGTGTCTGACCTCACAAATGCTCTTCTGGAAGAATGGTCAAACATTCCTATAGACACACTCCTAAACCTTGTGGACAGCCTTCCCAGAAGGTGTTATAGCTGCAAAGGGTGGGCCAACTCCATATTGAACTCTAAGGACTAAGACTGGGATGCCATTAAAGTTCATGTGTGTAAAGGCAGGTGTCCCAATACTTTTGGTAATATAGTGTATAGCTAAAATAATTATAGGCAGACAATTGTGAACAAGCCTGCAGCCATCAACTATTTTTTATTTATTGTATTTATATATTTCAGGTACTTATATATCGCCGTCAATTTATGCAGCGCTTTTAAACATACATCCACATCAGCCCCTGTCCTCAAGGAGCTTACAATATAAGTTCCCAAGCTCACATTCATACATACACATATTAGGGCCAATTTTAGACAGGAACCAATTAACCTACCACTACCAGCATGTCTTTGAAGTGTGGGAGGAAACCGATTATAGGAAATCCTCATCCATACACAAAGCCATTCTAGTACAATCCTAAACAATGTGGTTGGCTATTCCCAGCATGCCATGTTGTATCTCTAGTCAACTGTACTGAGTTAATGAGAAACTCATGTCAGGTGCTGCTGAGTTGTACACAATCCTCCATAACCTTCACATTTAAGTATTGGTCTTCATACACCAATAATTGGATCAGTAAGAAGGTCTTCATACACCAATAATTGGATCAGTAAGAAGCTCTAATTCATTGGCTTATGTGCTCCAGATAAATAGAGCACTTCTTAATAGTTGCAAGATTTATAGAGCCAAGACTACAAAATATTGGTGTTAGTAAAAGTGAAATGTCCTACAAATTGAGGTGTGTGTCCTCGGATGGAGTAGGACCTGAGGCAGAACAGAAGGCTGTACCTTGTTATAGTAAAAGCTCACCTTTGGCTTTTGCACTTTTCTTCGGTTTCTGTAGACCAAGATCACACACATTGACGTACGTATCTTCCTCGTCAGAGTTCCCTGAGGACAAACATAGATGTGAAAGAGCAACTCATGGCATTTTGTGCGATCAGTATGGTTTACAACAGGGGTGTCAAACTCAAGTTCATTGCGGGCCACATCAGCATCATGGTTGCCCTCAAAGGGCCGGTTGTATCTGTAAGACTATATAAATGTTACTTATTTACTTTTTATCCTATTAAATAACTGCCTCTGCATTTGATTATTACTGGTTTCAGTATTACCTTAAGACTAAAGTTGTGAAAGGCATGTGCATGAACTCATATACCATATAAAAAGAAACAACTGATCAATATACAAGGTGAATAAATACAAAACGTGAAATCAAAATGAAAAAATGATATGCAGTCCATGAATTCAAAAGATAAGCATCTATCCAGTGAAAAAAGTGCATGAAGATTCATCAACATAAGGTGCATGTGAAGTTCATCATATGTAAAACTGTAAAGTGCTCCGCGCTTGTGCAAATTCACTAACACTCACATTATTGTGCCGTGTCCCAGCACTGGGAATTTTCTGCCAGTTGTGTGTAGGCGCCACTGCTCCTTGGGTCATGGAGCCAGCATGCGTTCCAATCGGCGGAAGTGACGACAAAACATAACCGAAGAGCCCCTATGCGTTTTGTCATCTAGACATCATCAGGGGGCCTGTAGATGACGAAACGCATAGGGGAAGGCTTTTAGGTTACGTTTTGTCGTCACGTCCGCCAATTGGAATGCAGGCTGGCTCCAGGACACTCGAAGCAGCGGCGCCTACACACAACTGGCAGATCTTTCACAGTGCCAGGAACACGGCACAATAATATGTGAATGTCATTCTATTTGCTTTTAAGATTGTTTTTAATAAACAGGATTATTCAGCTTTGTGATTGTTTCGCTTTAATGATCTGGAGTACATGAGAGGATTCTCATGCCATTGTGTGGACAAACATCCATTTAAAAAGCCTGGTTGACCCACCTTGGTATAAGCCCAGGGGGTCTACAACTGCGGGTGAGTGCACACTCTGGTGGGACTTTGCACGTTGGTTTACCCACACAGGGGCAACATCAAGCAGGTATGTAAAGAAGCAACGTGTGAACGCGTAATGAGTAACATAACAGTAAACCGTTACCAGGACCATAGAGAACCAGGTTGAAAATTAGGCATATGTCATAGACTATATTACTCTGTACCCTGGAGTACAGCAGTTTGCATTGCTAGCTTTCATATCAGAAAGGAAGAGAAGAAGGAGGAAACAGAGAAAAAAAAGAGAAAGAAAACAGAGGAAAAGAGGGGCCCCAAGAGAGGGCGGGTACCATGGACACAGGACTCGCAGGAACAAGGTTTAAAGCTGACCATAACTAGTCGAGGGCAGGGATGGGAAGGAGTAAGTTAACCACAGTTCCCAAAAATTTTGCATGCGAATCCTTCAGTATGCTGGACATCTGCTCATCAATCATAGGGCTGTCAATCTGGTTCTCACCCCATTGAAAGCAACAGACAGAGCCTTCAAGGCCTGGAGAATGGCTCTCTTGGTGGAGATAAAAAGGTATGTGGACAATTTCTGCTGGGGTGAAAAGGGGCCCAGTATAGGGCAATGTAAGCGAGCCATTCGGGCATCCTTATGGACTGTCATATGAAATAACGTCTGCAATAGGCCAAAGACCCTGGACCAGAAGCCCATCAAGCATCGGCAAGACCACCATATATGTAGGACATCCCCACATTGACCACAATTTCGAAAACATCTGTCACTGCTGCCAGGATAAGCATGAGCAAGTCTAGTTGGGACCCTGTACCACCGCAGGAGCACTTTATAGGCTGCTTCTAGGGTGGTTGTGTTGAATTAACATTTCGCTATGGTTGTCCAGGCCTTACTCCAGTCCTCCCCCTCAATACCAGATTTGAGGTCTCGCTCCCATTGTGTCACATAGGAAAGGGCCGATAAAGATGACCTACCATTAAGAGAGACATAAAGTGATGAGATAAGACCCGAGGATCCCGTGGGAATGTAGACAAGTATGCTCAAAAGACGTCTTGTGAAAAGGAAAGGTGTAAATACGACAAAGAAGCAAAATATAATTGTGCAATTGCAAATAGTGGAAGTGCTCATGCCTGGGAATCTCATAGGTCTCCTGAAGGGCCTCCCACGATGGAAACGAACATGCAGTTAAAAAGTGATGCACCCCGGTAAAGCCATGAGAGGTCCACCAGGAGAAAGAGCGAGGTTGTTCCAACCCTGGTATCAAAAGGGGATTATTAACAATTGGTAGAAGAGGTAAGAAAGGGGACATCAAGTTTCCAGAATATCTAACAGAATCTCACAGCTTCAGGCTATGAAGCATTAAAGGGCTTAGTGTTATGGGGCGTAATCTATGAGCAAGCCAAAGCAATGCTTATTTTTTTTTTTTTTTTACTTTCTTTATTTTTCACAAATTATATATTACACTCCACATAGAGCATTTATCATATTCTTCATAACATCTTCATAACATCTCTTACATCTTATCACATCCCCATATCTTCAAATTATAATATCATTATACATTACATATTCGGTGCTACTCAATCTCGTCTACTCAATAAACATTTATAATTTCCTTTTCTCTTTTCCTAGCCCTACCCCCTCCCCCACCCTCTAACCCCCCTCCAAAAAAAAGGGAGGGGCCCATTCGGTCAAGCTTGACCTACCTCTCTTCTTCTCCCCTTCTATAAGTTAAGTAGGGGGCCCAATGATTCTAAAGAAATCGGGCACAATTAGGTAGTTCCAAAAGCACTCATAATGGGATGTCAGGATCAGTTGTTTCTTTTATATGGTATATGAATTCATGCACATGTTGATTCATGCAATACAGTGCCTTGAAAAAGTATTCATACCCCTTGAAATTTTCCACATTTTGTCATATTACAACCAAAAACGTAAATTTATTTTATTGGGATTTTATGTGATAGACCAACACAAAGTCGCACATAATTGTGAAGTGGAAGGAAAATGATAAATGGTTTTCAATTTTTTTTTTTTTTACAAAATATATATGTGAAAAGTGTGGGGGGCATTTGTATGGCGCCCCCCGGAGTCAATACTTTGTAGAGCCACCTTTCACTGCAATTACAGCTACAAGTCTTTTTGGGGATGTCTCTACCAGCTTTGCACATCTAGAGAGGGACATTTTTGCCCATTCTTCTTTGCAAAATAGCTCAAGCTCTGTCAGATTGGATACAAAGCGTCTGAACAGCAATTTTTAAATCTTGCCACAGATTTTCAATTGGATTTAGGTCTGGACTGTGACTGGGCCATTCTAACACATGAATATGCTTTGATCTAAACCATTCCATTGTAGTTCTGGCTGTATGTTTAGAGTCGTTGTCCTGCTGGAAGGTGAACCTCCGCCCCAGTCTCAAGTCTTCTGCAGACTCTAATGCCCCGTACACACGGTCGGATTTTCCGATGGAAAATGTCCGATCGGAGCGTGTTGTCGGAAATTCCGACCGTGTGTGGGCTCCATCGGACATTTTCCATCGGATTTTCCGACACACAAAGTTGGAGAGCAGGAGATAAAATTTTCCGACAACAAAATCCGTTGTCGGAAATTCCGATCGTGTGTACACAAATCCGACGGACAAAGTGCCACGCATGCTCAGAATAAATAAAGAGATGAAAGCTATTGGCCACTGCCCCATTTATAGTCCCGACGTACGTGTTTTACGTCACTGCGTTTAGAACGATCGGATTTTCCGACAACTTTGTGCGACCGTGTGTAGACAAAACAAGTTTGAGCCAACATCCGTCGGAAAAAATCCTAGGATTTTGTTGTCGGAATGTCCGAACAAAGTCCGACCGTGTGTACGCCCTATAACAGGTTTTCTTCTAAGATTGTCCTGTATTTGGCTCCATCCATCTTCCCATCAACTCTGACCAGCTTCCCTGTCCCTGCTGAAGAAAAGCATCTCCACAACATGATGCTGCCACCACCATGTTTCACGGTGGGGATGGTGTGTTCAGGGTGATGTGCAGTGTTAGTTTTCTGCCACACATAGGGTTTTACTTTTAGGCCAAAAAGTTCAATTTTGGTCTCATCTGACCAAAGCACCTTCCTCCATGTTTGCTGTGTCCCTTCTCACAAACTGTAAATGGGACTTCTTATGGCTTTCTTTCTTTTTTTTAAAAAAAAATTGTATGTTTATTAGGTTTTATGAAGCATACAATGCAAAAAGTATGATTCAGATGTAAGAAACAAAAACAAGATATGACTATGAACACAAAAATAAAAGAATAAACAGGACATAAGACAATATTAATACATCATGGCTTAGTTTTCTTAACTGTAGATACAGAAACATAAAGGGACTGGATGGAGAACAACTCATACAGGCCAAATTTTAGATATACAAGAGATATTGGTCTATGAATCCGTGGAAACTGCTTCACTGTATTCAGAGGCATCCCAGACCTCCCATACTTTCTTAAACCTTGGCAAAGAGCTGTTTATAATTGCAGTCAAGCGTTCCATCCTACGTATGTCAGCTATGGCCAAAAGAAATTGCATGAAAGTAGGGGTAGATGTAGATAGCCAACACTGAGGTATAGCACGTTTTGCCACTAATAAAATAAAAGCCATCAATCTCCTAGCAGCCCTAGTAATGCTCAGAAAAGGAAGACCTAATTGAAAATGCATGAGGTTTATAGGAATAGAGAAAACCAAGACCTTTTGTAAAAGGTTTTGAACTTGTGCCCAAAAGGGTTTGATACCAGAACAATCCCAAAAAAATATGGTGATGATTACCCATAGCATCACCACATCTCCAGCATTGCCCAGAGGTTGCCAGGTTTCGAGCGTGTAAAAAGTCTGGAGTCCTATACCAAACTAAAAGTATTTTGTAAGCAGTCTCTCTCTGTGCCACGCTGCATGAAACTCTAGATGTAGAGTCCCATATTTTCCCCCATTCACCTAAGGAGATAGGTTGTTGAAGAATATGGGACCATGTCCACATATATGTATGACTAGCTTCTGTTAAAGGAATAGCTTCATGTAGAATTTTATATATGGATGAGATCAAATGGGGTTCGTAAGGGCCCTTAGAACACAGTAGTTCAAAATTGGTTGGCGTGTCTAGAATTAGGGGAGAGGATTTGGTAGCAAAAAAAGTTTTATTTGTGAAAAAAAGAATAAAAAAGAGATTTTGGAATCTGATGATTGGATTGCAGTTCTGTAAAAGACAAAAGTTTATGTGTCAATGGGTGTACTAGATGGCGTAGTGGAAAAATCCCAGCTTGGGTCCAGGGTAACATACAGTTAAAGGATAAGCTGTCTGGGATATCTGGATTAAATAAAAGGTTCACAAGTGGTGAGCATGGAGGAGAGAGAGTACTTGTTAGAGCATTGCTTCCAAATCAACAAAGTAAATAGCATCGGGCCTAGGCATACACTTCTCAATTGAGACATACTGTATATTTGTCAGAGGATGGCCATAGCATGTAACAAGGGTGTGCAGGGAAAATAACCCACATTTCAATTTCAAACCATCTGTTCGGGGCATATCTAGACGTCCAGGAGGCAATAGCCCTTAAAGCAAACTTCCGCTTATCCGCCCCCCCTCCGGTGTCACATCTGGCACCTTTCGGTGGGGGGGGAGCAGATAGCTGTCTAAAATATGTATTTGCCCCCACTTCTGGCGATAGATCGGTGATTTACACCATGTTCGGTCTGGGGTCCAGATCTTTCCAGGAATGGAGAGCGGCCGTAGAATAGGAAACGGGAATCTGAAGATCCTTTTCAGGGATTGGTGGGAGACCTAAATTCCGAATGAACATCTCGTTTTCTTGAAGGTCATTGAGTATTGTGTCCCATCTCTGGATGCAGAGAATCAAAAAGGAAAACTGCATCGATAGGAGACTTGATGATTTTGTAGATGCACCATAACAGGGCGTAGGTTGCGCCTTTTCGCTAGAGTGATAGGCAACAGGTCACTGAAGATTTAAATCTTGGTGCCTTTAAATTCATGTTTTATTGTGGGTGGCTATAGTGAGAGCTTTTTTGCTTTCGTAGTAGTGGAAATGGACAATGATGTCCCTGGGATTGGCACCTTGAGGTGGTTTAGGGGCCAGAGATCTATGAGCCCTGTCAAGGCGCCAGTCAATACCTGGGGTGTGGGGTGCCAGAGTAACAAATAAGTCCAAGAGGTAGGGATTTATTTCGTTATCATTGACAGATTCAGGGACCCCATGGATCTGCAGGTTTTGACGACGTTCCCTGATTTCCAAATCCTCTTGCCGCATCTGAATTTGGGAGACTTTATGTTTAAGAGCAGCGTTGTCTTCCTCCAAAACATGAACATACTGTAGTTCATCAAATTTGGTGTCCAGGGTATTGTGTGCTCCCCAAATGACCTATTTCCCCCTGAGCTCATGTGTTATTTTCCCAACTTCTTTAGCAATGCTCTGGGTTAGATTCTGAAGCAGAGTGTGCAGCTTTAATCCAGAACCTCCACAGTCACCATCGCTGTGGGTTCTGGCTGCGAGGATGAGTGTGCCTTGCCTAGGGACTTTTCATCATCTGCAGAAGGATCAGTGAGCACTGACAGATTGGCGGGCTCCGCTGAATCCTCTGGACTGCCTGAGACCGGGGATTTGCGGCCTACACAGGAAGAGGTCCATGAGCTGGGAAGGCCTCAGCGTGGACTTAGGTAAGTTTTTCTGATAGATGTGTTTTTGGTCACCAATCTTATCCATGGGATGCCTGGGTGCTTCCGGAAATGAATGACAGGGCTCCCGGTGCTGTAGATGTGGCTGTAGAGGAGCAGTAGCCTCAGAAAAAGAGACGAAGGCCGAAGCTCTGATCTTACACATCCGCCATCCTACAATCCATGCATGCGCCCCCCCTTATGGCTTTCTTTCAACAATGACTTTCTTCTTGCCACTCTTCCATAAAGGCCAGATCCTGTGGACAGATTCTCCAACCTGAGCTGTGGATCTCTGCAGCTCCTCTAGAGTTACCATGGGCCTCTTGGCTGCATCTCTGATTAATGCTCTCCTTGCCCGGCCTGTCAGTTTAGGTGGACGGCCATGTCTTGGTAGGTTTGCAGTTGTGCCATACTCTTTCCATTTTCGGATGATGGATTGAACAGTGCTCCATGAGATGTTCAAAGCTTGGGAATTTTTTTTATATCCCTGACCCGTCTGGTGTGTTCCTTGGTCTTCATGATGTTGTTTGTTCACTAAGATTCTCTAACAAACCTCTGAGGGCTTCACAGAACAGCTGTATTTATACTGAGATTAAATTACACACAGGTGGACTCTTTTTCCTAATTAGGTGACTTCTGAAGGCAATTGGTTCCACTAGATTTTAGTTAGGGGTATCAGAGTAAATGGGGCTGAATACAAATGCACACCACACTTTTCACATATTTATTTGTAAAAAAAAAAACATTGAAAACCATTTATCATTTTCCTTCCATTTCACAATTATGTGTCACTTTGTGTTGGTCTATCGCATAAAATCCCAATAAAATACAATTATGTTTTTGGTTGTAACATAACAAAATGTGGAAAATATCAAGGGGTATAAATACTTTTTCAAGGCACTGTATTAAGTGACATGGCACATTAGCACTTTATTTCACTATACTCAGTAGGAAGCGCGGCAGAACACTACTAAAGCTTGACATCAAGGTACAGTTAATGCTGCAGCATTCTAGTGCAATTAGTGGATTCTATATTACCCACACACACACACACACACACACACTAGTTTTTTATTTAATTTTCACATATTCTACTAAGGTTTTTTTTCATTTTGCATGAGCGACACCTACAACATATATTTTGTTAGCAAAACATTGAATTTATTCTTGCATAAATATATTTTAATTGATAAGGCTAATACAACAAGCGTTCTGGGAAACCTGTTTCCCATCGTCAATATGGCAATCGAAGACTCAAAATGGCACACTCAAATAAGGTAAGTGAGATTCCACCGTGTGGGGCAATGACAGCGGTGTAGTTAAGTACATGAGGATGTCATTATACAGACATTGATACAAGATCCAGGAGAATATAACAAAGAAGACAATGGAGCAACAGTGGATATTTCGCTATTTAATTTTGCGTAATACACTATGCACTTACCCCCCCCCCCCCCCCCCCCCATGCATTAGGCACCATTATTTTGATGGATGAAAAACTTTAGTGCACCTTAAAATTTTATTGATTTGTTGATGTGAGTATTAATTTTAGAAATCCAGAACAAGAATATAAGAATATATACTGTATCTACAGAGAGAGTGACAAGGAGAGAGAGAAAGAGCAAGAAAATGTGAGCACTTAAAATAAAAAGAGGTAGTAAACCTGTAAGATAAGAACGTTTCAAGGAAATATCTGGTGATGGAAAAAAAAACAAGATAAAGTGGCCAGATAAAAAAAGTCTCAGTTTGTTTATCTATCTTTAATAGAGGGTAAGATAATGAGAGCACCGCACAGCCAATACTATAAGATACACAGGTGGTGCAAGTGAGTACAACAACTAGACTGTCAGCCATCAAATATGGGTGTGTAAAAATTGGCCAGTAGCAGAACAATATGCTGGCAAGTGCAACAGGTCCAAATACAGAGACACCAGGCTGCATTTTTTTTCTGTTAAAATGAGAGCTTCAGTTTACAGGTACCGGCGTATAAAAAAAAGACCAGTAGTGGGTAAGTTTTGATTCAGCTGTTTGCATTACAAGACATTCTGGTACCACCACAGAACCCACCCATCTCCATTAGCATGTACCAACAGAAATTCTGGTACCACCTTGGAGCCCACCCATCTTGGTTAGCATGTACCAACAGAAATTCTGGTACCACCAAGAAGCCCACACATCTCTGTTAGTGCATGCCAACAGGAATCCTGGTATCACCAAGAAGCCCATCCATCTCTGTTATTGCGTGCCAACAGAAATTCTGGTACCGCCTTGGAGCCCACCCATCTTTGTGTAGCAATGTGGACTACAATTGCAAAGTACAATGATCCTCCGTTGTTTCTGTAGGTCGTGTTGTCCCTCTAGTGCCCAGTATCACTAACTGATATCATATTTGTGAGCCAAACCAAAGGGATTACTTGTTCCTCAGAATGCTCCACATGACTATACACCTGGACTACATATCCCAGGGATCTTTGTTACCATCAGGGAGATTGCTAGGAGGAGCTATAAAAGAAGCAAGAGATTCGCCTCACGCTCTCTTCCTCCCTGGCCTCATGCGATACAGACCTCTCCATGCAGTGAGGATGAGGTCGTGGCCTACAACAAGGGGTACAACATTCCAACCCGGACGAGAAGGGCCTAACATTGCTTGTTGTTCGCCAGACATCCATCCAACACCATCATCCGACAACCCGTGCTTCGAGCCTAGCATCGGGGATCGTCACAGCGGATCCCCTGCAAGGATGTCGCTCCGGGAGCTGCTGTCCAGAAGGCATTGTATCAGCCTGGTCATTGGTGAGAGGGCAATTGCCCACCTTTGCAAACCTTTTCTTATTACTTCACTGTGTACAGACAGCTTTACCTTAGGAATACTTTACTGCACCTATCTTTGAACACTGTACATAGACATTTTTAGCTTCATCCATTCCAAGAAAAAACATTGATTTGTTACTGCACCTTTTTGGATATAGTTAATAGCTCCGACTCCCGGTGAAGACCATCAGGCCTACAATGTGGACATTGCTGACATTACTGCTTAAAGGGCACTCATAACATTCTTGTTAAACTGGATCTCTCATTAGGATTAAAGGTTAAATAGGCTGGCCTGGGGTCATTAAGGAATCAAGGAGCCCTTATGCTTCCCCGACTGTGGTAGTGAGAAAGAACCCGCCTAACTTCAATCCTCTAAAGAAATACGAAAAGGGGATCCATTCCCCTCCATCTAGACGGATCGGATCAGAGTGCAGTTTGGTGCAGGACAGGCGATCTGTTTACATCTGACTGCCCATAGAGCAGAGCAGGCTGTGTCTGTGTCTGCTCTGCATAAGCAGAGTGGACATGGATCTGTCATCCTCCTCCTCAGTAGCTGGGGTGTGTGCTCATGCCAGGGTTATGATGCTTTGCTTCTCAGCCATGGCAGGATTTATACCCCCCCCGTCACTTTCAGCATGCACTACTGCCTCCTCACCACAACCCATTCAAGCAAATGGGGCCAAGCTGCAACCTCCCAGCAAGGAGTGCAGTAGTGCAGCATTTTGGGGGTTAAAACAGGTGGTGTGGAGGTGACATACCGCGCCCTTACCGCTGATTCAGATGTACAGTGCCTTGAAAAAGTATTCATACCCCATTGTAATTTTCCACATTTTGTCATGTTACAACAAAAAACGTAAATGTATTTTATTAGGATTTTATGTGATAGACCAACATAAAGTGGCACATAATTGTGAAGTGGAAGGAAAATGATAAATGGTTTTCTACATTTTTTATAAATTAATATCTGTATTCAGCCCCCTTTACTCCGATACCCCTAACTAAAATCTAGTGGAACCGATTGCCTTCAGAAGTCACCTAATTAGTAATTAGAGTCGCCGCAGTTGTACTGCGGCAAGGTGGCTCGGATGCGCAAATCGTCGTACCAGTACGTGCACTAGCTTCTGTTGGCCAGCGGGGGGAGCCAATCAGCGGGTCCGGCAGACTCGATGTCCACTGGCCGCCCGCGATCGTTTCCCTGCAGAGACAGAACGGGGATCTGCCGAAGTAAACAAGGCAGATCTCCGTACTGACAAGGGATTACACTGAGATCTTGTCTTTCTGTTATGGGAAGACGGATCTGTGTGTTTTCCCAAGCAGCCCTTCCCCCATACAGTTAGTAAACACACTCTAGGAACACAGTTAACCCCTTTGATCGCCCCTGATGTTAACCCCTTCCCTGCCAGTGTCATTAGTAAAATGTTGGTGCATATTTTTAGCACTGATCACTGTAATAATGTCACTGATTCCCAAAAAAGTGTCAAAAATGTCAGTTAGTTGACCCATCTGTCCACCGCAATGTCACAGTCCCGCTAAATCACAGATCGACGCCATTACTAGTAAAAAAATAAATAAATAATAAAAATGCCATAAAACTATCCCCTATTTTGTAGACGCTATAACTTTTGCACAAACCAATCAATATACGCTTATTGTTTTTGTTTTTTTTTTTTACCAAAAATATGTAGCAGAATACATATTGGCCTTAGTAGGTGAAGAAATTCAATTTTTTTATTGGATATGTATTATAGCAGAAAATGAAAAACATTGTTTTTTTTTTTCAAAATAGTCTTTTTTTGTTTATAGCGCAAAAAATAAAAACCGCAGAGGTGATCAAATACCACCAAAAGAAAGCTCTATTTGTGGGGAAAAAAGGACATCAATTTTATTTGGCTACAACGTTGCACGACCGCGCAATTGTCAGCTAAAATAATGCAGTTCTGTATCTCAAAAAATGGTCTGGTCATTGGGGGGGTAAATCCTTCCGGGGCTAAAGTGGGTAATCTCAGTATAAATGCTGTTCTGTGAAGCCCTCAGAGGTTTGTTAGAGAATCTTAGTGAACAAACAGCATCATAAAGACCAAGGAACACACCAGACAGGTTAGGGATAAAGTTGTGGAAAAGTTTAAAGCAGGGTTAAGTTTAAAAAAATATCCCCAGTGTCTGTGCACCCATACCTATATCAAATTTGAAGCAGCTGCTACAGCGGGGACGGAAAGTATTCAGACCCCCTTAAATTTTTCACTCTTTGTTATATTGCAGCCATTTGCTAAAATCATTTAAGTTCATTTTTTTCCTCATTAATGTACACACAGCACCCCATATTGACAGAAAAACAGAATTGTTGACATTTTTTGCAGATTTATTAAAAAAGAAAAACTGAAATATAACATGGTTTTAAGTATTCAGACCCTTTGCTGTGACACTCATATATTTAACTCTGCCCATTTCTTCTGATCATCCTTGAGATGGTTCTACACCTTCATTTGAGTCCAGCTGTGTTTGATTATACTGATTGGACTTGATTAGGAAAGCCACACACCTGTCTATATAAGACTTTACAGCTCACGGTGCATGTCAGAGAAAATGAGAATCATGAGGTCAAAGGAACTGCCTGAAGAGCTCAGAGACAGAATTGTGGCAAGGCACAGATGTGGCCAAGGTTACAAAAAAATTTCTGCTGCACTTAAGGTTCCTTCCATAATCCTTAAATGGAAGACGTTTGGGACGACTAGAACCCTTCCTAGAGCTGGCCGTCCGGCCAAACTGAGCTATCGGGGGAGAAGAGCCTTGGTGAGAGAGGTAAAGAAGAACCCAAAGATCACTGTGGCTGAGCTCCGGAGATGCAGTCAGGAGATGGGAGAAAGTTGTAGAAAGTCAACCATCACTGCAGCCCTCCACCAGCTGTGGCAGAGTGGCCCGATGGAAGCCTCTCCTCAGTGTAAGACACATGAAAGCCCGCATTGAGTTTGCTAAAAAAACACCTGAAGGACTCCAAGATGGTGAGAAATAAGATTCTCTGGTCTGATGAGACCAAGATAGAACTTTTTGGCCTTAATTCTAAGCGGTATGTGTGGAGAAAACCAGGCACTGCTCATCACCTGTCCAATACAGTCCCAACAGTGAAGCATGGTGGTGGCAGCATCATGCTGTGGGGGTGTTTTTCAGCTGCAGGGACAGAATGACTGGTTGCAATTAGAGGAAAGATGAATGCGACCAAACACAGGGATATCCTGGACGAAAACCTTCTCCAGAGTGCTTAGGACCTCAGACTGGGCCAAAGGTTTACCTTCCAACAAGACAATGACCCTAAGTTCACAGCTAAAATAACAAAGGAGTGGGTTCACAACAACTCCGTGACTGTTCTTGAATGGCCCAGCCAGAGCCCTGACTTAAACCCAATTGAGCATCTCTGGAGAGACCTAAAAATGGCTGTCCACCAACGTTTACCATCCAACCTGACAGAACTGGAGAGGATCTGCAAGGAGGAATGGCAGAGGATCCCCAAATCCAGGTGTGAAAAACTTGTTGCATCTTTCCCAAAAAGATTCATGGCTGTATTAGATCAAAAGGGTGCTTCTACTAAATACTAAGCAAAGGGTCTGAATACTTAGGACCATGTGATATTTCAGTCTTTCTTTTTTAATAAATCTGCAAAAATGTCAACAATTCTGTGTTTTTCTGTCAATATGGGGTGCTGTGTGTACATTAATGAGGGAAAAAATGAACTTAAATGATTTTAGCAAATGGCTGCAATATAACAAAGAGTGACAAATTTAAGGGGGTCTGAATACTTTCCGTCCCCACTGTATGTCCATGTAGCCACTGCATCCCAGCTGACATGAATGGGTCTGCCTGCATGGGGATACATGGAACACCTGTACATCCCCATGCGGGTATAGACAGCCCTTGTATGGGTGTACACTGTAGTAGCCTCTGTGAAGGCCAAAATATAAGCAGCCAGCAGGGAGCCCTGGGACATCGCAGGCCCGGAGAGAAGGTGAGTATAGTTAACCATACCTGCATTGTTAGTGGATACAGTTTAAGGGACCTAGTCTGCACTCTCTACAGTACTCCTGCATAGTTGCCAACAGTCACGATTTGCACGGGACATTCGCAGAAATCAGACCAATGTCCCAGTCTGGGCATGTCCCGGGCAAAATCCTGAAAATCTGCCTGTGTCCCGGACATTGGGCCATCAAGTCAGTTAAGACACAACAACCTTCACATGCGTGCGGCACACCCAGATCCCTCCCCCACCTCCTCCGGCTCCCCCAACAAAGCTGTTCAGTGGCTCAGTATTGGGGACTCTGCTGCGAGGAAGTGAGATGGAGCCTGCCTCACAGTGTAGTTGGGTGGGACTCGTAAGGGGGCATGGCAGGCTGGCCATGCCTCCTCACAAGTCCCACGCAATCACACTGCAAGGTGATCGCGCCAGTGCGCCTTGAGTCTGGCCAGGTGCAGCATGTGTGAGGAAGAAGCAGGCTGCGGACCCGACAAGAGGTAAAATATTGCTAATTTCAACTGTGGCTGAGAGCGGGGCATGGTGGGAAAGGTAAGGGGAGCCTGGACTAAGGAAAGAGTGAGGAGTGGGAAGAAAAGGTGGGCGGAGTTGGGTTCTCCGGGAAGTGTATGGGTACCATGCCACCCTGAACTTCCTGTATAGACTGTCCAGCTGGTAAATGGATCTGGGGGTCGGGCGGCTGACTGAGAGCACTGAGCAGGTGGGTGATGTTACCTCTTTGCAAATCTCTTCCTTTTGTTGCAGGCTGCTGTGCAAATGAGTTATGCCTAGTGTAGGTCAGTGGATAGGAAGGGGGGGGGCAACAGGAGAGAGGAAGAGCCATAGTCTCCATCGCATATCACAGAGAGAACAGGGATCAACGTTTTTATGACCGGTCCACATGATGATACCAATTGAAGGCCAGGAGAGAACAGTATAGTACAGGGGCCAGGCGACAACAGTAATGGGGGGCCAGGAGATAACAGTAATGGGGGGCAGGAGAGAACAGTAATGGGGGGGCCAGGCGAGAACAGTAATGGGGGACAGGAGAGAACAGTAATAGGGGGGGGGCAGGAGAGAACAGTAATGGGGGGGCCAGGAGAGAACAGTAATGGGGGCAAGGAGAGAACAGTAATAGGGGCCAGGAAAGAACAGTAATAATGGCCACAAGAGAACAGTAATGGGGGCCAGGAGAGAACAGTAATGGGGGGCCAGGAGGAAACAGTAATGGGGGCCAGGAGGAAACAGTAATGGGGGCCAGGATAGAACAGTAATAGGGGGACAGGAGGGAACACTATAGTGGGACCAGGAGAGAACAGTATAGGGGGACCAGAACAGAACATTAATAGGGGGCCAGGAGAGAACAGTATAGGGGGACCAGTAGGGAACAGTAATGGGGGGGGGCAGGAGAGAACAGTAATAGGGGGCCAGGAGAGAACAGTAATAGGGGGCCAGGAGAGAACAGTAATAGGGGGCCATGAGAGAACAGTATAGGGGGACCAGTAGGGAACAGTAATGGGGGGGGGCAGGAGAGAACAGTAATAGGGGGCCAGGAGAGAACAGTAATAGGGGGCCATGAGAGAACAGTATAGGGGGACCAGTAGGGAACAGTAATGGGGGGGGCAGGAGAGAACAGTAATAGGGGGCCAGGAGAGAACAGTAATAGGGGGCCAGGAGAGAACAGTAATAGGGGGCCATGAGAGAACAGTATAGCACAGGGGGCATGGAGAGAACAGTATAGGAGGCCCAGGAGAGAACAATATAGCACAAGGGGCCAAGAGAGAACAGTATAGGGGGGCCAGGAGGGAACCCCAGTTGAGAACCACAGATGTAAGTCATCTCAGACTCTAACCACACACCCTTTAAGCCACGCCCAATATTTAATGTAATATTAACTCCACCCATGTTTCGCTGCAGCCATTTTCTCACACCTGCTAAGTCACGCCCAAAAATGAATGCCCCACCCCTGATTAAAATAATACTTTGCCTACACACAAAAAAAGTGGCCCTAAATTTTTTTGGAGAATGTTGCCAACTATGCTCCTAACCCTTGCTCTGTGTGTTATGCACTCATTACATAGAGTAGAGTAGGTTCAGATTTTATTTAACCATACACAAGTCCATATAACCATATACAAGTTCTTGCCACGGTTACAGCAATTTGGCCACACCTACCACACTATGCACACCACATCATTATGACACTCAATGTGCCCATGGGTGCCTCGGGTCTTTCATACATCTAGCAATGCCCCTAATGAGGAGAGTGACTTCACTGTCACTCCCACCAGAAGGTGCAAGTGCCTCAATAGCTGCTGGAGGGAGGATTTTGCTCTCTCCTCTCTCCAGTAGCACCCTACTGTGGGCAGTAGAGAGTGAACACTCACTGAGAACACACCTCAGTCTCAGCCCGGTGCCACTGGGGAGTGAGGGCAGACTGCCCTTCTTCATGTTCCCTCTTGTCATGTTATATATCACATAACCAAAAAAAAAAAAAAAACATTTTCATGGGGGGGTTGCCATTTTTGCCCTTGGCACCGGATAACCTTGCCCCAGCACTGGTCACCTCTGTCCTCTTATGAAGCTGAATGAGCACGATAAGGAAGACTGGCGATTGAGAGTTCTAAATCCGGAAGTGATCAGGTCTGAGTGCATCCAGATTTATTCTTCAGAGGGACAGTCACTGAATAGATGTTCGCTCATCTCCTTTCCAGACACCTGCCATAGAGGTCCAAGGCACCCAGGAAAGACCTATAGGTTCTGGTCCCATGGTGGGGTGGCTGGCATCCTCCTAATCCCCCCCCTTCCTTCCCCATTATCGGCTGTTGTGAATTTGCTGGCCAGGTTCGAAAAGTACAAAGGGTATTATGGATGGGAGCTAAAAAAAGAGACTGTGAGTGCACCCAAATCTTAAATTCTGGAAATTTTCTGAAAAATTATCATTGGGCAATTTTAAAATCTCATTCCTATTCCTCATAAAACAAAAAAAAATGCTTTTAGATACATCTCACTCAGTATGTTAAAATTAAACATTTAAATCTTACCCGACTCCATCTCCAGACCTTCCCCTTTCCTTGTTTTACGCTGGGGATGAACGGGATTCCGCTTGCTCTGCATTCTCTGTCTTCTGTTCTAAACCTGTGAAGAGGAATTCAAATTCATTTTAAAAGTGACCACAAAAAAAAGGGGAAGTGTATCCAGTTCTGTGACTAATATTGGTCTACCCAGCAACTTCTTTTGAAACCAAATCTCTCTGTTTTGCTCTCCTCCCTGGCTGTCCCTTTTTTAGGTCCTCTATGAAAAATATTATTTCATTATCAAAAGTTTTGTACAGCACCAAGCCTTTTTTCCAACCTCTATATTTTTTTTATTTTTTTTTAATAAGCTGGTATAAAGGAAAAGTGTAATGTGTGGTTCTGTGAAAAAGCATTTGCCCCCTTCCTAATTTTTTTTTTCCTATATGTTTTTGTCACACTTAAATGATTCAGATCATCAAACAAATTTTAATGTTACACAAAGATAATCCGAGTTAATACAAAATGCAGTTTTTAAATGATTTAATTTATTAAGGGAAAAAAGCTGCCTTGTCCTTTGTGAAAAAGTAATTGCCCCTCTTGCTTAATCATGAATGAACTGTGATTAACCACATTTTTTTGGAAAGCTGGGTTAAATTTCACTTGCCACACCAAGGCCCGATTATTGCCCGATCTGTTGAATCAAGAAATTACTTAAATAGAAGCTGTCTGACAAGGGGAAGTACGCTAAAAGATCTCAAAAAGCAACACATCATGTCGCGATCTAAAGAAATTCAAGAACAGATTAGAAACAAAGTAATTGACATGTATCAGTCTGGAAAGGGTTACAAAACCATTTCTAAGGATTTGTAACTCCAGCTAACCTTGGTGAGAGCCATTATCCACAAATGGAGAAAACAGTGGTGAACCTTCCCAGGAGTGTCCAGCCGACCAAAATTACTCCAAGAGCATGACGGCGATGACTC
Organism: Lithobates septentrionalis; assembly: GCA_037952835.1. Lineage (NCBI taxonomy): Eukaryota > Metazoa > Chordata > Amphibia > Anura > Ranidae > Lithobates > Lithobates septentrionalis. Next base: position 2,487,001 of record JBBDGP010000853.1, read on the forward strand.
ATCCAGGAGATGATAAAAGAACCCAGAACAACATCTAAAGAACTGCAGGCCTCACTTGCCTCAAGTAAGGTCAGTGTTCATGATTCGACAATAAGAAAGATACTGGGCAAAAATGATGTTAATGGGAGAGTTCCAAGGCCAAAACCACTGCTGGCCAAAAAGAACACAAAGGCTGGTCTCACATTTCCAAAAAAACATCTGGACAATCCCCAAGACTTTTGGGCAAATATTCTGTGAACTGATGAGACAAAGGTTGAACTTTTTGGAAGGTATGCATCCCTTTACATCTGGTGTAAAACGAACACAGAATTTCATAAAAAGAACATCATACCAAAAGTCACACACATGGTGGCAGTAGTGTGATGGTCTGGGCAGCTTTGCAGCTTCAGGACCTGGACGACTTACCATAATTGATGGAACAAGAAAATCCTGATGGAGAATGTTGGGCCATGAGTTCCTGACTAGGGATGAGCTTCGTGTTCGGTCGTTCGCCGAATTGCGATTGATATGGGCCGTTCGCGCCAAATTCGTGTGGAGCGTCACGGCCCATAATTCACTGCGGCATCGCAGTGCATTGCTTGCTGATGATTGGCCAAGCATGCACTATGACCCGCATGCTTGGCCAATCACAGCGCCGCTTTAACAGAGAGCCATAATTGGCCAAAGCCAAGGAGGCTTTGGCCAATTATGGCTCAGGGGATTTAGTACACGCCCCACACTATATAAGGCCGCCTGCACCGCGGCCCTGTGCAGTGTGTTGAGAAATAGAGAGAGAGAGAGAGACAATGTCATTTCATTTGAGCTAGCTAGATTAGGCAGGACAGTCAATCAGTTAGCTGCACTTAAAGTGTATTGTGTATATATATGCATCACAGGTGTTGCATATATATATATATACACTGTATTCAGTTTAGCTAGATCCGTTCCTGTTATCTTCTAGACTATTTACATTTAGTGCAGTGCGTCCTGCTCACAGTGTTCAGCTAGATCCGTTCCTGTTATCTTCCTACTGACAGGCAGGCTTGTCTTGTTACAGTATTTTGAAGAAAATTACTGGTGTTCTTTTGATCCTATTAGTACCACAGTCAGGCAGCTAGACTATTTACATTTAGTGCAGTGCGTCCTGCTCACAGTGTTCAGCTAGATACGTTCCTGTTATCTTCCTACTGACAGGCAGGCTTGTCTTGTTACAGTATATAAAGCTACCTGAAGAAAATTACTGGTGTTCTTTTGATCCTATTAGTACCACAGTCAGGCAGCTAGACTATTTACATTTAGTGCAGTGCGTCCTGCTCACAGTGTTCAGCTAGATCCGTTCCTGTTATCTTCTTACTGACAGGCAGGCTTGTCTTTTTACAGTATGTAAAGCTACCTGAAGAAAATTGCTGGTGTTCTTTTGATCCTATTAGTACCACAGTCAGGCAGCTAGACTATTTACAGTTAGTGCAGTGCGTCCTGCTCACAGTGTTCTGCTAAACCTACAAGTTAGTGGGGTGCGTCCTGCTCACAGTGTTCAGCTAAACCTACAAGTTAGTGGGGTGCGTCCTGCTCACAGTGTTCAGCTAAACCTACAAGTTAGTGGGGTGCGTCCACCTAACAGTGTTCAGCTAAACCTACAAGCTAGTGGGGTGCGTCCTGCTCACAGTGTTCAGCTAGATCCGTTTCTGTTATCTTCTTACTGACAGGCAGGCTTGTCTTGTTACAATAAATACAGCTACTTGAAGAAAATTGCCGATGTTCTTTTGATCCTATTAGTACCACAGTCAGGCAGCTAGACTATTTACAGTTAGTGCAGTGCGTCCTGCTCACAGTGTTCAGCTAGATCCGTTCCTGTTATCTTCTTACTGACAGGCAGGCTTGTCTTGTTACAGTATTTTGAACAAAATTACCGGTGTTCTTTTGATCCTATTAGTACCACAGTCAGGCGGGTAGACTATTTACATTTAGTGCAGTGCGTCCTGCTCACAGTGTTCAGCTAGATCCGTTCCTGTTATCTTCCTACTGACAGGCATGCTTGTCTTGTTACAGTATATAAAGCTACCTGAAGAAAATTGCTGGTGTTCTTTTAATCCTATTAGTACCACAGTCAGGCAGCTAGACTATTTACAGTTAGTGCAGTGCGTCCTGCTCACAGTGTTCTGCTAAACCTACAAGTTAGCGGGGTGCGTCCTGCTCACAGTGTTCAGCTAGATCCGTACATATATATATATATATATACATATATATATATATATATATATATACATATATATATATATATATATATATATATCTATATACAGTACATATAGTACATATATATATATATATATATATATATCCCAGCTTAGTGCAGCTACAGGCCATTACTATGTCTGGAAGGCCAAGAAGGAGAGGCAGGCAGTCACAAGCCAATAAGAGAGGGCAAGCAGGCTCTGTGTCTAGTGCTGGTCGTGGAGACGGTGCATCCTCATCAGCACGTGGCCATGGGACACGCTTGGCCTTTTTTTCAGCAGCTGGCCATGTTGAGCCGCAACATGCGGAAGACTTGGTCGAGTGGATGACCAAGCCGTCCTCATCCTCCTCATCCTCTCTCACCCATGCCCAGGGTACTTTGTCTGGCAAAGCAGCGGCCTCTTCCCTCGGCTCAATGTCATCAGTGACTCCTTCCCTAGCCCCACCATGTCCTCCTGAGGAGTCCCTCGAACTGTTTGACCACAGTGTTGGGTACAAGCTCCAGGAGGATGCCCAGCATTTGGAAGGCTCTGATGATGATACTGAGCTTGATGAAGGCAGTAACATGAGCACGGACAGAGGGGGTGCCCAAGAAGGACAGCAATCTGGCAGTCAGGCTCCCCCTGCTGCAGCATACTGCCAGGTTTGCTCCAGTGATGAGGAGGGAGGGGATGATGAGGTCACTGACTCAACGTCGGTGCCTGATAGGAGAGAGGAGGAGGAGGAGGCGGCACATCACCAACGAGGCAGGATGCCCTCCAGGGGCCAGCCTAAGGGCAGCAAATTGACTGCATCACACCCCAAAGCTCCACATGTGCAGGGCGCTGCAGTCTCTGTGCATTATTCAAAAAGTTCTTTGGTGTGGGCCTTTTTTGAGACGAGTGCATCAGATCGCACCGCTGCTATTTGCAACATATGTCTCAAGCGTATCTCACGTGGCCAAAACATCTCCCGCTTGGGTACCACATGCTTGACCAGACATATGTTGGCAAGCATATCTAAAAGACCAACACCAAAGAACAAAGAGGACCTCTCCTTGCTCCTCATCAGCTGAGATCTCCAACCCCACTAGACCTTCAGTCCTCTCTGAGACCTGCACTGAGAGGAATGAAGGTGTAGAATTAGGTGTGTCACAGCCAAGTACTTGCGGGCAATCTGCTATTGGTACACCGACGTCAGATTGTACTAGGCAAATTTCCCTGCCCCAGCTGCTGCACCGCCGAAAGAAGTTTGCTCCCAGCCATCCACATGCCCAGCGGTTGAATGCTAGCTTGGCAAAATTGCTAGCACTTCAACTGCTGCCTTTTCAGTTGGTAGACTCTGCCCCCTTCCATGAGTTTGTGGAATGTGCGGTTCCTCAGTGGCAGGTACCCAAACGCCACTTTTTCTCACGGAAGGCGATTCCGGCTCTCTACCGGCATGTGGAAAGCAATGTCCATGCCTCGCTGGACAGGGCGGTCAGCGATAAGGTGCATATTACCGCTGACTCATGGTCCAGCAGGCATGGACAGGGATGTTACCTAAGTTTCACGGCGCATTGGGTGACTCTGCTGGCAGCTGGGAAGGATGCAGGACAAGGTGCAGTAGTGTTGGAGGTTGTTCCGCCACCACGCCTCCAAAATGCTAATGATTGTGACACACCTCTCTCCTCCACCCCCTCCTCTTCTTCTTCCTCCATGGCCTCTTCCTCGGAACCAGCGGTGCTCCGTAGTCGTTCAAGGGGCTACGCAAGTACGCAGGCCAAAAGATGCCATGCGGTGCTTGAGCTGGTGTGCTTGGGGGACAGGAGCCACACTGGGGCAGAGGTTCTGTCAGTTCTGCAGGGGCAGGTTCAGAGGTGGTTGACGCCACGCCAACTTAAGGCAGGAATGGTGGTTTGCGACAATGGCACCAACCTCCTCTCTGCCCTCCGACAGGGACAAATGACCCATGTGCCCTGTTTGGCTCACGTCCTTAACTTGGTGGTGCAGCGGTTCTTGGGTAGGTACCCGGGCTTACAGGATGTCCTGAGGCAGACCAGGAAAGTCTGTGTGCATTTCCGCCGGTCATATAATGCCAGTGCTCGGCTGACGGACCTCCAAAAGGAGTTTAACCTGCCCAAGAACCGCCTAATCTGTGACATGCCCACCAGGTGGAACTCAACGTTGGCCAAGCTGCAGCGGCTGCACATGCAGCAGAGGGCCATCAATGAGTACCTGTGCGTCTATGGCACCAGGACAGGGTCAGGGGAGCTTGGTTTTTTTTCCCCATGCCAGTGGGCCATGATCAGGGATGCATGCACTGTCCTGTCACCATTTGAGGAGGCCAAGAGGATGGTGAGCAGTGAGAGTGCATGCATCAGTGACACTGTCCCCTTTGTCCACCTGTTGGAGCACACGCTGCATGGAATAATGGGCAGGGCACTTGAGGCAGAACAGAGGCAGGAAGAGGAGGACTTCCTTAGCTCTCAGGGCCCCCTTTATCCAGACAGTGTTCCTGCGTGCCCGCCGATCACACAGGAAGAGGAGGAGGAGGAGGAGGAGGAGGAGGAAGATTGTGTCAGTATGGAGGTAGAGCCTGGCACTCAGCATCAGCAGCAGTCTTTAAGGGATCAGTCCCAAGAAACACATGGACTTGTACGTGGCTGGGAGGATGTGGCTGCGGACCATGTTGTCCTTAGTGACCCAGAGGACTCCGGACCGAATGCCTCAGCAAACCTACGCTGCATGGCCTCCCTGATCCTGCAAAGCCTGCGTAAGGATCCTCGTATTCGTGGTATCAAGGAGAAGGACCAATACTGGCTGGCAACCCTCCTTGATCCACGTTACAAGGGTAAGGTTGCGGACCTTATCTTGCCATCGCAGAGGGAGCAGAGGATGAAACATCTTCGGGAGGCCTTGCAGAAAGGTCTGTGCAACGCGTTCCCAGAGACTGGGAGGTTACAAACTCCTGTTTCTGGACAACATGTTGCTGAGGCTTCGATTAGTCAAAGAAGGAGCGGTGGAGAAGGTGGCCGTCTGACCGATGCGTTCAGACAATTTTTTGGTCTGCAGCCCCAAGGTATGATCGGTTCCAGCAACCATCGCCAGCGTCTGTTTTACATGGTGCAGGAATACCTAGGGGCAAGATCAGACTTGGACACCTTTCCCACCGAAAATCATCTGGGTTACTGGGTCTTGAGGATGGATCACTGGCCAGAGCTTGCACAGTATGCAATTGAGCTACTGGCCTGTCCTGCATCCAGCGTTCTTTCGGAACGCACATTCAGTGCTGCTGGAGGCGTGGTAACCGATCACAGGGTGCGTCTGTCCACCGACTCGGTCGATCGACTGACCTTCATAAAAATGAATCAGTCTTGGATCACCACCAGCTACCAAGCACCTGATGCTGATGTAACCGAATATTTTTTTTTGAAATCTCAGATCCCTTCAAAGACTGCCTATGCTGATGCTGAGTGACTATCCCTGAGTAATTATCCTCTTCCTCCTCAATCATCACAATTTTTCAGCCCCTGTTTAACAGGGGCGTGTAATTACAATTTTTGATGTAATACTTTGCAGCAGGGCTTGTTCCTGCGTTCCAACTAGAGTGTCTGTGAGGGGTTGCAGTGTTGTGGCACCAGCACCAGTGCCTAAGGCCCAATTTTTCTGCCCCTGTCTAACAGGGGCGTGTAATTACAATTTTTGATGCAATACTTTGCAGCAGGGCTCGTTCCTGTGTTCCAAATAGAGTGTCTGTGAGGGGTTGCAGTGTTGTGGCACCAGCACCAGTGCCTAAGGCCCAATTTTTCAGCCCTTGTTTAACAGGGGCATGTAATTACAATTTTTGATGCAATATTTTGCAGCAGAACTCGTTCCTGCGTTCCAACTAGAGTGTCTGTGAGGGGTTGCAGTGTTGTGGCACCAGCACCAGTGCCTAAGGCCCAATTTTTCTGCCCCTGTCTAACAGGGGCGTGTAATTACAATTTTTGATGCAATACTTTGCAGCAGGGCTCGTTCCTGCGTTCCAACTAGAGTGTCTGTGAGGGGTTGCAGTGTTGTGGCACCAGCACCAGTGCCTAAGGCCCAATTTTTCTGCCCCTGTCTAACAGGGGCGTGTAATTACAATTTTTGATGCAATACTTTGCAGCAGGGCTCGTTTTTGCGTTCCAAATAGAGTGTCTGTGAGGGGTTGCAGTGTTGTGGCACCAGCACCAGTGCCTAAGGCCCAATTTTTCAGCCCTTGTTTAACAGGGGCGTGTAATTACAATTTTTGATGCAATATTTTGCAGCAGAACTCGTTCCTGCATTCCAACTAGAGTGTCTGTGAGGGGTTGCAGTGTTGTGGCACCAGCACCAGTGCCTAAGGCCTAATTTTTCAGCTCCTGTTCAACAGGGGCATGTAATTACAATTCTTGATCTAATATTTCACAGCAGGGCCCTGTGAGGGCTTACAGTGTTGTGGCCACAGCAACACCTAAGGCCCAAATTTCTGCTGAGTATATAGGGCAGGACCCTACTTTCAAACATCTAACTCACAAACGACTCCTACTTCCAAACGGAAGGAGACAACAGGAAGTGAGATGAAATCTACCCCTAGGAAGGGAAATTCTCTCCTGTAAGAGTTAATTTGGGAAAAACATTTCTCCTTTCCACTGATGCTTTCCAATCCTTGTTCCACAAAAAAACCCAAATTTTCAAAAAACATTTTTCATTGGGACAAAAAGTGAGGTGAAATCTTCTGAAGAGGAGGAAAGACAGCAAAACAAATGTCACAGGGGTGATAACCCTTCCCTATGTTTTCCAAAAAGCTTAAAAAAGATTTTTTGGCTGGAGCCAAACACGTTAAAAATGTACCCGTTCAGAATTACAAAGAGATTCTACTTAACAACAAACCTACAGTCCCTGTCTTGTTTGCACCACCTGTATACTGCTGTTCAGAGTATATAGGGCCTGGTGGCCCCACACCTTTCCTTATTTTAATTTGGGTGCGGGGTTCCCCTTAATATCCATACAAGACCCAAAGGGCCTGGTAATGGACTGGGGGGTACCCATGCCGTTTGTCTCACTGATTTTCATCCATATTGCCAGGACCCGACATTACATTAAACCCGCAAGCAGTTTTAAATGAGATTTTTTCCTTTAAAAATGACATTTGGTGCAGGGACTGTTCTAAACACGGGAAACACGCGTCACTTTACAGGCATACTATAGACACCCCCAGGTACGATATTTAAAGGAATATTTCACTTTTGTTTTTCTTACTTTAAGCATCATTAAAATCACTGCTCCCGAAAAAATGGCCGTTTTTAAAAGTTTTTTTTGCATTGATACATGTCTCCTGGGGTAGGACCCGGGTCCCCAAACCCTTTTTAGGACAATACCATGCAAATTAGCCTTTAAAATGAGCACTTTTGATTTCGAACGTTCGAGTCCCATAGACGTCAATGGGGTTCTAACGTTCGTGCGAACTTTCGGTCCGTTCACAGGTTCTGGTGCGAACCGAACCGGGGGGTGTTCGGCTCATCCCTATTCCTGACCTCAAGCTCAAGCACACTTGGGTTTTACAGAAGGACAATGATCTGAAACACACCAACATTTCCACCTCTGAATGGCTCAAAAAAAAGAAAAAATTAAGGTTTTGGAGTGGCCTAGACAAAATCCAGACTTACTGTGGTTGTAAATTCAAAGAAATATTACTGCCAGGCCCTCTGTTCTATCAAGCCATCCTACACAATGTACATGTTTGTATAAAACAATGTCTCTAAATAAATTATCTCAGATCTTCTCTGGCTGGTCATGTAACCTCCAGCGGCTCTCCTCCCCCGATCGACTCGAACACGAAGCTCATCCCTACTGGCCACTAATGCAGCAAGAAGGGGCCAATGACCGCCAATGAAGGAAGATTAAAGGAGAAGTAAAGGCAGAGCTCGTAGTTAGTGGGGATGAGCATCGTCTGTTCGCCAGTTTGCCGAATTGCGAACGATATGGGCCGTTCGCGACAAATTTGTGTGGCGCGTCACGTCCCATAATTCACTGCGGCAATGCAGTGCATTGCTGGCTGATGATTGGCCAAGCATGCACTATGACCCGCATGCTTGGCCAATCACAGCGCCGTCTGAACAGAGATCCGTAATTGGCCAAAGCAAGGAGGCTTTGGCCAATTATGGCTCAGGGGATTTAGTATACGCCCCACACTATATAAGGCTGCCTGCACGGCGGCCCTGTGTAGTGTGTTCCGGCATTCATAGATAGAGAGAGAGAGAGACAGACAGTGTCATTTGATTTAAGTTAGATAGATTAGGCAGGACAGTCAGTCAGTTAGCTGCACTTACAGTGTATTGTTTATATATATGCATCCCAGGTGTTATATATATATATATATATATATATATATATATATATATATATATATACACTGTATTCAGTTTAGCTAGATCCGTTCCTGTTATCTTGCTACTGACAGGCAGGCTTGTGTTGGTACAGTATTTACAGCTACCTGAAGAAAATTTCTGGTGTTCTTTTGATCCTATTAGTACCACAGTCAGGCAGCCAGACTATTTACAATTAGTGTAGTGCGTCCTTCTCACAGTGTTCAGCTAAAGCTACAAGTTAGTTTAGTGTGACCTCTGCACAGTGTTCAGCTAAAGCTACAAGTTAGTGTAGTGCGTCCTCTGAACAGTATTCAGCTAAAGCTACAAGTTAGTGTAGTGCACAGTGTTCAGCTAAAGCTGCAAGTTAGTATAGTGCGTCCTCCTCACAGTGTTCAGCTAAAGCTACAAGTTAGTGTAGTGCGCCCTCCTCACAGTGTTCAGCTAAAGCTACAAGTTAGTGTCGTGCGTCCTCTGAACAGTGTTTAGCTAAAGTTACAAGTTAGTGTAGTGCGACCTCTGCACAGTGTTCAGCTAAAGCTACCTGTAGAAGGTTGGTGGTGTTTTCCTGATCCTATCACTATTGCAGGCAGCTAAATAAGCTACAAGTTAGTGTAGTGCGACCTCTGCACAGTGTTCAGCTAAAGCTACCTGTAGAAGGTTGGTGGTGTTTTCCTGATCCTATCACTACCGCAGGCAGCTAAATAAGCTACACGTTAGTGTAGTGCGACCTCTGCACAGTGTTCAGCTAAAGCTAAATGTAGAAGGTTGGTGGTGTTTTCCTGATCCTATCACTACACCGCAGGCAGCTAAATAAGCTACAAGTTAGTGTAGTGCGACCTCTGAACACTGTTCAGCTAAAGCTACCTGGAGAATAGGGATGAGCCGAACACCCCCCGGTTCGGTTCGCACCAGAACCCGCGAACGGACCGCAAGTTCGCACGAACGTTAGAACCCCATTGACGTCTATGGGACTCGAACGTTCGAAATCAAAAGTGCTCATTTTAAAGGCTAATTTGCATGGTATTGTCCTAAAAAGGGTTTGGGGACCCGGGTCCTACCCCAGGGGACATGTATCAATGCAAAAAAAACTTTTAAAAACGGCCGTTTTTTCGGGAGCAGTGATTTTAATGATGCTTAAAGTAAAAAAAAAAAAGTGAAATATTCCTTTAAATATCGTACCTGGGGGGTGTCTATAGTATGCCTGTAAAGTGACGCGTGTTTCCCATGTTTAGAACAGTCCCTGCACCAAATGTCATTTTTAAAGGAAAAAATCTCATTTAAAACTGCTTGCGGGTTTAATGTCATGTCGGGTCCTGGCAATATGGATGAAAATCAGTGAGACAAACGGCATGGGTACCCCCCAGTCCATTACCAGGCCCTTTGGGTCTTGTATGGATATTAAGGGGAACCCCGCACCCAAATTAAAATAAGGAAAGGTCCCTATATACTCTGAACAGCAGTATACAGGCGGTGCAAACAAGACAGGGACTGTAGGTTTGTTGTTAAGTAGAATCTGTTTGTAATTTTGAACATTTTTAATGTGTTTAGCTCCAGCCAAAAAATCTTTTCTAAGCTTTTTGGAAAACATAGGGAAGGGTTATCACCCCTGTGACATTTGTTTTGCGTCTTTCCTCCTCTTCAGAAGATTTCACCTCACTTTTTTGTCCCAATGAAAAATGTTTTTTGAAAATTTGGGTTTTTTTGTGGAACAAGGATTGGAAAGCATCAGTGGAAAGGAGAAATTGTTTTCCCATATTAACTCTTACATGAGAGAATTTCCCTTCCTATGGGTAGATTTCATCTCACTTCCTGTTGTCTCCTTCCGTTTGCAAGTAGGAGTCGTTTGTAAGTTAGATGTTTGAAAGTAGGGTCCTGCCCTATATACTCAGCAGAAATTTGGGCCTTAGGTGTTGCTGTGGCCAAAACACTGTAAGCCCTCACAGGGCCCTGCTGTGAAATATTAGATCAAGAATTGTAATTACATGCCCCTGTTGAACAGGAGCTGAAAAATTAGGCCTTAGGCACTGGTGCTGGTGCCACAACACTGCAACCCCTCACAGACACTCTAGTTGGAACGCAGGAACGAGCACTGCTGCAAAGTATTGCATCAAAAATTGTAATTACACGCCCCTGTTAGACAGGGGCAGAAAAATTGGGCCTTAGGCACTGGTGCTGGTGCCACAACACTGCAACCCCTCACAGACACTCTAGTTGGAACGCAGGAACGAGCACTGCTGCAAAGTATTGCATCAAAAATTGTAATTACACGCCCCTGTTAGACAGGGGCAGAAAAATTGGGCCTTAGGCACTGGTGCTGGTGCCACAACACTGCAACCCCTCACAGACACTCTAGTTGGAACGCAGGAACGAGCACTGCTGCAAAGTATTGCATCAAAAATTGTAATTACACGCCCCTGTTAGACAGGGGCAGAAAAATTGGGCCTTAGGCACTGGTGCTGGTGCCACAACACTGCAACCCCTCACAGACACTCTAGTTGGAATGCAGGAACGAGCCGTGCTGCAAAGTATTACATCAAAAATTGTAATTACACGCCCCTGTTATACAGGGGCTGAAAAATTGTGCCTTAGGCACTGGTGGTGGCGCCCAGAACCAAAAATGTTCTTACAAGCTATCAGCGTGATGATTGAGGAGGAAGAGGATAATTACTCAGGGATAATCACTCAGCATCAGCATAGGCAGTCTTTGAAGGGATCTGAAAAAAATTATTCAGTTACATCAGCATCAGGTGCTTGGTAGCTGGTGGTGATCCAAGACTGATTCATTTTTATGAAGGTCAGCCGATCGACCGAGTCAGTGGACAGACGCACCCTGTGATCGGTTACCACGCCTCCAGCAGCACTGAATGTACGTTCCGAAAGAACGCTGGATGCAGGACAGGCCAGTAGCTCAATTGCATACTGTGCAAGCTCTGGCCAGTGATCCATCCTCAAGACCCAGTAACCCAGAGGATTTTCGGTGGGAAAGGTGTCCAAGTCTGATCTTGCCCCTAGGTATTCCTGCACCATGTAAAACAGACGCTGGCGATGGTTGCTGGAACCGATCATACCTTGGGGCTGCGGACCAAAAAATTGTCTGAACGCATCGGTCAGACGGCCACCTTCTCCACCGCTCCTTCTTTGACTGACCGAAGCCTCAGCAACACGTTGTCCAGAAACAGGAGTTTGTAACCTCCCAGTCTCTGGGAACGCGTTGCACAGACCTTTCTGCAAGGCCTCCCGAAGATGTTTCATCCTCTGCTCCCTCTGCGATGGCAAGATAAGGTCCGCAACCTTACCCTTGTAACGTGGATCAAGGAGGGTTGCCAGCCAGTATTGGTCCTTCTCCTTGATACCACGAATACGAGGATCCTTACGCAGGCTTTGCAGGATCAGGGAGGCCATGCAGCGTAGGTTTGCTGAGGCATTCGGTCCGGAGTCCTCTGGGTCACTAAGGACAACAACGTCCGCAGCCACCTCCTCCCAGCCACGTACAAGTCCATGTGTTCCTTGGGACTGATCCCTTAAAGACTGCTGCTGATGCTGAGTGCCAGGCTCCACCTCCATACTGACACAATCTTCCTCCTCCTCCTCCTCCTCCTCCTCGTCCTCTTCCTGTGTGATCGGCGGGCACGCAGGAACACTGTCTGGATAAAGGGGGCCTTGAGAGCTAAGGAAGTCCTCCTCTTCCTGCCTCTGTTCTGCCTCAAGTGCCCTGTCCATTATTCCACGCAGCGTGTGCTCCAACAGGTGGACAAGGGGGACAGTGTCACTGATGCATGCACTGTCAGTGCTCACCATCCTCGTGGCCTCCTCGAATGGTGACAGGACAGTGCATGCATCCCTGATCATGGCCCACTGGCGTGGGGAAAAAAAACCAAGGTCCCCTGACCCTGTCCTGGTGCCATAGTCGCACAGGTACTCATTGATGGCCCTCTGCTGCGTGTGCAGCCGCTGCAGCATGGCCAACGTCGAGTTCCACCTGGTGGGCATGTCACAGATTAGGCGGTTCTTGGGCAGGTTAAACTCCTTTTGGAGGTCCGTCAGCCGAGCACTGGCATTATATGACCGGCGGAAATGCACACAGACTTTCCTGGCCTGCCTCAGGACATCCTGTAAGCCCGGGTACCTGCCCAAGAACCGCTGCACCACCAAGTTAAGGACGTGAGCCAAACAGGGCACATGGGTCAGTTGTCCCTGTCGGAGGGCAGAGAGGAGGTTGGTGCCATTGTCGCAAACCACCATTCCTGCCTTAAGTTGGCGTGGCGTCAACCACCTCTGAACCTGCCCCTGCAGAGCTGACAGAACCTCTGCCCCAGTGTGGCTCCTGTCCCCCAAGCACACCAGCTCAAGCACCGCATGGCATCTTTTGGCCTGCGTACTTGCGTAGCCCCTTGAACGCCTACGGAGCACCGCTGGTTCCGAGGAAGAGGCCATGGAGGAAGAAGAAGAGGAGGGGGTGGAGGAGAGAGGTGTGTCACAATCAGCATTTTGGAGGCGTGGTGGCGGAACAACCTCCAACACTACTGCACCTTGTCCTGCATCCTTCCCAGCTGCCAGCAGAGTCACCCAATGCGCCGTGAAACTTAAGTAACGTCCCTGTCCATGCCTGCTGGACCATGAGTCAGCGGTAATATGCACCTTACCGCTGACCGCCCTGTCCAGCGAGGCATGGACATTGCCTTCCACATGCCGGTAGAGAGCCGGAATCGCCTTCCGTGAGAAAAAGTGGCGTTTGGGTACCTGCCACTGAGGAACCGCACATTCCACAAACTCACGGAAGGGGGCAGAGTCTACCAACTGAAAAGGCAGCAGTTGAAGTGCTAGCAATTTTGCCAAGCTAGCATTCAACCGCTGGGCATGTGGATGGCTGGGAGCAAACTTCTTTCGGCGGTGCAGCAGCTGGGGCAGGGAAATTTGCCTGGTACAATCTGACGTCGGTGTACCAAAAGCAGATTGCCCACAAGTACTTGGCTGTGACACACCTAATTCTACACCTTCATTCCTCTCACTGCAGGTCTCAGAGAGGACTGAAGGTCTAGTGGGGTTGGAAATCTCAGCTGATGAGGAGCAAGGAGAGATCCTCTTTGTTCTTTGGTGTGGGTCTTTCAGATACGCTTGCCAACGAACTGCATGGCAGGTCAACATATGTCTGGTCAAGCATGTGGTACCCAAGCGGGAGATGTTTTGGCCACGCGAGATACGCTTGAGACATATGTTGCAAATAGCAGCGGTGCGATCTGATGCACTCGTCTCAAAAAAGGCCCACACCAAAGAACTTTTTGAATAACGCGCAGAGACTGCAGCGCCCTGCACATGTGGAGCTTTGGGGTGTGATGCAGTCAATGTGCTGCCCTTAGGCTGGCCCCTGGAGGGCATCCTGCCTCGTTGGTGATGTGCCGCCTCCTCCTCCTCCTCCTCCTCCTCTCTCCTATCAGGCACCCACGTTGAGTCAGTGACCTCATCATCCCCTCCCTCCTCATCACTGGAGCAAACCTGGCAGTATGCTGCAGCAGGGGGAGCATGACTGCCAGATTGCTGTCCTTCTTGGGCACCCCCTCTGTCCGTGCTCATGTTACTGCCTTCATCGAGCTCAGTATCATCATCAGAGCCTTCCAAACGCTGGGCATCCTCCTGGAGCATGTACCCAACACTGTGGTCAAACAGTTCGAGGGAATCCTCATGAGGACATGGTGGAGCTAGGGAAGGAGTCACTGATGACATTGAGCTGAGGGAAGAGGCCGCTGCTTTGCCAGACAAAGCACCCTGGGCATGGGTGAGAGAGGATGAGGAGGATGAGGACGGCTTGGTCATCCACTCGACCAAGTCTTCCGCATGTTGCGGCTCAACACGGCCAGCTGCCGAAAAAAAGGCCAAGCGTGTCCCATGGCCACGTGCTGATGAGGATGCACCGTCTCCACGACCAGCACTAGACACAGAGCCTGCTTGCCCTCTCTTATTGGCTTGTGACTGTCTGCCTCTCCTTCTTGGCCTTCCAGACATACTAATGGCCTGTAGCTGCACTAAGCTGGGATAGAACACCTGTAATTTTCTTCAGGTAGCTTTATATACTGTAACCAGACAAGCCTGCCTGTCAGTAGGAAGATAACAGGAACGGATCTAGCTGAACACTGTGAGCAGGACACACTGTACTAAATGTAAATAGTCTAGCTGCCTGACCGTGGTACTAATAGGATCAAAAAGAACACCTGTAATTTTCTTCAGGTAGCTTTATATACTGTAACCAGACAAGCCTGCCTGTCAGTAGGAAGATAACAGGAACGGATCTAGCTGAACACTGTGAGCAGGACGTACTGCACTAAATGTATATAGCAGGAACGGATCTAGCTGAACACTGTGAGCAGGACGCACTGCACTGAATGTAAATAGCAGGAACGGATCTAGCTGAACACTGTGAGCAGGACGCACTGCACTGAATGTAAATAGCAGGAACGGATCTAGCTGAACACTGTGAGCAGGACGCACTGCACTGAATGTAAATAGCAGGAACGGATCTAGCTGAACACTGTGAGCAGGACGCACTGCACTGAATGTAAATAGCAGGAACGGATCTAGCTGAACACTGTGAGCAGGACGCACTGCACTAAATGTAAATACCAGGAACGGATCTAGCTGAACACTGTGAGCAGGACGCACTGCACTGAATGTAAATAGCAGGAACGGATCTAGCTGAACACTGTGAGCAGGACGCACTGCACTGAATGTAAATAGCAGGAACGGATCTAGCTGAACACTGTGAGCAGGACGCACTGCACTGAATGTAAATAGCAGGAACGGATCTAGCTGAACACTGTGAGCAGGACGCACTGCACTGAATGTAAATAGCAGGAACGGATCTAGCTGAACACTGTGAGCAGGACGCACTGCACTGAATGTAAATAGCAGGAACGGATCTAGCTGAACACTGTGAGCAGGACGCACTGCACTAAATGTAAATACCAGGAACGGATCTAGCTGAACACTGTGAGCAGGACGCACTGCACTGAATGTAAATAGCAGGAACGGATCTAGCTGAACACTGTGAGCAGGACGCACTGCACTGAATGTAAATAGCAGGAACGGATCTAGCTGAACACTGTGAGCAGGACGCACTGCACTGAATGTAAATAGCAGGAACAGATCTAGCTGAACACTGTGAGCAGGACGCACTGCACTAAATGTAAATACCAGGAACGGATCTAGCTGAACACTGTGAGCAGGACGCACTGCACTGAATGTAAATAGCAGGAACGGATCTAGCTGAACACTGTGAGCAGGACGCACTGCACTGAATGTAAATAGCAGGAACGGATCTAGCTGAACACTGTGAGCAGGACGCACTGCACTAAATGTAAATACCAGGAACGGATCTAGCTGAACACTGTGAGCAGGACGCACTGCACTGAATGTAAATAGCAGGAACGGATCTAGCTGAACACTGTGAGCAGGACGCACTGCACTGAATGTAAATAGCAGGAACGGATCTAGCTGAACACTGTGAGCAGGACGCACTGCACTAAATGTAAATACCAGGAACGGATCTAGCTGAACACTGTGAGCAGGATGCACTGCACTGAATGTAAATAGCAGGAACGGATCTAGCTGAACACTGTGAGCAGGACGCACTGCACTGAATGTAAATAGCAGGAACGGATCTAGCTGAACACTGTGAGCAGGACGCACTGCACTGAATGTAAATAGCAGGAACGGATCTAGCTGAACACTGTGAGCAGGACGCACTGCACTGAATGTAAATAGCAGGAACGGATCTAGCTGAACACTGTGAGCAGGACGCACTGCACTGAATGTAAATAGCAGGAACGGATCTAGCTGAACACTGTGAGCAGGACGCACTGCACTAAATGTAAATACCAGGAACGGATCTAGCTGAACACTGTGAGCAGGACGCACTGCACTGAATGTAAATAGCAGGAACGGATCTAGCTGAACACTGTGAGCAGGACGCACTGCACTGAATGTAAATAGCAGGAACGGATCTAGCTGAACACTGTGAGCAGGACGCACTGCACTGAATGTAAATAGCAGGAACGGATCTAGCTGAACACTGTGAGCAGGACGCACTGCACTAAATGTAAATACCAGGAACGGATCTAGCTGAACACTGTGAGCAGGATGCACTGCACTGAATGTAAATAGCAGGAACGGATCTAGCTGAACACTGTGAGCAGGACGCACTGCACTGAATGTAAATAGCAGGAACGGATCTAGCTGAACACTGTGAGCAGGACGCACTGCACTGAATGTAAATAGCAGGAACGGATCTAGCTGAACACTGTGAGCAGGACGCACTGCACTGAATGTAAATAGCAGGAACGGATCTAGCTGAACACTGTGAGCAGGACGCACTGCACTAAATGTAAATACCAGGAACGGATCTAGCTGAACACTGTGAGCAGGACGCACTGCACTGAATGTAAATAGCAGGAACGGATCTAGCTGAACACTGTGAGCAGGACGCACTGCACTGAATGTAAATAGCAGGAACGGATCTAGCTGAACACTGTGAGCAGGACGCACTGCACTGAATGTAAATAGCAGGAACGGATCTAGCTGAACACTGTGAGCAGGACACACTGCACTAAATAGTCTAGATAGAAGATAACAGGAACGGATCTAGCTAAACTGAATACAGTGTATATATATATATGCAACACCTGGGATGCATATATATACACAATACACTGTAAGTGCAGCTAACTGACTGACTGTTCTGCCTAATCTATCTAACTCAAATCAAATGACACTGTCTCTCTCTATCTCTCAGCACACCGGAACACACACTACACAGGGCCGCCGTGCAGGCGGCCTTATATAGTGTGGGGTGTGTACTAAATCCCCTGAGCCATAATTGGCCAAAGCCACCCTGGCTTTGGCCAATTACAGCTCTCTCTACTGACGGCGCTGTGATTGGCCAAGCATGCGGGTCATAGTGCATGCTTGGCCAATCATCAGCCAGCAATGCACTGCGATGCCGCAGTGAATTATGGGCCGTGACGCGCCACACGAATTTGGCGCGAACGGCCCATATCGTTCGCAATTCGACGGACGGTCGAACAGCCGATGTTCGAGTCGAACATGGGTTCGACTCGAACACGAAGCTCATCCCTACTGGAGAAGGTTGGTGGTGTTTCCCTGATCCTATCACTACCGCAGGCAGCTAAATAAGCTACAAGTTAGTGTAGTGCGACCTCTGCACAGTGTTCAGCTAAAGCTACCTGTAGAAGGTTGGTGGTGTTTTTCTGATCCTATCACTACCGCAGGCAGCTAAATAAGCTACAAGTTAGTTTTTTGCAACCTCTGCACAGTGTTCAGCTAAAGCTACCTGTAGAAGGTTGGTGGTGTTTTCCTGATCCTATCACTACTGCAGGAAGCTAAATAAGCTACAAGTTAGTTTTTTGCAACCTCTGCACAGTGTTCAGCTAAAGCTACCTGTAGAAGATTAGTGGTGTTTTCCTGATCCTATCACTAACGCAGCCAGCTAAATTATTTACACGTTAGTGTAGTGCGACCTCTGCACAGTGTTCAGCTAAACCTACCTGTAGAAGGTTGGTGGTGTTCTCATACTACAGGCAGGCAGTTGATTTTGCTAGCTGCAGTATCAGTATATATATATATATATATTTATCCCAGCTTAGTGCAGCTACAGGCCATTAGTATGTCTGGAAGGCCAATACAACAGGGTAAGCAGGCTCTGTGTCTAGAGGCAACAGTGCTGGTCGTGGAGACGGTGCATCCTCATCAGCACGTGGCCGTGGGACACGCTTGGCCTTTTTTTTGGCAGCCTGCCGTGTTGAGCCACAACATGCGGAAGACTTGGTCGAGTGGATGACCAAGCCGTCCTCATCCTCCTCATCCTGTCTCACCCATGCTCAGGGTACTTTGTCTGGCAAAGCAGCTGCCAACGCGGCCTCTTCCCTCGGCGCAATGGCATTAGTGACTCCTTCCCTAGCCCCACCATGTCCTCCTGAGGAGTCCCTCGAACTGTTTGACCACAGTGTTGGGTACATGCTCCAGGAGGATGCCCAGTGTTTAGAAGGCTCTGATTAGGGATGAGCCGAACACCCCCCGGTTCGGTTCGCACCAGAACCCGCGAACAGACCGCAAGTTCGCACGAACGTTAGAACCCCATTGACGTCTATGGGACTCGAACGTTCGAAATCAAAAGTGCTCATTTTAAAGGCTAATTTGCATGGTATTGTCCTAAAAAGGGTGTGGGGACCCGGGTCCTACCCCAGGGGACATGTATCAATGCAAAAAAAACTTTTAAAAACGGCCGTTTTTTCGGGAGCAGTGATTTTAATGATGCTTAAAGTAAAAAAAAAAAAAGTGAAATATTCCTTTAAATATCGTACCTGGGGGGTGTCTATAGTATGCCTGTAAAGTGACGCGTGTTTCCCATGTTTAGAACAGTCCCTGCACCAAATGTCATTTTTAAAGGAAAAAATCTCATTTAAAACTGCTTGCGGGTCTAATGTCATGTCAGGTCATGGCAATATGGATGAAAATCAGTGAGACAAACGGCATGGGTACCCCCCAGTCCATTACCAGGCCCTTTGGGTCTTGTATGGATATTAAGGGGAACCCCGCACCCAAATTAAAATAAGGAAAGGTCCCTATATACTCTGAACAGCAGTATACAGGCGGTGCAAACAAGACAGGGACTGTAGGTTTGTTGTTAAGTAGAATCTGTTTGTAATTTTGAACATTTTTAACGTGTTTAGCTCCAGCCAAAAAATCTTTTCTAAGCTTTTTGGAAAACATAGGGAAGGGTTATCACCCCTGTGACATTTGTTTTGCGTCTTTCCTCCTCTTCAGAAGATTTCACCTCACTTTTTTGTCCCAATGAAAAATGTTTTTTGAAAATTTGGGTTTTTTTGTGGAACAAGGATTGGAAAGCATCAGTGGAAAGGAGAAATTGTTTTCCCATATTAACTCTTACAGGAGAGAATTTCCCTTCCTAGGGGTAGATTTCATCTCACTTCCTGTTGTCTCCTTCCGTTTGCAAGTAGGAGTCGTTTGTAAGTTAGATGTTTGAAAGTAGGGTCCTGCCCTATATACTCAGCAGAAATTTGGGCCTTAGGTGTTGCTGTGGCCAAAACACTGTAAGCCCTCACAGGGCCCTGCTGTGAAATATTAGATCAAGAATTGTAATTACATGCCCCTGTTGAACAGGAGCTGAAAAATTAGGCCTTAGGCACTGGTGCTGGTGCCACAACACTGCAACCCCTCACAGACACTCTAGTTGGAACGCAGGAACGAGCCCTGCTGCAAAGTATTGCATCAAAAATTGTAATTACACGCCCCTGTTAGACAGGGGCAGAAAAATTGGGCCTTAGGCACTGGTGCTGGTGCCACAACACTGCAACCCCTCACAGACACTCTAGTTGGAACGCAGGAACGAGCCCTGCTGAAAAGTATTGCATCAAAAATTGTAATTACACGCCCCTGTTAGACAGGGGCAGAAAAATTGGGTCTTAGGCACTGGTGCTGGTGCCACAACACTGCAACCCCTCACAGACACTCTAGTTGGAACGCAGGAACGAGCCCTGCTGCAAAGTATTGCATCAAAAATTGTAATTACACGCCCCTGTTAGACAGGGGCAGAAAAATTGGGTCTTAGGCACTGGTGCTGGTGCCACAACACTGCAACCCCTCACAGACACTCTAGTTGGAACGCAGGAACGAGCCCTGCTGCAAAGTATTGCATCAAAAATTGTAATTACACGCCCCTGTTAGACAGGGGCAGAAAAATTGGGTCTTAGGCACTGGTGCTGGTGCCACAACACTGCAACCCCTCACAGACACTCTAGTTGGAACGCAGGAACGAGCCCTGCTGCAAAGTATTGCATCAAAAATTGTAATTACACGCCCCTGTTAGACAGGGGCAGAAAAATTGGGTCTTAGGCACTGGTGCTGGTGCCACAACACTGCAACCCCTCACAGACACTCTAGTTGGAACGCAGGAACGAGCCCTGCTGCAAAGTATTGCATCAAAAATTGTAATTACACGCCCCTGTTAGACAGGGGCAGAAAAATTGTGCCTTAGGCACTGGTGGTGGCGCCCAGAACCAAAAATGTTCTTACAAGCTATCAGCGTGATGATTGAGGAGGAAGAGGATGATTACTCAGGGATAGTCACTCAGCATCAGCATAGGCAGTCTTTGAAGGGATCTGAAAAAAATTATTCAGTTACATCAGCATCAGGTGCTTGGTAGCTGGTGGTGATCCAAGACTGATTCATTTTTATGAAGGTCAGCCGATCGACCGAGTCAGTGGACAGACGCACCCTGTGATCGGTTACCACGCCTCCAGCAGCACTGAATGTGCGTTCCGAAAGAACGCTGGATGCAGGACAGGCCAGTAGCTCAATTGCATACTGTGCAAGCTCTGGCCAGTGATCCATCCTCAAGACCCAGTAACCCAGATGATTTTCGGTGGGAAAGGTGTCCAAGTCTGATCTTGCCCCTAGGTATTCCTGCACCATGTAAAACAGACGCTGGCGATGGTTGCTGGAACCAATCATACCTTGGGGCTGCGGACCAAAAAATTGTCTGAACGCATCGGTCAGACGGCCACCTTCTCCACCGCTCCTTCTTTGACTGACTGAAGCCTCAGCAACACGTTGTCCAGAAACAGGAGTTTGTAACCTCCCAGTCTCTGGGAACGCGTTGCACAGACCTTTCTGCAAGGCCTCCCGAAGATGTTTCATCCTCTGCTCCCTCTGCGATGGCAAGATAAGGTCCGCAACCTTACCCTTGTAACGTGGATCAAGGAGGGTTGCCAACCAGTATTGGTCCTTCTCCTTGATACCACGAATACGAGGATCCTTACGCAGGCTTTGCAGGATCAGGGAGGCCATGCAGCGTAGGTTTTCTGAGGCATTCGGTCCGGAGTCCTCTGGGTTACTAAGGACAACAACGTCCGCAGCCACCTCCTCCCAGCCACGTACAAGTCCATGTGTTCCTTGGGACTGATCCCTTAAAGACTGCTGATGCTGAGTGCCAGGCTCCACCTCCATACTGACACAATCTTCCTCCTCCTCCTCCTCCTCCTCCTCCTCCTCCTCGTCCTCTTCCTGTGTGATCGGCGGGCACGCAGGAACACTGTCTGGATAAAGGGGGCCTTGAGAGCTAAGGAAGTCCTCCTCTTCCGGCCTCTGTTCTGCCTCAAGTGCCCTGTCCATTATTCCACGCAGCGTGTGCTCCAACAGGTGGACAAGGGGGACAGTGTCACTGATGCATGCACTGTCAGTGCTCACCATCCTCGTGGCCTCCTCGAATGGTGACAGGACAGTGCATGCATCCCTGATCATGGCCCACTGGCGTGGGGAAAAAAAACCAAGGTCCCCTGACCCTGTCCTGGTGCCATAGTCGCACAGGTACTCATTGATGGCCCTCTGCTGCGTGTGCAGCCGCTGCAGCATGGACAATGTCGAGTTCCACCTGGTGGGCATGTCACAGATTAGGCGGTTCTTGGGCAGGTTAAACTCCTTTTGGAGGTCCGTCAGCCGAGCACTGGCATTATATGACCGGCGGAAATGCACACAGACTTTCCTGGCCTGCCTCAGGACATCCTGTAAGCCCGGGTACCTGCCCAAGAACCGCTGCACCACCAAGTTAAGGACGTGAGCCAAACAGGGCACATGGGTCAGTTGTCCCTGTCGGAGGGCAGAGAGGAGGTTGGTGCCATTGTCGCAAACCACCATTCCTGCCTTAAGTTGGCGTGGCGTCAACCACCTCTGAACCTGCCCCTGCAGAGCTGACAGAACCTCTGCCCCAGTGTGGCTCCTGTCCCCCAAGCACACCAGCTCAAGCACCGCATGGCATCTTTTGGCCTGCGTACTTGCGTAGCCCCTTGAACGCCTACGGAGCACCGCTGGTTCCGAGGAAGAGGCCATGGAGGAAGAAGAAGAGGAGGGGGTGGAGGAGAGAGGTGTGTCACAATCAGCATTTTGGAGGCGTGGTGGCGGAACAACCTCCAACACTACTGCACCTTGTCCTGCATCCTTCCCAGCTGCCAGCAGAGTCACCCAATGCGCCGTGAAACTTAAGTAACGTCCCTGTCCATGCCTGCTGGACCATGAGTCAGCGGTAATATGCACCTTACCGCTGACCGCCCTGTCCAGCGAGGCATGGACATTGCCTTCCACATGCCGGTAGAGAGCCGGAATCGCCTTCCGTGAGAAAAAGTGGCGTTTGGGTACCTGCCACTGAGGAACCGCACATTCCACAAACTCACGGAAGGGGGCAGAGTCTACCAACTGAAAAGGCAGCAGTTGAAGTGCTAGCAATTTTGCCAAGCTAGCATTCAACCGCTGGGCATGTGGATGGCTGGGAGCAAACTTCTTTCGGCGGTGCAGCAGCTGGGGCAGGGAAATTTGCCTGGTACAATCTGACGTTGGTGTACCAAAAGCAGATTGCCCACAAGTACTTGGCTGTGACACACCTAATTCTACACCTTCATTCCTCTCACTGCAGGTCTCAGAGAGGACTGAAGGTCTAGTGGGGTTGGAAATCTCAGCTGATGAGGAGCAAGGAGAGATCCTCTTTGTTCTTTGGTGTGGGTCTTTTAGATATGCTTGCCAACGAACTGCATGGCAGGTCAACATATGTCTGGTCAAGCATGTGGTACCCAAGCGGGAGATGTTTTGGCCACGCGAGATACGCTTGAGACATATGTTGCAAATAGCAACGGTGCGATCTGATGCACTCGTCTCAAAAAAGGCCCACACCAAAGAACTTTTTGAATAACACGCAGAGACTGCAGCGCCCTGCACATGTGGAGCTTTGGGGTGTGATGCAGTCAATGTGCTGCCCTTAGGCTGGCCCCTGGAGGGCATCCTGCCTCGTTGGTGATGTGCCGCCTCCTCCTCCTCCTCCTCCTCCTCTCTCCTATCAGGCACCCACGTTGAGTCAGTGACCTCATCATCCCCTCCCTCCTCATCACTGGAGCAAACCTGGCAGTATGCTGCAGCAGGGGGAGCATGACTGCCAGATTGCTGTCCTTCTTGGGCACCCCCTCTGTCCGTGCTCATGTTACTGCCTTCATCGAGCTCAGTATCATCATCAGAGCCTTCCAAACGCTGGGCATCCTCCTGGAGCATGTACCCAACACTGTGGTCAAACAGTTCGAGGGAATCCTCAGGAGGACATGGTGGAGCTAGGGAAGGAGTCACTGATGACATTGAGCTGAGGGAAGAGGCCACTGCTTTGCCAGACAAAGCACCCTGGGCATGGGTGAGAGAGGATGAGGAGGATGAGGACGGCTTGGTCATCCACTCGACCAAGTTTTCTGCATGTTGCGGCTCAACACGGCCAGCTGCCGAAAAAAAGGCCAAGCATGTCCCATGGCCACGGGCTGATGAGGATGCACCGTCTCCACGACCAGCACTAGACACAGAGCCTGCTTGCCCTCTCTTATTGGCTTGTGACTGTCTGCCTCTCCTTCTTGGCCTTCCAGACATACTAATGGCCTGTAGCTGCACTAAGCTGGGATAGAACACCTGTAATTTTCTTCAGGTAGCTTTATATACTGTAACCAGACAAGCCTGCCTGTCAGTAGGAAGATAACAGGAACGGATCTAGCTGAACACTGTGAGCAGGACGCACTGACTGCACTAAATGTAAATAGCAGGAACGGATCTAGCTGAACACTGTGAGCAGGACGCACTGACTGCACTAAATGTAAATAGCAGGAACGGATCTAGCTGAACACTGTGAGCAGGACGCACTGACTGCACTAAATGTAAATAGCAGGAACGGATCTAGCTGAACACTGTGAGCAGGACGCACTGACTGCACTAAATGTAAATAGCAGGAACGGATCTAGCTGAACACTGTGAGCAGGACGCACTGACTGCACTAAATGTAAATAGCAGGAACGGATCTAGCTGAACACTGTGAGCAGGACGCACTGCACTAAATGTAAATAGCAGGAACAGATCTAGCTGAACACTGTGAGCAGGACGCACTGCACTCAATGTAAATAGCAGGAACGGATCTAGCTGAACACTGTGAGCAGGACGCACTGCGCTAAATGTAAATGGCAGGAACGGATCTAGCTGAACACTGTGAGCAGGACGCACTGCACTAAATGTAAATAGCAGGAACGGATCTAGCTGAACACTGTGAGCAGGACGCACTGCACTAAATGTAAATAGCAGGAACGGATTTAGCTGAACACTGTGAGCAGGACGCACTGCACTAAATGTAAATAGCAGGAACGGATCTAGCTGAACACTGTGAGCAGGACGCACTGACTGCACTAAATGTAAATAGCAGGAACGGATCTAGCTGAACACTGTGAGCAGGACGCACTGCACTAAATGTAAATAGCAGGAACAGATCTAGCTGAACACTGTGAGCAGGACGCACTGCACTAAATGTAAATAGCAGGAACAGATCTAGCTGAACACTGTGAGCAGGACGCACTGCACTCAATGTAAATAGCAGGAACGGATCTAGCTGAACACTGTGAGCAGGACGCACTGCACTAAATGTAAATGGCAGGAACGGATCTAGCTGAACACTGTGAGCAGGACGCACTGCACTAAATGTAAATAGCAGGAACGGATCTAGCTGAACACTGTGAGCAGGACGCACTGCACTAAATGTAAATAGCAGGAACGGATCTAGCTGAACACTGTGAGCAGGACGCACTGCACTAAATGTAAATAGCAGGAACGGATCTAGCTGAACACTGTGAGCAGGACGCACTGACTGCACTAAATGTAAATAGCAGGAACGGATCTAGCTGAACACTGTGAGCAGGACGCACTGCACTGAATGTAAATAGCAGGAACAGATCTAGCTGAACACTGTGAGCAGGACGCACTGCACTAAATGTAAGTAGCAGGAACAGATCTAGCTGAAAACTGTGAGCAGGACGCACTGACTGCACTAAATGTAAATAGCAGGAACAGATCTAGCTGAACACTGTGAGCAGGACGCACTGACTGCACTAAATGTAAATAGCAGGAACGGATCTAGCTGAACACTGTGAGCAGGACGCACTGACTGCACTAAATGTAAATAGCAGGAACGGATCTAGCTGAACACTGTGAGCAGGACGCACTGACTGCACTAAATGTAAATAGCAGGAACGGATCTAGCTGAACACTGTGAGCAGGACGCACTGACTGCACTAAATGTAAATAGCAGGAACGGATCTAGCTGAACACTGTGAGCAGGACGCACTGCACTAAATGTAAATAGCAGGAACAGATCTAGCTGAACACTGTGAGCAGGACGCACTGCACTAAATGTAAATAGCAGGAACAGATCTAGCTGAACACTGTGAGCAGGACGCACTGACTGCACTAAATGTAAATAGCAGGAACGGATCTAGCTGAACACTGTGAGCAGGACGCACTGCACTAAATGTAAATAGCAGGAACAGATCTAGCTGAACACTGTGAGCAGGACGCACTGCACTAAATGTAAATAGCAGGAACAGATCTAGCTGAACACTGTGAGCAGGACGCACTGCACTCAATGTAAATAGCAGGAACGGATCTAGCTGAACACTGTGAGCAGGACGCACTGCACTAAATGTAAATAGCAGGAACAGAACTAGCTGAACACTGTGAGCAGGACGCACTGACTGCACTAAATGTAAATAGCAGGAACGGATCTAGCTGAACACTGTGAGCAGGACGCACTGCACTAAATGTAAATAGCAGGAACAGATCTAGCTGAACACTGTGAGCAGGACGCACTGCACTAAATGTAAATAGCAGGAACAGATCTAGCTGAACACTGTGAGCAGGACGCACTGCACTCAATGTAAATAGCAGGAACGGATCTAGCTGAACACTGTGAGCAGGACGCACTGACTGCACTAAATGTAAATAGCAGGAACGGATCTAGCTGAACACTGTGAGCAGGACGCACTGCATTAAATGTAAATAGCAGGAACAGATCTAACCTAATCTAGCTAACTCAAATCAAATGACACTGTCTGTCTCTCTCTCTATCAGCACACCGGAACACACTACACAGGGCCGCCGTGCAGGCGGCCTTATATAGTGTGGGGCGTGTACTAAATCCCCTGAGCCATAATTGGCCAAAGCCACCCTGGCTTTGGCCAATTACAGCTCTCTCTACTGACGGCGCTTTGATTGGCCAAGCATGCGGGTCATAGTGCATGCTTGGCCAATCATCAGCCAGCAATGCACTGCGATGCCGCAGTGAATTATGGGCCGTGACGCGCCACATGAATTTGGCGCGAACGGCCCATAACGTTCGCAATTCGACGGACGGTCGAACAGCCGATGTTCGAGTCGAACATGCGTTCGATTCGAACACGAAGCTCATCCCTAGCTCTGATGATGATACTGAGCTAGATGAATGCAGTAACGTGAGCACGGATAGAGGGGGTGCCCAAGAAGGACAGCAATCTGGCAGTCATGCTCCCCCTGCTGCAGCATACTGCCAGGTTTTCTCCAGTGATAAGGAGAGAGGGGATGATGAGGTCACTGACTCAACGTGGGTGCCTGATAGGAGAGAGGAGGAGGAGGCACATCACCAACGAGGCAGGATGCCCTCCAGGGGCCAGCCTAAGGGCAGCATACAGACTGCATCACATCGCAAAGCTCCGCATGTGCAGGGCGCTGCTGTATCTGCGCATTATTTAAAAAAGTTCTTTGGTGTGGGCCTTTTTTGAGACGAGTGCATCAGATCGCACCGCTGCTATTTGCACCATATGTCTCAAGCGTACCTTGCGTGGCCAAAACATCTCCTGCTTGGGCACCACATGCTTGGCCAGACATATGTTGACCTTCCATGCAGTTCGTTGGCAAGCGTATCTAAAAGACCCACACCAAAGAACAAAGAAGACCTCTCCTTGCTCCTCATCAGCTGAGATCTCCAACCCCACTATACCTTCAGTCCTCTCTGAGACCTGCACTGAGAGGAATGAAGGTGTAGAATTAGGTGTGTCACAGCCAAGTACTTGTGGGCAATCTGCTTTTGGTACACCGACGTCAGATTGTACCAGGCAAATTTCCCTGCCCCAGCTGCTGCACACAGAAAAAGCTAGCCAGTTGTATTTTTAATTTACTGTATTTCTTTATTTCATTATAGAATATTGATAAAAACCAAAACGTGTAGTTAGAAAAAACTTGAATAGATATAAATTTGATTTATATAAGAAAGTCCGTGAATAAGAGACTGATTTGGTCACCACTTGTGAGTGATGTATAAAGCACCTTCACCAGCATAAGGCCATAAAGTCTTTAAAAGGATGATGTGCAGCTGGTTCTTAAAGGTCCCACATATCAATGTTGGATAGTGCATGGATGGACCAGCTCTTAAACATCACATCACAGTGTCTTGACAAACATGCAATTCCCTCAGCCAGTAAAGATGGAGGCTTACAGGAGGGTTTGAACCCAAGACAGTGTATACTGTGAGGGTCAAACCGGCTTTTTTGCTCACTGGCAATAGTGGGAAGACCTTGACAGCCTGAAGGGATCACAGGGGGTTCCTGAAAGCGTATCTTCTCCAAATGTGACAATGGATCTCCCCGCATATGGCTCATAAAAGGTATAAAAAGGGCCACATAGTGTGATACCGTAGAAACCGTATTTTATTAAAAAAGAAGAAATACACTTACATGATTATGATGATAAAAAGCGCTTGTACATAAAAGAAGGCGGCAGTGGAGTCCTCCCGACGCGTTTTGTCTGAAAAGACTTCGTCCTGGGGTACCCTCCACTGCAGCCTGACTCCATAATATAGGTGCTGTAATCCTCTTGATGTGACTCCAGCCCATCCAATTCCGTAAATTGGCACTTCCGGGTTGCCCAAGATGGCGGACCCGCGTGCGTTCCAGGCCTCCATTTAGTAGGTGTGCTATGCGTTCCACCTCCCAGTGTAGTGGCCTAGTGTTCCCCATGTATCTAATAATGCAGAGGTTTCCAATTTATATAATGTAGCGAAAGTGATCTTGAATTGTATAACCGCTTGTGTTTGTGGTTTTCGAAATGTTAATTGTCCCCACTGTGTGCGGAGACGGATCCCGGCGAATCTCGCGACATGACTCTGTGACGTCATGACGCGAGAACGGAAGTGCACTTCGATGGATCTCGTAGCTTGCGTTCCAACAGTGGTTGGCCGGAAGCTCTCGATGTAACGGCAATTTAGAGATAGCCTCAATGTTGGATGGCTTGCGTTCCAGTTTGAATGGAACAGCCGGAAACGTGCGTTCCACCATGTATCCTACAACCAGTAAAAGCAACTTGGCACATTTAGGAAAATATCAACGCAATTGTTAATGAGAGAAACACATGTTCTTATGAAGGTGATTACTCGTGGGTAAGCCTTTGTTGTTCAATTTGAAAAAGTGACAATACATGTGAGGGCGCTCCCACTACTCGGGCCAAATGATTATGAGAAATATTAATAATCAACCTAAATGTTTCTCCATATGTGCAGATGTATGCTCTATATATCCCGTTCAAAAAATCATAGACAACCTGGTCGAACCGGGCTGTGTATAAAATCTATAAGAACAAGAAAATACATAAAGGTGCGTATGTATAAAACCCATATATCATACTCAATGAAGGGAATTCGATGAACTGGATTCACATGAATATACATAATTCACATCTATTGTTACTATCCAATACAGAACATACTCAAAAATCAGACCATAGAGATGTGCCAACAAATCATAAATCATAAAAACGTAAACTATACACCCTATGATTCGTCTAGAAAAGCGTTGACATCTATCTCTACATTTAGCCCTAGAGGGGCAAAAGTCTGTAGCTCATATGCCCAGAACATTTCCAAGCGAGATACCCCCCTTGTTTTAGCACCCCCTCTCCATGGTGGTGTATATTTGTCAATAATGACAAACTGTGATCCATCTGGATTTCCACCATGGAATTCTTTGTAATGTCTCGGGACCGTATGTTTGGGGTCTCTACTTTTAATTAGGGCGATGTGTTCCCCCACCCTAATCGAGAATGTCCTGGTAGTACGGCCAATATATTGTTTATGGCAGGGGCAGGTAATGAGATACACTACAAATTTCGTGCTGCATGTGCAGAACGGTTTTATAGTGTATCTCCTTCCCGTCATCGTGGAAGCGAACTCTGTCACTTTACGTGTTCTAACGGCATTGTGCTGGCATACCACACATTTCCTGCAAGGAAAAAAGCCAGTCCAGTCATGAAAGAAAGAGGGGCGGGTGGGGGGATTTATGATATTAGGGGCTATCCGACCTTTTAATGATGGTACACCCCTAAAGATAACATTGGCTTCTTCTGGGATAAGTGGACCCAGAATGTTGTCTTGCTTGAGGAGCCGTCAGCATGGCCCACCTAAATTTCCCGTCCGGTTCTCTCATAGGTTTAACTTCCAGTAGGGATTTCCTATCTGTGTTGATAGCTCTTTGGATTTCCTGATCTAGGCCATCAGTATCATAACCCTTATCCATGAATCTAGATTTTAAAATCTTGGCCTGTTCAAGAAATACTTCTGTATCTGTGCAATTCCGTCGGAGTCTCAAAAACTGGCTCCGGGGGACCGCATTAAGCCATGAGACATGATGACAACTATCTACAGGAATGAACCCGTTGCGGTCTGTGGGTTTGAAATATGTGCTGAATCTAAATTGCTTATTTATTATCTCTATCTGTAAGTCTAAAAAGTGGATTTTCGTTTCACTGGCTTCATAAGACAAAGATATACCTCTATTGTTAGTGTTCAAACTCACGAAGAACTCGTCGAGTGTCGAGTGTTATAGAATATTGGAAAAATTAATTTTTAGATGATGAACTTTTGTAGGTGTAGTATTGGAATTTTCAATACAGACACTATAAGTACAAATTTAGTTGTCTGCAGCTGTAATTAGCTCAGATTGCAATTGTTGTAATTTCTGGTTCTGTCTCAGCTTGGCTGGTTGTGTGGTTTTCCCTTTGGCCTGGGGGTGGTGCCCTATTAATCAGGCTAAGGTTGGAAATTACAATAAGCTAGGCATTTTGGGCACCTCTTTGCCCGGAAACAGTCCGTGGGTGTGGTGTGCCTGCTGTGCATTCTGGGAGGGGGTAATTAAGAGACAGACCCCGTGACACGGGGGGGTTCGTTTTTCTAACCTGATGGCCCTCCTGGCCTAAGGTGTATCGCTGCTGTCAACTTGTTTCGGGGCTGGCTGGCCCAAAGGCGTTGCTACTGAAGGTAGGCCCCAAAAGTCTTGGGAGGCCTGCCGATACATGGGTGGTCCTGTGCTGTCTTGCCTGTGGGGAGAAGCCAAGAGACTGGAGGATCCAGGGGAGGATTTTTCAGGAGAGGATTGCGCAATAAGGCCAGTGACTCTAGGAGAGCCTGGAGACTCAGTTGGGGGATGCATCCCAGATCACCTACCATACAGTGCCGTAAGTTCGAAGCAAGGGAACCGGTACTGTGTGTTTAAACCTTGATATTGCAACATATTGTTAATTGCCCAATCCCAAAGAGTATTGTGTAACATTTATACGGAATCTTAAAGTCTGTGGCATCGGCTGCTAGGTCAGTGAGAGAGGCCTGTCCGGTGGTTGCTAAATCCAGTTATGGAGCTGTTGTCCTCTGGATAAAAGAAAGTATTCCTGATCTGCAAATTCAAGGTACCTGAATTCCACTAAACCTTCCACCCCTCTGTTGCAAGTAGTTTGTTTTCTTGAATAAAACAATGAAGAAAGAGACTGCGTGTCGGAGCTACAGTTATTAAAGTAAAAGTCATCAATGGGACCCCTAGAAGATGGAGATGGTGAGACAGTAGAGG